>OZ007502.1:67951997-70351997 GCA_963931805.1 Microdon myrmicae
AAGTACTTCGAAAATTGGTTCAATTGCATGCTAAAGTTTATTGATCTTCATGGAGAACATTTTGATAAATTATAACACCAATGCAATGATAAATATTCGTTTCTTTTTTCACTCTTAGGCCAGAAATATGAGCAGCATTCCTCGTATTGTGATGTGTTTCGCGATTTTTTTATTTCGTTCACGCCTTGCTGCTTCTTTGTGAGTTTTTGATAAAAAAACAATCGGTATTTTTTCTCAGATACCGTGACTTCTTTCTATTACCGAGTCTAGTAGGACCATGAAAGGGCAAAATTTCGTCACCATTGATGAGGTAAGATAAGAATCGCTAAATCAAACCGAAAACTTAAGTCTAGCAGAGTTTCAAGATTGAAAAAAACCCTGGCACAAGCGCATTATATCTGAGGGAATTGCTTTGATTCGATTCACCTATATGTTATCATCATCATCATCGGCACTACAACCGGGAACCGGTCTTGGCCTTATTTAGCAAGTCCTATTGTTAAATCTTCCATAATGATTTGTTTTTCCGGGCAAGGTTATTGAGCTTGCGCCAAACCTATATGTTATAGTTCGATTATTAAATAAAAATTAGGAAAAGAAAAAAAAATGTAATCCGATTATCTATACAAGGTCAAAGTGTAAAATAATTTACATCTTATGAAACTTGCTTCGATTAAGCATTCTTATTAATGTCGTAAAATGTAAAGTAAGTATTGTAATCAATATAATCAATTGTATCTTAGTACCAGCTCCACTTTTTAATCCATTTTCAAATATGTTTTCCTATTTGTACTAGATTAGTTCGTATGTTTTAAGTATTCATTTTTCTTTTCCAGGTATGCAAATAAACCATAACCATTAATATTTCATCATCTACGTCACAAAAACACGTAAGTACGGCCTATCGTCTAAATAAGCCCCGTCTGAAACTTAAACCCAAAACAAGAAAGATTATAAATAGCACTCTCATTTATTATAAATTATTTAGTGTTCCGAATTCTTCGAAATGATAAATTTTTTCAGATTGTTTAAAGGTCTTTCCATGTTCTTATGCTTCATTGGCTTCGTCGGTAAACTAGGCAGTATACTCAGACAAGAAACCAGCTATGAATTATGCACAGTTTGAGGTATGCCTGTCGTTTACCTATAAGGCTTATTATTCTACGTCACTTAAAGCATTAATCACGGATATAAATCTTAATTAGCAGCGGATACTTGTAAATGTAACCGTCGGTAACAGGTGTGACTTAATTCTTACAACTGGTTTATTGGATTAACAAGTTAACAAATGATACGATGGTTGCAATAGTCGGCTTAATTTATAAGTACCAATGCTTAACCAACTCGTGAGCTCACATTGCCAATATATACCTAAAAACTATTATATTATTGCGAAAACTAATTTGTTAGTAGCGTACACTGAACTTAAAAAATTGTAAGCGCTTAAATTCAAGGCGAACACATTCGTAATTGACATTGCGTCCATGGTGGAGATATGACAAATATTCATGAACAACCTCCTCAAGGTAACTGCGAAGTTATCCAGTAAATATTTAAATACTAACAACCCACGTCACGAAAACTACATAAAGAAAAACTACATAAAGAAAAGAGTATTTCTTGTTCTATCTATTTGGCATACATCCTGTTTGCAGAGTTCAGTCCGCGCATGCCCATAACAGATACTTCGGACGAGTGCGTTTCACAAATTCTTTCAAGTCAACAATGGATCCAAGCAACGAAGGTATTCATTCTACCGGCACCTATCATTTCCGAATGGATTTCAAGAATGGTTAGCATTACGATGAGATACTATTTCAAGAATCTTAAACGGGTTTGAGGCATAAAGTGTGTCTCTCTGGTCGTGCAGAGGCAAGGAAACTCGTTAGGAGCGATGTTACTGCCAGATATTTGTGCAACGACTCTTGTTTTGACTCATCATCAACTCTTTCCCTCTTTTCCCGAAGTATTTAGCTTAGACCACATGTTTGGGTAGTAGAGTATTGACATTGAATCAATTGATAAAAGGCCGGGCAGCAGGTGAAATTACTTCCCACTTGTGTAACGAACTCAAACCGGTATAAGTAAATTATTGAGTCAGCTTGCTTTAGAACGAGTTCGTATCTTTTATCTAATAACAAATTGATGTCACTGCGACTTGCCGGTTAGTCAGTCGCTGTATTGCGAAGTAAAAGAGAAAAACCTCGTTGGCCGATTTTATATTGATTATTTGCTTGGCACTTCTTTGACTTTTTTTTTTGCATTTAATGTACATTTTTTTATTTTATTACTTCTCTTAGTTCTTTAACTTTGTTGCTAGACAAGAAATGCTTAAATTCTAGTTTATCTATTATAAGTTTTAACTTACTGGTCCCCAGCGGATACTTTAAGCTTTGGAAATATACTATATTCACGGATATACATTATATAAAGGGTTTTCCAATAAGGACAATACATTAAATAATTGGTCTCCCAATACGTTTTCAAAACGTAATGGCATATTTAAAATGGTGGAAATGTCACTAGCTGTCATTTGTCTTTAACACAATTTGACTTTAAATTAGTTGTTCTTTAAAATAAAAAACAAAACGTTTTGCTTTTGTCTCAAATATATATTTTATTTAAATTCAAAGAAATATCATCCTTATTTGGAAATCCAGCATACCGCCCCTATTGGAAAATCCTACACATGTGCGGTTTAAATCTTTCTAATTAATTGAATAGGATGCACTATAAAATAATTGTTGATTATTAATCAACACTTTGCAATTACTTTTATTATTATTATATTCCGTTGTAATATCATCATCATCATCGGCACTACAACCGGGATCCGGTCTTGGCCCTATTTAACCAGTCTGAGCCTTGTTAAATTTTCCATAATAATTTGTTTTTCCGAGCAAGGTTATTAGCCTTGCGCCACCCGTTGTAATATAAGGACATTTATTTCAAGATATAGAACTTTGAATTTATGTAAAATAGAGGAAAATAATTCTAATGGCCACACATGTGATTTTATTTGATCGATGATCGTGGTCCTATGAGTAAGGCCTTAGAATATACTCAGAGCTAGGATGGCTTGTTGTAAAAGGGAACTAAAGAGAGAGCAGTCGGTGGGTCCGTGGCGGTTCCATTAAACGCCACTGCCTCCCTTTTTATTAATTACCCAAAAAAACCTCCTCCTAAAGCATTAAAACCCGTTATCATTTGCTAAGGAAATACTGTGGCGGTTCCACTAAACGCCACTACTTAGCTTTTTATTAATTACCCAAAAACTTCCTCCTAAAGCATTTAAACCCGTTATCATTTGCTAAGGCAATGCTGTGGCGGTTCCATTAAACGTCACCACTTACCTTTTTTCAATTACCCCAAAATTCCTCCTAAAGCACCTAAAACCATCACCATTCGCTAATGCAATTGCATTAGCACCTTCAGGTATTACTCCCAAGGGCATGGTTGCATGCGTCGCATCCTGTTCCTGAAAAACAATTCAGTTGCGGCACCAAGTAACCGACATCAAACCCGTAGCATGTCAATGCTCATATCTCCCAATGATTTCTGCCACACACGTGCATGGCGTATTCCTTGGGTTATCTACATGCACGTCGGCTGGTCGTCCGATCGACGGCCATATCGTAGCTCACGACTGGCCGCCAAGGAAACCGAATTCTCTATAGTGTAAATATACACACGAGAGTTCGACCCTCTGAGCCGCCATCGATGTGTGCATGATGGGCATAAATGCTGTGCGCAGTTGCCGATCGTATGAACATCCAAATTCCTGTCTGCAATGATGGCTTGCCCAGCTGCAGGCACATCTCTCGGTTTGCGTTTGTCGGGTGTATGTATGCGGTACGCGTACTCATGGACACACAACATGAAGGCCGAGATGATCATCGCGCTCTTCTCTTACAACGGAGTCGAGTATCAGCCTTTGGTGTGAGCGCACGCAAAGTCTAGATCGGGGAATCAAAATTGGAGAGTCGAAATTTCATCCCCCGTTGGGGGTCGGACGCGTGCGGCCTTTTGAAGTATTTCAAATATTAACTTTAAATGTAATCCAAACGTGCATTGTGAACACCAGTTAAGTTTATCCACGAGTTAAGTAATTGGACTTGTACATATTTCAAATATTAACTTTAAATCCAAACGTGCATCCTGAACACCACTTAAGTTTATGAAAAGTATTGAAATAAAAAGTTTATGTTCCACTAACCAGCGAGTTTCATTTGTCTACCGAAATGACCAACGGGAAGAGCAGCATAACCCCACAGGTCCACAATGCCTCACCACCCGATGAAATGCAGCCCCATCAAGCCTATAGGTTCTGTCAATTGGTCGGGAGAAATCCTTAGCCATCTTTCAGTGGATGGCTTGGGGACCGGTCCGAAAAAGTTGTCATAGGTGGTAAATCGGCCCCAAGGTCAGATACCACCCCGACACAGTTCATGTTCTGCAATATGGTCGAGAGAAATCTTCAACTATGTTCCAGAAGTTTGGCTGTTGACCCGAACTATAGTTGAGATAAGATGTAATGATACCTCTTAGAATAAGAGATTCCAGATGTAAACTAGTTTCTCATTCGAATTTTAGGAGGAACGTCATGCAAATGAAATCTTCGACTATGTTCCCGACGTTGATGGCTGAGACTGAGGTTGAGATGGGATATGATGATACCTCCTGAGATAAGGAATTCCGAAGAAGATTCCCATTCGAATTTCCAGGAATACATCACGTGCATTTTTTGATAAAAAATCTAACTGCAATCTTATCTCCGGATAATCGGATCCACCCGCGAAATGCAGTCAACGTTGAACTAGTAGTGACTTATGTAACATCAGAGGCATTGACTTCACCAATACGAATGCAAAAACCGTCCACCAATATTTGCAAAAGGCGTAATCTGATATCCTTGCCCTCATTGGGACGCAGGTCGATTCGTCAACTGATTTGACATATCTTCGTGACACAGGATACGACTTACATTCGAGATTCCGTTTTAAGGGTGGAGTCTGCTTTTTTCGCGGTCCGAGCTGACTTGCCAGAGGGGGGAGGCGTTGGAACCCAATAACATGGACGTCATGCGGTTGAGGGTCGTGCTGAGAATTCTGTTAAATGCCTTTATTGTTTTTACCGCTCCCCGAATGACGATCGACCAGCGACATTTTTCGAACATTTTTCACGTACTGTCGATTGGATGCAGATCAACCACGCAGCTTCTGAAATTGTCGTCCTTGACGATTTTAATGTACACAATTCCGGCTGGTTGGTGCATTCTAACAGGACCGACGAGGCTGGGCGGGTGGCGGAGATGTTCGCTGTTAGCCACTATTTGACTCAACTCGAATCTACGCGAATGCCGGATGCCCGAATTGATTATGCAAACACCCTGGATCTGTTTGACATCCGAGCCGAGCATTTATACCGTCGAGATTGCTGCACCACTGGGAAACTCAGATCACGGCTTGGTATCTGTCGCGCAACCATTTGCATTTCAGACGAATAATCGACCAAGGCAGCTTCGTCATGTATGGAGATATGGTCCTGCCGACTGGGATTTGCGAGATTTCGTATCCCCTCCTTCAACGGAGGTGTACTTTGGAGACTTCAATGTTAACGTATGCGCGGAGTCGGTCACAGAGATTATTCTTCTCGGAATGGAGATCTACATTCCGCATTCCATTAAATCAAGTTCATCTGATAAACCTCGGTTTGATAAAAAAATGCGGCAACAAATAGAGCTTTTAAACAACGGCGCTCTATCCCACCGATGTGAACAGAATGAATTTTGTTAGAATCAGAAACGCGTGCAACCACTCGACTGATAACGCGAAGAAGGCCTACAACGACAGAGTAACTAGTAAACTCCTTGAATGCCCACTGGTTCGCGTCCCTTCTGGTCTATGACAAGGGCTGACAGCAGTAACTTCGCTTCCTCCTCTTTTTCTCCGTTAGTGACGTGCAGCGGGACATACGTCACAATTTCAAAAGATAAAGCTAATGTGTTCGCGAATTTATTTTCCGTGAATTCAAACCTCGATCCCGGTCTTTTCTAGCCACATGTGACCGCGCCTGTACAGTCTTCGATGCGATGGGTGTGCGGTTCCGCCCGCGTACTATTTAACGCATTCTACGTGGACTGGACTGTAGGAAGGCAACCGGCCCGGGCGGAATACTAGCAATAGTCCTTAAGAACTGTGCTCCGGAACTGTCGCCGATTCTTGGCAGACTCTTTCGCTTATCTTATAAACGAAGAACCTTTCCTGACTGTTGGAAAGTCGCCCAAATTCAGCCAATCCCAAAGAGGGGAAAAAGTGCCTTCCACAAAATTACCGGACGATAGCATTACTGTTTATGTTGTCTAGGGTAATGGAAAAGGAAAATGCCGAGTCAATTAAGTATTTGGAGTCCAACGGACTTCTGAATGATCGCTAATACGCATTCCATGGCAGACGATTTACGAGAGACCTTTTGATCCTTATAATCGATATATGGACATCCGCGATTGAGTGGCATGGTGAGCCAGGGCCGGTGGCATTGGAATTCTCCAAGACTTTTGACCGCGTCTGGTAGAGCATTGCTGAGCAAACTTCGTTCATGTGGACTTTTCCAGCAGCTTTGCGACTGCACGAAGAGCTTCCTCGAAAATCGATCGATCCGGGTTGTTGTAGACGGCGAGTGTTCGGATCTGTATCCTGTTAATTCCGGAGTGTTCGGGTTGTTTTAGAGGGCGTGTCTTAGGATCACTGTTCTGTTAACTCCGGCGTGCCGTAGGCTTCTATTTTGATTCCAAACATATTTCTGCTTCATATTAATGATTTTTTACAATCAATGGGTAACAAAATATTCAGTTTTGCGTTTAGTATACTTATTTCCTCATTTTGGAGTGATCGGCCAATTAATGAATCAACGTCGCATCAACTGAGATATACCCAAATCAACCTTCTAAATCGGGATCTGGAGAGGGTCCTACGGTGGAGAACGGCCAATCACAAGTAAAAATGTATCGTCGGTTCCACAACTGATGACGAATGACCAGGTCCTTGAATCTACGGAAAGCATAAATTTGCGCGGCGTCGCAGTTTCTGGGAATGTATCGTGGCATGAACAGATATCGAATATCATCAGGTTCGCTTCTTGAAAATGAAACTGTGTTTTTAGAGCCAACAAATATTTTACTCCGGTCCAACTTCTTCTCCTGTATAAATCTCGAATATGACCCGCGCTTGAATATTGTTTCCATGTTTGCAGGTCTGCTCCTAAGCATACCCTCGCATAATTTTGCCCATCACTGGAAGATGATCGGAGTCGCAATCTGCTCCTCTTACGTCAAGGATATTCGAGTGGTGTCTTTTGTCTATGAGGAAGTTGTCTATTTGGTTACACGTTACGCCGTCGGGTGAAATCCATGTGGCTTTATGAATTTGGTTGTGCTTGAACATCGTGCTTTTCACTACCAGATCTTTTGACGCTGTAAACGCGATAATTCGAGTTCCATTACCATTTGAAACGTCGTGTGGGCTCTTTTTACCTATAGTTGGTTGGAAGATATCTTCCTCTCCAATTTTTGCATTGAGGTCCCCGAGGAGGATTTTAACATCGGTTGATGAGATCCCATCAAAATCTTCCTCTAGGGTCTTGTAAAACGTGTCCTTCGTTTCTTCGTCCGTAGATTCTGTTGGGGCGTGTACGTATATAAATACATAATTGTACCAGTGGCCATGTAGCACCGACATTCGGTCATTAATAACTTTCACATCTTTTACATGGAGCGTAATCTTCTTGCTTATGATGAAGCCGGTTCTGACCTTTTGTGTGTCGGTACCTCCACACGCCAGTGTAAACCCGTTGGTTTCGATTACTTGATGTGGGAGTCGGACTTCCTGAAGCGCGACTATGCCCGTTTTATATTGTTTCAGGTTTTCAATAACCGTCCGTATCGCGCCTGGTTTATATAACGTTCGAACACGACGCGTATATCTTGCTTTTTCCGTTTTTCCCTACGCCTTCTTTTTGCCGAGTCGGTGTTTTCTTGATGATTCGTTGCCTTATGGTAGTGTCGTCTCATCACACCTACGCTTACCGGGTTTTTCGTGAGATAGTTTTGTGTACATTGATTATTCATTTTTGTTCCTACGGGTCTTGGAGTTTCAAACAGTCCGCCATATCAGAGCCCCGCTTTAATATGGTAAGGTCTGCTTACTGCACTAATTCGACACGGTGTCAGAGAGGCGCCGTTATAATACAGCCGGTATACCCCTAGCTGCAAACCATCAAATGGGCACGGTGACGCGTAACACCCTGGATTAGGGGTGGTAGATCTTTGTGTGGTATTCCTCGCTAACCTGACTGACATGGGTGGTCCTACTGGAACCATATGCTTCCGTCAGTATAGCCAGAGTGATTCATTGTAGTTTAAGCCCCCTGTTGGAGGAGGAGCAGCACACGGCTGCCGACTGGCGGACTTTTTTTTTTTTTTTTAATTTACTGCATTTATTTGACCAAAAATTAATAGTTACAATAAGTAATACAGCTAAATTATAATAGATTGGTTACATAATAAGTGTTTACATGTTATTTGTTAACATTTTTCAAACAATTCTTTTTTATATGTGCTTAAGATTTAATGGGAATTATATAGATTGGTAGTTTTGTTTTTCCTGGAAAAGGTCAGATGAAAAACCAGGAACTGTTTATTTTAACTTAGCCTACTTAAAATTACTTAACATAACTTATTCCAACTTAATCTAATCTTATATACAATTTGATGACTTAAAAATAATATTGATTTATGTGGATGTGGGATTTCTCGTTTTAATTGAGGATAGTAAGGAATATGGTCAGGTATGTTCTTGAAGGAGGGAGTGCCATTCGGTTCTGTGTTAAAGGTAAGAATCTTGGAGAATGGTTGGATGTTGGTGTATTTGAAATGATTGGGTGCCAGTTCGGTGTTGTGGTACACGACCTCGTTTAGATCGTTAACCAGTCTGCCTGAGGTGAAGAGAGTCCTGATTTGGTGGAGGGTGATGGTAGGTCTGTTATTATCGGGTTGGGATTTTTAGGAAGGTTTTCTATGAAATTTATCGACAGTTCTAGGATCCGTCTATCCAGTCGTTCGATGCCTGGGGTGTTGTAAAGGTCGTTGTTACAATGGTATCTATATGAGTTGGTTTTGCGGTGTAATCCAGTGATAAACCGGAAACATTTTCGTTCAAACACTCGTAATTTCTCCATTTGAGATGGTGAGATGTGGTACCATAATGGGCAGTCGTATGTAAGGGTGGGTCTAATTATCTGTTTGTAGATGAGCTGTTTGACCTTGAGAGAGGGGCCTTTAGGCTTCCACAACACTCGTCTGCAGATGTTAAGTTGTATTGAGGCTTTATGAAGTCGTTGGAAAGGGTTACTCCCAAATATTTTAGAGTTTTGGAAGGTTTTATGAGGGTGTTATTCAGCTTGAGTTTAATTTTGCTGTGGCAACGTTTAGTGTTGTTGGATCAATGAGCGTTTTTGCCCTTAAACACTGTTATCTGGGTTTTGGTTGGGTTGACCAAACTGCCTGAGTGCCGCATCGTGTAAGGCGTTGGACTTTGGATCGGCTATATGTGCCGACTGGCGGGCTGATAATCGGATATTTATACCAGTTGCTCTCTTTGTTCCTGTGACAACATGCGGACGAGGGAACGGGGAGAATATAAGCAGCGGCAGTTTGGGATTTGAGCACAGTACAACGTTCGCACTGCGCAAGACAACAACGCTCCTCATCCAGAGTAAAGTACGGTTCTGGAGGTGCGCTACGTTGAGCAGAGTAATAGGAGAGTTCTGTTAAGGAGTCAACGCTGCTAATCCGATCAACAAAGAGATATTAACAGATTGTTAGTCAGTAGTTGTATTTGTTATGATTATATTTTTAACAATTGTTTTATAATGTCTTTATTCCTACACCAATTATCCCTTGTTGTTTCGTTGGATGAGACTTGGGTGACTGTTTTTATTAATCCTTTGAAACTCGGTATTATCGTTTTGTGAAACTTGTTATTACTACTTTTGTAACTATTGCAACTAATTATCTTATTCCTTTTGAAACTTGATGTTATAATTTATTTTATTTGTCCTTTGAAAACTTGTTATTAATCGTTTTGTAACTATTGAAACAAAGTTTTTTTTTCTTTAGAAACTGTTGTAACTTAATTTATTTTATTTATCCTTTGAAACTTTTTATTATAATTTATTTTATTTGTCCTTTTAACGAACCGCACACGCACACGACTGTATTTTATCTCTCTTTTCTCTTTTCTTTAATTTAATTTTTCTTTTTGGTGCACACGAACCGTATCCTTTCACGACTTACTTCAGAAGAAACAAATCTCGTGTCGCTATCTGCATATCCTTTTTATTTCTTCTTCGCTGCTTCGTTTCCTTTTCACCGGAAGGACACACAGGAAAAGTCATTGGGGAAACTATTTATGCGTTCAGTCTATAATATTTGGGACCCTTAAGTCGTACCAAATATTATCTACTGGGATATTTTATTGTAATTTTTGACTATTGCATGTTGGGAATAATCTATTGTATTGGTAAAGGTTTTGGTTATGGGGAAGGATATGGAGATGCCAGGATTTTATGTATTTTAGGGGAGGGGGGGGGGGGGGGGGGGGGCTGATAATTAAATGCTTTCAATTATGTAACATATTTAAGGTTAATAAAAATTCGAAACGAGTAAACCGAGTTTACACCCTCGCACCACGTTAAGTTTTCTACCACGCGGGGAAGAGGCGGTAGGACACAAAAACAAACAGTGACATTTATTACCCAGCCATAAGTCATTCAATTCTGTTGTTAGGGCATAGGCGGAACGAATAAATGCTATCTCTTTTCTATAGGTATTACCACGATTAGCGCCCATCTAAACTTGCTGAATGTGTTTCGATATTTTCCTGTGATACCCGTCAATCTGAGAATGCGCATTAGTTCACGATCAAAGTTAATTTCAGACGGACAGATAAACGTAGTCATTCTTTAGGCGAACTACACAAATGTGGAATGTTGTACCTAATCACGTGTTTCCCCGTCGTTGTAATTTCCTTTCCTTATTCATCATCATCATCATCGGCACTACAACCGGGAACCTGAGGCTTGTTAAATTTTCCATAATGATTTGTTTTTTTCCGGGCAGGGTCATTAGTCTTGCGCCAGAGGCTCCCCGACGGGGAATCGAACCCCGATCTCCCACGTGACAGGCGGGTATACTTTCCTTATTCACTACATTTTATTTCCGCTGGAACTGTGCTCTGGCATTTAAGGGTTTTTTCAAGTTGTTTTCAAGTGCGTTCCACTGCTCCAAAACAGCTACTCAAAACATTATACAGGATTTTGAACATCGACACGCAGTATAATTCGAACAATTTTTACTCAAATATTTTAGCGCATCTTTAAGACAACATTTGGTAGACAAATATCGGGTTTCCCAATAGGGACTTGACAACTTTGAATTTAATTTGTGAACGCACCCTTTCACTAATCATTGAACTGTCACTGTCAATTTATTCAGTAAACTCAACATTTTCATCGTGGTTAAGTACACGAACGAACAACGTCTGCAAATTATAAAAATTTACTACCGAAAAAAGTTGTCAAGTCCCTATTGGAAAACCCTTTATTTAGGGATTTTTTGGTAGGTTGATTTAAAAATGATTTGTTAACAAATAGCTGTCTTGTTTTCGAACGAAAATACTCAAATACTCGATAACCACACATTTCTAAATTCGCCTATGTATCTCTAGGTAAACTCTTATAGATTAAGTGATTCTTTTTTATTTATTAGCCACAGAGCGCCCGATACTCAAGATGCCACAGATGGCGAATGACTATAATGCCGCCATTATGTATTATTTTTTAAGAAACATTTCTTCGTATGTGTACTGAAACACCTCCTTATTAACTTCTGCAAACGTTGTTAGTCTGTTTCCTTTGCTTCTATTAAAAAAATTATCGTAGTGACGCTTTTTTAGGCCATTACAGTGGGGTTGTCCCTTAATCCAACATATGGTTGTTTTACTTAGCCATTGTTGGTCATCACCATCATCATCATCATCGGCACTACAACCGGGATCCAATCTTGGCCTTATTCAACAAGTCTCGGTCCATATCCGAGGCTTGTTGAATCTTCCATAATAGTTTGTTTTTCCGGGCAAGGTTATTAACCTTGCGCCAATTGCCATTGTTGGTACTACTAGGCTAGGCTATGCTGAAGAGGGTGAAGGTTGATCAAAGGTGACTGTTTAGGTGCTAACATTTTGTTACACATAACATTGTGCCAATTTGTACTTGGATAAGTTTCAAGATATTTACCCTTGTGTTGTACTAATGTTTTTTGTTTATGCTTGCTGGTATGCGGTGTTCTTCTTTCACAAAAGCATGCTAAATCTTATTTCGCCTCCATACTTTCCTTCCAATCCGTACAGAATCTTTAGACATCATAAAGTTGTTAATAGTCGCTTTAGTGACTGCATATGATTTAAAGAGAAAAGAGAGGAAACTCTGAATCGATCATCCTTTATCAAATAAAACTAGTTGTAGGTTTTATGGCTCAGGTCATAGTAACCTTTTTATGTTTTAATAGATCTATAGCAATATGGTGGATTATGCTGTCACTGAATAATACAGATTTTTATGTAGTTCCTCAATACTGCAATGATATATGTGCCTTCGGCTAACATAAGTTAATCAAAAAGATTCGTACGTCCATTGGTTCAAAATATGTTTAAGAGCCTTTGCATCCATGGAACTAGACCTTGCTCACCGTGGTCCTTCTCCTGCCACAGAAGCAGAAATAATTACACATGATAATGCCGTGAAATTCTGAGTTATAAGCAGGTACTAAAAGCTGGACATGGTGAGAACGTTTCTGTGTCCCTTGGGGCTTATAAATTTTCCCTCACTAGTATCCGGCTTTAAGATTATCTCGATGGATTCCAGGTAATAGAAACTCAAAGATATAGCTTCGTTAATGGCATACAATGATCTTCTGCTCTTGGGGCGATATTTAACTACCTTTAATAAGGTTAATGGAATGTAGAAAGAGAAAATACGAATATAACATTTGCAGGGAATACTCTCAAATGCAACTGATATAATGTATTGAACTCCCTCTTAAAAAGGCGCTCATTAGCCACCCATGGACATGTTGTGGCTAACGAGCCGTATCGAAGCCAAGCCCAGGCCATCGTCAGCCTCTGGCTTGCAATGAAATGGAAAGTATCCGATGAATGCGGCGTCTTTGACATCGCCAACAGATTGAAAGTAGTCTTAGACTACTCTACGGTGCACTTCGTACACTCTCCGCATTGTTTATCCACAAACGCAGAATGCACAGAGCAAACAGTGGCAAAGACACTTTTTTATGATTTATTGGTCGGTATTGTTCACACCATTGCTGGTACTTTTTCCCCAGGCCCGAGGATCACATGCTATAGAAAACATATTCCGTTCGGCCTGTGAATTTTTGGACCATGGAACAGTATGTCGATGGTATATCGGATCGCACTGCATTTAAATGTCAAGTGTTGGGCAGGGAAAAGAAGTGTATGGCCTCTTGGTACCGGAGGAATTTCACTTAAGTGTGGGAAATATATCTAATGATTGGTAGCATTTGGAATTGGCACTTTGAAGGTGGTGTTAGTGCTGCCGGCAGCCGGTGCGCCCATAAAAGTTGCTTAGAGGAAAATATGAAGTACAGCATCGGGATCGTGGGGAGTGCAACGACGACAGCATTGGCAAACGCTTTAAGTGAATGTGTGTACAATGTGGCGGTAATTACTTTGATTTATGCAACTGAATAGAATGCCCTGGCTGTGGCAATGAATACACTGGAGCTCAGACAAATTCGACATCTTCGTCTGCTTATCTAATTGAATCAAAAAGAAAGGAAAATCCAAACGATTCGCGAGTTATCAAGAGAAATAGAAAACGTGTGTAGCCCTCTCAATAACCGACAATAAACAATCTCAAAGCACTTTCCATTAGGACGACACAACGTCATAAATGGAAGAATTAGAGTTTTTCATTACTAGTTGGCGGCATGTACATCTATCAAGTGCTAATAGAGGTGGGACCTTCCTTCAATATCTGGCAGTAAACAATCTCCAATAATTTTCATTGGGACGTCACCCTTTCACGAACGGAAGAGTTGCACTTTTTCATTAATACTTTGCCGTAGGTTCATGTAACAACTGTAAGTGATTTCTAGAGAAATTAAATTTTATAAGTTTTTCTCTTTCAATTTATCACCAACGCGATGCTTTTACTAGGATATCTTAATTATTTATGGTGAAGGCCGGACGGATAATATCTGCCCGAAAATCTCAATTCTAACGAACAGCGATGGGATTTTTATAACATGTTCGGAAATCGTGACCGCCACATTAATTGAGAGACGTGAGCATCAGCCAACGTCTGCCTACGGCTCGGTGAAAGTAAAGATTTCAATCTCAATGCCGTGACTGCAAATTCAAATCTTGACCTAGACGCATCAATCCAGTAGTCAGATAGATTATAACAGACAAAGTCTACCTATCCAGTATTTACTCATTGGAGTTTTGTAACTGCCACCTTCGCGTTACATGTTGACGTTGTAATAAATGAAGATTGACGATCCCATCGGTCGATGGGTGGAAATGTGCAGCCATTCTCCGTGCTGCATGCAGATACTATTTTTCAAATGATTACGTAGGCATTGATGCATTGTTTGGTGGTCCACATTTTTATTAATCACAATAATTTATGAGATCCAAATCAATGGTAAGAAAAAGGTTTAGATTACCTAAGACATATATTAAACAACGATGTTTAAATTCACTTCAAATCAACAGTTCTTTGTGCGTACAAACAATATATATATGTAGACAAAGTCTTCGAAAACGTTCATACAATCGGTCATATATCGCAAGAAAGAATCTTTTTAATCAAAAACTAGATGGAAGTCGAAGTTTTGAAATTTGGAATTTCAAATTCGATCAATCTATTGTCAAATTTTAAGCTCAGTACAAGCTTTCAAAACGGTTTTTAATAATAACTCGTCTATACTAGACTACATTTATTTAATAAACTACGATGACGAAGGAGGGTCTGAGAGAAACGGTTTTTAAAACAATGGTAAACCGAGGATAAAGCAACGATACTTAACGTTAGTAAAGGCATGTGAATGTTGGGTAGCTGGAAGGAATTACATGGGATTATTTTGAAGACAAAGTTTGAGAATAGATATGCTGACGTTAAATAAGAGGAGACGATATAAGAGGCGGCACTCTATAGGATCAGGAGATAGGTTCATCAGAGCCAGAAGAAGTATAGGGGGCAGGTATACATATATAAATATAAATATAAATATAAATGTAAATATAAATATAAATATAAATATAAATATAAATATAAATATAAATATAAATATAAATATAAATATAAATATAAATATAAATATAAATATAAATATAAATATAAATATGAATATAAATATAAATATAAATATAAATATAAATATAAATATAAATATAAATATAAATATAAATATAAATATAAATATAAATATAAATATAAATATAAATATAAATATAAATATAAATATAAATATAAATATAAATATAAATATAAATATATATGTATGTTTATATATATATATATATATATATATCTATATATATATAGATATATAAACGTATAATTATATACTAGACAGCTGCAGTACACAAACAGACAAGCAATGGAATGTTAGGTTTTTATTTCCTTTACAAATACTTATTGGGTATCCACCAAACATACCCCTAACCAAATGATGTCCGCTGTTAAGCTGCACGGCTGGATGTAGAACACAACACAAGAACAACACATTTAGTATTTTTCGTTTTGTTTTTATTTTGTTTTATTTATACTATTAATCTTTTCTCTTTTAATTCTTTTTATTATAATTTAGACGAACCGCTTCACAACACACGAATCGATCCAATCAAAATTTCTAAGCTTATTTAAATATTTTAAGAACTGCCCGCACGACGGCACAGTTTGACGACAAAATTCACAAGAGAGTTCAATTTCGTGTCTTTCGCCACATATTCTTTTTCGTTCGGCTTGCACGATAGTTATTTCTAGGAAGCGGACGGAATTGGCTAATAGGGGGCGACTATGGCTAATAAAAGGAAGATGACTATTGCAATGTGAGTGGGGTTTTAAATGGATGTTTTACTTTTATTTAAATTATCTACTATTGTATTTGGAGAATATTCTATTGTAAAGGGAAATTAGTGATTTTGAGGGAAAGGAAGAATATGTAAGACACGAGATGTTAATAATTCAAAGGGGGAGTGATAATTAATTGAACTTTAATTATATAACAGGAATACGGGCAGCTTTCTAGTTCATGAATGATTTCCTGATTGACGTAGGACGCCATTCGCAAAAATTTTAATATCTTGCGATAGGGTGATTAATTTTACGCCATCTTTTATATGTATATATGTATACAATTAAGTCCAAACCTTGGTTTGACGATGAGTGCAGGGCGAGGATCGAACAACGTAAATGCCTCAGAGTGATCTAATTAGAAAGATATGATGAAGTCAACGCAGAAAGATACGCGACGATTCGGAAAGAGACGAGTTTTCAAACGCAAAAAAAAAATGCGAATAGGAGAAAACTCGGATCGAAGAAATCCTAGAAAATGCCAGAGCAAAGAACACCCGAGGTATGTATGCCGGCATAAACTCAATTAGAAATGGCTACCGAGGGAGATCCAAAATAATTCAAGACGCAAACGGCTCTTTGGTCACAGATACAAACAATTTTGTGACAAGGTGGAAGCAGCACTTTGAAAACCTGTTCAATGTGCGCACCCATCAACCACGAATAAACACAACAGACGTACATACAGCCGAGTCTCAGTTCCCAGAGCCCCCTTTCAAAGTTGTAGACGCAATAAATCGATTGAAAAACAACAAGGCCCCCGGGGTCGACTGCATACCAGCAGAGTTTATGAAGCATGGAGCAGAGATAACCGCTCGAAAGATCTATAGCGTTTGCGACGATAGTGAAGAACGTGTGATTCGAACTGACGCTATGGCGGTTAGAATCACTAAAAATTTAGCCAATGCTCAACACATCAGGCCACTGCCGCGTGCACGAATTCGATTTCTAAACTCAAGTACACTCAACTGATGTGGAATTGTTAAGTTGTCGCTATGGTATACGGCTCTCTATATATATGGTATATATATATATATATATATATATATATATATAATATATTATATATATATATATATATATATATATATATATATATTGGCGCAAGACTAATGACCTTGCCCGGAAAAAACAAATCATTATGGAAAATTTAACAAGCCTCAGGACTTGCTAAATTTAAGGCCAAGACCGGTCCCCGGTTGTAGTGCCGATGATGATGATATATATATTATATATATATATATATATATATATATATATATATATATATATATATATATATATATATATATATATATATATATATATATAAATTAGAAGTACAAATTATTCGGGCCGTTTTTAAAACATGGCTCTGGCTGTTGTTTATGTTTCATAGTAATAGGTTTTGAGTGGTTGTGGAAGTTTATGGTGATATTGCGCTAAGTGATCAATCATGTAGGGAACGGTGTCAACACATCAAGAATGGTGATTTCCGTAGCGAGTTCTGACCGCCAACGAGACAGCACTTCTGCCTCGTGATCCGTTCCATCGGATTAGTTGTGCAATCGGTTTTGGGAATCTTAGATATACACAATATACCCAATTGCACTATCGGTTCGTTCGCGACAAGTCTTACTGTGGGATCCTAAGGAAATAGGGGGATTTCCAAACACGGCTAAGTGTAGTACAAAGTTATCTGTGCGATCCTAGGCAAATAAACGGATCTCCACACATGCATATTAGTGTTGTAAAAAGTGCGACGATATACATGCGAGTGATATGCAGTGCGGAAAACCCTGTACTCTTTCCATTCCTTGTGTCTGTTTTCCTTTTTTTTCGCACCTCTGTTTGCGTCCCTCCGGCATCGGTAGTCTCGACTGAATTATAATCTTTGTAGAGTTTTTGGTATCTGAGTGGCATAATGTTCGTCATGGAAGGGATGTGACTTATATTTTGGCACGGATCTAGTGAGGCACGTACTACAGGGGAATAACACCTGTGGTGGTTGCTTTTGCTTATCTATCGCTGGTCCCCGACTTGCATTCTTTCCCAAAGCTATATTGGTTTTTTGTGTAGGGCCATTTCAATGGAACGGGAATTTCGCGTTGATTTTTGTAACATTCGCGGCTTGTGATGGAATTTCTCATCTGTGTCTGTTCACGTTTCTAACCAGAAACCAATATCCTTGAACTTAGCGAAACCCAGGTAATAACTAATACAGATATTTCCGATTTTAATCTACCAGGATATAACTTGGTGCCACTGCTCTTTCCACATACTGGTATAGCCACATACATACGAAATGATATTGCTTATCAGCTCCTGCCACAATATGGGTTCTGCTTCAATTTAATTTCTCTTGGCTAAAACTTCACGTTCGTAAGCATATCGTACATTACTGCTTTCTTTACAGAAGCCCAAACTTGGATAAAAACGAATCCATTACCGAATTTGATACTCTATCTGATTCTATCGATAGGACCAGACACATTGAAATAGGTATTGCTGTTAATTTTAATGTACATAAATCTCAGTGGCTTCGTCACAACACCTGCAGGTCAATATGTCCAGCTTTTTGCCAACATACTGGACCTGTTTCTCATCTCCCACCCGAACAAATACACAATTGAAGTTTCTTCGCCCTTGGGCACTTCAGACCACTATGTCGTGTCGGCTAAATTTGCTCTAACCAACAGTAACGTTAATGAAAAAGCTCCCGAAAGAACAGTATGGTTCGACCAGAAAGCCAACTGGGAAGGTCTGAACGAGTTTTTTTAAGATGTTAAATTGGTCGTTGTTTTCCTAAATAACGATGTTGTCTAAATAGCGGACACATTGACAGACACGATTTTACTTGCGAGCCTTTATTCCACACAGGGTTAAGAGTATCAAACCTAAGAGAAATATGTGGTTCGATTCCGGGTGCAAAGAAGCCATTAAGGCTAAAGAGTTGAGCTTCCGGTTGTATAAATCAAACAATATTGCGGAAAACCGGAAAATATTCAGGAGAGCTAGAAATGAAAGCAATTCGCAGATTCAACGCGCAAAGCTCTTGCATGACCAGAGAGTGAGACAAAAAATACTACACTCTCCCACAGGTAGTAGAAACTTTTCATCATCCATTTCATCGCTTATAGTCGATGACAGACCAACCATCAGTGCAATAGAGAAAGCGAATCTACTTGCTGCACATTTTGCAGCCAACTCGACGCTGCCTGATACCACATCAGTCCCGCTTTAAGTTGAGCATAAGCATCACACCATGAGCCAGATTTACTTTCGAACGCGTACTGCTGCCGGCGCACTCAGGGAGCTAAACGCAAACAAATCCGCTGGTCCTGATGGAACTCCCCCAGTTCTCTTGAAATTTGTTCCTCTTTACTAGCCAAACCACGACAGAAACTTTTCCATTTGTCTTATTCTACTGGCCGTTTCCCAAATAGATGGAAGTCAGCGAACATTCAGCCAATTCCCAAAAAATGGTGACAAATCATCCCTCTCTTCTTATCGACCCATAGCCTTAACTTCTATTCTCTCGAAGGTATTGGAATCACTTATCAAAAGTAAAGTTTCGAAATATCTGGAATCAAATGACCTCCTCAATGACCGAATATTGCTTTCGTGCCAACAGGTCCACAGGAAATTTGATGGTGTACCTTACCGAAAAGTGGAACCATTCTATCCACTACCTCGGCGAAAACAATGTAGTCGCATTGGATATTTCAAAAGGCTTCGACAGAGTTTGGCATCCAGCCCTTTTGTCAAAATTGGATTGCTATGGGGTAGACAATTCCCTGATCCACTGTATAAGAGACTATCTTTCTGGCTGTTCAATCCAAGTGGTTTTTGTGTTAAATCTGTGTCCCATCAAATTAATGTAGGTGTTCCCCAAGGTTCGGTACTCTCACCCACTCTCTGCCTCATCTCTAGAAATGATCTGTTGTCCATTACCTACAACCCAATTCACTCGTTTGCTGATGATATCACGTTGAGTTGCTCATAATCATATGAACATTCCCGACCAAACTCTTCGAATGTCATTACCAGCCAGCAGTTTATGCTTGATACATTGAATTCCGATCTCAACAAGATATATTAATGGGGATTATCTAACCGACTAGAATTCAATGCCTTAAAAACTTGTGGCGTTTCTAGCAGATACACACACGACCAATAGTGAAGAACAACACCACCAAAAGACAAGCCGACATATCAAAGCACATACAGTAAAGCCATATACCATAGCAATAACCTATCATTTCCATATCAGTTGAATGTACTTGAGTTTACAAATCGAATTCGTAGACACGGCAGTGGTCTGATGCGTTGAGCTTGGTTCTATCTTTTAGTGATCGAAGGGTATCAGTTATTAAACATGATTGGTCTCACAATTAAGGGACAGAATGAAACCGACAGTTGCCACTCTTTTGTATTAAACTGCCATGATTCTAACCGCTATAGCGTAGTTTCGAATCACACGCTCTTCACCATCGCCGCAAACGCTGTAAACTCAGTGCTGCCCTCAATAAAGGCCAACCTCAAAGTAAATATACTGTCGATGAACGGCACTTATATCGACGAAGCCAAGTAACTATCAATCCTCGGCATTCGAATTAATTCGACTCTTAATTGGAAAGACCACATATTTGAAGCTGCGAAAAGTGCAAACTGGAGTTCAACTCCCATATTTGGATATTTGGTCAGGCGCATCCAAAACTGCACAACACGTGCTCGATGGGATGCAAAAACGAGCAGTGAAACTTACGGCGACTCAGCCGTAAGTCGTTTAATTCCGTCATTAGGACATAGGCGCAACGTATCATGCCTATCTCTTTCCCATAGGTATTACCACGATCGTTGCTCAACTGAACTTGCTCAATGTGTTCCGCCCCTTCAGATATTTCCCGCGGTACCCGTTAATCTGTAAATGTGCATCAGTTCATGTTGAAAGCGAACGCCAGGAGCAGAAATAAATATAGAGAGTCATTTTTTAGGCGAAACACACGAATGTGGAATGCTCTACCTGATCATGTGTTTCCTCGCCGTTGTGATATCCAGGCATTCAAGACCAATATACGTCGACACCTCCTTTACTTATCCGCTTCCTCTCTATCCGCTCGCACTGTGCTCTGACATTTAAGGGCACTGCATAATCCCCTTTTGTGCGTGCGCTAATGTAAAAAAAAGTATCCAAGACAAACCTCGTTCTGGAGAGCCAAAAAAAAAAAAAAAAACAAGACAAGATCCGGGTCAAGGCAAAAGGAGATTTTTGAGTCAAAGGCAACAAAGAAAGGGGTTTTTTACTTTTCTTTGTGACTGATGATAATAAATGGATATTCTACGAAAACCTAAAGAAAAACAAATACTGCATTATGTCCGCACAATGAACATTAACACCAAACCTCAGTATTCATGGATCGAAGGTAATGTTTCGTATCTAATGGGACCAAAAATGTACCATGAACTGCTCCAATCTGGCGATTCCTTTACGGACGATTGATGTAGGCCACAACGGATTCGTTTGAACCACACATTATGAGAAAAATAGACGGAATACGAGTAAAAACATGACAACGTTTTTCTTCTTTATGACAACGGTCGGCCTCAAGTCACAATAGGGGTAAAAAATATTTAGAATGAAGTTTGGAAGTGGAATATTATACTGCACCCGCCATATTCTCTGGCCTCTGCTCCTTCTGATTACTGGTTGTTCCAATGGAAGCAGCACGATTTGACACCGGTTCACTTCTTTCGCAGAAATTGGATTCAAACTTAGATCCCCTAAAAAAACGAGACATTTTTTTGGCGTTAGATTTCGAAAATTGCATAAAAGCTGGCAAGATGTACTAACCTGCCATCAAACAATTGCTTGCTTTCCTACCTCTCCATCCCTACGTCTATATCGACTCCCCTACGGAACCTACTCATTGCTCCAGCTCTACTCAATCAACTATAGACTTCTTCTTAAAATCTGCGATCCTACGCTCTGTATCTCCCCCCACTGTGTCGCACTTCTTCCCCTCGGACCATGCCTCCATCCACTCGGTAATTGACCTTGGCTTCTTAAATCCGCTTCACTCTCTCAACCCAGTCCATAATTTCTCCAGAACTAACTGGAGAAAGGTCAACAAATCCGTTGGCGATATGTTTCAAACGCTTCCCATCACAGATACGAATAACTTGGATCCTAACGAAATTGAAGAAGCAGCTTGTAAGATGGAAGGGATCTTACTGCAAGCCCTGTATTCTAATACCCCTACAAGGATGCCGCACTCCTTCGCAGGTAAACCACTTCCATATCTCACCCTCAAACTCATCTCATTAAAAAAAAAGCTCCCCCGAAAACTATTTCTAAGATTTTGTCCCCTCCTGAAAGTACAGGTTCAATTATTGTCTACCCTCATTAACCAGCAGTTAAATGCTTTCGTAGAGCAGAACTACATCTCCACTTTAAATAGTATCAGACCCGATCGTAATCTTTACAAAAACATCAATCGCCTTACAGGACGAAAAATACAAACCTCAATAGACAGACTAATTGGTCCTAGAAATAATATTCTGTACTCTGATTCTGAAATAGCAAACTATTTAGCGGAACACTTCTCCCAAGGGCATAGGCAAAATGATAGCCTAGGCAACTCCGAGTTTGAGGAAGTGGTCAACCGTTATACATCCCATGAACTAATCTCCTCATTCGCATCTCAATCCACCGATACAAACTTCTTTTTACAACCGCAGGAATTTAACCAAATGATATCTTCTCGTAGCAATAAAAACTCAACCGGCTTGGACAAAATTCCACATGTGCTTTTCACAAACCTCAACCCTTCAAATCGACTATACATCATGACCCTGCTAAACCACATAATAAATGCTGGTCACATACCGGAGTCTTGGAAAACTGCCATAGTCATCCCCATTAAAAAATCAGGCGCATCCCTGATGGCGGCCAATTTTCGACCCATCTCACTACTTAATAATTTAAGCAAATTACTTGAATTAAAAATTCACCATTACCTACTCTCCTTCGCGGAAACTAACTCATTACTCCCTGATTTCCAATTCGGTTTTCGTGCACAACACTCAACATGTCACGCTCTCCTCAAGTTTACTCACGACATCACTATGGCTCTTAACGACCAGTGCCCTACTGTGTGTATCTCCCTTGACATATCCAAGGCTTTCGACTGCGTGTGGACTGCGGGTCTTCTGTACAAATTACATTCCACGTATCGTCTCAACAATCACACTTCCAAGTTTCTCTACTCGTCATTCATGGTCAAGATAAATTCCACCCTTTCCCAGACGTACTCAATAACAGCAGGAGTCCCCCAAGGATCCATTCTGGGCCCCCTCTTATACTTACTATACACATCTGATATTCCTCAATCCCTCTCACCGAATACTCGAATCCTCCACTACGCAGACGATACCCTTGTCTACTCCAGCAGCAGGCTCGTATTATCTGCCAGAAACCGCGTAAATGAATTCCTCCAAATTCTTTCCTCCTACTTCCTTAAATAGAAGATCCGCCTAAGCCCAAACAAAACTCAACTGATTGTATTTAAAGGTAGAAACGTTCACTGTACCAATAACACGGTACGTAACCATTCAAAAATTCAACTGAACCTCTGCAACACCCTCATAAAACCATCTAAATCACTAAAATACTTGGGCATTACTTTCGAAAATAATCTCTCTTTCACGACTCACATAAACAATGTCATCCGCAAAGCGGGGATACAGCTGAACTTTTGTCGGAAAGTAATGTGGAAGGCAGATGGTCTCTCTCAGCAAGTCAAACTTCTACTTTATAAACAAATCATCAGGCCCACACTTACTTATGGCTGTCCCATCTGGTTCCATATCTCTCCCTCTCAAATGGAAAAACTTCGTATCTTCGAAAGGAAGTGTTTCAGACTAATCACAGGGCTACGTCGACAGCGCGACTCCCACAAATATATCAGAAGCCTTACGCTATACCACTCCGTCGGCCTGGAGAGATTGGATAGAAGGTTCCTGGAATTGTCGATAAGATTCATTGAAAACCTGTCAGCCAATTCAAACCCTCTCATCAATTCCCTTAGCCTCGCCAGCCACAATGCATCAAATCCCTATCTTCATGCACTCCATTTAAAAGCTCTCTTCTACGCAAAAAGATTAGTAAATGATGCGAACGAAATCATCTACCATAACAGGGTAACCGATCTTAACCACTTCAAATACTCAAACATTTAACCCTTTTCTCGGGTTCTTTCCTTTAACGAGCAGTCGGTGGAGAGACCTCCCTCTGCAGCTCCCTTCCCTCCTTAGGTTATGTAAAATATGAAATTTCGACTTAAGCTTAAGACTAGGCTAAATTGTTCTACATTGCTAAATGTGAATTTATTAAACTACCTTAGATATAAGCTAGATTTAAGTAGAGGTAAGTAGTTTTTAAGAATATTCATTCTAAACATAGGTAATCCATCCTGGTTTTCATGACCTTTCCAGGAGTCCTACTAGTAAATTGTATCTGGAATAAATCTCTATAGACGTAAGACCTCCAATTAAATAATACTTGAAAAAATGTTCTAGACATTGTAAGTAAAATTGTCACAACTTAGTTAAGCTAGCTGTAAACTTATGTAACTAAACTTATAATGGTCAATAAAGACAGCGTTATATAAAAAACAAAAAAAAAACTAACCTGCCATGGACAATACTTTGATTAATCTGTTTTAGTTTTGATGGGGGCAAAACCTCCATTTATTTCGCTTAAAATAAGCCATACATAACTTAAAAAACTAACTTAAAACTAGGATAACATTCAACTCAGTTGCATTCAATTGTAATTCAATCCTGAACAATTTAATGTTTAATACTATAATAAGAAAACATATTCCGTCTTGCCATTCATTCATTTTGTTCTGAAACAAATGCATTTTTAACCTTAAAAAACAAACCGAATTAATTTGGCCTCCCAAATAGAATAGGCGAGGGTTACAATCTCTGATCTCACACCACGCTTGGCAACCTCTCTTTCACACTGTTACGTCTCCAGCGCCGTGCTTCCTCTTTCGAGGGAAGAGCGTGGGGGTTTTATATTTATTAAATTAAGGGGTTATTAAAATAATTAAAGTTTTCTTTATTAAAATAATTATTTGTTTTATTTTTATTTTATTGAACTCAGCTGTCTCAAGCTGAGCTCTATTCTGAACTACTTTTACAATATAAATGTTCCTGTCTTTATAGAACATTTTGTTCCAACTAACTGTGTCGTATAAAATGAACAAAACAATCCAGAAGTCTCTGTGACTTAAAATTTTGAATAAACTTTGAACGAAAATCAAAGTGGCTATGTTTTGAAATGAAAAATGTGCTTATTATGAAAAGGGGCATGTTTTTAAATGTGCTGTAAGTGACTGGATATAGAATATTGTGTCTGTTTATTTATGAATTGTATTAAATGAGAATGTAAGATATGTGAGGATGTAGTTTTAAAGGTTGTGTTAGAAAGGACATGAGATTAGTGTTAAAGCGAATAAGGGTAGTATTCTGGAATACAACAACACCATAAAAAAGACTGTCGACACCAGTTTCTTTGTTCTTTACTTTACTTTGCTCTCTAAAACATCCGATCACAGCTTCCCACAAAAAACCGTTCTCTCTCCATTCGAAAAACCGTCAATCAACAACTTTTCATCAAAAACGCCATCTTCTCCCCCGCCATCCCTCCATTTCCCTACACCATTGCCTCGGCGAAGAAACTTAGCCATGATGTTTCGTACATGCAGGTTTGTGTACCAGCTGTTTTTGTTTTATACCAATAATAACCAGTTTCGATTTTAATTTAGTTTGAAAATGCGGCAATTGCTTGCGATGTATGTACCCACTATTTAATGTTTAGTAAGGCAAATGTATAATTTGAAGATGTAAATGAATATTTTCATTAGAAAGCAAAATGTTTGTAATGTATGTGATTAATTAATGTTTAAATATTTTACATGTCATGTACTTTATTACTCTCAATACTTTTCTCATCGAGACATGGGCGGCGGGGGAAGTTACCACGTAACACTTATCGTCACTATGATAGTGTCTTTGACCCGTACACAGTTCACCGGTTGTTCGAATTAACACACTTGATCGGTTGTTCGAATTAATACACTTGACCGGTTGTTGGAATTTTCGCAACGAGTATAATTTCTTATCAATACGACACGTTTTGATTAGGCACTGACTGGACGGAGACTATGACCACTCTCTCGACAAAACATGTCATTGACTTGAACGAAAATTTACCCTTGCTTACTTTAGCGACACATATTTGAGTAAATCTGCAGAATGATTCGTAGTGAACGGATCATAGGGGATGGAGTATTATCCCGACGATCGGCAAATCGCAAGTGGCTGAAAATATATTCAAGATCACCAGAAGAAGAACTCCTGGCTCGTGTTTTCTGGTGACATAGAACACACGCAGAATCTGGACTTAAACTTAAACTTTATTTTAAATTAAACACATCGGCATTCAGTTGTGCGATTAACGAAAACATAGTCCAACCCTTCAATAGGACATAACAAGAGGAACAACGAAAACAAAAAGGGTATTTCATGATACGATGCAGGAAGAAACCAAAACAAAGGGGAATTCCTCGGATGACACGATGAAACTGGAAGCCGGGTGTTTAATCCTTCTGGACATGTCTCTAGGCTGGCGTTTCATTTAACAAAGTCAGTACACAAATTTGTGCTTTAAAAACACAAACATAGGGATAAAATCTTCTGAAATTCAGGGTTCAGTAACTTGGCACAATTTTATCAAATCAAATTTATTGCCCAACACAATCACATCTATTGATAGTACGTGTGGCTGTACACTTACCCTTCCATCGCAACTAATTTATTATTACGAATAAATCAAAACGCGTTAAATTTAAATTAATATAAATAGTAAAATTAAACGTTTTTAGGGGCTCAGTCTCCCGAATTTTATTTGCCAACGTTTATTATGCATTTTTGCGTAAGCAGTTCTTTCAAAAGTTATTTTTCTCCTAATTGTTCAGAGTTTACATGATTTGTTTGCGCATTCTTAATCAACGAACTTCGGGCTTTACGCAAAAATAAAAAACAAAAAAAAAAGTTATTGATAATCAGTTGTAATGCAACAAAATAATATAATAAACAAACGTTACGTCATTAACCCCCATGAGACCCTGAGCTTCATCCGATACGGCATTCATACACACCTCACACACACCTCCATTCAGCCTGACACAAAATAGGGATCAATACGTATCCAACCAATTTTAGCCAGCTGACAAATTTGCATTTTGCGCCCTTCGCATGGCGGGGTGCGTGTGTTTAATGCAGTAAATTGTCGATTACTCGTATGACAGTTTGGAACTACCTTAATGCGTTTTGATAAGCCCACCTAGGGTTGAGTACGATGTGGGTTTCTGTTTTCTTTTCTTTATTTCTTTGTTTTAAAGTGAACGCAAACGCAATGGGTTTGCTGCGTTCATGTTGGATTGTTCCCCAAATAATGGCGCACCGGGTCAAAAAGAAAACAAGTTTTATTCTATAACCCCAGCCATGGATGAAGGGTAGTTTCTTTGCTTGTATGTATCATCAGTTAGTTGTGCGCATGAACCCTTAACCAAGGCACATACACGCACCCACACAACGTATACAAGTCAGTCAGGAAGAGAACGGCGTTCTTCCTTTTGCAAAGTGCACAAAAGCAAGTTTTAGCCTGCGTAACAAAATGTGTGTCATTCGAAACAGTGAAGTTTTTTATATTTAAATAATTAAAGCAACATTGGTCTTAAGTGATACTTTAGTTCTAACTTGTTCAACGAAAAGATAACATATTTTAAAACAATAACCTTCAACAGAAAGAGCGTAACATACTTGAAGGAACGAATAAAAAAATCGATAGCATCATGGATACATATTGGATGCTGGAACCATAATTAATCCGTGAATAAATACACTTCTAATATAATTAACATTAATTAACCTGTGAATTATTTTCACTTCTAATCTTTGCTGTGATTCGTATTCCAAATCAGTGTGACTTGTTATATTATTAGGTTTTACAATTTTTTGTGCAACATAGAAAAAAAAATCGGTTTCCCTTCTATCATGAGTTAAATTTAAGTCAAGAGGAGGGTGATTGTTGGTGGTTGTTACAAACTCTAAAATGTATAAAATTCGACACGATGGGGATGGAAAAGTTTCCAAGTCTTACACATTTGAACTTTAGTACTAAATACGCCTCACGAAAATGTAATAAAAAAAATCCTGTAATCGGATTTTAGTGATTTGTGAAACGCTTTTGCGAATTTCCCCCCCGGACATTGTTAATATTTAAATTCTAAACTTGATTGAATAGACGTTTTAACATAGGTATTGCTCTTGAATCTCTGCGTTTATTTGTGAAACAAATTTTGGTTAATATTACAAGATATTTATTTGTTTTAATTCTGTGTTCAATTCTAGATAAAATGGGTGTTATGTTTTTTTAATAAGGATCTGGTCAAAAGTGTATCGAATTTTAATCTCTGGACATGGATCAAAAATTGTTGTGCTTTGTGCTTTTGTAAGTGAAACGGATGTTTCATGATTACGGTATCTAGGTTAAAAAGTGATATGTAATTTAATTCATTTAAACCATCTTTCATTTAAGTAGTTCTTCTGTTATGATCCAGAATTACGCTTTTGAACAAATTGCCTCTTTTCCATCAGCCTTGTGCTTCTCATAGGCTCTATAGGCTTAAAACAGTTGCCCAGGTGCCAGATGCCATTTTGATTCATAGGTACAGCAAGGTATGCCGCCCTGTATCTTTTAATATTATAAGTGTATTAGTAATACCTTTTGAGAGTGTACATTATAAAGAGATTTCCACTTGCACAGTTTGCATTTTAATTTTGCAATACAAATTCCTGTACTAATTGAACTATTGCACGAATCATTTTTTCTGTATTTGCTCTACTTAAAAAAAAACTATTTGGACCGGTGTTTTTTTTTTTTTTTTTTTTTATTAGACTTCTCTCGGGAGAGGCGAACCTATAGCACCGAGTGGGCGCCCCGAGATGCCATCAAATAACTGTTGCAGTTCTTTTTGAACAGTTGCAGGTTGTAGCGTTCCGGGAACACTCGCGTGGGAAGGGAGTTCCACAGCTTCCCCGCTCTGTAGCGGAACGAGTTCTGATGTAGGGATGTTCGCGCCGTCGGGAGATGAACCACAAACGGGTGCGATCCGTCGGATTGTCTTGTGGAGCGCATATAAGCCGAATTGCGCGGAACAATACCACGAATCTCCGAAGAACAGCACCCGTGATAATATCTGTAAAACAGACAGAGGTCGGCTACGCGCCTTCGATGTGATAGCGACTGTAGTCCCGACGTCAGCGCTGAGTCCCCGATCAGGCGGATCGCTCGTCTCTGTATGCTCTCAAGTAGGTCGAGGGTATGTTTAGGAGCCGAGCTCCAAACATGAGAGCAATATTCGAGCGCGGGTCTAATTTGGGATTTATATAGGAGGAGAAGTTGGGCCGGGGTAAAGTATTTCTTGGCTCTAAAAAGATAACTCAGTTTTCCTGAGGCTGACCTGGCGATGTTCGACACGTGTTTATGCCATGATACATTCCCACAGACCGTGACGCCGAGCAATTTCAAACTTTCCCCAGCCTCGAGGGCCCGGCCATTCATCATCAGCTGTGGAACCGATGATCCAGTTTTCTTTGTGAATGTTGTATACTGAGTCTTCGTTGCATTGAAGTCGACAAGATTGGCCTTTCCCCACTGCAGGACTTTATCCAGATCCCGATTCAGAGAATCAATCTGTCTACATCTCAGCTGGTGTGACGCAGATGCACCAATCGGCCGATCACTCGAAAAGGAGGAAACAAGCGTACTATCATCCGCAAAACTGAACACTTTGTTATCCGTTGTCTCCAACAAATCATTTATGTGAAGCAAGAACAAGGTTGGAGCCAAAAAAGAACCTTGGGGCACCCCCGAATTAACAGGATACAGATCCGAACACTCGCCGTCCACAACAACCCGGATCGATCGATTTTCAAGGAAACTCCTCATCCAGTCGCAAAGCTGTTGGGAAAGTCCATATGAACGAAGTTTGCTCAGCAATGCCCCGTGCCAGACGCGGTCAAAAGCCTTGGAAATATCCAATGCGACCGCCCTTGACTCACCATGCCGTTCAATCGCAGATGTCCATATATCGGTTATAAGTGTCAAAAGGTCTCCTGTGGACCGCCTGCCACGGAATCCGTATTGACGATCATTCAGGAGTCCGTTGCACTCCAAATACTTAACCAACTCAGCATTGATGACTTTTTCCATCACCTTAGATAAAATAGAGAGTAATGCTATCGGACGGTAATTTTGTGGGAGACACTTTTTTCCCGTCTTTGGGATTGGCTGAACTCGAGCGATTTTCCAGCAGGCAGGAAAGGTCCTCCGTGCATAAGATAAGCGGAAGAGTCTGCCAAGAACCGGCGATAGTTCTGGAGCACAGTTCTTAAGGACTATTGCTGGTATTCCGTCCGGGCCGGTTGCCTTCCTACAATCCAGTTCACGTAGAATGCGTTGAATAGTGCGCGGACGAAATCTCACATCCCGCATGGAAGACTGTACCGGCGAGATCACAGGTGGGTCCAAAAGGCCGGGATCGAGGTTTGAATTCGCCGAAAATAAATTTGCGAATACATTAGCTTTATCCCTTGAATTCGTGACTAACGTCCCGCTGTCTGTCTCCAACGGAGGGAAAGAGGAGGATGCAAAGTTACCGCTGACAGCCTTTGCCATTGACCAGAAGGAGCGCGAGCCAGTTGGCCACCGAAGGAGCTTATTGATCACCCTGTCGTTGTGAGCCTTCTTCGCGGTATCAATCGCCTGGTTGCACGCGTTTCTGATTCTGACAAAATTCGTTCTGTTAACATCGGTGGGATTGGAGCGCCATTGCTTAAAAGCTCTATTTTTTGCCGCTGTAATCAGCTCGCACTTTTTGTCAAACCAAGGTTTATCAGACGAACTTCGTTTGATGGAATATGGAATATACATCCCCATCCCCAGAAGAATAATCTCTGATACCGACTCCGCGCATGCGTTAACATCGGAGTTTCCGAAGCACACCTCGGACCATGGAAAGGATGCGAAGAAATCTCGCAAATCGTCCCAGTTAGCGGCCCCATACTTCCATACATGGCGAAGCTGCCTAGGCCGATTGTTTGCTTGATATGCAAATGCTTGCGCGATAGATACCAAGCAGTGATCTGAGTTTCCCAGTGGCGCAGAAACCTCTACGGTATAAATACTCGGTTCGGATGTCAAAAACAGATCCAGGGTGTTCGCATAATCGCCCCGGGCATCCGGCACTCGCGTTGGCTCCCCCACGAGTTGAGTCAAGTTGTGGCTTACAGCAAACATCTCCGCTAGCCTCATGATACAAATAAAAAGTACATTCATTTCTTTCCAAAAACTTCTTATTTACTTGATAATATTGAATATAATACATTTTATTATTTATTGCATCCATGAACTTTAGAGATCTGATGTTTACGAGTTTAGTGCGACACAGTCCGATGATCCGCACTGTCTGTTTTCGACACATTTCGTAATCTTCTCCATCTTCCCCCGTCCACGTTTTGTATTGATATTAAAGGGTAGGAAGCAACCGCGTATCATTACAAAGAACTGTCCTATATATGTGCTGGAAAGTCTCCGGATTTTTCACTAGACAATGAACATGGCTCATTTCGAAAGGCTCATCTGTGACTAGTTTATGTATGAAGTTCCGTAGCATTTCATTTATTCGTTTACAAGCTACATACTTTCACATTTTTCTTTTTCACTAACGCATGCACAAACGGGGATTTTCATCATCATCATCATCGGCACTACAACCGGGATCCGGTCTTGGCCTTATTTAACAAGTCTCTCCATCGGTATCCGGTCCTTATCCGAGACTTGTTAAATTGTCCATAATAATTTGTTTTCCGGGCAAGGTTATTAGCCTTGCGCCAACCTTTTTCTGGATGAAACGGGGATCTCGGATTACCCTTAAATGTCAGAGCACATTGCTTTTTGATGGGAAAAACTTCTGAACAATCATTGCAATGGTTGCAGAACTGTTATCCCACATCTACTCCTTCAAGAACTACAGTTTATCGGTGGTTTAGTGAATTTGAAATGGGCGGATTACTCTCACTATTGTAGGTTTGCGGTATAGGTCTTCCAATTCGTGGTTATGGAGTTTCCTCCATTATCCTGCCTCCTCGTCATATTTGCCGCCAAATATACCCCTTAGTACTTTATTCTCGAATACGCGGAATTTGTTTCCTCCCGTTTTGTGAGAGCCCATGTTTCGCATCCGTATAGAGCAATCGGCATGGTTATGGTTCTATAGACACGGAGCTTTATATAACGTGATAGCAGTTTGGATTTCAGAAGTTTAATGACTGCGTGCGAACTAGTGTTCCCGGAATTTCAGTCTCTTGTTAATTTCCTTCGACATTTCATTACTGGAACGATATTTCCCTGAAAAAAAAAAAACAACAAAAAAAAAAACGATATTTCCCTGATATTTAAATACTTTAACTTTTTCAAATATCTTGCCTCTGACGTTTATATGTGTTGCCTGAGGTCCAACTACTCTCGCCGTAATCATGTATCTTGCTTTGTCTTCATTTATTTCTAGGCCCACCTCTTCTGCCGCTTGGGTGCTGATTTCACTGTCTCTACTTGCAGTTTCTTAATTATCGCCTAGAACGGCGATATCATCCGCATATGCAAGCACTTGTGTGATCCCGTTCAGGGATGATCCGGCCATGTTGTCGTCTTGTACCTTTCTGATGACATACTCCAGCACAAGGTTAAAAAGACATGGTGAGAGGCCATCCCCCTGTTTTAGTCAGTCGCAGATTTCAAATGGTTCTGAAAGGTGATCTTCTATTCTAACTCGCCCTTTGTTTTCGTTCATGCAGATTTGAATGAGGGCTGCATATTTTTTTGGGATTCCCTCCTCAACTAAAGGGTGGTTAAATTTTAAGGGCCGATGTTGATTTTGAATAAAAAACAAATTATTTAGGAAATTATTGTCATTTCTTTTTATTATGATAATATTGGTGTGGTTCAATTATGTATGCAACAAAATATCGGCCAAATGGCCACCGCGACCTCGGCGGCACACCTCCATCCGATGGTCCAAATTTTCGATGACGCTGAGGAATAATTGAGGTTCTATGCCGTTAATGTGCCGAATTATCTCATCTTTAGCTCTTGAATTGTTGCTGGCTTATCGACGTACACATTTTCTTTCAAATAACCCCAAAGAAAGAAGTCCAACGGTGTCAAATCACATGATCTTGGCGGCCAATTGACATCGCCACCACGTGAGATAACACGGCCATTGAATTTGTCCCACAAAAGAGCCATTGTTTCGTTAGCTGTGTGGCAAGTGGCACCGTCCTGTCGAAACCACATATCCTCCGCATCCATATCTTCCAATTCGGGCCATAAAAAGTTCGTTATCATCTCACGATAGCGAACACCATTCACAGTAACTGCCTGACCGGCCTCATTTTGGAAAAAATACGGCCCGATGATGCCGCCAGCCCATAAACCGCACCAAACAGTCACTCTTTGTGGGTGCATTGGTTTTTCGACAATCACTCTTGGATTATAATTCGCCCGAACGCGGCAATTCTGCTTATTGACGAATCCACTGAGGTGAAAATGTGCCTCACCACTGAAGATGATTTTCTTTGAAAATTGATCATCCGCTGTTGCCATTTCTTGCCACCATTCTGACCATTGACGACGCTTGAAATGGTCAAGAGGTTTAGTTCTTGAGTCAATTGCACCTTGTAAGCGTGTAAATGCAAGTCTTTATGCATAATGTTCATCAACGACGAGCGTGAGAGGTGCAATTGTTGGGCACGACGACGAGTTGAGGTGGACGGCTCTTCAGCCACACTATCGCGAACAGCAGCAATATTTTCTGCAGTACGAGCTGTACGAGCATGCACTGGTGTTTTCACATCTCCTACAGACCCGGTTTGCTCAAATTTTTGCACGATTTTTCCGATTGTACGCACACTTGGACGATTAAATTGACCGAAAAAATCACGAAGTGCACGATATGCATTTTGATTTGAACGTCCATTTTCATAATAAGCCTGAATAACTTTAACGCGCTGCTCGATTGTGTATTTTTCCATGGTTCAAATTGAGTTAGTCTGAAATTGAGAAATGTCAAATGAAATGCAGAAAAAGCTTGACGTTTAGGTGTGGTTCACATTCAACATCGCCCCTTAAAATTTAACCACCCTTTACAATACAGTAAAGTATTTGCCTTCCGAGCGAGTCGTAGGCTTTTTCGAAGTCAACGAACAGTTGGTGAACCGTCTCTCCGTATTCTCACTTCTTTTCCAGCAGTTGCCTTATTGTAAATATTTGGTCGCTTGTTGACCGGTTCCTACGGCATTGGTAGTGTGGCGGTTCTTTAAAGCATTCCCAAAGAACCACACATCCTCGTTAAATTAATCACCTTCCTCTTCCCATACAAAGCCATGGTACTTACCTGCAATTTTGGGCAGCGTAAGCTCCCAGCAGCATTTTTCATACCTAAAAGGAAACCTACCCGACGCCATACATACATCCATGAACCAGTTCATCTCCTATCGGCTCAGCTTGTCTTCAATTGCCGATAAACAAACGCTGGCCAGCGTATTAGGGACACATCTGCAATCGGTATACCTACTTAATCGTATATCTTATCCTACCCTAAGGTCCGCTTTAGTGCGACCAATTCCCTAACCATTACCCAGCCATGCATTTGATTTGAGCATGAACGTGATCGTTTATTTACTCACGTTCATGTCCCACGAAGACCCATCATCCAACCCGAACAAACAATCCATAGCCACCGTCATCGAGTTTTCTGTGGACTTAACGTCCAGGACCAATTTCCCCCATTCTGCTTCAGAGCCAAATCTATTTCGTTCCCTGGCATACATCATCAACGATGTATGGGTACATCGCCGCAGCCCTTCATGATCGTGCATTTGTGTAATCAGGTGTCCGCCGATCATCGTCTTCATCGCAGGGCATCGAACCTGCCCTACACAGCGATGGGAGTTCTCTCCCATACCCTTTTTACGCGATCACTATTGGCTACAGTCAAGTGGATCAGTTTTGCTCCTCCCCTATCGATGCAATTCATGGCAATTGAATCTGATGGATGGGAGTTGCATCGCGGAGTCAAAATCTATCTATCGTCCTCAGCGGACATCAATTCAACTGCGGGTCGTGTTTAAATATTGCCGAAGAATCAAACATCTGGAAAAATTAAAATATTACGAGTGCGTGTTTCTGTCGTTAACGTGCGCCGATTTATTTGGTTCAACAAGTGTCCTTTATTTATTAACTCTATGGATGACCACTAGAAGTGAGAACTATGTGTACAAGGATTTCTTCCTTTCTGTAAACTGCATCCTTGTGTATTTTGAAATATGAACAGTATAGCGAACTTAAGTGTCCCATGTAGTATTTGTCGCACCAAGAACTACCAGTGTACATATGATGCAGATTTGTTTTTTTTACACTGCGACCAAGTGTAGAGCATCGGGTAACATTTGTGTTTTTTTATTGAATAAAGACTCAAGCATCAATTCCTGAGTTTCATTTTTTGTCTTCGGTTGTGCACAGTTTTTGTGGAGAAATCAACGGTGGTATTTACTGAACCTGCGTCCTTGTACACTTACTAGTAAAAGACCCACAGTAGTCTCCCAGTATTTCTTCTGCATACGGTGTGATTCTTGCCAGTATGACATTTGTTAGTATTTTGTATGTGGTTGAGCGCAATGATATTCCCCTGTAGTTTTCGCGCTCAGATCTGGCGCGTTTTTTGAAAATGGGGACGACTATTGAGGTTTTCCATTCTTCCGGAATGACTTCCTTATCCCATATTGTTTTAATCAGTTGGTGGATCTTTCGAGCGGTTGCCCCTCCTCCATGCTTCATTCTCTGTGCCGGTATGCAGTCGACTCCGGGAGCCTTATTGTTTTTCAATGGATTTATTGCATCTACAACTTGAAAGAGGGCTCTGGGATCTGGTGCCCGGCTGTATGTACGTCTGATGCGTTTATTTGTGGTTGATGGGTGCGCACATTGAGCAGGTTTGCAAGGTACGGCTTCCACCTTGTCACGATATCGTTTGTTTCTGTAACCAGACACCCCTTTGTGTCTCGAATTATTTTGCCTCTTCCTCGGTAGCCATTTCTAATTGAAATGTTGCAGAAATGTTATGCCACATCTACTCCTTCAAGAACAACAGTTTATCGGTGGTTTAGTGAATTTAAAATGGGTGGTACCCGGAAGTTCATGACCTCACCGACTCGACTCCGCCATCGTGCCTGTCCTGCGCGTTCTCCTTCCACGCTTGACGATCCGATCCAATCTCCTCGAGGTCAGACCTAACATTGGCCTCCCATCACCGTCGCGGGCGTCATGTCGGCCTTTTTCCCGTTGGTCTATGGTCAAGAATTCTGCGCACGGTCCTATCGTTGCCCATGCGCCATGTCCGGCCCATCTTAGTGTTCGCGAGTTGATTACTCTCACCTCTGTACATTTGGAGTATAGCTCTTCCAATTCGTGGTTGTGGGATTTCCTCCATTGTCCTGCCTACTCGTCATATTTACCGCCAAAGATACCCCTTAGAACTTTATTCTCGAATACGCGGAATTTGTTTTCTTCCCGTTTTGTGAGAGCCTATGGTTCGCATCCGTATAGAACAATCGGCATGATTATGGTTCTATAGACATGGAGCTTTATATTACGTGATAGCAGTTTGGATTTCAGCAGTTTAATGACTGCGTGCCAACTAGCGTTCCCGGAATGCATTCCTTTGTTAATTTCCTTCGACATTTCGTTACTGGCCATCAGTATTGTTCCCAGATATTTTATTCTTTGACATGTTCAAAAATCTTGTCTCTGACATTTATGTGTGTTCCCCGAGGTCCACCTGCTCGCAACGTAATCATATATTTTGTTTTATCTTCATTTATTTCTAGGCGCACCTCTTCTGCTGCTTGCATGACGATTTCACTGTTTCTACTTGCAGGTGCCCAACGGCGATGTCATCCGCATATGCGAGCACTTGTGTCACCCCATACAGGGATGATTCGGCGTGTACCTTCCTGATGACTTAAAGCACAAGGTTAAAAAGACATGGTGAGAGCATCCCCCTGTTTTGGTCGTCGCGGATTTTAAATACCCTTTTATTTTCGTTTATGCAGATTTGAATGAGGAAGGCATATTTTTTCGGAACTCCCAACTCAACTACAATATACTAGAGTCTCTGCGTTATGACTGAGTCGTAGGCTTTTTTGAAGTCAACGAAAAGTTGGTGAATCGTTTCTCCGTATTCCCACTTCTTTTCCAGCAATTGCCTTAGCGTGAACATTTAGTCGTTCGTTGACCGATTCAGGGACGATCCGGTCATGTTCTCGTCTTGTACCTTTCTAATGACATACTTGAGCACAAGGTTAAGAAGGCATGGTGAGAGGCCACCCCCCTGTTTTAGTCCGTCGCGGATTTCAAATGGTTCTGAGAGGTCCTTTATTTTCGTTCATGTAGATTTGTTCATGTATATTTTTTTGGGATTCCCAGCTCAACTACAATATGGTAAAGTCTTTGCTTTGCGAATGAGCCGTAGGGTTTTTTGAAGTCAACGAACAGTTGGTGAACCGTCTCTCCGTATTTCACCTTCTTTTCCAGCAGTTGCCTTACTGTGAACGTTTGGTCGCTCGTTGACCGGTTACTACAGAATCCGCATTGGTAGTCTCCCAGTATTTCTTCTACGTACGGCGTGATTCTCGTCAGTATGATATTCGTTAGTATTTTGGATGTGGTTGAGAGCAATGATATTCCTCTGTAGTTTTCGCAATCAGATCTGTCGTTTTTTTTTTTTGAAAATGGGGACGACTATTGAGGTTTACCATTCTTCCGGAGTGACTTCCTTATTCCATATTGCTTTAATCAGTTGACGAATCTTTCGAGCGGTTGCCTCTCCTCCATGCTTCATAAGATGTGCCGGTATGCAGTCGACTCCGGTAGCTTGGTTGCTATTCAATCGATTTATTGCGTCTACAACTTCGTTGAAAGAGGACTCTGGAATCTGAGACTCGGTTGTACGAGGGTCAAGTTAGCAGTACTCGTCAATAAAAGCTAGTAAGTGCTTAGGCTCTACTCTACCATTTGGAAATAGGTGACGGATTACCGATGTTCATTCGATACTCTTCGGGTGGAGACTACACCCTAGACAGCAAGATCGCCCTGGATATTTATCAGGTGTATGCATACGTTTTTTTCTGGTTTATTTGGTAAAAAAAAACCTAATTTTCTAGAGAAATAAATATTTTTATTCAAAATATTGACCATCGGCTTCTACACGTCTGGGGAGTACGGCGGGTGCAGAAGGATGTCCCATCCAAGCGATTTCAAGGTGTCTTCCACTAGTTTTGCTGCATGATACGGCGCGTTATCGTGTAACAAAATCACTTTGCCATGTCGTCTGTTCGAGACCCGAAATATAGAAAACGGCAGTCAAGCGTGTTCGGCCTATAAATAAAAGGGGAAAAATAATTAAAGTTATATAAAAAGGTGATTTTTATTTCAAATTGTGTTCTGTAGTACACATTGAAAGCCACCAAAAAACTTATAGCGAACTCAGACACAAGTCGTTCTATTTGGTCGTTACAACAATTAATTTCATGTGTTCGTTCTTCATTCGAACAACGTCAGCGTGGAACGCTCAGTCCCTTGGCTTGTTTTCTCATAATTACATTTTTATGTATTTAAGAGCAATCTGTACAAATACCCCCCCGCCGTGCCTTGGCAAATAACTTTCCCAAAAATAAATCAGTTTTGTGTGTATGATATATGAAAAAAAAAACGAATAATACCGCTTGTCTAAATATGCTTCCGCGTTAGCCATAACTTAGAACTGCTTCACGTGAAGAATTAAAGAAAGATATGAAAAAACTAAGGAATCGTTCTTCAGCCGAAGCGCACAAGGAAAGAACATTTTATTTAATTGTCATGTGATGTCATTTTTTCCTCTTTACCATTGAACGCATATTGAAACTTTTAATCATCATCATCGGCACTACAACCTGGAACCGGCCTTGGCCTTATTTAGCAAGTCCTGAGGCTTGTCAAACTTTCCATAATGATCTGTTTTTTCCGGGCAAGGTCATTAGTCTTGCGCCAGAGGCTCCCCGACGGGGAATCGAACCCCGGTTTCCCACGTGACAGGCGGGTATACTAACCAGTATACTATTGTACTTTTAATGGTAACTCAAAATCTCTTTTGCACTCAAAATATCTTTTGCATGCGTTTCATATTTTAAAACCCCAATAACGCAGACACTGTTCAGTAATTCGATCGGTTGTTATATGTATATAACAGTGCATTTGTATTCACGATGAATGAGATACTTAGAGTATTAAGGTTAGTATTAAATCATTGGTAAGCTGTGGAATATAGAAGTATTTTATGGCGTTTGTGACCCTGACTGGTGTGCTTTTTTTTAAGTCAAAATAATTCCTAGAAAGATTCTCAAGCAAGTGTTGGTATTGTAATCATCAAACAGGTTTCATTTAGGTGTAACCGAAACCAGTTAAAAGCCGGTCATCATTAGGCTCCTCTTAACTGTAGGCAAATCAATAATCGAATGCCAAGTGCCAGTAGTATTACTCGTTTCCGGTAAAACTTAAGAAAGCCGATTAGAACACATTACATTCTAAGCAATTTTGGGAGCAAATATGACATTTTTGGTAATGTTACTGCAAGCGAACGTGTTACGTGTGGCATTCATTGCAAACCCACTACAGTCCACTAGAGTTGTCACATTAGTCGCTTTACGTCAACATGCTGTGAACCTGCACCTCTCCGTGTATGACCGTGAAACAAACACAACCATCAGGGGTTTCTTTTCAGCTCTTTCTGGTGGTTATTTGACATATGAGGATTCCAAATAACGGCTACAATGGCAAACATACGAATTTTGTACGTTGTTTTGCATACAGATCAACCATGCGATTCACATAGCTACACGAGCAAGCTTTAAGTTTATGTTTTGTTAATTTTGTTGTGTTTTATAATTCTTGTCGTCATTTAATATGAGACAGAAAGTCGTACATTGCAAAGAGTCGACAGCCTGTAACACACATTTCAACTTATTCGTTATACCTACAATAGCCACTTACTTTGTAATGGATATGCCTTTACTCACCATTTCTAGGTACTATCGCTTTAGAAATTACAATTCGCAATGACCGTCAAACCATATTTACCTCTTACCGGTCTTCTAAATATAGGGGATGGCATATCGACCGAGTGAGACGACATATATATGTAGTTGTTGAAGGGAGGAGAGACGATAACCGTAGACTCCCCCTAAGGCGGATTAAGCTTAGCTTATTGCGCTGCCGTCCAGTCTTCGCTAGAACTACGTTTAAGTGCGGCCGATTCGCTTCAGGCTATGCGTCCCCTAAATTACGTTAAGTACGGTATTGAATTCAAACAACATTCGTTACAATTCGGTATACTTCATTCGTTAATGAAAAGTTTGGTTTTATTTGCTAAAAGTTGGAGTTTAATCTCACTCTTGTAAAATGTTTAACTGCCGGCTGTGTGTCACATGTGTAATTTGTGATCCCGGCTCAAGGTTGAGTAATCTTAATGCTAAAAATAAATGACTACAAAATCGGTTGCACATTTTAAATGAGGACGCTACTGTTACAGACCATACAAATTAATTGGTTGACGTATCTGACTTGAATTGTTTTTGTTTACGAATGCAAATTACTAATTCGTGGGAATCATTCATTTAGAGGGTGCCCATATGTATTTTCTTGGCAGCACCAGCATTAGTTTGCATTTATTATGATTCCTGTTTGTGGGAATATCTGCGATTAAAACTTTGTAATTCTCTTTCTTCTTCTTAAATTGCGATAAGTGTTTCCCAAACATCTGTGTGGAAAATTTTATATAAACAACTCGATCTGGACCGCAGCAGTATAGTGAGGATTGCTAAATTCAAAATATGTGGTTTTCACGTTACAACATTTATATTCGTCGATGGGAATGTACGATATAAATTGCGTTTTTAAAAATTAGTGTTAAAACTCTTCACCTCTCTCATGTAGTTTTTGGTTTATGTTTTATAATCAACTACACTTAATCATCATCATCATCATCGGCACTACAACCGGGAACCGGTCTTGGCCTTATTTAGCAAGTCTTGAGGCTTGTTAAATTTTCCATAATGATTTGTTTTTTCCGGGCAAGGTCATTAGTCTTGCGCCAGGGGCTCCCCGACGGGGAATCGAACCCCGGTCTCCCGCGTGACAGGCGGGTATACTAACCACTATACTATCGAGGAGAACTACACTTAATTCTGAATTCAAATGGTTTCAAACATTCTGCCTAAATATAAAGTTCTTCAGGTCTTCATTAATACAGGGCTATCTACATATAGCTTCAGAAAGTGTTCTAAAAACATAGGCAACGAATTAAGATGTCGGTGAAATTTTATTTATTTTATTATTCCTTTTTGCACAGTTCGCCGGTATTGCTTCTCTGACTCGGAGAATCTTGGATTTTAATTACTCAAGTGTTAGAATCTGCCTAAACACGGTCTGTCGCGTAGTCCTACAAAAAACGTCCAGTGGCATCAAATCGCACATTCTCGATATCCAATTAACAACACCAAATCTTTATGTCACACAGCCTGCAAACACTTCGCGCGATAAAAGCAAAACATAATTTTCGATGATTTTTCCGCACATTTCGGTTAGGATCCCGAATGTTGGTTCGATCGTTGGTTCTCAACTGCTGAATAGTTGGAAAGCTGTTCGCGAAAACACAACCTTTTACGTAGTTCAACAGTGTCAAATCGCATCTTCTTGGCGGCCTGTCCATATTGTTAAATGTCGTAATTATCCGGCCTAGGAACCTTCACCCAATGCAACCGAAATTGGTCCTGTTGTGTCGCTTGTTGCGCAGTTACTTTTAAACACATCGCTCGAGGTCTCCTATTTCGGACCAAACCAATTCGATAAGCACACAACCATAGCGCTAAAAATTGACATTAACAATCAGTTCTTCTACATTTTCGAAAAGGTACTGTGGTATAAATAAAATATTCACAATGTGGCATGAGAAGTTCCGACTTTATTCATCAACATCATGGGCACCACAACCGGGATCTGGTCGTGGCCTTATTTAACAAATCTCTCCACCGGTCCCGATTTCGAGCCGATGTCATCCAGTTTGGCACTCCCAGGATCTGGGCGTCCTGGTCTACGCCATCCCTCCATCGCAGACAAGGTCTGCCGCGCTGTCCCTTTCCATACATCCTGCTACAAAGGACTTCCCGGGCAGGCTCCTCTTCGCTCATTCCAGCTAGGTGTCCCGCTCACCGGGGTCTACAGAGCTTGCTTTTTCTTACAATACTAGCTTCAAGGTAGATCGGGTACAACTCATGATTGTACCGTCTCCGGAATCGTCCTGACTCACATATGTGGCCAACTATTCTTCTTAACACCTTCCACTCGAACGCGGCTAAGAGTTCAGAGTGCCTTTTATTGAGCACCCAGGTCTCGGATTCATACATGAGTCTTGTACAGCGGTGGCTTGTATGTGCCATAAATAAATTTCGGGATTTAAAGACCCTTGATAGACCGTAGCAGGGTTTGTTGGAGTTTATCAGCTGTTCGCGTATTTCTAATTCGATATTATTATCGGCTGATACTATTGACACAAGGATTGCACTATCTCAAATTCGTGCTCCACTACCCTGATAGTTTGACCAACGTTAGGTTTTCTCTTCGCAGAAGTTGCCACCATGTCTTTCCCTTCATTAATGTGCAGTCCCAGTTTTTGTGCCGCCTGCTCGATCTGGGTGAAGGAGTCTTATACAGCCGATTCGGATCTACCGATGATGTCGAAGTCATCTGCGTAGGCAAGTATCTAGCTGGACTTGGTGACAATAGTCCCTCTAGTTGTACCGCCAGAGTCACGGAATGCTTTCTCCAACACCAGGTTGAAGAGGAGGCAGGCCAGACCGTCCCCCTATCGGAGTCCATTAAAGATGTTTATTGGTTTGGACAACAATCCCGCTATTTTTACTTGACTAGTTACGTTGGTCATGGTCAACCTACAAAGTCGTCATCATCAATTTGTTTGGAATGCCGAACTGTCCCATGGCATTATATAGTTGTACCCTGGCTATGCTGTCGTAGGCGGCCTAAAAATCTATAAATAGATGATATCACCATCATCATCGGCACTACAACCGGTCTTGGCCTTATTTAGCAAGTCCTGAGGCTTGTTAAATTTTTCCATAATAATTTGTTTTTTCCGGGCAAGGTCATTAGTTTACGCCAGAGGCTTGTGGCGTCTCTAACAGATACACAGCCAATTCACAAGCAAAATAGTGAAGAACACCGAACGAAAATCGAATAAGAAAATACATGAGAGCCGGATACCATAGCGATAACAAAATAATTCACATCAGTGGAATATACTTGAGTTTAAAAATCGAATTTTAAACACGGCCAGTAGCCTGATGGGTAGCGCTTAGGTTCAATTTTTTGTGGTTCTAACAGTCATTGCGTCAGTTCGAATCACACGTTCTTCACTATCATTTCAAACGCTATAGACTCCCCGACGGAGAATCGAACCCCGGTCTCCCGCGTGACAGGCGGGTATACTAACCACTATACTATCGAGGACCCAAATAATAAATAAATAGATGATATAATGGGGTCTTAAATTCCAGACATTTTTCCATCGCCTGCCTAAGGGTGAATATCTGATCAATCGCTGATTTGCCTAGTATGAAGCCACACTGATATTGACCAATTATGACTTTAGCGTATGTGGCTATCTGATCTTGTAGGATAGTGAAGAGTATCTTATAGGCGGTACTCAGCAATGTTATATCCCCAATAGTTGCTGCAGACTATGATATCTCTCTTCTTATGTATGGTCTTAATAATTCCACGTCAATCTTCCGGTATCTCCTCTTGCTCTCATACGTGCACCACGATCTCATGAACGGCGTGATGTAACGCTGTCCCCCCTTGTTTGATCACCTCAGCTATGGCGTTTAATGTTTGCTCAATGCTTGGTGACGGCGACATTTGTTCTTGATTTTGCTTTGGTGGAACCTCCAACTCCTCTGTGAGCTGACCATTTAGTAATTCATTGGAGTGCACTTCCCACCGCTCCAGAATGCTTTCAGGTTCGGTGATTAGATTACCATCTTTATCCTTGCAGTAAGTGCAGCGTGGTGTGTACCGCGTCATACTGCGGATTATTTAGTAGAACTTCTGTGCATGTTGCGAACCTCGCTCTCTACTTTTCTCTATTTCACAGACAAGATTTTTCCCAGGCACTTTTCTTTTGTCTGTGAAATCTTTTTTCAGATCTACTGAGCTCTTTGTATTTCTCCACGCGTACCCGCGTCCTATGAGACTGCTGCATTGCCCGGTATCCAGCATTCTTACTTTCAGCCGCTAGTGTGTACTCATCATCGAACCAGTCATTCCGATCTCTACGACTACTGCTTAAGATGGAGTTGGCAGTACTAATGACAGTATTCTTAAGGCGTGTCCATTTCTCTTTTACGCCCGGCATTCTGGCCCCAGGACTTACTCTCCCTCCGTTGAGTTCCTCTAGGGCGAGCCTTAACGCATGACCAAAGGTATTGCTGGTGTTCTCATTGCGCAAGGCACCCGTGTTGATTCGAACCTGATCCGTGGATGCAATACGTCTCCGTAAAGCAGTCCGCGTTTGGAAAACTATACCAACATGATCGTGATCCGAGTTGAGGTTGGAACCTTGGTACGTTCGTTCCGTCATTCGCCTCGAGGAGTGGACACGTAGTGAATTTGGTTGCTAGTGGGTACATCAGATGATACCCAAATGGCTTTGTGGATATCTTTATGCGGAAACCTGGTACTTGCATATGCGAGCACTTGCGTGACGCCGTTCAGGGATGATCCGGCCATGTTGTCGTAGAGTCTTTGCCTTGCGACTGAGTCGTAGGCTTTTTTGAAGTCAACGAACCGTTGGTGAACCGTCTCCCCGGATTCCCATTTATTTTCCAGAAGTTGCCCTATTGTTAACATTTGGTCACTCGTTGACCGGTTCCTACGGAATCCGCATTGATAGTCTCCCAATATGTCTTCTACGTATGGTGTGATTCTCGCCAGTATGACATTTGTTAATATTTTGTATGTGGTTGGGAGTAATGATATTCCTCTGTAATTTTCGCAGTCAGATCTGTCACCTTTTTTGAAGATAGGGACGACTATTGAGGTTTTCTATTCTTCCGAAATGACTTCCTTATCCTAGATTGTTTTAATCAGTTCGTGAATCTCTCGAGCGGTTGCCGCTCCTCCATGCTTCATAAGCTCTGCCGGTATGCAGTCGACTCCGGGAGCCTTGTTGTTTTTCAATCGATTTATCGCGTCTACAACTTCGTTGAAAGAGGGCTCTGGGATCTGAGGCTCGGTTGTATGTACGTATGGTGCGTTTAATTGTGGTTGATGGGTGCGCACATTGAGCAGGTTTTCAGAGTCCTGCTTCCATCTTGTCACGATATTGTTTGTTTCTGTGACTAGACACCCGTTTGTATCTCGAATTATTTTGGCTCTCCCTCTGTAGCCATTTCTAATTGAGTTTATGCCGGCATACATACCTCTGATGTTCTTTGTTCTAGAAGTTTTTAGGATTTTTTCGATCCGAGTCTTCTCCCATTCGCGTTTTTTGCGTTTGAAAAGTCTCATTGTCTCTTTCCGAATTGTTCCGTATCTTTCTGCGTTGACTTCACCATATGTTGCTAAGTGGATCACTCTGAGGCATTTACGTTCTTCGATCTTCGCCCTGCACTCATCGTCAAACCAAGGTTTGGACTCAATTGTTTTCTTAAGTCCTAAAACCTTTTGGGCTGTTTGTTTGATTGTAATTCTGATCGATGTCGATTTAATGTACACACTATTGGCTTCCTCTTCCTCACTACTCCCATTCTCTAGGAAGCTAAATCTATTCGTTAGTTCGTCTTGATATTCAGCTCTTTGCGCAGGTCTTTTAGTTTATCAGTGTCGAAATTTTTGCTCGTCTCCCGTGACTGCCCATGTGGATTTGCTGCGACCCGACTCCCAATTTGGCCCATCGCTAGAAGATGGTCGGAGTCACAATCTGCACCTCTATATGATCTTACGTCAAGGATGTTCGAGTGGTGTCTTTTGTCTATGAGGAATTGGTCTATTTGGTTACGCGTTACGCCGCCGAGTGATATCCATGTGGCTTTATGAATTTGATTGTGTTTGAACATCGTACTTTTCACTAACAGATCTTTTGATGCTGCGAACGTGATACTTCGAATTGCATTATCATTTGAAACGTCGTGTAGGGCTTCTTTACCTATAGTTGGTTGGAAGATATCTTTCTTTCCAATTTTTGCGTTGAGGACCCCGAGGAGGATTTTAACATCGAATGATGTGATCCCTGTATTTTTAGCGTAAACCTTCTAGTTTATGATGAAGCCGGTTCCGAGACAATATGTGTCGGTACCTTCACACGCCAGTGTAAACTTGGTTAATTGAAAATTACTTGATGTGGGTGTGGGACTCCCTGAAGCGCGACTATGTCCATTGTATATTGTTTCGCGTTCTCGCGTCTATATCGCGCCTGGTTTATATAACGTTCGAACATTCCACGTGCAGACGCGTATATCCCCCTTTTTACGTTTTTCCCTACATCTTCATTTTGCCGAGTCGGTGTTTTCTTGATGATTTGTTCCCTTATGCTAGTGTCGAACTGACGCGATGGCGGTTAGAATCACTAAAAATGGAACCAATGCTCAACACATCATGCCACTGCCGCGTGTACGAATTCGATTTCTAAACTCAAGTACACTCATCATCATCATCATCGGCACTACAGCCGGGAACTGGTCTTGGCCTTATTTAGCAAGTCCTGAGGCTTGTTAAATTTTCCATAATGATTTGTTTTTTCCGGGCAAGGTCATTAGTCTTGCGCCAGAAGTACACTCAACTGATGCGTAATTGTTATGTTATCGCTATGGTATACGGCTCTGATGCATTTTCTTATTCGATTTTCGTTCGGTGTTTTTCACTATTTACTTGTGTGTTGTGTGTGTGTATCTGTTAGAAACGCTACTGGGTCATCACACCTACGCCTACCGGGTTTATTGATTATTCAATTTTGTTGCCACGAGTCTTGGGGTTTCATTAGTCCGCCATATCAGAGACCCGCTTTGATATGGTAAGGTCTGCTTACTGCTCTAATTCGACCCGGTAACAGAGAGGCGCCGTTATAATACAGTTGGTATACCCCTGGTTGCAGGCCATCCAATGGGTACGGTGACGCGTAACACCACAGATTAGGGGTGGCAGATCTTTGTGTGTTACTTCTCGTTAGTCTGGCTGGCGTGGGTGGCCCTACTGGAAGCATATGTTTCCGCCAGCATAGCCTGAGTGATTTGTGGGGGTTTCTCTATTCTATATGAGAAACAACCCACAATTCCAACCACAATTCCTACATAATTTCGACCGCCTTACAGCGCGTCAAATCAACTCCATTTCCCCCTACTTACCTGTTCACCTGCAAAGCATGTTACCACCAAGGACACATAGCTAAACTCATTGTACCACGCAGACAATGCATAAATGAGTTTAGCTTCCGTTTTTTGCCATACGGCAACTCGTGTCCATGTCGATTAGCGACAACCAAATCCAGCCGGACGAAGTTTTTTTTTTTTTTTTTTTTTTTAGACTACTCTCGGGAGAGGCGAACCTATAGCGTCGAGTGGGCGCATCATTGCAGAACCGCTGGGGAAATTTATCAAAACATTCGATTCAATCACGTGATAATATTTCCCTAGCGTTACTTCGGCTTTTCTCCAGACACTTCATTCGCTGGGGATCAATGCTCTCTTTTTGCAGGTGAATATCATCAGCTTAATTCTCCTCTCTTTCTCAGTTCTGTCTTCGTATAGATCAATGTACACTGAACTCACCATACTACCGAATCAGGTCAATGGGTTCCGCTCAGAACTACATTGATTCATGCACATACAACCAAATCCACCCCAAGATAAACGTACAGCGTGTTTCTGTTCTCTCATTGTCCCGCTCTCTTCGATCATCAGTTTACCGATGTAACCTACCACACATCGAAGAACGTGGCAATGAGATAGCAGAAGTATGTTCTCTTTTGGTTGTATCCAATTTCTTCCCTTTTCAAGCAGTCGATTAACGAGATTATCAGGAGGAGGTTGTGTCGCTAACCACCGCCGCGTGTGCATGCTTGTGCACACGCTTGTCTGCGAAGATTAACTGTTTTTCGGGTAACAGGCTAACGCACCTCGAGTGCCTAAGAACGTTCTACTTATCAAAATGTTAATTAAAAACTCAGCCGCGATGGCGCAACAAAATCAAATAAAAAAGAAACATTTATCCAACCAACAAACATCAGTGTGTTATTTATTGTTCCTGTTATCCTGGGTGGACTATCCTCGCAACCGCGAAACATCGTTGGGAGATATAAGGAATCCATGCCATACACTGGCACATCACCACTTATACCCCCACAGATTCATTGCAGTTTAACCCCCCGCACCACGTCAAGGTTTCTACCAAGCGGGGGAAGAGGCGACAGGACACGAAAACAAACAGTGAAATTTATTACCCAGTCGTTCAATTCTGTTGTTAGGACGTAGGCGCAACAAATAATAGGTATCTCTTTTCTATGGGTATTACCCCGATCATTGCTCATCTGAGCTTGCTGAATGTGTTTCGCTTCTTCAGATTATTTCCTACGATACCCGCCAGTCTGAGAATGCGTATTAGTTCACGTTCAAAGTTAACTTCAAACGGACAGATAAACATAGTTATTCTTTAGCCGAACTACACAAATGTGGAATGTTGTACTTAATCACGTGTTTCCCCGTCGTTGTAATTTCCTTTCCTTATTCACTACATTTTATTTCCGCTGGAACTGAGCTCTGACATTTAAGGGTTTTTTCAAAATCCCCTTATGTGCTGGCGTTTGTATGCGAAAAAAGAGGAAAATATTTTTTTTTTGTTTTTCAGCGGTGGCAAATTTAAGTCAAGATAATTAAAAATATATATAAAAATGAAAGCTTTAAAAAACGACATTAAACCAATAGGTTAGTGAGCGAAAGCTCGAAGGGGTCGGAGCTCTCTAATATACATTCTCTAATTAACAGATCGCGCTTAATTTTCACGTCAGGATGGAGGATAGTTTTGCAAACTTAGCAGCAAAAAAAAAATTTTGACAATCCCTTTAAGTGGTCTTTTCAAATGATCAATTCCCGGTACTTTTTTGACAGAATGTATTGAAAAAACAACCGTTTTTACGTTTCCAAATTTAAATAAAAAATTATTGCAAAGTAAAAAATGTTTAGGTATCACAATATTCCATTGCAAAGAAGGTAATTTCTTGTAATCAGGCCGATGTTATAGTATTTCGCGGCAGGGTGGAGGTAAGAGGGGTGGTAGTGGTAAAAAAAAAAGTTGCATGGTTTATGGACAACCCCTAAGATGAATACAATTTGATATATGCTACTTCTTTTTCCCTATATGTACTTCAAGAAAATGTTGATTCAGTATTTTGTGTTAAAGTCATTAAAACGATCATAAGGAAATTGCAAAATGTACATGAAAGGTTCAGATCTCATTACGAGTGGAATGAATTTTGAGGCTGTACCATGTTTAACTATCAATAACGCCTTTTTTCTGGTTTTCTTTTACCTGCATATTATATGCAGACATTAGTTACAACCAAACTTTGCAGACCATGAAACAAAACGCAATATAGATGTGAATTCCTTATTTAAGGCGTCAAAAGAGTACTAGCTTGTATATATCAACAGAAATAACCACAACATATATTGGGTAATCGAAATGTACTTGAAATTTGCAATATTTTTAAGCTGCATGATAATAATGATTAGTCATATACCACCACATGTCACTCTCCCTGCGTGAACTTCGACTCTACGTCGTTAACGCCTGTGGCCTTAAATCAGACTCTCAAGACAGATAAGTCTACAAAGAAAAACAAAAATATTTGTGTGAAATTCAATTAGAATTCATTAAAGTTCTTTCGAGCATACAATCGAATGAGAGTTTTGCAACTCAATGATATGGAGACGATTCCATCCGTGAAGTCAAATCCATAAAATAAGTCTGACAACTCGAAGGTCGCTACGAAGGCCTTCGCATTATTCATCTTTAAAACAGGAAGACAAGAATAACTTTAAATACAAATCGAACAGAATTCATTGAAAATGTTTTGCATGAATAAAATTGAGTCTCTGGGCAAAATGGGCAGGCAAGTTATTCGTTTGTTGCGATTCTTTTATGCACTCTTATGCGGGCAAATCATACAGCACAGCTTAGAACGTAGAAAAAGCATATGTTAATGTCTTTATAAGCCAAATAATAACAATGGTGTCATTGTGCTTAGTTCCAATTAACATTGGAGAATAAGCTTGCTACTTACATCTACCAAACCTGGGTAGGGTGCGGAACTATTGTACAATCAATTTCCCGGATTTTTTACTATGTACATTCTTAAACGTGTTATGAATGGATAATATCCCTCGGACACTGCCAGAAATGCATAATTCTTTCTGACCTCACTACTATAGTACTTACAAAACATAAATACATCCGAAAATGCAACACTTTCTCCATTTGATAGAGAGGATTTAACTCTGCAGCTTTTTTGTACTTTCACTTGATTGTCTGTAATCCAATCGGGTTCTTAATTCCTTGTTGGGGGATGATAGCGCATTCCATTTGTTTTTATTCTCTTAATGGTTTTTTGTGTTAACAGTCGACAATCATTCAAGATTCAAGAGCAAGAAAAAGCACAATTCACAAATTTTATCTGACAAATAAAACAGAAATTACAAATGATTGAGATGAGCAGTTTGTAAAAACTAAGAAACTTTTCCAATCCCCAAAACGCAGTCAAGAGCCAAATTGGCCAGCAGTCAAAAGTAACAATAAGTAATAAATCAAATATTAAAGTTTGACCATAAACTGCAAGTTAAAAACCAATTTGTTTATGGTTTCTTATTCTAAACATTTTGTTCCCCCGAAGTTCAACGTACAAGGTCCCAACAGTAGTGAAAACAAAATAAGATTATCTACCGACACATGCGCTTATTGCCAACACTAGAACAACAAGTATAAAATAATTTGAAACATACGGATGTGATCTTTCAGTGCACCCTCAATGATGATAACGATTTTTGCAATACCAGAGTACAACATTTTTCTAATGATTTGAGGTTTCAATTTATCCAATACAAGCGCATTCAGATAATGTTTAAATAACATATACAGTGAAGAATTTGTGTATAAGCTTGAATTTCAATATAACCTTTTCTATTCCTTGTTTTTATAGCAAACTCTTATCTTAATAGTCGTAATGTAGAAAGTCTAAGCGTGTGGAATACAAATATATTAATATTAAAATTACGAACCCATAATAGATATCGAATTGTTTGTGTGCGATCTACGAAATAATAAAATGAGTGCTTTTAATCAGAGCGCCGAAGGCGAGGAGGATATTTCCAAGTACATGTTGGATGGTAAGTACCCCTAGTTGTTTGCAAAACTTATATTATATTAATATATATAATAACGAAAAATGTAATAGTTATTAATTAATTAAATATCTCCCTTAATTAAGAGACCCCATAGCTAATTAACCGGATTGTGAAAACTATTCCAAAAACACTATGACTATCTCGGGTTTTTCGTGAAATAGTGGGTTTTCAATAGGGGCATAACACTGTTTTTATTTAAATAAAACACATAATGATGTAAATATTTGTCTGAAATATATCGCAGATACAATACACTTATTACATTTAAAGAGATTTTTAACCAGAATTCGGTACAATGTGTTTTGAGAGATTCTCAATTCCTGTGGACGACGTACAATCGACTGACATGTCGCATTTTCGACTGAAACACTTACAGCTACAATATTTTCGATGATGCCCCACCTCACGATACAGGACGATTCTATAGTAAATATTTTGGTTCAAGTTTATCCACTATAGCACGCACAACCAGTTTGGTGGATCGATTATTACAACCGACATAAGGATTAAGTGCATTTAAAATTGCGACCATTTATTCAGAATTTCAGTAATATTTTTTAAATAATATGTGTTGCGGATTCGCACTGGACACAACCAGCGAATTCGCAACTGAATGCGGCCCTTGACAACACCATAACAAATGTCAGCAACCAGCTGACATAATCGAATGTGGTTGTCAAGCAACAAAAGACAATTGCTTCCTTCTTCGTTAACCTTTCGTGAAAGATTGTTGTAATCAAAAACTAATCCTGGTATTTCCTAGTGATCAATTAGAATAAACATAATTTAAAGTATAATCAATCATCAACATAACTCCTATTATTATTATCATTCATTCTTTTGAGGATTCTTTTTTGAGGTTCAATTGGCAGTCCATCCATTGAAGGTATTCGTTTCCCTTTTACGTTTCAATTCAATTGGTTTCAGAACTACAACCATCAACATTAATGTACGCCAGGAGACACCACTGTTCATCTCTACCTCATGACAGCTTTTCCTACAACTTCCACAAAGCTAACTACCACCTTTTAAATGAGCATCTTAGCAAAACAACGTTTCGCTTTGATCATTTGGGGGTAGAATCTACTGCCACTCTCTATAAGGAGATCTACTATGCCGTCGCCTTATATGCCCCCTATTCTCGTCACAGGTCATCGGTTTCATCGTCGCCATGGTACAACCGCACCCTCCGCGCTCTTAGGAGCAAGAGAAATAACTTGTGGAACATTTTCCTCAAAGCGCGTTCCTTCAAAACTCCTCCAACTATCTCGGTTCCTTTTATAAATTTTCCGAGCTCTACAACTCCCTCTACACCAACGACCTCACAAAAACACAATCTAATTTGATCAATGACCGCAAATCTTTTTTCCACTTCATAAACTACAAACGTAAATCTGACGCCTATTCTAACTCCCTTGCTTATGGGGCGACTATTTCAACCGACTCCCTAACTACTGCCAATCTGTTCGCTTCGTTTTTCAATAAATCATTCACAGACATCTCCTTCGAACCCAATCCGTCTCACTTCAAAGACTTGCCCGAATACTCCCTCGGCCTCTTCACCATTCAAATTATTCAACGTCACGTAGTTGAGGAGAAATTAAACTTACTCAAGGACGAATTCAGCCCTGGGCCTGATGGACTCCCGGCTGTATTTCTAAAGAAATGTTCCACTTCTCTTTCTCTCCCGATATCAAAGATATTCAATCTATCCCTTTCACAAGGGATCTTCCCTAGTATTTGGAAATCCTCCTATGTCACCCCCATACATAAAAAGGGACCTAAAAACGATATAAGCAACTCCCGCTCCATCGCCAAACTGTCTCATATTTCCAAACTGTTCGAAGGAATTCTTTACAACGCGTTATCTTTCCGTTGTAAATCCATCATCTCATCCAACCAGCATGGTTTCCTTTTGGGCAGGTCGACCACAACGAATCTGATCGAGTTCTCAACCCATACTCTCCGTGCCTTAGAGAATGACAACGAAGTCGATGTAATCACCGCCGATTTCAGCAAGGCCTTTGACAAAATCTCCCATAATCTCATCCTTTTTAAGCTGTCCTCCCTAGGTTTCGAAACCCTATTGATCAAGTGGTTATCTTCTTAACTGAAAGATCGATCCTACCGAATCAAATTCAGATCCTCCCTGTGCAATCCTTTTCTTCCCACGTCAGGGGTTCCGCAAGACAGCCATCTAGGTCCTCCCCTATTTATCCTTACCATCAATGACGTTGGCTCCATTATTAAATACTCATCCATCCAAACTCTACAAAACGATCATCTCTCCTCTCGACTCCTCACTTCTCCAAACGGGCCTCGACAGCTTCTCAACTTGGTGCCGTAATAACTGCCTTGAACTCAACGTTGTCAAATGTCACTCCATCACCTTCCCCCTCAAACGTCCCCCTGCCTCCCCGCGCTCCTACTTCCTGGTAAACCAGCAGATATCATCTGTACCCTCGATACGCGACCTCGGGATATTATTTGACAGGGAGCTTAACTTCATCCCGCATATTGATGATATTATTCTTAAGGCCAACTCTGTCCTTGGGTTTGTGAAACGCTGGTCTAAAGAATTCTCTAATCCTTACGTTTCCCGTTCTCTCTACATAACCTTCCTCCGCCCCCTTCTTGAATACGCCAGTCAGGTCTGGTTCCCACACTACTCTTCCCATGTACGCAGAATCGAAAGCGTACAACGTCGTTTTCTGCGTTTTGCCCTCCGCGGACTGAACTGGGTGAATCCTCGGATTCTCCCCGCATACACAAGCCGGCTCCATCCGGCATCAACTTCAGCACATTTGAGGAGCGCAGAACTCATGCCGATATCCTTTTCGTCCACCGTACTCCTTTCAGGCACAATCAACTGCCCAAGTTTGCTCTCCATCATTCCACCTCACACTAACCCCCGTAACCTACGAAACCCTCATCTTTTCTATCAGCCCACCCACCACAGTTCTTACGGCTGTAATGAACCCATTTCGCGAATGGTGCGGCGGGCAAACTCCTACCCTACCTCCTTCGATTTCAACTTTACCTCCACTGCTCTCAAACTTCATCTCTTCTCTTTCCCCTCCTGACCACGACCACTCCCCGTCTACACTCTTACATCCCGTACTAAGCGAGGTGAATGAATGAGTGATAATCGATGGATAAACCCATTAACCAACTCGCCAAACATACCCCCCCCCCCCCCCCCCCCCCCCCAGTCTCTCTCTTTTTTTCTTTTTAATCATAGTTTATATATATAAGAATAGTTTTAAGATAGTTGTTAAGTTTTATCGCTTGTACTAAGCTGAATATATGAGGGTTCTGCCCTCACTAAACACTAAACACTCCTGACGCCAGGAACCCAGCCCACAACAAGATCCATTGTTAGTGGAAGGTGCGCTTGACGCTTGTTGAACACACAATATGCAAACAATGCTCATTCCTGAACGTCTCCATGATAAAAACGTGAACATTGACTGATGTGTTGACATAGACAGATCTTGTAAAAAAGTGAAGGGTGCGTTCATACTAAAATACAAAATTGTCATGTCCCTTTTGAAAAACCATTTATTTGTTTGTTGTTTGGCCATCGCTCTTTCTAAATAAATTATGGGAGTAATGCATATAATTCATTCGTCGATAACCAGTAATCCGAGCGGGAGTATTTTGAGCCCTGGCAGAACTTAATGTCTTCCGTTGCCTTCTGACACTAGAAACTTTGACATTTTTGAACATAACCTTCCTCAGAACGTTTTGTTATTTCAATACGAATTTTCTTGCTAAGAGTGACTTGAAAATTGCGTCTCAACGAAAAAGTGAAATTAATCTATGAACATTTTCCTATGATGATTTATTACGACTTTCCACGTGGATAATCAGGAGAGAAGAGCATCAGATCAACTTACTATCAGTTTAAGCGATGAAGCTAAATCCATTAACATGATGATACAGTGGTATTCTGTAATAAGTTTAGCCATCGCCACTATTCGCTCACCGACGACAGTTGTAGAGGTCATCTAAAACCACTTGCTGTGTCAAAAAACATTCATGCCGTGTAGTGGTTCAAGAAACTCTACTATTTCCTCCCACATTACATTTTCCTCCCACATATACACAAATCCTACCTATAACAGAATCCATTTCATATCCCCAACATAAAATTGATTTCAATGTCAAACCAAATCGAACTAAACGTTCAAGTTCTCATTTATTGAATTCAAATTCATTTATTCAATTCAATGCATTTGTTCGATTCAATTTCCTAAAATCAAACAGCATAATGCATTATTTTCCCATGTATGCTATAAGCAATTAACACCTAAAATTCCTACAAGATCCAAAACCTAAAAGTGCACGTGTCCAAACAAAGGCATATCCATTCGATACGCCGACACACAATTCTTGCAATCATAAACATCCAAACCCATACCAGATGTTTTATGACTTGCTAATAGACACGGATTCCTAGATCCTAAACTAACAACCAATTTCCACGGATCTTGTGCTACCCATTTGAAATGCACGAAAACTCTTGTTTGCATTAGCTAGACGGCTAACACAAACAAAAACTGCAAGAAAGGATCAAACGATAAGTGGCGATGCGTCTTGACCTTCAAAAGAAGATAAAGAGATGAGGATTTGAATTTTCGAAGTAAGAAGGTGACTTGACCGGAGTGACACATGGAAAGAAGACCCGAAGACTCGAGATTAGGAATCCTGTGAAGAAGGACGATTCGGATCGCGCATTAAAAACAATATTCAGTGTGAAACAATTAATTATACGAGGGTTGCCTTTTATATTTCGGGATTAGAGAACAAAAACAAATATTGATCATCGAAAATCACTTTATTGTTTTTCAAAATATTCCCCATGAAGATCTATACACTTTTGCATGCGTTTGAACCGATTGTCGAAGCACTTTTGCCACTCTGATTGAGGTGTCTCCAACACATGCATTCTGAATGCAGCAACCGCTTCTTCAGGTGTCGAAAAACGTTGACCTCTCAGTTTGTTTTTTACGTACGGGAATAAAAAGAAGTCATTCGGTGCCAAGTCAGGACTATACGGCGGATGACCCATCAAATCGATGTTTTGGGTGCTCAAAAATGCCGATGTGTGAGAGCTCGCATTGTCGTGGTGAAGAGTGATCCGTCTTCGGCGGTTGGTTTTCCTGATTTCTTGGAAGACAACTGGCAAACAAATGATTGTGTACCACTCAGAATTGACTGTTCTGCGTTGTTCTAGTGGTACGGTTGCGATATGTCCAGTTTTTCCGAACAAACAGGCGACCATTTGCTTGGAAGTGCTTCGTGCGCGAACAACTTTTGTTGGATTTGGCTCATCTTGAAACACCCAGACAGTCGACTGCTGTTTACTTTCGGGCTCATACGCGTAAATCCACGATTCATCACCTGTCACGATGTCATAGACGTGTTTCGAAGCACCGCGACCGTATTTTTTGAGCATTTCTTTCGACCAATTGACACGAGCCTTTTTTTGGGCGATTGACAAATTGTGTGGGATCCAACGCGAACAAATTTTTTTGACGGTCAAATGTTTATGCAATATTGAATGTATGCTGGTCCCACTAACGCCTAAGGTTGTCTCAATCTCACGATAGGTCACATGACGATCTTCCAATATCAGTTCGCGCACAGCATCAATGGTTTTCGGAACAACAATTGATTTTGGACGACCTTCACGAAATTCATCTTCGAGTGAACTACGACCACGATTGAATTCACCATACCAAACACTGGACCTTGATGGAGCTTCATCGCCAAAAATTGAATTAAGTTCATTCATGCACTGTTGCTGAGTTAATCCACGCCGAAAGTTGTAAAAAATAATCGCACGAAAATGTTGACGATTTAATTCCATTTTTGGGCCGAGATGAATCTTTTAAGTTACTGTAAACAACACAAATAGCGCTCGTATGTCAAAACGTTCTGAGTGCGTATAACCTCAAAAATGTCCAACTTTACGACAGAGCTGTCAATTGCCGGATTGCAACGCTAGGGTTGCCAAATCCCGAAACATAAGAGGCAACCCTCGGAGTATAACCAAAATCACTTATGGAACCTGTGAAAGAATTCGAAGTGAAATATAGTAAAAACCAAGTTCTATGGAACATTAACTGGCTTTTCAACAATTTAAGTTACCTTCGGATAGCAACACTGGTCGCGTTGGTCATCTGTGGTACCGTCTTCTCCGGGTGTGTTTATTGAACGCATTGGTGATAAAAGTAAACCTGTGACGCCACATCAACTAAATCTACCCCCTCAGGACCAACGATCATCAGGAACCCACACAGGTTTCCATCGTTCGTTTCTCTTCATCGGTAATACGAGTTGTGCGGAAACGAACCGTTGTAGCACACAACAATAATAAATGGTGGCAGCGGTGGGATTATTCACAAATCCACTAGAAGAGCGGTGGGATTATCCAAAAATTCGCTAGAAGAGCTGTGGGATATTCCAAAAATCCTCTTACGACAAGGAAAAAGTGAAAAGTGCACACAAGTGAATAAAGTTAAAAAAATCCTACCGCTGCCACCAAAAATTTTGGTCTGTAGTAGGGTGACCTTTTGTTCAGGGGGCGTGTCTCCTAGTCCTTAAAAGGAGAAGGGATCTCTTCACACCGCTCCTGAGAAAGTCCTACTGTGGTCGCCGCCGTGCTTCCTCAGAGCCTGAGGGAAGAGCAACGTCCTGTTGTTGGTTTTCGCCGCTTTTTCGGCTTTCACGGTCCTCGTCTCCGCTGGGGTTGCTTGAAATTGGGATGCAGTCAAAATGAAACAAGGTTTTACTTACAAGAAGGTTTCTTTTATTTATTTCTGATTCTTCTAATGATGCCTTTGAAATTTCGAAGTGTTCCTGGGGTACTTCTTCCAGGTACGTTGAATATTTAATACTAATCATCTCGGCACGATGGACATCTAGATGCTGCCGCCTGGCACAAAGAATATTAGGATCCTGGGGCGGCGAGATCACGCTACTGTTTCTTTATAAAGGGAAACAAATTGAGATTTGTATCTCGAAAATGCACGATTCCATACCAATTCTCGATTTTGGTACACTGAGTGAGATGCTCAATGTTTGTTTAAGATAAGAATTCCGTTTTCTGAATTCTCATGAAACTATTGTGCATATGAGGATATGTAATAGAATTTGGGTTTTGTTTGTTTATGGCAAATGGAACATCTGGTTTGATATTCCATGGGTTTGGTTTATTTAATTTATGAGGGATTTTACCCGATTGAGATAATGTATTTCTGGATTTTGAATTTAGATTATGCCGTGGGGCAAATGCAAAGCGATAAACGAATATTTGATTCGTTTATTGCGAATGTTTGGATTTTGATAAGATTTCGTAAGGTGGTAAGGCTTTTCAGAGCACTACAGCTGTTCAAAAATGAAAATGCAAAGTCGTCATGTGACATACGGATGTACTAGTTTCACCAGTATGTAAAAAATACTACATGATCGCTTAGCTGTGAAAAAAGTTAGTTGTTTTCAACACCTCAAAACTCATTTTGGTGCAAAAAAAAATGGTCAAGAAATGCAAAGGTAGTGCTTCAAAAGACGTACACAAGATGGCACAGACGACGAATCATGGATCTATGCGTACGAGTCGGAAAGTAGGTAGAAGTATGGGAGTTTCAAGATGAACGAAATCCAATAAAAAAAGGTAGTGCTTCAAAAGACGTACACAAGATGGCACAGACGGCGAATCATCGATCTATGCGTATAAGTCGGAAAGTAGGTAGAAGTATGGGAGTTTCAAGATGAACGAAATCCAATAAAAACTGTTTACGTTCGATGCACTTCGAAAAAAATGATCGCCTGTTTCTTCAGAAAAGCTGGTTACTTCACTTTCACAGGAACATTATCATCATCATCGGCACTACAACCGGTATCCGGTCTTGGCATTATTTAGCAAGTCCCGAGGCTTCTTAATTTTCCATAATAATTTGTTTTCCCGGGCGAGGTTATTAGCCTTGCGCCATTTTACAGGAACATAGAGCGATCAATTTCGAATGGTGCATAACCTTTTGATTGGCAAAAGTCTTCAGCGAAACAAGAAAAACAAACAAACCCCGTCGGATCATCTTAAATTAGAGGTGCCCAACCCCCCGACCGAGGGCGCACGTGCGCCGATAAGTGATATTGTGCGCCCATGATACAATTTCCGATAAATTGTATTATATTATTATTATTATTATTTTTTATTATTTATTGGCCTGTAGGAACCCGAAAGTTCATGACCTCACCGACTCGACTCCGCCATTGTTCCCTGTCCCGTGCGCTCTCCTTCCACGTTCGACCATCCGATCTGATCTCCTCGAGGTCCAACCTAACATTGTCCTCCCATCTCCGTCACGGCTGCCCTGTCGGTCTCTTTCCCGTTGGCTTACCGTCAAGAATTCTATGCACGGTCCTATCGTTGCCCATTCGCGCCACATGGCCGGCCCATCTTAATTTTCGCGACCTGATTACACTCACTATTGTAGGTTTGCGGTATAGCTCTTCCAATTCGTGGTTGTAGAGTTTCCTCCATTGTCCTGCCTCTCGTCATATTTACCTCCAAAGATACCCCTTAAAACTTTATTCTCGAATACGCGGAATTTGTTTTCTTCGCGTTTTGTGAGAGCCCATATTTCGCATCTGTATAGACCAATGGGCATGATTATGGTTCTATAGACACGGAGCTTTATATTACGTGGTGGCAGTTTGGATTTCAGCAGTTTACTGACTGAGAGCCAACTAACGTTGCCGAAATGTAGTCTTTTGTTAATTTTCTTCGATATTTCGTTACTGGCCGTCAGTATTGTTCCTAGATATTTAAATTCTTTAACTTTTTCAAATGTCTTGCCTCTGACGTTTATGTGTGTTCCCTGAGGTCCACCTGCTCTCGCCGTAATCATATATTTTGTTTTGGTTTGTCATATATTTTTGTAATGTCCAGGCATTTAAGACCAATGTACATCGATACCTCCTTTCCTTATCCACTTCCTCTCCGTCCGCTCGCCATGTGCTCTGATATTTAAGGGTACTCCAAAATCCCCTTTTGTGCGCGCATTTGTGTAAAAAAAAATACATTTAACCTTACAGCAAGCTCTCAAACAGTTGTTCCTTCAATTATGATTTTGATCATCAGGATTTAATCAAGTCAATTACGCCTTTGATTTGGTCATCATCTATTAAGGATCTGTGGGGAGGAGAAGTAGGTTGCACCGGCGTACGGTGATGATTCACTTCTTCCCCATAACTCTTCACTGTCCGATCAAGGTTTCGTCAAATCGAATCGTCACTTCACTAAAAGAAATCTGTTCACCAATGGTTATAAACACCTGGAGTAAAACTCCGCCACAAGACACACCAGAAAGGAAGGTAAATGAAATGCACTGTTTTAATGTTATTAATCTGTCTATTTATTTGTTTTTAAATGAAGTGACTAAAACTAATTAAACGTAAAGTGTACACTTGTGATTGCACGATGGGATACAATCTGTTTTCAGTCGACATAATTTTATTTTATTGATAACATTTTACTGTTCATCTTTGATGAAATAGGTTCGTTAACTAACATTAAATCCGCATATTAATATAATCGAACACATAAGAATATAAAGATGACACTTGTGGTGAAAAGCGAATGAAGATGGCACTTAGCACGAGAAAACTGTTGATACTCTCGGGGGTGTTAAACTCGCGACTCCGGATATATTCGTGTATGTAATTACGCGTCTCCGCGGTGACGGGGAGCGGATGGTAAAGGACTCAACGAGGCTAGAATTTGGACATGAATTTCATCCTAGGTTAGGGTTAAGAAAACAAGGGAAGAGAGAGAAATAACGTTTCTCTTAAGGGTGCGACCACCAAGGGCATGCACTCTTCCAGTGCAATAGTATGCGTAAGTAAATGTATCGCCATTAGGAAGAAGTGCTAATGGTTTTTCTATTTATACAATGGGAAATATGTATCGCTGGTGATGCTAAAGGGATCGAATTGTATACATGATCACATGCGAAGACATTCGTTTTATGGCACTAGACGCTAGATACGTGTATTTGCTTTTGTTTGCACATGGTGCGAGTTAGGGATTTTTATTGCTGGGAGAAAAAGGTCGCCGGCCAATATGTACGCAAAGAAATTTATCGTACACATGGCGAAGTTGGAAAATAGACTGCGCAATATTTATGGTCCCTGTCATGACGGTTGCATTGTATGCAAACCGAATCATTTTGTTTACAGGAATTTGTCTGGTGCCGAAGGTGCCGAATTGGTTTGGAATTCCAGATAAGCAAAGAAAGAAATCTGACGGAAAATTGTATGCGAAGAGATGCATGAAAAGGTGAGTTTTCTTTACAGGGACCTTACGATTATAGTTTTGATCTAATTAATGCATGAAGCATTTTCAGGTGTTTAATGCAATCATCAGCATCATCGGCACTACAACCGGGAACCGGCCTTGGCCTTATTAAGCAAGTCCTGAGGCTTGTTAAATTTTCCATAATCATTTGTTTTTTTTTTCGGGCAAGGTCATTAGTCTTGCGCCGTAGGCTCCCCGACGGGGAATCGAGCCCCGGTCTCCCGTGTGACAGGTGGGTATACTAACCACTATACTATGCGATCGCAGTAGCGAAATTATATGATTGGATAGAGTTATGGGTGTTTTTTAGGAAGGCGAACCGTGGGGTTTGGCGGAACCGCCACAGGTCTATTAGATAAAATTCTCCAGAATGAATTTTTTGAAATAGATACTGATATGTGCGTTTTGTTATCAACACCATAAACTTCTTATATTGCTCTATGAAGTTCCGAAACCTTCTTATGATTACTGATATTAAAAAGTTAGACCTCCCGTTTATGAACGCTTTGTTAATATTATCCCAAAACTGATTGCTACAAGCAAAAACGCCCCCAACTTGCTTTTAAAATGACTGAATTGAAATTAATGTCAAAAGAAAAAGATCACATTATTGAGTAAATGCCGCCAGAACGCTCTCTTTGGGACAACTGCAAACACTTTGTTGCCAACCCAATCTAGCTATAATGTTAGTTCTTTGTTGAATGCCTAACGCAGATATAACTACTTCAAAACCCTTTCCTCGCTTTGAAATTTAATTTCCGCCTGAGTTCAGGTGTAGTATGTCTGGCAGACTATCTACGTACAACCACATTCGGTGGTAAATCCGTTCACCACTTCCGTCATGAAATATCAGTATTGTGCCTGCTTGATGGCGAATTCCTCCCACAACACACACTCCTGGGACGGTTGCCATTCATTTCTCATGGTTTCACTTTTCACGAACTGCCGTAAACCCATATCTCCAATTAATCCACTTACCAGTTCGGCATGGCTCCCGCACCACAGCTATCGCAGGTCTCACACTTCGTTCGTTATACCAATCTTACTGCCAGTACATTGGAGACTTCTACCGTCTCCGCAAATAGTACTGTAAAACCATTTAAAGTCAGGTTAAGTGCAATAGTTCAAAGCGCCCTCGAGACGATGGATCGCTGAAACAACTGACTGCGACTACCGCAATTTTCTCGTGTTCCCAGCTTGTCTGGCATCTGAACCTGTAGACTAAATTTGGTGGCAAGAGCGGACATCGAAAGCAAATTATGTCAGCCGGTGTTTACCATAAAGATTGCCGATAAAAATCACATGATTCCATGTCCAGCTTGAAGCGGAGGTATGTACCAAGCGAAAAGATTTACAGAACCAACTCCATGATCAAGGCGGGAGATACATACTTTAAGCTCCTGCAATTGATGAAATAATTTCTCAATTATATCAGCAACAGATATTTTGAAATTGGTTGTTGTTATTTTATTTCTGTGCCACAGCGTGGGAATGAACAATTCGAAGAACGCGGCGAACCTGAAGATTCAAATATGACTTATATATGATCCTCTTGAACAACTGACGGGATACTGGGGCTGTCTTGGAATAAGTGATGCCAGTAACGAGCTTCATATAATAGCTGAAATCAAACACCCCGTGAAAGTTTTTTCTCGCCAGCGGATGAGAAGTTAAATACGAATTGTAACTCAATTCACCTTGACCGTAGCCTGAAGGCAAAACATATTGACTTCAATATCTGTTTCGGTTTCTGCTTTCTTTTCTCATTGTGTGTGTGTCTTATTTTTTATTTTTTTTGTTTCTTTTTTATTATTCACTCCAATCGTGTTCTTGGAAGAGCCGTCACACTCTCTAGCATTCGAGTTGCTTCCTCGTATCTCCTTTCACCTTATCGAATCGATCCATTGTCTGAGAACATCTCCAGGTCCGTGTATCTAAATCTTCGTTTCCGTCAGGAATAGCGAAAGAAAACACTTCCGTCCTTGTGGCAGTTTAAGCCGCACGCCAAACCTCAATGCTAATTAAAATGACTAAGTGAAGAAGCCAAAACGCTACTTTGTCTTACAAATGTCTACCTCGAACAAATTATCTCGCTGGCATAAGGTCAGGCAAAATTTTCACCAACAACAAATACGAGAAATTATTCGTCGCCTAATTAAAATTGCAAATGGCATGTGCCTAGGCAAAGTAGCAAACAGTCCCACAGGCACAGCATTTGAATATAATAGTCGTTGACATTATCGTTAGGGGCGAACAGAATCTGATGTCCAAATACACGACTCAATGGATTAATCTTCAAACATGCCGAGTGGTAATTCCCAACGCTTCAAACAGGCGAGGAGCATTACCGTGAATTCCGGAACCATGAGACATGTCCACACGATCATGAAGACGGTACACCTTCATTTCTCTGGGGTTCCATGAACGTAAATTGGAAGAAAAGGTTCAGAGTTTAACTGAGACCGTGTTTCCCAAGGTGAAAATAAAATATGGTTGTGCAATAGCTGCAATAATTTCCGGTTAACTTGTATATAAAGGCGATGAAGATGCGCCAGTATTTCATGAATGCACGTGCTTTTTAGAGGGCGCCATCGACCACAGGTGGATGAAGTTGTATGTTGAACGAGGTGATCAGTGCGATTACAGCGAATAAGCGATCAATGGGTCCATGAAATCGTTAACCACCATCGTAAATAACCGCAGTGCACCAATATATTTAATGGATACCCTAAACACCTATAAGTGTGTTGGCACTAATTGAAAAATCCACTACTCACGAGATCGAATTTCAGTGGTCAAAGACATTAAGTTCATTACCTACAGACAAAAAAATCAGTAATCATAAAACCTTGCCGGATCAAATAACGTTTGGATTTATTTCTGTCTCGAGTCTAGCTCAATTGTTTAGAGCAATTTGATACGACCTGCTGTTTTTGAAAAGGAAAGGTATTTAGTGCCCGAAAGTTGGCAGGAGCCAAACTGAAAGGCGTCACGAGGGTAGGATAAAAAGTGCTTGGCCTAGTCCATAGATGGCACTGCAGCAAATTAAATTACTGTTAAGATGGCAAATTTGCTGCAAAAGAGTGAATTCGATATATGAAATAATTTGTTTTATGCAGCATATTTAAAGTAAGCTTGATTTAAAAAAAAACGTTCAACCTGAATACCGTTCCGTCACAAAATTTGTCATGTTTGATGATCTCTCGCCTACAGAAGTCCATCTAAATTTAATGACAGTGCGTAGTAATCTGCATATAAGTGTGCAGCTTAGAATAAACATGATCGTACGCCGATTGAAGATGATCCACATAAGATCATCATCATCGGCACTACAACCGGGAACCGGTCTTGGCCTTATTTAGCAAGTCCTGAGGCCTGTTAAATTTTCCATAATGATTTATTTTTTCTGGGGAAGGTCATTAGTCTTACGCCAGAGGCTGCCCGGCGGGGAATCTAACCCCGATCTCCCGGGTGACAGGCGGGTATACTAATCACTATACTATCGAGGAGCTCTTTGTCGCCTATGGGGTCCTTCAAAGTAGCCGCCTGGGTCCTCTCCTAGTTATACTTGCCACTAATGACATTAATAAGGCAATTAAGAATTCCTGCTTGCCTCCATACGCTGATGATACTAAGATATACAAGATCATCGAGTCACCACTTGATTCTGCGCTGCTGCAATCAGGCCTTGACAACTTCTCGACTTGGTCTGACAAAAATTGCTTTGTACTTAACATCGCCAAATGCCAATCTATAACCTTTTTTCGTAAGCGTATTCACTCATCCTCGCGTCTCTATTTCCTTCATAACCCCGAAAGTTCATGACCTCACCGACCCGACTCCGCCATTGCTCTCTGTCCCATGCGCTCTCCGTCCATGTTCGACCATCCGATCCGACGTTTACCACTACATCCTCAAATGGATCATTAATGATTTTCATGGCCAATGACGCATTATGTCCCATTTTAAATTCATAAGGGAAGAGGGTTCGAATTTGAACTGCCGACAGTATGGTAAACTATTCTTAGAAAAAAAAAAACTGTACTTGTAACGAACCCTAAAATTCTCACACGTCAAGCACATGTACTGTGGGGAGGAGAAGTAGTATGCCGGCCACGGGCACACGGTTCACTTCTTCTCCATAATCACTATTGTTCACTAAGTAATTGTTCGCCGAGTAAACAGGAATGGGAGGCAAAAGAAAGACAAACGCCGTACGTCCGGAGGAAGGAAACCACATTAAACGCACTGAGATGTTGTATTGGTGATTTTTATTTTAATGTAAACCGCTAAATTTTGACACTCGACAGTTAATGCCATTTACAAATGGTTTATAAATGTTCACAAAACGATTGTTAAATTAAGTTACACTGTTTCAAGAGTTATGTATTTGCCTGCGTCCGGCTTCGACTCTGGCGTGCACTCCGGTATGCACCCCATGCTCACTCTACCAAGGGGGAAACTCGAACCAGCGATGTGCAACCGTTAGTGGTTGAAATGAGACTCAGCGATAATCATCTCGTGCAGAGATAGTTCGCTTTTTGAGGTGAGTTTATGGTGTCGTGATAGATATCCTCTCCAATAAGGTTATCGTTTTTACCTACCACCAGAGAAACGTAAAGTCTCTCTTAGTGGAATAGGAAACCAGATCTTGTAATGAAGGTCATGGTGGCATGTGTGCGATCGTTCAGATTTGTGTGGTTTACACGTGCTCGAGGGCAATGGGTAAACGAAGCAGACAGGCGGTAAAGACAAAAGGATCGAAAAGATCGTCGTCTATGGAGTGCATCGCGTCTAAATAAATAGACGACGATACAGCGAAGAAATGTGGTAAAAGAAAAGATGAGACGAGGGCATCATAACAGTCTTAGATGATCGATGCACTTGTGTAAATATACGAATAGACATTGGGAAAGGTGCTAATGGGTTGGTGGACGAAACAAATCCCTTGCTAGCATTTGTATATGCAGGGAAATCCGTTTGTGGGAAACGGATTCTATATTTGCATTGTTTATGCTTTGAATTCAATTGATGCCAAGAGACGCGGAAAGCGTATTTGCTCTGTATTTGCACATTGTGCGAGTCAGAGAATTTTATTGCTGGGAGAAAAAGGTCGCCGGCCAATGTGTACGTAAAGAAATTTATCGTGCACATGGCGAAAATGGAAAATAGACGGCGCAATATTTATGATCCCTGGTGAAGGTTACAAAGTATGTAATTCATATCATTTGTTTCCAGGAATTCGTCTAGGGGAATTTGTCTGGCAACGTAGATGCCGAATTGGTTTGGAATTCCTGATAAGCCAATAAAAAAATCTTACAGAGGATTGGTATGCAAAGAGAATGCATGAAAGGTAAGTTTTCTTTACAGGGACTTAAAGATCATAGATTTGATCTCTTTAATGCGTGAAGCATGTTCAGGTGCCTAATGCGATTGCATTGGTAAAAATTATACGTCTTGGGATGAGGTAATAGGGGTTTTTAGGTAAGTGTACCGTGGGGTTGGGCGGCATCGCCACAGTACCACTTTACTTTATAAGACAAGAAAATTTAACGTTCTGGCATAGATGTTCACTCGAGAACTTCTTATTTTCGACTGAGCGGAAATCGGACATTTTATGTGGTACAACGCAATACATTTTTCCTTGCTTCAAACAAGTACCGCGCCTGCCGCGAGACATTTCCACCTTTCAAGCTACACGCTATCAAATTGCAAGTACACATTTTTTGCTTGGTATCCAATTGTAAGCCTGGGTATTCAAGGGGAATTGGCGCACTGTTTAATGGAATTTCCGTCGAAGCGCCGAAGTCTGCGAAAGGCAGACGTGACGACGAAACGCCAATGAATTAAACGATACGAATGGCTTGGGCGACGGCTATTGCACTTTAACTGGTTTGATCAAGTGCGTAACCCTTGACATTATAAACCCATCTCAGATTTCGCTTAGTTTTTCAGCATCTGTACCCGAACTGATATGTCCCGCGACGATGAAAAAAAAAAAAAAAAAAACAAAAAACAGTGGCATGTGTCCATTTCTAAAACAGCCAAGCAGTCCGCTCAATATGCTGTATATAACATGTAATGCTCTATCACGAATAGTTGTCATGTTCCTGTTTACCGAGGATACACTCGGATTTTCCGACTGACACTATAATTGGAAAAACAGATCAACAGATACAACCATTGGGTTTACATCGCCCGCAATGGATTAGCCGGAACATAATGGCTAGGAAGACCTAAAAGGTCTTCTGCAGTGATGACGTTAGACGTCAAAACGTGCTCAAGGCGACAAACTGGGATAGTGCTGCTAATAAGCTAGCGAGAATACTAATGTTACGAACACGATAGCAACAAATTCCGTGAATTTATTAGCAAATATTTGTATTAAATCAAAACCATTACGTTTAACATCATTAAGACCATTGCAGGGGCGAATAAATGTAATATCTGATCTGCTTATACGGAAATTGATTCATTAACTCTCCTTAAAATTAAAGGACATAATCTTGGACAAGCACGGCGGATCGCAAAAGATCTGAATTGCGTGAGACCCGTTCTGTTCACACGAGGGTTGTAGTGTTCCTAGGTGAGGAACTCCACAAGATAACTGAGGTCAAAAAGAGGACAAGCAGAACGGTGGCAGCAGCAACCCATTCCAACGGGAAAGTATCCCATTCGCTCAACCGTGAGTAGGCTGTATTTTACTTTATCCTAACATAAAATAGTGATTAACGTGCATCGCACGCGAAGAGTGCATAGCGAAGTATATATACCGTGGGGCAAAATTAATCACCCTAACTACACCCTAATGTTATAATTTGTGTAAATGGCGTCATACGTCAATCATATTTGACATTTGTGACCTAGACAACATATTTGACATTTGTGAACTAGAAAAAATTGTAAAGGTCCAAATAAAGATTTCCATCACTCAAAATAATTTTTTTTTATTTAGTATAAAAGTAATTCAAAATCAAAATTAGATGAATAATTTTGTGCCACCTTGTATAATCTTACCAACTAAAGAATGTAGAAATAACATAACTAAGCTTAACCTAAGTTGAACAGGCAAGGGTGTGGGCGGGAGGTGGGAGCAGGTTAGAGAGGAAGGTGTAGAAAGCGCCACATAAGATTGGGGGTGAGAATGGTTTAGGAGACGATACTTGAGAGTGTGGGTAGTGAGGTCGAAGTCGAAAAAGGTGGAGTTGGAGTTGACATTTCCCAGCAAGCGCGGAAGGTGTTGTGGCGTTTATAACAGATACACACACAGTACACAAGCAAATAGTGAAGATCAACACAGAAAGAAAATCGAATAAGCAAAACATCAGCCCTATACTAAGCTTTCCCATATCGAAGTCGAAAAAGGTGGAGTTGGAGTTGACATTTCTCAGCAACCGCGGAAGGTGTTGTGGCGTTTCTAACAGATACACACACAGTACACAAGCAAATAGTGAAGATCAACACAGAAATAAAATCGAATAAGCAAAACATCAGCCCTATACCAAGCTATCCCATATCAGTTGAAGGTACTTGAGTTTATAAATCGAATTCGTACACCCGAAATTGGCCTGATTTGTTGAGCATTGGTTCAATTTTTAGTAATTCTCATCGTCATGGCGTAGGTTCGAATCACACGTTCTTCACTATCATCGCAAACGCTATAGGGTTCGTTGAAGCCATAAGGGTTTCGGTGAGGGGAAATGTAGATAAGGCGGGGATTACGCGTGTTACGAGGTACGCGCATTTGACCGAGCCAGAGAGGAATCGATGGATGAATAGTATATTAGCCAGGACCCTGCCCTCTTCCAGGGTTCTAAGGTTGATTTTGTTGAGGCGGATAATGTACCGGGGCAGGATGAAAGGGTTTTCCCATCCTAGCCCGCGGAAACCGAACCGTAGGAAGCGACGTTGAATACTTTCGATTCTACGGATATGGGTTTTGTGATAAGGCGACCATATGGATGAAGGTAAAATAAGGAATCGAGTTACGCGAGGAAGTTAAGCTCCCAATCGCAAAGGATCCCAAGGTCTCGAATAGATTGGACAATGATTAGGGGTTGGTTATGAGGGGATGAGTCGATACGTGTTACTGCAACGCAACGTCCCGGTAATATCGCTAGTACGGATAGCCAATTTAATGAATGGAATGTATTTGTATTTTTACTTTATTTTATTCTATGTATAACACTATTTAAACTGTTACACGATCTCTTTATTTATTATCGTACCTCCAGAACCGGACTCTGCTCTGGATGACGGGCGTTATTGTTTTGCCCGGTGCTTGCGTTGTACTCGTTGTACTCCAAAAAAAAAAAAAAAAAAAAAAAAAATGTGGCGAGAAGGCCGAATTTGGCGAGACAGGACATATGTGTCCTTCATCTTGCCTCTGACTTCTGGTCATCTTGCGATAACCAGAATCACCCACATCCGTGAGGATGTTGGGCTCGGTCTCGCAGCATCTGAAAAGAGAAGAAAAAAGGGGGGGTATCCAAGGATAGTGTGGACAGTGTTAGTCCGAGTGTTCTCTAACTACTTTTATAGAGGGATGGTGGGAAAGAAATCTTACAAGACCGGTGGGTCTTGGGCGCGGTAGTAAACGCAGATCACGTCTTTGGCGTCTGATAATCTGCTCTTTGGTCGGTGTGTATGTTTGTATTTGTGCCGTCTTGTACTGTGCGTTCGTGTGTTGGTTTGTTAATTGTAGACCCTATGGGATGGGTCCAGAAATCCTCTATTATAGAGAGGAATGTTGTTGGGAAGGGTGCTTTCTTCAGTTTTATACTGAAGAAGAAATTGTGGGGGTTTGATCCGAAGAGATCGAGCGAGAGAAGGGTCAAGAACGCAAGAGTCCCGTACAAGTAGGTTCTCGCTGTTCTGAATGTTTACGAGGTACTTATATGCTAATTGAAGCAAGTACTCGTCGATAGGGGTAATGGAGGCGCCTTCGTATAGGTGAGAGTTGGGGTAATGACGACCGTCAGGCCTTCTAGAATGATTGGTGCATCTTCTGAGGAGTTTCCTTTCGAAAACCCGAAGTCTTTCCATTTGAGCCGAAGATATGCAGGACCATATGGGAAAGGCGTACGATATTCCAGATCGGATTAGCTGCTTATAGCAGAGAAGCTTAACTTTGGTGTCAACTTTGTTCCTCCACTTCAGGATGTTGTGCAGTTGCTTAGACCGACCAAGGCCCCTTTGGAGAATGTGGGTCACATGTTTGATGAAATTCATTTTTGGGGTATAAGTGACCCACTCGTTGTACTCCCAAACTGCCACTGCTTTTATTCTCTCTTTTGTCCCCGTTCCCTCGTTCGCATGTTGTCTCAGGAACAAAATGAGCGACTGGTATAAATTGCCAATTCCCAGTCCGCCAGTCGGCAGTCGTGTGCTGCTCCGTCCTCGGTTTCGTATGTTACGTCGCCAACAATACGGTTACAAGAAAAGGTTATCAATTGGCACTTTGCACTTGGCACTTGCAAAAAGTTGTCAAGATCTGATTGCAGCAGTGAGAAATCAAGTGGTGACTCTATGATCTCATATATCTTAGTGTCTTCAGCGTATAGAGGCAAGCATGAATGCTTAGTGATCTTATCAATGTCATTAGTGGCAAGTATAAATAGGAGAGGGCCCAGGTGGCTTCCTTGAGGGACCTCAGAGGTGGTTGGATATCACGGATATGAATCGAACTGAATAAAGTTTCCTTAAGATAGGAAGAAATCCATTTCAGCAGTCCAGGTTCGAAGCCGGGCGTGGATAATTTGAAGAGGATAAGATTGTGGTAAATTTGGCAAATGCTTTATTGACCTCGGTTGAGACCATATCAATCTCATTATTGTACTCTAGTGCTATTATTATATTACTATTTATTGGCCCATAGGAAGTTCATTACCTCATCAACTCGGCTGCGCCATCGTTCTCTGTCCTGAGCTTTAATTACGTGAAGGCAGCTTTCTAGCCAACTAGCGTTATCGGAATACAGTATTTTGTAAATTTCCATCGACATTTCGTTACTGGCCATCAGTATTGTTCCCAGATGTTTAAAATCTTTAACTTTTTCAAATATCTTGCCCCTGACGTTTATGTATGTCCTCTGATGTCCACCTGCTCTCGCCGTAATCATATATTTTGTTTTATCTTCATTAGAAGAAGGCCTAGAAATGCCCACCTCTTCTGCCGCTTGGATGATGATTTCGCTGTTTTTACTTACTGTTTCTAGAATATCACCCAAAACGATGCATCCACATATCCGAGCACTTGTGTGACCCCATTCGGGGATGGACATGGCCGCATATTGTCGTCTTGTACCTTTCTGGTGACATGCTCGAGCACAAGGTTAAACAGACATGGTGAAAAGCCATCTCCCTGTTTTAATCCGACCCGGATTTCAAATGGTTCTGAGAAGTGGTTTTCTATTCTAACTCGCCCTTTTTTTTCGTGCTCTAGTGCTGATAATGTAAAAGAAGTGAGCTCCACAACGTTGGTTGTAGTTGATTGGCCATTGAGAAAACCATGTTATCTTGGTGAAAGAAAAGATTTACAGCAAAGACTAACAGATTCGTATAGAATGCTTTCCAGAATCTTGGGTAAGTGGGAGAATTTGACGATGGGGTGGTATTTCGCGACACCGTTTTGGGGTCCCTTCTCGCGGGTGGGGATGAAGATGGAGGTTTTCCAAAGATAGGAGAATACACCTTAAGAGAGTGAAAGATTGAAGATCTTCGAGAGAGGAACAGAGAGAATGTATGAGCATTTCTTGCGGAGAATTGCAAGGATACCATCACAGCCCGGTGTGAACTCGTCTTTGAGTTGGAGTAGCTTAGTTTCGATTAGGGGTGGATCATGGTAGTTGGAAGAGGGGGCCTAGGGGAAAAGTTCGGTAGGTAGTCAAAGTATGACGGGTCAGGAACAAAGGAGTTATTAGTGGATGACTGTGTAAAATGATTGGCGAAGAGGTTAGCGATAGTAACAGGATCACGTGAAGTATGAGAATTTAACGTTAGCGATATGGGGTAACCGTCTGATTTACGTTTCTGGTTAACGAATTGAAAGAAGGTTTTGGGGTCATTTTTCAGATTGGTTTCAGCTTTGATAAGTTAGTTGTGGCAAAGGCTATTATATAGTTCAGAGTAGTCGGAAATAGTTCGATTTCGTGAGAAGAAACTGGACTGAAGCTTGTGATTTTACCACGGAGGGGAAGTGGTCGATGTTCTTTGTCTAGAGAAGGGGATTGGGTAATAGGATTGGGTAATAGAGTATATAAATGGGTGATGGCATCTTCGGCGGATAGGTAATCGCAATTGAACGATTGACGGCCTAGGTAGGCGTTGATGAGGCGAAAGTTAGCTTTTTAGAAATCGTAGGCGTGGGGGGCAGAGGGTGGGCAGTGCCCAAGAAAGAAGGTCACCAGAAAAGGTGCGTGATGGTAATATGTAGGTGTAAGGACAAAGGGGCTGGGTGAGACTGATGTATTGATGGGGTGAGTAGTAAAGATGAGGTATAGCTGCCTACCCAAAAAATTTCGAACATTACTGACTTGACAGAGGCAAGAATCAGCTAGTCGGTCAATAAAGAGACTTTCCTTGGCGAAGGTGAGATGGGAGATAAAGTATGATTGATAGTCAGACAAAGCCCAATTGAGTTGTGGAAGATTAAAATATCGGATGACAATGATGTCGTCCTCGCGGTTACTCAGCTCGATTATATGGTCGATAGAACGAAGAGCGAGCTCGGAAACTTCAGTAACAGTAACAGTAAATTTATTTTGTTCAGTTTTTTTTATAAATTGTTATAACATATAACTGTACATATCTGTAGATATAAAGTCCATAAACTGTACATATATATAACTGTACATATAAAGAAAAATTGTATTTTTGCTTAACCCCAGGGGTTGTAATGTATGGCCTCGATGCACAACTTAGCTTACTTTATTGTATTTACTAACATGACTTTGTTTTCCCAATTTATTTATTTATTAATTTTTTTTGTACTTATTATTACACTTCTCTAAGGAGAGGTGAACCTATAGCGCCGGCACGGCTCGAGATGGCACCAAATAATCTAGATCCCGATTCGAGAGTCGATCTGTCTGCAACTCAGCTGGTGCGACGTTGGTGCACTAATCGGCCGGTCACTCGACAAAGAGGAAACAAGCGTACCATTCCGCAAAACTGAACACTTTGTTATCCGTTGATTCTGTAAAGGGCTATATTTTGTTTAATTGTTTTTCTTACCTCGGTTGGTGGGGCTTCCGGGTCTCTTGGCCTTGTGTCCAAAATGAAAAGTGGTTTGATTTTATTTATATAATTATTTTATTTAATATTTTTTGGCCGTTGCCGCGGCCTCTGGATTCCAACTGATCATGAATCCAAAATGTGCCGCCCTTTTATACTCTGTGGCAACAGAGATTTGTTAAAATTTTATTTAAAAATACCAAGAAGCACAAACAAGATTTTGTGTGCTTCAATTGGAATAGGATACTGGGAAGTGTATAGGAATTTATATGAATAAATTTCCGGAAGGAGAAACCATGAAATGCATCCAGGATTAGGCATTTCATAATTTCAATGGTTATAGGGAATTGAATCAATGCACGACACATGGACTTTCGTTTAAATTTATCGTGCATATGATTTAATTGGATTGGGATGTAAGGTAATTGGAAATTGAATCAGTGTGCGACAAATTAACTTTTGGTTAATATAATATACTATGGGAATTGGATTGGGATTATAGGTAATTGGGTGAGAGTAGTGATTTAGGATCATTACGATTCCAACAAATCATTTATGTGAAGCAAAAACAAGGTTGGAGCCAAAATAGCACCTTGAGACCTCCCGGAATTAACAGCATGCAGATCCGAAGTCTCGCCATCCATAACAACCCGGATCGATCGATTTTGGACGAAGCTCTTCGTCCAGTCGTAAAGCTGTTGGGAAAGTTCATATGAACGAAGTTTGCTCAGCATTACAGTCCCCTCCATGTAGAATGCGTTGAATAGTACGCGGGCGGAACCTTGCATCCTGTATCGAAGAACGTACCGGTGCGATCACAGGTGATTCCAAAAGAACCGGCATTGAAGTGTTAATTCACGAACATTCAGCTTTATCCTTTAAATTTGTGACTAGAGTCCCGCTGCCAGTCACCAATAGAGGAAAAGAAGAGGAAACGAAGTTACTGCTGAAAACATTTGCCATTGACCAGAAGAAACGCGAACTAGTTAGGCAGCCAGGAAGTTTATTGGTCACTCTGTCGTTGCAATCCTTCTTCGAGGTATCAATCGCCTGGTTGCACGCGCTTCTGATTCTATAAAAATTCGTTCTGTTAACATCGGTGAGATTGAACCGCCATTATTTACAGGCTTAACTTTTTACCGCTGTAATCTGCTCGCACTTTTTATCAAGCTTTAGTAGATGACTTTCGTTTCATGGAATGTGGAATGTAGATCTCCATACCCAGAAGAATAATCTCTATGACCAACTTCACGCATGCGTTAACATCGGAGTCTCCAAAGCACACCTCCGACCACGGAAAGGATGCGAAAAAATCTCGGAAATCTTTCCAGTTAGCAGCCCCATACCTCCATACTTGGCGAAGCTGCTTAAGTCGGTTATACGCTTGAAATGCAAGTGGTTGTGCGACCGATACCAAGCAGTGATCTAAGTTTCCCAGTAGCGCACGGCATAAATTCTCGGCTCGAATGTCAAAAACAGATCCAGGGTGTTTGCATAATCACCTCGGGCATCTGGCAGTCGCCTTAGTTCCTCCACGGGTTGAGTCAAGTTGTGGCTAACAGCAAACATCTCCGCCAGCCCCCCAGCCTCGTCGCTTCTGTTAGAATGTACCAACCATCCGTAACACATTTAAATCGCTAAGGACAACAATTTCAAAAGCTGGGTGGTTGATCTGTATCCAGTCGACGGTACGTGAAAGATGTTCGAAAAATGTCGCCGGTCGACCGTCATTCGGGGAGCTGTAAAGATAACAAAGGAATTTAACAGAATTCCTCAGCACGACCTTCAACCATATGATGTCCATGTTATTGGGTTCCAACGCCTCCATCCTCTGGCAAGCCACATCGGACCGCGCGAAGACCCAGACTACACCCTTAAAACGGAATCTGGAATGTAAGTCGTATCCTAAGCAACGAAGATTTGTCGAATCAGTTGACGAATCGACCTGGGTCACAGTTAGGGCAAGGATATCAGGTTTCGTTGTTTGCAAGTATTGGTGGACGACGTTTACACTCGTATTGGTGAAACCGATGCTCCTGATGTTACAAAATGCCGTTACCAGTCGAGCGTGGGCAGAGCCTCTAGAACGAGCCCGATTATGCGATGAAGAACCTCCCAAAGGTCGGTTATTTGCAATAATATCTGCATGATGTTTCCCCTGACATAGTCCCCCCGGAAATCCGAATGGGAGGCTAGTTTACCTCCGAAATTCCTTATATCAGAAGGTACCATCATGAGTTATTTCCGTGTCAGTCCGGGCGATCGGCCACACTTCCGAAACACCGTCGAAGATTTCTCTCGACGATATCGTGGAATGTACAGCGTGACGGGGTGGTATCTCATCTTGGGACCCACTTACCACCTACACCAACCTTTAACCGAACCGCTCCATCAGCCAAGCTCCGAAAGATGGCCAGGGATTTCTCCCGACCATTTCACGGAGCTTATAGCGTGATGCGGTGGTGTTTCACCGGGCGACTCGGCCTTTAGTCGCCTCTTACGACAAGCCGGCCTAGCTATGAGTATATCCTAACGCCCTACTCACGGGGGGCGCAATGTGTAGCGCTTGTTGCAGCTGCAATGTCATCTGCGAAGCTAATAATTCCCACGCCTTTTAGTAGTTTTATTTGTAAAATTCCATTGCGCATACTATTCCACAGAAGGGCATCAAAAACAGAACCTTGGGGAGCGCCGGCCGATTCATTAAAGACTTTTCTGCTCTCCTTCGTATCGTACATCAGCTTTCTATTGGTGAAGTAGCTTATGACGATTTTTATAGCATGGTCCCCATTCGACTAAGGGCTCTTCTGATGGGAAACCATTTGACTGAATTAAAGGCATTTGTATGACCAGTGTAACGATGGCATAGTATTTCCTTGTTCCTCCTTCCCATTTTTTTCTTTTGATTGCTTCGGTTGTCATGTCGACTAATGTTTTGATGGTGTCAAACTTCGTGAAGCCATATCGATGAGCTGATATCACTCGGTTATTTTCGGCTATGACGAGCAATCTAGTGTATATGATCTTCTCCAGTCCTTTCCTCATTGTATTCAGGAAGCATATGGACATAAGATATCTAAGTAATCGATTTTCTAAATTCTATAGGACAAAAACTGTAGGGCACCATTGACAATAAAGATTGTTTCTATTTTCCATCATCATCATCATCGGCACTACAACCTGGAACTGGTCTTGGCCTTATTTAGCAAGTCCTGAGGCTTGTTAAATTTTCCATGATTTGTTTTTTCCGGGCAAGGTCATTAGTCTTGCGCCAGAGGCTCCCCGACGGGGAATCGAACCCCGGCCTCCCGCGTGACAGGCGGGTATACTAACCAGTATACTATTGAGGAGCTATTTTCCACAGCAAACTTTATTGCGCTCATGATAACTGCACTAGATAACACATCTTTGATGAGTGGAAAAAATTCGTAATATTTTGAATGCGTATGTTTGAATAACTGGTTTCAAAGGTGAAAATAGTAATAATAACACCGATAAGCATAATAGACCAATGAATCCAACCTTTTCACCCCAAACAGAAATAGATCCCCATGAACATCCACAACCTACTAGAACTACTTCCAAATACAACATTATACCAGAACTCAATAGTCACAAATTAACAATCCACCACTTGTTCTCGATTTAGAATGCATGAATTCATTAACAGGTGAAACCAGTTGGAAAATCAACCATGCACAGGTGGACTGCTCTTCAATTTCTGTTTCAATAAAGCAATTCAATTAAATGGCGTCTCTACCTCCTATTTATATTTATCGCCACTTCCCTCTTGACCATAACAGCCAACATCACCGTGTATCACCTAGGCTGTAATTATACTGTTGTGCGCCGAATAGACAGACACTACTGGGTGCCAAAGAAGGTCATCTCAAAGAAAATCTTCATAGCCTCATCGGCACTGTGCAGCATTCCTCGGCGTATCAATTATTAACTAAGAAAAACAACAACTACCTCGGAGGATGAATATCATCTAGATGCAGAAGAACATGCTTTAAAAACGGGTCAACCGACTTTCATGTTGATAGCCGTTTCCCACAAAGTCAAAGTTCAGCGACGGTGTACCCACCATAACCACTTATTTGGAAAATGCTTTCTTTTGTGTCTTGTCGGTACATCTCCGATAAAAGCTAAGAAAGATAATTACGTTTTTCTAACATCGAATGTAACTTATTTTTTGGAATACACTGGTTTTTGTGGAACTAAATAAATTTCATAACGGTGGAAGCGATTAGGGACATGGGGAGGCAGCAAAAAAATCACCATTAAAACATTAAGACGTTAACTCATTGTTTGCTTGATTGATTCTCTGGTAATCCTAGAAATCGGATGAGCATCACGGGTACCTTGGTGAGCCAAATCGAGGAAAGTGATTGTAGTATTTTGCGAGAACACCTTTGTGGAAGTGGCGGAGTTCACAACAAAGGTAACTAGTCCAAGAATGTGTTATCAAGGAAAGTTTAATTAAGACACCGAGCTTCACGTAGGGTATAACCCAAATTAAACTCACCGGGAGTTGGCTAGAGAAAGCTCAAATGTGATATAGCAACTAGCGAGTATTGGCGTATGTGCGTGGGCGACGCTTCGCATTCTGTAAGGCATGAAGGGAATTAGAAAGTCGAAACAAATCGATGGGCGCTTGCAGTTAGTTTAGAAAAAGGAACACTAACCAGACAGTTGTCATTAAATTAAGAACTAGTACGAAGGAGTTTACGACGCAGTTTCGTACGTTTTGAAGTGTCTGGACGTTAAGGTGATAAAACTATAAGATTTCTAAAAAGTAGCGCTGAGGTTTTGTATAACATAAACTCAAACAAAACATGACCATAAAAATGAATTGCTGGTCGTAGAATTTCTAGGCTCTTTCTTATTATTCAGGAATTTTTGTTGATAACTCAGTTCTGCACAAAAATAATAACCTTCATAAACCATTCTCTTTGGTTATTTAGCACGTTTTCTTAATTTTTTAGTATTCATTCTTTTCTGAATATATTTCTTTCACCAAAGATGATAGCTATGTCATTTAGAAATCTTCCTTCGCTTTTTAACTTTATCTATTTATTTATTTATATATTTTAGCCTGTTGCAAGCCCAAAAAATTACAAAAATTTAATTCCGGTCATTTTTATTCTAACCTTAAATAGCTTAAAATAATTCTCGGGGTGATTCCAATTAACGCATATAAACACACAGCCGTGGAGAAAAATACCGCACAAAAGAGAATCGAAAAATAAATCATCAGTGCCGTACACTAAAGCATTAAACTTAGTAATCCACGGCTCCGGCTTACATACCAAAATTAGCACAGGGGCGTCACTTGTTGTGGAATGTTAATTAATTATGAATAATTAAAAGCCGCCACAGATTCTCTGTACTTAAAAATGTTTGTTACGGTGCAAGCTGAGTGTGTTTTAGTATAACAACCGTAATGAGATACCTAAAATGATTGAAAAAAGGTTAAGGAGAAGAGATGCGCACTATCGATTAAATGTTGGATTTAAGCTCAGGTCTCGTTGTTAAAAAGGCCCTGATACAGTAGCATAAATTTGGTTATTGCTAGTTTCATTATTTTTTAAGATGAACGGAAGTTTCGATTGGTATCGTCACATACACACTTGTGTCTCATAACCTCCTCATTAATTAAACACCAGATCTGTGTATTACCAGCAGAAAGCTCCTCACTTGCTTACTTACTTTCTTATGTGGTGCAAGACTAAGTCAGCCAATAACTATTTCAAGTTAGACCAATCATTAACTTAACGCTTCCAGTATTGCATAATACGAATATGTTGGTTCTGCAGGTTCATTTGGACGTACTTTTTCCAGTAGGTAGTTTGTGAGGGATCAAACTATCAAACTCCCAAACTATTATAGCCTTTTTATTCAGCATTGTTTGACATTTCATCATCGAAAGGCTTAACTCGTTATAGCGTTTATAAATTATTGGCTGTATTAAGAATGCGGAATATGTTTCATGAGTTTAAAGCAACTACCGAATAAACGATTTGGGATACAATCGAAATCTTCGAAGCACAATCCTCATTATTGAATAATATGCGGCCAGTTGGTCCCCGTCAGGCGCGTAATAAAGAAAACATGGCGGCGGCAGCTGGATTCGCCTCCCACTCGAAATGCTCGAACGAGTTATTCTCTCTGCCGCCACAGAAAGGAAAAAAATATTTTTTCTTTGTCAAGAAGAGTGTTGTATTCCAGAATACTACCCTTATTCGCTTTAACACTAATCTCATGTCCTTTCTAACACAACCTTTAAAACTACATCCTCACATATCTTACATTCTCATTTAATACAATTCATAAATAAACAGACACAATATTCTATATCCAGTCACTTACAGCACATTTAAAAACATGCCCCTTTTCATAACAAGCACATTTTTCATTTAAAAACATAGCTACTTTGATTTTCGTTCAAAGTTTATTCAAAATTTTAAGTCACAGAGACTTCTAGATTGTTTTGTTCATTTTATACGACACAGTTAGTTGGAACAAAATGTTCTATAAAAACAGGAAAATTTATATTGTAAGAGTAGTTCAAGTTAGAGCTCAGCTTGAGATAGCTGAGTTCAATAAAATATAAAAATAAATAAAACCTATAATTAATTTAATAACTAAGAACTATAATTGTTTTAATAAAAAAGAAAAGATATTATAACCCCCACGCTCCTCCCTCGAAAGAGGAAGCACGGCGCTGGAGACGTAACAAGCGGTTTAGTTCTTCCTTGACGGTATCTTTATGTTTTCCTTCACTTATATGACTATATTTACAAAAAGACTTCTGAATACAATGTCCGAACCTATGGCCGTGACTTAGAGTAATTGCCATTCTAGAAAAAAAAAAAAATGGGTGGCGAGAGGGCCGACTTTGGCGAGACAAGGACAGATGTGTCCTTCATCTTGTCTCTGGCTTCTGGTCATCTTACGATAACCAGAATCACCCACATCCGCGAGGATGTTGGGCTCGGTCTCGAGTTATCTGAAAAAGAAAAAGGGGGGGAGGTATCTGAGGATAGTGTGGACATGGTTAGTTCGGATGTTCTCTAACTACTTGGATGGAGGGATGGTGGGAAAGAAATCGTACAAGACCGGTAGGTCTTGAGTGCGGTAGTAAACGCAGATCACGTCTTTGGCGTCTGATAATCTGCGCTTTGGTCGGTGTGTGTGTGTGTGTGTGTGCTTGTGCTGTCTTGTACTGTGCGTGCGTGTTTGTAGTGTGTCAGCAGTAGACCCTATGGGATGGGTCCAGGAATACTCTATTATAGAGGAGAATGTTGTTGGGAGGGGTGCTTTCTTCAGTTTTGTACTGAAGAAGAAATTGTGGTGGTCTGATCCGAAGAGATTGAGAGAGAGAAGGGTCAAGAACGCAAGATTGCCGTACAAGTGGGTTCTCGCTGTTCTGAGTGTTTTCGAGGTACTTATATGCTAGTTCTAGCAAGTACTCGTCGATAGGGACAATCGAGGCACCTTCATATAGGTGAGAGTTGGGGTAGTGGCGGCCGTCAGGCCTTCTAAAGTGGTTGATGCATCTTCTGAGGAGCTTTCTTTCGAAAACTCGAAGTCTTTCCATTTGGGCCGAAGATATGCAGGACCATATGGGAAAGGCGTACGATATTCCAGATCGGATTAGCTGCTTATAGCAGAGAAGCTTAACTTTTGTGTCAACTTTGTTGCTCCACTTCAAGATGTTGTGCAGTTGCTTAGACCGACCGAGGCCCCTTTGGAGAATGTGGGTCACATGTTTGATGAAATTCATTTTTGGGGGATAAATGACCCCAAGATATTACACCCTGTCCTGTGGTCTAATCGTAGTATCTCCCATTTTTATTCGAATATTCTGTGAATATCGAGAAGTAGGTTGGGAGTGTTTACTACTCAGAATTATAGCTACTGCTTTAGATGGGTTAAGTCGAATTTTAATTGCCATTCTAGTTGTGAATGTTTCGTTTTTATACATTTTCAGTTGATAAGGATGCTAGTGAAGATAAAGAAATGCTAATGAGTATTCTATAGATAATAAATGTATCCGTAATGTAGATTGTATGTTGAGTCATCCGTAATGTAGATTTGAGTCATCCGTAATGTAGATTGTAATGTATATTGTGGATTGACTCATTATAGATAATTAGGGTTTTGGGTGTTAACTAACGCGTCATAATACCCTGTCAAACGCACTTACTGTCAACATGTTAGGGAAGCAGTCTTTTAAAAATCTAGGAATGTAAAGAATAGTTCTTTATGCAAACGTTACCTAATAAAATTGATTTTTTAAATTTTGTAGGTTTTTTGTGTGTTAGGTTACGTATCCTGATATCAACATAAAAATGTATGTATTTTTTTTTTTTGTTGGTTTCAGTAGGAGGCCGGAAATCTTCAAAAGATACCTCTGGACCGATCCAGAGCCATCCCGGGGTTTTACCGACTAAAACTACCTCCCGCCAGGCACATATTTCCGTTGATCCCCGCGGAACTTTTTTTAGATATTCCATCGCGGGGCGGGAGGGAGTTTACCTGTTACTCCGCAAGTCGCGTCGCAACTGCTGCATCATGTCACATAGAATATCATTTGTTACGGACCATGCCTCTCTTGAACTAAGCATGTATTCTATTACTCCTTCCGGAGTAACTGTCCGTCTCATATGTCTCTCCAAAATCGTTCGTGCGGTCTCAAATCTCACGCACTCTGTGAGTACGTGTTCTCCATTTTTTATTTTGCCTTCGCAACACAAGCAGTATGGGTGATCCATATAGGGACTGGATCTGATTATTGGTCCTTCTATTTCCAAATCAAGGTGTTCAACTTTCTTGCGGCTGCTTATTCGCGTTCTCTTTCTTGGATCAAAAAGACCTTATCCTAGACGTGCATGGAGTCCCGATTATTTACCACGCTCTCCGTGGTGCCAGGAACAAACGAATTCTCAATGATAGTGATATAGTATGCCTCTCAAGCACAACGCTCTGCTTCCTCTTGCTCTTTGGCACTCGCCAAGTAGTGAACCAATGCATGCAGCGACATCCTGAGAAAGGCAAAAACTGAAGCCTGCCACGAAAACACCAGCAACACCTTTGGTCATGCGTTAAGACTCGTCCTCGAAGAGCTCGACGGAGGGAGAGTAATTTACGGGGCCAGAATGCTGGGCGTAAAAGAGAAATGGTCACGCATTAACATTACTGTCTTTAGTACTGCCAACTCCATCTTAGACAGTAGTCGTAGAGATCGGAGCGACTGGTTCGATGATGAGTGCAAGCTACCGACTGAACGTAAGAATGCTGCATACTCGCAATGCAGCTGTCGCATAGGACGCGAGTACGCGAGGAGAAATACAAACAGAAAGAAAAGGGTAGTCTGATCACCGATCATGAAGGCATTCTGGAGCGATGGGAAGTGCACTTCGATGAACTGCTAAATGATCAGCTCACAGAAGAATTGTAAAGCTCCACCAATGCAAGATCAAGACCAAATGCTGCCGCCACCAACCATTGAGGAAACAGTAAAAGCCATAAGACAGCTCAAATCAAATAAAGCTCCTGGAGCTGAGGTAATCAAACTAGGAGCGACAGTATTACATCACGAGTTAGTTCAGAGATTGTGATGCACGTTTGGGAGCAAGAGTTGCCACGCAATTCATGAGATCGTGGTGCACGTATGGGAGCAAGAGGAGATGCCGGAAGATTGGCGTCGGGCGAATAATTTGCCCCATACATAAGAAGGGAGATATCACAGTGTGCAGCAACTACAGGGGTATAACATTGCTGAGTACCGCATATAAGATACTCTCCACTATCCTGCTAGATCGGATAGCGCCCTACGCTAAAGTCATCATTGGTCAATATTACTGTGGCTTCATCACAGACAAATCAGCGATTGATCAGATATTCACCCTTAGGCAGGCGATGGAAAAATGTCTGGAATTTAAGATTCCATTATATCATCTATTTTTAGACTTTAAGGCCGCCTACAACAGCATAGCCAGGGTAGAACTATATAATGCCATGAGAGAGTTCGGCTTTCCAAACAAATTGATACGACTTTGTAGGTTGACCATGACCAACGTAACTAGTCAAGTAAAAATAGCGGTATTGCTGTCCAAACCAATAAACATCTTTAATGGACTCCGGCAAGGGGACGATCTGGCCTGCCTCCTCTTCAACCTGACGTTGGAGAAACCCGCGACTCTGGCGTTACAACAAAAGGGACTATTGTCACCAAGTCCAGCCAGATACTTGCCTACGCAGATGACATTGACATCATCGGTAGAACTCAATCGGCTGTACAGGAATCCTTCACTCAGATCGAGCAGGCGGCACAAAAACTGGCACCGCACATTAATGAGGGAAACTCTAAGTACATGGTGGCAACTTCTGCGAAGAGAAGACCTAACGTTGGTCAAACTATCAGTGTAGTAGATCACGAATTTGAAGTAGTGCAATCCTTTAACTACCTTAGGTCAATAGTATCAGCCGATAACAATATGGAAGAAGAAATACGCGGACGGCTGATGAAGTACAACAAAGCCTACTCTGGTCTATCAAGGCTCTTTAAATCCCGAAATTTATCCACAACATCCAAGCTACTACTGTACAAGACCATGGTCTTACCAGTACTCATGCATGGATCCTAGACTTGGGTGCGCAATAAAAGGCACTCTGAACTCTTGGCCGCGTTCGAGAGGAAGGTCTTAAAGAGAATTGTTGAGCCCGTATGTGAGGGAGGACGATTCCGGAGATGCTACAACCATGAGTTGTATGCGATCTACCTTGAGGACAATATTGTAAGAAAAATCAAGGTAGGTAGGCTCCGGTGGGCGGCACACCTAGCTCGAATGAGCGAAGAGGAGCCTGCCCGGGAAGACCTTTGTGGCAGGATGTATGGAAGGAGACAGCGCGACAGACCTTGTCTGCGATGGAGGGATGGCGTAGACCAGGACGCCCAGGGCCTGGTAGTGCCAAACTGGATGACATCGGCTCGAAATCGGGACCGGTGGAGAGATTTGTTAAATAAGGCCAAGACCGGATCCCGGTTATAGTGCCGATGATGATGATGATGATCATGGAACAATTCACTGAGGGGACATTGGGGCTGTCTGAATCGTAATGTGGGTTCCGGAAAGATAGATCAACTGGTAAGTCACTATGTGTGGTGTGCGATATCACTCACAATGCGATATCTGGTGCACGATGGCTAGGAGGTACGAAAAAATATTGCGCGGTGGTGACACTAGATGTTAAAAATTCATTTAACTCGGCGAACTGGAATCTGATTCTAGAAGCGTTGGACGATCTACAAATCTCACCTTACTTGGTACGTGTACAAGAAAACTATCTCACGGATAGAAGACTCCTCTATGACACAGATGAGGGACCACAGGAATACAAAATAACAGTGGGTGTGCCTCGGGTATCTGTAGTAAGTCCGTTGTTATGGAATATCATGTATGATGGTGTGCTCAGGGTCAAACAACTAGAAGGGGTTAGAATCATTGGGTACGCAGATAATTTGGCAATAAAGGCCGTAGCTGATCATATAGATGACCTGGATAATATTTGCTCTCAAGCAATCCAGAGCATTAAATGCTGGCTAGATATGGCCGGACTGTAACTAGCTGCACATAAGACGGAGGCAGTTTGGAGACATATTATACCATACTGGGCAGCCATAAACCAAAACTGGTCGGATGAATGTCGAGTACGAAATTATTTTGACTCTGGGGTCAAGAAGACTACTCCGGAATTGACTTCTTGTCATAGAATATGCGCTTTTAGCTGCGGAGAGGAACGCTGCTATGTGCTTGTCAAAATATAAATACTGGTCCAGCCAGATACCAAGGTATCTAACTACAGTTTTCACTTGCAGTGGAAGGTTATTGTTACCTACAATAGAAAAGTGTTTCCAGGTGTATTTTGTATCCCTCGAGGCCCTGGATAGGGGCGTTCTGAAAAGGATAGTCTCGGTCTTCTGGAAATTAATCTTTAATTTCCAGTCGTCGCAAAATTGTTTTATTTTGTTGAAGTCATCTTGAAGGTGCCTATTGATGACGTTTATTTTTCCTCCTATTCTGTACACCACTATGTCATCGGCGTACGCCGTGGCGTTTTCGAGAGAACTCACTAGATCACTAGTGTAAATATTGAATAGAATGGGAGAATTCACAGCTCCCTGCTGTAGGCCATTTTTAATTTGGAAGGTCTTGTTGGAGAGTATGTCCCCGCATTTCACCACAAAATGTTTGTCCATTATCATATCATAAATAATGTATAGCAGATATGGCGGCATACCCAGGTTTGTTAACTTATAGACAAGTCCTTCTAACCATACGGTGCCGAAAGCCTTTTCAAAGTCAACCAAGCAGGCACCTGCACATTGTCGCTTTGCCTTGTTCCACTGTATATCGGAAACAAGTTTCGTCGCTGCATGAACTGTAACATGTCGCGCTCGAAAGCCAAACTGGTTGTTGGGGATGATATCGTTTTCATCACACCAACCTATCAGTGCTTTGTTTATATTTTTTTCGAATACCTTGCTGATGTTGGGAAGCAAGCTAATCGAGCGGAGATTGGCTGGATTGCTCTTATCCTTACCCTTTTTGGGGATAGGGTGGACTACTGCAGTCTTCCAATGGGTTGGATAGTGTGCATTGTTTAGAGCGTTGTTAAACAAAGTAGTGTAAATGTTCACTGCTTCGCGAGGCAAATTCCTTAGAACCGCATTTGGAATGCTATCTATTCCAGATGATTTCTTATTTTTTATTGATCTAAGTATGTTTCTAAGTACATCCTTGCGCACAAACATATTTGTATTTTCATTTCTGACGGGAGAATCCGCTCTATTATTTTCGCCGGATGTGATGAAACTACGGTTTTCGGATCGCCAGTTGTGAACTTGATTGCACAGCGAGCAATGTCTTTGATGGGCACAGCTTTCAATTTCAGTTAGACCAAAAACGCGTTCGAGTGAACATTTCCAACGCTCTGTTGGCACAGTTTAGGCGCAACAAATCCGAATTTTGGCGCCGATTAATTACTGCCGATAAAACTTGGATACACCGTTATACGCCCGAAACAAAAATGCAGTCAAAACGGTGGACTGTAAAGGGGGAATCAGCTCCAAAAAAGCAAAAACTGTTTATTCCGGTTGGGAAGGTGATGGCGACTGTTTTTTGGGATAGTCATTGAGTTATCTTAATCGATTATCATCAAAAAGGAAAAACCCTTACAGGAGCATACTACGCATCATTACTTAACCAACTGAAGGCAGAAATTGCAGAAAAATGGCCACGTTTGCAGAAAAAGGAAATCCTGTTCACCAAGATAACGCGCCGTCTCATACATCAGCGGTTGCCATGGCGAAAATCCACGAATTACTGCTTGACTTCTTTTTGTTCCTTATCTAAAAATTGCGATCTGAGGAGAGAAATTTTCGTAAAATGGGGAGGCAATCGCCGTCGTGAACAGTTATTTTGCAGAGAAAAACGCCGAGTATTATTTGAGTGAGTTAGAGAGATGGGAGCATCTATCTATCTATCTATTTGTTGGCCTGTAGGAACCCGAAAGTTCATGAATTCACCGACTCGACTCCGCCATTGTTCCCTGTCCCGTGCGCTCTCCTTCCACGTTCGACGATCCGATCCGATCTCCTCGAGGTCCAACCTAACATTGTCCTCCCATCTCCGTCGCGGCCGCCTTGTCGGTCACTTTCCCGTTGGTTTACCGTCAAGAATTCTACGCACGGTCCTATCGTTGCCCATTCGTGCCACGTGTACGGCCAACCTTAATCTTCGGGACTTGATTACTCTCACTATTTTAGCTTGCCGGTATAGCTCTTCCAATTCGTGGTTGTGGGGTTTTCTCCGTTGTCCTGCCTCCTTGTCAAATTTACCTACAAAGATGCCCCTTAAAAGTTTATTCTCGAGTACGCTGAATTTTTTTTCTTCCCGCTTTGTGAGAGCCCATGTTTTGCATCCGTATAGAACAATCGGCATGATTATGGTTCTATAGACACGGAGCTTTATGTTACGTAATAACGGTTTGGATTTCAGCAGTTTACTGACTGCGTGCCAACTAGCGGTGCCGGAGTGTAGTCTTTTGTTAATTTCCTTCGACATTTCGTTACTGGCCGTCGGTATTGTTCCCAGGTATTTAAATTCTTTGACATTTTCAAATATCTTGCCCCTGATGTTTATGTATGTTCTCTGAGGTCCGCCTGCTCTCGCCGGAGTCATGTATTTCGTTTTGTATTCGTTTATTTCTAGGCCCACCTCTTCTCCCGCTTGCACGATGATTTCATAGTTTTTACTTACAGTTTCTAGATTATCGCCCAAAACGGCGATGTCATCCGCATATGCAAGCAGTTGTGTGACCCCGTTCTGGGATGATCCGGCCATGTTGTCGTCTTGTACCTTTCTGATGACATACTCGAGGACAAGGTTAAAGAGACATGGTGAGAGGCCATCGCCCGGTTTTAGTTCGTCCCGGATTTCAAATGGTCTAAGAGGTGGTTTTCTATTCTAACTCGCCTTTTGTTTTCGTTCATGCAGATTTGAATGAGGGTGGCATATTTTTTGGGATTCCGAGCTCAACTACAATATGGTAAAGTCTTTGCCTTGCGACTCAGTCGTAGGCTTTTTTGAAGTCAACGAACAGTTGGTGAACCGTCTCTCCGTATTCCCACTTCTTTTCCAGTAGTTGCCTTATTGTGAACATTTGGTCGCTCATTGACCGGTTCCTACGGAATCCGCATTGGTAGTCTCCCATTATGTCTTCTGCGTACGGTGTGATTCTCGCCAGTATGACATTTGTTAGTATTTTGTGTGCGGTTGGGAGAAATGATATTCCTCTGTAATTTTCGCAGTCAGATCTGTCACCTTTTTTGAAAATGGGGACGACTACTTAGATTTTCCATTCTTCCGGAAAGAGATAGGAGCAGCGGTGGTAGAAATGTGTAGGTTTACAAGGAGACTATGTAGAAAAATAAAAATAAATTTTAAGAAAAAATGTCTTGTATCTTTGGTAGGTCGGAAACTTTTCAGCCCACTCTCGTATACGTTAGGGAACGAGTTTAATAGATACAATAGTTTTATTATAGAAAGTGAGTGTTCGGGAGAACTTTGTACTATGACTCATGAATTTACCCATTACTCTAAATAATCACTAATATAAAAAACATTTAAAAAAAAACAAAGAGGAAAAGACGCTCGAATCTTAAATCTTTGTAATCTGAAAATTCTTCTTAATCGCGTTACATAATTTCGAAGTGTAAAACACTGTTTTTAAAATAATCTACGTAGAAAATGCACAGTAATAGTTTAAATCTGAGAAGAAGAATATGTGTATAAAATCCATTAAAAGTTAATCTATGGTGTTAACGCTAATGAAGGTGAAAACTCCTGCAAAAACAAAGTCTGTCAAAGGGTTCTGGTCTGGCAATTTAATTTATCTTTTCCGACAGCCATACTAAAAATACTATGCCTCCTTTCTTCTACCTCAGGACAGTAGCACAACATGCATATTTTAGATCCCCAGTAAGTAAAAACATTCCAACGAGTTATGTCGTAAATTGAAATTCAAATATTTAGACGCTCTGCTTTCCAATAATTACACATATATTAACTTTTACATGCATCTTTTAGTCTTTAAGGTTCATTAGCTCCCTGTTATCGTTAAAGACTCGCGATTTAACAAACTATGTCACTGAGCCGAGATAATGTAAACATTGTAAACAGCCATAATGTCTATAACTATACCTTTAAGACGGTTGCTCAAGTTGCTTTAATACTAATTGTAATGAATCAATTTTTTTTTTCATTCAAACTGGAAATATTATTGCAAGACACCAACATTGCACTCGAGACTTTTCGAAAGCACGATTTTATAACTGCCGCATTCTTAAGTTCCACGCCAACGTTACTCCACTTTTCGTGTGTCAACTAGCTCCACAGCGTGCCTGCTTGTCGACGCGCATTAAGGTCTTCTTAAGTATTCAAAATCCTATTAGAAATAACTAATCGTTAGACAGTTCGTGCCGCTTGCAGATTTGAACATCTGTTGGAGGTGGTATGCGAGATTTTTTTCTTTATTGGTGTCGCTTAGCGGGTCGATGACATATCTGACAAGTGAGCGGGCTTATGTGTATACCTGGAATTAGGCAGTCTTACGATGACCTTCTTCAGAAAATATGCATCTCACGCACATTCACCGCACCCAGTAAGGTGCAGCATACAAGACCATAGAACGAAAATTTCTCGTGGAATTTTCCCTCCCCTCATGTCCAACAGAAAACCAATAAAGTGCTGTACACTGTCCAAGAACCTTTTCAATGAACTCTTGCACACGGCGATCGAGTGCGTCAAACTGCATATACCGAAGCTATAAAGAGCTTAATTCGAGAAACAAAACAATAACCACATAGTGTATGTAAAAAGTTGTCAGACAGCCAGGTAGCCAGGTATACGCTCTCTTAGCCCACGGATTACAAGACTATAGTATCTCTTATGCAGAGAACAACAACAGCAACACCGGTTAGGTAATGCGGCTCACGAATCAATAACTGAACACTAATTCCCTGCTTTTGCCATCTAGCTCAACCTAGCCCAGCACAATCAACCTCCTTGTATTAGTGTAGGATGGAAACTGAAAATTCGCGTCGATGTGGAGCTACAGCTGGTTCTCCCTAGTTGATAGCCCGCACAGCTGCGATAGCTCCACCAGTCTGACACTTAACGTGCGGTCGGATACATCGTATAGACACGTTCGCTATTGTACTTCGGGCCTTACCTTGGAGCCAAGTTATTATTGACCGTGTAGTTCGCCTCTTCGCCCAATCTCCACGAAATATTTTCAAAACTTGAAGAAAGACCATCGAACCAGATATTTTCTTTCCGGATTCCGTCAGTTGGATGCCAATGAAAATTATGCTAAGATTACAACGTGAACACCCCGCGGTTACACCTGGTCAGGGGGATATCAGTGCATTGACTCTTTAATCGCCTGTTCTTGTTGGACAGTGGACAACAGAGACTTTATATCTCCAACTGTTCTAATTTGAATTCCACCGGTGATTTGCATTTTTTAGGGGTTCAAGTTCAGTAGTATTTTTTGTTTGTATTGTGTGTAATCGAAACCAGAAATACAAAAGAGATGTAAGCAAAATCCCGTCCACAGTCACAAGTTCATAATAAAGAAACGAATAGAAACGATAAATAAAATATAAAACGATGACCTCGGCTAAAGACACCTTGAATACCACAAACGGCAAACCGTTGGCATGTTTGTACTACTTACGCGACAAAACGGTCAAAGAGAATAACCAAATCAATAAGTGTATTCGCGATCCCGAAGGTCACCGCCGTGAATCAGATGTTAGTGACAATCTTCTCGACGAACATTTAACGCCAGCAATTGAAAGTAGTCCCCTATGGGGATCTGCGAATTTCGACAAAACAGTCAATGGATCATCAACGTCCGAATTTATGTCCAGAATTAATAGCTTGGACTGCTGGGATTACACGATCGAGTTGGAATGTCTCCAGGGCCCACAAGGTTTGACCAACAGAACTCTTATTATTAACCTTTTGCTTAGACGTTATGATGTTGTGTTTTTCTATTCTGGCGCCAGTTGAATTTAATTATATTTCAAATAAAATCGACTGTCTGTCATCTGGTATCGAGAACACCTTCTTTGTAATGTTCTCGCTTCATTCTATAACCGGTGCCACGTTTGAAAAGAGAACGTTGGCCGCTTAGAAGTTTCAGATACTTTTAATTAAACCTATTCTCGTTCGCTATTTTTATAAACGACTTTTGGTTTTTTTTAATGTTTATTATTGCCCACTTCACTTCACTTCACATTTATATTAAGCTACAATTTTGAAGAGAAATTATAATATATGTAATATAATCTTGAAAGTTAAATGTTACTTCCAAATTCGTTATATTTAATTGTGTAGGGAATTAAATTCAGCCTTTAGATGTGGTATTTGTATTTGTTTTTAAATAGTAGCCATATTGACCAACATCTACAGAAAAACCTGACTGTCATCTACATTTGGAAGTGTGGTCGGGTTATCACCGAAATTCAATCAAAGGCCGACTTTGGCCCGTGGTCGCAACAAAGCTATTGTATGTGATAGCAACGAGTGCACCCCACGCTAGATAACGAAGTTGATGAATCATGCCGATCGCGAAGTAATGCAGAAAAGGTGTCACACAATTCTATGCGCTGAATCGAGTGGCGGAATTTCGCAGTACGTCGGTAGCTTCACCACTAGTTGCCAGTTCTGGTGTTTTTATTTTTTTATTATCGGGCGCGGAAGTAGTACTATCAGACTTGTAGTATACGTACTAAAAAGCTACACTGAGTAGGGTAAATCTACTCTGCTTAATTTAAAACCTTGTCTGATTTTTAACACAAAAACTCCATCCGAGATCGATTTTCATTCTATAAGAAGTATGTTATGGGTAATTCAATATACGGCCAACACCAAATTGTTCAGAGACATTTCCGACGATTTTTTGGGGTATGCCCGCACAAAGGTCATACTTTGCTGTATTTGGTTCAAAACTAATTAATTATAACTTGCATATGTGCTAAATATTTTAACTTATAGTTTTGGGGTGTTTCTTATAATACAAAGTTTAGTTATTCTTCAACTTTTTTTTTTATAAAACAAAGTTTATAAATTATATTAATATAAAACTTAAGATAAACGTAATGAAAAACTAGATCGTGGGGTAATTTTTCTCTTAAAACTTCTTGTTCCGGTGGCGTCAAAGGATATGTTACCTTCTATAGATACCATTAGCCCGAAACTCCGACGTGAACGATTGTGAGAATTGTATGTACTAGGTGTACAAACGCGGCGCAAGGCTAATAACTTTGCCAGTAAAAATAAATTATTATGGAAACTTTAACAAGCCTCGAGACTTGCTAAATAAGGCCAAGGCCGGATCCCGGTTGTAGTGCCGATGATGATGATGATGATGGTGATGATGATGATGATGAGGTGTACAAATAAGTGTCCGTCGTTTTCTATTAAAAATTCCGAATGTATTGTGAAAGAACGGTACATTACGTTTTATTCAAAGTATTGTCCATTACTAGACACTATTTTTTCCCATCCTTCTGGCAGCATCCGGATACCACGTCGGAAGAACTCTTCATCTTTTGAAGATATCCACGAATCGACCCATTTGTTTGGTATCTTGATATGTTGTAAGGTGCTGCTCGAACAGACCATGTGTCATGGATCGAAATTAGTGATAATCAGAAGGGGCAAGGCCTAGTGAATACGGCGGGTGGGGTAGGACTTCCCAATGAAGTGTTTCCAAATAGTTTTTCACCGGCACCGCAACATGCGGACTAGCATTGTCATGGAGAAGAATAATTTTGTCATGTCTGGAGTAGTAGTGAGCGCGTTTTTCTTTGAGTGTTCGGTAGAGAACTCCAGTGGTGATTTCACTCGATTTCATCATCATCATCATCGGCACTACAACCGGGATCCGGTCCTGACCTTATTTAACAAATCTCTCCACCGGTCCCGATTTCGAGCCGATGTCATCCAGTTTGGCACTCCCAGGCTCTGGACGTCCTGGTCTACGACATCCCCCCATCGCAGGCAAAGTCTGCCGCGCTGTCTCCTTCCATACATCCTGCCACAAAGGACTTTCCGGACAGGCTCCTCTTCGCCCAATCGAGCTAGGTGTCCCGCCCACCGGAGTCTACCGAGCTTGATTTTTCTTACAACATTAGCTTCAAGGTAGATTGCGTACAACTCATGGTTGTAGCGTCCCCGGAATCGTTCTCCCTCACATACGGGCCCAACAATTTTCCTTAGGACCTTCCGCTCGAATGCGGCTAAGAGTTCAGAGTGGCTTTTATTAAGCACCCAGGTGTCGGATCCATACATGAGTATTGGCAAGACCATGGTCTTATACAGTAGTAGCTTGGATGTTCTGGAAAAATTTCGGGATTTAAAGAGCCTTGATAGATCATAGTAGGCTTTGTTGGATTTGACCAACCGTTCGCGTATTTCTTCTTCCATATTGTTATCGGCTGATACTATTGACCCAAGGTAGTTCAAGGATTGCACTACTTCAAATTCGTGCTCCACTACCCAGATAGTTTGACCAACGTTAGGTCTTCTCTTCGTAGAAGTTGCCATCATGTACTTAGTTTTTTCCTTCATTAATGTGCAGTCCCAGTTTTTGTGCCGCCTGCTCGATCTGGGTGAAGGATTGCTGTACAGCTGATTCGGTTCTACCGATGATGTATCTGGATGGACTTGGTCCCTCTTGTTGTAACGCAAGAGTCACGGATTGCTTTCTCCAACGCCAGGTTGAAGAGGAGGCAGGCCAGCTCGTCCCCTTGTCGGAGTCCATTAAAGATGTTTAGTGATTTGGAAGGCAATCCAGCTATTTTTACTTGACTAGTTACCTTGGTCATGGTCAACCTACAAAGTCGTATCAATTTGTTTGGAATGCCGAACTCTCTCATGGCATTATATAGTTCTACCCTGGCTATGCTGTCGTAGGCGGCCTTAAAGTCTATAAATAGATGATATAATGGAATCTTAAATTCCTGACATTTTTCCATCTGCTGCTTAAGGGTGAATATCTTATCAATCGCTGATTTGCCTGGGATGAAGCCACACTGATATTGACCAATGATGGCTTTAGCGTATGGCACTACCCGATCTTGTAGGATAGTGGAGAGTATCTTATAGGCGGTACTCAGTAATGTTATGCCCCTATAGTGTGATATCTCCCTTATTATGTATGGGGCAAATTATTCCCCGACGCCAATCTTCCGGCATCTCCTCTTGCTCCCATACATGCACCACGATCTCATGAATTGCGTGATGTAACGCTGTCCCTCCTTGTTTGATCAGTTCAGCTGGTATGCCATCAGCTCTAGGGGCTTTATTTGATTTGAACTGTTTAATGGCTTTTAATGTTTCCTCAATGCTTCGTGCCGGCAGCATTTGGTCTTGATCTTGCATTGATGGAGCCTCCAATTCTTCTGTGAGCTTCCCATTTAGCAATTAATTGAAGTGCACTTCCCATCGCTCCAGAATGCCTTCAGCATCGGTGATCAGATTACCCTCTTAATCCTTGCAGTAAGAGCAGCGTGGTGTGTACCGCGTCATACTGCGGATTATTTGGTAGAACTTTCTGGAAGCGCCTGGTGCGGACCTCGAATCTACTTTTCTCTATTTCACAGACAAGTTTTTTTTCCCAGGCACTTTTCTTTTGTCCGTGGAGTCCTTTTTCAAATCATCTGAGCTCTTTGTATTTCTCCTCGCGCACCCGCGTCCTATGAGACTGCTGCATTGCCCGGTATGCAGCATTCTTACGTTCAGTCGCTACTTTGCACTCATTATCGAACCAGTCTTACTCTCCGTCCATCGAGCTCTTCGAGGGCGAGTCTTAACGCATGACCAAATGTGTTACTGGTATTCTCATTGCGTAAGGCAGCCGTGTTGATTCGAACCTGATCCGCGGATGCAATACGTCTCCGTAAGGCAATCCGCGCTCGGAAAACTGTACCAACAAGATAGTGATCCGAGTCGACGTTGGCATCTCGGTACGTTCGTACCGTCATCAGGCTCGAGGAGTGGCGGCGATCTATCAACACGTGTTCAATTTGGTTGTGAGCGGCTCCATCAGGTAATATCCAAGTGGCTTTGTGGATATCTTTACGTGGACACCTGGTACTCGCAACGACCAAGTTTTTCGATGCTGCCAGTTCAATGACTCGTAGTCCATTGTCATTAGTGTTCTCGTGCAAACTATGGGAACCTGCGTAGTGTCTGAAAACCGGCTCCCGACCTATTTTTGCATTCAAATCACAACGAACGATTTTCACATCGTATCTTGGGCAGGCATTGAGGGTCCGTTCGACGTTCTCGTAGTATTCTTCTTTTTCGTCGTCAGGGGACTCCTCTGTAGTCCGTGAACGTTTATGAGGCTTATGTTCTTAAACTTGCCTCGCACGCGAAGATTGTATTGCCTTTTGTTTATTGCATTAAAGCCGATGATGGCAGGCTTCAGTTTTTGGCTGACTAGAAAGCCTACCCCGAGCACATGGTGTTTTGCGTGACAGCTGTAATGCATGTCATATCCTTTTCTTTGAATAACACTACTCCCCGTCCATCTAATTTCTTGCAATGCTGTTATGTCAGCCTTATATTCGGACAGGGCATCTGTGCAGCTCAAGTTCTGTATGTAATCAGTTAGCCATTTTCGTTTCCGTGGTCGTCGTCGTGTATCCGGTCCATATCCGAGGCTTGTTAAATTTGCCATAATAATTCATTTTTACGGGCCTGCTTATTAGCCGTGCGCCAACCTTTCTCAGGATGTCGCTGCATGAATTGGTTCACTACTTGGCGGGTGCCAAAGTAGCTATCCAGGAGTGTCTCGTGGAGACTGCATGTCAACTTGGATTGAACAGGGACAAGGATCGTCCTGGCCTTCGCCGGGTTGAAAGCAATCAGAGACTTTGCCCTGTATGTTCGTACCCCCCCCCCCCCCCCCCCCCCACGTAACCATACACTTCAAAAATGTCTTTAAAAAATTGCCGTTTCAACCGCGATTCACAGACGGAAGTTACGGCCATTAAATTAATGACGATTTTAAATCAAGCAAAATCACCGAATTCTTTTTCCACAACCTAATATTTTTGCTTATGGTTTGTTTGTTTGCTTGCTACTTTTTATAAAACGCAGTGCACTAAAAATTTAAAGTGGTTCTATTTCGTCAGCCCCGTTCGTAAAACGACATAGAACTGGCGAGTCATCAACATTTCTTACATCCTCGATGTGGGGGTAATTTCTACGCCTCGGGTCACAAATTCGCTTCTGAAATAGAAAAAATGTAGCCCCGCTACATGAGTTCCCGACATATTTATACTATTTCTACTGTTTTTCTTTTTCACAAAAGATTACTAGATTAAACAAATAAACATAGAGATTCATTCTTGAGCCGAACCACACGAATGTGGAATGCTCTACCTGATCATGTGTTTCCTCGTATTTTTTTTTATTTTACTTTTCCCAGGAAAGGCGAACCTATGGCGCTGAGTCAGCGCCCTGAGATGCTATTTTTTTTCGACCGGGCTCATCAGCCAAACTCCGGAAGATGCTCAACGATTTCTCCCAACCAAAAAGCCTTTACAAACCCTATAGTTATAATGTCCAGACATTTAACACCAATATACATCGATGCCTCCTTTCCTTACCCACTTCTTCTCCGTCCGCTCGTACTGTGCTCTGACATTTAAGAATACTTCAAAATCCCCATTTGTTGCGCGTTAATGTAAAAAAAATGGAAACACACATTATTAAATAATATTTTTAATGCGAAAGTCCTTTTTAACAATAACGGAATTTACTGGCTCACGCAATCATTCTACATTATCTTATATTTGCTTTTATTTCAGCGATGGTTTCGTTATTTTTTTTTAATACCGCATTTGTTATAGCCACATTAAGATGTTTACAGATATTGACAACAAAAAACCCTGGTATCAATATCGCTTCCATATAAAGATGACCGTACACTGATTCAATGGATAACAGACTACCTCAATCCAAGTTGTTCTAGAAGGCGTTATTATAAACTATTTATTGTCCATTACCCATAACGCAATTTACCAGTTTGGTGATGACAGTATAACATGTTTTATGATTCCGTAAACAAAGTGTTCCATGGTAAAAAAGGTAGAACCACGGCCCGATGCATCAGACCAACGCTGCGCGTGTTTGAGAATGTCTTAACCACATAAGCTGCACAGGCTGTAATTGAAAAAAAAATTTTTTTTTCTTATTACACTAACGCGCACACAAAAGGGGATTGATGAATGCTCTGGTATACGGCGCTGATAATTTTTTTGAATGTCTGTTTTGGTGCTGTGTTTTTCACTACCGTTGCGCATGCGTAATGTATTTGAATCACCCTATCTTATGTTACGGTCAACTTCTATGGAGTGGCGTTACAATTTACTCGCGCAAAGCTACGAGAAGTGAGAATTGTAGAAGCATCTCTAATGGACTGTTTTTAGTAAGCATCGTTCCTCACTATATGTCAATTTTCAATTTGTTTCATTTTTCAAATGTGCATGATAAATTGGGTATGAAAAAAATATCTGGGAGATGGATGCCGCATTTGCTCTCAGCTGAGAAGTTTTGGAGTGCATGCGTCGCAACCCCGATGAGTTTCTGCGCAGATTAGTAACTGTAGATGAAACATGGAAACACCACTGCACTCCCGACATGAGAGAACTGTCAAAAAAGTGGATTGTTAAAGGCAAACGGACTCGAAAGAAGAGAAAGACGGTGAAATCACCTGGAAAGGTTATGACTACTGTGTTTTGAGATACACATGGTATTATCTTTATTGACTATTTGGAAAAGGGACAGACGATAACTGGACAGTGTTATGGTTCATTATTAGAAATAAAAGAAAATCGTCATCATTTGAAGAAAAAAATTCCTCTTTCTGCAGGATAATGCACGCGTGCATATGTGCGCCTTTTCAATGGCTAAAATTGAGGAATTGAAGTTCGAAGTTCTCCACCATATTCACCAGGTCTGGCCGCGAGAGACTTCTTTTTATTTTCAAATTTTAAAAAATGGCCCAGCGGACAACAGTTTACATCAAATGAGGAGGTCATCGCACACACAAATGCTTATTTTGAGCAACTATCACAATCATACTTTTCTGAAGGCTTAATAAAGTTGGAGGTACAAAGTGTCAAAGTGTATCGAACTAGAAGGAGATTATGTTGAAAAATAAAAAAAAAGTTACCCCAAAAAAATGTTGATCTCATTCTAAAGACTTTTTAACCTGCCCTCGTAGTATCGACATACTTATACGTTCTCGCTTCGCATGGTATTTCGTTTTGAATGCTGAAATGGATGCCATTGACATCGTTGTTTTTGACTGCCAATATACAGGGTGGCGCAAAATTAATCATCCTATCGGAAGAAGTTATAATTTTTGCAAATGGCGTCGTACCTCAATCATATTTGACATTTGTGAACTAGACAGCTGTAGAATACAAACAGGCAAGCAAGGGAGGGTGTGTGAATTACTATCAATCCATCCTTAATCTCAACAACGAAGAGGACGCTTTTGTGTCGAAAATCATCATGAGCGACGAAACTCATTTCCACTTAAGCGGTTACGTCAATAAGTAAAATCTTCGTTTCTGGGGCATTGAAAATCCGGGTGTGATGCACAAAGAGCCATTACATCCACCCAAAGCCACTATGCTGCGTTTACGCGGAGGAGTGATTGGCACGTATCTTTTTGAGGACGCCATCGGCAATACGATCACTGTTACTGCCGAACGCTACAGGACCGTGATAAATGACTTCTTACTGCCGGAATTAGATGAGCGGGGCTTGGTGAACATGTGGTTTCAATAAGACGGTGCAAGCGCACACACATCACGAGCCACAATAGATATTGTGAAGGAAGCATTTCCTGGCCCCGTAATCTCCCGTTTTGCCGATTTTGCATGGCCAGAAAGATTTAACCATCCCAGGCTTCTTTCTTTGGGGCTACTTGAAGTCGCGGGTTTATGCCAACAAGCCTCAGACGATGGCAGCCCATAAGGAGAATAGGCGACAGGAATGCGAACAGTTATCACCGCAAATCTTCCGGAAAGTCATGGTAAATGCCATAAAACGGGTACAAATGTGTATCAGCACCGGCAGCAGCCACTTGATGGATATCTTTTACACTCGAATAATGGTGAATAGCATGGCAGGCGTCTCTCGGTTAGATCGAACTTGGACGTCGAACGATATACATCGACTGAGTAAGCAAACTGACAGCGGATATTAACTGCCAAAATAATTGGAGAAAATAACAAGCGTGAAAAGTAATAAAGAAAGTGATGACTCTAGAAAAGTAAAAAGAACAAACGTTGGAATTTTAATGGGATTATTCACAATCTAGAGATCGAATCATTAAAAGTCGATAAACGTAAATTTAAAATTACGTAACAATATTTTCCACTTAACAGGAAAAATGGTAGAGGTCCAAATAAAAATGTCCATCACTCAAAATCATTTGTTTCCTATTAAGGAAAATTCACAAACAAAATTGGATGATCAATTTTGTGCCACGCTATAGTACGAGGGTTGCCTCTTATGTTTCGGGATTTGGCAACCCTAGTGTTGCAATCCGGCAATTGTCAGCTCTGTCGTAAAGTTGGACATTTTTGAGGTTATACGCACTCAGAACGTTTTGACATACGAGCGCTATTTGTGTTGTTTGCAGTAACTTAAAAGATTCATCTCGGCCCAAAAATGGAATTAAATCGTCAACATTTTCGTGCGATTATTTTTTACAACTTTCGTGGATTAACTCAGCAGCAGTGCATGGGTGAACTTAATTCAATTTTTGGCGATGAAGCTCCATCAAGGACCAGTGTTTATCGATGGTATGGTGAATTCAATCGTGGTCGTAGTTCACTCCAAGATGAATTTCGTGAAGGTCGTCCAAAATCAGTTGTTGTTCCGAAAACCATTGATGCTGTGCGCGAACTGATATTGGAAGATCGTCATATGACCTATCGTGAGATTGAGACAACCTTAGGCGTTAGTGGGACCAGCATACATTCAATATTGCATAAACATTTGGCTGTCAAAAAAATTGGTTGCGTTGGATCCCACACAATTTGTCAATCACCCAAAAAAAGGCTCATGTCAATTGGTCGAAAGAAATGCTCAAAAAATACGGTCGCGGTGCTTCGAAACACGTCTATGACATCGTGACAGGTGATGAATCGTGGATTTACGCGTATGAGCCCGAAAGTAAACAGCAGTCGACTGTCTGGGTGTTTCAAGATGAGCCAAATCCAACAAAAGTTGTTCGCGCACGAAGCACTTCCAAGCAAATGGTCGCCTGTTTTTTCGGAAAAACTGGACATGTCGCAACCGTACCACTAGAACAACGCAGAACAGTCAATTCTGAGTGGTACACAACCATTTGTTTGCCAGTTGTCTTCCAAGAAATCAGGAAAACCAACCGCCGAAGACGGATCACTCTTCACCACGACAATGCGAGCTCTCACACATCGGCTGCGACAACTGCATTTTTGAGCACCCAAAACATCGATTTGATGGGTCATCCGCCGTATAGTCCTGACTTGGCACCGAATAACTTCTTTTTATTCCCGTACGTAAAAAACAAAATGAGAGGTCAACGTTTTTCGACACCTGAAGAAGCGGTTGCTGCATTCAGAATGCATGTGTTGGAGATACCTCAATCAGAGTGGCAAAAGTGCTTCGACAATTGGTTCAAACGCATGCAAAAGTGTATAGATCTCCATGGGGAATATTTTGAAAAACAATAACGTGATTTTCGGTGATCAATATTTGTTTTTGTTCTCTAATCCCGAAATATAACAGGCAACCCTCGTACATGCATTGACTCATTGATCATTTTTGTAATGCGATACAATATTTGAGAAAACTATTTGAATTAATTCATTTGCGACTTTACAGAAATTTGTTACCATTTTGTGGATTACCACTTTCACATTTCGTCCTCTTTCTCTAAAGACTTAATGACCTGCCCTGATAGATAACCGCCACACGACTACTATTTTGTGCGAACTAAATTTCGGATAACTAACAACATCCTACACGAAAAGGCTCCAAAAAGGGTCTTACGAGAAAGTGGCGTTCTGGGCTACAATTTTACGTATTTAAATTTGTCGTTGTTCGTCTTCAATAATGATGCTACAACCGATATCGATCATCTTCACATGCGGCGCTTTAAGTACCGAAATATAAAATGCGACAAAGGTGCACAAACCAATAATGAACAAAAATTGGAAGCATTTATGAAGTACCAGTCTTTATCCGGACTTTCTCTAATGACAGCAAAAGTTTCCATACTTCGTGCTATCAACGCTTCAATCTCCGTTATCTTACTCTATATCCGACACTGCCAATCTCTTCAAATTTGTGTACTAGGCCTTATTAATCTAATGAAGGGGCCCTAATCAAGCCATCAACTATGTAAAATATGCCATAAAAGATTTGATGCAACCTGATCTCTGTCACCGATTACGTTTCCTTACGTAAAATTGCCAACTTCTGAAATTAAAAGTATACTCGACAAAATCGCATTCAATTCAAACATAAATAGAAAGTTTTTTTTTTGGAAAATTGGAATCATGTAAATAATCGTCAATTGAGCCCACATACACGTAACGCTGACTAAGCTCTCATCCACTACACCTGGTGCACTACTGGGAGAATTAAATGATATTTAATGGGGCTATTTTTAAACTGGAATACAAAACTCAAGTTTTCCAGATCAGTAAATAAAATTCTACAACATAGCTACCAACCGTCGTATTGATAATTGGGTTGATGAATACTTGTAGCAATCAAAATATTATAATATAGCCAATATTCTTTTTGTTTTTCAACATTATTCATTATTTCTCTCTGATTTGTATCTTATTTCAACTCAGTTCCTTTTTAAAGGAACGCATTCCTTCACCACTTTTACAATATTTTGACACCTTTGGTAATCTGCCGCTGTAATCATCATCTACCATGATTTTCATCAATATCATCTATATCTATTCCTATTTTTTATATTTTATTATTAAAAACTATGTGAAATACTTTTTGTATTATTAAAATATATTCGCTTCGCTCGAATTAAATAATAACACTTTTCTAGTACTCGTATATTAAAAATTATTTTCATACAAGACTATAACTTAGGCTCGTATGATTCTTTATTTTAATTTTAAAACTAGTTGATAACGTGAATTTCTACTTCACTGTGGCGCTGGAGGAGTTCTCACACGCAATATCTCTCTGGAGGAGTTCTCGTACACAACACACCAGCGATGCAGATTGTAATCTATATTTTTAACTCGCTATGATGGTCATGCATCCTATGTGTGTTGATTGGTACTTGGTGCCCTTTTCATTGGTATGGCGTCATAGTCATTCATGGATATGTTAAGAGATCATATGAGAAGGGATTCTTTATTTATGGGTATGCTAAGAGGTTCTTTATTTGTGGTTAAGCTAAAAGATTCTAATGAGTATACTAAATGATTCTTTATTTATGAGTATGCTAGGAGGTTCTCTATTCATGGATATTATTATTATTATTATTTATTGGCCTGTAGTAACCCGGAGGTCCATGACCTCACCGACTTGACTCCGCCATCGTTGCCTGTCCTGTGCACACTCCTTCCACGTTCGACCATCCGATCCGATCTCCTCAAGGTCAAACATAGCATTGTCCACCCATCTCCGTCGCGGCCGCCCTACCGGTCTCTTTCCCGTTGGTCTACCGTCAAGAATTCTACGCACGGTCCTATTGTTGGCAATTCGCGCCACGTGTCCGACATATCTTAATCTTCGCGACTTGATTAATCTCACGATTGTAGATTTGCGGTATAACTCCAATTCGTGGTTATGGAGTTTCCTCCATTGTCCTGCCTCCTCGTCATATTTATCTCCAAAGATACCCCTCAAAACTTTATTCTCGAATACGCGGAATATGTTTTCTTCCCGTTTTGTGAGAGCCCATGTTTCGCATCCGTATGGAACAATCGGCATGATTATGGTTCTATAGACACGGAGCTTTATGTTACGTGATAGCAGTTTGAATTTCAGCAGTTTACTGACTGTGTGCCAACTAGCGTCGCCGGAGTGTAGTCTTTTATTAATTTCCTTCGACATTTCGTTACTTGTCGTCATTATTGTTCCCAGATATTTAAATTCTCTAACTTTTTCAAATATATTGCCTCTGACGTTTATATGTGTTCCCTGAGTTCCACCTGCTCTCGCCGCCGTAATCATGTATTTTGTTTTGCTTTCATTTATTTCTAGGCGCACCTCTTCTGCCGCTTGCATGATGATATCACTGTTTTTACTTACAGTTTCTAGACTATCGCCCAAAACGGCGATGTCATCCGAATATGCGAGCACTTGTGTGACCCCGTTCAGGGATGATCCGGTCATCTTGTCGTCTTGTACCCTTCTGATGACGTACTCGATCACAAGGTTAAAAAGACACGGTGATAGACCATATCCCTGCTTTAGTCCGTCCCGGATTTCAAATGGTTCTGAGAGGTGGTTTTCTATTCTAACTCGCCCTTTGTTTTCATTCATGCAAATTTGAATTAGGGCTGCATATTTTTTTGGGGTTCCCAGCTCAACTACAATATGGTAGAGTATTTGCCTTGCGACTGAGTCGTAGGCTTTTTGTAAGTCAACCGTCTCTCTGTATTCCCACTTCTTTTCCAGCAGTTGCCTTATTGTGAACATGTGGTCGCTTGTTGGCCGGTTCTTACGGAATCCGCATTGGCAGTGTGGCGGTTCCGCCGTTTACGTATCGAATTATTTTGGCTCTTCTTCGGTAGCCATTTCTAATTGAATTTATGCCGACATACATACCTCTGATAATCTTTGCTCTAGGATTTTCTAGGATTTTTTCGATCCGAGTCTTTTCCCATTCACGTTTTTTGGGTTTGAGGAGTCTCATTGTCTCTCTGCGAATCGTCGCGTATCTTTCTGCGTTGACTTCATCATATCTTTCTAAGTGGATCACTCTGAGTTCTTCGATCTTCGCGCTGCACTCGTCGTCAAACCAAGGTTTGGAGTTAATTTATTTCTTAAATCCTAATACCTTTTGGGCTGTTAGTTTGACTGTGTCTCTGATCGATGTCCATTTAGTGTCCACACTATTAGCTACCTCTTCCTCACTGCTCCCATTCTCCAGAATCCTAAATCTATTCGGTAGTTCGTCTTGATAATCAGCCCTTTTGCGCAAGTCTTTTAGTTTATCAGTGTCGAACTTTTTGCTCGTCTCCCGTGACTACCCATGTGGTATTATTGCGAGGCGACTCCTGATTTTGCCCATCACTAGAAGGTGATCGGAGTCGCAATCTGCTCCTCTATATGATCTTACGTCAAGGATGTTCGAGTGGTGTCTTTTGTCTATGAAGAAGTGGTCTATTTGGTTACGCGTTACGCCGTCGGGTGATATCCATGTGGCTTTATGGATTTGCTTGTGCTTGAACATCGTGCTTTTCACTAACAGATCTTTTGACTCTGCGAACGCGATAATTTGAATTCCATTATTATTTGAAACGTGGTGTAGACTTTCTTTACCTATAATTGGTTGGAAGATATCTTCCTTTCCAATTATCGCATTGAGGTCGCCGAGGAGGATTTTAACATCGAATAATGAGATCCCATCAAATACTTCCTGTAGGGTCTCGTAGAACGTGTCCTTCGTTTCTTCGTCCGTAGATTCTGTTGGGGCGTGTACGTTTATAAATACATAATTGTACTATGGGCCCTGTATGAATATTGGGCCCTGACATTCGGTCATTAACAAATTTCACATCTTTTACATGGGGCGTAATCTTCTTGCATATGATGAAGCCGGTTCCGAGGTTATGCGTATCGGTACCTTCACACACCTGTGTAAATTCGTTGGTTTCGATTACTTGATGTGGGAGCCGGACTTCCTGAAGCGCGACGATGTCCATTTTATATTGTTTCGTGTTTTCTACGACCGTCTGTATCGCGCCTGGTTTATATAACGTTCGAACATTCCACGTGCTGACGCGTATATCCCGCTTATTACGTTTTTCCCTACGTCTTCTTTTTGCCGAGTCGGTGTTTTCTTGATGATTTGTTCCCTTATGGTAGTGTCGGCGCATCACACTTACGCCTACCATATGCTTCCGTCAGCATAGCCTGCGTGATTCATCGCAGTTTAAGCCCCCGCACCACGTCAAAGATTCTACCATCCGGGGGACAACATTTTCGACTAATATCTTTTTTCGTTTTATTTCTATTTAATTTTTAATAATCTTCATTCAGATTTTAAAACTTCGAAACTAAACTGCATTTAGTTAATGGTGGTTACAGCGGAGCTGTGCACACTTGTTTATTCGGCTCCACGTCGCCATCAGTTTCCATTCGGTTCCCACATACGCCATAAGTTTTTTACAATTTATAGTTTGCTTATACGTAGTGAAGGGGACTCAATAAGCCGGCGAGTCACACAAAGTGAGTGACGAGTGACTTTATGATACCTTGCTCAAACTCTATCGTAAAATATACAGTTTTTTGTCGCCTAGAGAAAATCTTTTTATAGGATAGGTACAAATAATAAGATTTAATAATAGATGAAACATTAGGTCTAATTTCATAATCCTGTTTTCAATAACCTACTAATTATTCCCCTTTTTCCTGCAGGATCTCAAAACAAATACTCAATTCATTTAGAGATTCCTTCAGAAGAGAACTCCCTAGATGCAACTTTGATCAAGCTTCTTGGCGTTTTCAAGGAGTAAATTTGCTTATCGTCCACATTTTTTGTTGATCCACGATAACTCAGAAACCATTACGACAATCAAGGAGAGATGAGTTTACTAACTTTTATCTAGAGAGTGAATCAGTACTTGAACCATTTAACCCTTTTAACCTTAAGGGTACTCCAAAATCCCCTTTTGTGCGCGCGTTTGTGTAAAACAAAAAAAAAGCCCACATCTAGTCTTGTGTACAATTTAAACAACCATCCCGGATATCAATTTTTTTTACGCAAAAACGCAAAAGAAAGTTACTACGCACAAAAGAAACTTGTAACATAAGTCAATCACATATTTACGAGTACTAAGTTTCAAAAGCGGTTTGATAGGCAAATATTGTGCTTGATACTCCAATTAACGACCATATCCCAAAACAATATAATATAAAACATATTTTGACAGAAAATCAAGATTGGTTTCAAAATCATCAGCGAAAGTATTTTTTATTGCTATGGAACCGTTTTGTTTTTTGTAATATTAGCAAACAGGAATTTTACGCAAACTATAACTTTTGAAATGGTGAAACCTAGGCCTTGTATTTAAACCAGCTTTCACCCCATTCCGATAAATGGCGCACACTAAATCGTCTTGCATATTTGAAGATCCATAGCTTACCCCTTAAGTTGCCGGCTGTGCGTTATCCACTAATTTACCCCGTGCTACGTTTTACTTAGATATTTAACATAATAGCTAATAAATTACTGATCGCTAATGGCGCATGCTTGCACTTCATGTCATCTAAATTAAAATGTAAACTTAATCTTTAACAAATTATCCCCTTTCTTCGACATTAGGTTCACATGATCTGTTTGACTTTAAACCAGTAAATAAATATTCAGTTGATTAAATAACTCTACATATTATAATGATAACACCAGTGAAGCCACAGTAGGGAGGAGAGAGTGTGCCAGCCATTTACTAAATTTGAATTGATGGAATATTGGATAAACTGCACTTCACTCTTAGTAGATGCCGCTGTAGAATGATAAGCTTTGTTATGCGCTCTGTGTAATGTATTCTGGATGAGCTCTTAGTGCGAATCCTTTCTTTTGTTAAAAACAAAAAGTCGTCATGTGATACTTTTTTACAATTGACAGAAACGACGAGCTTAGCTAAGTTAACATAAATCTTCAACAAAAGTACTGGCCCCATGCGGATGCTCTAGACTAAATATATCTCGACTGACATTTAAAGTTACTACGATTCTGCCTTAATCTAACTCAGTTTGGCATGTTTTAGATAAGAAATCTGAAACTTAAAAAAAAAACGTATTTACTTATTTTTTAACTTAAATTAAGAATCCTTGCACGCGTTAGCTTAAGAAAAAAACGGAAAGCGAACCGTAAGAAGAGACGTTGCATATTTTCAATTCTACGAATAAGGGTCTTGTGATAGAGGGACCATACCTGATTAGCATATTCCAGCAGTGCACGGACGAATGAAAGGGAAAGAGATCGATTTGTGAAGGGTTGAAGAATTCCTTAGACCAGCGTTTCCCGAACCCGAGAGCAGAGTTGGCTTTCAAGATCGTCTAGTCGATCTATGAGAAAAAGGTAATCTCTCTGTCGCAAAGGATCCCAAGGTCTCGAATAGTTTGGACAATAGTCAAGGGTTGGTTAAAAAGGAAATAGGGGCGCGTGGGTGGGTGAATAGGCTTACGAGAAAAGGTTATGGGCTGGCACTTGGCAATATTAAGTAGAAAGCAGTTTTTACCACACCAAGTCGAAAAGTTGTCAAGGTCTGATTGCAGCAGAGCAGAATCAAGTGGTGACTCAATGATCTTGTATAACTTAGTGTCATCAGCGTATAGAGGCAAGCAGGAATGTCTTAGTGCTTAGTGTGGGGGTCCTTTAAGCGTTCCCAAAGAACCACCCATTCCCTTTAAATCGACCTGCCTTCCCCTCACTCATAAGCCACTTACCTGCATATGAGCTGTTCACACCTGAAACATAAGCCCACCGCAAGACTACCATCTTGCCATGGCATCAAATAAATAGCATCAATTAAATCATCTCGGTTCATCTGTCATGAACCAATCGGTTCCTATGGGCGGCCACATGCCCACCAAACACAGGCCAATCCTTCTGTGTGTTCTTGTTCCACACAATCCGTTGGTCCAAAAGACAAGCCATGGCAAATCGCTTGCTTATACAGCTGCAGCCGATTATCCCTGATCGGTTGCATAAGCCATAAACTGGCATCGAACTGGACGTGATCATGGTTTGTTTTCGCTAAACAACCTAGTGTAGCGATCCTAAATCACTACTCCCATCCAAATCCCCAATACTACCAATAATCCCATCCAAATTCCCAATACTTCCTATAATCCAAATCCAAATTCCAGATTGAATCATATGAGCGATAAATTAAACCAAAAGTTAATCTGTCGCACATTGATTCAATTTCACATTAACTTACACCCCAATCCAATTGAATCATATGCACGATAAATTTAAACCAAAGTCCATTTGTCGTGCATTGATCTAATTCCCAAAAATCCTGACATCATGAAATGCTTAACTCAAAATGCATTTCATGATTTCCCTTCCAGGAATTTATTCAAATAAATTCCTAGTCACTTCCAAGAACTTTACCCCAATTGAAGCACACGAAACCTTGTGTGCTTCTTGGAATTTTTACAATAAAAACGTTGACAAATCTCAACGAGGAAAACATATAAAAGGACAGACATTTCCATTTCGCGATGAGTCAAGATTCCAGAGACCGAACCGCTGGTCGTAGAACAACAACATCCTAAAATAAATCAGTTAAGTTCTAGAAGGCCGAACCTATGGTCTAATGTTCAGTCACGCCAAATGCGAAATTCAATGCATCAAACGTAAAGAAACTTAATCTATAAAGGTAAAATAAAAAGACAGTCTAACTTCAAGTTAAAGCCGGATCTTTTCATTTCCGCGGAATATTCTATCGGTGGGAAGCTCGTGCTCCCCGTGCGCGGATGTATCTAGTCGAAACATCTTCTACAAAGTAAAGAGATCTTGACACTTTATTGCGGACCCCAGTACGGGAACCCGCAATGGCAGAGTAAGCGGCACCAGGTGACCAGGGGAAAATAACGTACTCACACCCGAAGTGTCCATTGGGGCCATAACAGGAGACTCCGGCTTCCTTGCCAAGGAGCTTACGAAGACCGAGCCCCACGTCGGAAGCCCCCACGCCCGACCGAAGGAAGTTGCGAGGGCACACCTTTCACGCCGTCCACACCAACCGGCAAACGCCCCCCCACAAGATCACACCAAAGAAGATGACCAACAACACACACAAAAGGAGGTAAGCTGAAGTTCTTGATTCAAAATATAGCACCCCAACACTAGCAACAGTCACGTCCCATGTGTTGTTCGCTAATACAAAGCTTAGCGCAACTCGCGCCTAGCTGCCAAGAGCCGAATTCTCTGTCAGTGTAAATATTCACACTGGAATTCGACCCTTGACTCGCTATGGATGCAATGCACTATCGACGTGGATGTATACACAACCGTCATTGCGTAATCATCCTGATCACCAGATCGTGTCCCAAGATACGTTTTTCGTATAACAAACACGCGTCCATTAGTGCCGATGATGATGAAACACGCGTCCATGCATTTTAGCCTTTGCCATCGTAAGCGAAGTTCTGTTGACATAACATCAACAGAAAAACCTATCCCGGATCGTTTATGATGGCAGGGCAGCTAGCCTCCTTACATCGGTCATCATATTTGACCAGCTGCATGTTTGTTTTCGCTTCCTTCACCCAACGCATGTTTCGTTTGCCTTTCTTTCCTAGGTAAAGACATTCAACCGATCGGGACGATGTCTATGGAAACCTTCCAATGGGATGCGAATCGTTTCTCATTGGTCGTTGGGGGGAAGGAAAGATTGTTTTCCCCTACGAGGACATGAGTGGAAACCCATCTCACTCATGGAGGTAGGGTCAGCATAGCGCAGCTTACGATGAGTCCAATTTCAACCGTCAAATCGCGCACACGCTTCACTGAAGAGGCTTTTAAAGAAAAAATTATAAAACGTCGAGTAAAGGAGTCAGAGTTCGCCTGCCGGTTCGGTGCTCCATTATTGTTATACTTCATACTGTGTCAGAACGAGTTGGTTAGTGACGAAGACAATATCGGAATAATGTTCGAATAAAAGACTCGTTACGTCGTACGATGTCTTAGTGATAATAAGTTATAATAATTCCAGACAGATTTACCAGATTGCAGATTATGAATGTTAATCTTCAAGACATTCCAATTAACCCACAAACGTTGTTCGAATCAGTGTATTGGCTTAAAAAAAATGTTGTCCGAACCTATGTATTGTTTTAAAAATAAAGCTTTCCGAACCAGAGTTATTGTTTCATAAATAAAGAAATTAAACGTATACGGCAAATATCTTCCAGCGCCTTTTACTTGCTGCATAATTGTGGGAAGAGTTATCTTCAGTATATGTTGGGGAAGTTAGTGAATCTAGTGCCCGTGTCTTGGCACAATATACTACAACCCCACATTAGTATAAATAGGAGAGGGCCATCTGGCTTCCTTGGGATACACCATAGGAAGCAAGGAGGGGGTTGGATGTCACGGATCTGAACCGAGCGGAATAAAATAATCCTTAAGGGGTTATGCCACTGTATGGACCCGAAGCCCGAAGGATGGAAAAAAGTGTATTATTAATAAAACGACGTTTCATCATCATCATCATCGGCACTACAACCGGGCGCCGGTTTGGCCTTATTTAGCAAGTCCTGAGGCTTGTTAAATTTTCCATAATGAATTGTTTTTTTCCGAGCAAGGTCATTAGTCTTGCGTCAGAGGCTCCCCGACGGGGAATCGAACCCCGGTCTACCGCGTGACAGGCGGGTATACTAACCACTATACTATCGAGGAGCCCAACGACGTTTACCACATATTTAAATGTGTTAAGGTGCTTTTTTCTTTAAATACAAACTGACGGCATGCGGCCGTTGAAAGAAAAACTACCAAAAGGGAACAAATCACCAAGGAGATACCGACTCGGCAAAAAGAAGACGTGGGGAAAAACGGAAAAAGCGAGATATACGCGCTGGCACGTGGAATGTTCGTACGTTATATAAACCAGGCGCGATACAGGCGGTCGTAGAAAACGCGAAACCATATAAAATGGACATCGTCGCACTTCAGGAAGTCCGACTCCCACATCAAGTAATCGAGACTAACGGGTTCACACTTTCGCGTGGAGGCACCGACGCACATAAATTCAGAACCGGCTTCATCATTACCAAGAAGATTACGACTCATGTAATTCTATTTATTGGCCCGTAGGACCTCACCGACTCGACTGCGCCATTGTTCCCTGTCCTGTGCACGCTCCTTCCGCGCGTAACCATCTGATCCGTTCTCCTCCCTTTGGAGGCGTTTGTAGCGCCGCTAGGATTTGTGGCGTTGTGTTGGCCTGTGTAGCGGATCGTTTAGGGACTTGAATATGTTTTTGGTGGAGAGATGGTGGAAGAGTTTTCATATTTTCTGTTTGGATCCCTTTTACCTTATCAGAAAATGTAACTCTATAGTGTATAGAATAATAGTGAAGAAGAACGTGTGATTCGAACTGACGCAGTTAGAGTCACAAAAAATTGAACCTAAGCGTTACTCATCAGGCTACTGGCCGATTTTAGAATTTGATTTTTAAACCCGACCATACTCCACTGATGTGAATTGTTATGTTATCGCTATGGTATACGGCTCTGATGTATTTTCTTATTTGATTTTCGCTCGGTGCTCTTCAAGTTCTGTTTACTACGGGAAAGTGCGTGCTGTGTAGATCACGTCGGGGTCACCAATTATAGCGTATAGAATAATAGTGAAGGAGAACGTGTGATTCGAACTGACGCTATGACAGTTAGAATCTCCAAAAATTGAACCTAAGCGTTACCCATCAGGTTACTGGCCGAATTTAGAATTTGATTTTTAAACTTGATCATACTCCACTGATGTGAATTGTTATGTTATCGCTATGGTATACGACTCTGATGTATTTTCTTATTCGATTTTCGTGACGGTGCTCTTCACTATTTTGCTTGTGAATTGTGTGTGTATCTGTTAGAGACGCCACAACTCCATTTTGGATGAAATTTTGGGTAGCCTGTTTTCCGTAGTTAGACTTGGCTACTTGTTTAGCTCGGGTCTCCTTGGATCTGTGGACTATTTCTTTCTATTTAGGACAGTTCCTGTAACTAGCTGGATGTCCTTTCTTACCACAGTTGCAGCAAGTTGGTAACGTAATTTCATCCTGCACCTTTGTTGTGGGATCATATTTTTCTGGCGGGAGTTCGCACTTGTCAATATCGTGTGATTTTCCACAACGGATGCAACGCCGGTCCATGTTGCACTTGCGGGAGACATATCCGAAACGTTGGCAACGTCGGCATTGAGGTATTTCATCACCATCATCGGCACTACAACCGGGAACAGGTATTGGCCTTATTTAGCAAGTCCTGAGGCTTGTTAAATTTTCCATAATGATTGGTTTTTTCCAATCGACTCGTTTTAAGAGGATAGTCCTCGACTTTTCGTCGGCCGGGGAGATGGTAGGGCTTTCCAGAGTGGTATATTTCATAACATTTTATTTAACCAGATAGTCAGAGTCGTACAGTCAGTACGACTTATCAAACCTCGTACATGAATCGGCTCAGATATCGACTGCTCTTTCGAATATGGTATATGATGTGATTAGTACAACTCTGACTGTTAAGTGCATTCTAAATAAGATAATTGTGCCCCGCAGTGGTATAGTTTCAGGCTACTGTAGTCGGAACATAATATGAAGAACAGTGAGCTGTCTTTTAAAATTATTCATGAATTATCTGCACAATATTTATAGGGCGAAGATATTTAGATGTCAGTAAAAGAAAACTAAACAAATTATATATATATATATATATATATATATATATATATATATATATATATATATATATATATATATATCCATGGTTTTCCTCCTTTTACTTTAAAAGTATTTCAATATATATAATATCAGGTAGACCCGGAGCATCTAAAGTGTCAAATATTGTCGGTGTTTGCTTATGCCAGTTATTAATGATGTTTACTTACTTAGAAACACAAATTGCTCTGTTTAAGGTACAAAGACACCTAAACATCTGCACCGGAAGTCAGAATTTAGAGCTGCAGGAAGACAACTTTTTGCTTCACAATGAAAATACGCCACCACATGACCCAAGCGACACGTATGTGAGGAGCATTTTTCCCCAACGCAGAACCTCACATGCACACAGATATTTCATTCACATCTCTCGCAATCGTTTGATGCTATAAGCCCTCAGATTAAGAAGCTTAAAAAAGATTCGGCACTCAACGAAACAGCATAGTATTTCGAATGGAATATTGATTGCGAAACATGTCCAAATTTAAGCCGAAGGGCATCATGGAAGGTGCAGTGCATACCTTCATGAATAAACCGGAGTGTCAGGTCGAGCAATTTGAATGGATCGCTTATGATGACACAATATTAATATCATAAACCACCTGTCACTCTCGAGATACGTCGGCTATAATGCCACAAACCTAGAGCCATTAACATTTTGTTTTTGTTTTGCTTTTATAATTTATCGTTATTTTGTTTAATAATTTATCGTTAATAATGGTAATTAAGTAAAACCCTCCATCAAACGTTTATTTCCAGCCATCAACTACTCACACAAATTTACTTTAATGTTTAAATTTTCAATGAAATGTGATACTAAACATTTGTGACAGCTGGAAAAAGGGGGACATCGTTTGAATCCAAGATAAAGTAGCGAGTGAATAGAAAAGTTTAATTCACACGTTGTTGCCGATGAGAGCACCGAATTGATATTTATGGTAAAGACATAAATACATGTCCGAAGTATGTGAGGCCTGAGAATTCAGTGCATTTCTCAACCCGAAAAATTATTTCAACATTTCCTAGGTGGGCTGGTCGCTACCAGGTGATTGAAACTTGAGTCAATTTAAAGCTCATAAAAGACAAATCCATCAGTGGAGTTCATAATAGTTGTGGGAATGGGAAATACCAAATGCGTCTGGTTATTCCTTCTCACGGCGCATTAACTGCACGTAAAACGTGAATGTGAAATTGATTAAGTGTACATTGGACTGTTTAAGTTTGTGTAAGAGGTCAGTTCCTAGGAGAACTGCTGGTTAAGGACTGGTGTTAATCAAGAGTGTCTATACCAGTCTTCCTTCAAACTATTCAGGAAGCAAATTATTGGATGGGAATACTAAATGCGATGTTTCGGTTAAACGGGTTTCCAATTTTGTGTGTGTGTGTTTTTTTCCTTTCTTGTTACTTACGTATCAGTAGAAATGCCCGATACGGATTTTCCCGCCAGTTATTCCCCGTGGATATTTCTGTCTAGTTATTCTTTTACATGGCAAGGTATAGTTTATCAGCTACTGCAGTTGTCCTGTCGCATCTATTGCATAACACCATATGTATAATAATTGTTACATAACGACAAATAATAATCTCGGATTCGGAGGTAGACCATCTTTGATGCGCTTTCTTTACTTTCCATAGGATGGTCAACTTTCTTGGAAGCCAGACCGCAATTAAAAACTTTCGTGAACGTTGCGGGAGCAACAATATGTAATGACATCTTAGATGTTTAATGTTATAGTTAGTTTTAATTTTCTTTTTACTTCTAAATTAATTTTCTTAATATTTCTGTTTTTTTTTTTTTCATTTAATTTTTGCATTTCTAAATTTGATAATTTCCATCATCATCACCGGCACTACAACCGGGATCCGGTCTTGGCCTTATTTAGCAAGTCTCGAAGCTTGTTAAATTTTCCACAATAATTTATTTTTACAGGGAAGGTTATTAGTCTTGCGCCAATTTTGATAATTTTACAGGTTAAAATAATAATAAAAATTTGTGACGCCCTAAACTTTCTGAACAATATTTATTGACTCAACAATCTATTCTTTAAAGTATGATGCATACATTTTTATCAAAGTTCTCATGTCCATCAATATTATGTTTTTAGTTGTATGGTGCGATTTCACAGAAGATATGTGTGGCGCTTCTAACATATACACACACAATACACAAGCAAATAGTGCAGAACACCGGACGAAAATCGAATAAGAAAATGCATCAGAGCCGTATACCATAGCGATAACATAACAATTCCACATCAGTTGAGTGTACTTGAGTGTAGAAATCGAATTCGTACACGCAGCAGTGGCCTGATGTGTTAAGCATTGGTTCAATTTTTGGTGATTCTAACTGTCATAGCGTCAGTTCGAATCACACGTTCTTCAATATCATCGCAAACGCTATATATTGTGCGCATTGGCGACCCCTTTTCTATAAGATTGCACGGAATCATTTATCCTGTAGTGTTTTAACACGTTAATTCGACTAACCCGGATTACAAACACGACTACGTCTTGTGTTATTTCTTTTTTATTTTTAATAAATTTAGATAAACAAGTTACTGGTTGGGAAGCAATGTATGTAGTATGGTGCGAACAAGCACAACACCTTGTCCGGAACCTCTTTTCACGACTCTCTGCCGCGACTCTTTTTAACGCCACATTTTCCTTCAACGATTTGATATCAATCCTCTATTCAGCGATTTGAAAATTCACCAATCTTTAGGTGTGAAAAATGCCATAATTAACCAGAGTCCGAACCGTGTTTTCGAATGAACTTCAACACAAGTATTCGAACATCACGTAACCAACAATAAACGTGTGGGCACAGTATTTCAATTGCTACGCTACGAATCTTTATGTTCACCGGTAATTACTTTTTATATATAGCACCATATTTTTTGGGATTGTTTATAACCGCCTAGTCTTGAGGATTATCGGTCAGATTGCATACTTGGTAAAGGTCGAGTTTTACATTTAATGTTATTGCCTGTTCAAGTATTCAAGTGCACATGCTTCAGCAATTGAATACGTGATTGTGTTGATCAATGTAAAATACAGAAAGTGGGATATAAGCTGAAGTGATACCGCATTTGATGAGAGGCAGCACCAGAAGATAGATATGGGGATCGCGGTTTTAACGTGTAGCAACTGTATCATCAACTTACTTATATTTGCGCAAATTCGGTCCAGGTCACCCTAAGCCTTGATATCCGCTGCCTCGTACAGTTTGGGCTGATTTTTAATTAGACAGTTTTCTGCTAATTAAATTTATAGTAGCTTCAGTGTACAGCAGGGCGTGAGGTCGTCCTCGATCTTGCCTTCAAGCCTTGATAGAATAGCAGTCGTGCAAATTATTGAGTCAATTATCATTTATTTGAGTCAAAAATAAAAGACCAACTTTATTTAAAAGTTACTTCTAACATTGATGGCCCAAGGCTTAATTCTAACTGTATGGAATCCTCTCCACCGTCTTTATACGTTGCTTTAATCCACAATTGTTGTTGCCGCCCACTTCCCTCGTTATCGTATGGGAAAATTCGATTAGCCTGGCGTCGTTTCTGTCTTTTAGCTAAATGTGGTAAAGTCCATCGTATGCGATTAGATTCTGCGTCGCCGTTCATATTTGTGAGGTTGATTTCACAGTACGAGAATCCATAACAGATTAGATTCTGCATCGCTGTTCATGGCTTTGTGGCTTATTATTTTTATTTTACAATATGGACGAGGTCCATAAATGCATTTCAAAGTACGTGAGTCCATAACTCGCGGCAGGTATGTAAACAGTTAAAGCACAAACTCATTTGGTCTGCATAGGACTGTAACATCAAAGTTTGACCTCTCATATTATCATTTAATTTGGTTATGTTATCGTAAGATTTTTTTGATTAAATTATTTAGATTTTCTTTTGGGTTAAATTATTTATACTTTATTAGGCCCCACGTTGGGTGCCAAAATGTAACACCTGAGCGTAACCCCAGATGCTAACATTTATTAATTAGTTATCAAGTTTATGTTGTATATTTATTACTATTTGGAATTACTTACTTCGCCTGGTGGGCTTCCCTTTGTTTTGGCAAATAAGGTCTTCTCCTCCTCTGTTGCGATATCCTGGGATGGCTGACTTCTTTTGGTTGGGTTTTTTCCTTTTAATTGATACAAGACTTTATCGTTTTTTAACTTTAAACTTTATTGTTAAAATTAACTGGGAATGTCCATCCCTTATGTTTTAAACACTTTGAATTTTTCTTTAAAAACAAGAAGGCCCGGTGTACAAATCCATGGGCCGCAGCCTTCTTGTTTATTACTCTACACTGCGCTGCAACTCATTTGCACACCTCCTTTTATACCAAATTATTGGTAAGTTAATGCAGATGATGCATTTTCCTCACCTAGAACGTGTAACCTATTCGGAGGTTATTCGCCTGTTATAAGCCATTCGCAATATTCAATAATCATTTACTTGCTCTGCAAAAAATGCAACAACAAAGAATTGAACAATTCCATGCGGAGAACCAATTATAGGACATTGCCCGCGTGTGCCAATCGTATCATACGATTAATTGCGCCTCACTGCTGTGTTCGCTACTTCGTCGAACTCAGCACTTTTCCGACGCTCAATTATTTCGTCGTCTGTGGCCTTTGACGACACCACTTGTGATCATATATCGTGTATCACACTTGTAAACATATGTATTTGTAAAATGAAACCGTGTAGGTCCGTGGACAGGTGCTTGCTTGATTTTTGTAATACGAAGCAGAATGCAGTGGCATTGGAGAGTGGGTCAGGTGTATGATTGCTATACGATAATTGGCTTTGGAAGGTGGCCTCGGGTAGGTAATTATCGCAACGTATGCGATATGAATTAATTGCCCGTGGAGAAGGCTTTGCTCCTGAATGAATGTGAATTTTAATTCTATGCATTGTATTGCTTGTGGGAAAGGCGAGTAGTGCATTGTATGCAGAATATTTTGAGAATTGATCATGAGTATTGGATGTAAGGATGATGGAATCAAATTAATAAAATATTATAATGATTAAGAGGGGGTGTAAAGCGAGGTGTAACAGGACTTTCGTCTGGCATGAGAACTATAAAACCTTCGCAGGCGAAGTTGCAGTGTGATGCTCCGCAGAACGTACGCAGCCTGTTCCTTGGGATATGGCTGTTTTTTTTTTTTTTTTTTTTTTTTTTTTTTTTTTTTTTTTTTTATTAGACTTCTCTCGGGAGAGGGGAACCTGGGCGCTCCGAGATGCCATCATATAACTGTAGCAGTTTTTTTTTAACAGTTGCAGGTTGTAACGCTCCGGGAACACTCGCGTGGGAAGGGAGTTCCACAGCTTCCCCGCTCTGTAGCGGAACGAGTTCTGATGCAGGGATGTTCGCGCCGTCGGGGGATGAACCACAAACGGGTGCGATCCATCGGATTGTCTTGTGGAGCGCATATAAACCGAATTGCGTGGAACAATACCAAGAATCTCCGAAGAACAGCATCCGTGATAATATCTGTAAAACAGACAGAGGTCGGCTACGCGCCTTCGATGTGATAGCGACTGTAGTCCCGACGTCAGCGCCGGGTCCCCGATCAGGCGGATCGCTCGTCTCTGTATGCTCTCAAGTAGGTCGAGGGTATGTTTAGGAGCCGAGCTCCAAATATGAGAGCAATATGCGAGCGCGGGTCTAATTTGGAATTTATATAGGAGAAAAAGTTGGGCCGCAGTAAAATATTTCTTGGCTCTAAAAAGATAACTCAGTTTTCCTGAGGCTGATCTGGCGATACCCGATACATGTTTATGCCATGATACATTCCCACAGACCGTGACGCCGAGCAATCTCAAACTTTCCCCAGCCTCGAGGGCCCGGCCACTCATCATCAGCTGTGGAACCGATGATCCGGTTTTCTTTGAGAATGTTGTATACTGGGTCTTCGTTGCGTTGAAGTCGACAAGATTGGCCTTTCCCCACTGCAGGACTTTATCTAGATCCTGGTTCAGAGAGTCAATCTGTCTACATCTCAGCTGGTGCGACGTTGATGCACCAATCGGCCGATCACTCGAAAAGGAGGAAACAAGCGTACTATCATCCGCAAAACTGAACACTTTGTTATCCGTTGTCTCAAACAAATCATTTATGTGAAGCAAGAACAAGGTTGGAGCCAAAATAGAACCTTGGGACACCCCGAATTAAAAGGATACATCCCCGAACACTCGCCCTCCACAACAACCCGGATCGATCGATTCTCGAGGAAGCTTCTCGTCCAGTCGCAAAGATGTTGGGAAAGTCGGACAAAATCCTTGGAAATATCCAATGCGACCGCCCTTGACTCACCATGCCGTTCAATCGCAGATGTCCATATATCGGTTATAAGTGTCAAAAGGTCTGCCGTGGACCGCCTGCCACGGAATCCGTATTGACGATCATTCAGGACGCTGTATGCACTGAAATGCGCGACGCGGCTGTTTGCGACTTCGAATTAGAGAAATGAACCTTCTTCTGCGGTCCTTGATCCTAATTAATTACAAGTTTGGGTAGTTCGACGAAATCCAAAGCCTGGATACGGATATTCAGGAAGGTGTCGAGCTGCTTGTATTTAGGGGGTTCGGTATTATACCCCTGAGCTGCTTTCCAATCGCGGACAGTGTGATGGTCAAGCCGCTTCGTGATAAGCGAGTTTGTCGCCCCCGTCATTTATGGGTCGACCAAGCACATCTAGGAACTCGATAGTGTGATTCGTAGGGTCATGTAGCTAATGTAACCCAACGACAGAGCCTCTCTTCCCGACAGGAATCTGAAAGAGAGGGCTCAAAAAAGAAAGGACACGAGCATGGGTGCTGTCGTAGTGCTCAACTAACCGGTCCCAGGCCCGCTTACAATTTTTCTCTGTGACCAGAATATTTTTGATCGTTTTAGCAGCATCATCACGGAAAGTAGATTTCAGGTAATATAGGGTGGCGCAAAACATAATAACATAATAGTATCGGAAGATGTTATAATTTTTGCAAATGGCGTCGTACGTCAATAATATTTGACATTTGTGAACTAGACAGCTGCATTCAACTCTTAACTTAACAGAAAAAATTGTAAAAGTCCAAATAAAGATTTCCATCACTCAAAAGCATTTTTTTTTTATTTAGTAAAAAAGTAATTGAAAAACAAAATGGATGATTAATTTTGCGCCAGCCTATGCAAGCGCTCCACATCGGTAAAATCCTGGAAGTTCGTCACTATCACCTACAGCAGATCTTTCCAATCCGCCTATTTGCCTGACAACGCAGGAACTTACCTGTGAAGAATCCGCCCCTTGGCACCACTTTCTTTCATCAGTTTGGCACCACTCGTCCACACATTTGGCCGGAAAGTTGGCATTTCGGCAGTCAATGTTGTTCCTGAACTCTTCTTATATTGTAGGCATATTGCCATAAACCAATGACTCAACATTTAACCCTTTCCTTGTTGACACCGGCATGGGTGCGAGTTCTACTACGTCCCACTAACAATCCGCTGTTCGGACAAGGTTCCGCCAAACCGAATCGTCACTTCGCTAAAAGGTCAGCCGATGAACACAAAGAAAAAAGATAAACACACATGGTAGCCACCAGAAATAAAACGCACTGTCCACCAAATGTGAGAAGAAAAGTAAAACACTGAATGATTTTTTTAGTCTGCAAAATGTTCTCTTTATTTAATTAGTTGATAGTTGATATCTTTTGTAATTAATCAAACGTACACGTGGATTAGATGTCACCTGGAACCTTACGAATATATTAATTTAAACCTTCTCATGGCCATTGTTCAAACGTTAACAATACACATACTATCTAAATACTTCGCACTATAATTCCGACTATTCAATTAACTGGGGGGAAAAGGCGACTCGATACGCGTCCGCGTCTCCGCAGCGCTACGGAGAGCGGGAGTGGCAGAACCTGCGTGGTCGGCGGATGTAATTGGACTCAACGACAAACGGCTCGTGCAGAGCCGACTCGCTAATGGGGTGAGTTTCCCCGAGAGAGAAAGTGTTCCTCTCGTGGTGAAAACGAGGGAAGAGGATCTCACTGGTGAGGCTCTGTAGTGGTGTACGTGAAGTCGATCGTTGAGGTCAGATTGTTTACATAACGCTTGCAGGTCAAAAGCGAAACGAAACCTAGACAAGGGATACAGCCAAAGAAAGAAGCAACCTAATGCATCGTCCGGTAATGAGGGCCAGTTGAGTAAATAGCAGCCACTCATTAGATGCTAAAAGGGATTGAAAAAATGGAGATCGTTTATCGTATCTCTGCCGACTGGGAGGATCGGATTATTTTGTTTGCATATGTTTATGCTATTGATTCCAATCCGGCGGCTAATCGCGACATTGGTGTTTGTTGGAAGATTCAAACAAAGATTTACATCAGAAAGAAGTACTTGCAGCTGAATCAATAGTTGCAAGTCTTTAAAAAGTAATTTAGATGGTTACACAATGACGGTTGTGTATACCATCTGTGTCAATTGCGCCTGGCATCTATGGCGACGCCAGAATCGAACTCTAGTGTGAATAATTGGAAATTCGGTTCTTGGTCGCTAATGAAGAGATGCATTGACACATGTATGAATGCCTTTGTACGAAAAATTCTTTACAGGCATTTCCATAATGCATTGAAAGCATTAATTATCCTTGGGAAGGAAATGTTTTAGTTGCGGGGAGATTGCGGTGCAGGTGTGGGAAGGTTGGAATTTGCCTGTCAACCGAAGGTACCGAATAGGTTTTGGTTTTATGCTCCGGTATAATGGAAAGAAATCTTGTAGGGAATTTGTAGGCGAAGAGTTGCATTAAAGGTAAGAATTCTTTTACAGGGACTTTTAGTTAAATAGATTTGATCTATTTGATGCGTGAAGCATTTAAGATGCTAATGCGATTGCATTAGCGAACTTATAAGATTGGGTCGAAGTTGTGGGGGTTCTTCAGGTAAGTGGATCGTGGAGTTTGGCGGAACCGCCACAGGGCTACATATGCCCTAGGGATAAGGCTAATAAAGTCATTCCGGATTAAAAGGGTTAAAGGAAATCCAACAATGTTGAATCGCTTGAGCGAGGTGTCCATTTGACCAAACCATTTCTTGATATTACACGTTAACCAAACTTTCTTCTCAATCGGTCAATTGTGTGACCAACCGTGTGACATGTGGTTCTATGTTCTTGTCAAGTTCATTCAATTGTGGCCAAAAATAATCGTCCACGATAACAAACTCCATTGACGAAAAACCCGAATCACACCGTCGGCATAAAATCCATACCAGGCGGTCAGTTTTTGTGGATGCAATGGAGTGTCGTGGAGAACATGTGAGTTTGTTGTTGTCCAACAATGCAAGCTTATTGACAAAGGCTTTAAGGCAAAAAAAAAAGAGTTTCGTCGCTGAAAGTCACCTTTCGAGGATATTCAGGATTTTCTTCAAACATTTTTAGAGCCCAATCGGATAAATTTCGGCACTTCAATTGATCAAGAGGCTTGAGTTCTTGACTTTATTTGATCTTGTAAGAGTGTAGGCCAAGATATTTACAGAAAATTTGTCACAATGGAGTTTAAGAGCTTGCACGGGATGTAATCGACCGATTTGGTTCATTTTGAACTAAAGCTCTTACGGCTATGATACCTTCAGTACTTTGACCGACGCATTGTCTCGCCGAAACAGAGACAGGCAATAGTGAATATTTAAACAACGTCCCTGTCCAATGAGTCATATATGTGGTATAAAAATATGCACTTTATTAATTCAAAAATATTCGCTTTATTAATTCATCTTAGAAGTAACTATTACTTTGAGCTGACAATTAATCACCACTGTCTTTTTATTTTCACATATACTTGCCTATCAAGGGTGCCCTGCTCTGATTGACTGTGAGTTATAAGACTAAACAAAATTCGACCTGTCTTCACTGCCACGATATGACTGTGAACTATAAGACTAAAAAAAATTCGGCCTGTCTCCACTGTCACGATGTGACTGTGAACTATAAGTTGATCTCAAATTCACCTCTGTGATTTCCATTCCACATATATCACTCACGAGAACGTATCACAGACAGCAAAGTCGTTTAATCGAATTTATCCCCTACAACACACCGTCTGTTTGGCAGAACTTGACTGTTAAACGCTCTTGAAGTTGCGACAACCGATTCGAAACGTTGGTAGCAATTTTTTAATAATTTACAAACGTTGCTCGTCCGTGGACTTCTTCACGGTAAAAATGCAAACTGTAACTGCCGTTTAGACATTGAGAGATACTGAAAAAGATTTAAGGGCCCGTTCGTATTAACATACAAAATTGCTGTATCCCTTTTGAAAAGTCCTCTAGAAAAATCGAAAAATGTTCAGACATCTCATTTCAGTGATATTTTCTACGGCCAATTTTAAAACTTATTTATTACGCTGTGTATGCCTATGACAAGTATTTAGATGACTAGGTTGTTTCTTGGAAAACGTATTCCTCCCCAAATAAATCCCATTTAGAAGAAAATAAAAAAGAATGTTGATAAATATGATGCTTCCATTGATTCAGTCCCGGTTATAATTTGTCAGAATAGCAACATCAATATTCGCATCGCGCTTTTTACGAATGCAATCTCATTGTCTTTCATCCACAGTAGTATACATTTTTGCAATTTTCTTTTCACCCACAGTGACGAGCAAGCTATGGATATCGCATTCATTCCTTTTGCACCGTCTAAGACAGGTTCCCCGAATACTCTCTGTAGGTTTCTACATACTTGACAACTTTTCTGCATTCCAATTAAATTAAACTCACTTCCTGATCATGTCGGCGGCGTACCTTCGATGGCTATAGGCAGTCGTCTCGTCTGTACGCTTTAATGGGACGTGGGACTCATTGCTTTAATCTTAGGACAAGGTACAATTTAAAATATTTCTGTTAAGCATTCTTACGCCAAAACCCGAAATGCTTTTTCAACCTGCTTTGGTGAATAGTATGTATGCGTGAAATATAAAATTAATTAAATTCACTTGTTCAAACTCACGGCAAGTACGAGTACCACTATTACAGGTGGAATGAGTTCGTTCTTTTACTTTCCTTCATCTTCCTCATAAGCGGTTTCATTGGATGGCCACGACTTGCTGCTACTGCATGTAGAATGTTCAACATAGTGTGATATCTTGTTATACTTTTACTTATTTTGCATACAGCTGCATGTCGTTTAATGAAATAATACGCGAGTGCAATAAAGCGAATACTTCGCGGAGGCGCAACTTAATTGAAAATATAGTTTTGATTTCTTTTCTTATTTTCAAAAATTCATCATGACATCAAATTGCCTGACGTTCCCTATGAAAGTAGAAGCGGAAATCTCACTTTCTTAAATTAGTTAGAGCATAAAGTTTCTAAAAGGGAACACCAACACTTTTCCTTGAGATTACGGCGTTCATACATAAAAACAAGCTATTAAAAAAATTAGCAAGAGTGCTGGATATGAGACGAGAAAATTATATGATTCCTGCATAAAAGATGATTGGATAGTCAATAAACATGTACCGTAATTGCAGTTTATTACCTGCTCACGTGAACCTTCAGCTCCAAAAGGAGCTATCGGAACTGGGCAGATATGTATGCCGTGGGTCAAAATGTAGTTAAACTATCCTAACAGTTTTCATGTAATAGCTCCTTTTCGCTAATATTATTGCCACCTCTAAAAGAGTATACTGTAAACATTGATGTAACCGCGAGGTAAGCAGATTACGTCCCTAAGCATGGGATAATAATTTACCTATTGCAGTACAAGACCGGCGCTTCCTTTCTTTCCTACATAGAAAAACGATTGGTGACCAATTATACTGTATTAAAGTAAAAGCAAACCGATCTTAAACCTGAGATTAATTATTTTATGTTTTTACTAGGACAAATGACATGTCTATACAAAGAGACCAGCAATATTAAATACTACATTCTTGGGAATACTCTCGTAGCATTTATAGACGGAAGTCGGACTTGAATGTCGTAGCCACTCATGTTACCTCGTGTACGCCTGTCAGTCAGATAGTGGTATCACTGACTAGCGCCGCAAAGTGCACAATGATCCCATTTATCAGCTTTAACTATTTCGAAGTCCTTTCTGTAAGTCGGATTACGACATCACACAGTTGATTCTGTACACGTGAATACCTTTACCTTTTTTTTCGAAGCTCCATTATCGTCGACAAATGTCTAGCAATTTAAATGGTAATTAAAACTGAGCGAGTCAATAGGGTAATTGTGGTCCGAAGTCGACACACACGTCCTGTCTGCCACTATGTGAATCTGTGCTAACAGGGCAGGCAAACCGCAAAATAAGATAATTAACACAAGGAATATAAATCAGTTGACATAAGCTCGACCCTTGAGAGAAAAAAGTCAGGCCAACACCCATCTTGCGAAATAAAGCATTTTTTGAATATTCAGAAAAAACGAACGCATAACGCTGAGGTGCCGCCCCGAGATACGATTAGGTATCTGTTATTATACATTTCTGAAAATGCTCGTTCGGTAGTGACACGAATATAGTGCTTGGAGTTGGAGTCGATGAGATGTATCGCTAAATAGCATAATTCCTTAGAAGAAATACTTGCCTGGTAATGTCTATAAAAGAGACAAAAGTGCGCCATTCCCCTTCAATATGATAATGATTACAACATTGATGTTAGTGCAATTAGGAAGGCTACTCACCTGGTGTTAAGTGGTATAATTATAAAAGTATCGTAATTGATGTATTTAATCAAAGAAACGATAAAAGTTTCTTCCACAGCAGAAGAATACATGCGTTCAGAACCCATCCCGGGATGGTATAATACAGGGTGGCCCAAGTTAGGCGAGCTTATTTGTTTCTAACAAAACGGGAAAACAGTCGCATACTGACATAACAGAGGGCGCACATGTGTATATATATATATATATATATATATATATATATATATATATATATATATATATATATATATATATATACATATATATATATATATATATATATATATATATATATATATATATATATATATATATATATATGGGCTCCTTGATAGTATGGTGGTTAGTGTACCCGCCTGTCACGAGGGAGACCGGGGTTCGATTCCCCGTCGGGGAGCCTTTGGCGCAAGACTAACGACCTTGCCCGGAAAAAAAAGTCATTATGGAAAATTTTACAAGCCTCATACTTGTTAAATAAGGCCAAGACCGGTTCCCAGTTGTAGTGGCGATGATGATATATATATATATATATACATATATATATATATATATATATATATATATATATATATATATATTATAGCGAACTTAGGGTTCGCTGGATTAATTATTTTTAATAAATAAGAGCCGTTAAATCGATTTTGAAGTAATGTAAAACTTTATTAATCCGTTACTTTTACCGTACACTTAACGATTTCTTGACTTACTTTTTTCAATTCAATTTTTATTTGGTAGATAATTACATTTATGGTATATTTTACAACTAGTACTTAAGAGATTTAGGATAGCAATTCCTTTACAACTATAATCTTAAATCTATATAACGACAAATATTCTTGACTTATCGCTTCCGTACTTATCGCGTCTTTTACTTCTTACTTCTTACTTATGTTCCCGATCTGCGTGCGACATATTTATACCGTTTCCTCATTCTGATTCGGCGTTTCGTTTCCGTCCGTTCCATAACCTCAAATTTTCTATTACTCCTAGTCTCCAGTTTTCCAGTACTTTCTAAAATACTCTAGTACTTTGTTTCGGACTTTCTAGAATATTCTAGTACTAATTGTCATATGCGTCACACTACCCTCCGCCTAGATTAGTTCGTCCCGAACTAAGTTCAACGGCCTCGTGGGTTAACAAAAGTCGCCAGTCGCTCACGATATACTACTTTCATCTTGGCGTTCGGTCTTCGCTGAATCCTATAGACAACGTCGTTGATTCTTGTGACAATCTTATACGGTCCTTCCCAATGTTGCTGCAACTTCGGCGACCTTCCTTTTTGCCGATGAGGGTTATAAAGCCACACGTTATCGCCTACATTAAATCCGGATGCATTGGCTCGAACGTCGTACCTTGTTTTCATACTGTCACTTGATACCTTGATTTGCTTTCGAACTAAATGATGAATCTCATCGAGGCGTTTTCTCCATTCGGCTACGTAGCCTTCAGTCTTATCTATGGCGTCTGGAGTTATTCCGAATCGCAGATCAGCTGGTAATCGTATCTCTCGTCCAAATATAATTCTTTCTGGAGAATGGCCCGGCGTATCGTGATTAGCCGATCTATAACTCATGAGAAAGGTTTGTACATATTTGTCCCAATCTCGTTGGTGATCACTAACGACCTTCGATAAATGCTCTTTCATTGTTCGGTTGAACATTTCGACCATTCCGTCTGATTGCGGATGTAAGGGTGTGGCCCTGGTTTTCCTTACGCTCGGTGCCGCACAGACGCCTTGAAATATCTGTGATTCGAAGTTTCGGCCTTGATCGGAATGAAGCTCACAGGGAACTCCATATCTGCTGATCCAATTATTGATAAGCTGCTCAATGACGGTTGTTGCTTCTTGGTTTGGAATTGGAAGGACTTCCACCCACTTGCTGAAATAATCCATGATAACCAACATGTATTTGTTGTTGTCGTTGGTTTTTGGTAATGGTCCTGAGATATCAATCGCAATTCGCTTGAAAGGGGCACCCACGTTGTACTGCTTCATAGCGCTCTTTGGTTTTGCTGTTGGTCCTTTAGTCGCAGTGCAAGTTGTGCACTTCCTACACCAAGATTCGACGTCATCTCTCATGTGAAGCCAGTAGAAGCGAGATCGTAATTTTGAAAGTGTGTTATTAACTCCCAGATGTCCATCGGAGGCCCCGTCGTGCATTTCTGTTAGTACATCCTTCACTTTTGATGGTGGGACTAGACTCTGCATTCAATGGAATTTTCCGTACGCGGCTTCCCATTTACGCTTTAGAATTCCATCTTCCACCAGCAAGGAATTCCATTGTGCCCAATATGCTTTAAATGTTCCACTCTTGTCGGAAAAATTGTTCCAAGTTGGCCGCTCGTTCTTTTCTTTGTGTTACAGGATTAGCGACATATCTTCATCCTGAAATTGAGCTGCGCGTATAGCATCACTCGTCCACCCATCTAGTAATTCTACTTGTACATTTGGCAGGTCGTACGCCTCTTCTTCCTCTTCCACTCTATGACAATGTTTACAATCTGGCTTACATGGTCTTCTTGATAGAGCATCAGCGTTATTATGCACCTTCCCTTGGCGGTGGGAAATTTGGAAATCGTACGTTTGAAGTCGTTCGATTAATCGAGCTATTTGTCCTTCCGGATTCTTAAAATTTAACAACTATTTCAGGGCCGCATGACGACGTCCGTAGAGGTACTTATGGAAATTCTTAACGGCTTCTACGACGGCCAGCAGTTCCTTTCTTGTTGCGCAGTAATTTCTCTCTGGCTTAGATAGAACTCGACTATAATATGCGACAACAACACTGTGACAACACTGCTCCGATTCCATCAGTATCCAATATAAATGGGCGATCCGAACTTGGGAATGCCAATGTTGGAGTCTTACATAACTCGGCCTTCAATGTGTTGAATGCTGCCTCACACTTTTCTGTCCAATTGAATTTCTTGTCTTTACCCGTTAGTTCATGTAGGGTTTTAGCCACGTTGGCGAAACCTTTAACAAAGTGTCAGTAATATGTGGCTAATCCCATAAAGCTTCTTAACTGTTGCTTACCTTCTGGAGTAGGCCACTCTTGGACAGTTGCTATCGTATCAGGATCCGTTTGAACTCCTGCAGATGAAACGATGTGTCCCAGGAATTTGACTCTCCTTTGGAAGAGTTCACATTTCTTCGAATTGAGCTCTAAGTTGGCCTGTCTTAGTCGTTCGAAGACAGACCGCAGATTATTGACGTGTTTAGTACTCTGACAGGTACAATGTGCTTCTTCACATCAGGTCCGTTGATAGTCTCCTCTTATGATTAGCGCATAAACAACAATTCTCACTTTATGTTTCATTCATTCGTCGACGTTTCCAACAGTCAACAGAGATGTGGCCGACTCCGCCGCATGCCCAGCACTTCATAACAGGTCTCGGGGTTCTCCGTTGTACATCCCCGATTCTTTGACAGGAACATTCCTGGACGGACATTTCTCGGACTCTATATGTACTCCTAGTAGCCAGTTTAGCAGATTCATATGACAATGCGAACGCCAGTATTTCATTAGTCGTCTTCGTTCCTGCCAAACGAACGGCTTGTTGCAAGTCCTGATCTTGGAGTGCATTTATAAATGCATCTATTGCTACCTCGTTCAGAAATTCCTTAGAAATATTTGAATAAGACAAGTTTGCCAATCGCTCAATGTCTGCCTGCAACTGTTGAAGATTTTCTCCAGGTTTCTGCGTTCTGCTCCGCAGTTGCACACGGTAGACCTGCTGCATGTGGTTGTCTCCATACCTAGCTTCAAGGCCGTCTCTTACTTGGAAATCTGTTTGCTTATCTGCTGGTATGGTTTGTAGCAATTCTGCAGCCGCCCCGCGGCGTAACAAGATTAGTGATGTTGACGTTTGCTCATCCGACCACTTATTATAATTGGCCGCGGCGTCAAACCGACGTATATATACGGAGAAGGGTCCCGTTCCATCGAAGGTTGGCGGTTGCATCCTTGTATCTATGTAGTCATGTTGATTGCTAGGCGATGTCTTATTTCTCTCAACACACTCAAGTCTCTTTTCGATTCGCGTTATTTCATCGGTGACTTACTTAAATTCAGCTTCGTTTTTTAGATCCAGATTTTCTACTTCGTTTCGAATTTCTTCCTTAAAGTGTTGAAAATTACATTTCATCCACTGCGTTTGGGCATCCAATTTTGCATTCAGATCTGCAGCTTGCGTATCGAATTTTGAATTTTGAGCATCCAACTTTGCATTAAAATTGCGGCTTGCAATTTTGAGTTAATATCTGTAGCTTGCGCGTCAAATTTCGAATTTTGCGCGTCCAATTTTGAGTTAATATCTCTAGCTTGCGCGTACAATTTTGTCATCATCATCCTGAGCATCTCCGAAACATCCAGCTGTGGCGAACTCTTCTCCGTTATATTGGCACCATCTTGACTCGCTGTTTCTTCTCCATCCGGACAGTCTGGCCCAATCGTAAAACATGTGTGTCGACATCGATACCCTCTTCCGCCATTGTTGCTTGCAGACGCTGTCGAAGAATCTGCTTCTGCCCTCTGCTATCCAGATTCCGGCTCTGAAGTTCCTTCTTCAACTCAGGAAGGCGAAGAATGTCAGAACTCCAAATGTCGATGTCAGAACTCCAAATGTCTATCTGACATCGTCATAACACACTTTCACAGACTTATTTACTTCACCAATAATTAATCCCACTTCTGACGCCAATTGTAGCGAGCTTAGGATTTATGGATTAATTATTTTAATAAACAAGAGCCGTTAAATCGATTTTGAATTACTGTAACACTTTATTAGTGCATTAATAACAACCGTTACTTTGACCGTACACTTAATGATTTCTTGACTTATCGCTTGCTTACTCTGCTTCACTTCTTACTTCTCACTTCCTGATCTGCGTGCGACGTATTTATACCGTTTCCTCATTCTGATTCGGCGTTTCGTTTCCCTCCGTTCCATAGCCTTGAATGTTCTACTGCTCATAGTCTCCAGTTTTCTAGTACTTTCTAGAATATTCTAGTACTTTGTTTCGGACTTTCTAGAATATTCTAGTACTGATTTTCATATGCGTCACAATACATATATACAGTGGTGGCAAAAATAATAGATACAAGCTTGCTCTTCGACATTAATCGTTAAGAAAAAATGTATTTGGGGAAAAATAAGAATTAAAAATATACTAATAGATTTGGTGCACTGTAATATATGAAAGAAAAACTAAATTTTTAATAAAAAAAAAAGCGAGAAATAGTGAAAAAATATATTGATTCCGGTATTCCCTGAATTTACCTGGAAAAAATAATAGGAACAAATTAGTTTTTTGTTTGTGTTTTGTGAAGAATTAATTTACAGTAAAAGTGTTTCATATCCTTTTAATACTTAGTGGTGGCACCTTTGTTTTAATGACTGCTTCGCATCTTCGTCCGATGGAATTGATTAGTTTGGTATAAGTCGCGGGTGATATAGAGTACCGTTCATCTTTTATTTTCGACCAAAGTTCTTCCTTATTTTTGCCTTTGCAGTCTCCGATCTTGCGCTTAAGAATGCCCCATAAGTGTTCTATTGGGTTAAGATCGGGGGGCTGCGATGGCCACGGGTGCTGTTCTTTGGAGATTCTTGGTATTGTTCCACGCAATTCGGCTTATATGCGCTCCACAAGACAATCCGACGGATCGCACCCGTTTGTGGTTCATCTCCCGACGGCGCAAACATCCCTGCTTCAGAACTCGTTCCGTTACAGAGTGGGGAAGCTGTGGAACTCCCTTCCCATGCGAGTGTTCCCGGAGCGTTACAACCTGCAAGTGTTCAAAAAGAACTGCAACAGTTATTTGATGGCATCTCGGGGCGCCCACTCGGCGCTATGGGTTCGCCTCCCCCGAGAGAAGTCTAATAAAAGAAAAAAAAAAACTCCATAACATCGACTTTGTTTTGAAAAACCATTCTTTAGCCAATTTTGAGGTGTGCTTGGGGTCATTATCCTGCATAAGCTCCCATTTAATAAGTACGCCCTCTTCAAAAAATGGTAGCCTAACGGTATTTAAGATTTCTACATAATCTGTAGTACACATTTTGTCCTTTATAAGAAAAATTGGACCAACACCAGATGCTGAAAAGCACTCCCAAATCATTAAATTGCCTCCACCATGTTTCACTGTCCTTTTCATATACTTTGGATCGAATTCTGAGTTCATTTTTCGTCTGACGTATATTTTTCCATCGGAACCAAACAAATTAATCTTGGTTTCATCCGACCATAAGATGTTATTCCAATTCGCACGGTGGAGGTGTTTTTTGGCAAAAACGAGTCTCTGCTTTATATTTTTCTTGCTCAAGTATGGAACTTTTCTGGGACTTCTTCCAGGAAGACCTGCTTCTATTAGTCTATTTCTAATTGTACGACTCGTGCAAGGTGCGCTTAAGTCATTTTTTAATTCCGTTGAAGAAAAAAACGGCTTGTTCTTGGATAGTCGGATTAGTAGTTTGTCGAATGGTGAGGTTGTTTTTCTTTTTCTGCCTCTGGTTTCCATTTTGGCACCTGATTGAATATTTTTTTCTTAGAGCACTTCATTAGCTTAGCTATTTCATCAATTGTCTTCCCGTTATTTCTTAATTTTGTTATCAATTCACGATCGGAACTATTGCAATGTACTCCTCGACCCATTTTCACAAAATTTTATTTTTATTGTTTTTCTTTTCTAACAAACACTAAAACACAAGTCTAACAAATTTACAAATTTCAATAAAGACGAACCAGTAGTTTACTTCACAATCACGATTGAAGACTGTGGTGATGGTTTGTTTTATTATTATTATTAATAAATTATTATTATTAAAAAATTATTACTATTATTTTTTCCAAGCAAAATATCCTTTCGCTTGCATTTTTTACTACTAGGCAAAAACAAAAAACTGATAAGAGCAAATTGATGCACCATATCAAAGTACTGTTAGGTACGGTTCGGGTATAGAATTGGTGTCGAAGAAAAATCAAATTGTACGCAGTTACTGATTGTTGATCGTTATGTAAACCTTGGTTTCTATTATTTTTCCCATCACTGTATATATATAATATATATATATATCGTGACGCACATGACAACCACTACTAGAATATTCTAGAAAGTACTGGAAAACTGGAGACTATGAGCAGTAGAAAATTCGAGGCTATGGAACGGACGGAAACGAAACACCGAATCAGAATGAGGAAACGGTATAAACACGTGACACGCAGATCAGAGAGTAAGAAGTAAGCAGTCAAAAACGATGTCAAGAAATCGTTAAGTGTACGGTAAAAGTAACGGTTGTTATTAACGGACTAATAAAGTGTTACATTAATTCAAAGTCGATTTAACGGCTCTTATTTTTTAAAAATAATTAATCCAGCGAACCCTAAGCTCGCAACAATATATATATATGTTATATATATATATATATATATTTATATATATATATATATATATATATATATATATATACATATATATATATATATTTATTTTTATTTATTTATTTTTTTTTTCTGTAGGCAGGTGGAAATCTTCAACAGATACCTCTGGACCGATCCAGGGGCATGCCGGGTTTTTACCGACTAAAACCACCTCCCACCACGCTCATTCCCGTTGATCCCCGCGGAACATTCTTTTAGATATTCCATCGCGGGGCGGGACGGAGTTTGCCTGTTACTCCGCTCGTCGCGTCGCAACTGCTGCATCATTTCACAGAGAATACCATTTGTTGCGGACCATGCCTGTTTTGAACTCAGCATGTATTCTATTACTCCTGCCGGAGTAACTGTCCGTCTTATATGTCTCTCCAAAATCGGTCGAGCGGTCTCGAATCTCACGCAATCTGTGAGTACGTGTTCCGAATTTTCTATTTTGCCTTCGCAATACAAGCAGTATGGGTGATTCACATGCTTATATTTGTGCAAGTATTGCCGAAGGCATCCATGTACTGATATTAGCTGAGTCAAGTGGTAATTCAGCTCGCCATGTTTTCTTTTCGCCCATGTTTCTATATCAGGTATCATGGTGTGGGTCCACCTTCCTTTGGTGGAAGAATCCCACCGTCGCGGTCGTTGCGAATCTCTAAGGCTTGAAGCTCTAATTGTGACCGCATTCTCCGACGATGCTCTTGGAAGACCTCATGCAATGCAGCGTTTTCTTTAGCTGCAATGTCAGGTGGTGTCCTACCGGCCAAAATACTTATGGCATCTTCGGATACGGTTCGGAATGCGCAGCATACTCTTAGTGATGCCAACATATGCGCTGAGTTCACTCCCCTAATGTACGATTTATACTGTGCGGCTCCTGCCCATATGTGAGCTGCATACATTATAATGGAGATGTTGATACTGGTTACGAGTTTCCTTATGTAGAGCCGGGTTCCTCCAACATTGGGTAGCAGTCCTGCCACAATTTTGTATAGTCTTGCCGTTTTTTCACTCGTTTTCCTCAGGTGTTCCTTGAAGGTCAACAGGTTGTTGAGTATAACACCAAGATATTTAATATAGGGACTGGATCTGATTATTTATCCTTCTATTTCCAAATCAAGGTGTTCAACTCTCTTGCGGCTGCTTATTAAAACTGCCTCCGTCTTATGTCCAGCTAGTTTCAGTCCGGCCATATCTATCCAGCATTTAATGCTCTGGATTGCTTGGGAGCAAATATTCTCCAGGTCATCTAGATGTTTAGCTACGAGCACTATTGCCAAATCATCTGCGTATCCAATAATTCTAACCTCTTCTGGTACATTGACCCTGAGCACACCATCATACATGATATTCCATAACAGCGGACCTAATACAGATTCCTGAAGTACACCCGCTGTTATCCTATATTCCTGTAGTCCCTCATCTGTATCCCTGTCTTACAGCCTTACCGGTTGATCTACCTTTCCGGAACCCACATTACGATTCAGAGAGCCTGTTACGTGCGGTTGCCGCCACCACCATCATTTGATAATTTGTATTTAATATAATTTTGTTTTAAGATAGTTTGATGGTAAGGTGGTGGAAGAATTGCATGATCCACGAGTGAGTGTTCGAACGCGCCCCGATTCGAGTGTGGATCGTGGGCGAGTTCGAATTCGGTTTTCGAGGTGGATGTCGATGAGCGAGAGAGACAGAGGGTCAATGTTTGTCGAATACGGTTTTGAATTCCGTTGTTGACAGGTTTTTTGACAACGGAGAGAGGGAAAAAAGAAACGTTTTTGAAAAAAACGGAAGAAGCAGAAAAGAACAAAGAAATGGTCCCGCGTTTATTTTTGGGTTTTTGTCAAGAAAAAGGAAAAATGTAAAAAAGAAAAGGATTAAAGACGTAAGAAAAAGTAAAGAGTATTTTTTTCATCGAAGAGCAAATGCCGAAAGGCAAACGTTGACGTTAAAGTGGTTTCCGTTTTTTACTGTGAATTTGTGTGGCCTCTGTCGTTGCTTTCCGGATGTAATAAGCACAAATTCAATTAACAGCGGTGGTTCAACAAACTAAACGTAACTAATCAGTGCTGAATCAGTAAAACATCCAGAGAAGCCGACACTGGATAATTTACGAACTACTTATTACTGGAATCAGGGCCACAATCATCAGTTCAAGTGGTGATTATTGATTCTGCATCAGGGTTCTTCCTTTTCCAAGTTGAACTGGCGCCAAACCGAATACCGGCAGACAGGGACACCACAGACAGGATTGTATCTGGGCAGCTGCATTGACCTGAGCCGAGCACAACAAGATTCATGAGCTGGTCACCACGAGGGAAGAATCAGGTAACCACTGTAACTTTATGCTAAATATAAAAATTTTTGTGGTGGTATACACTACAAGCCTCTATGTCCCCTCAGTGAATTGTTCCAGGAAGTGGCAATTACTCCCTCAAGCAGTTTTCCTGTTGTGTCCAACATGCACAATGGTTCAAATCACACCTTCTTCACTATCGTCGCAAACGTTATAGTACTATAAAGTACTTCTGTCAAGTGATTGAAGGACAACATCTCACAATTAGGACAGACCACGTCTCCCAGAATAAAGTGGGAAGTGCATCTCCGCATCAAGAACAACATCTTGATTTCATTGGACAAATCTGCATCCAAATAGGATACGTCCCGGAGAGGCAGAACCTTTCAGGAAATGCATTTTCTCGAATTAGTTCTTTACAACTCCACCCTTTTATGGCGTATGAGAAGAATGTTCGATTGGCCTGGACTCCTCCATAGCAAAAATCTCATAAAACTGAAGTTTTAAACGTGGGATATATGACAGCTACTAGAAAATAATATATAAACAGCGGTGCCCGATGCGTTCACCTAAATTGGACCACCCAGTACATGACCTACAAAAGCTGCCCTACATCCAGATGTTCTAAAAAATAAGGAAGAATCAATAGCTCTCGTTAATTGATCTACCTAGCAAGTTTTTCATATAACCAAAACAAATCATTTTAAAAATAACGGAGAGGTAGTACTTTTTTTATGCACTTATCTCATGAGTACTTTAAATTACGGTATTTCTATAATTGAAAGTGTTATACGTAATTTTATGATGCTGTAAAATTACAAAACACGCCTCCATGCGTAGTATTATATTACGACAGTTTGTGAATACGCACGAGTAAATTACGAGAACGAGGAAAAAACAACAAGGCATGTTAACCATTTAGAATTTCCTGGAAATTTCAGCGGCGTCGGTTTCTGTTGTTGCGGGAAATGAGTCAATTGACCACCCAGTAGAGTGAAAACATTGTTATTTGTGATCATTTAACCTAATCGTGTGCTATTTTATATTTTACAAACCAATAGTCACTAAATTTCAATAAATCAATAACTTTCATTGCGTGCTGGTGGCACCAAACTACCAAACTTGTGCTGGGAGGGAGTTCCAGAGTTCTGTAGCAAAATGTGTGTTAGTAAAAGATGTTAGCGCCATTGATAGATACATTTTCAACAGATGTAATCTGTTATATTGCCTTCTGGGACATGAATGATCCCAATTTGCTATCGAAGGTGTAATTACGAGCATAACTCCAAGCATGTGAACAATATTCCAACACCAGTCTGATTTGAGTTTTATAGACCAAGAGAAGTAAATTATCTTTCAGCTTAGAAAAGATAACTCAATTTCTTTTTAGCAGACTTTCATGCTTTCATTAAGTTTGACGACCATGTTCACCATAACCTTTGGCATTAACGATCCATTTAAAATGCCAATAAATTCGAAAAAGGTTTTGGGATCACAAGTGTATTTGCTTGCTTTGATGGTAAGGTAATCAATATGCATTGAGATTAAAGTCGAGTTGAGATAGTTGGTTTATTACAAAGTAACCAGAACTCAGCACTGAGCTATGGTGGCCTAAGAGAAAATGTTCCTTGTTGTAATTAAGATGCACATTTTATGAGGCAGATAAATATTTGTAGATAAAATGCGGTAGCAGATTCGCTAATGCAATATATTGGGTACATTGAAATTCCAAAGATTAAAGAAGGTCTTTGAGGTTATCGTATTCATCTTTAAGAAAGTTATCCTGTTGAGATGAAGAATCGGTCCCAGGCATAGAGGAATGTTATTGACAGGGTGAATGGCAGTTATCTAATATGGAATGCAAATGTAAGCTTTGTGAGTTAACAGAGAATCTGGTGAAAACACAAGAATCAAATGACAGCCACTTAGCTATTAATGCAAATCAAACAGTGTGGCTTACTTTACTTTTTCCCTAACGATAGTCGAATTAGTGGAAATGTGGTGGGATTTCAGTTGATTGTGGGGATGTTAAACTCATTAATACAACATAAACGCCATGCAGATTCGCGTGTTCGCCCTGTGAATTGGGCCTTAATATATACTCAGAGCTAGGCCAGCTTGTCGTAAAAGACGGCTAATGACCGAGTGGTAAATGGAGTGCTCAGTGAAATACCACCCCATCAGGGTTTAGGCTCCATGAAGTGGCCGGGAGAAATCCTTGGCCATCTTTCAAAACTTGGATGTTGGACCCCTTTCAAAAAAAAAACAAATCTTAATATAGGTAGTTGACGCAAGGTTAATAACCTTGCCCGGAAAAACAAATTATTATGGAAAATTTATCAAGTCTTGGATAAGGATCGGATACCGGTGGAGAGACTTGCTAAATAAGGCCAAGACCTGATCCTGGTTGTAGTGCCGATGAGGATGATGATGATAATATAGGTAGTAAAACAGTTGAGATACCACCCCGTCACACTGTGCGTTCCGTGATATGGACAGGAGGAAACTTCAACTGTCCGCAGCGCTGCGGACCGTGGGAGCAAAACGACCGGTTCGGTCGGTGAATGGTAAAGGACTCGACGATATTAATTCGTTGGCTCAGGAAATTTGGCCAGTGGTACTGGCTCTCTTAATTGAAGTCTCTCTTTGGGGGTAGGTAACCTGATCTCATAGAGGAGATCATAGAGATATACATATATGTGTGCACATTGGTTCTTTCATGGGACAAAGCCATGAGAACGAATATGAAAACAAATAAAAGGGAATAATGTGCACCAATAAGATGTGAGTTCGGCTAAGTAAACAGGCCGAATCTCACTGGGTGCTAATCGAGGTTTCTGTTTGTTCATGCCGCTAGTCATGAGAAGCAGATCCAGAAATATGGGAAGGCAAAGTGATCGGGTAGATCATTGTCTAAGCTATGCATTGCAGCTGTAACGGTAGCCGCAGTGCACCATGCACATGGTGCTAATTGATTCTAACTTATTTACAGGGAATTGGTGTTTATTGCATCGCTGCCAAGGGTAAGTATACCATATCTATTTGCATTGGCTTATGCTGTAGGATTTAATTTATGGTTTAAGACGCGAGATGGGTATATTTGCTTTTGTCCCTTGGGTATAGGCCGCCAGCCAATGTATATGGTGAGACTGGGAATAGGCGACGCAATGTTTATGATCCCTGTTATGATGGTTACATCATTTGTAAACCAAATTATTTCGTTTTCAGAAATTCTAGTAGCGAAAATGCGTATGTAAAATTGGGATTTGCCTGGCCACCGAAGGTGCCGAATTGGGCTTGGGATTTATGATGTTTGGAACATTATCATCTTAAAGGGAATTTTGAATTCGAATAAATGAATGAAAGGTGAGAATTCTCTTCCAGGAGCTTTAAGCTAAATACGTTTGATAAACTTAATGCGTGAAGCATTTACAGGTGCTAATGCGATTGCATTAGCAGAAACTAATGAAAGATGGGTTGTAGTTATGGGGGTTCTTTGGGTAAGTAGACAGTGGGGTTTGGCAGAACCGCCACAGATCTGCATATATTACTACAACCAGGACTGACCGGTCTTGTATGGTTTCCTTCCTACCATCCCATCATTTTTGTAGTTAGAGACCTCTTGAACTAATCCCATCATCGTCATCATCGGCATTACAACCGGGTTCCGGTCCTTATCCGAGACTTGTTAAGTTGACCATAATAATTTGCTTTTCCGGGCAAGGCTATTAGGCTTTCGCCAACCTTTCTCAGGATGTCGCTGCATGCATTGGTTCACTACTTGGGGGGTGCCAAAGTAGCTATCCAGGGGTGTCACGTGAGACTGCATGTCAACTTGGATTGAACAGGGACAAGGATCGTCTTGGCTTTCGCCGGGTTGAAAGCAGAGACATTGCCCTGTATGTTTGACCCCACTCCTCCCGAACTAATCCAATAGAAACTAATAAAAACTCCTTCCCTTTCAGCATCCCAAAACAGAAAATACAATTTTTATGAATGTAGGTAATTTTGGTACTTGCCAGACTGCCGAAATGTAGAGGTAACGACAACGAGATAGAGGCAAGGTCATTCTTGTCCTTGTATCGTAGTTTCTGCCACCACTCTTCTGGTATTATAGGCCGGTCTTGAGGTTGGGGTCTAAAAGTGTGGATTCCCAAAATAAAGTGATAAAGAAAAAAAAAGATATTAAAAAAGCTCAACCTCGTTCTTGGAATTAGCTCCGGATACCAATCTTCTCAATAATTTTGACAGTGCGATGATGACTGCAACGTTGGTATCATTGCTTGTAGCATTTTGTGTAGCAGTAGAGAACAAGATTCGAATCCACGAACCAAAGCTCCGACGTAACAGATCACTTCTATGCGTTATGCGAAAACATCTTAACTACACAAAGGGAGAATATTTTGCTGCCATACAGATCCCGTCAGTAACTATAGCGTTTTGCGAAGCAGTGAAGAACGTTTTTCGGACACATTCTGAAATGATTATAACCAAAGCACTGACGCATCAGACCACGGTCGCATGTCTTCACCCACTACATAAGCCGTGATACATTGTCTTATACTTTATAAGGCGCTGATGATTTTTTCGTATCCCTTTTTAGTACTATGGTCTTCATAGAAGTGAAGAACGACATTCTAACCTACGCCAAATTGCTAAAACCGAAGCTCCGACGCATCAGACCAAGGACGCATGTTATGCAAGAACGCCTTAACTCACTGCAAAGCCTGTAGTTCTAATGCTAGTGCCCTGGTATACGGCGCTGATGATTTTTTTTTATCCTCCAGTTGTTAATCCCAGTACCTACATCACTGCTACGAACTTTTTAAGAACAACGTTTCCTATAGCGAGCAAGGAATTTTAGAGTATCTTACTGGAAAGATAATTGTTGGTGTTTTATTTGATGCCACCCTATTAACTTTTTTTTGTAGTTATAGTTCTCCTTGTACACATTCGACTTCGACTTTTGTACCACTACCAAATATTAAACAATTTTGTGGAATAAACACATAATGTTTGGATTCAGCAGTGAGTGTTTACAGTATCAAAGACACATACAGTAAGAATGTGAATTGACAAATAACTTTTGAAATCTGTAAAAAAATTACTGACTATAGTAAAAGTTCGTTCGCATATCTTTAGTTATACCTTGCTTCCCTTTGTTGTTCCCCAATCGGATTTCGCGGGGAACACCATGCAAATGTTTTAATAAGAAACCGGTCTGTACACAACTCGTCTCCGCGTAATCGAGTCCGACCGTGAAATACTACGATGGTTGCATTTTATATTTCGGGATTAGAGAACAAAAACAAATATTGATCATCGAAAATCACTTTATTGTTTTTCAAAATATTCCCCATGAAGATCTATACACTTTTGCATGCGTTTGAACCGATTGTCGAAGCACTTTTGCCACTCTGATTGAGGTGTCTCCAACACATGCATTCTGAATGCAGCAACCGCTTCTTCAGGTGTCGAAAAACGTTGACCTCTCAGTTTGTTTTTTACGTACGGGAATAAAAAGAAGTCATTCGGTGCCAAGTCAGGACTATACGGCGGATGACCCATCAAATCGATATTTTGGGTGCTCAAAAATGCCGATGTGTGAGAGCTCGCATTGTCGTGGTGAAGAGTGATCCAGCTTCGGCGGTTGGTTTTCCTGATTTCTTGGAAGACAACTGGCAAACAAATGGTTGTGTACCACTCAGAATTGACTGTTCTGCGTTGTTCTAGTGGTACGGTTGCGACATGTCCAGTTTTTCCGAAAAAACAGGCGACCATTTGCTTGGAAGTGCTTCGTGCGCGAAAAACTTTTGTTGGATTTGGCTCATCTTGAAACACCCAGACAGTCGACTGCTGTTTACTTTCGGGCTCATACGCGTAAATCCACGATTCATCACCTGTCACGATGTCATAGACGTGTTTCGAAGCACCGCGACCGTATTTTTTGAGCATTTCTTTCGACCAATTGACACGAGCCTTTTTTTGGGCGATTGACAAATTGTGTGGGATCCAACGCGAACAAATTTTTTTGACAGTCAAATGTTTATGCAATATTGAATGTATGCTGGTCCCACTAACGCCTAAGGTTGTCTCAATCTCACGATAGGTCACATGACGATCTTCCAATATCAGTTCGCGCACAGCATCAATGGTTTTCGGAACAACAACTGATTTTGGACGACCTTCACGAAATTCATCTTGGAGTGAACTACGACCACGATTGAATTCACCATACCATCGATAAACACTGGTCCTTGATGGAGCTTCATCGCCAAAAATTGAATTAAGTTCATCCATGCACTGTTGCTGAGTTAATCCACGCCGAAAGTTGTAAAAAATAATCGCACGAAAATGTTGACGATTTAATTCCATTTTTGGGCCGAGATGAATCTTTTAAGTTACTGTAAACAACACAAATAGCGCTCGTATGTCAAAACGTTCTGAGTGCGTATAACCTCAAAAATGTTCAACTTTACGACAGAGCCAAATCCCGAAACATAAGAGGCAACCCTCGTATCAATGTACAACTTGTAACATCAGAAGCTTTAGCTTCACCAATAGGAAAGTAAACGGCCTCCACCAATATTTGCAAACAGCGAAATCTGATATTCTAGCCTTAACCGAAACCCGGGTGAACTCATCAACTGACTCGACATATTTTCATAGTCCAGGATAAGACTTGCACTCAAGATTTCGTTTTAAGAGTGGACTTTGCGTCTTCACCCGATCTAGTTAAGCTTCTGTGGAATTTCTTTGTTGCCTTAACCCCTCCGCGAATGATGGTCGACCAGGACACTTTTCGAAAATGCTTCCCATACTGTCGACTAAATACAAATAAACCACTCAGCTCCTGACATTGTCGTTTCTGGGGACTTTAACATACACAACTTTAACTGGTTAGTATATTCTAACAAAGCCGGCGAGGATGGGAAGCTAGCCGAAACGTTCGCTATTATCCAATTAGACTCAATTCGTGAAGGAACCTACGCGGTCCGGAGTTAGTCCCCAAGCTCCCTGGATCTATTTCTGTCATCCGAGCCAACTGTTACGTGGTAACTTCCCCCACCACTCTTGTCTCGGCGAAAGAAATAATTAAAAATGGATTTATTCTGCTGACAGTTAACAGCTTTTTAAATAGGAGTAATTGTAATAAAATTATAACAGCGCGTGCACCAACCCAGTAGGTTGGGAAGGCGCTGGTGTTTCGACAAGTTCGCCGTGGCAGCGATGATAGTGAGACAACGGCGAGGAGATGCTAGCCACATACGGTTTCGTTCGTAAAGGTTTTTCGAGAGAGAGACAGTTTTTGGTCTCACATAAGCGGTTGTGGTGTGGTTTCTGTTATTAACTGTCGGTGTCGTGTTTTTAAAAAACGGAATAATTAATTGTGGCGCAAGTTTTTTTTTTTTTTGAGTAGAAAAGTCTACACGAGGAGTGGAAGATTGTTTTTCTTGGAAATAAAAATACTCTAATGTAAACCCTAAATGTACAATAAACGAAAATCCAAGTTGAATGTAAAAAGAGTAAAAGTACTTTAATGTAAAGGCTAAATGAACAAATGAAGGAAAGGCCAAATTGAATCGATGGTGGAATTGGTGTTTGCGTTGCTTGTGGGACTTTAGTGAGAGTGGAGAAGGAGAGCTTTTACCGGGTGAGCCCAGAATTATCTGGAGTGTTAAACCTGTGGCCCGACTTGCAGTCGACTGGTGATTGTCCGGAAGTGGCCGCTCCTACGCGAGACCCGGAGAGGATCTGCCGGATCCCCTGTAAGTATTACTCCGTTGCATATGAATAACCGTGTCCCCTTTGTAGTGCTAACCCTGGGACTCGACTCGCAATCGGCCCCACTTACACTGAGCCTAGAAGGATCGGAAGGGGTCCGACTGAACAGCCATCAGGGAACCGATCGCTGAGGTAACTGCAGGATTGTATTGGATCGTATTGAAGTGACGTCTGAAGCATCGGAATCGGCACAACCACAACCATCGCAGGGGATGACTTGAGGAGTCGGAGTTTCCCCAGCTGATTCGTCGTTGGCCCCAGGTGAGACATGTGGCGGTTCCGCCAAACCCCACGGTTCACTTACCTGAAGAACCCCCATAACTTCGATCCAATCTTATAAGTTCGTTAATGCAATCGCATTAGCACCTTAAATGCTTCACGCATCAAATAGATCAAATTTATTTAACTAAAAGTCCCTGTAAAGAATTCTTACCTTTCATACATCTCTTCGCATACAAATTCCCTACAGGAATTCTTTCCATTATACCGGAGCATTAAACCAAAATCTATTCGGTACCTTCGGTTGCCAGGCAAATTCCAACCTTCCCACACCTGCACCGCAATCTCCCCGCAGCAAAAACATTTCCTTCCCAAGGATAATTAGTGCTTTCAATGCATTACCTGGAAATGCCTGCAAAGAATTTTTCTTACAAGGACATTCATACATGTATCAATGCATCTCTGCATTAGCGACCAAGAACCGAATTTCCAATTAGTGTAGAGATGCACACTAGCGGTCGCCGTAGATACCATGCATAATTGACGCACATGGTATACACAACCGTAATTGTGTAACCATCTAAATTACTTATCGAAGACTTGCAACTATTGATTCAGCTGCAAGTACTTCTCTCGGAAGTTCTTCTTTGTTTGAATCTTCAAACAATCACCAATGGCGTGCTTAGCCGCCGGATTGGATTCAATAGCATAAACATATGCAAACAAAAGAATCCGATTCTCACAGTCGGCGAAGATACGATATACGATCTCCATTGTATAAAGTATCACAATCCCTTTTAGCATCTAATGAGTGGCTGCTATTTACTCAGCTGACCCTCATTACCGAACGATGCCTTAGTTCGCTTCTCCTTTGTTCTTTTTCCCTCGTTGTAGGTTTCGTTTATCCTTTGCTAAATTATTATTATTTTCTGGCCTGTGGGGACCCGGAAGTTCATGACCTCACTTTGCTAAATGCATCGATAAGCACGGTGATGTGTACGAACACACACGCACACCACTGCGTGCCAGAGATCGCCTTCCATTGGTCACTGGTCAAAGGAATTTCATTTCCTTTTCACCACACCACCAAACTCACCCCATTATCGGGTCGGCTGTGCACGAGCCAAATATCGCGGAGTCCTTTACCATCAGCCGACCGAGCCGGTCAATCGGTCTCCCGCTTCTCGTTCCGCGCCGAGGATGCGTATAGACTTTCTAATTAGTAGTTTCTACCGAGTCGTGTGTCAGTGCGTTGAATTAATCGAGTGAAATAGAAAGTAATTTTTAAAAAGCATTTCTAAAACATGTTAACGTCGAACATACAATACAATACAATACAATATTCAGATTTAAGCAAAATAAAACCGGAACTCAGATTAAACAATATAGCAGTGTGTTTTACTTCCTGTGTTGGTGTTTCCTTTGCTTCGTTTAGTGCTCGTCGGAACTACCAATTTATAATGGAGGAAGGACGTGAACCTAGTGCCCGTGTCCGGTACATACGCCTTCCCCACAGACCCACCTTGAAAGCCCCTTTAGCTATCTTTGTTATAACATTAATTGACACAAAGGCACACAACATTTATTGTGACGTATATAACATGCAAAAACAAACGTTATACAACCACTTACAGCGTGGAAATGTCTGCGCCAGTGGGAAACTGAGACTACTGTTTGATATCGGTTGCACAATTACTTAGATCTTAAATGAATAACCAACCTAATTAGGCTCTCTAAATATGGAGGTCCACGGCTGCTGACAAGGATGATTTGCGGGGTTTCCTTGCAGCCTTCCTGTGGTCAGAGGTCTCCGAGATCAACGCCTCCGCAGACCTGTCAAGAAATTTATTCTTCTCGGTATGGAACTTCACATTCCACATTTCATCAAACGACATTCATCCGATAAATTGTGGTTTGATAAAAAATCCGAACAGCGAACAGAGGGAAAAAAATAAAGTTTTAAACAATGGTGGAGATCAAAAGATCGAAATTGTCACAATCATAAAAGTGTGCAAACAGGCGATTGATACCGCGAAGAAGGTTCACAACGACCAAATAACCAACAAACTGTTTGACTGAACGGGTCTCCGCTCTTTCTGGACAATGACAAAGGGTATCAGCAATAACTTCGGTTCTTCCTCTTGTAGTGATTCTAAATCACTACCCCCTTCCATTTACCTAAAACCCCCCAACCCAAGTCCCATAACAAGTCAATACCCACTTCCATTCATCCATATCCAATTTAAAATACTTATCTATACCTAAAAGCCCACTTCCATTCACACATTTCCCATAGTGAATCATATGTGCGACAGGTTAAACCAAAAGTTAATTTGCCACACATTGATTCAATTCCCTAAACCTAATTCCAATTGAAGCACGAAAAATCGTGTTTGTGCTTCTTGCATTGAACAAACACCTGTGGACAAATCCCGATGTCGCACAGTATAAAAGGGCGGCGCATTTTGGTTTCGGGGCAGTCAAAAACCAGCAGCCGAGGCAGTCGAAAAAGAACAACCAGATGGTGAGCACCCACCAATAATTAAAAAGCTGTTCATAGTTAAAGGAACAATAAAAGTAATAACAACCGCATAACCAAACATCTTTCATTTCGGCCCGGGAGGACAGGTACGTTACCAAATAAAAAATATATAAATTGTTGTGTACCGGTATATTCCGGTACACTAACACTCTTTTGCTCCGTTAGTAGCGGACAGTGGGGCACCAGCCAGGAGTTGTTGTCGGATGATCTTCAAATACTCTTCATTTACGATGGTGGCCTGAAAAGTTTCCGACCCGACAAAGATACAAGACTTTTTTTTTAAATTTATTTTTATTTTTCTACATAGTCTCCTTGTAACTCTACACACTTCTCCCAGCGATGCGCCTATCTCTCTAACCACTCCAAATAGTACTCGGCGTTTTTCTCTGTAAAATAACTGTTCACGAAGGTGATTGCCTCCTCATTTGACAAAACTCTCTGTCCTCCGAGTTTTCAATTCTTAGATTAGGGAACAAAAAGATGTCGCTTGGGGCTAGATCTGGTGGGTAAGGCGGATGGTCATGCAGTTTAAATCGTAATTCGTGGATTTTCGCCATGGCAACTGCTAAGGTGTGAGACGACACGTTGCATTGGTGAAACAGGATTTTCTTTTTCTGCAAATGTGGCCGTTTTTCCTCAATTTCTGCCTTCAGTTAGTCAAGTAATGATGCGAAGTATGCTCCTGTAATGATTATCCCTTTTTGAAGATAATCATTTAAGATAACTCCATGACTATCCCAAAAAACAGTCGCCATCGCCTTACCAGCCGAAAAAAGAGTTTCTTCCTTTTTTTTGGAGCCGATTCCCCCTTTGCAGTCCACTGTTTTGACTGTATTTTTGTTTCGGGCGTATAATGGTGCATCCAAGTTTCATCGACAGTCATTAATCGGCGCCAAATCTCCGCCAACAGAGCGTTGGAAATGTTCATGCGAACACGTTTTTGGTCTAACGTCAACAAACGCGGCACCCAACGCGCAGACAACTTTCTCATACCCTAATCTTGATTTAATATGTGACAAACACATTCTTTGGACATTTTCATATCCTCTACTATCTGGCGCATGGCTAATAACCTTGCCCGGAAAAACAAATTATTATGGAAAATTTAACAAGCATCAGACTTGTTAAATAAGGCCAAGACCGGATCCCGGTTGTAGTGCCGATGATGATGATGATGATGATGATAACTATCTCTCTCACTTTATTTCGGCGATCGTCTAGCACCATTTGGTGAACTTCTGCGATGTTATCGTCAGTTGTGGCAGTTTTTGGACGTCCCGAACGTTCATCGTCTCCCAAGCTCTCACGGCGACATTTTAATTCAGCTGCTCAAAATTTCTCTGTGGTAAATGATGGTGCAGATTCCTCATACACAAAGGCCAACTCATCTTTGGTGTGCATAGGCGTATTCCCTTTCAAAAACAAAAATTTAATGACAGCTCGATACTCAATTTTGGCGATTTTCACAAAAACACTCACATCGACTCAAACGACTGTCAAATAAAAACTACGCGTCCAAAATGGCAGAAATTTTGATGTGTAACTGTCAAAAGGTGCACAACTATATTCACTGGCTTTTATTGACGAGTGCTGCTATTTTCACGTTGCGGTCGGAAACTTTTCAAGCCACCCTCGTACTTTTTGCCGCCATAATGTGTTCGCATTTTTTATCAAACCGAGGTTTATCAGATAAATTTCATTTGATGGAATGTGGCTTGTGATGTTCCATAGCGAGAAGAATAATTTCCGTGACTGACTCAGCGAATGCATCAACATCGGAGTTTTCAAATCAGATCTTTTGGCCACAGAAAGGATAGGAAGAAATCTCGTAAATCATTGCAGCTAGCAGACCTCCATACTTCGCAACAGATCCAGAGTGTACACAGAACCACCTCTGTCATCCGGCATTCGCGTAGATTTCTCAACTTTGCAGTCCCCCCTCATAATCACTCAAAGACAGATCAGGGCTCCGTAATGCCATTCAGTATCTCTTCTCCGTGATATGACCTTACAGGGTATATCTGTCTCAGTAGGTCATTCTATAACGTTTGATAACGTTTTGAACCCACGAAGAAACGAGTGAGAAGCGAGGCATCAGACCAACGGCCGCGTGTGCGAAATCGATTGTTATTCTCCAGCATACTCTACTGATGTGGAGCCCCTAATGTTAGGAACGCCGCAGTTCCTCTTCAGTTTTTGTGTCAGTTAAATTTTATACATTTTGTGAAGTAAATCGCAATGTCAAATTCTGCGCAAAGTCGTCTCTTTAATATCTAGGCTAGACTTCTCTTGTGAGTCGATTGTTGAGAATTTTCTCTTACCTTTGGGATTCTTTCTGACTTTGGGCAGCCTACAATCATTATTTTTACTATCGATTTGGTTTTGAGATTTATTTACGAATAGATTTAGCGCTTCGTGTTTGACTAATGACTCATAAAGCGAAGTGAGCACGGTACATTCATCTCGACAACGTCACAGAATATTTCTTTCCATAATACTCGTGATCGTAAAGCGCAAAGTGCACTCTTGTGAACAGCTCCATCACGACTAAAAATTCCAAGGAACGACAAATTTAACGACATCGTCAGCGACCGTGTACGTCTATGCATTTTTTCAAAATATACAAAGCAGACCGCGAATACAGTTAAGGCCCACTTTGTATCGTCGTAACTTCGGGGGACAAAGTAATCTTTTAAATACATTTGTGACGTTCATCAACCTCAATCCATAATCGATGTTAAATATTTTGAATAATATTGAGATTTTGAAACCACAAATCTCTTTTGAAAAATTAACCTGGTACGACACTGATACTTAGAAGAAAGGTTAACTGGCGATTAATTTTAATAAGCACATTACTTCCAGTGTTGAAAATGCGATCTAGGCCGTCTAGATCAAACAAGTTTTATTTTTTAAAGATATATGATATATCTAAGATCACACATTTGCGTTGGCAAATCAGATGCGTTAGAAACCATTAAAATGCGCGTCATTGATGGAATAGTGTATGTGCTATTGTGTGTTCCAAAAGGCACACACAAAATATAAAAGACTTACTGAGTAATTTAGAGTGCTTGCGAAGAGCTAGTAGGTTGATATAAATAAAATAATTGTCAATAGGATTTAGCATTTAGTTCCAAGATAAATATGCAAATTGTTGAATACCAACTTATTTTAAATTAAAAGCAAAGGCGTCAATGTGCTCGAAAAAGCAAATCGTAATTAGACTTTTTAAATTGGTAGTAGTTATAGCCAGCATTTGCTTAAGCTCGCCATTGAATCTTTATGGCCAAATTAACGTTCTGAATAACATTGTTGGTTATCATAACAAATTGTATGCATTTTATATAACAAAAAGGAACGTTTAGAAGAAGCATTAATTTTGCTATCTTGTGTGAAAAAATCCAGGACAATATGTACTCATGGTTCTGATCCACCAACTGATTCAGATTTTGTACAATTGAACTCTTTGTTCTCATTCTACTAGACTTTAACTCTAATGCTGAAGAATGATAATTTGCAGACTTTTATGAGCTACTATTGCACTCTTCAAGGAACAAGGATAGATATAAAAAAATCTGAGCTTATGTCATATGCGATGAATTGGTCTTCAAAAAATATTTTTTACCACCTAAAAGATCTAAGAGACATTCAAGTATGTGACTATACACCATACAATACATAGTTACGACATCAGATCATCGTAATACTGGACCCTCGCGTCCAATACCAACTTGAATAGGACATATGCGAAACCGACCCCCGTTGTTTAATACCCACGATAAATATTATAACTCTCTCCTTGCTTACCACATTGGCTCTAACCAACCTACGACATACCACGGGCTCGTTTGAAATATCCTCTATTAGCTACACTGCAATATTTTAGGCAAGGTCTATAATCTGCAGGAGATTGAAGCAACAAAAGCCAACCCATCTGTCATTTCCTAGTTGGCGAAAACCAGTCATGTAACCAATCGTTTTGCCCGATGTGGGCTAGAAGAAGCTGTGCGCATATTGTTAGCATATTTTGCACCAAATTGTAGATCTCCTGTGTCGATTCCTCAATCATAATTTGCGTAAAATTGTCTTTTGCATATTTGCTATAAGGATTCATGCTGACATCGTTATTCAAGGCACGAATAAATGAATATTTGATAAAGATATATTGCATTCCACTCAGGCTGGAAGTTCGAACTTTACCGTTGATTATTAATAGATTTTTAATATACGAACAATTCGCCGTGTCTTACGGGATGTGAATTTCCTGAAAGCCTTTCATTACACCGCTACACTCGATTAAATAGATGAATCCCTCGTCGATTGTTTTTGTATTACTATTTCAAATGAGCTTGGCAGGTTGAAGGTTAGGAGTTGCATTTAATCGTCTATCAAATTTATGGCATGACGATGTTTAGTTTCCAATTAATCACATTACATCCTAACGAGCTTTTAATACGAAAATCAATGGACAACAGCGACAACCCATCTGGGTTTATGTTTCCCATAAAATGTGCATAGGCTTTATGAGGTATAAAATGTACATGCACTATGAGACGCTATAATTTTAAGCTACTGTGAAGCTCTGCTGCTTGTTCTGTGAAGCTCTGCTGCTAACATTGAAGGGATGTTGTGTAAGTAAAAATATTCCCTAAACCTGAACCTAAACCGTCTTCTTCGTTATGGACTCAGGACGTGAATAGGAATGCACGTCTTTTGAATCGGGAAGCTTTAACATGCTTTAGCACTGAACTACCCATTGCCGTTGGAAATATCTTTTTTGAAAACCCGAACATACATATCCTCCTTTTCCAGAATAATTTCCACTATACTGGTTTTGTGAACCACTGCCCAAGGCTGATCAAGATCAATCATCATCATCATCGGCACTACAACCGGGATCCGGTCTTGGCCTTATTAAGCCAGTCCCGAGGCTTGTTAAATTTTCCATAATAATTTGTTTTTTCGGGCAAGGTTATTCGGCTGGTTTTATGAATCACTGCCCAAGGCTGATCAAGATCAATATTTTTCCATTTTCATTTTTGCAAAAAAAAATTTTTCGTTTTATATTCTTAGTTTCTAAATTATATGCTAGACAAAAAATGCTTAAATTCTAGCTTAATTATCTTATATAGGGTTATTTTTTAGGGACTTGACAACCTTGAACTGTCACTGTCAATTTATTCAATAAACTCAACATTTTCATCATGGTTAAGTACACGAACGAACAACGTCTGCAAATTAACTACCGAAATTTGGACTCGGTGACCGCAACTTTAAGAGAGTTAACTCCAATTTTCGGTCGTAATTCTCGCCCTAGTAGACAGGCAATAACAAGTTTAGTGCAAAAATTTGAGTCTACGTATTCGTTGTGTGATGTTGCCGTGCCAGTGAGACAACGGGTTGGTCGAAGTGTCGAAAATATCGCTGGCGTTCAGGCGTCCGTAGCAAATCAGTTCATTCCACGGCGTTCTCATGAATTGGGCATCGCTCAGACCACTTTATGGCGAATTTTACGTAAGGATCTTGGTTTACACCCATACAAAATCAAGCTGACTCAAGAATTGAAGCCGATGGACCATTTGAAGCGACGTACGTTCTCCGATTAGGCTCTGGGAAAAAAGTTGTCAAGTCCCTATTGGAAAACCCTATATTATAACATACCGGTCCTACGCAGACGCTCTAAGCTAAACATTACATGAAGGCTAATTTGCCTTTTGGCGACAGAACTTTGTTCGTAGCTGATATTTGACAGAACTCTTCAGCCCGATTTTCATCGAAATGATATCCAAGTTGTTCGGTTCTAATACTTCTTTCCTTTGGCAAGCCAAACCGGATCGGGTGAAGACGCAGACTTTTTTTTTTGTTTTTTTTAATTACACTTCTCTCGGGAGGGGCGAACCTATAGCGCCGAGTGGGCGCCCCGAGATGGCACCAAATAACGGTTGCAGTTCTTTTTGAAGAGTTGCAGGTTGTAACACTCCGGGAGCACTCACGTGGGAAGGGTGTTCCGCAGCATCCCCGCTCTGTAACGGAACGAGTTCACCCTTAAAACGAAATCTCGATTATAAGTCGTAACCTGAACGAAGAAGGTATGTCGAGTTCACATGAACTGGGCCTCAGTACAGGCTAGGCTATCAGGTTTCGCTGTTTACAAATATTGGTGGAGGGCCTTTGCATTTGTATTGCTGGAGGCAACTCCTCTGATATTACAAAATGCCGTTACCATTTGAACGTTGAGAGTATTTCGCGTACAGACCCGATTACCGGAAGACGGATTGTTTACTGCTCGGTTGTTTGACTGTAGACGAAAGCTAAGTTCTTTACAATAACCCCAAGCACAGAAAAACGTAAGGGCAACGGCAGACAAACTAAATATTCACGGCTTCACAGTTGCACTCTGTATTTAGTGGGACTATCTCGGCATAGTATGGCTCCTCGATAGTATAGTGGTTAGTATACCCGCCTGTCACGCGGGAGACCGGGGTTCGATTCCTCGTCGGAGAGCCTCTGGCGCAAGACTAATGATCTTGCCCGGAAAAAACAAATCATTAATAGAAATTTAACAAGCCTCAGGACTTGCTAAATAGGGCCAAGACCGGTCCCCGGTTGTAGTGCCGATGATGATGATGATCTCGGCATAGTATATAATCAGATATTAAAACCGACTAAAACAACCAATAGCATATCGAACGCAATACTTTTGAACCGATCATTGTAAGACAAATGGTCGCTGTACAACAAAAGACACTCTAAATAATTTGTTGAGCATTACAATGTTCATCCCCTTTCTGTGAAAGTGGTCAAGACATGTTCGGGAACTTTGAAACAAGATGTCCTACCCCGCCTGTCATATTCTTAGACGTTGCTTCCATTGACTATCACTTGTTCCAATGAATTGCACACGACCTAACTGACCGTACTTCTGTTCCTCTGAAAGAGTAAACAATTGAAGCGACTCAAAAGATGATCAGTTTTATATACTCGGAACTTGTGCGCTGCCAGAGAGATGGGAGAAAATTATATCCAGCGATGAACAATACTTTGAATGATAGAGTTTTGTAGCGGTTCCGCCAAAGCCCACGGTACATTTACCTTAAAAACCCCCATAATCATCACCCAAGACGCATAAGTCTTCGCCAATGCATTCGCATTCGGCACCTAAAAATGCTTCACGCATTATATAGATCAAATCTATGATCATTAAGTCCCTGTAAAGAAAACTTACCTTCATGCATTCTCTTCGCATACTACTGCTCCTTAAGATTTCTTTATTAGCTTACCAGGAATTTCCAATCAATTTCGACATCTACGTCGCCAGTCAAATTTCCTTAGATGAATTCCGGATGATAGTACGCTTGTTTCCGCCTTTTCAAGTGATCGGCCGATTGGTGCATCAACGTCGCACCGGCTGAAATGTAGACAGATTGACTCTCTGAATCAGGATCTGGATAAAGTCCTGCAGTGGGGAAAGGCCAATCTTGTCGACTTCAACGCAACGAAGACCCAGTATACAACATTCACAAAGAAAACTGGATCATCGGTTCCACAGCTGATGATGAGTGGCCGGGCCCTCGAGGCTGGGGGAAGTTTGAAATTGCTCGGCGTCACGGTCTATGGGAATGTATCATGGCATAAACACGTATCGCCAGATCAGCCTCAGGAAAACTGAGTTATCTTTTTAGAGCCAAGAAATATTTTATTCCGGCCCAACTTTTTCTCCTATATAAATCCCAAATTAGACCCGCGCTCGAATATTGCTCTCATGTTTGGAGCTCGGCTCCTAAACATACCCTCGAACTACTTGAGAGCGTACAAAAACGAGCGATCCGCCTGATCGGGGACTCGGCGCTGACGTCGGGACTACAGTCGCTATCACATCGAAGGCGCGTGGCCGACCTCTGTCTGTTTTACAGATATTATCACGGGTGCTGTTCTTCGGAGATTCGTGGTATTGTTCCACGCAATTCGGTTTATTTCCGCTCCACAAGACAATCCGACGGATCGCACTCGTTTGTGGTTCATCTCCAAACGGCGCGAACATCCCTGTATCAGAACTCGTTCCGTTACAGAGCAGGGAAGCTGTGGAACTCCCTTCCCATGCGAGTGTTCCCGGAGCGTTACAACCTGCAACTGTTCAAAAAGAACTGCAACAGTTATTTGATGGCGTCTCGGGGCGCCCACTCGACGCTATAGGTTCGCCTCTCCCGAGAGAAGTCTAATAAAAAAATAAATAAAATAAAAAAAATAAAAAAAAAACAAACTAATTTGATTTATATACATTGTAACCTTCATTACAGGGATCATAAATACTGCGTCGTCTATTTTTCCAGCCGCGCCATGTGTACAACAATGTTCCCTACATACACATCGGCTGGTCTCTTGCATCAATTAAATCCTACAGCATATTTAAATGCAAATAGGAACTCAATACCTACCCTTACTATCGGTGCCATAAACACCAATTCCCAGTAACCTAGCTAAAACCAATTAGCACATTTCCACATCGCATCGTTGTCTCTTTGTTTAGCTGCGACGCACATGCATCCGACGATTTCAGTTTTGTTTGCTTTACCGGAATCGTATCCCATGAATGCTCTTTATTCCCTTTCATTGTTCTAGGTTCGTTTTTCATCCATGAAAGGGCCATGCAGACATACCACCGTGATTAGGATTAGCGAGTGATCTATGCACGAGATAATTATCGCTGAGTCTTATTCCATCCTTTGACCACGCTGGTCACAGCACTCCCGCTCTCCGCCGACAGCGGAGATGCGTAAAAAAATACCCACCGAGTCGCGCGTGTAACAGTTTCTAATTAATAAGAAGCCAATTCAATCTCAATTTAAAATATTCACCGAGTTGTGCGTGTAACCGTGTACCATTAATAAGAAAACAATCAATATCAATTTAAAATACTTGTATACGCCACAACCGAATGACAGTGTTTATATTCAATAAAATAATAATAAACTTAAGCAGTTTGTTTCACTTGTCTGGTGTTTGACGGTTTCTTCTTCGCCATGGTGTTCGTTTTGTGGTTGTGAACAAACGTGGCGGCGTTTCGTTCATTCGTTTGGCGGTTAACATTTGCCGGAACTTTAAAGAACGTATGATGGAGGAGGAAGAGAACCAGTGCCGTATGCCGGTGCACCACGCTTCCCCTCCACAGTTTATTACGATAATGGCCCGAATTTCGCGGCCAAAATGCTTGACGCATGTATTTCGGAATACAGCCGAAGTCGCAGTAATCCAAAGCGATCGCACTAGTTAAGTAATCTTGCCTGTATTTAAAGAAAAAAAAAATATTTTATTTAAATTGAACTTAAAAGTAAGACTACATTAATTGAGATATTCATTCGATGGTTCTGCTGCGAACTCCGGTGAAATTCTATCTGCTCACTGAAAAAAAAAAAAAAAACGGGTGGGCGAGGGGGCCGACTTTAGCGAGACAAGGACAGATGCGTCCTTCATCTTGTCTCTGGCTTCTGGTCATCTTGCGATAATCTGTGAGGATGTTGGGCTCGCTCTCGCGATATCTGAAAAGAAAAGAAAAAGGGGGGTATCCAAGGATAGTGTGGACAGTGTTAGTCCAGGTGTTCTCTAACTACTTGTATAGTGGTGGGAAAGAAATCATACAAGACCGGTAGGTCTTGAGTACGGTAGTAAACGCGTCTTTGGCGTCTGATGAACTGCGCTTTGGTCGGTGTGTGTATGTTTGTGCCGTCTTGTACTGTGCGTCCGCGTGTGTGCGGTTTGTTAAGAGTAGACCCTATGGGGTGGATCCAGGAATCCTCTATTATAGAGGGGAATGTTGTTGGGAAGGGTGCTTTCTTCAGTTTTGTACTGAAGAAGAAATTGTGGTGGTCTGATCCGAAGAGATCGAGAGAGAGAAGGGTCAAGAACGCAAGAGTCCCGTACAAGTAGGTTCTCGCTGTTCTGAATGCTTTCGAGGTACTTGTATGCTAATTGAAGCAAGTACTCGTCGATATGGGTAATGGAGGCGCCTTCGTATAGGTGAGCGTTGGGGTAATGGCGGCCGTCAGGCCTTCTAGAGTGGTTGGTGCATCTTCTTAGGAGTCTTCTTTCGAAAACTCGCAGTCTTTCCATTTGGGCCGTAGATATGCAGGACCATATGGGAAAGGCGTATGATATTCCAGATCGGATTAGCTGCTTATAGCAGAGAAGCTTAACTTTGGTGTCAACTTTGTTTCTCCACTTCACGATGTTGTGCAGTTGCTTAGAACGACCGAGGCCCCTTTGATGAAAGTGGGTCACATGTTTGATGAAATTTATTTTTGGGGTATAGATGACCCCAAGATATTTCATCCTGTCCTGGGGTCTAATCGTAATACCTCCTATTCGTATTTGGATATTCTGTGAATATCAAGAAGTAGGTTGGGAGTGTTTACTACTCAGAATTATAGCTACTGCTTTGAATGGGTTAAGTTGAATTTTCCATCGACTGTAGTATATCTGCTCACTATAGGTTGTGAAGTTGCTTTTATATTCCTCTGGTGCTGTGTGGATGAAGTTATGTTCTGGGTGTGTGCTTTGTTCTGCAAGTGATGATTATTCTTATCTTGTGAGTGATTAGGTGATTCATCTTTAGGGTATCAGTAAATGATAAGTGTTTGGGTGATTCATCTTTTAGCGTATCAGTGAATGATAGGCGTTTGAATGATTCGTGTTTAGGGTATCGGTAAATGATTAGTGTTTGGGTGACTCATATTCCTCGTGTTTGTATTCTTATAAGGTTGTGAATAAATGGGGCCTTAACTCGCTGGACACTCGGAGACAGAAACGGAAAGAAAACCCCACTCAAAAGAAGGCGTTGTCAAGACGCCCGACATAATTCAACGAGGTTTGGTGCCGTTTCCGAAGGATAAAGTGCAATAAATCTCAAAAATTGTTGTCGTTTGAGAAAACCGAATTACAATTCTTACACCCTGAATGTGACCAGGCGCTTTTTAAAGCCCAATCCCGCTATTTAATAGCCGCGCTGAGTAAACTTTTCTAACAAGATTGTGGTGCCTGTCATTTGTCGTAAAATTGGTTTTTGAACAATGTTAATGTGGTTCTAACAATGTTAAATACTAATGTCTCGTTATTTAATGTTACTGTCTCATTATTTAACAGCCGCACCTGTGTATATGTTTTTTAACAAGACAATGCAGCTTCCCACACAAATCAGTTGACGTGAAATTTGTTTTCGAATAATGTTAATGTGTTATAAACGAATTCTTGTCGCCCATGCAGCGTAGTTGAAACGAATACGAACAAATCTAAATCTAAATGTCGCATCACTGAGAGCGGTTATTGAAGACCGGTCTATAAAACTGACGGTTCGGGTTTTAGAGTGTTCAGAACTCTGAGCTTCGCAACCCTATCTGGTTCTTTTTTTACGCTCATGGACAATGTTTCACGATCATTTTTCTCTTATGTTGTGCTTTATTCCAGCTGCCTTTTCTTTTTACATTATAATTTGTCAATCCAGTATGTACTTGGATTTATGTGCGAGTAAGTATCCCACTTCCTCGATAGTATAGTGGTTAGTACACCCGCCTGTCACGCGGGAGACCGGGGTTCGATTCCGCGTCGGGGAGCCTCTGGCGCAAGACTAATGACCTTGTCCGGAAAAAACAAATAATTATGGAAAATTTAACAAGCCTCAGAACTTGCTAAATAAGGCCAAGACCGGTTCCCGGTTGTAGTGCCGATGATGATGATGAAGTATCCCCTTCTCTCAACGCTACTTTCTCCATTTATCATATGAGAAGAACTTTTAATTTGGGAGTTTATAGTCCCATCTCTCGTAGTTCAAAGTATATTCTAATATATCCGGTCGCATGAAGCTGGCGGATAATTCGATTACACAACTTCCTTCAATTACAGTCATGAACAGAAAATTTCTCAATAACCCAATGACCATTGCACTAAAGATTGTGTTATACACGACAAAGTACTGCTTTGACCTGCACCAAAAGGCAGTTAATATGATTACGTTGTCATTTGTTGATTTTGAATTCTTGTGCCGTTCAACGACATTGACCTTGAGAATAAATGGAAAAATAGTCAACTATACAAACGATTTGTAATTACACAGTGTTGACATTATCAGATGCCGTACTTACGATCGCGATCATGTGATCGCCTGAAAACTAATTTCAGTGAGTGCTGTGCGTGACTCTCCATTTGTGCGGAGCACGAATTGAGAATAGCTGCATTCTTGAAGTGGCAGTCCATCTGCTGACTCTTAACACCTTAATAACGTGCATCGAAACCTGTTCAAACTTCTGAAGCAATCTTCGGTGCTGTTTCCACCGAAGGCAAAAAGTGCATTGATCTCTTGTCGATCTCTTTGTGCGGGGTTTACCTGTGCGTGTTGTCGGACATATCTGATCTAGCAACGCATTATCTTAATTACACGTAATACAACACGATATTATAGCGTTGCGAGATTTTGTCAGTTTTTAAATAGCACTGTAAAGAGGAGCAAACGTTAGCTCTCACTAGGGTTTCAATCTTTAAGATTAATATAGTGTAACATTTTATTAAACGTAATTGTTTTCATGATAATAATAAAAACAACGGTCATCTCGTGATGTAAAATACCAAATCTAAGGGCTGTACTTTGGCTATGAGAGTGATAAGATATTTAGCGCTGGCAAAACATGCGCAATATACATAATAAATCTATCTAATGTCAAGCAGATGGAATAAATTATATTGCAAATTGGTCTTGCTTTCTTCAATTAATATCTGAACTTAAAGTAAAATTAACAGAGCATCTATCTTCATCCTTTTCTTTCGGGTCCTCGGTAGCTTGACAATTAAAGGGCCCACAAAGTGTCTTTTCTGCTCATGTGATTCAAAACACAAAAGTTGGGCAAATGAACATTTAACAGAAAAACAATAATACAATTTCATATCGCACAATTAGTTCTCCGATATGTCAGCTCGCGCTATATGTGGTTTATGTTCATCTTCACATTTCTGTTTTTGTTTATATTCATAGATTCCATCATGCCCGCGTACGGGAAAGACATCGTTAAATTAATTTCAACAGGATTTTTATGCGGATTTTAAGTTTCCAACTATTAGCATCAGTTGAACTTGTGGCGCAGCGATTTGCCTGTTTGACTGAAGGGTGGTTATTCGTGGATTGAGGTTTCTTTCAAAATGATTACAAATATTTAATGTATCTACGAAGGCAATCCCAGAATAAATCGGCCTCACAAAGAAAACACAAAATATTTGACAAAAACTTTATTGATTTCTCAGCATAGTCTCCTTCTAGCTCGATACACTTTTCCCAGCGATCTTCAGTAGCTTCGCTAGGTATCGAATATATATAGTAAGAAACGGCCGGCTCTTCAAAATAGCCATCTACCGCAGACATCACCTCTTCATCGTCGGCAAATCTTTTACCACTGAGCCATTTCTTCAAGTTTGGAAAGAGAAAATAGTCCGGAGGGTGTAAATAGGGAGCATGAGGAAGTAATTCGTATCTCAAATCATTGATTTTGGGCACTGCATTACCGAATGTGTGAACAGGCTCATTGTCGTGATGGAGCAACACCTTCCTTGTTTCCAAATGCGGCGTTTTTCCCTAATTTCATCACCCAAACGCTACAATAAGTTCGCACAATACTCGCCGTTGATGGTTTTTCCTTTTTCAAGATAATCAGTGAAAATTCTAACACGAGTTAACGTTCCCACATATTATACACGTCCCCATTGTACCAAATCTTATTAAATTAACCTTTCTAAACCTTGTGGGGGTTCTTTAAGGCATTCCCCAAAAACCACCCATTCTCTTTATATTAACCTGCCTTCCACTTACCATTCAAAGCCATTTTACATACCTGCAAATGAGCAGCCTAAGCTACCCTGCATCATCTTTCACCTGAAAGCAAAACTCTGGCATGCATGCACATCATTAAATTACTCTGTTCATAATATACGAACCATTCCAATCCAGTCGGCTCAGCCCATCAGCAATCATAATCCATAAACATACACCAATCGTTCAGGGTGTTCTTGTTCCAACAATCCGTTGGTCCAGGAAGACACGCCGACCAGCGTACATGTTGACACAGCTGTAGCCGATATTTTTCCTTCCATTTCGTAATCAAACATTGCCCCCATATCCTTAGGTTCGCAACAGTTACAACCAATTTCCTTTTATGGGCCATCAACCATTATGGGATTGGGCATGAACATGATTGTTACTTAAGCACCAATACCCATGATCATGTCCTATAATGCTCCTTCCTGAAAACTAAAACAAACACACAGTAACCTCACTGCGTTGATTTATTCTACCAACCATCTGTTGGTCCATGGCTTGCACATCTGCAAGTCAAATTTCTCACCATCGTACCCATATCATCATGATCATCATCCTCGGCACTACAACCGGGAACCGGTCTTGGCCTTATTTAGCAAGTCCTGAGGCTTGTTAAATTTTCCATAATGATTTGTTTTTTTCCGGCCAAGGTCATTAGTCTTGCGCCAGAGGCCCCCCGACGGGAAATCGAACCCCGGTCTCCCACGTGACAGGCGGGTATACTAACCACTATACTATCGAGGAGCCCATCGTACCCATATACCAGCACATTAATTTAAGCAATCATATTAATGACCATGCCCTACGATGCTTGCCTAACCAAACAATAGCCACCCTAGCCTTTGCCATAGGCGAACAAATCTTCGGTTTGCTTATCGTCACAGAAAAATTGATTGCCTGCAACGGCACGATTATTGGCGATTATGTAAACAGACGGCGTTCCCATGTACCATAGGTTAAACCAAACAAATGCGCATCTAACGTATGACCCTCGAAATAGCGTTCTGTTTACATAGGACACAGAAACCTATTTCGTTTCTCCGGCGATCATCACGATGATTTACGACAGCAATGCCTGCAGCCTCTTATGCTTGTCCCTTTGTTTGAACAAGTGCAGGATCGTTCGTTGCCGGTATTTCTAGTGAAAGGGTATCGCACTTGACCGTACGGTCATATGGGAAACCCTCCCATTAAACGCTAGTTCGATCGCCCATTGGTTATCACCCAGGAGAAGATCGGATTGGCTACCCTTGGATCGGGAAATCCATCACGATCACGGCTAGTGGATGTTGACGGCAACAGACACTGGCGAGTCAGATTATTACACCCGAGGAGGATAGTCGGGAACCTTAAGGTTACATTTTTTAACGTCTTTTACGAATTGTTCCTTCAATAAAAGTGGTTTGGTCGAGTCGTGATATTTCGTCCCCAGTAAACTAATGTGCCATTGTCGAAAATCGTCGCCGCACGTGCAAGCAAATATAGTACAGCTAAAAGTTATGACAATTAAAAGACTGAATCGATGTCACTGTGTACCGCCTCAGAACAATAATCAATGAAGTTAAACAATCATATACGATTAAATAACTGTGTGTGGGACTTTGTTTTTAAATACATCGGTGGGCCAACTTTTCTGTGTTTTCCTGGAGAATAAATTTAGTGCTCCCAATAGAGTTGTGGGGTATTGCACCTGCGTCCATGTCGACGCACTAGTCGAAATACACCACAACCTCATTAAATTAACCTGTACCTCATTAAATTTCTCTTACAAATATTGTATTCTAAAATACTGCAAATTGTAAAATAATCTAAGATAGTGCAATCCAAAATACTGCACAAATATTGTAAATACCGCATACCTCAAATATTGAACTTTGTTACACCATCCTAATTACGAGGGTAGAATGAAAGGTTTTCGACCTCAACGTGAAGATAGTTGCACTCGTCAATAAAAGCCAGTGAATGCAGTTGTGCATATTTTGACAGTTACTCACCAAAATTTCAGTCATTTTGGACGCGTAGTTTTTATTTGACAGTCGTTTGAGTAAGTCGATGTGAGTGTTTTTGTGAAAATCGACAGAATTGAGTATCGAGCTGCCATTAAATTTTTGTTTTTGAAAGGCAATACGCTTACGCAAATCAAAGATGAGTTGGACACTGTGTATGGGGCCTCTGCACCATAATTTACCACAGTGAAATTTTGGGCAGGTGAATTTAAACATGGCCAAGAGAGCTTGGGAAACGATGAACGTTCGGGACGTCCAAAAACTGGAACAACTGACGATAACATCGCTAAAGTTTACCAAATGGTGCTAGACGACCGCCGAATTAAAGTGAGAGAGATAGCAGAGTCTATGAAAATGTCCAAAGAATGTGTTTGTCACATATTAAATCAAGATTTAGACATGAGAAAACTGTCCGCGTGTTGGGTGCCGCGTTTCCTCACGTTAGGCCAAAAACGTGTCCGAATGAACATTTCCAATGCTCTGGTGGCGCAGTTTAGACGCAATAAATCCGAGTTTTGGCGCCGATTAATTACTTTCGAAGAAACGTAGATACACCATTATACGCCCGAAACAAAAATACAGTGAAAACAGTGGACTGCAAAGGGGGAATCGGCCCCAAAACAGGAAAAACGGTTTTTTTCGGCTGGGAAAGTGATGGTGACTCTTTTTTGGGGTAGTCATGGAGTTATCTTAATCGATTATCTTCAAAAAAAAAAAACCACTACAGGAGCATAATACGCATCAGTACTTGGCCAACTGAATGTTATGATCCTTCTCTCAGGGAGCATGTCTCCTTGTCCTGAAAAGACCTTTAACGTCGGACGCCAACCTAGAGACTGATCCTCGAATACAAAATTCATCGCCCTTTTATACAAAATCTTATCGGGATTTTGTATCGCGGATGCATCGAAATGCAAGCAGAATTTCGAAATGTACTTCGACTGGAGTCGAGTACTGGAGAAAAGGAATGTGATATCTATTTTTAGAATATACACATCTGGCAAGAATGGAGATAAAGATAAGTATTTGTAGGAACATGAGTTTGTTTGCATACGAAGATATGCATTATGGTGTTTAGTTTTAGGATTATTTGGAAATATGAGCATGGTAATTGAACAATTCAATTTGTCTAACATTGGATTGAATGTTAGTTTGGGGATATGGATTAATGGTAAAGTGGTGGGTAGAAATGTATGTGGAGGGAAAATGGTAGGGCTTCTTGGAGCACTACATGAAGGCGGAAATTGCGGAAAAGCTGCCACATTTGCAGAAACAAAATCCTGTTTCACCAAGACAACGCGCCGTCTCACACCTCAGCGGTTGCCATGGCCTAAATCGACGAATTGCGATTTGAACTGCTTGACCATCCGCCTTACTCCCCAGATCTAGCCCAAAGCGACTTCTTTTTGTTCCCTAATCTAAAAATTGCGCTCGGAGGACAGAGATTTTCGCTAAATGAGGAGGCAATCATCTTCTTGAACAGTTATTTTGCAGAAAAAAACGCCGAGTACTATTTGGGCGGGTTAGAGAGGTAGGATCATCGCTGGGAGAAGTGTGTAAAGTTACAAGGAGACTATGTAGAAAAATAAAAATACATTTTAAGAAAAAATGTCTTGTATCTTTGTTAGGTCGGAAACTTTGTAGCGATTCTAACAGATACACACAATTCACAAGCAAAAATAGTGAGGAACACCGAACGAAGGAAATCGAATAAGAAAAATACATCAGAACCGTATACCAAGCGATAAATAAAAGTAATTCACACCAGTGGAATATAGTCGAGTTTGGAAATCAAATTCTAAACACGGTCAGTAGTCTGATGCTTCACTGCTTCGCTTTTCAACCGTTTCATCGTGTGTTCAATTCACCTTCTTCACTATCCTTGCTTATAGCTTAACGCTATAACTTTTCAGCCCATCCATGTAATAATCAATAGCTAAACATAGACACATACGACTCCTCCCATCTATACAAGGAAACCTGTCAACGATTAGTACTTTTCCAACGAAGCTCTTATCGGAGGACTGAACTCCGGACACATTGTTATCACCATGTTCATCATATAAAAGCAGCCAACCAGAGAAAACCGTCGCCCTTTTAAGTTTTAGAAAATATAGTGTTTTATTATCTCACGCGTATCCCACAAAACTGAAATCATAACCTTGCCTCCAGATGCTACCGTTTTTTTTTTTTTTTTTAGGTTTTACACTAACGCGCACAAAAGGGAATTTTGAGGTACCCTTAAATGTCAGAGCACTGTGCGAGCGGATGGAGAAGAAGGGGATTAGAAAAGGAGGTATCGATGTATATTGGTCTTAAATGCCTGGACATCACAACGACGAGGAAACACATGACCAGGTAGATCATTCTACATTTGTGTGGTTCGGCTAAAGAATGACCCGCCGCGGAACTTTCTTTTAGATATTCCATCGCGGGGTTAAAGAATGTTGTATTAACTCACTCGAATTCCAAAAAAACTGAAACTATATCCTTGCCTGCAGATAGAACCGTATTTTTTTCTTTAGTTTTTACACTAACTCGCAGAAAAGCGAATTTTGAAGTACCCTTAAATGTCAGAGCACTGTGCGAGCGGATAGAGAGGAAGGGGATTAGAAAAGGAGGTATCGATGTATATTGGTCTTAAATGCCTGGACATCACAACTACGTGGAAACACATGACCAAGTAAAGCATTCTACATTCGTGTGGTTCGGCTAAAGAATGACCCCCGCGGAACTTTCTTTTAGATATTCCATCGCGGGGCTAAAGAATGACTCTCTATGTTTATTTGTGCGCCTGAAGTTCACTTTCGACATGAACTGATGCGCATTCACTGATTGAAGGTATCGCGGGAAAATGCCTGAATGTGCAGAAACATTCAGTAAGTTCAGTTGAGCAATGACCCTGGTAATACCCATAAAAAAGTGATAGACATGATACTGTGGGGGTTCTCTATATCACACGGAGAACCAACCCCCAATTCCTACCTAACATCGACCGCTAACAGCGCGCCACCATAACCCAAACCTGCAATAGCACACATTCTCATACATGCAAAGAATACACTTCCCAATATGCCCAGAATCCATTTCCGAACCTGTAATAAGAGGCATTTTTAAAACCTACAAGAGAATATAAATCATCTCCCTCATATACATCAAACCGCATACATTTTCCCCAAAAACCACATTGGTTAATTTCTTACTTGAACTATATTTCTCGCTTACAACCAAGCAGCATTAATTTCCCCCGAAACTCATTCCGGCTCACTTCCTGCTTAAACTATTTCCCTCGCTTGTAACCAAGCAACATTTAGTTTCCCCGAAAACGATTTCGGCTCCCGTCCTACCTAAACCATCTGGTACAATACCAGTTCTCCTTACTGGTAAGCCACCAGCACGATGCGTTGCATTTCCACAAAACAACCATCGCAACGACCGAGACCCATGTCCCTTTGTCTAACCGACAATTCATGCTCATACCCGGTTATGTCCCCGAAACCGATTTCTCCGTATACATAGCGACAGAGAAATCCAATTCAGCCTGTACGGCAGTAATTCTCTGCAACTAAATCATCTGTGCACGCATAGCAACCCTTTTCAAGTTCTTAGTAAGTCGCAGTGAGTTTTACTTGGCGATGACTCCACTGCCACGGCACCATGAATGGATTCTTGCCCATTTTAGTCAGTCGAGTCGTAACCACGGAAGTGCACACACCTCTATTAGAACAAAGTCTCTGCGCGGGTGCAAAAGCAGTCCTCACCAAATTAAACTCTTGATTCCGCATCCGCCCTCTGATAAATATACATAAATTAGAACTAATTAATAAAGCGACAAACAGTGTCGTGAATATACCCAAGAGAGAATTAAATATTCCTAGTGCTGCCGAAGTCAAATTTCATCACTCAGGGAGAGGAGTCGCTTTTTATCAAACCCGGAGTGTTGTGCTGGGCTGCCGAATCTAATTTTTGTTCCGCCCGGTTGGTGTGCCGTGGAAACATAAAATGATTTGAAAAGACGTTATTAAGCAACCGATGATCGTGATTCGTAATACTCAAACAATATTAATTAAGTTAGTTTTTCTGTGAAACAAGACCAAGGAGGAAAGCGATCCTGTGTAATGATCCATAATTAACGAAATCAATAGACGTTTTTAAACGTAAAGATAAGATAAACTTAATACCAAAAGTGCTTTGTTAATGAATTAAAGAAAAAACAGAGAAAAAAAGAAAAAGGAGATAAAAAAAACATTAACAATAAAACTTTCCCGGTGAGTTTTCATTTATGCTTTATCCCTTTTGGTGAACAATCTTCGTCGGAACATCGTTGGGCATAAGGTGAACCTATCGCTGTACGCCGGCGCCCAGACCAAAACCCCCACCGTCAAGAACCTCTTAAATTGAACGACAGAAAGATAGTCTTTTATCTATTGGATCAGTGAATTGACCACTCCATAGGAATGCAATTTTTACAAAAGGGCTGGATCCCAAACTCTATGGAAGGGTTTTTAAATATCCAGTGCAACAACCTTGCTTTCGCCGAAGTAGTGGACGGAATGGCTCCACCTTTCGCTAAGGTACGCCATCAAATCTCCTGTAGACCTGTGGGGGTATTTTCGTAGATGTACCGGCACGGGAATTGGTTCACTAATTCTCCAACACTAGATAAATAAAACTTAGTTCAATCATCAAGAAAAGGAAAAATAAACGCTGTTTTGTTGTTTAAATGTTCCTTTTATTTTTACTTATTTTCTTATCTAGTTTTGCCCAAATTGCTGTGGAATTTTATTAGTTAGAACACAAATGTCTTTATATTCCTGATCACCATGTAAAAGAAAATCTCTGTACAAAAATAATACTTGACGTGGACAACAATTGAATCGTGAATATTTGGGATCAGCACATACACATAGCACACTCTGGTGGTGGTGTTTAATATATCAATTATTTCATCATCATCATCATCGGCACTACAACCGGGAACCGATCTTGGCCTTATTTTGCAAGTCCTGAGGCTTGTTAAGTTTTTCCATAATGATTTATTTTTTCTGGGCAAAGTCATTAGTCTTGCGCCAGGGGCTCCCCGACGGGGAATCGAACCCCGGTCTCCCGGCTGACGGGCGGGTATACTAACCACTATACTATCGAGCAGCCCCAATTATTTCACATGAAATTTATAAATTTGCTACGAGCACTTCGACACCTTTTTCAATGAATCTTATTTGATATTTTTAATGCTCTCAGTATGTCCATATAATGTTTCTCTAATTTTCGTTAGCAGCTTCTCAATGATAAGCAAAAGTACATAGATGACAGCCCGACCGAAATACAAACTATATGCAAATTCTCTTTGTGCAAATGATTGAAACTTAAACTGCTTTTTCCGAACTGAATAAAATACGTTGTCCGTCCCGCATAAACTTTGTATTAATTAAGTAGCACAGCACAAGCAGTGGAAATTCATGAAAATAGGTTTCCTATTTATTTATAGCGACTTGAATGAAATAAGTTATTGATTTATTAATAGGTTCTCTTTGATACACGTTTAACAGAGGATTGATGTGGAATTAATGATTTAACCGGTAAGGAGAATCTTTTGCACTCGCGCAGAGACGTTATTCCACTCGAGTGTGTATTTCAGTGGTTAAAACTAGACTTTGATTTGGGTTTTGGACCCCGAAAAGACGAAAATGGATGTGCGCTCTCCCGTGTGCACGCTGCGGTGGTTGGATTTCGACTAACTTCAGCAGCTTACTTAGGATCGCACACTCATCCGCATTCTCCCATTAAGGTGAATAAACGCTTGCGAATTTGCCCAACAGTCAATGAACTTAGGGAGAATGGGGAAACTGCAACGGAGAGAATGACGATTTCACGGTTGATTTGCTTTCGCATAAGGTGACCGCATGACCCAGTTACGTATTTGATTGCTCTCAGAGTGCAGAGCCAAAATACACTCCGAGAAGGGGAAAGGGTTGGGTTGAAAAGTATATTTCTTATACTTTTCACCTGGGTTTTTTGATCCCCAGCGAATAGCTGTGCCTGGCGCAGGTCAAAGGACGCAGCAATGGCTTGGGATAATATCGGCGTGGGAAAAAGACTAAATGAATTCGCGATAACCCAAGCCGTTTCGCTATGTAGCAACAGCGTCGCTTACCCACACTTTGCTGTTGCCTACCAGGCATGAGATTTTTGACTTCCGATAGGAAATCTAATGTGGTTTATCAAATATGTTGCCATATGGCTTGAAAAAGCAGAATTCGGTTATGCATTATCTGCATAGAAGGATGAATTCAGGTTATGCGTCCTTTGGGAGGGTACCTTTAACAGGTGATATAGGCCGTCAAATGGGATCGGGGTTGACGTTGTGTGCGGTCAGCGGGCGAAATTGTGGTTGTAATTGTGGGTTGGTTCTCAGCGTAATATAGAGAACCCCCACAGACCTTTCTCCTATCCATCGGATCAGGGAATTGTGCACTCCATAGCAATGCAAATTTGACAAAAGGGCCGGAAGCCAAACTCTGTTGAAAGCTTTTGATGACAACCTTGCTTTCGCCGAAGTAGTGGACGGAATGTCTCCACTTTTCGGTAAGGTACACCATCAAATCTCCTGTGGACCTGTTGCCATGAAAGCCATATTGACGGTCATTGTTATTTCCAAATTTGACGTGATTTCATTACCTTCGAGAGAATAGAAGTTAGTGCTATGGGTCGGTAAGGAGAAAGGTACGATTTGTCACCCTTTTTGGAAATTGTCTGAATGTTCGCTGACTTCCATCTATTTGGGAAACGGCCAGTAGAATAAGACAAATGGGATAGTTTCTGCAGTCGTTTACCGTACGAAGAGGAATATTTCTTCAAGAGAATTGGAGGAATGCCATCAGGACCAGTAGATTGATTTCCGTTAATTTAAAAATTAGACCTTCGATGCACATCGTGTCAAACACCTTTTAAATGTCCAGGTTCACGGCAATGATGGGTTCTTTATTAAAGAGTGCCGCGCTGACGTGGTCTTGAAATACATTAAGAGTCATGGTAGTGTGGCGGTGCCGCCAAACCCCACGGTACACTTACCTAAAAACCCACATAACCTCATCCCAAGTCGCATAAGTTTTGCTAATGCATTTGCATTAAGCACCTGAAAATGCTTCACGCATTAATTAGATCAAATCTATAATCTTAAAGTCCCTGTAAAGAAAATTTACCTTTTCATGCATTACTTCGCATTCAATTTTCCGTAAGATTTCTTTCTTTGCTTATCTGGAATTCCAAACCAATTCGGCACCAGACAAATTCCTGTAAAAAAAATGGTTCGGTTTGCATACAATGTAACCGTCATGCCAGGGACCATAAATATTGCGCCGTCTATTTTCCAACTTCGCCATGTGTACGAAAAATTTCTTTACGTACACATTGGCCGGCGACTTTTTTCTCCCAGCAATAAAATTCTCTAGCTCGCACCATGTGCTTACAGAAGAACGCTGTTCCTACATAGGTGTCCTGCGATACCATAATCAATTCATATCGTTTGTGGTATCCGAAAAACATTTTTTTTCATTTAATGAGCGGCTGCTATTTTTTTAGCTGACCCTCATTACCGGACGATGCATAAGCAAACCCATTAGCGTCCGACGAGTTCGGTTTTATTTGCTTTACCGAAATCGTATCATATGAATGCACTGTATGCCCTTTCTTTGTTCTAGGTTCGTTCTCATCCATGAAAGAACCATGCACACACACCACTGCACTGAAAGAGTGCATTTCTGTGGCGGCCACGCCCTTAAGAGAAAAGTTTTTTCTCTCTTCCCTTTCCTTCACCCTAACCTAGGATGGAATTCATGTCAGAGTCTTATCCTTGGTGAGTCATTTCACATCAGCAGACTAGAACGGTCACGCGTCACTCCCGTTCTCCGCCGGCAGCGGAGACGCGTAAATAAATACATACCAGAGTCGTGTGTTGTTCGATTTTGATATTCACCCAAAAACTAAAGAACAAATCTAATGTAAATGTATAAACAAGTGTTAAGGTTAACGAAAACGAAATAAATTGAAAATTAATTAAGGACAACGTGTGTTTTACTTAGTCCTGGTGTGGACGTTGCGTCGTCGAGTTCGGTTTGTGCTTTTCAAGTTTACTTTCCCGCGGCTGAACATTTGATTAGTGATGGGGACGGAGTAGAACCCCGTGTCGTACGCCGGCACATAGACTTTTACCCCCACAGTAGTGCTGTGCGCTCTTCTAAATCCAAATTGGAAATCGGTGTTACTCAACTGGAGGTGAAATCGTTAGTCTTTTATATCGCCCTGCACCCTGTGATTGTCGTCGTGGTCATTAGCCTGCAAAAAGCTGGTGTGCGTTCTACTATTTAGTGGGCAGCGTCTTCCCAGGAAGCGAGTCATTAATTGTCAATCGCAGTATCTTCTCAGGAATCGGCACACTGTTGTTTTATCCAGCGTGTTCCTAAGATTTCGCACCATATATGGTGGCGTATCCCTGGACATTGAGTAACGCGTCGATAATACATTATTTGTGCTCCATTTTGTAAACTCAACAATAAATTAAGTTCGCTCTTTGCTGAAGACAGTCCATTGCAAAGGTTTGTAGGCTTTGGATGCGCCATCTTAATGTTCTCTCTTTCTCTCTCTCCCCCCCTATCTCTATCTCTATCTCTATCTCTCTCCCTCTCCCCCCCTCTATCTCTCTCGCTCTCTCCCCCGCTCTCTCTCTCTCTTTCTCTCTCTCTCTCTCTCTCTGTCTATCAGTCTATCTGTCTATCTATACCCCCCCCCCCCCCCTTCCCGTTTTTTTATCTATTTCTGTCTATTCACATCTCTCTCCTTCGTTCACTCTACCTCTCTCTTCTTATTCACTTCTATCTATCCATATATTTTTCTCCACCTTTCCTTACTCTCATTCTCCTTTCAATCACATCTATTTGTTAATGCCCTTTCCCTTTTTATCTCTTTTTCCCTCTATCTCTGCTCATCCTTTATCCATATCCACCTGTCGATACTACATTCTACCTCTTTTTTAATTCCTTATCTTCCTTTGTACATATCTATTTATTCGTATCCCCCCTTCATCCTTTCTTCCCCTCTCCCACTCTTCCTTCCAGTATATGTGCAATGCATTACACTTTACAGTGATTCTTTAATGTATGCGGACAATAAGCATAAGACACCACAGATCATCTGGAATTGGAAATTTCAAAAGATATATTTTCTGAACCGCTTCGTCAAGTTGATTAGAAATCGTAAGGTAAAATATATCACCTACTGGTTAAGGAAAGTTAAACATTTCCCAGCATTTCAACCAATAAAAGTTGTCACTAATGCACATACCAACCGTGAAATTCTCTTCAATATCGGAGAGCTAGGTGCTATTCATGGCTAATGGCTAGAAATCGTGAATGCGATTTACAAATCAGTGAGAAGATTAGGATTTATGAAAACGAGCACAACAATGAAGATAGCTTATTAGGAAAAATATCTAATGGCACACAAGAGAAAAAACGAAATTAATTGCTGAACAACCTTACCTTGCTATTTGTTCGACATTAATTTAACTGATGCTTTGGCAGAACCAATTTCTGTTTACATCTGAGGAGAGATCGAGGTAATGTGATTCATCAAGTTGAAGAACTCGTCCCCTATCGAAAATTTTGAAATGGAAAGTTGAAAGCGAATGATACACAATTTTATTTATTTTACTTATTAGTGTTAGCGTATACAAGAGTTTTGAAATTTTATTTGACCAAAAAAAAAGTTCTATCCTTCCCAAGGCCATCCGATATTTTCTTGTCTCGTTTTAATTATCGATTTAATCATATTTTCAACTGTCGGTTCATTGGATTTTAAGCTGGTGAAACCTTTAGTTTTAAATCGTAAACGTCGGTAGAGCTTTCGCAGATATCTTTTCCATGATTTCTTGTGACGAGCTTCCTCAATATCTGTGGTCGATGCTGCAGGCGGGGAGAATAGTACGACATAGAAATCATCGGATGATTCACCTTTGCGTAGAGTATCCCGGGATTGTAGATTGTCTACTTCATCACCTGAGAAACCAAGATTTCTTAAAATATCTCTTAGATCCTCGGCAGTAACCTCTACATCGGATGTGGGACGAAGATCTGGATCTTGATCACCCGTCTTTTGCTGTTCGCCCATTTCATCGTTTTGTACAGCTTCATCTCGTTTCCATCTCAACACTAGGGGATTTGATGTCTCGAACCCTTCTACATTCACTGGTACGAAAGGAGAACTTAAATCCACAGTATTTCTTCCAGTCGGGATACCTCCGATAGATTCCACTAAGATAACCAAGAACAAAGAACAAACTAGAAACATCGTTGTGCTGTTTCTTACCGACCAACTCTGATTAGTTTAACTGCTTACAAATTCAGCAAGGTGACTAAAGGGTTTTTTTCGGAGCTTTACCTTTTATATCTCGATTGCCGGAATGAAATCAACCTATCACGACAGAATATAGAAAGTATGTTTTAAAACATTTATCATACTTTCTTCATTCGCGTATTGGGATGGACCCAAAAGAAACGCAACGCTACGGATTTCGCTTGATTGAATTTATTTATAACTCTTTTGAAATATGTATAAGCACACTGATTCGCTATCCGGGCAGTTTTTTTTCTGTTTTCGGTTTCTCATTCCCCTACAGTTAAAGTGGTGAATATGGGATTTAAACTAGAGTCTGTTTATTTATGAGCCCGTGCTCACTAATAAATTCATTCACCTATCCCCTGGAGAAAAGTGAATGAAATGAGTTTCAAAAATTACTCTATTCCATAGTAAAACACCGCGAATCAAGCGGATGCTGATGATCTAGAATCCAAAGCATTCCATCACTTTTATTTTTGTAGAGCGTTTTGGGGAAGTGTTTCCGTACACTACAGCAGATACTTAGCAAACTGGTACTTTCAATTTGCTTCGTTTTTAAAATCTTCAAACAAAACTAATTTGGATTGAATTTTTTTTTTTACAGAAAATTTATTGATGGTTAAGAAAGTTAAGATTTCTTTCCGACTGCAAAAGGAATACCATCCACCAGTATATAATGTTATATTGTAACTTAGGTTATAGTGTGCATTCTAGTCAAACATTTGAATTATGATATTTCCCAATCAAACAAATTGCCAAACTGGAATGAAGATATCAATAAAAACGAATGACCATCATTAACAGATGGAAAATAGAAGTAGTTGGCAAGGAATATAGCAAGTGAATATCTAAGTTGGTTATCTTAGAGCTCATCTAGCAACTCCCATAAACCAGCACGTGCAATCCTATCTCCACAGTCCTGCTATATATGTTTATATATTATCCCTTCGTTTCGGTTATGCACTTTAGGAGGTATTATGTATTAGCTTATGCGAATTATTCAGTAAGGAAAGGATTGGTGATTAATTTATGTAGAGTTAATCTTCCTTAACAATCCACCAAAGCTTGATGATGCAGTGGAATGCGAAATACAATGCATTAAGTGAACTTTGTTTTGGCGCATCGGTCAATAATGTATAAAGGTCAGAGTCATAGATATTTCAAATCAAATTTGGTTTTAAAATTGCTATAAGTTTAGGGTTCCTGTCCTCCAAATCATTGGCCTGTGGTATGGGCTGCTGGAGTCGGGGCGCTTGGTTGGCGTGAGCCGACTCTGCCATTTCCAGGTAGACTGATTCGGTGGAGACGGCTCTATTCTGTTTTTTGACGTCGTGGATGACCGTTATCTGTTCCGTGTGTCGGATGATGCAGTGGGGGTGTGTGTAGGGCACTTCGAGTGGTTTCTGATGCTGTAGAGTCGTCTGAAGATGTGAGTGCAGGATTGCAGCCCAATTGTGTGCCAGATTACTGGGACCGGCCGGATAGCTGTCAAAAACCAGAACAGACCTGTCCCGGCTCCGGTGCGACGAGCTCTTCGGGGATCCGGATTGCCGCGCCGTAGAGTATCTCAGCTAAGAACATCCCTGCATCAGAACTCGTTTCGTTACAGAGCGGGGAAGCTGTGAAACTCCCTTCCCACGCGAGTGGTCCCGGAGCGTTACAACCTGCAACTGTTCAAAAAGAACTGGAACAGTTATTTGATGGCATCTTGGGGCGCTCCCTCGGCGCTATAGGTTCGTCTCTCCCGAAAGAAGACTAATTATAAAAAAAAAAAAAAAAAAAAAAAAAAAAAGGACGCTTTGAGGTTCTCCTTGTAGACCGTCCTGAGACATAGCAGGACTGTGGGCGAACTATCCAACCAAGAATGTGGACGACACCGTAAGACCACTTTGAGAATATGATGGAATCCCTCCACCATTCCATTGGACGTATGGCGTTGTGTGGATCACGCCCATGAACGCCCATGGTTCTGATGAGCTCCGTGAAAAGCTCGCCGCCTCAAACTGTGGCTTTCTATCCGATGTGGTGCAGAGTAGGCTTCCGACCAATGGAAATGATCCATAATCCCTTAGCGACTGTGACTGTTTGGATGTTGGGCTGGGGCACCGCTACTAGCCATGGCGTGAATCTGTTGGTGATAGTCAGGTACAATAGTACTGCATGCCTTGGATAAGTGGCGTCATGATGAGCACTAAATGGAGCTCCTTATTGTGACGGTCTACCTTGGACCGTTAGCAGGCCTCACTGTGGCAGGCCCCAGCGATATCGTCCTTGTGCACACCGGACCGGACGAATTACCCCCTATATGGTTTGGCTGTTGCTCTTCCACTTAAATGGAAGAGGCTGTGGATGATGCTGCCTGCAAGGCTCCGGAAGGTACGGTTGAATGATGATGTCTTTCGTAGTACAGTAAATGTTGTGACCGCTGATTGACGTACATCAAGTTCGGCAGGTTCGCGAGGTGGCTTGAGCCTTGGCGATTGAGTCCGCGCTCAGCGCTGTAGGCATTAAGATTTCCAGCAGATCTAGCCATCAGACCATTTCGGTGTGCCGGTAGCAATGGAGTGCTCGTTCGGCGGTGATAGTGGAAACTGAGAGCAGCACTGCCGGACGAAGTATCCATGCCGGATGAAATATCACGTTGTTGAGTAGGTCGATTAGGCGCCTGTTCTTGGCAGGTACATGAGTCCATGTTTCCCTAGGAAGTCCGCCCTCAGTATAGCGTGGGAAATGTCTCAAATAAGGGTTTTTTATTGTAGTTTTCCCTTAATTTATTATTTGTTATTCATTAAAATTGTGCTATTGTCGTTGTATAGATTTAAGATTATAGTTGTAAAGGAATTGCTATCCTAAATCTCTTAAGTACTAGTTGTAAAATATACCATAAATGTAATTATCTACCAAATAAAAATTGAATTGAATTGAATTGAATCGGCGATGATAAAGTTGCGCACGAAGTGCCGACGCAGACCCAGATACAATGTGCGTCGTTAGCGTCCGTATGGGGATATCGGCGTCGAGTTTGCTGCGTATAGGATACTATTTATTCACTGAAAGTTTTTATCCAGCTTGGGTAACAGGCAGACGACCAAGTCCATGTCGATCAAGAGCTTGGCTTGAGATAGCCGATCGTGAAGATGCAGGTGGAGCTCGTCTTGAGATCAAACTTCTGTCATCTGCATCGGGAGTAGGCGAATAAAATCCCCAAATTCTTGAATGTGCAGGGTTGCCTGCAGGTGGGCTTGTCGGTGCCGGATTCTCAATGCTACCAGCTCCATCTTCCTTTGGTGAACAAGTTGCAGCAGAACTTGATGGGGATTCAATTGAAACAGTGCCCGTGTCTTGGCACGCCTACTTGAACCCCACAACCCATCCGAAGGACACGCAAACTCTTGTCTGCATAAGCCAAATTCCAATGCATATCCTAATTATGAATAACAGTTTTATGAGAACTCATAAAACCGAACCATTACTCTAATGAGCACATTGAACACCACACCCGAAATCAAGATTTTCCATCTGAAACGTTCGTTTCAAGATAGAAAATCTCTTTTTGTTTGTCATTTATAAGTAAGATGCATCGCGATCTCCGAGGCCAGTTGATAGATATACATGGTCCCTGGAGCAAGTGCTGCAGGAGACCATCAGGATAATAAATAAATGATTTTACAAAATAAAGAAGACCCTGTACGCCTAAATAAAACGGCGTTTTATTCTGATATGGTGAGTAGAGCTGTGGCTCTCGCCCGTTTCGTTTTTCTTCACAGATTGTCGCTGATGCTGAAAATCACTTGCCGCTGGCGGTTGCCCTCTGAAGTTTGCGGCACTAGAATCGACAACGATCGGTCGCTACTCTTCCCTCAGGTTTGAGGAAGCACGGCGGCGACCGCAACGGGTCCCCTCAGGAGCGGTCAATAGAGATTCCTCATCCTATTCAGGACCAGGAGACACGCTACCAATAACTAATACACAGACCCAGAGGAGAAATTGAATCTTATGCCGCGAATGTTACACAGATCGACTCAAATCCCGGTTCCATTGGAATGGCCCGACACAGAACACTAAAACCACCACAGAATGGATGCGAGTCAGGACCAACGATAGATAACTGGAAGTAACCACTTGGTGTTATGTCCTTGTAGTAGGTGCCACACTAGATCCGTGCCGAAATCCAGGCCACATCATTTCCATGACGAATATTATGCCACTCAAACACCAAAAACTCTCCAAAGATTATAAATCAATCGAGAGTGTGGATGCTTGAGGTCAATATAAAGTGTACTTACTATAACTTGAAATAGAAAAGCAATCTTAATAAATTTTAACCTGCCAGTATTTTTTTTCAAGGGCAGCCAATTTGGTAGCTGACAGTTAATTTCCGATTAGTTTAATTTGCAAGGTGAACAAATTGTTCAAATTTGCTTTGAAAATAATAGTTCAGTGGTGGAACCTATCATACCCTGTCTTCATTTGCAGTGACAAAGCCTAATTTTGCTTGAATGACGGTGTTAAGAAGCAGAATTGTCGCATCTGGTGTGAAAATCATCCATGACCCACTGTTGAAAATCCATCATATCCACGAAAAGTTACCATTTGGTGTGTTTTATGGGTCGAAGGAATCATTGGGCCATTTGTTTTTCAAAAGTGATGCTGGTGAAAATGTTACAGTCAATGGAGACTGGTATAGAGACATACTTACTAATTTTTTGATCGCTCATTGGGTGGTGTTGACATTAGAGAGATAGTTTAAACAAGAACGCCCATATACAGTGAGCGATGGTATTAATTTATCAAAATAAACATTTGATTAACAATTAATATAGAGAAGTGTCCACTGGCCATCTCGTTCGTTTAATTTAACAATGCTTGACTATTTTTTTTTTTTAGGAACATCTGAATATCCGCTGGTAAGCCAGAGACTATTAAAAATCCGAAATTAATTCTCAGCCTTCCTTCGAAATGAGTTTTAGGTCAATAACCATTCCTCCCGGCTTTCTTTGCGCCAGAATTGCATTGCAATTGCCTAAGTGTAATATTACAACTGAACTATAGAATTCTTGTGACACAAAAGCATCCTTTTGAACACATTTTAATAAGATTGACCTGAATTACAAAAGCGTTAAATTATGTTACAACGGTTTTTGGGTAGTACCCGCCTGTCCAGGTTTTTAAACCGCCTCAACATACTTTCAACTCATTTCATTTGTACAACCCGCATAAATTTTTACCAGTGAAAATTTCGTGAATTTGTAAATCGTGGAAGCTTCACAAGTGATAATGAACTGCTCACATGATAGATAGATATCTTACTGAGATTCACTGTGTGGTCTGAGGAATCTCCGTCCCTTGCGGAGATTTTTGTGAATACGGGGCCAAATGGATCTTAACCAAGTCCTAGTTTTGGGAACAGTGTGTGAATTAAATTATTTTGCAAATTGCAGCTCTAAAAAATTACTCAACAAGTTAGATGTCTCACATGTCTAAGGTGGCAAGCCACGTAATTATCTATTGTAATTCTTTCACACATAATAAATAGATTTTTAGCGTGGTGTGGCTAAGAAACATCGCATCGTCTGTTAATGGGGCGCAACATACCACAGAACTCTCACGTTGTTTATTTCTATTCCCGTGTTTACGATTAATATAACGAAAGCGAGGTGATTGTACTTAAGCGTCACAACTCCCGCACGAACTTAAAAGACGTCTGAGTACTTAAAAATATATTTCTGTAGGACAGTCTAATGATAGTGATGAGGTTGAATTTTAATTAACATATTGTGAAAAACATTTTACTATAAACTTTCAAGACATTTATGGAACTCACCTTAATGACGCTTGCGTGTACATATAAACTTAAATCTTTTTCAAAAGTTGTTTCTGAAGAAAGTGTTTTATTAGGGCGTTCTTTATTTTGCTTCTCCGGTATCTTAAATTCTGATAAGCATTTGTTAGGCATAATTAGAGTTGTTTCAGCAAAAAAAAAAAAGCATTCACTTTCGACTTCTTCTAAAAGTTTCAAACCAGAAGTTGGGCAATATTTAAAATTCATCCTTTTTTTAAACTTTCGGAAAAATATATATATTTTTTTTTAAGTTATTAAATTTCGCATGATATTCAATAATCATCTCATTTATTGAGAAGCTCTTTTCGCCAAACCAACATTTTAAATTTGGAGACAGGAAAAAGTCACAGGAAGTAATAAGATATAATGAGATGTATTCTGAGAGCCCCAATGGGTTAGCAAAGGGGGTGGCTATTAGTAATGCGCCCTCACAGCGGCTAGTTCACACAATCGCTGCAGAAACGCAGATCAAGACATTTTCGTAAGGCATATTACACGAATAATAATAAATCTTTCAAAATCCGTGATTTTTTTTTATAATCATCATCATCGGCACTACAACCGGAATCCGGTCTTGGCCTTATTTAGAAAATCTCTCCACCGGTCCCGATTTCGAGCCGATGTCATCCAGTTTGGCACTCCCAGGTTTTGGGCATCCTGGTCTACGCCATCCCCCCATCGCAGACAAGGTCTGCCGGGCTGTCTCCTTCCATACATCCTGCCACAAAGGACTTTCCGGGCAGGCTCCTCTTCGCTCATTCGCGCTAGGTGTCCCACCCACCGGAGTCTACCGAGCTTGATTTTTCTTACAACATTAGCTTCAAGGTAGATTGCGTAATACTCATGGTTGTAGCGTCTCCGGAATCGTCCTCCCTCACATACGGGGCCAACAATTCTCCTTAAGACCTTTCTCTTGAACGCGGCTAAGAGTTCAGAGTGCCTTTTATTGAGCACCCAGGTCTCGGATCAATACATGAGTACTGGTAAGACCATGGTCTTATACAGTAGTAGATTGGATGTTCTGGATAATTTTCGGGATTTAAAGAGCCTTGATAGACCATAGGAGCTTTTGTTGGATTTGATCAGCCGTTCGCGCATTTCTTCTTCCATATTGTTATCGGCTGATACTATTGACCCAAGGTAGTTAAAGGATTGCACTACTTCAAATTCGTGCTCCACTACCCTGATAGTTTGACCAACGTTAGGTCTTCTCTTCGCAGAAGTTGCCACCATGTACTTAGTTTTCCCCTCATTAATGTACAGTCCCAGTTTTTGTGCCGCCTGTTCGATCTAGGTGAAGGATTCCTCTACAGCCGGTTCGGTTCTACCGATGATGTCCATGTCATCTGCATAGGCAAGTATCTGGCAGGAGTTAGTGACAATAGTCCCTCTAGTTGTAACGCTAGAGTCACGGATTGCTTTCTCCAACGCCAGGTTGAAGAGGAGGCAGGACAAACCATCCCCTTGTCTCGGAGTCCATTATAGATGTTTATTGGTTTGGACAGCAATCCCGCTATTTTTACTTGACTAGTTACGTTGGTCATGATCAACCTACAAAGACGTATCAATTTGTTTGGAATGCCGAAATTCTCTCATGGCATTATATAGTTCTATCCTGGTTATGCTGTCGTAGGCGGCCTTAAAGTCTATAAACAGATGATATAATGGAATCTTAAATTCCTGACTTTTTCCATCGCCTGCCTAGGGGTGAATATCTGATCAATTGCTGATTTGCCTGGGATGAAGCCATACTGATATTGACCAATGATGACTTTAGCGTATGGGGATATCCGATCTTGTAGGATAGTGGAGAGGATCTTATATGCGGTACTCAGCAATGTTATACCCCTATAGTTGCTGCACAGTGTGATATCTCTCTTCTTATGTATGGGACAAATTATACCACGACGCCAATCTTCCAGCATCTCCTCTTTCTCCCATACGTGCACCACGATTTCATGAATTGCGTGATGTAACGCTGTCCCTCCTTGTTTGTTCAGCTCAGCTGGTATACCATCAGCTCCAGGGGCTTTATTTGATTTGAGCTGTCTAATGGCTGTTAATGTTTCCTCGATGCTTGGTGGCGGCAGCATTTGGTCTTGATCTTGCATTGGTGGAGCCTCCAATTCTTCTGTGAGCTGACCACTTAACAATTCATTGAAGTGCACTTCCCATCGCTCCAGAATGCCTTCAGGATCGTTGATCAGATTACCATCTTTATCCTTGCAGTAAGTGCAGCGTGGTGTGTACCGCGTCATACTGCGGATTATTTGGTAGAACTTCCGCGCCTGGCGCGGGCCAGGCTCTCTACTTTTCTCTATTTCACAGACAAGGTTTTTTTTCCGATACACTTTTCTTTTGTCTGTCAAGCCTTTTTTCAGATCTTCTGAGCTCATTGTATTTCTCCTCGCGTACCCGCGTCCTATGAGACTGCTGCATTGCCCGGTATGCAGTATTCTTACGTTCAGTCGCTAGTTTGCACTCATCATCAAACCAGTCGCTCCGATCTCTACGACTACTGCCTAAGATGGAGTTGGCAGTACTAATCACAGTATTCTTAAGGCGTGTCCATTTCTCTTCTATGCTCGGCATTCTGGCCCGAGGACTTACTCTCTCTCCGTCGAGCTCTTCGAGGGCGAGTCTTAACGCATGACCAAAGGTGTTACCGGTATTCTCATTGCGTAAGGCAAAACGTGCAATACGTCTCCGTAAGGCAATCCGTGCTCGGAAAACTGTACCAACAAGATAGTGATCCGAGTAGACGTTGGCACCTCGGTACGTTCGTACCATCATCGGGCTCGAGGAGTGGCGGCGATCTATCAGCACGTGGTCAATTTAGTTGCGAGTGCCTCCATCAGGTAATACCCAGGTGGCTTGCAGCAACCAAGTTTTTTGATGCTGCCAGTTCGATGCCTCGTAGTCCATTGTTATATTTTTGCATTCAAATCACCAAGAACGATTTTCAGATCGTATCTTGGGCAGGCATTGAGGCCCGTTCGACGTTCTCGTAGTATTCTTCTTTTTCGTCGTCAGGGGACTCCTCTGTAGGTCCGTGAACGTTAATGAGACTTATGTTCTTAAACTTGCCTCGTACGCGAAGGGTGCATAGCCTTTCATTTATTGCATTAAAGCCGATGATGGCAGGCTTCAGTTTTTGGCTGACTAGAAAGCCTGTCCCAAGCACATGGTGTTTTGCATGACAGCTGTAATATATGTCATACTCGTTTCTGTGAATAACACCACTCCCCGTCCATCTTATTTCTTGTAATGCTGTTATGTCAGCCTTATATTCAGACAGGGCATCGGCTGGCTGCTGTGCAGCTCGAGCTCTGTATAGTGAGCGTACGTTCCATGAAAAATTCTCAAATCGTTTAGCCATTTTCGTTTCCGTGGTCGTCGTCGTGTATCCGGTCCATATTCGGCGTGTTAAATTTGCCATAATAATTCATTTTTACGGGCCTTGTTATTAGCCTTGCGCCAACTTTTCTCAGGATGTCGCTGCATGCATTGGTTCACTACTTGGCGGGTGCCAAAGTAGCTATCCAGGGGTGTCACGTGGAGACTGATTGTCAACTTGGATTGAACAGGAACAAGGATCGTCCTGGCCTTCGCCGGGTTGAAAGCAATCAGTAACTTTGCCCTGTATGTTCGCACCCATCCCCATTTCTGAGGAAAGTGTTTTATTAGGAAGTTCTTTATTTTGTTTCTCCGGTATCTTAAATTCGGATAAGCATTTGTTAGGTAAAATTAGAGTTGTTTCAGAAAAAAATAGTATTCACTTTCGACTTCTTCTAAAAGTTTCAGACCAGAAGTTGGGCAATATTTAAACTTCAACCTTTTTCTTAAACATTCGAAAATTTTTTTTTTTTTAAGTTATTAAAATGCGCATGATATTCAATAATCATCTCATTTATTGAGAAACTCTTTTCGCCAAACCAGCATTTTAAATTTGGAGACAGGAAAAAATTCACAGGAAGTAATAAGATATAATGAGATGTATTCTGAGAGTCCCAATGGGTTAGCAAAGGGGTGGCTATAAATAATGCGCCCTCACAGCGGCTAGTTCACTCAATCCCTGCAGAAACGTAGCTCAGGACATTTTCGTAACGCATATTACACGAATAATAATAAATCTTTCAAAATCCGTGATTTTTTTTTATAATACGCTTCGCAAAAAGTAGAAAAATATTGCATATTATTTTTATATAATTTTTTTTATAATAAATAAAAAATAGCTAATGATTCGAAAGGTTTCTAAACCCTGTAAAGGGATGCTCTGAAATTATTTCCTGTTTTTATTTCACTAATTATTTCAATAAATAGTCTTCAAGCGTACATCAAAATTACAGAATTAAGAGTATCTAACTTTATATTTCCAAACAAGTTTATATAGTTAATGGAAATATTAATGGTTTTGTTCTTAACTGCACCGATCTTACAATTAGTAGCCTTGAAGCATACATCACAATCACGGAACTATGGGTAGTAAATTTTTTTGGTAGTAAATTTTTATAATTTGCAGACGTTGTTCGTTCGTGTACTTAACGATGATGAAAATGTTAAGTTTACTGAATAAATTGATGATTAGTGTAAGGGTGCGTTCATAAATTAAATTCAAAGTTGTCAAGTCCCTATTGGAAAACCCGATGGAAGTATTTAACTACTTATTTCTAATTAAGTTTCTGTATCATTACGAGAACGGAATTAGGGAACTTAACAAACAAGTTTATAATATATTTAAGCTGTATCCTAGGCAAAACACCAGCAAAAGCTCCTGTCACGACCTCGCGGATGCAGTGCAAAGAAACAAGCGAAAATAACAGATCCGCCCCAACAAGCGGTTACCCTTTAACACGCCCTCACCCGCAGTGGCAATTTGAAATTGTCTTATATAACGTAAACATTTTTATCGCAAATACGTTTATATTATCGAACACCTACGCTAGTTGTTTATGTTAATTGGTTTTCATCTGAAGGATTGGAGAGGGTGACGCACGTTTTTTTAAATTAAGGAATGTAACAGAATGTTAGGTATACTTTCGTTTATTAAAAAACAAAAATGTGGAAGGTGACAGTACTGCTGTGAGTATTTAGTGGATATGTTTTCTTGTATTCACTAAGATTTAAGCTTAAGTTTAGTGGGGAATCGCCCCATTTATTAGTTTAGAGCAAGCTTATAAAAAAGAAATTACGCTTACAAACTTAGCCTAAAAACACAAATTAGGAAGCTAACTAACTAGGGAGGAATTTGGGGGGGGTGGGGGGGTATCGGGCTTGAAGTGGCGATCCTCAGACAGAAGTCGAAAATGGTTGATTTAAAATTAACATTTCTCATACGAGCACACGAGATAAGCGTTCATTGAGGTATGATGGGTGTTGCAGTACAGCAACAAAACCTGTTGTCTTTTGACACTGTCTTTTGTAAATTAAAAGTAAAAATAAAGGTTAATTTTTGTATTTTTAAACATCGTGTAATTTTGTGATTTCAATGATTCACTGTGTGAGTTTAATCTACTGCTCAGTGCGACAATAGTTTTTGCTGTGTCCATGGCGACACATGATAAGATTTGCTCTCTCGTCGAGAAGTCGACGCAGAAACAATGGGGCTCCTCGATAGTATAGTGGTTAGTATCCCCGCCTGTCACGCGGGAGACCGGGGTTCGTTTCCCCATCGGGGAGCCTCTGACGCAAGACTAATGCCCTTGCCCGGAAAAACAAATGATCGTGGAAAATTTAACAAGCCTCAGGACTTGCTAAATAAAGCCAATACCGGTTATCGTTTGTAGTCCCGATGATGATGATGAGATATGATGGGGCAGAAAACAGAGGAGGTCAGGATTTCTCGTATTACGGGGCATTGTATTAAGTTAGCTTACCCAATCGGGGCAAAGAGCAACCAATGAATGAAGTGAATTCTACCCAGAAATCTGTGTACTTCTAAGGTTTTCAGGTAAATTAATTTGAAACGGTTAATTTAGGAGGGAAGAATCACTGGGTTTTCGACGTTAAATGCACTCGATTCTGCGAATATGATTCTTTTGACCATACTTGACTGGCATATTCGAGCAGCGGCCGAACAAAAGAAACTTAAAGGGATCGAGTCATATAGGGATTGCAGAATTCTTTACATCATCTCGTGGATCATCACTTCAATTTGTAAGAGGAAATTGAGTTCAGTATCGCATAAAATACCGATATCGCGGATTGAATGAGCAGTGCGTAGGGTTTGGTAGTGAACAAAAAGGATACGGGGGAAAAGAGGATGCGCTTACGTGTTTTGTGTTTTACACTAACGTGCGTACGAAAGACCATTCATATAGTTCAGCTAAAGAAAGACTCTCTTTGTTTATTTGTGCGGCGGAAATTGACGATCTACGTGAACTGGTGTGCACTCTCGTCTGTGTAAAGGTTATAGACTGGCACTTGACGATATTCAACTCGAAGCAGTTTTTACGGCACTAAAGCGAAAAGTTGTCGAGGTACTGTTTGAAGCAGTGCAGAACTAAGTGCGTTCCTGATTGTTTTAAAGAATTTGGTATCATTAGCATAGAGAGGCATACAAGAATGTCTTATACCTTTATCAATGTCGGTAATAGTTAATATAAAAACTAGAGGGCCCAAATGTAACTGCCTTGAAGAACCCACAAGCAGTCAAAAAGGGATTAGATATAATGTATCTAGAACTTTCCGTATAAAGTCTTTCTTTCAGGTACGATGAGTTCGAAGCCGAGGGTAGATAATTTGAAAAGTGTGCACTTACGGCAAATTGTTTATCCAAAGTTTTGACGAAATCGGTGGTAACCATGTCGACCTTTGTACCACTCTCTAAAACTGTAAGTGTGAAAGATCTGAATTCGACAAAGTTGGTGGTTGTTGACATCCCAGTGAGAAATCCGTCTTGCCTAGATGAAATGAGAAATTCGAGTCGAAAGCTTAAAGTATCATACTGCTGCGGATTCACATAAACATTTCTTGAAAACTACCTCGGGCAATTCTAGTACATTCATGATTTGCCAGCCTGTAACCGACATCGATTGGTCGGTGACAGGGAAAAGGAAGTCAAGTTTTGTTTTTGATGCGATAGAAGACACCTGATGGAAGATGCCGGGGGAGTAGATGTCTGAGAGGGATTGTATTCTGAAAACTTGAATAAGGAAGTTGTGGGGGTTCTCTAACCTTACGCAAAGAACCACCCACAATTCCAACCCCAATTCCCTTTGCAAATCTGCAAACGTTTCCTTCATCAAGAACATTTAATGCACTTAATGCATCACCTAAAATTTCCTATAAAGAATGCATTAACATTCATGCATCCAATGCATATTCAAAATTATCTGAAAGAAGTCTTTACAACATACATGCATATAAATTTGAAAAACTTATCGGCGCCCATGTCAACCAGCGTACCCTGCCACACACGTGCGCAGCATATGTTCCTGGTTTATCTACAGTCTCGTCAGCCTTTTGTCCAATAGACAAAAACAATTTACGCATCTAGCGTCTTGCCGCCAAGAATCGATTTCTTTAGCATATAAACATGCATACAAGAATTCGACCCTGTCCGCCAGCTAAGATACAGTGCGCAATCACCATTGTGTACCTAAATTGCTCTTAGCACCAGTTTCCTGATTGCAATGCAGACTATTTGTACAGCTGCATCCATGTCTTTTACGGTGCCCCTTGTCCATACCCTTTTCTCAGTTTCGTTTTCCCATGACCTTCGTTGCATGAGTAAACAATGGATCATTAGCACGCTAGCTAAGATCGGCCCGGAGAGATCCTCTCCAATTCACCACCACAAGAGAAACTTCACGTTTCTCTCGAGGAAAAGAAAACTCACCCTCACCAGAGTCTTTCGAGGTTAATCACTAGGTAAGAGAGTCGTAATCCAACCACCGACTAGAAGAGTCGTACACCACCCACCGCGGGTGCGCACACCCCTGAGCCTGCCCCCCCGATTTCAGGTTTATTTCGTGTTTTTGTTTTTTTGGACATATTACGTGTATTAAATGTATCCTACACCCGCATCAGTTTTTATAAGATTGTAAAGCCGAAAGTGAACCTTAATTAACAATAAAAAAAAACAAATTATAATAAACAATATCAGTGCGTTTTATTTCCATGAACGGTGGTGGAATATTTGTGAACCTGCTCCCGTGCTGGCACCTCGACGAATATCACCCAATCTCATAAGTTGAAAGGTCCAATGAAATATATTAAATCTAAATATCTAATTTTTCGGTTTATTGGGCAACTAAGAAAAATAATTTTCCTGGGCTACATCGGCAACGATCAGGGACACAGATCGTAAGGCTTACTCGAAGAGGTAAGCGCTTTCCATTCCAACATAACTGAAGATTGATAGCGATCTAATTTCATATCACAATCATTTTTAGGGTCCTTCAAGCCGGATCATTCGCGACTCGTCGGATTTGCATCGCTTCCTATCACAAATCGTACACACATACCAAAAGCTTATAAAAGTGTTTGATATATGGGAAACTTTGACAATGAGCCGATAGTTCATCACTTGCATTTAGGTCAATTTTTATAAATGAGAGTAAAAAAGATTTTTCAAATGTTAGGAAATACACCTTGAGAAAATTTGCGAAAAAAGAACAGAATTTTGTATGCTATTCCAGCCAAGGCCGAAGAGGTTAATCCGCCGGTAGGACAGTCGATAACTGTTCCCGTAAGGACTTTATTTCGATGTAGAATTAAAAGGAGGAAATGGGGACTTGCTATGTAATATATTTCGCATGCATAATGCATATTGCTGTCTAAAGAGGACGAAAAACTTTGAAAAAAGAACATACACATTTAAAGCTCGTATCTGGTAGCCAAGAAAGTTCGTCCGGTTTCACTACAGAAAAGAAAAGTACCAAAAACAATGCGTTTATATAATGTTTATTATGCAAAATATCCATCATCCGCTTCTTCAACCTCTCCCATCTATTTACAAGCTTGTGGATGCCATTTTTGAGGAAATCGTTTAACTGGGACTCAAAAAAAATGTTGTACCACGTTTCAACCTCTCCTCGAGTTTTGAACTGCCAATTGCGCATATAATTGTCCATGGATAAAAAGAGATGGTAATCCGACGTATCAACGTCTGGTGAATACGAAGGATAGGGTAAAATTTCCCAGCCTAGTGAAGAAACCACCTGCAATGTCTTCGTTGCTACATGAGACCTCCCTTTGTTTTGGTGAAAAAAAAAAAACGCCGTTCCTATTCATGAATGCGAGCTGTTTTTTTTTTTTTTTGCGAGTTCTTCGCCTACTACGAGGGTTGCCTTTTATATTTCGGGATTAGAGAACAAAAACAAATATTGATCATCGAAAATCACTTTACTGTTTTTCAAAATATTCCCCATGAAGATCTATACACTTTTGCATGCGTTTGAACCGATTGTCGAAGCACTTTTGCCACTCTGATTGAGGTATCTCCAACACATGCATTCTGAATGCAGCAACCGCTTCTTCAGGTGTCGAAAAACGTTGACCTCTCAGTTTCTTTTTTACGTACGGGAATAAAAAGAAGTCATTCGGTGCCAAGTCAGGACTATACGGCGGATGACCCATCAAATCGATGTTTTGGGTGCTCAAAAATGCAGTTGTCGCAGCCGATGTGTGAGAGCTCGCATTGTCGTGGTGAAGAGTGATCCGTCTTCGGCGGTTGGTTTTCCTGATTTCTTGGAAGACAACTGGCAAACAAATGGTTGTGTACCACTCAGAATTGACTGTTCTGCGTTGTTCTAGTGGTACGGTTGCGACATGTCCAGTTTTTCCGTAAAAACAGGCGACCATTTGCTTGGAAGTGCTTCGTGCGCGAACAACTTTTGTTGGATTTGGCTCATCTTGAAACACCCAGACAGTCGACTGCTGTTTACTTTCGGGCTCATACGCGTAAATCCACGATTCATCACCTGTCACGATGTCATAGACGTGTTTCGAAGCACCGCGACCGTATTTTTTGAGCATTTCTTTCGACCAATTGACACGAGCCTTTTTTTGGGCGATTGACAAATTGTGTGGGATCCAACGCGAACAAATTTTTTGGCAGTCAAATGTTTATGCAATATTGAATGTATGCTGGCCCCACTAACGCCTAAGGTTGTCTCAATCTCACGATAGGTCACATGACGATCTTCCAATATCAGTTCGCGCACAGCATCAATGGTTTTCGGAACAACAACTGATTTTGGACGACCTTCACGAAATTCATCTTGGAGTGAACTACGACCACGATTGAATTCACCATACCATCGATAAACACTGGTCCTTGGTAGAGCTTCATCGCCAAAAATTGAATTAAGTTCATCCATGCACTGTTGCTGAGTTAATCCACGCCGAAGGTTGTAAAAAATAATCGCACGAAAATGTTGACGATTTAATTCCATTTTTGGGCCGAGATGAATCTTTTAAGTTACTGTAAACAACACAAATAGCGCTCGTATGTCAAAACGTTCTGAGTGCGTATAACCTCAAAAATGTCCAACTTTACGACAGAGCTGTCAATTGCCGGATTGCAACACTAGGGTTGCCAAATCCCGAAACATAAGAGGCAACCCTCGTATGTGCAATTGTGCTGAGTAGACCTCTTTGGTAATGGTTTTACCACTTTCCAATAACTCAGAATGCACAAACCCAGCGCAAGTCCACAACACACACAACATCATCATCATCATCATTGGCACTACAACCGGGAGCCGGTCTTGGCCTTATTTAGCAAGTTCTGAGGCTTGTTAAATTTTCCATAATAATTTGTTTTTTCCGGACAAGGTCATTAGTCTTGCCCCAGAGGCTCCTCGGCGGGGAATCGAACCCCGGTCTCCCGCGTGACAAGCGGGTGTACTAACATCTATACTATCGAGGAGCCACACACAACATCACTTTCCGTTATACTGTTATACTACATCGTCCACTTTTCATCACAAGTAAAAATTTGCACCAAAATTGGACGATTCTTGTTCCTGGTGAGCAAGGAAGAACAAATATTGAATTGCTGGTGTCGATTCGCGACATTCAGTACCTGGGGGCCCATTTACTCATCTTCCACGATTTTCTGAGCTGATTCAAGTGAACACGAATTGTTTCATCGCTTTCACCAAACCGTTGAGCAAGCTTCTAACATATTTAGTTAGAATCCTATGCAATTACAGCGAACTTAATTTCTGCCAATTCAAATCTCGATGCCAGTCTTTTGAAACCACCTGTGATCGCGCCGGTAGGGATTCTAAGAGGGCTAGACTGTAAGAAAGCAACCGGCCCGGACACCTCCGATTGAGCGGCGTGGTGAATCAAGAGCATATGGAACTTCCCAACAGCTTTGCGACTGGACGAAGAGCTTCCTCGAAAATCGATCGATCGGGGTTGTTGTGGTCGGCGAGAGTTCGAATCTGTATGTGGCGTTTCTAACAGATACACACACAATAGGCAAGCAAATAGTGAAGAACACCGAACGAAAATCGAATAAGAAAATGTATCAGAGCCGTATACCATAACGATAACATAACGATTCCACATCAGTTCAGTGTACTTGAGTTCATCGCAATGCGCTATATGTATTCTGTTAATTCGGGGATGCCTCAAGGTTCTATTTTGGTTCCAACCTTGTTTTTGCTTCACATAAATGATTTGTTGAAGACAACGGATAACAGTGTTCAGTTTTGCGGATGATAGAGCGCTTGTTTCCTCCTTTTCGAGTGTTCGGCCGATTGGGGCATCTACGTCGCACCAGCTGAGATGTAGAGGGGTCGACTCTCTGAATCGGGATCTGGATAAGGTCCTGCAGTGGGGAAGGGGCAATCTCGTCGACTTCAATGCAGCGAAAACACAATATACAACATTCACAAAGAAAAGTGGATCATCGGTTCCACAGCTGATGACGAATGGCCGGGCCCTCGACTCTGGGGAAAGGTTGAAATTGCTCGGCGTCGCGGTATCGTGGCATAAGCACGTGTCCACCATCGCCAGGCCAGCCTCAGGAAAACTGAGCTATCTTTTTAGAGGCAAGAAATATTTTACTCCGGCCGACTTCTTTTCCTGTATAAATCCTAAATTAGACCCGCGCTCGAATATTGCTCTCATGTTTGGAGCTCGGCTCCTAAACATACCCTCGACCTACTTGAGAGACTCGGCGCTGACGTCGGGACTACAGCCGCTATCACATCGAAGGCGCGTAGCCGACCACTGTCTGTTTGACAGATATTATCACAGGTACTGTTCTTCGCAGATTCGTGGGATTGTTCCGCGCAATTCGGTTTATATGCGCTCAAGAAGACAATCCGACGGATCGCACCCGTTTGCGGTTTATCTTCCGACGGCGCGAACATCCCTGCATCAGAACTCATTCCGTTACAGAGCGGGGAAGCTGTGGAAGTCCTTTCCCACGCGAGTATTCCCGGAGCGTTACAATCTGCAACTGTTCAAAAAGAACTGCAACAGTTATTTGGTGGCATCTCGGGGCGCCCACTCGGCGCTACAGGTTCGCCTCTCCCGAGAGGAAGAAAATAAAAAGATATATGGACACGTGCAACTTCGTGAACAGTTATTTTGCAAAGAAAAACGCCGAGTACTATTTGGACGAGTTAGAGAGATGGGAGCACCGCTGGGAGAGGTGTGTATTGTTACAAGGAGACTATGTAAAAAAATAAAAATTGATTTTAAGAAAAAATGTCTTGTATCTTTGTTAGGTCGGAAACTTTTCAGGACACCTTCGTATGCATTCCCCATATGCTATTTTTCCCAGAATCAATTCCAGTCTGTAGTTGTTTATAGCGTAATTAACCAGGTTTCAGAAGAAAAAATACATGTAAATTTACATGTAACAAACGATTCAGTATTCAATTTTTTGTTTTAATCGTCACTCTCTGTTTCCCTTCTGCAAAGGTCTTATGCAAACATTTCTATGTCAAAGACAAATTGAAACCATGTTTCGGAATAGCTTTTAGTTTCTCACATCTATGTTTAAGTACACCAAATGAATGCAATTATTCAAGAGATGATGGGCAATATTGATACCCATTTAAAACTAGAATAGTAGGGTTTAACATTCATCGTTTATCTGTTGTCGTTAATGGCTTTTGGTATTTAAAGTGATTTGATAGGTTATCGTACCGGTAAATATAATTTCTCTGGACTTTATATCGAAGAGAGTGAGGCCATTGCACCATATATTTCGAAGTGTGATCGAGTTGATATTTTGGTATCACCATTCGATTGATGAAATAAATATATACCATAGTTTTGCCGCAACGCTAATAACCTTGCCCGTAAAAATAAATTATTATGGAAAATTTAACCAGCCACGAGACTTGCTAAACAAGGCCAAGATCGGATCCCGGTTATAGTCCCGATGAAGATGATGATAGTTTTAACGAAGTTTTAATTATGCACTTTTTAAATTACTGCTTTCTCTCCGCTGGTGGTTCTGTGGATTCATCATAAAAAAAACATTCATTAGAATTGTAGGAAATCGTTAATAAAATATATACGAGTAACATGTAACAAAAGTTATTGAATTGGAAAAACAGCATAATGAGTACTTTAAAAGCGCCGCAGTTGAGGCCTTTCATGGGAGGCGGGTACCAAAAGAGCGTTATTGAAGTTTCCAGCGGACTTTTTGTTGTATAATGAAGTATTATACAGAAGGCATGACATCACTAGGCAATTCAAGACCTAGCATAGACCTAGCTCGGTGGACTCCGGTGGGCGGGACACCTAGCTCGAATGAGCGAAGAGGAGCCTGCCCGGAAAGTCCTTTGTGGCAGGATATATGGAAGGAGACAGCGCGGCAGACCTTGTCTGCGATGGAGGGATGGCGTAGACCAGGACACCCAGAACCTGGGAGTGCCAAACTGGGTGACATCGGCTCGAAATCGGGACCGGTGGAGAGATTTGTTAAATAAGGCCAAGACCGGATCCCGGTTGTAGTGCCGATGATGATGATGATGATATAAAAATACAGTACAAGTTGACCCTCGAATGAGCCTAAATAATATTGCGCAATTAACAGTCTATCGTACGCGCAGATTGGGTCTTACACAAAACTTAAAACACATTTTATCCTTTTCTAGTGCGGAAAATGTCTGGGACTTCTTTAATGTATTTAAAAATACAAACTATTAAATATGACAACAATCTTTCTTATCCCGTAGAATGCGCTCATACCCGCTTTTATTGAACCGCACACCAAGGGTCTTTTTCGAACCAAAAAGGCTAAAAAAAATCCAACCCATGAAATAATGTGATACGGGAAAAGATCATAATTAGAGGCAAATGAAATAGCCCAAATATTGGCAAAATTAATCTGGAGGAAAATGATCAGATGCATCAGAACTCCCTGAGTGGAATGTCTTTTTGCATATTTTTAGATTGTAGATATTGTTTATCCGGCTAATATAAGGATACATCACTTTTTACATAACAACATTTGGAATAAGTATTTTTCCTTTTGAATAAATACTTTTGGCTTGAATAAATAATAAAAAACTGTTTTGAAAAACCGAATAAAAGGAAAACCGGAATCTTAAATATCGAAATATTTCGGATACCAGAACTAACCTCAAGAAACAGTTCACTTTCATTTTTGCAAAATTTTTTTATTTTCGTTTTACATTCTTAGATTCTAAATTATATGCTAGACAAAAAATTCTTAAATTCTACCTTAATTATCTTATATTATATTGATGACATTATTCTCAAGACCAACTCTGTCCTTGGTTTTGTGAAACGCTGGTCGAAAGAATTCTCTAATCGCTACGTTTCCAGATCGCTCTATATAGCCTTTGTCCGCCCCTTCTTGAATATGCTAGTCAGGTTTGGTCTCCTCACTAGTGGTCCCAAATTCGCAGGGTCGAAGGCGTGCAACGTCGTTTTTTGTGTTTTGGCCTCCAAGGATTGAATTGGGAAAATCATCTGATTCTACCCCCATATACGAGCCGTCTTCACCTAATTAACCTCAACACACTTGAAGAGCGCAGAATTCATGCCGACATTCTCTTCAGCCATCATCTACTCTCAGGTTCAATCAACTGCCCAAGCCTGCTCTCCTCCATCACATTTTCCACTAATCCCCGAAATCTGCGAAACCCTCGTCTCTTCTATTTGCCCGCCCATCACATGTCTTACGGTTCTAATGAACCCATTTCGCGAATGCAGGGGTGGGCAAACTCTCACCCCGCGTTCTTAGACTTCGATCTAGCCTCTCCCGTTCTCAAAAGTCGTCTTCTCTCTTACCCCTCCTGACCCCACCCCGCTCATCTGTCACGTACCGTCGACTGGATACAGATCAACCACCCAGCTTCTGAAATTGTCGTCCTTGGCGATTTTAATGTGCACAATTCCGGGTGGTTGGTACATTCTAACAGAACGGACAAGGTTGAGAGGCTGGGAGGCTGGGGGAGATGTTTGCTGTTAGCCACAACTTGACTCAACTCGTGGAGGAACCAACGCGAGTGCCGGATGCCCGAGGCGATTATGCGAACATCCCGGATCTGTTTTTGACATCCGAACCGAGTATTATACCGTAGAGGTTTCTGTGCCACTGGGCTTGGTATCTGTCGCGCAACCACTTGCATATCAAGCGAATAACCGGCCTAGGCAGCTTCGGCATGTATGGAAGTATGGGGCTGCCAACTGGGACTATATGCGAGATTTCTTTGCATCCTTTCCGTGGTCGGAGGTGTGGTTTAGAGACCCCGACGTTATCGCATGCGCGTAGTCGGTATCAGAGATTATTTTTTTCAAGATGAAGATTTGCATTCCGCATTCCATCAAAAGAAATTCATCTGATAAACCTTCGTTTATTAAATAATGCGAGCAGATTACAGTGTCAAAAAATAGAGCTTTCAAACGATGGCGCTCCAATCCCACCGAGGGTAATAGAACAAATTTTTTTAGAATCAGAAACGCGTCCAACCAAGAGATTGATACCGCTGTTATGTTCCAACGCCGTGCTTCCTCGTCACGACCGAGGGAAGAGCGTGGAATTTATTTTGAAAACTTCTTAATATGGAAATCAAACGAATCTGTTCTTTTACACACCGAACACAAGACAAGAACACGTCTGTGTTTATTTTATATTTTTCATTCTTTGCTTTCTAACACAAAACACAACCTTCCTTGTTGGAAGTATATTTATTTCTCCTTGTTATTTCTGATTTCGTATGAACAAAATTAATCAGTTGCCCCTAGTTACCTAATGGGGGTGATTCTTGTTAACAGAAACTATTGCAAACTATGCAGCTGCTTAGGTATTTTTGGGATAACGGTAATTGTATGAACAGCTTGAAATTTGGTATGTGTATGTTATGTTATGATATGCAAATTTGAGAATTAGGGATGATGACTGTATTTCTAATGTATAATTGAATTGATTAGCAGGTAAATGTAGGAACTATGGAAATTGAATTGATATGCAAATGTGTTTGAAGAAAAAGGATATTAAAGAATTTACTTATTATATAAATTATATTAATGTATATTATGGGATTTTATTAAATGGGTAAGTAAGGATTGAGGTAAGGATTTAGGGAAGTCGGTAGGGCTGCGAGCACTACACCGCGAAGAAGGCCTACAACGACAGTTACCAATCAACTCCTTCAGTGCCCGACTGGTTCACGCTCCTTCTGGTCAAGGGCAAGGGCTGTCAGCAGTAACTTCGCTTCCTCCTCCTTTCCTCCGTTGGTGACGGGCAGCGGGACGTTAGTGGCAAATTCAAAAGACAAAGCTAATGCGAAATTATTTTCCTCGAATTCAAACCTCGATGCCGAGATTTTGGAGCCACCTGTGATCGCGTCTGTACGGTCTTCGATGCGGGATGTGACGTTTCGCCCGCGTACTATTCAACGCATTCTACGTGGACTGGACTATAAAAAGGCAACCGGGCCTGATGGAATACCAGCAACAGTCCTTAAGAACAGTGGTCCAGAACTATAGCCGGTTCTTGGCAGGCTCCTCTGCTTATCTTATGCACGGTGGACCTTTCCTACCTGCTGGAAAATCGCTCGAGTTCAGCCAATCCCAAAGAGGGGAAAAAGTATCTCCCACAAAATTACCGACCGATAGCATTACTGTCTATGTTATCTAAGGTGATGGAAAAGATCATCAACGCCGAGTTAATTAAGTATTTGGAGTGCAACGAACTTCTGAATGATCGTTAATACGGATTCCGTGGCAGACAGTCCACGGGAGACCTTTTGACGCTTATAACCGATATATGGACATCTGCGATGGAGCGGCATGGTGAGTCAAGGGCCGTCGTATTGGATATATCCGAGGCTTTTGACCGCGTCTGGCATGGGGCATTGCTGAGCAAATTTCATTCATATGGACTTTCCCAACAGCTTTGCGACTGGACGAGGAGCTACCTTGAGAATCGATCGATCCGGGTTGTTGTGGACGGCGAGTGTTCGGGTCTGTATCCTGGTAATTTGAGGGTGCCCCAAGGTTCTATTTTGGCTCCAACCTTGTTTTTGCTTCACATAAATGATTTGTTGGAGACAACGGATTACAAAGTGTTCAGTTTTGCGGATGATCGTACGCTTGTTTCCTCCTTTTCGAGTGTTCGTCCGATTGGTGCGTCGCATCAGCTGAGATGTAGACAGATTGACTCTCTGAATCAGGATCCAGATAAGGTCCTGCAGTGGGGAAGGGCCGATCTCGTCGACTTCAATGCAGCGAAGACACAATATACAACATTCACAAAGAAAAGTGGATCATCGGTTCCACAGCGGATGATGAATGGTTGGGCCCTCGAACCTAAGGAAAGCTTAAAATTGCTCGGCGTCCTGTTAATTCTGGGGAGCCTCAGGGTTCTATTTTGGCATAATTTGGCTTCACATAAATGATTTGTTGGAGTCGATGGATAACAAAGTGTTCAGTTTCGAGGATCTTAGTACGCTTGTTTCTTCTTTTTCGAGTGACCGGCCGATTAGTGCACTAACGTCCCACCAGCTGAAATGTAGACAGATCGAATCTCTGAATCGGGATCTGGATAAGGTCCTGCAGTGGAGAAAGGCTAATTCCGTCGAGTTCAGCTGATGATGAATGGCCAGGTCCTCGAATCTGGGGAAAGCTTGAAATTGCTTAACGTTTAGAAATCGAATTCGTACAAGCGGCAGTGGGCTGATGTGTTGAGCATTGGTTACATTTTTAGTGATTCTAACTGTCATAGCGTCAGTTCGAATCGCGCGTTCCTCACTATCGTCGCAATGCGCTATATGCATCCTGTTAATTCGGGGATGCCTCAAGGTTCTATTTTGGCTCCAACCTTGTTTTTGCTTCACATAAATGATTTGTTGAAGACAACGGATAACAGTGTTCAGTTTTGCGTATGATAAAACGCTTGTTTCCTCCTTTTCGAGTGTTCCGCCGATTGTGGCATCTACGTCGCACCAGCTGAGATGTAGACAGTTCGACTCTCTGAATCGGGATCTGGATAAGGTCCTGCAGTGGGGAAGAGGCAATCTCGTCGACTTCAATGCAGCGAAACACAATATACAACATTCACTAAGAAAAGTGGATCATCGGTTCCACAGCTGATGATGAATGGTCGGGCCCTCGAATCTGGGGAAAGCTTGAAATTGCTCGGCGTCACGGTCTGGGGGAATGTATCGTGGCATAAACACGTGTCGACCATCGCCAGGTCAGCCTCAGGAAAACGGAGCTATCTTTTTAGATGCAAGATATATTTTACTCCGGGCTAACTTCTTCTCTTATATAAATCCCAAATTAGACCCGCGCTCGAATATTGCTCTCATGTTTGGAGCTCGGCTCCTAAACATACCCTCGACCTACTTGAGAGCACACAGAGACGAGCGATCCGCCTGAAAGGGGACTCGGCGCTGACGTCGGGACTACAGCCGCTATCACATCGAAGGCGCGTAGCCGACCTCCGTCTGTTTTACAGATATTATCACGGGTACTGCTCTTCGGAGATTCGTGGTATTGTTCCACACAATTCGGTTTATATGCGCTCCACAAGACAATCCGACGGATCGCACCAGTTTGTGGTTCATCTCCCGACGGCGCGAACATCCCTGCATCAGAACTCGTTCCCTTACAAAGTGGGGAAGCTGTGGAACTCCCTTCCCACGCGAGTGTTCCCGGAGCGTTACAGCCTGTAACAGTTCAAAAAGAACTGCAACCGTTATTTGGCGGCATCTCGGGGCGCTCACTCGGCGCTATAGGTTCGCCTCTCCCGAGAGAAGTCTAATAAAGAAAAAAAAATTGGTTTGACTTGAACAACGCAACTACATATATCGTCGTCATCAACCTCAGTGGGCCTACTGGGCCGAGGAGCATCTTCAATATCAAAATTTCTTGAGCCAGTTTTGGCATTAACGTTGTTTTAGAGTATCGCCATGGTAAACTCTTCCCTTTAGGGAAGTAAAAGAGTAAAATATGGCGAAAGTGCACAGTTTGATGCTTCATCTTCAACTTGTTGTGAAATCTCCAAAACACAAACGAATCGCTCAATTTTTTATTGATTTATAAAGCTTAAACTGTCAGCTGCTAAACGATATACATACATATGAATGACTGTGCTGACAGCATCTATTGCAAAAATACGTAATGACTTTTTACTTAACCCGATATATTCATTCGTAATAATTCGATAAAGCCGTGATCAAACAACTCGAAAAACTGATTTTATATGTGTATGCGATAGTTTTGATATATATTAAAAAATACGCAATGCCTTTTTACTCAGGCCCATACATATATTTGTAAAAATTCAATAAAGCTGCAATTAAAGGTGTTAAAAAATGATTGGATGTGTTTAAGGAATGGTGTTTTCTCAGCAACCGTGAGTAAACGCAGCACAGATCTCTTCGACAGATCCTCATGCCTGGGTAGCATATTAGAATTTACGTATTAAAAAATATTAGTTGTAAGTAATTAATTAAATTATAAGGTACATTCTAGAGAAAGGGACGTTATCAAAGGCCATGGTCGTAGCAGTCCTCTAATGTTCAAAGCTTACTACATCACTGAGATCACATAATATCAATTACTAATGTTAAATAGTTATAAAATAGGCTCTAAAGATGAAAACAAAAGCATGCCGAAGTATAATAAATAATTAAACTCAAACAATCTGGTATCCGATCATCAATCGATAAAGACCTGTGCCGCCACATGTTCTACTACTGTGAATTATCCAAGGGTTACACCCATCATTAGGCTGATAAACGTAACGATACCATTCATAGTATGATTATCGTTGTTATTTATTCCTCAACAACAACAAAAAAGAGCAATAATATTGTTTCCCAGTGCAGTTATCTATTTCACTGCATTTACAAAGGCTTCATTAACGTTGCCTCATCCTTCCGTATCTCAGAATGTCATTAACTAAATTGTCATACATCATCGAAAAACAATATACTTATGAACTACACAGTATTTCAAACCTTTTGTAAGCGAAAATGAAATATTTCGAATCGCCAATGTTGTAAATAGCAATAAATGCGTTTATCAGTTTTAACAACAATGCTCTTGTTAGTCTTTTTGCTACTTTTGAGAAAGTCTGCAAACAATGCCTAAAAGAAACAACAAGTTGGGTGAATAATTTGTTTATTTCATACCACACTGCAATATATCTATATTTCACTTCCTATTATGAAATAAGGGTAAATTTTATGAGGCCTTCTTGCAGTCAATTTGCAAGATTCGGTCGAAAACAATAGTTTTCGAAGAACATAACTCAAATGCAAATCAATGAAAAAGAAGGCCATAAACCTATAGACACCATTTTCCTTATAATAAGTATACTGGAAAGACGTACGTTCATTTGCATAGAAGTACCTCTTTGTCTAGCGGGGATTAAACGAAAAATTCGCGTTCGGAGAACTTCAGGTAGATGTTTAATCCTTATCGAGAATTTGGTAGATATACAAAAAAGGTCATATTTTCAAACATAGCATTAGTTATGAAAAATCGTAGTTAGAGAAAAGTCGTCGTCGAGTGAGGTTGCTGTGATCTTAGTGGTTAAATCTACATAAATGGTTATTTGTTTAAAAAAAAAAATTGCAAAGATGAATGAAGTGTCGATTTATAAATGTGAACAAGCAATACTTAAATCTTCAACACTTTCGATGGAAGAAAGTAAGTTCTCAATTAACAACATGTATTTTATTGTTGTATTATTTTATATTTATTATATACACTATAATTATATAATTTTAAATATAATTATTATTAATAAATATATTTATTTATTTATTATTAATATAAATAAATTCATTGATGTATTATTAATTCAAATATATTTATTTGTTATTAAGATAAATAAAAATATTTATTTATTATTAACATAAATAAATATATTTATTATTTATGTAAATACATTTATTTTCGAATAATATAAATTGTTTATATAACAAAACGAAATACATATACCATGTGAAGTTAAAAAATCTGATAGAGGCACATTGAAAACAAAACATAATATGTTATGACTGGTACCTTTGAAGTGAATACATAAGAGATTTTGAAATTATGACATTTAATAATTAATATAAATATAATCCAATATATATAATAATAATAAACATTTAATAAGCTTCCGCATCGTTTGCAAGTTAATCAAATTTATTAACAAAGTTCAGTTGTGTCCGTTAATTCCAATTTTTGATCGGTATAATTGTTCCAAAAACAGCCTTTGTTGCAACACTTCGAGTTAATTACTATTTATTAGCCTGTAGGAACCCGGAAGTTCATAATCTCGCCGTCTCGACTCGGCCATCGTTCTCTGTCCTGTGCACTCTCCTTCCACGCTTGACCATCCGATCCGATCTCCTCAAGGCCAAACCTAATATAGTCCTCCCATCTCCGTCGCGGCATTTTTTTGTTTTTTTTTTTTGTTTTTAAACCACATTTATTTTCCGAAATCTTTTTACATGTATAATATTGGGGGTAAATGTTAAACCCTCTTCTACAATCACAGTCCATAAATTAATTTACTGGCTCTATGCGAGCTCTCTAAATTACACATTACAATTTGATTTTTATTTATGCCTTTCGGCGTGCATCTTTTTTTTTTCTTATATATATATATATATATATATATATATATATATATATATATATATATATATATATATAACAGGTCATATACTAGAGGGACTCCTCGTTTACATCTATATGTATACATTATAATAATTTTTTTTTTTTTTTTTTTTTTATTAAGTAACAAACAAAAACTTTAAAACGAAAAGGTAAATGAAAAATAAAATAAAATAGAATAGCTACAAAATAAGTAAAAACGGAATGGGAGAAGGTGGTCGGGGGTGGGGGGACGGGCACAAGAGGAAGGAGAGCGTTGTGCTTGAGAGGCATACTATATCTGAGGAGGTGAAGTCCTCTCCTCGTTGAGAAGCCACCACCATTTGGGAGATGCTCGATCTTTGGCTGATTTATCTCTTTCACTGATCGCCGTGCTAAAACGCATGCGGTCTGGGGCATTGGAGATATCACTATCATTGAGAATTCGTTTGTCCCTGGCACAACGGAGAGCGTGGTAAATAATCGGGACTCCATGCACGTCTTGGATAAGGCCTTTTTGATCCAAGAAAGGGAACGCTTCTGGGGGAATAAACCCATTCTGGAGCGTATTCTCCAGATATATATCGTTGGGATAGAATGCTCGCGAGATAAGATTATTGTCACTGCACATTGCCCTTGCTGTGTGACCACGAATAATTTTAATTATGAAATTGTCTATACTATTTAATCCTGATTTGTTATACAGGATTTTGTTGGGATAGAATTTTTAGTATTGCGACTCTGGTGTTCTATAAAGTCTGAGGCAGGAACGCAAACACTGCCGTTCGAACACGCGAAACTTCTCCATATAAAGTGGAGACATATTATACCATACTGGGCAGCCATAAACCAAAACTGGTCGGATGAATGCCGAGTACGAAATTGTTTTGACTCTGGCGTCAAGAAGACTACTCCGGAATAGACTTCTTGTCATAGAATATGCGCTTTTAGCTGCGGAGAGGGACGCTGCTATGTGCTTGTCAAAATATAAATACTGGTCTAGCCAGATACCAAGGTATCTAACTACAGTTTTCACTTGCAGTGGAAGGTTATTGTTACCTACAATAGAAAAGTGTTTCCAGTTGTATTTTGTATCCCGCGATGCCCTGGATAGGGGCGTTCTGAAAAAGATAGTCTCGGTTTTCTGGAAATTAGTCTTTAATTTCCAATCATCGCAAAAATGTTTTATTTTGTTGAAGTCATCTTGAAGGTGCCTATTGATGACGTCTATTTTTCCTCCTGTTCTGTACACCACTATGTCATCGGCGTACGCAATGGCGTTTTCGAGAGAACTCACAAGATCACTAGTGTAAATATTGAATAGAATGGGAGAATTCACAGCTCCCTGCTGTAGGCCATTTTTAATTTGGAAGGTCTTGTTGGAGAGTATGTCCCCGCATTTCACGGTTCAGTGGTAGAATACTCCGTCGCGGCCGTCCCGCCGATCTGTTTCCCGTTGGTCTATCGTCAAGCATTCTACGCACGGTCCTATCGTTGCCCATTCGCGCCACAAATGCGGCCAATCTTAAACTTCGCGACCTTATTACACTCCCTATTGTAGGTTAGCGGTATAGCTCTTCCAATTCGTTGTTGTGGAATTTCCTGCATTGTCTTGCCTCTTCGTCACATTTACTGCCAAAAATACCCCTTAAAACTTTATTCTCGAATACGCCGATTTGTTTTCTTCCCGTTTTGCGAGAGCCCATGTTTCGCATCCGCATAGAACAATCGGCATGTTTATGGTTCTATAAAAACTTCGACTTAATGCATTTGCTAAATAATTTTCCCGCCTGGATATAATAAACAAACGGAGGATATTGTTGCCGTCCAGCGTTCTCGTGAGGAAAATCAAAATCAATGTATTCAACTTTATGTGACATATTTTGAGAAGGGATTTTGGTCCGCATGGCATTGTTTTGTCACGAAAAAATTAAGCTAAGCGAGCATGATATGGACATTTTGGAATTGAATTGAATCCCAATTTTCATTGAAAGCTGCAAGCAATTGGACAAAGATCAGTTTCATAGCTCACGACGATGTTTCACTGAAAATTGGGATTGAATTCAATTCCAGAATGTCCACATCATGCTCGCTTAGCTTAATTTTTTCGATGCAGGCAGGCTTAGCTGGCATTCTTTTGTCGAGGTCTTCCATATCGATTTTGCATAGATGTGGCTGAATAGTTATCACAGTACTAAAGTTTGGGTGATTTTGGTTTTGTTCATCATCATCATCATCGGCACTACAACCGGGAACCGGTCTTGGCCTTATTTAGCAAGTCCTGAGGCTTGTTAAATTTTCCATAATGATTTGTTTTTTTTTTTTTTGGGCAAGGTCATTAGTCTTGCGCCAGAGACTCCCGACGGGAAATCGAACCCCGGTCTCCCGCGTAACAGGCGGGTATACTAACCACTATACTATCGAGGAGCCTGGTTTTGTTAGCCCCTTCAAAAATGTTCTAAGAAAAACGTTCAGCGATATTAAATCACATGTCGCAGTAGTCTATACTGACCACCCAAATGAGATATGATATAAAAATAATAAACGCAGTAAATGCTTTGTTTTTTCGAATCCGTTTTTAATCACCCTGAACTGTTAGCTGTTTTTTGTTTTATGGTTGACAACACTTTTCCTTGCATGATTTTCGGAAAACGCTTTAGCTCACTCATTAATCTTGAACGACTTAAATCACACCCCGACAACGCCTTTTCTCTTATTCAAAAACCTTAATTTCCAACCTGCCAAAACTAGAATCTGGGCATACCACCTTTATAGTGACACGAAACACGCACATAAAAGAGATTAGTGGGTTGGGGGAAGAATGGTACGAGGATTAGGAAAAAAGGTCGATGTACCTTCCCCTTAAATGCTTGGACGTTACAATGACATGAAAAGACTCACTTAACCGTGATCCGATCTTGACGGCCAGAAGTCATTTACAAGTTATGCATTCTAATCCTAATGCAAGGTCAACGTTGTTCTGCCAGAGAAGATGTGAATTTCACAGTTGCCATCCACTATAAATTGTACATCGAAGAAATGGACGGGGTAATCTGAATATAAGAAGCTTTACTGACATTTTTTCTTCTCTTCAGAAAGTTGCTTCTTTAGTGGAATTTTGAAGTACTGAGCAATCAGAAGAAGTGGGAGGTTAGAGACAGGAACTGTTAACTAACGTTGGTCTTGAATGTCTGAACATAATAATGGTGACAAAAATCAGAGTCACATTTCAGTATTTCAGCTCAAGAATGATTCTTTATATTTGTCTTAATCTAATTTTTCAGCTGAATCGATGTACATTCACTTATTGTCGAGCTATGAAGAAAGATGTTTAGACAGACCCGATAGATTCATTTAATTATGTTGAGCAATGACAGTGGTATCTAGAGTACGTTGTTCCTTTGTTATAATAATGCTTGAGTTTCAAAGCTCTCCTTTGAACCCTAAGAAGAGGGGGCAGTGTAGCTTTTGATACATCTGGTGATCATAGATTTTTTTGATTTTTCTTTTAGTGTTATTATTCTTCACTATTGGTTGTGTGTATCTGTTAGGAACGCCACACAAAATGGCACGTATATATTTCATTTTTGCAACATTTTTCATTCTAAATTACTGGTTAGGCAAAAAAGCTTAAATTCCAGGTTCGTTATCTATCTTTATGTTTATCTAGTTTAATTATCTAGGCGCACGCTCTAAACATAACATGACTATCGTCTTGCAGTTCGCATATCGGCGACGAAACTTTATGGTTCCCTCCTTAATATGCTTAATGTGTATGACAAAGAAAACAGAATTTTAAAAAAACCATGTGTGCAGCTCACACGCGGCAGAAGTGAAACCTTCAAAAATCTAAACTTTGAGAGAATGATTTTCATATTATAATATTGTTACCAAGTTTAAAAATTAATTTACACTTTATTCTACATATACGAGGAAGAGCTGAGAAGTTTCCGACCTCAACGTGAAGATAGCAGCACTCGTCAATAAGCGACTGTCAAATAAAAACTACACGTCCCAAATGGCTAAAATTTTAGTGAGTAACTGTCAAAAGAAGCACAACTACATTCACTAGCTTTTATTGACGAGTGCTGCTATCTTCACGTTGAGGTCGGAAACTTTTCAGGTCACCCATGTATTACGAAGGTGAATCAAATATAAACGGTAATTTTAGATGAATTTAGCAGCGAGCTGTATATTCTTGTACGTGGCTGCTGTTTGATTTATGAAGAGTACATTTAACATTTGCATCTCAGGGTCGACTCAGCGCTGTATGTTCGCCTTTTCTTAGAGAAGTAAAATAAAAAGGAATGGGCAATATCCACTTAGAATAGACAAAATTGCACGGAACTGTATATAAATGTTATGAGGGTGAATAAAATATATACGGTCATTTTACTTTTTTGCTTAGCAACAAGTTGTAAGCTACATACTCTTGTGCGTGACTGTTGTTTGGTTTATGAAGAGTAGGGGGACCGGCTTGGCTAGTAGTCGCGTTCGACTTTGTAGTCAGTACAGCCTAGAGCGAGCAAAAGGTACATACGTCTGTTGCGCAACGGGTTATTATAAAAAAATTTAACAAATGAAGGCGTTAAGCCCTCGGAAGGCGTTAAACCTTCGGAAAAATTAAACCCTCGGATTGAAGGCATAGTTTGGTGATGATACACTGGCTCAGAATCGTGTGTATACGTGGGGCAGAGAATTTAAAGGTCGACGCCCAAGAACAAGTCGTACAGATGACAACATCCATGCCGTTCGAGAGCATATTGAAAGTGATCGCCGCTTAACTGTTGGAGAAATCTCATCAGAAGTGGGTATCAGCTATGGAAGTGTTCAATCCATTGCCATTGATCATCTTAGCTTCAAAAAAATTACTGCTCGATGGGTTTCGAGATTATTGACCGTAAATCAAAAACAGATCAGGTCGGAGATCAGTGGAAGACTTCTGGATCCATTTCAACAAAAAGGGGAGGATTTTTTTAAACCTATCGTCAAATGTAATTAGACGTAGGTACATCATTATACTCCTGGGCCGAAAATGGCAAGTAAGGAAGGATGGTAAATAGCGAAGGAAGGATGAAGGCTGCCCAGTGAAGACCAAAAATCGTCTCTCAGCCGGTTCTTGCAACGATTTTTTTTTCTAGTTCCAAGTGGTGTTTTAATGATAGATTTTCTTCTCGAACAGCGAACAGTGAATGGAACTGACTATTGTCAGTTGTTACAGTCGGCAAAAACCGTATACCGAAACAAAATTCGAGGAATGGGCATTCGAGATGACATCCTTCTACATGACAACGCCAGGCGTCACACCGCATCCTTGACAAGGGATACATTGGAAGAAATGGGCTGGGAAACCCTCGAACACCTTCCTTATGGTCTAGACTTGTCTACCTGTGACTTTTTTTTTGTTCGCATCCCTGAAGGAATCACAGAGGAAAAAAATTCGAAAGTAATGAAGAAGTCGAGAAACACCTGCACAGCTGGTTAACAACTCGCCCTAAATCTTTCTACGAACAAGAGATATTAAAGCTTCCAAATCGGTAGGAAAAATATGTAGGTCACACAGGAGACTATATTGAAAGATGTTGATAGAATAGTTGTGGGGTATAAGTTGGTGTGTCTGGCACGACACGGATTCCTTAAATCCCCAACGATGTTTCGACGCAGACGAGAATGAAGAAATAAAAAACACAAACACCTCAACTGGTACTGATTGGAATTAATTTTAATTTGATTTAAGTTTTATAGTTTTTTTATTAATCACTTTTGTTATTTTTTTTTTATTGTTTACAATGGCTTAATTTTCCAAATTGTCGCGGACTTTATTGGTCAAACACCAACGTCAAATATTTTCGTAACCAATTTCGGTAAATTAAAACTCAATCGTATACTCGCACTGATCCGACGTATTTGTATACACCTCGGTGGTTAACATTCGACTCTTTAATAAATTACTTTCTTGACCCTAGCGGTGTGACTTAGCACTGTGGAGGTTGGATAGCGACTACTTGAATTAGGGTGGAAATCGTGATTTCTGCTTTTACACATCGATCCGCCAATGGTAATCATGCTCTCTTGTGCGTTCCCCAACTCACCACACTCATCGAGGTAGAAACGTACTTGTGTATTCGTTCGACGTCGATGGGCGTTGCCAGGATGGAGAAATCAAAAGGGAAAGCACAATAACCCAGGGTTGATCTGGCTTAGTGTGTGTGCATCTGCGCCGCGTATGCGACTGGTCTACTGACCTAGTGGTGATCTCTTAGGTCATCGCACTATAGAAAGACAGAAATACGAGAGAGAGGAAAACTTAGCTGATATTATTCACCTGCAAAAAGAGATCATTGATCCCAAGCGAATGGATGATCTGGGAAAAGTCAATAGGACGCTGCGTCGGCTGGGGATATAATACCATGGGGAAAACTCTGTGGAATGTTTGGTAAATACCCAAGCCAATGGACGATGATGCAACCGCGTCACTTGGTTTGACTTGGTTGTTGCTAACCAATAAGAATGGAATTTCCGGTGGAAATCCCATGGTTAGAGCAATAGTGTTGCCGTATGGCGAAGATTGTAGCTAAACTCAATGATGCATTATCTGCATAGAATAATGAGTTTAGCTATGCGTCCTTTTGGCATGTTTTACAGGGTAATAACTTATAAAGGAAATGGGTAGGTATTGTGGTTGGAATTGTGGGTTGTTTCTTCTATAGAATAGAGAAACCCCCACATAGTTAGTGTGTAACATTATTCAATAAATGTATAAAAATAAATTACCGTTTATAAATGATGTATCCTCGTACATAATATATTATACAGACTCCGAGTTTTCATGTTCAACACATGACACGAGAGGCTTGTTTTTCATTTTCATTTTTGCAGCATTTTTTATTTTCTTTTTATATTCTATTTATATTTATATTCTAAATGACATGCTAGACAAACAAATGCTTAAATTCTAGCTTAATTATCTTATATTATAACTTACTGGCTCTACGCAGATGCACTATACTAAACATTACATGACTATTGTATAATTTCGGCGACAGAACTTTGTTTGTGGCTGTGTATATGACTATTTGTATGCTATTACTACTATTACTATTTATTGGCCTGAAGGAACCCAAAAGTTCATGACCTCACCGACTCGACTCCGGTATCGTTCCCTGTCCCGTGCGCTCTCCTTCCACGTTCGACCACCCGATCCGATCTCCTCGAAGTCCAATCTAACATTGTCCTCCCATCTCCGTCACGGCCGCCCTGTCGGTCTCTTTCCCGTTGATCTACCGTCAAGAATTCTACGCACGGTCCTATCGTTGCCCACTCACGCCACGTGTCCGGTCCATCTTAATCTTCTCGACTTGATTACTCTCACTATTGTAGGTTTGCGGTATAGCGCTTCCAATTCGTGGTTGTGGAGTTTCCTCCATTCCTCGTCATATTTGCCGCCAAAGATACCCCTTAAAATGTTATTCTCGAATACGCGGAATTTGTTTTCTTCCCGTTTTGTGAGAGCCTGTGGGGGTAAGAGTAGGTTGCCAACGTATGGCACAGGATTCACTTACAAACCCCCGACGCTTGTTACTCCGAAGGAAGAAATGAAAAAAAAACACGTTCTTATTTATTTAATTTTATTTCTGGTGAATGGCACAATATCGATTGAACTTAATTACACAGCTAATAATTGGTCTTAATTGTATTTGCCAACATGAATCACAGCCTCACTGGATTAATCAGAATATCTATGATTTACTATTTCACTTCTGTCAAGCAGGGAATGCAGTACGCGACGGAAACGCCAGACTGTTCAGCTGGTCGGTCGTACGCAAATCGCGAATATAGGTGAACCGTCAATAATAGGCTTCGGGAACTAAAAAAAACTTTACTTGTACACCAACTCTATCGAACGACTCCTTGGGCTTTTTGTTCCGTGAACTAAACGAACTATCTCATCCGCAGATACAACCAGGTTCAGATAGAAATAGTGACTTCTGCGGGAGCATGACTACACGCGATGTTGATTGAAAAGTGACTGGGGTGAATTAGGGTTGAAATTCATATTTCTTTCTACACACAGGACAACCAAAAGAGACCACGCCTCTGCTCTCTCAACCTCACGCCCGTCAAAGTATGAATAACTTTTGTTAATAGGGTAATTGACGGACACGAAGAATGAGAGAACAGAAAACATGATATGCTGTGATCTCGGGGTAGCTTTGGTTGTGTGTGTTGGTATCAGATGCAGCTACTGACACGACCTACTGACCCAGTGGTACGGCTATGGTGTAGTTAAAACGCATTGAACCGTGGAAAGAAATACGAATGAGAGGGAACCCTAGCGGATGTTACTCCCCTGCAAAGAGAGATCATTGATCCCAAGCGAATGGGTGATCTGAGGGAAAGTCGATAGGACGCCGCTGATGTTTGGGAAATAATTCGCGTGAGAAACAGACTCTAAGACGCTGAAATTACCCCAGCTATTTTGCTATGTTGCAACAGCGTCGTTCTTTTAGACTTGTTGTTGCTAACTGACATTATGAGATTTCCGATGGGAAACTCATGGTTAGCAAGAATGGAGTTGCCGTATGACATTTATGTAGCTAAACTCAATTATGCATTATCTGCAAAGGATGATGAGTTTAGCTATACGTCCGTTTGAAATGTTTTACAGGGGAATACATATTAAGGAAATTGGTAAGTATGACGCGCTGAAAGCGGTCGAAATTAGGTGGAAATGTTGGTTGGAATTGTGGGTTGTTTCTCATGTAGAATAGAGAAACCCCCCACAAGCCCATGTTTCGCATCCGTATAGAACAATTGGCATGATTATGGTTCTATAGAGACGGAGCTTTATATTACGTGATAGCAGGTTGGATTTCAACAGTATAGATGGCCTATTTTAATTCAGGGTCGAAATATGATACCCATTTAGTAAGAATGTTTATAAAAACACTGCTCGTGTTCGATAGGAGGCAACATTTTTTTAACCGAGTAACATTGTTTAAAAGAGGTCACTTATATTCAATTCCGCCGCCAGATGGAGCGTATTCTGCCTATTCCTGTTATACAGATATGACTATAAATAATGCTTAAAGGATTTCAGTGGTTGCGTTCCTGATCCTCAAATATTTTCCTGCTAATGACTCCAATCACATGTGCATCTGTTGACATTAAAAATCAGTTTCGGATGGACATTTCAACAAAAGGAGTCGTTCTTCAGGCGAGATACACGAGCGATACATTAAGTTCACTCGCCTACTTAATCTTTAGGCATTCAAAACCGATGTACGTTGATACTCCCTTTGCCTGCTCTCTGCCTCTTCTTCTTTATTCGGCACTCTATCTTGGTATTCAAACGTATCAGAAAATGTCTTTATTGAGCACATGCTCATACTTAAAAAATGAGATTGTTAATATAATGATCTCGTTGAAGTGTGCGAATCATTAAAATCATATTTGAGCAATTTAAACGGCTGTCCTGCCAGTTATTCAGAACACCATTGTGGGGCAATAAAATGTTACTTATTGTAGTAAAACGCTGGCAGGTTAAATAGTCTGAAATTACTTTTGGAAATGTAGCCGTTTCTTTTATTATCATTGTTAATGTTAATGCTTTTTATTGTTCCAGCCTAAATTACTCCACTTAATCATTTAATCACTTCCTTTTTGTATTTTCAGATTTACAATTAGCAGCAGAACTTGGAAAGACGTTGCTGGAACGAAATAAGGAATTAGAAACTACCTTAAAGCATTATATTTCCAATCTTGACGATAAGAACCAGGAAATTATTGTAAGTACCAATGTGTTAATAAGTGAAAACCTACATGCTCTCATAAATTATCAATTATAATTGCCGCTTGAACTTGCCAATTTGCCACTTAAATTATCAATTATAATTAAACTTAAAATTAATATCACATTTGGCATTGTAATTCTCTTTTCTGTACGCAAGCGTGTTTTCTTTTCATTTATAAGCGAATTATAAATATCCTCGTTAATTTTTTCCCAATCGCACGCGTTGTTTCTAAAGAAGCTAAGAGACAAGTTCATCCCATGATGCAGCCACAATTCCCGGCAATTAATAAAAATAGATTAAGTTATCTAGGGATTGCAAAAACAATTGAATAGAATCCGATTTAATTAAAGACACCCAAAAGGTATATACTTCCGGGATGTCCGTCAAGCGAGCATCGTTTCGCTACTTCACTTATATCACCAAAGTAAAAATATATCATGCGACCTTTTTAAACAGAGATACTCGTGGAGTATTGATCTCATTTGAAACCCTTAATTCTTCATCGGCGATTTTTCTCTTGACTCAGTCTAAACAGCCAACCCCTCTGAAGACAATACTTAACTGAGTAAAACGCTTGATTAAATTTAAGCAATGCCTCGGTTGAACAAACTGGGCCACAACTAAGGAGGTCTGCATTGATTGAACACAGGTTAGTGGCATGGAACGCCAGTCGGTGCTGATGTCTTCGCCGAGTAACCACAATGTATTCACCCTGGAGATAAGATGGGCAAACTAGATCAGAAACAAAATGCATTTGGAATGAAAATATAGGTCAATCGGATGAAACACTTTATGTACCATTGAGCTTGAATGTAGAACGAATTTAATGGGCTAAGAAATGAACTTAAGATTGATTCGTAAGGTGAAGAGACTTAAACGGGTGTTAACATACTCGGCACGAGTATCATCTCACCGACATACTTTAACGTCTTCTTAGTTAAAGCAACGTTCTTCGTGAATTTCACGATTTGCTGCAGATTAGTTTGACCCATGTGAATTGTGTGTTTTAAAACCATCTCATTATTTGCGTTCTTGAGTAAAGTGTTTTCAAAATATAAATATGATGGAGGTTGAGTAGTGATGCATCAGTTCTATTGGGTTTCCAGTGTGAAGTAATTATGTGCAGCTTTATGTAAATTTCTACCTCGGGATATAGGTATAGAAAAGGAAGATATATTAACACATTCCCCATTTCTTTGCTTTTTTTTCTCAGTACCTCTTTGTGTTATATAAAGGTGGAGATCTAAATACATATATATCGCGAATGTTGGTACTGGTAATTGAAAGTTGATTCCACTGTAAATCGTTCAAGAATTGGCTTACCCTGTCCCCTCACTACCATCTTCCAGTGTTCGTTGAACGAAAAAAAATTTCTGAAAACGTGTGAAGTTTCCTACATCAACCTTATTCATAAAAAGGCAGTAAGATTGGAATAATAATTACCAGCCTACTATGCCAAACTATTTGGGAGTACTAAGTGTTCTTCCACTGTAAACCCATACTCTCAGTGTGGCTTCTTTCAACGGAAGTTCACGACTTCCAACTAAGTGAAGTTCATTTCCAAGATGATACTATCATTGCAGGTCAGAGGAGAGGCCCTCAACGGATTTTATGAGAAAATAAATGCCTCTAAACAGAATGGTTTGTGCTCCCCACTTCAGTGGGATATAAAATGTCAGACTTCTCCAACATTTTTAACAAAATATCCCACAGGATTGTTGTCTTTAACGTGGAAGTTTCTGGGTTTTCGATACTTTTTATATCGTAGATTATACTGCGCCTAGCAAACCATTTGTACAAAGTACGATTCAGTGACACCTTTGCTTATCAATTATATTGTAGCGAGCTTAGGGTTCGCTGGATTAATTATTTTTAATAAATAAGAGCCGTTAAATCGATTTTGAATTAATATAACACTTTATTAGTCCGTTAATAACAACCATTACTTTTACCGTACACTTAACGATTTCTTGACTTATCGCTTCCGTACTTATCGCGTCTTTGACTGCTTACTTCTTACTTCTTACTTATCACTTCCTTCACTTTCTACTTCTTACTCATCTCCATGATCTGTGTGCGACGTATTTATACCGTTTCCTCATTCTGATTCAGCGTTTCGTTTCCGTCCGTTCCATAGCCTTGAATGTTCTACTGTTCATAGTCTCCAGTTTTCTAGTACTTTCTAGAATATTCTAGTACTTTGTTTCGGACTTTCTCGAATATTCTAGTACTGATTGTCATATGCGTCACACTACCCTCCGCCTAGATTAGTTCGTCCCGAATTAAGTTCTCTGGTCCTCTGGGCTAACCAAAGTTGCCAGTCGCTCACGATGTACCACTTTCATCTTGGCGTTCGGCGGTGGAAGCTCTTGACCTTCCAAATTGTCTACTGCTCTCCTTTTCGCCTCACTCTGGCCTGCCGCCATTCTTCCTTTTCCTGACGACGTAATTCCTCTTGCATTTTAGGGATCTCATGCGAATAGTATAAGAGAAAATGCATGTGCACATCCTTAAGCTCTTCTGGAGTTTGCACATCACGTAAGCGATCTAGATCTTCATCTTTAATTACACGCATATCATCCGGTATTGGAGCATCGGTCGATTTCATAACCGTATCCAACTGGTAGTTCTACATCTTTTCAAATAACTGGAGCGGTTTGTTCTTTGGAGCTGGCAGTAAACACCAGTGTGCGTCGTGGTAATAGACTTTCCATAGATCGTCGCACGTTAATTCTAGATTCACGTGTTCTTCTCTATAGAACGCAATGAACGACACCTCTAGCTGTTGATTACGCCTACAATCTAGGGCTTGCTTGATCTTTCCTCCCGTATGTGGTGGCTTACAATAGCGGTCTCGACCTCCAACGTCCGTTGATCTTCTTGTTCGGAAACAGTTGATTTACAAAACGCCTGTTTGTAAATCCATTCAGCTTCATCTTGTAGTTCATTGGGTCCCTCTGGAACAGGCGTAACCGGAACTTCGCGCAATTGCATTCGCTCAGGAATATCCGTTTTACGGATTTCATTGTCCAAATCCGTAAAGTGACCCCTTTGCAATTCACTAGGTTCGTATTCGGGTTCATATCCGTCCTCGTCATAATTAGTGAAATCCTCATAGTCGGAATCTACACCGAAACTGTCCTGACCTTCTTGCACTGGCGCGTCAGTGACTAGAAGTCTAAAATCCTCAGCATCAGACTCCGATTCCTCATCATCATTGAAATGTTTTGCCGCCTCTGTTTCCCTGTGACTACGTTCAGAGCGGCGTTCAACATCGTATTCGTCGTCGAATAGCTGTTCGGCTATACCCTCACGTACTGAACCTTCATCGATGTGATGTTCCTCTCCATCACTTTCTTCGTCCTGTGTACGACGCAGATTCTTGGAACGGTTTCTGCGTTCGACTTTCAAACCAAGATTCTCTTCAATAAGGTCACAGTCGTCGTCTTCCAGTCGGTCGTCCAACTCGTTATCATCATTGTAAATTCGTTTCGGGGAGCGGCCTGAAGCATCAGTGTCTTCACCATCACTGCCGTCCTCTTCAATCGGGTTATCATCGATGAGATCCTTCAGTTCTTCACGTAACACATCATCGTCATCTTCCTCCTCTTCCTCACTGCTGTCGGCCATAGCTTTGCTCTTCCTGAGTTTCTTCCTTTCATGTGGCTCCAATTCCTCCTCATCCTCAGATTCTTCCGCTTCCGAGTCCCAGAATTCTTTCATACACTACCTTTCGGCTTCCAATTTTGCATTAACCTCTGCAGCTCGCGCGTCCAATTTTGCATTAACGTCTGCAGCTCGCGCATCCAACTTTGCCTTAAACTCTGCAGCTCGCGCGTCCAATTTTGCCATCATCACCCTGAACATCTCCGAAATGTCCAACGGTGGCGAACTCTTCTCCGTTACATTGGCACCATCTTGACTCGCTGTTTCTTCTCCATCCGGACAGTCTGGCCCACTCGTAAAAGCATCTGTGCCGACATCAATATCCTCTTCCTCTATTGCTGCTTGCAGACGCTGTCGAAGAATTGGCTTCTCTCCTCTGCTATCCAGGTTTCGGTCCTCCAAATGTAGATCTGACATCGTCATAATACACTTCCACGGACTTATTTATTTCACCAATAATTAATCCCACTTCTGACACCAATTGTAGCGAGCTTAGGTTTCGCTGGATTAATTATTTTTAATAAATAAGAGCCGTTAAATCGATTTTGAATTAATATAACACTTTATTAAACCGTTAATAACAACCGTTACTTTTACCGTACACTTAACGATTTCTTGACTTATCGCTTCCGTACTTATCGCGTCTTTGACTGCTTACTTCTTACTTCTTACTTATCGCTTGCTTCACTTTCTACTTCTTATTCATCTCCATGATCTGTGTGCGACGTATTTATACCGTTTCCTCATTCTGATTCAGCGTTTCGTTTCCGTCCGTCCCATAGCCTTGAATGTTGTGCTGTTCATAGTCTCCACTTTTCCAGTACTTTCTCGAATATTCTAGTACTGATTGTCATATGTGTCACAATATTAAGGGTGATTGAAGCACGACTGTAATTAAGTAACGGCGGTGAACCTTGTAGGTCGCAGAGATTCAAACGATATTAGGATTGAACAGGATATGAAAAGCAAAAGGTGATTGGCTGAAGCGGTGGGACATAAGTTGGAGAATGGTCATGGATGTGAGCTGGGAGATATTCTGGTTGGGAAGGATGCGGAGAAGAGTGAATAGAGGAACGGCCGTGCTACCGTGAGTAGTATGGCCCCCAACAAATCGCCGTGATTAAGATCGAGCCGGTCACTGCAGTTATTAGTGTGGCGCAAGGTAAGGTCTTGCAGTTGATTCACCACTAAAAATAAGATACGACGTACACTTAGGCGCCAACTAGATACCTACTAAACAAAATAATGCAGATCAGGAATAAACAAAAGTAAAAACTCATGAGAACCAAGATAAGCCATAAGTGCAGATAAAAAATAAAATCGAAACCCCATAAGAACCAAGATAAGCCATAAGATCCCATGTATAAGTTTAACTATAAATACCCCGAAATGATAGGCAGTCTTGTCTTTTAATCTTACAAAGCCTTAGTCTTCATAAGTTCATGTGCAAACCTTAGATTTAAGTGCTCTCTATGATTATTGACCGAATAAAGTCCCCAAGATAAGTAATAATTCTTTTTTGTTTAGTTACCATTGAAAATTATTAGCTCATGCGACTGCCTGGAGGAGTACGGCCACCGCCGAGAGTCCTGGAACGCACGACTAACGGCATCTCTTCATCTTCATCTTGTATATCATTTTTTATTCCTTCTCTTCTCATAATTTACTTACACGCTAGACAAAAATGATTAAACTCTAACTTATGGTATCTTATGTCCTAACTTACTGGTGCCTTGCGGGCTCTCTAAGTTACATGGATACGCTTAGAGCGTGAAAATGTGTCTTTCGACATTATGATTGTTTTGTTTACATGAATTTTAAAGAACTTAATTAGAGACAAATGGGATGGGAGCGAACATACAGGGCAAAGTCTCTGATTACTTTCAACCCGGCGAAGGCCAGGACGATCCTTGTCCCTGCTCAGTCCAAGTTGACATGCAGTCTCCATGTGTCATCCCTGGATAGCTACTTTGGCGCCCGCCAAGTAGTGAACCGATCCAAGCAGCGACATCCTGAAAAAGGTTGGCGCAGGGCTAATAACCTGGCCTGTAAAAGCAAACTATTATGGCAAATTTACAAGCATTGGATATGGACCGGATACACGACGACGACCACGAAAACGAAAATGGCTAAACGATTTAAGAATTATCTCATAGAACGTCCACTCAATATACAGACCTCGAGCTGCACAGCAGCCAGACGATGCCCTGTCCGAATATAAGGCTGACATAACAGCATTGCAAGAAATAAGATGGACGGGGAGTGGTGTTATTCTAAGAAACGAGTATGACATTTATTACAGCTGTCATGCAAAACACCATGTGCCCGGGGTAGGCTTTCTAGTCAGCTAAAAACTGAAGCATTTTTAAAACATTTTTTATTTTCTTTTAAATATTCTTAGTTTCTAAATTAAAGGCTAGACAAAAAATGCTTAAATTCTAGCTTAATTATCTTATATAATAACTTACTGGTCCTTCGCAGACGCTCTAAGCTAAACATTACTTAACATTTGTATAATTTGCCTTTCGGCGACAAAACTTTATGGCAGTACTTATAAAATTTTGTAAGACAAAGAAAAATTTGAAAAACGTTGTCAATTTTTTTTTGCTTTTTTTTTCGTAAAATTTAACTTACTTAACTTACCTACTGAAGCCTGCCATCATCGCCTTTAATGCAATAAACAATAGGCTATGCACTCTTCGCGTGCGAGGCAAGTTTAAGAGCATACGCTTCATAAACGTTCACGGACCTACAGAAGAGCCCCCTGACGACGAAAAAGAAGAATACTACGAGAACATCTAACGGACCCTCAATGCCTGCCCAAGATACGATGTGAAAATCGTTCTTGGTGATTTGAATGCAAAAACAGGTCGGGAGCTGGTTTTCAGGAACTACGCAGGTTCCCATAGTTTGCATGAGAACACTAACGGCAATGGACTACGAGTCATCGAAATGGTAGCATCAAAAAACTTGATCGTTGCAAGTACCAGGTTTCCGCGTAAAGATATCCACGAAGCCACCTGGGCAGCACCTGATGGAGCCACTTGCAACCAAATTGACCACGTGTTGATAGATCGCCGCCACTCCTCGAGCCTGATCACGGTACGAACATACCGAGGTGCCAATGTCAACTCGGATCACTATCTTGTTGGTACAATTTTCCGAGCGGGGATTGCCTTACAGAGACGTATTGCATCCGCGGATCAGGTTTGAATCAACATGGCTGCCTTACGCAATGAGAATACCAGTAACACCTTTGGACATGGGTTAAGACTCGCACTCGAAGAGCTCGATGGAGGGAGAGTAGGCCCTGGGGGCAGAATGCCCGGCGTAGAAGAGAAATGGACACGCTTTAAGAATACTGTCATTGGTACTGCCAACTTCATCTTAGGCAGTAGTCGTAGAGATCGGAGCGACTGGTTTGTACTCGTAGATGAGTGCAAACTACCGACTGAACGTAAGAATGTTGCATGCCGGGCAATGCAGCAGTCTCATAGGGCGGGGTGCGCGAGGAGAAATACAAAGAGCTCAGAAGATCTGAAAAAAGACTCCACAGACAAAAGGAAAATGCCTGGGAAAAAAACCTTGTCTGTGAAATAGAGAAAAGTAAAGAGCGAGGACCGCATCAGGCGCGGAAATTCTACCAAATAATCCGCAGTATGACGCGGTACACACCACGCTGAACTGACTGCAAGGATAAAGAGGGTAATCTGATCATCGATCCTGAAGGCGCTCTGGGGCGATGGGAAGTGCACTTCAATGAATTGCTAAATGGTCAGCTCACAGAAGAATTTGAGACTCCACCAATGCAAGATCAAGACCAAATGCTGCCGCCACCAAGCATCGAGGAAACATTAACAGCCATTAGACAACTCAAATCAAATAAAACCCCCGGAGCTGATGGCATACCAGCTGAGCTGATCAAACAAGGAGGGACAGCGTTACATCAATTCATGAGATCTTGGTGCACGTATGGGAGCAAGAGGAGATGCCAGAAGATTGGCGTTGTGGCAACTCTAACAGATACACACAATTCACAAGCAAAATAGTGAAGAACACCGAACGAAAAATCGAATAAGAAAAATACATCAGAACCGTATACCAAGCGACAAAATAAAAATAATTCATATCAGTGGAATATAGTCGAGTTTGGAAATCAAATTCTAAACACGGTCAGTAGTCTGATGCTTCACTACTTCGCTTTTCAATCGTTTCATCGTGTGTTCAATTCACCTTCTTCACTATCTTTGCTTAACGCTATAGCGTCGTGGTATAATTTGCCCATACATAAGAAGGGAGATATCACACTGTGCAGCAACTACAGGGGTATAACATTGCTGCTTACCGCCTATAAGATACTCTCCACTATTCTACAAGATCGGATAGCTCCATGCCATCATTGGTCAATATCAGTGTGGCTTCATCCCAGGTAAATCAGCGATTGATCAGATATTCACCCTTAGTCAGGCGATGGAAAAATGTCTGGAATTTAAGGTTCCATTATATCATCTATTCATAGACTTTAAGGCCGCATACTACAGCATAGCCAGGGTAGAACTATAACCCTAGATATTTTATGGCAGGGCCAGACTCAATTATATCCCCATCAACACGAGACAAATTTGTTTTATTTTTTGCACTGGACATGAACAGCCATCCCGTTTTACTCTCCGCTAATTTAAGTGATGATGATGATGAATAACGCATTTATTGTACAATAATTTAACAAATCTTGACTTAGGACTAAATGGTAAATCCTATTTTACAAACTTTTCTTATTCTTAAAATAATTTACTGGCTCTACATGAGCACTGTAAATTACACGATACAAGTTTGTGTAATGCCTTTCGGCGTACAACCCGCTAATTTAAGCACTTGTGGTAGGATGTATGGAAGGAGACAGGGCGGCAGACCTTGTCTGCGATGGAGGAATGGTGTAGACAAGGACGCCCAAAGCCTGGGAGCGCCAAACTGGATGAAATCGGATCGAAATCGGGACTGGTGGAGAGACTTGATAAATGAGGCCAAGACCGGATCCCGGTTGTAGTGCAGATGACGATGAAGTGTTGCCATTTCCAAACATTTATGGCCCACCCTACATATGGTTTTATTTCTGAATTTAGGTTTTTTTACCTCTTCTAACAATGGCAATATGGAGTATTCCAGGAAAACTATCCTCATTGCCCATTTTCAAAATATCCTGAAAACGTCAAAATTATCTATTATCTCTGTTTGTAGACATCATGCAACCATCATGTCTTCCGTTCACAACCTAGCTTGGATAACTGTCCCAAAAAAGCTGCTAATAAAATTTTCTTACGCTCGATCCTTCTTAATGTCAATCTGCTACACGCTCCTACAAATCTACTTAATTTACAGTCAGACCATCTCAGTTTCTGGATTTGACATGTACGTGTCAGCTTGAAGAGACAACCAAATTTCAAGTTATCCTTTTTTTTATATGACACCTTTCAGGAAAGGCGAACCTTTAGTATTGAATTAGCGCCTTGAGAAGTTACTTTTTCTCGGACGGGTCTGTCAGGCAAGCTTCGAAAGATGGTCAAGAATTTCTCACAACCATTCCAGAAAACCTGTTGATGGGTTGATATTTCGCAGGGGACTGAACATTGGGAACCATTCTACCCCCGAGTAATTGTGTTGAAATGTTACAGTCAAGAGTCGTCAATTAAACCTAGGACGACAGACAAACCCTTGTCACAATCTTCTTACCAACTCAACCATTTAGGTGGCAAATTACATTCTGTAAAAAATGTACCGGAATTGATCATTTGAAAAGCGCGCTTTAAGGGGTTGTCAAAATTCTTTTTGTCGCTAATTTGGGACACCAGTCATTATCCTGTGTGAAGTTCGAACGCGATTGGTGTGCTTACAGTGCGCATTTTCCGGAATCGACCTCAATTCTCGCCGCGAATTATCTTCGACATCTTCTATCGACTGAAACCGGACACCTCGAAGTTCGAATTTGAGTTTTGAAAAGGTAAAAAAGTCCGACAGAACCATGTCAGGTGGATACGGGGGTTGTTCTGTTGTTTGTTGACTTTTTGGCCAGAAATTCGTTCATAAAGATAGCCTTGAGATGGCGCGTTTCGTAGTACAAAATCCATGAATTTTCTGTCCATAAACCTGCTTCTTTTCGATGAATTTGCTCTCTTAAACGCCGCATCATCATCATAATCGGCACTACAACCGGGATCCGCTCTTGGCCTTATTTAGCAAGTCTCTCCAACGGTATCCGGTCCTTATCCGAGACTTGTTAAGTTGTCCATAATAATTCGTTTCTCCGGGCAAGGTTATAAGTCTTGCGCCAACCTTTCTCAGGATGTCGCTGCATGCATTGATTCACTACTTGAAAGATGCCAAAGTAGCTATCCAGGGATGTCACGAGGAGACCGCATGTCAACTTGGATTGAATAGGAACAAGGAACGTCTTGGCCTTCGCCGAGTTGAAAGCAGAGACTTTGCCCTGTATGTTCGCTCCCACTCCCCCTGGACTTAAATTCATCATCATCATAATCATCGGCACTACAACTGGGATCCGGTCTTGGCTTTATTTATCGTCTCTCCACCGGTCTCGATTTCGAGCCGATGTCATCCAGTTTGTTTGTTTTGTTATTCCCAGGTCGTAGACATTCTCACATAAGTTCACAGCTTCTGTCTCAATACGGTACCATTTCTAATCTGGAAATACACCTTTCGTGACTAAAAATTCAATTTCATAGGAATATCATTTAGTATTTCTCCTTGAGTATCGCTCAACCTGCAAACGAGGCAGCAGGTACGCTCCTGCCTTACACGATTACTCTTTCGGATTACGTTAGTGCAATATGTCGTAGGTATTCTAAAAAACACAGGGCATCCAATTGTTTATCTAGTCCGGCATAAGCTCTACGTATGTGCATTGAACTGCAATGCGAAAAATGTGCATAAGCGAATATAATGCAGTGCGGGAATAATGTTCATCCATTTCCATTTTTCGCACCTCTTTTGCTCCCCTCAGGCATCAATGCTTTCGAATTTATCATTCGTTTTTAATGTGAGAACGGACTAATATTCATTACGGAGAGGCTATGACCTACGCTGCCACTGCTGCAAAAACATAACACATGTAAAGGTCACTTTCGACCATCCACTGTGAATCTGGATTCTTGTCCCATCGCGAAGACGGTATTGGTCTTTTATGCCGGAACGTTGCAATGACACGAAAGTTTCGTGGCTAATATTGCAATATTCGTGGATTAAGAGACAAATTCATCGAAACATTGTACATATTCATATATAAAGAATATTATTTTTCTACAACCAAAATTACACCAACACTTTCACCTAAAGTTAACAAAAAAAAACAAATTACAAACCTTACAATTTTTTCTTTCCAGTATCTCCAAAAGCAAACCGCTGCGCTGCGTGAAGTAAATGATTCTCGTCTCAAAGTTTACGAACAACTGGAAGTTGGAGTTCAGGAACTTGAACGGTCAAACCATCGGCTAAACGTAGAAAATGCAGGCCACAAAAAACAATTAAAACTGTAAATCTTTCAACAACGATCAATATTAATGAATTTCATTATAATATTATAGTAAATTATATATTTTTGTAGCCTCCTCCATAATATTGAAACCTTGGAAAGTCGCTGCGAAGAGCTCACAAAAAGTCTTGAAGACACCAAGTTAGCTTTGGCTGCTGAACGACGAAAAAATGAGCGATTGTTGGAGGAGAAGAATGTTGCCGACAAAAACGCGATTCAGGTGCGATTACAGGATCGAGAGAGGGACTTAAGTAATAGCATCACCAGCTACGTTGAGGTAATTCCTAATTACGAAAAACATTTTAAATTGGGTTGTACCACATGAAATGTCCGATTGTAGTAAAAATTTTAAAGCCAATATTATATTTTTCCGTAAATGTTTATTCAATCAAAATAGGATGCGTTGGCATCTGTGACATTCTTCCAACATGATAGAACGTCAAATATTCCTTTTTCGTAGAAGTGGTGACTTTTTGAGGCAATGAAATCTTCAAAGGCTTTTATGACTTCTGCTCGATTCCGGAAGAACTTCTGCCGGCGAAACGAATCCAGATTGTGGAAAAGATGGTAGTCCATTGGGGAAATATCAGGAGAGTACGGTGGATGCGGAAGAATTTCAAATCCCAACTGCAACATTTTTTGCACTGTTGTGAGGTATGGGGTCTAGCATTGTCATGTAAAAGGATCGGGCCGTGCCTATTGACCAACGCAGGTTGCTTTCCACCCAATTTGGCATGCAATATGTCGATTTCCTCATTTGATAGCGTTTAACGTTTCTCCTGGTTGAAGAAATGAAAAGTGCATTGGTCCTCTCGATGTTCACCAAATTGTCACCATAACGTTTTTTTGGTGAAGCTCAGGCTTGGGGGCGTGTTTTGGTTTTTCACCTGCACCCAACCACTGCCCAGGTCTTTTACGGTTATCATACAGAGTCCACTTTCCACCACAGGTGACTATTTGGTGCAAAGACGGTCCAGTGTGGTTTCTTAATCTAAGCGATGCCCGGATTTCCAGGCGCCGTTCTTTTGGGATTGCTTTAGTTCATAGGGTACCCACTTATCGAGTTTCTTTACCTTTCCCATAAGAGAAAGGTGTCGACTTATTGTTATTGGGGATACGCCCATGCTTTATGCAACCTCTCGCACCAATTTCGTTGGGTCCGCAACCACCGTTGCTCTTAAAACGTCGTCGTCACCTAACGTTTCCAGCTTCCCACGTGGTTCATTTTTGAGACTGAAATCTCCCGAATGGAACTTTCCAAACCAACGTCGTATAGTGCGTTCATTTACCGCTATATCCTCAAATGCGTCATTCATGTTTTTCATTGCCAATGACACATTATGTCCCATTTTAAATTCATAAAGGAAGAGGTTTCGGATTTGAACTTCCGACAGGATGGTAAACAATTCCTAAAAAAAAAAAACTGTACTTGTAACGAGCCCTAAAATGCTCACACGTCCAGCACACGTACCACTTTACTTTATAAAAAAAGAAAGTTTAACGTTCTGGAACTGATGTTCACTCGACAACTTCTTATTTCCGACTGAGCGAACATCGGATATTTCATATGGTACAACCCAAAGTTAGCCATTATGTATTCAGTTTTATAAATGAACAACAATCTTATGCTGCTAATTAGTTAATTAGTTGTGCTGTATCACTGTCGGGTGTATATCGGTCTCCTTTTTTTCCTCATAAAATTATTGCTCTTATTATTCTACAATAAACGGCATCGAAAATGAAAAAGAAAATAGGCAGACACAAATATGTCAACAACAGTAAATTTATTAAATCTTTATTTACAATTTACTTATGATCCACTATATAAAAAATTACATTTTACTATTTATTGGCCTGTATAAACCCGGAAGTTCATGACCCCACCAACTCGACTCCGCCATCGTTCCCTGTCCTGTGCAACCTCCTTCCACGCTTGGGCAGCCGATCCGATCTCCTCAAGGTCAAATCTAACATTGTCCTCCCACCTCCGTCGCGGCCGTCTTGTCGGTCTCTTTCCCGTTGATCTACCGTCAAGAATTCTACGCACGGTCCTATCGTTCCCCATTGACGCCACATGTCCGGCCCATCTTAATCTTTGCGACTTGATTACTCTCACTATTGTAGGTTTGCGGTATAACTCTTCCAGTTCGTGGTTGTGGAGTTTCCTCCATTGTCCTGCCTCCTCGTCATATTTACCTCCAGAGTTACCCCTTAAAACTTTATTCTCGAATACGCGGAAATTGTTTTCGTCCCGTTTTTTGCAACCTGGATGTGGTAAATTTCAAGTTGCATGGGTTCGCTTGAATGTTCAATTCACTTCATTCTTACTTATCCGGCAGTGCCTACAGAGTAAACTCATTCCCACTTTACAACGCATTCGCACTTATTTCCCCAGACACCATCTTTCGAAATTTCTCGCCGAAGGTAGGGTCAACGAATTTCCCTCTTGCAGTTCTTGCATAGGATAGATGAATTCCCATCCATGGTATAAGCTTAACATTAGAACTCTTATGTTGGCTGCATCTACTGCATCGTTCACTTAGGTTTCGTATACACAGGTGCAGTGGGGTCCTCCTGGAATGTGCTCCACATTTTCGACACATCAGTTGCAGGACGATCAGCGCGATTCCTCCTTGTGCTTCAATCTGTGCAAGTATTGTCTAAAACACTCGTGTCCTGTCACATGTGAAAGTCTACCTACTTTCTGTGGCAGTCGTGTCCCATTTTTGTGGCCATTGACCAAGGGACTTGTGGGGGGCGAAGTCTTGGTGCCGGCGTACGACACGGGGGTTCTACTCCGCCCCACAAGTTCTAAAGGGTCTGCCGTAAACCAAAAGAAAGGCACAAACGAAACTCCACAACGCAACGTCCACAAAAGGAAAAAAAAGAAACACTCGAAGACATGTTGTCGTTTGTAATTAATAACTTTTATTTTATTGGCCCGCAGTTTTTAATTTAACTTCGCTCGAGGTTATTTCTCTCGCGATGTCAAGTGTTGTTGACATTGTTAATATGTTCTATTTTGTGAAAAACTATTTATATCCACTTTAACACTCAGAACGAACATTCACTGAATAAAACTTAGGCATGTAAAATGGGACCAGATAAGATAACTTTTATTCGCGCAGGCGACTCGCGCGATTCAAAAATACACCCGAAGGGATGTTACTTTCGCGACTCCGGGACGTACGCGTCTCCGCAGCGCTACGGAGAGCGGGATGTGAACCGACCGTCGCGATCGGTGGTTGGATTTCGACTCGGCGATATTAATTCGCTGGCAAAGGAAATTCGGCCAGTGGTACTGGCTCCCTTAATTTAAGGGTGCATTTTCCATCCCAAGAGAAACGTGAAGTCTCTCTTTGGGGGTAGGTAACCTGATCTCATAAAGAAGGTCATAGAGATACACATGTATGTGTATACATCGGTTCTTTCATGGGACAAAGAAAATCTCAAAACGAAGAAAGGGAATGATGTGCGCCAATGAGATGTGAGTGCGCCTAAGTAAACAAGCCGAATCTCATTGGGTGCTAATTGGGTTTCTGTTTGTTCATGCCGCTAGGTCATGAGAAGCAGATCCAGAAATATGTAGGACAAAGAGATCGTATAGATCATTATCTAAGATGTGCGTTGCAGCTGTAAGATAGCCGCAATGCGCCATGCACATTGGTTTTAGCTTATTTACAGGGAATTCGTGTTTATGTCATCGCTGCCAAGGGCAAGTATACAATTCCTATTTGCATTTGCCTATGGTGTAGGATTTAATTTATGCCTTAAGACGCAAGATGCGTATATTTGCCTTCGGCCCCTGGGTATAGGTCGCCAGCCAATGTGTATGTAAAGGAATTTATTATACACATGGTGAGGCTGGGAATAGGCGACGCAATGTTTATGACCCCTGTTATGATGGTTACATTATATGTAAATCAAATTGTTTCTGGAATTCGACTAGGGAAAATGCGTATGTAAGATTGGGATTTGCCTGGCAACCGAAGGTGCCGAATTGGGCTTGGGATCTATAATGTGTGGAACAGAATTCTTATAGGGAATTTTGAATTCGAATAAATGAATGATGGTAAGAATTCTCTTCCAGCAGCTTTTAGCTAAATACATTTGGTAAATTTGTTGCGTGAAGCATTTACAGGTACTAATGCGGGTAAATAGACAGTGGGGTTTGGCAGAACCGCCACCGACTCTTCTCGGATAATCATAAATACAGCCTTGTATGCACCGGAATCGTGCATATTCTGTTGGCGCAGCTCGTATATAGCCGTCCCTGTTCTTGCTTCTATTTTTTATGACTGCGACTGCTTCATTGGTCACCATTCTATAAGCAGACTATGATCTATCCCATACGAGAGCTGCATATAAAAAGATTGATCTGGTCCCAGAGGCTAGGAGCATTCTGCCCGAACTTTTAGTCCCGCCAACATTTGGAATCACTCTCTGGTGACGTGCTGTTACCGGCGCCTTTTTGGCTGGATAACGCTTGTGATTCTTAAAATGCAAGCGGAAATCCAATTTAATCCGTAGATATTTTATGGCAGGGCCAGATTCAATTATGTCCCCGTCAACACGAGACAAATTTGTTTTATTGTTTGCACTGGACATGAACACCTCTTCCGTTTTACTCTCCGCTAATTTAAGTCCTTGTGGCAGGATGTATGGAAGGAGACAGGGCGGCAGACGGCGATGGAGAGATGACGTAGACCAGGACGCCCAGAGCCTGGGAGTGCCAAACTGAATGACATCGGCTCGAAATCGGGACCAGTGGAGAGACTTGATAATTAAGGCCAAGGCCGGATCCCGGTTGTAGTGCCGATGATTATGATGATGATAAATTTAAGTCTAAAGGGGGCGGGAGCGAACATACAGGGCAAAGTCTCTGCTTTCAACCCGGCGAGGGCCAGGACGATCTTTGTCCCTGTTCAATCCAAGTTGACATGCATTCCCCACGTGACACCCCTGGATAGCTACTTTGGCACCCGCCAAGTAGTGAACCAATGCAAGCAGCGACATCCTGAGAAAGGTTGGCGCAAGGCTACTAACCTTGCCCGGAAAAACGAATTATTATGGACAATTTAACAAGTCTTGGATAAGGACCGGATACCGTTGGAGAGACTTGCTAAATAAGGCCAAGACCAGATACCGGTTGTAGTGCCGATGATGATGATGATGATGAATTTAGGTCCAGCATTTGTGACTCGGCCCCTCGATAGTATAGTGGTTAGTATACCCGCCTGTCACGCGGGAGACCGGGGTTCGATTCCCGGTCAGGGAGCCTCTGGCGCAAGACTAATGACCTTGCCCGGAAAAAATAAATCATTATGGAAAATTTAACAAGCATCAGGACTTGCTAAATAAGATCAAGACCAACTCCCGGTTGTAGTGCCGATGATGATGATGATGATGATTTGTGACTCAGTCTCATTTTTATCAGTTGATTAAATTTTTCACAATTTTTTTTTTTTTAGAAATATTTGTTTTTGTGGCTATTGTTACATTATCCGCTTAGCCCACGATCTCCACTTCTGGTGGTTTATTTAGGATTAATACCCCGTCATACATCACACTCCACAAGAACGGTCCAATGACGGAGCCCAGTGGTACTGCACTCTCTTTAGATGATATTTTCCTGGACCCGCCTCTCTTTCATGTATTAAAATTCTATCTATAAGGTATGAAACGGTGATCCTGATACTACCAGTTGAAGCAACGCATTCCTAATCTGGTTTTATCCAACCGAGCTAAGCGCATCCTTGTCGACCAACGTGTTGACTGTGCAGTTGTTGATTCGTGCGATCACGCTACTCAGATCTCGCCAGCGCTACAGTGACAATTATCCACACCTGAGAGAATGTATTCACCATAATCATTTTTCATTTGAAACCGTACTGCATTATCGGTTTTGCATGATGATGAGTTTTGGGATGCTTTATTACCTTTTAGGCTCTGTTCCTTACAGCATCTTAAGAAAACTTCTTCTCTCGAGTAGGTATGTCACTTTATACTTATACTTTATGTAAACTATACATACATGATAGTATAGTGGTTAGTATACCCACCTGTCATGCGGCAGACCGGGGTTCGATTCCCAGTCGGGGAGCCTTTGGCGCAAGACTAATGACCTTGCCCGGAAAAAACAAATCATTATGGAAAATTTAACAAGCCCCAGGACGTGCTAAATAAGATCAAGACCGGTTCCCGGTTGTAGTGCCGATGATGATGATGATACTGAATATTGTTCTTCCCGCTTGGCCTACATAATCTTTTTCAGTATCCCATTTGGTACACCATCCACTCCCGGAACCTTCGATACTTTAATTCTTCCGATAGCTCTTTTTATTTCGGCTGCGGTTACTGGCTCAAACGCGGTTTGCTGATCCATCGTCATACTTCCAACACAGATTCCCGTTGCTTCGAGAATAAATTGGTCACAATGATATGAGCTGTCTCCCATTTTGAGGCATTCACTTCGTAGCTGGGATATTTCCTCATTCCACTGTTGTGTATGTACTTTTCTCGGCGTTACCGCATCGCACATATTGGTCAAGTTTTCCATTAGTTGTGCTGCTTCCTCCTCTGTTGTTAGTAAATTTATATATATGTATGTGTTACATTTTTTAAATTGACACACCTACGAGGGACCTGTTATTGGTGACAAGCCATCTCAGAACCTTGCTAAGGGCCACTTTTTTGTAATATACTGGCAAGAGATCCCCAAGTTCTGGTGTGAGATGTTTCCTGCTAACCCGCTTGTTGACTGCTCGTATTGGAATTGGTAACGAGATGTTTCCCAATTGTTTTTGATGTTTATCGAGTAAGTTTTCGATAACACAGTTTTCATTATGTCATCTTTACGGTTCCAGTTACCATTCTGGCGACATCATCCATTAGTGGGCTTACCGTCATTTATTTTCCGATTGATAGTATGGGGGTTCTCTAATATCGCACTGAGAACCAACCCACACTTCTAGCCACAATTTTACCTACAACTCTAACCACTATTCTCCCACAATTCCTGCACACAATTCTATCCACTATGTCAACCCCAACTCCTTACGTTTACCTGCGGTTACCTGCAAGCATTCCCCTTCCTAAGGGCCCCATATCATATATTCAATGCATCTCCAGAACATCCCTGAAACGATTTCATCATTCCATGCACCGTATGGATCATACAATACATCGTTCATGCATTTATTGCATCACCATAATTCCCTGAAAAGAATTCGTAACATGCAACATACATCGGGAAACCGATCGGCGCCCCTAGTTGGCCAGCCTACCATGCCGCATACGTGCGCAGCACATTTGTCTAACTTATCTACAGTCACCCCAGTTTTTGTCCAACCGACAAAACCAGTCCAACCATCGCGCGTCTGGCCGCCGAGAATCAAATTCTCCTGGATGTAAACATGCACACAGGAAATTCAACCCTTTCCACGGTCGTCGATGCCGTGCACAGGCATCGTGGTGCAAGTATCCCATTTGCTTGTACCACAAATTGCCCTTAATGGCGGGCAAACAATTTGCGCAGCTGCATGAACGCCACCATGAAGCCCTTGTATAAATTCCCTTTTTCTCTTTTTTTCGTTTGCCTGTGACCTGGCAACATGAATAAGCCACGCATCCTCGCCGTGATCAACTCGGAGAGATCCTGTCTGATTGGTCACCACGAAGAGAAACTGCACGTTTTTTCTCGAGAATAAACCCACCCGACTCTGCACGAGTCATTTACAGAGAGTCGAAATTCAGTCACCACCGTGGTCGGTCGCGATCACCACCGTCTAGTGTCAACAGGGCAATATAAGCTTTTAAAGTATAACGGAAAAGTCGTCGAGTTCATTCGTTTGGAGCAATCAATTAAACATTCAAAATGGATTCCCTGTGTGACTTAAGTTTTGTTTTAGTGTCGAGTGCGAGTGAATTAACAAACGTCTGATCAAAGAGCAGGTAGCTCAGATAGTTTTGGTTCAATAGACTTGTGGATAAATTTTATGTTTTGTTGGTCCCAAGTGACTAATTAAGATTTTTAACGACTCTAATCAACTATGGCATTAACTTGCTACTTAAAAAGAAAACAAATCTCATTAAGTTGCTAATTAAGACGATAAGGGAAGTGTTGAAAATAAAGAATCTTGAATACAAGCCAACCATAGTGTTTCAGTAGACGTGGGGCTTTATGTGAACCCGTGGCCGTGCCGGCACATAACATAAAGAAAACGGTGACCTTTTAACATCCCGATCATATCAAAACCAAATACACCCGGTAACAAACAGATACTCACGATTTCGGTCGCCGTAACAAATCCGCACCCCCCGCAATAGTGCTTCCCAACGCAGGATATAAGTATAGCTCTTTCGAGGTCCTCTAGGTGCCTTACCTTTGTGGAGGAAATTGCATATAAAATCGAAAACTCTTAAATCAAAATTGTTCTGACAATGGTTTCATATAGAATTACTTTTGTTTTCGGGAAGACTGCTTTGCTTCTCAATAGCGGGACTGAAAAGGGGATCACATTTTAACCATTTTCAGTACATTACGTGCATCCTAGTTAAAATTCAGCAAATTAATGAAAGTGATCCTCAAATGTGAGATACTTTTTTCTGTTGTGAAGTTTAATCCATCGACAACAAGCCCGAAGTTACGACTTTCCCCTAACCGGACCACGAGAGCCTTTTCCACTCGGGTTTTAACATCCGTAAGCCCAATATAGGTGTATAAAGAAGGAAACGACTGGGAGAGACCCTATCATACACATTGTTCTGAAGATCTTGAAGATCACTAGATCGTAATCTTGAAGAAGGAACACATGACAACACTGCAAAGCATTTCAAGCTTGTACAGTTCGACAACGGATTCTCACCGTTTAAAATTTCGTTTTAATGACTTTCTCACAGACGAAGTGCGCTCTCTGATAGACGGCTCCATATTCATCCGGAAGGTTATAGCGTTTGCGACGATAGTGAAGAGCGTGTGATTCGAAACGATTCCATGGTAGTTAGGATCACTAAATGATAGAACCAATGCTCAACACATCAGACCATGGCCGCATGTACGAATTCGATCGTTATCCTCAAGTATAATACAATCAACCAATGTGGAATTGCTACGGTATACGGTATATCTGATGCTTTGCTTATTGGATTTCGTTTCGGTATTAGAAGCGCCACAATGCCAAATAACTGAAATGCCGTCTTTAGTAGTAATAATAATTTATAAAGCTGGACAGAATCTTACATGTGGCGTATTCGTATCAATTTTCTTAATTACAAACAAGATCACTAACAGCCTTTTCTGGTTTTACTCTTTTTTCTAGTGGCACGGTACAAACACCAGTTACACCGAGAATTGCAGTTTGACAACAAATTCAGTTAGTGCCAATCAAATAGACAGCAAGTCTAGCGTTTTAAATACTTGTCCAGAAATCGACTCCTGTTTTCTAAGTTCGATCTCAGATAAAGACAACGAAGAAATCATTCAGGTAGTTAGTGATTTAGAAACAACCAAAAAGGCACTGCTAGCTGAAAGGCAGAGAGTGGGTGAACTGGAAGACCAGCTGTTTGCTATGAGTAAGTGCACTTGATTTTGATTTCGAATACCATGTCATTGATTGAATATTTCTCATTATTTTTCAGTACGGGAAAACAAATCACTACAAGGTCAGCTAGCTCAAAACACAAGTGGAGAATTGAAATCGGTTCATGAAGAATTTTCGGTTTTAGAAGAAGTTCGGTAAGTATTACGAAGTGTTTGGAAATTACCGGTTACATACACGGGTGTTACTATGCTATACTCTATTTAACTATTTATTGGCCTGTAAGAACCCAGAAGTTCATGACCTCACCGACTCGACTCCGCCATCGTTCCCTGTCCTGTGCACTCTCCTTCCACGCTTGACCAGCTGATCCGATCTCCTCAAGGTCAAACCTAACATTGTCCTTCCATCTCCGTCGCGGCCGTCCTGTCGGTCTATTTTCCATTGGTCTACCGCCAAGATTTCTACGCACGGTGCTATCGTTGCCCATTGGCGCCACATGTCCGGCCCATCTTAATCTTCACGACATAATTACTCTCACTATTGTAGGTTTGCGATATAGCTCCTGCAATTCGTGGTTGTGGAGTTTCCTCCATTGTCATCCCTCCTCGTCATATTTACCTCAAAGATACCCCTTAAAACATACACGGGTGTTAAATAGGGAAATCATCAGTTCAGGATGTAGGATACTGATACATTTTTAAACTTTTTTTTGAAAGAAGGTAGAAATCTTCAAAAGATAAATCTGGTACGATCCAGATCCATACCACATTACATACATTTTTACCGACTTAAACCACCTCTCACCAGCACATATTCCCGTTGTTCCCCGCGGAACTATCTTTATAAATATTTCATGGCGCGGCGAACAGAGTCTATACGTTACTCCTCTCGGGGCGTCGCAACTGCTCCATTATGTCACATAGAATATCATTTGTTACGGACCATGCTTATTTGGAACTTAGCAAGTATCCTGTTACTCCTATCGGAGTAACTGTTTGTCTCATATGTCTCTCCAATATTATTCGCGCGTACCGTACCGGCGCCATCACATGTGGTTCCAAAACACCAGCATCGAGGTTTGAGTTTGCGGAAAATAAATTCGCGAACACATTAGCTTTACCCTTTGAACCTGTGACTAACGTCCCGCTGCCCGTCACCAACCGAGGAAAAGAAGAGGACGCGAAGTTATTGCTGACAGCCTTTGTCATTGACCATAAGGGGCGCGAACCAGTCGGGCACCCAAAGAGTTTATTGGTCAGTCTGTCGTGGCACGCGTTTCTGATTCTAACAAAATTCATTCTGATCACCTCGATGGGATTAGAGCGGCATTGTTTAACAGCTCTATTTTTGCCGCTGTAATCTGCTCGCGTTTTTTATCAAACCAAGGTTTATCAGATGAACTTCGTTTAATGAAATGCGGAATGTAAATCTTCATCCCGAGAAGAATAATGCCCGTGGCCGATTCTGTGCATGAGGCAACATCGGAGCTTCCAAAGCACACCTCCGACCACGGAAAGGATGCGAAGAAATCTCGTAAATCGTCCCAGTTGGCAGCCGTATACCCCCATACATGACGAAGCTGCTTAGGTCGGTTATTCGCTTGAAATGTAAATAATTGCGCAATCAAACAATGATCTGAATCTCTCAATGATGCAGTAGTTCCCACGGTATATACAGATACCAAGCAGCGATCTAAGTTTCCCAGTGGCGCAGCAATCTCCACGGTATAAATGCTCGGCTCGGTTGTCAAAAACGGATCCAGGGTGTTCGGATAATCACCTCGGGTATCCGGCACTCGCGTAGATTCCTCCACGAGTTGAGTCAAATTGAGGCTGACAGCGAACATCTCCGCCAGCCACCCAGCCTCGCCGGTTCTGTTAGAATGCACCAACCAGTCGAAATTGTGCACATTAAGATCGCCAAAGACGACAATTCCAGAAGCTGGGTGGTTGATCTGTGTCCAGACGACAGTATGTGAAAGATGCTCGAAAAATGTCACCGGCCGATCGTCATTCGTGGAGCGGTAAAGGCAACAGAGAAATTTAAGAGAATTCCTCAGCACTACCCGCAACCACATGATGTCCAATGTCACTGGGTTCCAACGCCTCAATCCTCTGACAATCCAGATCAGACCGCGTGAAGAGGCAGACTCCGCCCTTAAAACGGAATCTCGAATGTAAGTCGTATCCTGAGCAACGAAGATATGTCGAATTAGTTGACGAAGCGACCTGGGTATCGGTTAGGGCAAGAATATTAGGTTTCGCTGTTTGCAAATATTGGTGGGCGGCGTTTTGGTGAAACCGGTGTTACAAAACCTGATGTTACAAAATGCTGTTATGAGTCGAACGTCGACAGTGCCTCGAGAACGAGTCCAATTATGCGATGACGAATATCTTAAAGTGCGGTTATTTATCATACCAGGTGTACCGGTATGAAGCGTTTTTTTTTAAGTAAAAAACATTTATTTTAAAAAGTAAAAAACGTTTTATTCGAAGTATTGGCCATTGCTTTCTACACATTTCGACCACCTTTCTGGCAATTTGTGGATACCACGCCAATAAAACCGGTCGTCTTTTGAGGCAAACCATTCGGAGACCCAATTTTCGACTTCTTCGTAGTGTTATATCAGATCTTGTGTTCTCTGATATAAACATTTAATATTTGGCTATCAGAAAGATTTGGTTGTTAATTATTAAAAATGTTAATACTTTCTGTTCGTTATACGGCCCCACGTTGGGCGCCAGAATGTAACACCTGAGCGTAACCCCAGATGTTAGCATTTATTATTTAGTTATCAGAATGTGTTGCGTTTTAAAGGTATTAGTAGTATTATTAATTCGGGGTCACTTACGGATTTAGAATGGCTCCCGCGTAGTGTAGACTTCTCTATTACAGTGGCTTCCGCGTACTAGGTCGCTTCCCGTAGTTTGGGTTTGAAAAATTAAACACTCTTTACTTTACTTTGACTCACAACATTTGTTTAGTATTAAAATGGGGATGTCGATCCCTTTGACTTATGACCTTTTAAACCTACAAGTAAGAGGGCCCGCTGTACTTATGCTAGGGCCGCAGTCCTCGAACTTGATTATTACACTGCGCTAACCAAATCAAAACAAAGAGCCCGCTGTTCCGTGGCGAGGCTGCAACTCTTTGCTTGATTGATTAGTTTCACACACTGCGACTTGCAACTCATTTGTAACCACTTTATATGCCATTTTAATTTGATAATAGCGCAGATGATACATTTTTCCTCACCGAATGTGTAACCTATTTTGAGGCTATTCGCCTGCCATTCACAATTCGCAATTTTTAATGACCACTTAATTTCCTCTGCAAAAAATGCAGCGGAATCAATTTAAATATTCATTCGATTTGCAGTAGCAATGGCCGAACCAATTTCAGTGCATTGCTCTACGTGCAAATCGTATCATACGATTAATTTCGCCTTTTTGCTACGTTCGATACTTTCGCGGGGTCAGCATTTCATTGCCGTTGAACTACTTCGTCGTCGGTAGTCTTTGACACTACCGCCCGTATCCCATATCATGTATAACACCGTGTATACGAAACTTGAACTTGCCGACCGTGGGCTTGTGAAAGATGATATGCTTGAGCGTTTATCGCGGCCTGTGTGGATGAATGAATTTAACGTTGAAGAAATGCATTGTATGCAGAATGCTTGTGACGATTGAGTTTGTTTATGGTATGAAGTGGATAGGCGTTTATCGTGATATGATATGAATAAATTGGATGGAAGAATTGCATTGTATGCAAATTACTTGGGATAATTTATTGTTTGAGGAGTGGTTTGAGATTTTGTTTAATTAATTGAACGAAGGTTTACTGTTTGGGGAGTGGCTTGAGATTATGTATGGTATTGTTGTATTATTTAAGGGGGGCTGTGTGGCGGGGTTCGATTCCCCTTCGGGGAGCCCCTGGAGCAAGACTAATGACCTTGCCCAGAAAAAATAAATCATTATGGAAAATTTAACAAGCCTCAGGACTTGCTAAATAAGGCCAAGACCGGTTCCCGGTTGTAGTGCCGATGATGATGATGTGTGGCGAGGTGTAACAGTAGGAATTGAAATGCTGCTCAGCCAATGCGTGTCCCATCGATGAAAACAAATGGTAGTCGGAAGGGGCTAAGTCTGGTGAATACGGCGGGTGGGGTAACACTTCCCAGACGAGAGCTTTTATTGTTTCTTTGACGGGTTTTGCTGTATGACTCGGAGCATTATCATGCAACAAAATTACTTTTCCGTGTCTTGTGGCCCATTCTGGCCGTTTTTCGACCAATGCATGGTTCAAATTGATCATTTGTTGTCGGTAGCGTTGCGCATCAACAGTTTCGCCAGGTTATAGAAGTTCATGATACACCACTCCCTTCTGGTCCCACCAAACACAGAGCATTGTCTTTTTTCCGAACCGATCAGGCCTTGCAGTCGATCTTGACGCTTCTCCTAGATGTACCCATGATTTTTTGCGTTTAGGATTTTTAAAATAAATCCATTTTTAATCACCAGTCACAATTCGATGCAATACTGACTTCCTTTCGTGCCGTAGAAGCAACGTTTCACATGTGGTGTTTCGCTTTTCCATCTGCCCGTCATTCAATTCATGTGGCACCCAGTTTCCACATTTTTGGATCTTCCCCATAGCTTTTAAACGGTCAAAAATTCTTTGTTGTGCAACATTTAACATTTGTGCCATTTGTTTTTGACTTAAAGTGTCATCTTGATCCAATATTGCTTGCAATTCGGAGTCTTCAAACTTTTTTGGTGGTATTCCACGTTCTTCATTTCGCACATCAAAATCATTATCTCTGAACCGCTTAAGCCATTTTTTGCATGTTGCTTCCGATAGAGCATGATCACCATAAGCCTCGACAAGCATTCGATGCGACTCTGCAGCACTTTTCTTCAAATGAAAACAAAAAATTAATGCCTTCCGCAAATCTACATTTTCGACATTTTTCGACATTTTTAACAGTTCATTGTACAATGACTTGATGCATACTAAATATATTTGACAGATGTCATAGCAACCAAATAAAAAAAATATATGGGCCCTGTGGGTTTATTTATGTTGGCATCAGCAAGGATGCGAGTTCCATAAAAAAAAAACCACCACCGCGGAAAACAATAGAACAACCAGGTAAACACTGGAACCGCTCGACGATGAAGAATTTGATGAGTACAAGAAACACTGGTGTTAATTCGTTGATTTAATGTTTGTTTTATTAATAAAAAATAAGATTTAATTATGTCACAATTAATGGTTTTTAAAGACGGCCTTTAATGAACCGTTTCACACGAATTTTATTGTATAGACGTTAGATAATTTCATACACCGCGGTATTCGCGCAAATACAAATAGTCATACGAAGACTTTCCCGGCACAAATTATTAATTATCAATGTTTAACGCTCCGACGTCTTAACACCTCCGATACTCCTGGCAGCTACAATCTGACTCCCAGAAACCATCCATATCTGTCGGATTCACGGTGTGGATTACATTGGTGTGGGAGGATTCTATATGTGTCCGTATGGGACATGTACGTTGCCCTTCAGCCTGTATATCGACAACGATGAAAATGCACCTAAATAAACATGGGCTGGTGCAATGAATTGGTATTATAGAGATATGCGATGGCGAAAAATCGCCGAAGGGAGAAATAGGTTTCTGTGTCTTAAATAAACAGAAACGCTATTTCGAGGGCCATAAATCTTCGATGACCTGCGCCTGAGAACGAAATAGGCTTTTGCTTCAAGATACACAAAAACGCTATTTCAAGGGTCACGATGATATATGCACATCGTGTTTACTTAGGCGTTCATGCTAATGCCATTGTAGGCTATAGAGTTTTCGTGACGATAAGCAAACCGATGGTTTGCTCGCCTATGACCTAGGCTATGGTAGCTTTTGTTTGTTTTACAGGCCGGAGCATCGTTAGCATGATTTGGGTTATGATTGTCTAACGTCAATCATATTAGTGCCCAAATCCCATGATCGGTAGATAACCGACAAAGGAAATTGGTCGCAAGTGTTGCGAACCTTGGGACTGGGGCAATAAATGGATATGAACCGTAGCAAGAAACCATCGGCTTCAGCTATGTCAACAATTACGCTGGCCAGCTAGTATTTATCTATTATAATTGCTGACACGCCGAGCCGATGGAGATATGGTACGGATCATAAACGGAAAAATTCAATGTGATGCATGCCTTAAGATTTAACTTTCAGGTGAAAGAGAATGAAGAGTAGCTTACACTGCCCCAAAATTGCAGGTAGGTATGGTGGGTTTGGAAGGTGGTTCATTTAAGAGGATGGACGGTTCTTTGGGAATGTATTAAAGAACCGCTACAGCCCGTTCACAACAAACGTTCCCTATCGATACATTTGTATCTTGGCGCTCACTTCACACCGGTACACCTGGTAATATCTGCATGATGTTCCCCCTGACATAGTCCCCCCCCGGAGATCCGAATGGGAAACTAGATTACCTCCAGAATTCTTTATGTTAGAGTTTATCTATGTGCATACGAAGACCTCTATTCGGTTGGCTCTTTAATAAGATTGATTGATTGAGTTTACGACGGATTGCCGATTGTATTTAAATTTATTCGGATACATTTCGGCATCGTTGAGTTTCATAAATTATTTTACCCCTACACTGGGATTAGCTCAGCTAAATGAACAAACTATAGATATTTATAATAACTTATTATTATTAAATAGACATACATGAATATTTAAAGTAATCAAATATTTTTAGGCAAGGCAATATGTGTAGTCGATGCCTGCGTTCATGCGATGATCGTTTAACAGTCCAAGATGAAGCATCGTCCATAGCACCAACAGAAGACGATGAAGATCGTAGCCTCCTGGAGATGGAGCAAGTCGCAAATATTGATAGTACCGAGGAGACCTCCTCACAAATTGGTTACTATAGGCCAACCGTTTCTATAAAGGTAAGTTTTGATAATTATAGAAAACACATTATTATGAGCATGATCTCCGGTATAGATAGATTGGTGTCAATTCTCCTTACATCTCCATCTTTCTTCATTTCTACTTTCAGTATTACTTATTGTTTTACCTTTTATTATTCTATTAAAATCAATTACAATGTTCACTTGCTCACAGCACGAAAGTAAACAAATGTATTTTATACAACGATATAAAATAACTTGTATTTATCACATGTAAAACGTGTTTTCTAAGTTATTAAGTGAACGAAATAATTCATAATATGATTAATTTAAAGGCTACTTATAAAACAAGTAACTCCTTGCATCATTATCACATCTGGAGGTTCACTGTTTTAGCTTCGAAACCCAATTTATTGGTGATAAAGGAAAGAATGTATAGTATTAAAAAACCAAAGCCAAAACACAAAAACAAAAAACTATCAAAAACATAAAGCTGGAAACATATATATACTAATTATTTGCCGTAGATGTTTTAATGTTAAGCTAAGCAACACTATATCTAATCGAAATGGGCAACTTACATCATGTCTTTGTACATAATAATCAGCCATCCATCACAGGGAATCACTTCAAATGGTTTTCGTGGTACAAAAATGCTTAAAGATGAAACATAATTATTTATATATTCGTTTAATTTTTTATACATATAATTTTGTCTTCATACCAAAACTTCTTTCATTACATTACACACACACACCCACATGCGCATACACATGTTAGATGTAATTTCATGCATTTCTCCATTTAACTCTGTCAATAATTACTTCTATGTTTTTTAAAGTGAAAATTCAATTAATGTGTTTCACTCGCTTCCCCTCGTAAAAGACTTAAATACTTTTCACTGATTTTATACACAAAATTAGAGTAACCCAAGGAAGAAAACACAAAATATGTTGGTTACATACCGACGTTTTTTTTCTTAAATTTACATCTACTTTATTTTGTTGTTTTTGTTTTTATGTTTAATATTTTTATAGGCTGAATGTGTGATTTGCTCACATACAACAAAGTACCTGCATGAGTTGCCTATTTCATTAGAAAACCTCCTGTTTGAGCTATGGCAAAGAGAGATTCGCAAATTCAGTGTAATACGATGGATTGTGAAAGTCCTGCAATGGCCAGCATTAGTTATTTGTCGTTTAATTAGCTCATTACCTGATGATGATGATAATAACACATAAAAATAATAATTAACATATTATTGTTGGTTTTCTAATATCACAGTACAAGTATTTTCATAGTAATTTAATTTAGTGGAGTTTGATTAGATTTTATAAAAGCTAATTATTGCTCTACTTTGATTCGTCCATATTTTATTTTTTCCAATAAAAACAAAATAAAAGTACTTAAAAACAATAAGTAAAAGAAATACGATATCTATAACAAATACATAGAAATTTAATATCAATATGTGAATGCCAAAGATTGTGTAGGTAGAGGGGTATTTAAAAAAAAATTGCATCGCCCATTGAGTAGTGTAGATATTTCAATATTTTCCACTTTTATTAGGAAAACATTTAAATTATTGTAGAAGTAATAAAGTGTCATTGCGTATTTACTTCGCAGGGTATTAAAATTATTGAAAAGCAAGCACCCTAACATCTAAAACGTAGGAAGGAATGCAGAGTACATGTTTGAAATATGTGCTACACCTGACAAAATTACGTATTAACGTACCTATTTCTGTAATGTGTGCGAAACTATGACCCATAGTTTTGTTATTTCCATGGGTTCCTTTCCTATCTAGTTAAACGCACGAAATACAAGAGTGGTGTGAAAAGTTTCCGACCTAACTCAGATACAAGACATTTTTTCTTAAAATTTATTTTTATTTTTTACATAGTCCCCTTGTAACTCTACACACTTCTCCAAGCGATGCTCCCATCTTTCTAACCCCTCCAAATAGTACTCGGCGTTTTTCTCTACAAAATAACTGTTCACGAAGGTGATAGCCTTCTCATTTGACGAAAATCTCTGTCCTCCGAGCGCAATTTTTAGATTAGGGAACAAAAACAAGTCGCTTGGGGCTAGACCTGGTGAGTAAGGCCGATGGTCAAGCAGTTCAAACCGTGATTCGTGGATTTTCGCCATGACAATCGCTGAGGTGTTGGAAGGCGCGTTGTCTTGGTGAAACAGGATTTTCTTTTTCTGCAAATGTGGCCGTTTTTCCGCAATTTCTGCCTTCCGTTGGTCAAGTAATGATGCGTAGTATGCTCCTATAATGGGTTTTCCTTTTCGAAGATAATCGTTTAAGATAACTCCATGACTATCCCCAAAACAGTCGCCATCATCGTCCCAGCTGAAAAAACTGATTTTGCTTTATTGGAGCCGATTCCCCCTTTGTAGTCCACTGTTTTGACTGTATTTTTGTTAAGGGCGTATAATGGTGTATCCAAGTTTCATCGACAGTAATTAATCGGCGCCAAAACTCGGATTTATTGCGTCTAAACTGCGCCAACAGACCGTTGGAAATGTTCATTCGAACACGTTTTTGGTTTAACGTGAGCAAAAGCGGCATCCAACGCGCGGACAGTAGTCTCATGCCTAAATCGTGATATAATATGTGACAAACACGTTCGTTGGACAATTTCATAGAAACGACCGCCGAATTAAAGTGAGAGAGATATCAGTCTCCCACTTTAATTCGGCGGTCGTCTAGCACCATTTGGTGAACTTTAGCGATGTTATCGTCAGTTGCTGCAGGGTAGTGCTCCAAGAAGCCCTACCATTATCCTCCCGCATGCATATCTACCCACCTACAAAAATCCCATTCATAGTCATCATCATTGGCACTACAACCGGGATCCTTGGCCTTATTTAACAAATCTCTCCACCGGTCCCGATTTCGAACCGATGTCATCCAGTTTGCCACTCCCAGGCTCTGGGCGTCCTGGTCTACGCCATCCCTCCATCGCAGACAAGGTCTGCCGCGCTGTCTCCTTCCATACATCCTGCCACAAACGACTTTCCGGGCAGGCTCTTCTTCGCACATTCGACCTAGGTGTCCCGCCCACCGGAGTCTACCGAGCTTGATTTTTCTTATAACATTAGCTTCCAGGTAGATTGCGTACAACTCATGGTTATAACGTCTCCGGAATTGTCCTCCCTCACATACGGGGCCAACAATTCTCCTTAAGACCTTCCTCTCGAACCCGGGTTAAGAGTTCAGAGTGCCTTTTATTGAGCACCCAAGTCTCGGATCAATACATGAGTACTGGTAAGACCATGGCATGGTCTTGTACAGTAGTAGCTTGGATGTTCTGGATAAATTTCGCGATTTAAAGAGCCTTGATAGACTATAATGGGCTTTGTTGGATTTGATCAGCCGTATGCTTATTTCTTCTTCCATATTGTTATCGGCTGATACTATTCACCCAGGTAGTTAAAGGACTGCACTGCTTCAAATTCCTGCGCCACCACCCTGATAGTTTGACCAACGTTAGGTCTTCTCTTCGCAAAAGTTGCCACAATGTACTTAGCTTTCCCTTCAATTATGTGCAGTCCCAGTTTTTGTGCCGCCTGCTCGATCTGGGTGAAGGAGTCCTGTACAGCCGAATCGGATATACCGATGATGTCGATGTCATCTGTGTAGGCAAGTATCTGGCTGGACTCGGTGACAATAGTACCTTTTCTCTTGGTAGGCGGATCATGGTAGCTTGCGTGCCATCTGGTTTCCTTCTTAAGCTCTTTACCAGTTCCTTTGGTATCACATTCAGTGCAGGGAATATAGAGAATCTATAGCGAATGCTGTCAGGATTTCCTCTACAGTGGTAAGCTCATCTAAATCACGACACTCGACCGTGATTTCATGTGACACTGTTTTCACACTGGCATCTTTCTTTAATACTTGTTGTACTTTTGCTTTCAGTGTCTCAGTGGTGGCCTCTGGTCGGCGTTTCAGTTCTATTAGCAATTCCTCTTTTGCTGTCTTTCGAACTTTGTTCACGCTATTCCCGATTTCACGTAGTTCGGGCTTAGCCTTCATAAACTTCAATATATCCGCATATATTTTTTCCCCAGTTTTGGATATTATTATAGCGTCCGGACGTGGTCCCCTTTTTTTTTAATGTTGGCCTCCCGGGTATCATTTTTTGGGCCTCTTCACTCTTTAATCTCGCATCCCTCTTCTTTCCTTTCTGGGCAATTGTAAACCATGACTCGTCACAGATCTGCCCCGGAACCCTCCTTATGTCTATGGGTGAGTCTTGGTTTGGTTGGATTTGCAAGTTTCCACCGTTTGCTTAGTCGGCACGGCATTATTAATATCCCTTTGTTTTTTTTATCTTGATCGCCTTTGTTAACAGTGCGATCTGTTTCCCGAGTTGCCCAAATACCAAAGAATCATCATCACTTCCATTACGATTTAGATCCGCGCTCGTCTCCATATCGCCACCACTAGTTCAGGGGTCAAATCCCGGGGAACGCTGCTGGTGGCTGAGGGCTATTATCTCTTTGTTGACGAAAAGTTGGCGTTCGATCTTCACTTTGGTGACCGGGGCGTTGCCCTGAAGGAGCAATCAAGAACTTGCTCCTTCATACTCAAATTTCTGACCACAAATGACGTAGATCCCGAGATAAAAGCAAGAATTATAAATTAGCCCTTATGGTACAAATCCTTGTGAATGTTTCCTTTGAGAAAAAAAAAACGGATAGTCTTCATTATTCCTCAGCTGAAGAAGGGTAGAATACTCTGCCTGATCATTTGAAATACCACTGTATTTACATTGACGGGATAAAGGCTGTTATGAATCAACGCGAACAATTCTGATAGTCAAAGCAAGAAATACTGAAAAAACTGCGACAACAGTATTCTCATGAATAATAATTGTTAGTAATTTGCAATAGCTGTTCCACCTCGGAACAGTTCGTGGTTAAAAGATTTCTACAAAGACACCACTTCTCAACATATAAACCTGCATTTTTTCGAAGACTTCCCATATATCGAGTACGTCTAACTCGTTATAAAGATATCGTAGTTGTGTAGGATTTGTCTTCATCATCATCATCATCGGCATTACAAACGGGATCCGGTCTTGGCTAAATAAGCAAGTCTCTCCACCGGTCTCCGGTCCATATCCGGGACTTGTTAAATTGTCCATAATAATTCATTTTTCCCGGCAAGGTTAGTAGCCCTGCGCCAACCTTTCTCAGGATGTCGCTGTGTTGTGGTCCTTCTCTCAGGGAGCATATCTCCTTGTCCTGAAAAGGATGAGGGATCTCTATAGACCGCTCCTGAGGGGACCCATTGCGGTCGCCATCGTGCTTCCGGGGCCTCCGGGAAGAGTGACAACCGATTGTTTAATTGGGTCCTGGGAATCGGGTAGGCTCCATAAAAAATACTTTTTATTTTATTATATTATTATTTTATTTTTAACTTAATTTATTGACATCCTACCACTTCGGACGCCAATCGAGACTGATTTCATCGCCCTTTTATACAAAATCTTATCGGGATTTTGTATCACGGATGCATCGAAATGCAAGCAGAATTTCGAAATGTACTTCGACTGGAGTCGAGTACTGGAGAAAAGGAATGTGATATCTATTTTTAGAATATACGCATCTGGCAAGAATGGAGATAAAGATAAGGATTTGTAGGAACATGAATTTGTTTGAGTATGGTAATTGAACATCTGGTTCAACTTACCATGTGTTTGTTTTGGTTTGGGGATTACTGGAAATAAGGGTGTATGGATGATAAACGAATATTTGATTCGTTTATCAGGATTTTGTATTTTTGAATTTGGGTGATTGATTCGTTTGAATCATCCTGTAGGTGTTGGAATTTGGATGTATGTGTGGGGAAAGGAGATGGTGGGGCTTTGTAGAGCACTGCAGCTGCATGCATTGGCTCACTACTTGACGGGTGCCAAAGTAGCTATTCAGGGGTGTCATGTGGAGACTGCATGTCAACTTGGATTGAACAGGGACAAGGATCGTCCTGGCCTTCGCCGAGTTGAAAGCAGAGACTGTGCCCTGTATGTTCACTCCCACCCCCCGCAGGATTTGTCTTACGATTCTCATATTGTACGCAGTTTACCTAGTGATCCTTCCTATCTTTCTGTAACAGCACAACTCTTAAGTTCCTTATTTTTAAAACAACTTATCGTGGTTGAGTGACAATCTTTAATTAGCAAGTATGCAAATTCTCAAAAGCTTTCAATTTTCCCTTAATTTTATAAACAACAGACTGAATGTATTTTAATTTTTACATCAACCTTAAAAGGACTACCTGGATACGTTATTAACCGAATGATTTATATAAGGCCTTGAACGCCCGTACGTATTTCTCTCTCCAGTTTAGTAAACTGTTCCATTTTGTTTTATCTTATTCTCTTATTTATTTATACTACTTAGTAGTTTTACTACCGGTATCCGGTATTGGCCACGTCGTATAACATCTTATCCAAGTTTATTTTCATCAAAAATTCTTACCCTATAATTCACGGGCTTACTTTTCATTGATTACTAAAATCATCTTAAAATTCAGCGAACTAATCAATTGGTTAATACAATATATTGCAGTTGTAAATATGTAGAGCCTAAAAGATAATTTGATTTTCTAAAGCAACCTTCCATTTTAATATGCATGCAAACTTAATCTCTCATATTTCCATTCATCTAACTACAAGTAATGCCTTACTAAATGAAACAAACGAATTGTATAATTTAATAAAATATTAAGATCCTTTGTATGTACTAAATGTCGAAATATCGATTCCCATTAGATTATCTGCTTACCATTGTATAGTGATAGATTTATTCTTGTGCCGAAATGCATTGGTTCGATTCATGGTCATGCCTTCGGAAAATGAGGGCATAACTTTGACTGTAAGGTGGCATTACATTGGTCACAATTTAAAGGACTGCAAGCTCGCATTAGGCGAGCGATTGGCAAAGTGGTTTGGACATATTTGCAGTTGGTCATGTGTTCGACTGGTAGTTGATAAATGTACAATAGTTTCCAATATACGAGGGTGAAACAATTATAAACGGTAATTTCTTTTTATACATTTATTGAATAATGTTACACACTAACTATACTGTCAACATTTTTCAATATAGTCTCCCGTGTGATCTACACACTTTTGGTGCCGTTTTGGAAGTTTTAATATCCCTTATTCGTAGAAAGACTTAGGATGAGTTGTTAACCAATTGCGCACGTGCTCCTCGACTTCTTCATTACTTTCGAATTTTTTTCCTCCAAGTGATTCCTTCAAGGGAGACAAGTCTGGGATATAAAGAGATTGTTCGAGGGTTTCCCAGCCCATTTTTTCCAATTATCCCTTGTCAAGGACGCGGTATGAGGCCTGACGCTGTCATGAAAAATGATGACATCTCGAATGGGCACACTTTGTCTTTTGTTTCGATATGCGGCTTTTGCCGATTGTAACAACTGTAAGCTGCATTCACTGTTCATTGTTCGTGAAGAAAATCAATAATTAAAACTCCCTTTGAGTCGAAAAAATCGTTGCAAGAACTTTTGCGGCTGTGAGACGAGTTTTGGTCTTCACTTGGCAGCTTCATTCTTCCTTCGCTATTTACCGTCTTTCCTTACTTGTCATTTTCATCTCGAGAGTATAGTGATGTACCCACGTCTCATCACATGCGACGATACGCTTCAAAAAATCCTCCCACTTCCACTGATCTCCGACCTGACCTGTTTTTGATTTACGGTCAATAACCTCGGAACTCATCGAGCAGTAATTTTTTTTAAGCTAAGATCATTAGTAATAAACGATTGAACATTTCCATAGCTGATACCCACTTCTGATGAGATTTCTCCTACAGTTAAGTGGCGATCACTTTCAATAACCTCTCGAACGGCACGGATGTTGCCATCTGTACTACTTCTCCTTGGGCGTCGATCGTGACTTTCGTTTCCGATACATTCTCGACCACTTTCAAATTATCTGGCCCACCTATACATACAATTCTGAGACAGTGTATCATCGCCAAACTGTGTATTCAATTGCGGACAAATTTCCGGTTTAACGCCTTCATTTAATAAAAATTTTATAATAATCCGTTGCGCAACAGAAGTATGTACCGCTTGCTTGCTCATTACTGTACTGACTACAAAATCAAGCGCGACCACTAGCCAAGCCGGTTCCCCTACTCTTCATAAACCAAACAACAGCAACGCTCAAGATTATCTAGCTGAAACGTGTTGCTAAGCAAAAAAGTAAAATTAGCATATGTTATTCATATTCAGCAACCAGTTTTTTACTACAATATTGTCCCAGTCGCACTTACCTATGCGTTCCTTACAATGCTCTAGAATATAACATTAACAAAGTCAGTTGACAGCAAATCCGCATCTTATCTACATCCTTTTCCGATATTCCTTTCCCATCATCGCTGGTCTTACCCTTCGTAATTGTTTTTCAAATGTATCTGATAGCTCTTGGATGAAATACTACATTCTCTCGAGTCACAAACTGCATTTCAAAGTTACTCTGTCATCGCTAAAATTTCTTAAGAGGCGGCTCTCATCTAGAGAGCCGAAAATGACGTGTTTTTCCTGAATGCTTTTCTCAAAGACGGAAGCAAATATCAATGTCAAATTTTGTACATATATTTAATAAGTATTTTTGTATGCATGCATTTTTTTTTTGCGAACAATATTAAAAATTATCAATTTAATAGATAACGCAGTGTGACGATTCGAAAAATCGTCCAATCGGTCTTCATCGTATCGCTGTTTGCAATCGTCTGTAACAATACAAAAAAAGCTTTTTGAAAATATATAATATTTGTCGGAGTCTAAACCTATTTTCAAGAAATATCGAAAATAAACAAAATGGCGGACATGCAAACTTTGGGTAGCAATTTTCGCATTTTTTTTGCTCTTTAACGTTGAATAGAAAAAAAATTATGAAAAAATCATCTACATTTAGGTTCAGACTCCTATAAATCTAATTTACTTTAAAATTTAAAAAAAGCCGATTCATCGAATATTTTTTGACATATCGTGGAGAGCAATGTGAAAAAAATGGTTTCGAGAAAAATGCGTTTAAAGTTTTGGTAACGTGTTTTTTTTAGTTTGTGATCAAATAAATTCGGCTAATCAGCTATTCCAGGACCATGCAGTCCTTCCTTGTTCATACTTTTCCATTTTATTCATTTGATCGACTTTTTTTTGAAGATCCAACTGCTTGTGCATAATCAGCCATACTTCTCTCTGATCCAGCAATACCCTTCTCATCTGCTATTCTGACAAAATTGGGTGCCTCCAATCCAACTGCGATTCCTAACAAATTCATAATTTTTAATAGAGTTATGTGACCTTAATTAAACATACTGACCGCTATACACGTAGCATTTTTGATTGTTTTTAATGCCTCCAATGCAACGTTGCATCAAATCACTAGAAGATAAATCTGCAAAGACGGGCTTTATAGCTTCGTGTATAAGGCGTTTCCCCCAAAAATGACTGAGTCATAGTATATTTCCGACCCCTGGTGACAAATACATTATTAATCTTACCTTAGTATGGTCATACACCTGAGGAATTCAAATCTGTGACGTAATGACGAGTCATAGTATACGAGGATTGCCTCTTATGTTTCGGGATTTGGCAACCCTAGTGTTGCAATCCGGCAATTGACAGCTCTGTCGTAAAGTTGAACATTTTTGAGGTTATACGCACTCAGAACGTTTTGACATACGAGCGCTATTTGTGTTGTTTACAGTAACTTAAAAGATTCATCTCGGCCCAGAAATGGAATTAAATCGTCAACATTTTCCTGCGATTATTTTTTACAACTTTCGGCGTGGATTAACTCAGCAACAGTGCATGGATGAACTTAATTCAATTTTTGGCGATGAAGCTCCATCAAGGACCAGTGTTTATCGATGGTATGGTGAATTCAATCGTGGTCGTAGTTCACTCCAAGATGAATTTCGTGAAGGTCGTCCAAAATCAGTTGTTGTTCCGAAAACCATTGATGCTGTGCGCGAACTGATATTGGAAGATCGTCATGTGACCTATCGTGAGATTGAGACAACCTTAGGCGTTAGTGGGACCAGCATACATTCAATATTGCATAAACATTTGACTGTCAAAAAAATTTGTTCGCGTTGGATCCCACACAATGGTCAATCGCCCAAAAAAAGGCTCGTGTCAATTGGTCGAAAGAAATGCTCAAAAAATACGGTCGCGGTGCTTCGAAACACGTCTATGGCAGCGTGACAGGTGATGAATCGTGGATTTACGCGTATGAGCCCGAAAGTAAACAGCAGTCGACTGTCTGGGTGTTTCAAGATGAGCCAAATCCAACAAAAGTTGTTCGCGCACGAAGCACTTCCAAGCAAATGGTCGCCTGTTTTTTCGGAAAAACTGGACATGTCGCAACCGTACCACTAGAACAACGCAGAACAGTCAATTCTGAGTGGTACACAACCATTTGTTTGCCAGTTGTCTTCCAAGAAATCAGGAAAACCAACCGCCGAAGACGGATCACTCTTCACCACGACAATGCGAGCTCTCACACATCGGCTGCGACAACTGCATTTTTGAGCACCCAAAACATCGATTTGATAGGTCATCCACCGTATAGTCCTGACTTGGCACCGAATGACTTCTTTTTATTCCCGTACGTAAAAAACAAACTGAGAGGTCAACGTTTTTCGACACCTGAAGAAGCGGTTGCTGCATTCAGAATGCATGTGTTGGAGACACCTCAATCAGAGTGGCAAAAGTGCTTCGACAATTGGTTCAAACGCATGCAAAAGTGTATAGATCTTCATGGGGAATATTTTGAAAAACAATAAAGTGATTTTCGATGATCAATATTTGTTTTTGTTCTCTAATCCCGAAATATAAAAGGCAACCCTCGTATTTCCGAACTATGGTGACAAATACAGTAATTATTTTTACCGTAGTATGGTCATACAGGTGAAAAATTTAAATCTATTGACAATAATGTACACCCTAGTGCGCAAATTCAATTTTCACGTAAAAAGATGGGTCACCTTTTTATGCCGTAATTTTTCATAAAATTATTTTCCAAAAACGGTTTTGGGGACTTATTCTACACACTATAAACTTTCAAAAACTGCAAATAAAAGTCGATTTCTCAAAACTTCTTGCTGAGAACCTCCCCTTAACTTCACTTTTCAATCTTACTATTCCCCTTCGCAAAAAATTGCTTTTTCAGTTTTAATATTAACAGTTCGTTAGTTTTATCTTCAAACGGTTTTGCAATGACCGCAACACTAACAAATCTTGAGTCTTTGATTATTTTGAGTCACTCAATCCATTTTACCTCACATTCTGATTAGCACTATTCTAACGTCAATCTAACAATTCCCTTTCGCAATCGTTTTTAGGCGGCAACAATGTTGACGGCTCCTCATTTTGTTGTTTTCTCATGCCACCCCTGCATATTTTTTTTTTTTTTTGTGGTTGCGCCAAAGAATATGGAATCGTCCAAAGAGAATATGGGCCCGAGTCCCCGGCATGCACGATTCACATAGTTACACAGTATCTCCTCCCACTCTCCCCGCACGACTGATGTTGGGTTTTCCTTCCCGAGGTTATTTAGCTCTTTAGGCTGGTCTTCTATTGCTTTCTGTGACAACTCGTATTAAATTATTAGATCTCGATTCAACACTCATGTGACCGCATCGTGTAGTCTATGAGTTGTCTTGACCTCGGGAGGGTATTTCTCGTTTTGGGCGAAGCGCCTGCATGTAAAAATTACAGGTTCACCAACCTCCCCGCGCTTTTCGCAATGGGGACAGAACGGTCAACTGTCGTGTCCAAGACGATGTAAATATTTTCGACAACCTTCATGCCCCGACAAGAACTACGTAAGGTGGTAATTACAGTTTCTGTGTAGGCGTCTTATCCAGGCTTCAACGGATTGGATGAGTTGAAAGATCTATCTACTTTTTAAGCTCATGTTCGATCTGGCCTGTCATATGGCGACAGAAGCTTCTCTTTCGTCTAGCTTTATTGTCGCCATTCCACTATGTACTTCATTCCTGGTGGCTCGCCTTTTATAGATTTTAATCTGCTCCTCAGCTAGGATATTTTTTAATGATCTGAATTTTCGGGGCTGATGTGTATATTATGAGATCGTCTGCATACACAATGTCTTGATGAAGAGTCACTAGTGTATATGCTGAGAAGGATCGGGGATAGTACCTCCCCCTGTTTCAGGCCATTTTTTGTTTTTTAAAATACGTTGGATATGACGTTGCCGCTTTTGACAATAAATTGTCTGTCCTTTAACAGGCTATAAAGTATATATAGTAGGGATTATGAATCCTTAGTCCGGGTAACTTGTAAAATAGTTCTTCCATCTACACCGTGTCGAAGGCCTTCTCCATATCAATCAGACAGGCACCTGTGCATTGTTTCTTGCATTTATTCCATTGAATATCCGATACCGGTTAAGCAGCGGCATTGGAGGCTTCGTGTCCTATCTTATTTGGGATAATGCCATTGTAGAGCTTTATTTACAACCTTCTCGAATACTTTACTAATACTCGGTAGCAAGCTAATCGATCGTTCAATGGGTTTGAGCTACCCTCTCCCCTTTTTGGCATAGGTTGTACGATGGCTCTTTTCCATCGCTTCGGATAGTGGGCATTATTCAAGGAGTTGTTAACAGGATTGTGTATATAAATGTGGTCCGCCTTTTATAGATTTTAAGCTGCTCCTCAGCTAGGATATCTATGGGGAGTAATGCGGCTATAATAAATGCTACTTCGTCGGAGATCGTCCTGAAGTCGTATACAGTTTTTAGTGCGCAAAGCCTGTGTTGCTCTTACCACTTTCTGCAATCGTTTTGTTTGTAGAGTTTCTGCCCACACTGGCGCAGCTTACGCTAAGGTTGATGTGACTGCCCTTAAAAAGATAATTCTCTTACTATAAGTAAGTTCACCAGTGTTTGGCAAAGTCCGGATAGGGCTGCTAGTATGCCTGTGGCTGTTTTAAATGCGTAAGACTTTTTTTAGTCTACGTAACTACGACTTAAATTTATTCGGTTGTTGTGCATATCGACTTAACAGCTTCCATTGATCCTATAGTCCGATTTCCGACCTGGATGTTGGCATATTCCACATGCTTTCGACTACTTATTAGAACTGCCTACGTTTTGCGATCAGCTAGTTCTATTCCGGCCGATTGTAGCTAGTTTTTAATCAGTCGAATTGCTTCATTAGTCGCGGCTTCCACATCGTTACTACTTCTTAGTCTTCCATCGCCGTTAGTGTTCTTACATATCCCCTTTCCAACGGTTTTTTTGACTAATATAATGTTGAAAATTCATTATTTCTCCATTCCTCGAATACATTTCTTCTCTTGTAATAGGTTTGCCTTACGAGAGTTGGCTGAAAAGTAATGCATACATGCTTGTGGAGTGCGAACAAAAACAAAAAAGCAAGATCGGACAAGAAGTATATTAAAGTACATTTCTTAAGCTTCAAAATCATATATTTATTTTTCAACATAGTCACCGTTGAGGGTAATACATTTCTCTCATCGTGTAACAAGTTTTTTTAATCCTTCACTGAACAATTCCTTAAACAATTCCTTAAACAATCCAGAACTTGACAGCGGACCTCTCCCCATCATCATCATCATCATCGGCACTACAACCGGGATCCAGTCTTGGCCTTGTTTAGCAAGTCTCTCCACCGGCATCCGATCCATATCCGAGACTTGTTAAATTGTCCCTAATAATTCGTTTTTCCCGGCAAGTTTAATAGCCTTTCGCCAACCTTTCTCAGGATGTCGCTACACGCATTGGTTCACTACTTGGCGGGTGCCAAAGTAGCTATCCAAGGGTGTCACGTGAAGACTGCATGTTCAACTTAGATTGAACAGGGACAAGGGTCGTCCTGGCCTTCGCCCGGTTGAAAGCAGAGAATTTGCCCTGTATGTTTCCTCCATTGTCTTGCCTTTTCATCATATTTACTGCCAAATATACTCCTTAAAACTTTATTCTCAAATACGCGGAATTTGTTTTCTTCCTGTTTTGTGAGAGCCCATGTTTCGCATCCATATAGAGCAATCGGCATGATTATCGTTCTATAAACACGGAGCTTCATATTATGTGATAGCAGTTTGGATTTCAGCCGTTTACTGACTGCGTGCCAACTAGCGTTGCCGGAATGCAGTCTATTGTTAATTTCGTTTAACATTTCATTACTAGCCGTCAATATTGTTCCCAGATATTTAAACTTTTTAACTTTTTCAAATATCTTGCCCTGACGTTTATGTGTGTTCCCTGAGCTCCACCTGCTCTCGTCGTAATCATACATTTTGTTTTGTCTTCATTTATTTCTAGGCCCACTTCCTTGGTCGCTTGGATGATGATTCCACTGTTTTTACTTAGAGTTTCTAGATTATCGCCCAAGACGGCGATGTCATATACGAGCACTTGTGTGACCCCCTTCAGGGATGATCCGGCCATGTTGTCGTCTTGTACCTTTCTGATGACATACTCGAGCACAAGGTTAAGAAGACATGGCGAGCTTCCATCCACCTGTTTTAGTCCGTGGCGGATTTCAAATGGTTCTGAGAGGTGGTTTTCTATTCTAATTCGCCCTTTACGTCAGAAGTATTTCAAAGTCGGTATGTACTGAGAAGAATTTACCGTAGCTCCCCGTTCCAGAAAATCGATCACATAAATTCGATGAGCATCCCAAAACACAGTCAAAACAATGTTTTTTTGGGGATGGTAGTGTTTGGAACTTTATCGGCTGTTAAGAAAACGGATGTCAATATTCAGCGCTCTGTCTTTTCTCTTCCGGATCGCACTAATGCACCCATAACTCGTGCCCCGTCACAATTTTCAAAAGAAATTCGTCTTGTTAACTTTATTATATTAACAAATAATAAAATAGCTAATGATTTAGATGTATTTCGTCGAACCGCTTGTCGGTTGACATTTTTTTGCTATTCTGGGTACGGGGAGTTGTTGAGTTCTTGAGCCCCCTGTTTATGTTTTCTTTTCTCCTGTTTATGGTATGTTTTCTTTTCTTCTGTTTATGTTTTCGTTTCTCCTGTTTATGTTTTCTTTTCTCTTGCTTATGTTTCCTTTTCACCTGTTTGTTCTCCGCGTTACGCGGCGAATATTAAGTTGTACGACAGCCGCGTTTGTTTTCCCCTTTGTCCTCTTTACGCGGCGAATGTTAAGTTTTTCGGCACACGCAGTTCTCGTTTTCCTTTGTTCTCTTTACGTCGCGAATATTAACTTGTACGACACACGTGGTTAAAATTAAATTTTCCTTTCAAGATTTTCTCGTTTCGCTCTCGGTGGCGGTTGGCGATCTACCGAAAATTTTCCGTCAAAGTTTTGTGACGTATTTTGTTTTTTTTTTTCTCGTCGCCAACTTTATTTTTAAATTATTGCCAAGTAGTTTATTTAGATTTACTACTTGGCGAGATTATTACGATAGCGAGGGGGGGGGGGGGGGTGCGGGTGAGTGTGGGTGTAGGACTCTTAACAGTCTCCTTCGTCACGATAGAGCTACAAGAGTTCTTCGCAGCCTTCCAATCGATGCCGTTTGTTCTCGTCTGTGAGAAGGCATGGAATCCACCATCCACAGATTTTACGGTACGCCAATTGTTCAATAATAAATCCAGCATGAGCCGGCATGATCTGGCTCCTCGATAGTATAGTGGCTAGTATACCCGACTGTCACGCGGGAGACCGTGGTTCGGTTACCCGTCGGGGAGCCTCTGGCGCAAGACCAATGACCTTGCCCGAAAAAAAAACCATTATGGAAAATTTAGCAACCCTCAGGACTTGTGGACTTTTATTTGAAAACCTTGATGTTAGCATTTCCTTAGTCACCATTCCTTCAATCTGGCTTATATTGGAATTACAAGTTCGCTCCGTCTTAACGATGACATTTCATAATAGTTAATCCTCTTATAAGAACTTATCCAAACGGTCGCTTGGTTCTTCATTATTTCAAGTCACAAAATTAACTTTTAAATTACTCTTTCATCATAATTATTTCTCAACTTTATTTTTCCATAATCGACATAGAGTAACTTCTTACAAATACCTTCCAGAGAGACTTTCAATGACAGCAACCTTACAAGCCCTTCACTTAACAGTTTTCCGATAATTGTTACCAGATTCGATTTAATTAGTTCCATATCGGTTTGTCTTAATATCACGTTGACATTGTTAGTCTTCTTACAGATGATTTCCCAAGCGCATTTTCGGCGAATCAGTCTTTGATTCTTTCAATACACGTAGTCTTTTTAATTGTTACTTTTTAATATTCACTATTTCTAAATAGTTCCTCCACATCGATAGTCCGAAAATCCCCTTATAAAGATTTTTCGACGAGTACGTTTTTGAAAATTACTTAGTCTTCATTAATCATCTAACAAGTTCAATTTCTAACTGTGGTTTAGACAATTATAATGTTGAGAGTTTCTCTGTTGACGTTACTTTCCCATCGCCACCACCTCTAGACGTTACTTTCTCAATGACTGTCATCGACATTTACTTTGTTAACAAATACCTAGTCTTCCATACTTGTGAGTCACCGAACTCTCGTCTTACTCCAATAAATCTGTTTGTCGGTTGATTTTCAACAAATATAATTATTGACCATTATTTAGTCTTCCAGGCCCACCAGTGCCCCCGTCCAACGTTGCTACTTGTTTTATTAGCCCTTAGCTAAATTACTAGATTACTTGCACTTTTTTAAATTACTTCAATAAGAATTATCCAACGGACTTTCTTGTTATAACCTCCTTAAGAACTGAATGAATCTAACCTGTAGTGATTCTAACGGACCCACTTAACAGTAATGAATAATACAGCAAAAAAGAGAATCGAAAAAGAAATCATCAGAACCGTATACCAGAACATTAATGTAGCAATCAATGTAGAGGCTTTAGACGTCCTCTTGCATACGCGGCCGTATTCTAATGCACAGGAGATTTGGTTGCAACCTTTTCTAGCCTCATTTCTAATCACATCCTTCACAACCATCATCAAACGCTATAAACTCTTAAATGAAAAGACGAGATACTTGAAGAGTAGCGAAACCTTTACAGTTTCTTAAGGATTGCACAAAGGATTAATGTTACGCTTTAGTTCACATGGAGAATAGTTGTCTTGACTTTAAGGTCGGTAGAAATGAAGAAAAGTATTAAAAGTGTTTAAACACGACTGACAGACCTTTCCGATATATCTATTCAATTTTCACTTAAACTTCCGAGTAGCCAGCCATAGATATCCCGATATTCACACAGTTTTTGGTATTTCGAATTCGTAACAGACGTGCCAATTTTATATAATAGTTTATCATATTTAATAACTTATTAAACAGTAAATTGAATTTAAAACGTAGAGCAGATCTAGAAATGATTTTTGACTTTTGTAAGCCACAACACTTATCCTGTAGTTTCGTACTATTTGTTGCATTTGTACATTTTAAGAGTATAAACGTGTAAACAGATAGAATACCCGACAGCTTGGCCTGGTAACGATTTACTAGTTTAAATACCGGTATTCCATACTCGGAGATAATTATCATTACACATAAAATGTAAAACAATAAACACGTACAATAACAGCTAATTTTGTAAAAAGCATTTCGAACCGATAGAAGTATAATATATACACATGTATTTAAAAGTACAGTTGCAGGACAACAATATTCGTATTTTTGTCTACAATTGTATAATGTAATGTTATTTATTATAGTATTGCCACTTTCTAATAGAACTTTCAAAATTTCACTAGTATTTCTTGCCGCAGATTTTAAATCTCTTTTTCTATTTTTGCTATATAATTAAAGATATCAGTCGATTTTTACCCCGAGCTGTTATACGGGATTAATGGGGACCTTAAGTATAGATTTTTGTTTTCCATTAACTTTTAACTTGTGATTAAGCAATTTAGATGTTAACGAAATTTATATTAGTAAAAGTTTTAACTTAAGCAAAACATAAATGTGTTCACAATATTCAATTGTGGGAATGAATGTGATAAATGAAACAAACAAAAAAATTGAAAATAGATGAATCACTATACATATATAAAGTAATGCAAATAAAAGAGTTTTAAAAAAAACATGGAAAATACATTTTTAATAATCTGGAATCCGTCATCATTTCGCATGATTATATACTTTTTGAAATAGAGATTTAATCTCGGCAAGTATCGTAGAACAAAAGTAAGATATGTCGCTATATAAAATACAACAAAACATAAACCCAAACACAATTTGAAAATATTTGCAGGTTGCCCAAAATATGCCACCAGATTCATTGGATTTAAGTATTCCCGACAGTCACAATCCATTCAGGGATTTAGTTGAAAAATACGAAGCATTGATTGGAGCTAGACGTCCATCACCAACAAGATTAAAGGACGATCACGACAAAAGCATCGATGATAACATTGATCACGATAATGCACAAAATAATACCACTGGAAAAAATAATCGTCGTACCCCGACCGAATTTTCAGAAGCAGAAACATCTTCATCTGGATTTTCTGATGAGACTAGTAACAAAGCAACACAGACTGATGATAGGCCTGGATTCTTTTTATGCTCCATTGGTGATGGGGAAGATTGTAAGTTTAGCATTTACGACGATGCCAGCCCAATTGATTCCAGATTCCGCAATCGACCAGAATACCGAGAGTTATTCAAAGAGATATTTGCTGTTCTGAAAAAAGCCGCTGAGAACAAAGAAGAAGGTGAAAAACTCCCATTACTTGATGATGCCAATCCGCCACCGGCTAAGGTACCGCCCGTTACACCGGCTAATGAAGAAATGCCCCCTATGGATTTCGGCGATGATACCCAAAGCATTATTTCATCTGTCGTATCAGAACAATCGATTGCTATGTCAGAATGTATCACGAAGCTGGAAAGAAAAACCGCCAAGAAGCACATTATTGTAAAGAATCAGGAAAACCAGCCGCCTTGTGTTGCCCTAGCGGATTCTACAACTACAACTCCAACCAGTAAACATACAATTTTCGAGAATGGCCGAATTTTAACACCACTTAAACGGGAGCCCCTTGATCACTTAATCGTGGGAGCAGGTACTAAAAAGAAGAACAAGAAAAAGTCCAGGAATTTCGGAACTGATCGTTCTGACTCCCCGGCTGGCTTACCGACACCTCCCAAATACTATGTTAGTGGCAAACGACGTCGTGACGCAAAGCCCATTAATAACTTGGCACAATTTGCAACCGGGCCCACAGCAACAAATCAACAATCAGGTAAACAAAAGAAAACCGATTTCCAATGGAACGGAAGTTCCATGATCGTCTACAACCGGACCAGTACATCCGTAAATGCTTCCGCGACTAGCGCTCCCTCCCGCAAACGTGAGATAAATGGACAAACCATGGAATACAAGCCCAGTACAGTGTCACAAGATTTGCACAAATTAAAAACTTTGGATCTGTCCTACGCCGAGGTATTACGACGTGCAGACATTTGCCAACATTTCCATCGGAAAATGTAAACATAAACAGTTCCCGGTAAATTAGAATTAGTTTACTGCCACAAAAGTAATTAGTTTTAACAACTTATCTTTTAAATTTGATTAAGTCCATAATTCGTTATAATTTTAATTAAAGTTATGCTCTCGAAAAACTCGAATCAACGTTCGAAAAATCTCGGTAAAAATGCAATGCATTCAAAACATTAAACATAAAAACAAAAAAGCTACAAAACGCCAGAAAAGCCTGTGCTAGTGCACATAGCACAATAAATGTCTTATTTATATTTATTTTCTACGTCTTTATTTAAAAAAAAACAAATTGCACTAATTTTATTGATTTTCCTGTATATATAAAGGATGATTTTCAATATTCGTATTACATCTTGGGCAAAATGAGATTATCTATTTACGTGCAAAATGAACAAATTATAAATAAATCTTCGTTCTGGCATTTTTTTTTCTCTTTTAATGATATTTTAATTTGTTTGTTATATTTTTATTTTAATTTAGAAAACAACCAATCATGTCATATACCACAAATTAAATATTCGGGCTTAAAATCGTATTATTACATATATACTCGTATGTGTGCAAATTGCAAATATAATATATACTATATATACATATAAAAAGAGTGCGGATCCAACGGGCATTTCGTAGCGGAAATTAATTTCTTACTCTTCGGTCTAGAATAGCATGTAATAAAAATTGTGGAATGAACTAAATGAAATATATAAATGTAACTGATAAAAACAAGTGCTTGTCTTTTCTTTCCTTTCCTTGTTATTTACGTTTAGATCGTGAAGTGTTATAAATTGAATAAGAAAAAAATGAATCTTCGTCTTTTGAGACAGTGCAATCAATTAATTGTATCAATCAATCAGATTGACTCAATCTGAGGGCCAATGTCGTGAAATTTGCAGTTCGAATAAGTCTACATTACATTACTTTGTAGCTCGTCTACGAATAAATAATTATACAGATACACTGCTGCTGCTATGAGGGCGAGAAAAAGGCGATACCTGTACGTAGGTTCTGTGGCGGTTCCACTAAACGCCACTACTTACCTTCCCAATTACCCCAAGCTTCCTGTCCTGAAGTTCCTAAAAGTTTAGTTTAGTGAGAGCAGAACCCTCGTTTATTTCACTTAGTACAAGCGTAAAAAAAAGTTTAAAAGTAAAAACTTACGAACTAACTTAAAAACTAGGGATTACAAAAATTAATTTAGAAGAAGTATGAAGGTGATATGGTGGGAAGGTGGCGGTGTACGTGATGGGGTGGCGAAGACCGGGAAGTAGGTGACAGACGGCGGGACGTTAGTCACGAATCCAGAGGATAAAGCTAATGTGTTCGCGAATTTATTTTCCGCGAATTCTAACCTCGATGCCGGCCTTTTGGAGCCACCTGTAATCTCGCCGGTACAGTCTTCGATGCGGGATGTGAGATTTCGTCCGCGCACTATTCAACGCATTCTACGTGAACTGGATTGTAGGAAGGCAACCGGCCCGGACGGAATACCAGCAATAGTCCTTAAGAACTGTGCTCCAGAACTATCGCCGGTTCTTGGCAGACTCTTCCGCTTATCTTATGCACGGAGGACCTTTCCTGCCTGCTGGAAAATCGCTCGAGTTCAGCCAATCCCAAAGACGGGAAAAAAGTGATTCCCACAAAATTACCGTCCGATAGCATTACTGTCTACTTTATCTAAGGTAATGGAAAAAGTCATCAATACAGAGTTGGTTAAGTATTTGGAGTGCAACGGACTCCTGAATGATCGTTAATACGGATTCCGTGGCAGGCGGTCCACAGGAGACCTTTTGACACTTATAACCGATATATGGACATCTGCGATTGAACGGCATGGTGAGTCAAGGGCGGTCGCATTGGATATTTCTAAGGCTTTTGACCGCGCCTGGCACGGGGCATTGCTGAGCAAACTTCGTTCATATGGACTTTCCCAACAGCTTTGCGACTGGACGAGGAGCTTCCTCGAGAAACGATCGATCCGGGTTGTTGTGGAAGGCGAGTGTTCGGATCTGTATCCTGTTAATTCGGGGGTGCCCCAAGGTTCTATTTTGGCTCCAACCTTGTTCTTGCTTCACATAAATGATTTGTTGGAGACAACGGATAACAAAGTGTTCAATTTTGCGGATGATAGTACGCTCGTTTCCTCCTTTTCGAGTGATCGGCCGATTGGTGCATCTGCGTCACACCAGCTGAGATGTAGACAGATTGATTCTCTGAATCGGGATCTGGATAAAGTCCTGCAGTGGGGAAAGGCCAATCTTGTCGACTTCAATGCAACGAAGACTCAGTATACAACATTCACAAAGAAAACTGGATCATCGGTTCCACAGCTGATGATGAATGGCCGGGCCCTCAAGGGTGGGCAAAGTTTGAGATTGCACGGCGTCACGGTCTGTGGGAATGTATCATGGCATAAACACGTGTCGAACATCGCCAGGTCAGCCTCAGGAAAACTGAGTTCTCTTTTTAGAGCCAAGAAATATTTTACTCCGGCCCAACTTCTTCTCCTATATAAATCCCAAATTAGACCCGCGCTCGAATTTTGCTCTCATGTTTGGAGCTCGGCTCCTAAACATACCCTCGACCTACTTGAGAGTATACAGAGACGAGCGATCCGCCTGATCGGGGACTCGGCGCTGACGTCGGGACTACAGTCGCTATCACACCGAAGGCGCGTAGCCGACCTCTGCCTGTTTTACAGATATTATCACGGGTGCTGTTCTTCGGAGATTCTTGGTATTGTTCCGCGCAATTTGGCTTATATGCGCTCCACAAGACAATCCGACGGATCGCACCCGTTTGTGGTTCATGTCCCGACGGCGCAAACTTCCCTACATCAGAACTCGTTTCGCTACAGAGCGGGGAAGCTGTGGAACTCCCTTCCCACGCGAGTGTTCCCGGAGCGTTACAACCTGCAACTGTTCAAAAAGAACTGCAACAGTTATTTGATGGCATCTCGGGGCGCCCACTCGGCGCTATAGGTTCGCCTTTCCCGAGAAAACTCTAAAAAAAAAAAAAAAAAAAAAAAGGCGGGATGATTGGAATGTGTACGGGTAGTAAGAGTGTAGGTGGTGGGAGGGGCAAGGTCAGGGGGGGAAAGAGAGGAGACGACGTTTGCAATAGGAGTGAGGTAGAAATCGAAGGAGGTAGGGTAAGAGTTTGCCCGCCTTAGCATTCGATAAATGGGTTCATTATAGCCATAGGAAGTGTGGTGGGAGGGCAGATAGAAGAGTCGAGAGTTTCGAACGTTACGGGGGTTGGTGATTAGTGTGATGGTGGAGAGCAAGCTAGGGCAGTTGATTGTGCCGGAGAGGAGACTGTGGATGAAGAGGATATCGGCAAGAGTTCTGCGCTCCTCAAGTGTATTGAGGTTGATCACATGGAGCCGGATTGTGTATGGGGGAAGAATCCGGGGATTCTCCCAGTTCAGTCCACGGAGGGCAAAACGCAGAAAACGACGTTGCACGCTCTCGATTCTGCGGATATAGGACGAGCAGTGTGGAGACCAGACCTGACTGGCGTATTCAAGAAGGGGTCGGACAAAGGCAACGTAGAGGTATGGGTCTTTGTAGTTTAATGTTACGTGGCGTGTCAATCAGGGTGCCACAGGGGCACAGGTTAACCACGTAACCCCACTGGTTCAGTTCGTATCCGACTCCAAAAATTAAAACGCCTTCTTATTCGAAATTTATTTATTCATGTAAGTGTAACTTAGGAAAACAATATACTGTAACTTAGGAAGACAATATACTTCAAAAACACTGTAGATATCCATTAGATGTTCGTAATGCTTATTTACATGTAACTTAGGAAGACAATATAATGTAACTTAGGAAGACAATATACTTCGGATAAAAAAACAAGGTAACTATATATCATATGTTCGTAATTCTTATTCACAGGTAACTTAGGCAGACAATGTACTTCGGGTAAAAAAATAACACTGTGTAGATATAAGTTATATTCACAATATGGCGCACCACATTAGTCTTAGCCCGAACGGTTTTACTGACTCTTTTCAAATCTTCTCTACGACTGAGTTTAATAAATCCCTTGGGACGGCCCAAGAGGGATGTAAATTAACGTGAGGGCGCGACTTGCCCTCACGGAATCCGAATCGAGATTAACCTCGGCCATCGAAACGACAGAACACCAAAATTCCATCCATCGCTTCGATGGCCATATATGGTGCGATTTAGCTTTGGTTAAGCACAAGAAAAAAGGGTGAAATACACACATACGATAATCGCTTCTGCCGCTTACATGTGTATCTCCGAGCATGCGGACATGGGATCATCGCAATCTACATGATTGCAAGTTCGCACAGGGGTTGAAATGTGTACACGATCACGACTGCGTAAAGCTTATTGCTGATCGTGCACATTTCGCTGGCATATCCTCGCAGTCGAATTCTAATGGTAAATTCTCATTTGCGAACTCGACTGCCTGGGCGTCAGCCGGATGCCTCATGTCTTGGTCTGTCGCATGACCGATCGATATGGGCATGCTATGCAGAGGAAAAATACACATTCCTGCAGGTGTACGGCTGGCGAGCAAACGAATATCGTGCAGATATTGCACGGGCAATATTGGTTGCCAAGAGGCACACTAAATTGCGCTTCAATGTAGAGAAATGCGACAGGAGACATGTACTGTGTATTTGGTTCGGTTCATGTTGGTCGCGTGATGATGCGACCAAACTGCTTTTTAGATTTTTAGCATTGTTGCTGGTGGCATTTTATGTCCGCAATCATTGTGTTTTGCAGGGTTTTTCCTATGGGGTAAGTACACTTTTTCATGATATAGCGCACGCGAGATTACCTGGTGGTAATGAACGGATACGCAGTGGCGTTCGCGAGAATCGCCACAGAGGGACCGGGAAACGTAGGGATTAGAGAATTCCTTAGACCAGGATTTCACAAACCCTAAGGCGGAGTTGGCCTTAAGAATGATATCATCGATATGTGGGATGAAGCTGAGCTCCCTGTCAAATAAGATTCCGAGGTCACGTATTGAGAATACGTATGAAATCTGCTGGTTTAGCAGGAAGTAGGAGCGTGGGGTGGGGGTGGGGGTGGACGTTTGTGGGAGAAGGTAATGGAGTGATATTTGACAACATTGAGTTCCAGGCAGTTATTACGGCACCAAGTTGAGAAGCTGTCAAGGTCCTGTTGGAGAAGTGAGGCGTCGAGAGGAGAGATGATTGTTTTGTAGAGTTTGGCGTCGTCCGCATAGAGGGAAATGGATGAGTGTTTAATAACGGAGTCGACATCATTGATGGTAAGGATAAAAAGGAGGGGGCCTAGATGAATACCTTGCGGAACCCCTGAGGTGGGAAAAAAAGGATCGGATAGGGAGGATCTGCATTTGACTCGGTAGGACCGGTCTTCCAGATAAGAAGATAACCATTTGATCAATAGGGGTTCGAAACCTAGGGAGGACAGCTTGAAAAGGATGAGATTATGGGAGATTTTGTCAAAGGCCTTGTTGGAATCAGTGGTGATAACATCGACTTCGTTGCCATTCTCTAAGACACGGAGAGTATGGGAAGAGAACTCGATCAGATACGTTGTGGTCGACCTACCCGAAAGGAAACCATGCTGGTTGGATGAGATGATGGATTTACAACTAAAAGATAACGCATTGTAAAGAAGCCCTTTGAACAATTTGGGGATATGAGACAGTTTGGCGATGGGTCGGCAGTTGCTGATATCATTTTTAGGTCCCTTTTTATGTATAGCGGTGACATTGGAGGATTTCCAGATACTAGGGAAGGTTAAGGATAGGGATAGGGATAAGTTAAAAATCGTTGATATCGGGAGAGAAAGAGAAGTGGAACAGTTCTTTAAAAATAAAGACGGGAGTCCATCAGGTCCAGGGCTGAACTCGATTCTGGTCCAGGGCTGAACTCGTCTTTGAGTGAGTTTAGTTTCTCCTCAACTACGTGACGCTGAATAAGTTGATGGGTGAAGGGACCAAGGGAGAATTCGGACAAGTCATTGAAATACGACGGATTGGGTTCGAAGGAGATGTCTGTGAAGGATTTATTGAAAAACGACGCGAACAGGTAGGCAATAGTTAGGTTGTCGTTTGACGTAGTCGCGCCATAAAAGGGGGAGTTAGGATAGGCGTCGGATTTACGTTTATAATTTATAAAGTGGAAAAAGGATTTAGGATCATTGATCAGATTGAATTGTATTTTAATAAGGTAGTTGGAGTAGAGGGAGTTGTAGAGTTCGGAAAATTTATAAAAGGTACCGAGATAGTTGGAGTAGTTTTCAATCGATCGCAGTTTGAGGAAAATGTTCTATAAGCTATTCCTTTTGTTCCGAAGATTGTGGAGATTGCGGTTGTACCAAGGCGGCGAAGAAACCGATGACCGATGATAGGAGGCATATAAAGCGACGGCATAGTAAATCTCCTTATAGAGAGTGGCCGTGGCATCTTCTACACCCAAATGATCAAAACGAAATGCTGTTTTGCTAAGAGATAGAGAGGGCTGGGTTTCGTGATCGAGATATAAGGATAAGAGCAGTGGGCGATGATAATTATCGATGGTAGAGAGGGCGTGTGGGCTGGGGGTAACTGAGGACGTGAGTGGGTCGGTTGTGAACACGAGGTCCAGCTGTCTCCCCATATGATTTGGGACATTGCTAATTTGATGGAGGCATGAGTCGGTGGGGCCGTTTATAAAAATACGTTCATTAGAACTACTGGGGTTAGAGACGAAGTAGGGTTGGTCGTCAGCCGACGTCCATTGTAGGTGGGGGAGGTTAAAATCGCCAAGAACGATGATATCGTCAATTGCGGTGCTTAACTCAGTAAGGTTATCTACCGCCTCAATTGCGAGTTCGTATGACGCGATAGGTCGAGAGGGACGAATATAGAAACAGATAATAAATAGACACTTGGGGCGCTTGTCAATTTTAATAGCGACGTAGTCAAGATCCGGAGATCAAGAGATGGCAATTAGAGACGAAATGAATCTGTTATGAGTGGCGAGCAGCACTCCATGGCATGGGGAGTTGGAACCTTCTCGATGAGCGTCGTCATCGCGAACAACATCGAAGGAGGGGGGAATAATTCAAGACTACTAATACTAGGAATAAGGTTGGTCTCCGTCAGAGCGTATATGTCGAAGTGGAGGGAGTGCGCCTTTTCCAGAGTTGAATGAGTTTTGGGGCGAAGACCTCTAACATTCTGATAGTAGACGGTTATGGGGAGCATATGGATATGATACGAGGGACCAAGGGGTGACTTAATAGGGTCAAAAGTACTTTTGATTATTGGGAAAGGTAATTTTGTTGTCAATATAATGGCGAAATCCGAGAGATCGCTTAGCACCTTATTAGGGGGCATATCGATATTTTGATGGAAGTTTATGAACAGGCTGCGGAGGCTAGGAACGTCAGTAGGTAGTCCTTCCTGCTGGATGGAGATCACTTTGTTCCTAAATTATACCGGTTGGCCGAAGAATTAATGGCTTGCTGAGTGAGTTTGACAGATGGTGGGAGTACAGGGTCGATTAAGGGTCTAGGGGGTGGGGGGAGGAGATGGGTGGGAGCGAAGACTAGATGCGGGAAGGAGTGGGGCAAAAGGCGGCCTCGTGTTAGGACCAGTGGGTGAGTGATGGGAGGAGGGAAGATTAAGAATGTGTGACCTGTGGAAGTTGGAATATTTCGCGCCTATTTTGAGGTCGAAGAGGGGGATGAAATTGGAGACATGGGTTGGGGGTGGTGTGGGGCGAGCCGGTTTACTTTTGTTTTTACGGGGGGCTTTATTACGGGCGGACGAGAACGGGGGTACAGAGTGAGGGTGGCCAACGTAGTTGGGGCTAGGGAGAGGAGCTAGGGTATGGTTAGGCACAAGATATTTCTTGGAACGGCCCATCCCTTGACTGGGTCGGGGTGGGCGTTTCGTTAGTGCTACTGCATTAGCACCTGCAAACATTCCCTCCATCGAAAACATTTCCTTTCTCAAGGACAATTAATGCATGCAACGCATTACCTAAAAATTCCTGAAAAGAATTTCTACCACAAGGGCATTCTCGCATGCATCAATGCATCTCAGCATTAGCAACCTGAAAGGAATTCCTCCACAAGGGCATTCTCGCATGCATCAATGCATCTCAGCATTAGCAACCAAGAACCGATTTCCCTATTAGAGTAAATATTCACACTGGAATTCGATCCCTGAGTCGCCATAGATGCCATATACAATCGGCATAGATGTTATACACAACCGTCATTGTGTAACCATCTAAATTGCTTCCTAATGACTTGCAACTATTGATTCAGCTGCAAGCACTTCTCTCAGAAATGTTCCTTTGTTTGAGTTTCCTTTCCACGGTTCGTCCACCCATGATCTATTTGTCCATCTGACAAACAATCACCAACTTCGCGCTTGGCCGTCGAATTCGAATTCCATAGCATAAACAAATGCAAATAAAGAATTCATTTCTTCCGCCGACACTGACACAATATACAATTTCTATTGTGTAACGCATCCCATTTGCGTTTAGCACCTTTTTCTAATAGCAATGCAGCAATGTACACTGCCGCATCACTCACCCATTCCTTTACGATGCCCTTGGCGGATTTTCTCCCCCTCGTTTAGGTTTCGTTTATCCTTTGCCGAAATTCTTCGATAAACAATGTGATCTATACGATCAACTACACACATACCACCATGATCTTCACTACGAGATCCCGTTCCTTATTCCACAAAGAGAGACTTCACGATTCTCTTGTGATAAGTAAAACGCACCCTTAATCGAGAGAGCATTCACCACGGGCCGAATTTCTACCACCAGCGAATCCACATTGCTGAGTCGTTTTCCATCCACCGACCGAGTCGGTCGGTTCTTCACCAAGCTCCCCGTGGCGCGCCGGGGATGCGTACATCCCGGAGTCGCGTATTTGTGTAGAGTCAAGTATCGAAATCGCGTTTAACTAGTGATAGTTATTTTTATTCAACTTTGCGCAATGACTGTATTCTAGTAAACAAATATTAGTTTTTATATCAACAATTATTTGTGCTTAAATATTTTTTGTGTCTTATCAGTGACAGTAACCAAATAAATCTAAATAAAAATCAATTACAAACAACAGAATAACCATGTGTTTTAATTATTTCTGATGGACGGTTTGTCATGCAGTTTTCCACAAGTTGGCGGACAGGGTTTTGATTTTTTTTCGGCGGAACCTTTAGTGGAGAGTGGGTTGGTAGTAGAACCTAGCGCCCATGCCGGCGCCACGACTACCTACCCCACAGTTCAATTGACGACGCTCTACTACTGCGGAAGTTAGTTAAAAAGCATTTTACGTAAGCATAGACCTTCAACTCACGGAAGATTATACCGCGCATGAAAATAAATACAGCACAACAATTTTTTTATATTAATGAACGTATTTCTTATTTTATAGTTGATTATACACGTTAATCCGAGTTGTCCTTACAGAAACGGATTTTCACACTTTCATGGAAATATTCACAACACAATATTTTAGCTTATTTATTCAAAAATATATTTACAATGTTATACATACATGTAATTGTACATCTTTGGCAAATACTCAGCACTGTATTTACATCTATTGATTTGTTTAGTCGTAGGATTGGGTTAAATCTATTTTTTTTTTAAATATGTTTCTCTCGGGAGAAGCGAACTTATAGCGCCGATACGGCACCCCGAGATGCCATACAACGCAGTCATCCTTAAAATAACATTTTAGATGATTTTTGATTTTCGATTATCAGCTTACAAATCATTATATCGGTCTACTGCTTGTTACTACTGTTACACCTCGCTACACAACCCCCCTCAATCAGCAATCATCCCTACAACTAAGATTCATATTGCACACAAACAATTAACTGCCGCCTTTCCCCACAGGCAATTAATATTCATATCGCATACGTTGCGATATTTATTCATTCATACCCACCTTCCAAAGCTAAAACACTTATCGTGTATCATTGCTATCAAACAATTGACATACATTATACGGTTATATCACATTCCCACTTCCCAATGCATTTTGCTTCACGAAGCAAACAACTGGTCTGGGACCTATCCCCACGGGTTTATATTTCAAACGCATTTTTTGCTTCATGCCCGAAAACAAGTGTCATATAAGTTATATGACGCGGTCGGTGCCTTCAAAGGCTATTAGTGACGACTTAATTGAGCGTCGATGAAAATGCTGAGATCTGCGGACGGACAACACAGCAAAGAAACGCAAATCGATCGACCGATACGATTTGAACGTGGGCCAATGTACTTTAATTGGTTCGATATATGCAGCAATCAATTAAGTAATTGCTTACGCCAATACCGTTGCACCTTTAGCGGGGCAATAAAGTGTAAATGATCATTGGGAAATGCGAATGACTCGTGCCAGGTATTTAGCCTCAATATGGGTCATACATTCTGGCTGAGGTAAACGCATCGTCTGCACTTCCTCACTAATAATTCAGATATAAAAGAGTGGTTGCAAATGGACAAGCGAGGCAGAACTAATCAATCAAGCAAAGGGTTGCAGCCCTGCAACGGTACAGCGGACCCTTTGCTTTGATTGGATTAGAATAAAATTGTCAACCAAAAGTGTTCAGGGATGGATATTCCCAGCTTTTTTAAAAACCAATAAAGTTAAAGTAAAGAAGGAAAAAGTCTTGTTTAATTAGTAAACCAAACAAAAGGAACCCAACCGTCTGAAGAAGCCCCAGTATAGAGGGAAAAAGCCTTGCTTATTTAATAAACCAAACAAAAGGAAGCCAGCAGTCCGAAGAACAGCGAATACACATTAACATTACTCAATCAGGTAAAGATACTTTCATGCTAACACCTTATAATACGGTGTTACATTGGCTCCCGAGCAGGGAATATAAATTCTCCAAGGACCTGTGGCGGTTCCGCCAAACCCCACTTTCTACTCACCCGAAGAACCCCCATAACTACAACCCAGCTCTCATAAGTTTTTGCTAATGCAATAGCATTAGCACCTGTAAAAGCTTCACCCATTAAGTTTATCAAATGTATTTAGCTAAAAGCTCCTGGAAGAGAATTCTTACCTTCATTTATTTATCCGAATTCAAAATTCCCTATAAGAATTCTGTTTCCCAAGCCCAATTCGGCACCTTCGGTTGCCAGGCAAATCTCAATCTTACACAGGCATTTTCCCTAGTCGAATTCCTGAAAACAAAACAATTTGGTTTACATACAATGTAAACATCATGACAGGGATCATAAACATTGCGTCGCCTATTCCCAGCCTCATCATGTGTATAATAAATTCCTTTACATATACATTGGCTGGCGACCTATACCCAAGGGACAAAAGCAAATATACGCATCTTGCGTCTTAAGGCATAAATTAAATCCTATGGCATAAGCAAATGCAAATAGGAATTGAATACTTACCCTTGGCGTTGATGCTATAAACACCAATTCCCTGTAAATAAGCTGAAACCAATTAGCACCATGTGCAGGATGCATTGCGGTCTACCAGTACAGCCGCAATGCACATTCATAAACAATGATATATACGATCTCTTTGTTCCTTTTCCCTCGTTTCAGGTTTCTTTTACCCTTTGCTAAATACATCGATAAACACGGTGATGTGTACCATCACACACGCACACCACTGAGTGCCAGAGATCACCTTCCATTGGTCACTGGTCAAAGGAAATTTCATTTCCTTTTCAGCACACCACCAAACTCACCCCAAACGAGGGTTGAACCAGGAGTCCTATTACATCCACCGACCGAGCAGGCCGCGTCACTCCCGCTCCCCGGTTCGCATGGGGACGCGAATATATCCCGGGTCGTGTTTAGTGTTGCATCGTATCAAGTGTAATATTTTGGTGCGTCAGTTTAATTGTAGTGAATAAAAAGAATCTGTCTTCAATAAAATTAAATAACTAATTCAGTGCAGTAAGATTGTCACCTTACAACTATTAAATAAATTTTGTCGTTAATAAAAAGGATGTGTCTACAATAAAAATGAAACAATAAACATAGAAGTCCTTAGTGTTTTACTTTTCCTCTTACCTTTAGCGGTCGGTGCGTTGTTGGGGTTCGCGTTTGTGCATTCCTTTTAGTGAAATGACGATTCGGTTTGGCGGAACCTTGTTCGGACAGCGGATTGTTAGTGGGACGAAGTAGAACTCGCACCCATGCCAGTGCAACAACTTCGTACCTCCACAGACCCTGTCAACCACGTAAGTAACTCCATATAACCATAATTAAATAATAAATGTTGTAAAACAATATACAACACTACTATCTTTGTGCTGGCAGCAAATGAATGCAATTATTATCAATGCAAACTATCTACAGACATCCTTTCGAATATGTGCATCACTTTTCTTTACCCATGGATTTCGGATGGTTGCTCTTATCATCATCATCATCATCGGCACTACAACCGGGACGCGGTCTTGGTCTTATTTAACAGGCACTGGGCGTCCTGTTCTACGCCACCTCGCCATCGCAGACAAGGTCTGCCGCGCTGTCTCCTTTCATACATCCTGCCACAAAGGACTTTCCGGGCAGGCTCCTCTTCGCGCATTCGACCTAGGTGTCCCACCCACCGGAGTCTAACGAGCTTGATTTTTCTTACAATATTAGCTTCAAGGTAGATTGCGTACAACTCATGGTTGTAGCGCCTCCGGAATCGCCCTCCCTCACATACGGGGCCAACAATTCTCCTTAAGACCTTCCTCTCGAACGCGGCTAAGAGTTCAGAGTGCCTTTTATTGAGCACCCAAATCTCGGAACCATACATGAGTACTGGTAAGACCATGGTCTTGTACAGTAGAAGCTTGGATGTTCTGGATAAATTTCGGGATTTAAAGAGCCTTGATAAACCATAGTAGGCTTTGTTGGATTTGATCAGCCGTTCGCGTATTTCTTCTTCCATATTATTATCGGCTGATACTATCGACCCAAGGCAGTTAAGGGATTGCACTACTTCATATACGTGCTCCACTACCCTGATAGGTTGACCAACGTCAAGTCTTATCTTCGCAGAAATGGTCACCATGTACTTAGTTTTTCCCTCATTCATGTACAGTCTCAGTTTTTGTACCGCTTGCTCAATCTGGCTAAACGAGTCCTGTACACCCGAATCGGATCTATCGATGATGTTGATGTAATCTGCGTAAGCAAGGATCTGGCAGCACTTAGTGACAATAGTCCCTCTACTTGTAATTCCAGAGTCGCAGATTGCTTTCTCCAACACCAAGTTGAAGAGGAGGGAGGCCAGACCGTCCCCTTGTCAGAGTCCATTAAAGATGTTTATTGTTTTGGGCAGCAATCCCGCTATTTTTACTTGACTAGTTACGTTGATCATGGTCAACCTACAAAGTCGTATCAATTTGTTTGGAATGTCGAACTCCCTCATGGCATTATATAGTTCTACCCTGGCTATGCTGTCGTAGGCGGCCTTAAAGTCTATAAATAGATGATATAATGGAATCTTAAAATCCTGACATTTTTCCATCGCCTGCCTAGGGGTGAATATCTGATCAATCGCTGATTTGCCTGGGATGAAGCCATACTGATATTGACCAATGATGACTTTAGCGTATGGGGTTATCCGATCTCTTAGGATAGTGGATGCCATCAGCTCCGGGAGCTTTATTTGATTTGAGCAGTCTTATGGCTTTTACTATTTCCTCAATGCTTGGTGACGGCAGCATTTGGTCTTGATTTTGCGTTGGTGGAACCTCCAATTCTTCTGTGAGCTAGCCATTTAGCAATTCATTGAAGTGCACTTCCCATCGCGCCAGAATGCCTTCAGGATCGGTGATCAGATTATCCTCTTTATCCTTGTAGTAAGTGCAGCGTGGTGTGTACCGCGTCATACTTCGGATTATTTGGTAGAACTTCCGCGCCTTGTGCGAACCTCGCTCTCTACTTTTCTTTCTATTTCACAGACATGGTTTTTTTCCAGGCAATTTGCTTTTATCTGTGAAGTCTTTTTTCAGATCTTCTGAGCTCTTTGTATTTCTCCTCGCGTTCCCGCGTACTATGAGACTGCTGCATTGCCCGGTATTCAGCATTCTTACGTTCAGTTGCTAGTTTGCACTCATAATCAAACCAGTCACTCCGATCTCTACGTATACTGCCTAAGATGGAGTTGGCAGTACTAAAGACAGTATTGTTAATGCGTGTCCATTTCTCTTTTACGCCTTGCATTCTGGCCCCGGGACTTACTCTGTGGCGTATCTACCGACGCCACTGCTACCTTTTCAATCTACCTCAAAATCTTCCCTCCTAAAGCTCCATTAATTTCATAATTTTACCATGCAAGCGCAATAACTTCCCCAAGCATTCTCCTACCGATTGCATTACCTTTCGGTTATGCAAATAGCATCCAACATCAAGCATCTGCCCATCAAGGACATTCACGCAATTAACGCGTTATATAAATTTCCCTAGAAGAAATTCGGTACGCCAGTACCGCATACATCAATGCATCTCAGCATTGTTCTAAAAGGAAAACATTTCGGTTGCCATACTAGTTAACCGAAGTGGATTATAAAAACAATCAGCAGAACCCCTGTCTGCCTGCATTTACTGTCCCACACGTGCGCAACAGATTTTCATGTTGCACCAGTACTCACGGCGGCTTTTATGCAATCTTCAAAGCACCGGCGCAATTCGCGCCTAGCTGCCAAGAGCCGAATTCAATGCCAGTGTAAATACTCACACTGGAATTCGACCCATGACTCCCTAGGATTGCAATACACAATTAACATGGTTGTAAACACAACCATCATTGTGTAATTATCCCAAATGTATCCTAATCCCTAACGTAGTATTTGGACAACTGCAAATACTTATCCCGAAGATGCTTTTTCAGGAATTTTTATTCCCACGGTTCGACCACCCATGAGCTCGCGTCACGAGCCAACAAGGTGATCCGCTCACAAGAGTAGTTTAGTCGATGGAAGGTGTTGTAAAGGAGTCGAGTTTGATACACCGAGTAGTGCACCATGCAAAACATTTTACTTAAATTTTAAAATAGAGAGTCAAGTTAAGCACGAAACCACGAATAGAAAAATAGTCCCGGGTTGTTTCGAATAAATCGGTATGTGGAAGCGATGTGATTTCCTGTGAATGAAATTTGTGAAACTTGTAATATAACATTTAAGCCAAAATAAAAAAGGACATTAAGACACAAACCTCACTAGTGCATTTTGTTTTTCCCTGTCTACTGACTAACGGCGTGCGAGTGAACTAGGTTCTTCGGAATTCTGCCGAACTATTATGTTGGGACACTTGATGAACCTTGCCAAGGCCGGCACATAACCAAGTGAATTCCCCACAATTGGTGACCATTCGACGCGAGTAAACACAATTTTCTGATTCGGAGTCAGATCAAAACCGTGTCCTAAAAAATTTTAAAGAACAGTGACTATTCGGTGTCGCGACTGTGACAGTGACAATCTTCCGGAACCGAGTGCTTCCGGAAACGCAGTGGAAGTAAGCAATTGTGGCGGCAATTGCCGAAGATCCATATAACATTCACCGGAAACAGGAACAACAGGAACAACAGGAGCAACTACCCAACACTACACCAGCACCAGGAGCATCCGATCAATAACACCAGGGATTTAAGCAGGTATCCTTTCTTTCTTTTTTTAAATTATTCCCTTGGTAAAACAACAGTATCTTAACGTACATTTCCTTTTTGTCAAAGTTTTATTATGTGTTTAACTGATTGTTTTGGAAATATTAAATAAAGTTTATAATAATTCTAAATTAAAGTGAGACAAAAAAAGAAGAAAAAAATCAATAACATTGTAACTGTAAAACGTTTGTTTCCTTTTTACTTTCGTGGCTGATTGGCAAAGATACTTATATGTGTAATTAGATTAAACGATGCCGGGCAAGGATTTCAAATTTTAATATAGATATCTTGGGTAGGAAAATGTATTATTAGCCTGCAGTTGACGAAATGTTGTCTGCGGTTATTTAAATAAATGAGCAACAAATCATCAGCCTATACAAATAAAATTAAGACAATTTGTGCCTTTTTTTATTATTAACAACACGAGTAAAATAACTCAAAACGAAATAATAGAGTATCTGAAATAAATGCTAAATGAAAAACAAAACAACAAATTAAACACGAAATTATTTACCAACATCTTCGTTAATTGTACTTCCGATTTAATATTTTCCTTTTTTCGACCAGTTGCTAATTGAGAACAATTCATAAAAATCATTCTTCCATTTGATCGCCTTATTATGATTATATTTACTTGAACGCAACTGACTACTTTGACTCCATTAGCATTACTTAGAAACATTCAATAATATTCCATGTCAGTTTTTGTTTTTTGTTATAACTTTATATTTTAAACATAATTTTTTTGTCATCATTTTATTGTATCCTTAAAATTTTTGCAAACAAGTATATGTATCTAATTTCTTCACATGATATTGACAACTAAATTAAATTTGTTTAAATAAAAGCCTGTGGTACAAATTAGAAAAGAAGAAATATATTTGTATCCTTAAACAGCACGAGATAAAGGCAAAATAAAATAAATTTTGTAAGCCCCTTCAGGGTATTAAGTAGCGCACAACCTTTCTCAGCACGCACACGACTCAGCTCAACTTCTCGCAACTTGTTTTCGACACTTTTCAACCCCTTTCGACTTATTTTTAGCTTCATCCGCCTCCTTTCAACACTACTCGACTGCAACCGACTCTACCAACTCTTTCAAGCTCGACTCCATTCAGCCGTCCAGACCACTTCACTTCGTGGTTTCTTTTCAGTCAGGCCAGATTGGACTAGCGCGAATACTCCGCCGTCCCAGTTTAGCTTCCAATTGGCCCCGAAAACTGTACTGCACCACCCCGGACGTTAGTCTAAATTGTTCCTAGTGTCACAGCCTTTGTTTCAGTTTAGGCAAGGTAGTAAATCCTTCACCTACCCAACTCCATCGACTCCCGTGACATCATTGTTCACGCACGCGCACCCTACCTTCAATTTCCTGACGTCGTTGTCTACGACGATTTACTCTGCCCACTCCCCACCAAGCAATTAAATTCCTTCGCTTCTCTTCCTCTTATTCCGTTGCTAAACACCCACTCTTTCCAAATAGAAAAAATGGCCCACTCTACTAGGTCTAAGGCAGCTCAGCAAGAGCAGACCCAGCCGTGCTCGGATGATCAAGCGTTCGTAGACGCTTCCAGCATCAAGCACACCTCGCATTCCCATAGCATACACTTGCCTCCTTTCGACGAGAAGGACCCAGAGCTATGGTTCGCAGTAGCCGAGCGCTTCTTCAGGGTTGCCGACATGCACGATGAGGAAGTCCGCGCAGTAGAATTGTTGCGAGTGCTAAACCACACGCAACGGACGCATGTTGCTCACATAATTGGGTCAACAGAACCAAATTCCTACAGCAACATGCAAGAGACGCTCATAAATGCCCTGGACGAGCCCAGGAGCAGCAGACAGCAGCGTTTGGCGAGCGAAACAAATGTTACTGGAATGAGACCGTCCAATTTTCTGACACATTTACGCTCAATAGCTGGAACCAAAATTTCGGACGACATAATTAGGCCTCATTTCCTGAGGTGCCTCCCGCAATATGCTCGCGCGGCATTAATAGTACAACCCAACCAGAGTTTGGGTCATTTGGCGAAACTAGCCGACACAATTATGGAAAGCTCAGACCCACAGTCTGAACCCCCAGCATACCAGATCACGGCGATTAACCGACACGCCGTTTCACCTACACGGCATCAATCCTTATCACTAACAGCACCCCGGACTTCTCTAGTAACGCCTTTTACACAAGCCACACCAAGAGAGGTAACACAAGCTACGATTTCCTCCCGTGAGGAATTTCAACCGCGCACCCAGCAAACAAAGCTCTCGAGATTCGAGCGAGACCTGAACCAACTGCGGGCCCAAATGCGAAATGTCGAGCGCGCAATCCAAAACCGTTCTAATAACCAACGGCCACAAACGAGGAACCCCCAATGGCAGTTTAACACGCCCAGAGGAGCACCAATCACAAACGAAAACGCACCAGACAACAGGCAAAACACGCCTAGTGGCGCTCTGACACAGGCCCGGTGCATATACCACAGACGTTTCGGTGCAAACGCCAGAAATGTAGGCAACCTTGCAGCTGGACGCGGCCAGCCCCCGCGCAGAACCTCGTTCGAGTGCGAACGGCCGGCACCCCTATTATAAGTCGCTTAACAATCAGGGACTCTAGATCGAATATTAATTTCACCGTCGACACTGGCGCCGACATTTCCGTCATCCCTAGATCTTTCGCCCCGCGGAACCGAGTGCCGGGCCACCTACAGTTGTTCGCTGCGAACAACTCCCCCATAGCCACTTACGGACGGAAAAATTTTAAACTGGATCTGGGTCTCCCACGCCCTATCTCCTGGCACTTCGTGATAGCCGATGTCAGCGAGCCCCTAATAGGATCTGACCTATTAGGAAGACACAACCTGTTGGTAGACACTGCCAACAAGAGGTTAGTTAGTCACAACGTCTCAACCCGTTTCCCCCCGCAAGCAGCTAAAGGGGCGAACGACCCACCCGAGGACTCTACAGACCCAATCCCCGTGTTGTTGGAAGAATTTCGCAATTCAACAATTCCCCTCTCCAACCAGCAACAACACAGATCTGGCGTGTTTCACCACATAGAAACACGCGGCCCACCGGTGAGCCAGCGCCCACGTCGCCTGGCCCTCGAAAAATTGCGAGCAGCCCGCGCCGAATTCGAATATATGCTCGAGCGAGGCATCTGTCAACCCTCGGTCAGCCCATGGGCAAGTCCACTTCACCTCGTCAAAAAACGCAACGGTGAATGGCGACCATGCGGTGATTATAGACAGCTGAACGCAGTAACAGTTCCCGACAGGTACCCAATAGCCCATCTTTACGACTATTCGTACAAGTTGCGCGGTTGTACAGTTTTCTCAACTCTTGACCTCACCAGGGCATACCACCAGATTCCGGTGGCACCTGAAGACATACCCAAAACCGCCGTTATTACCCCATTCGGCCTCTTCGAATTCAAGGTGATGACGTTTGGCCTTAGGAATGCAGCTCAGACATTCCAGAGGTATATCGATTCGGCACTACGCGGCCTGGATTGCTGTTACGCGTATATTGACGATATACTAATAGCATCTCGGAACCTTGCGGAGCATCACCAACACCTCAGACAGGTCCTTGAACGCCTCAGACAATTTGGCTTCGTAATAAACCCAGAAAAATGCCAATTCGCCAAAGAGCAAGTTACCTACCTGGGTTACCATATCAACAGCCAAGGTATCCGCCCGCTTCCAGACAGAGTGGAAGCACTAACCCAATTTCCCCGTCCCTCCAACGTTCGCGAGCTGCGCCGTTTCCTGGGTATGCTAAACTTTTACCGACCCACACTACGAAACGCCGCACACATTCAGGCCCCTTTAAATGAGTACTTAAAGGGGGCAAAGAAGAACGACAAGCGCCCAATCGCCTGGACGGAAGCTGCAGACAACGCATTCCGTCAATCCAAGGCACAGCTGGCAAATGCTACCCTACTCCGTTACCCCGCAGGGGCGCACCATTGGCCATCCAATGCGACGCGTCAGACACGGCCATGGGAGCAGTATTGGAGCAAGAATGCAACGGAAACTGGGAACCGCTCGGTTTCTTCTCAAGGAAACTTAATACGGCCGAGCGGAAATATAGCACGTACGACCGGGAGTTACTCGCTATGTACAGCGCCGTAAAGTATTTCCGACACATGGTAGAAGGTCTATAGCGTTTGAAATAATAGTGAAGAAAATCGTGTGATTCGAACTGACGCTATGACAGCTCGAATCACGAAAAAAAATTTACCTTAAGCGTTACACACCAGGCTACTGACCGAGTTTGGTATTTGATTTCCAAACTCGAGTATATTCCACTGGTGTGAATTATTTTTTATTTATCGCTTGGTATACGGTTCTGATGTATTTCTCTTATTCGATTTTTTTTTTTTCGTTCGGTGTTCTTCACTATTTTTGCTTGCTTGTGAATTGTGTGTATCTGTTAGAATCGCTACACACTCCCGCCGCAGTAACTTCGTTACGATCAGATTCGTATGCGGACGACGGACGAACGAGAGAGAAACGAGAAAACGTCGGAGGCTGGGCTCTATGCGGAAGTCGTGACCGTGTGTGAAGTTCTGCTTTACTATGGGAAGTGAATGCTGCGTGTTCAGATCACGTCGGGGTCACCAATTATAGCGTTTGAAATAATAGTGAAGAAAATCGTGTGATTCGAACTGACGCTATGACAGCTCGAATCACGAAAAAAATTTTACCTTAAGCGTTACACACCAGGCTACTGACCGAGTTTGGTATTTGATTTCCAAACTCGAGTATATTCCACTGGTGTGAATTATTTTTTATTTATCGCTTGGTATACGATTCTGATATATTTCTCTTATTCGATTTTTTTTTTTTTCGTTCGGTGTTCTTCACTATTTTTGCTTGCTTGTGAATTGTGTGTATCTGTTAGAATCGCTACAGGTCGCCCCCTAGTAATCAGAACGGATCACAAGCCACTGATCTACGCATTCCAGAAGAGGTCCGGGAATGCATCCCCACGCCAGGAACGGCAACTCGACCTGATAGGTCAATACACCACTGAGATCAAACACATCTCAGGGGAACAGAATGTTATCGCGGACGCCTTATCCCGCATCGATACCATTCAGCTACGCGCCGCCATCGCCGACGCCGACCTAGCTCAAGCACAGCAGAATGACAACCAGCTCGAGTCTCTTCTCAAAGCAGAGACAGCACTTCAGCTGCGCAAGTTCCCACTCGAGCAATCCGCAGACGAGATATGGTGTGATATCTCCACGGGAACAGTCAGGCCCTATATTCCCGGAGAGCTGCGAAGGAGCGTATTCGAGACCTTTCACGGTCCGGCTCACCCCAGCGGACGTGCAACCGCTGCAGCCATTCGACGTAAGTTCGTATGGCCTCGTATGAATAAAGACCTCACGAGTTGGGCTCGTGCCTGCCTTAAATGCCAGCGCTGCAAAATTAGCCGACACAACGTGTTGGAGCCAGCGCAATTCAAACTCCCTGAGGCTCGATTTACACACGTCCACATAGATATTGTGGGCCCCTTAACACCCTCGAGAGGATTCTCCTACATCCTCACCATGATTGACCGTTTTACTCGGTGGCCAGAAGCAACGCCACTACGGGTAGTCACCGCCGAGAGTGTCGCCAGAGCGTTTTACTCGACTTGGGTCACACGTTTTGGCGTACCAGCAACGTTAACATCAGACCGAGGTCCACAGTTCGAGGCCACGATCTTCAAGCAGCTTACTGACTTATTGGGCTGTCAAAGAAGTCGTACGACCGCATACCACCCTTCATCCAACGGGATGATAGAGCGTTGGCACAGGTCGCTAAAAGCCTCCCTAATGTGTCATAACGACACGCAATGGTTCGACGCCCTCCCCACTGTCCTTCTAGGATTGAGGACAAGTATCAAGGAGGATCTGGGCGCATCCGCTGCAGAACTGACCTACGGCACCAACCTAGTGTTGCCAGGCGAACTATTTGTGGACAATGAAGCTCCACACGACCAACTACAAAGCGTAGGCTACCTCCGCGACCTGATGCGGAAGATCAGGGCAAAACCCGTAGCCCGACATGGCACCAAAAGAGTGTTTATCCACCCTGAGTTGCATAGCTGCACGCACGTCTTCGTCAGGGTGGACAAAGTTAAGAAACCACTCGATCCCCCCTACGAAGGGCCATATAAGATTCTAAAACGAATCAGCGATCGAGTGTACGAAGTGGAGATCCAAGGCAGATCAACCACTGTCAGCGTAGAAAGACTGAAACCGTGTTTCTCGGAGGCCAACCTCCCAAAGGCCACCACAAACCCCGATGCTACAGAGGAGATACCCTCAACTTCTACGACAGGAATACCAAACGGCAATAGCGGTCCCCTCACGCGAAGCCGCACCCGAGCGCCACCACAAGGCGCATGTACGGCCAACCTCACTTAACTACAGCCTTCTGAGTACTACTTCGCCCCACCAACAATATCGTGACTATGTCACTGGGGGGGGAGTACTGTGGCGTATCTACCGACGCCACTGCTACCTTTTCAATCTACCTCAAAATCTTCCCTCCTAAAGCTCCATTAATTTCATAATTTTACCATACAAGCGCAATAACTTCCCCAAGCATTCTCCTACCGATTGCATTACCTTTCGGTTATGCAAATAGCATCCAACATCAAGCATCTGCCCATCAAGGACATTCACGCAATTAACGCGTTATATAAATTTCCCTAGAAGAAATTCGGTACGCCAGTACCGCATACATCAATGCATCTCAGCATTGTTCTAAAAGGAAAACATTTCGGTTGCCATACTAGTTAACCGAAGTGGATTATAAAAACAATCAGCAGAACCCCTGTCTGCCTGCATTTACTGTCCCACACGTGCGCAACAGATTTTCATGTTGCACCAGTACTCACGGCGGCTTTTATGCAATCTTCAAAGCACCGGCGCAATTCGCGCCTAGCTGCCAAGAGCCGAATTCAATGCCAGTGTAAATACTCACACTGGAATTCGACCCATGACTCCCTAGGATTGCAATACACAATTAACATGGTTGTAAACACAACCATCATTGTGTAATTATCCCAAATGTATCCTAATCCCTAACGTAGTATTTGGACAACTGCAAATACTTATCCCGAAGATGCTTTTTCAGGAATTTTTATTCCCACGGTTCGACCACCCATGAGCTCGCGTCACGAGCCAACAAGGTGATCCGCTCACAAGAGTAGTTTAGTCGATGGAAAGTGTTGTAAAGGAGTCGAGTTTGATACACCGAGTAGTGCACCATGCAAAACGTTTTACTTAAATTTTAAAATAGAGAGTCAAGTTAAGCACGAAACCACGAATAGAAAAATGGTCCCGGGTTGTTTCGAATAAATCGGTATGTGGAAGCGATGTGATTTCCTGTGAATGAAATTTGTGAAACTTGTAATATAACATTTAAGCCAAAATAAAAAAGGACATTAAGACACAAACCTCACTAGTGCATTTTGTTTTTCCCTGTCTACTGACTAACGGCGTGCGAGTGAACTAGGTTCTTCGGAATTCTGCCGAACTATTATGTTGGGACACTTGATGAACCTTGCCAAGGCCGGCACATAACCAAGTGAATTCCCCACAACTCTCCCTCCGGCGAGTCTTAACGCATGACCAAAGGTGTTACTAGTATTCTCATTGCGTAAGGCAGCCGTGTTGATTCGAACCTGATCCGCGGATGCAATACGTCTACGTAAGGCAATCCGCGCTCGGAAAACTGTACCAACAAAATAGTGATCCGAGTCGACGTTGGCACCTCGGTATGTTCGTACCGTCATCAGGCTCGAGGAGTGGCGGCGATCTATCAACACGTTATCAATTTGGTTGCGGGTGGCTCCATCAGGTGATACCCAGGTGGCTTTGTGGATATCTTTACGCGGAAACCTGGTACTTGCGACGATCAAGTTTTTTGATGCTGCCAGTTCGATGACTCGTAGTCCATTGTCATTAGTGTTCTCATGCAAACTATGGGAACCTGCGTAGTGCCTGAAAACCGGCTCCCGACCTGTTTTCGCATTCAAATCACCAAGAACGATTTTCACATCGTATCTTGGGCAGGCATTGAGGGCACGCTCGACGTTCTCGTAGTATTCTTCTTTTCGTTTTTGGCTAACTAGAACGCCTACCCCGAGCACATGGTGTTTTGCACGACAGCTGTAATAAATGTCATACTCGTTTCTTTGAATAACACGACTCCCCGTCCATCTTATTTGTTGTAATTCTGTTATGTCAGCCTTATATTCGGACAGGGCATCGGCTAGCTGCTGTATAGGGAGCGGACGTTCCATGTAAAAATTCTTAAATCATTTAGCCATTTTCCTTTCCGTGGTCGTCGTCGTGTATCCGGTCCATATCCGAGGCTTATTATATTTTCCATAATTTGTTTTTACGGGCAAGGATATTAGCCTTGCGCCAACCTTTCTCAGGATGTCGCTGCATCCATTGATTCACTATTTGGCGGGTGCCAAAGTAGCTATCCAGGGGTGTCATGTGGAGACTGCATGTCAACTTGGATTGAACAGAGACAAGGATCGTCCTGGCCTTCGCCGGGGTGAAGGCAATCAGAGGCTTTGTCCAGTATATTCGCTCCCACCCCCTTGCTTTTATATACGAGGGTATATAATTAACTGTAATTTATTTTTGTACATTTGAATATTGAATAATGTTACACACTAACTATACTCTCAGCATTTTGCAATATAGTCTCCTGCATGATCTACACATTTTTGCCACCGAGTTGGAAGCTTAAATATCCCCTGTTCGTAGAAAAATTTAAGGTGAGTTGTTAGCTAATTACGCACGTGCTCACCGACTTCTTCATTACTCTCGATGTTTTTCCTCCAAGTGATTCCTTCAGGGGTGCAAACAAAAAATAGTCAGTGGAGACAAGTCTGGACTATAAGGAAGGTGTTCATGGTTTTCCCAGCTCATTTCTTCCAATGTATCACTTGTCAAGGACGCGGTGTGAGCCCAGGCGTTGTCATGAAGAAGATTGACGGCTCTAATGGGCATACCTCGTCTTTTGTTTCGATATGCGGCTTTTGCTGATTGTAACAACTGACAGTAGTAAGCTGCATTCACTGTTCGTTGTTCGTGAAGAAAATCAATCATTACAATTTCGTTTGAGTCGAAAAAAATGGTTGCAAGAACTTTTCCGACTGAGAGACGGTATTTTGGTCTTCGCTGGGCAGCCTTCATCCTTCCTCCGCCACTCCTTACTTGCCATTTTCGTCTCGACAGTATAATGAAGTGCCCACGTCTCATCACATGTTACGATACGCTTCAAAAAATCCTTGACCTGTTTGTGATTTACGGTCAATAACCTCGGAACCTATCGAGCAGTAATATTTTTAAAGCTAAGATCATCAGTGATAATGGATTGAACACTTCCATTGCTTATACCCACTTCTGCTGAGATTTCTCCAACAGTTAAGCGGCGATCACTTTCAATAAGCTCTCGAACGGCACGGATGTGGTCGTCTGTACTACTTGTCCTTGGGCGTCGGTCATGACTTTCGTTTTCAATACATTCTCGCCCACTTTTAAATTCTCTATCCCACGTATACACACGATTCTGAGACAGTATATCATCGCCAACTGTACCTTCAATCGAGAAAAAATGTACGACGGTTTAACGCCTTCATTTAATAAAAATTGTATAATAATCCGTTGATGACTTTTTCCATCACCTTAGATAAAATAGACAGTAATGCTATCGGACGGTAATTTTGTGGGAGACACTTTTTTTCCCGTCTATGGGATTGGCTGAACTCGAGCGATTTTCCAGCAGGCAGGAAAGGTCCATCGTGCATAAGATAAGCGGAAGGGTCTGCCAAGAACCGGCGACAGTTCTGGAGCACGGTTCTTAAAGACTATTGCTGGTATTACGCCCGGGCCGGTTGCCTTCCTACAGTCTAGTTCACGTAGAATGCGTTGAATAGTACGCGGGCGAAACCCCACATCCCGCATCGAAGACCTGTGGTAGTGTTTAGCTATGCACCAAGCACGGGTGCGGATTCAGCTAACACCCACTCATAGTTCTCCGAAAATTTTTCATAAAGGAGACCGAACACCACGAAAAGCAAAATAAAACACAAGTCAGTAATTTAGATATTAATGTTTCATTGGTTTATTATTATTTTAAATTACAAGCACTGTTTGATCCACCGCCTTAATATATTTTTTTTTTTAAGCAACAATCGTTGTACAACGTATATGTAGCACATGCTTCACTACAACGTGTTTTTTTACTGTCAATAAAACGGACAGATACAGATTTCAAAAAGGCGTTTCCCGAAATTGATTAAAAAAACTTGCACTCGACGGGGAATACTTAAATCCGACGCTCACAACACGATGACCTCGACTAGACTCCGTGAAGGATGAAACTTGACTCCTGTGAATGTTCGTCAACATCCACCAACCGCGATCGTCAAAAGATTCCCCACCCGCGGGTAGCCAATCCGCGCTTGAATCTATTGGACGGCTTCCATGGACATCGTCCAAGAGAACTGGTCCACCCTGGAAGGCAAGGAGAAGGGAAAGGCAAAAAAAAAACAGAAAAACCACACATGTCGCAGGTCAAATCGATTGATCCCTGTGTGGGCAGGGTATACTGCCGCCAACCGCTAGGGATAGATCCCTTGATTAACATAAGTCAATAAAACTCTTGCCGAAAGGAGGAATTGAGTTTGGGATTGTGTTTACAGAATCATTGCGACCAGAGGAGCTATTGCTTAAGCAAAAGCAATGGTACGTGGGTATGATTGTTTAAATAACAATCATATTCGTTTACAATTAGTGGTGATGGGTTTGGTTTAGCATACGAATATAGGAAGTGACCGTCGCCAGATGTTTAAAGTAAACACTTGACGGTCATATCCAATTCGTTGCTTGTTTGCGGCCTTTGATCGGTGGTAACCGATAAGTGAAAATTAGCTGCAGCTGGACATGTTTATGAAGACAATGATCTGTTTACCCATTGCCGACGCGTACAGCGTCATTTAACAGATCTCTGCATATAGCTTATCATCGGTCGGTGGGTCGGGTGCATGTTTACTCGAAACAACACTCGATCGAAAGTAGGTAGGTAGCTATGGCTACACTTATATTGTTCAGCTAAAGGTCGACCGATGACAAGGGTGAACAAATCATGCAGTATGTGAGGAAATGCTCCTCGACTCTGCATATTGACATGTTCCATGTTATGCCGGTTGTCTGAAGGATAACCAAATTGGGTTTCCGATCGTATCAGTAACAATAATTATGTAGGTAGAATTCCGACGTCCCCTGGCAGATTGTCGGATTTGTTGGATGTTGTTGAAAGCTTAGTGTCATGGCAAGGTGGTAATCTTGTCATGAACCTACATTTCAGGGATGTCTAAATAGGTGCCGAGGCTATGCTTGGTAGGGTAAAGCGATGGTTGGTTCTTCGGGCGCCATGAAGAACCCCACAGACCGTACCGGTGCTATCACAGGTGGCTCCAAAAGACAGCATCGAGGTTTGAATTCGCGGAAAATAAATTCGCGAACACATGCTTTATCCCTTGAATTTCTGACTAACGTCCCGCCGTCTGCCACCAACGGAGGGAATGAGGAGAAAGCGAAGTTACCGCTGACAGCTTTTGCCATTGACCAGAAGGAGTGCGAACCAGTCGGGCACTAAAGGAGTTTATTGGTCACTCTGTCGTTGTGAGCTTTCTTCGCGGTATCAGTAGCCTGGTTGCATGCGTTTCTGATTCTCACAAAATTCGTTCTGATAATATCGGTGGGCTTGAAGCGCCATTGCTTAAAAGCTCTATTTTTTGCCGCTGTAATCTGCTCGCATTTTTTGTCAAACCACGGTTTATCAGATGAACTTCGTTTGATGGAATGTGGAATGTAGATCCCCATCCCGAGAAGAATAATCTCCGTTACCAACTCCGCGCTAGCGTTAACATCGGAGTCCCGAAGCACACCTCCGACCATGGAAAGGATGCGAAGAAATCTAAACCCCCTGAATAAGGTTTAACTAACTTTTTCTTTCTCTAAAATAAAAAATTCAATCGATTCCGAAAGAAGGATGAAACCAATTGCTTTGACTTCCCATTTCTCACTCGACAAATAAACTTTGATAGGGGAAATTTATATAAGAACCTAACGTCGGGGTTTTCTAATAAGTTTTTACGCAAGGTGTTTCCAAAGTGTAATTTAAGTAAAAATGAAATTTAGCTAGAGTTCTGAATGAACGCCACAAGTTGCTTGAAATGGCCAAGATTGCACGACAGATGCCGGATAATGGTTAGAATTTCCCAATGGCGCAGTTATTTGTACGAAACACTTTTTTTTTAATTCTACTACTCTCAGGAATGAGAAGCCTGCAGCGCTGAACAGACTCCCTGCAGTTCTACTTTTTTTTCTACCGAACCCATCATCCAATCTCCGCAAAATAGGCAAGAATTGCTCCGATTTCACGGATGCTATAGCTTAATAGAGATTCACCGAGCTTTTGGGCTTTGGAATCTAACCTAACCCTCATCAATTGTATTTTTTTCTACACAAAAGCATGCACAAAAGAGGATTTTGAGGTGCCCTCTAATATCAAAGCAACACTAACGATGAACATTAGTTATTCGAACTGTGGCTATGATGAACCAGCATATGAAGAACAGCAAGGACAACAAATAAATTTGACAGAATCTTATGGAACGATTCTCGGTCAAAAGACGCCCAAACTCTTGCGATTGATTTAGGGTGGTTTTGGTTTTTGTAGTCACATGGGTTATAGAGGTAGAGAGAGAACATTCTTCTAGCTCCTAAATACCTATTTTGATTTTAAAGTCAAGGGATAACTTGCCGCTAACGTATAACAAATAGTTAATTAAAGAAGTGTATATCTTACAAAATAAATAATTGAAAAATGCAACGAAGGATAAAGATATACCTGACTGCATTGTTTAAAAACATTCCACTTCATTTCTAGTGTTACTCACAGCCAGGCTTCACGAAATCGTTGTTCCAAATTTGGTTTTTGCAACCCATAGCCTACTTTTAAACTTACATAACTGGCCACTTAGTAGCACTATCATTTTTTACGATGAACTTTACGCAGAATACCGAGTCAACAAACGTGCTTCCACATACTTGCATCCAATAACAAGAGGCAGTGGTAAACAAATATTTATCCATTCAATTAGGTCTTTTATTTGTTTCCCCTGGTAAGTCTGTGGCGGTTCTTTAAAGTCTTCTCCAAGAACCACCCACCTCCTCAACTTAACCTATCTTTTCCCTCACCCACAATACACCATACCTACCTGCAATTTTGGGCAGCGTAAGCTCCCAGCAGCATTTTTCATACCTGAAAGGAAATCTCTCCGACGGCATACATAATTCCGGACTTTTCTGGTTCATACTCCATGAACCAGTGTACATCCCCTATCGGCTCGGCTTGTCAGCAATTAACGATAAACAAACGCTGGCCAGCGTATTGCGGACACAGCTGCAGCCGATATTCCTTTCTACCGTACATAAATATACATTACCCCTATCCCCTAAGGTTCGCTACAGTTGCGACCAATTTCCTTTATCGCCATCAACCGATCATGGGATTGGGGCATGAATATGATTGCTGTTTAGACAATCATACCCATGATCATGCCCTATGATAACCCTTCTAAAAACCAAATTAAACACACGGTACCTCACTGTGTTTATTTTACTTACCAACCGCAATCCATGGTCCCCCTGGGTGAGACGTACGTTTGCACATCTGCAAGTCAAATTTCTCACCAGCATACCCATGTTCCATTATATTAGCTCAAACAATAGCCACCATTGCCTTGGCCATAGGCGAGCAAACCTTCGGTTTGCTTATCGCCACGGAAAAATCGATTGCCTGCAGTGGCATAAATCTGGGCGATTATGTAAACAGCCGACGTTCCCATGTAGCATCGGCTAAATCACAAATAATGTGCATCGCATCGTATGGCCCTCGAAATAGCGTTTCTGTTTATTTAAGACACAGAACCCTGTTTCTTCTTTCGGCGAACTTCGCTATCGCTTATCTCAACGATGCCTGCAGCCCCTAATACCAGTCCCCTTGTTTGAACGAGCGTTGATTCGTTCGTGTTCGGTATTTCAGGCCGAAGTGCATCGTACTTGATCGTACGGTCATATGGTGGATTGCATCGGAGTCAGATTTCTTATCCCGAAGTGTGCACATGCACCAAGCGCCGAGAGCCGAATTTCAACCACGGTAGAGTATACAAGAGTCGTGGATATCATTGTACGGTCTATTAATTTTAAAATAATCGAGTGTCGCTGTTGTGGACAATTGTATCTATATTAAGTAATATAAAGAAACAATTACTATTTATTATCATGTGTCGCTATTGTGGACAATTCTTTTATTTATACTAAGTATTTTAAGGAAATAATCACCTGTTTAGTGTTATATTATCGAGTGTAGCTGCTAGTGTTATATCCATCTATTTTAAACTCTAAATAAAGAAAACGAATACACAAGAATGTCCATGTGTCTTCCATTTGTCGGATAATTGTACAAAGGATTAACATCGGTATTTGTCGGGATTAGGAACTAGTGTCCATGTTTGACACATTACCATAAAACCCCACAAGTCTATCAAGCATCATAATCTAAAATGATTCTTTAATCCCACTGTTACAATAGCAGTGAAATATTCTTCAACACATTATGAGGTAAGTTTATTCAAGGATGCAGTGGAGTAACTGCTAAATAATGCAAGTTGAGGAGAGTTCGGTAAGTAAAAGCCCGACAATATATTTGAAAAACTTTATTTTAAATATCTATATACGAGTACTAAATAATCTACTCGAAGTAACGAATATATTACACATATACTAATCGCGTTTATAAAAATATCTCGTTTCTTATCAATTATTTACAAACTATTAATAAATAGATTTTAGACCAAAAATACATAATTATATCATCGAATGACAAAACGACATAAAACTAAAATTCAATCAATGGCTTTTTTGTGAGCTCTCTTTGCGCTCTGTACTCCTGAACGTCTGCTAATACTTCTTTCCTGAGCCGCTCGTGGACTTCCCTAAAAAACGCGCTGCTTGAGTTCGTTACTGACTCCTGGCAATTTTTAACAGATCCAACCGGTGGACGAGGTGCCTCCCGGATGTTTCCATACAGAGGTGATGTTCTTGTATCCCCAAGGCGAGCGTAATCTGAGGAAGACGATTCTGCAATTGATATAGAGTCATACGCAATTACTCTGCGCCATCTGTAGACTCTGCACAAATAACAATAAATAACAATAAAGCAAGTAAAAGCAATAATAACGCCAAGACTGATAAATACATAAAAACGCTTATATTCAAGAGGCATGTTATCAATTTTATTTTAAGGATTGTGCACGAAAAACACCAGTAAAATAGACGCGATTAAACAAATAAAAACTAATAAAGAAAACAAACAAACAAACAAATGTAATTTACAATTTTTAGTTGAAACCAAGTCGGAGGATGACACTTAGCTACAGGCCTAACTCAAATACGAGAAAATAAACAGTTATTCATAATTGAAAGCCGACGCCATCGATGAGTCGAGTTTCCTGATTACTCAGTGAATGACCATGGCAATGTTATCAGAATCAACGAGCTTCTGTAGAAGGAATACCTGTTTCACTTCACCTCCCGAAATCCGAGTGCACTGCAAAAATTTAGCGTAGTAGATAAGGGATCTGCTTTTTGACATAAGATCATCAGCAAATAGAATAGCGGATCACTGAACTGTTAAAGTTTTTAGCAATGTTCTCTGTGCGATGTGCTTTTTCTGATAAACTTATCTCTGAAGACACACTGGCAACTCCCTGAAAACCAATAGCAACTGATCTTTTACTTGCAGATCTTGCCAGGAAGACACAATTAACAATAGTTTACATTCTTGTCTTTCGATCAATGATGATCTTATCTTCAACGATACACGTAGTTTAGATGTGTGGGTTTTTTTTTTTGACTTACACAGCAGTACCACAAAATTGATCTGATCTAAAAATGCTATTCGTTGAAATCCGAGTGATTTCAAAATTATTTACATGACATCGTGTTACACGAAACAATTTGGTTTGACATTTCAAAGTCCGAAAATGATTTTAAAGACGTTGTAAAGCTGAATATGCTATTAGCTGTACAAATAAGTTTTGAGTTTTTTTTTTTTTTTGGAACTATGAAGCTTTACTCGGAGAAATTGGCACAATGTAGTTTATTCATAGTATTGTTCATCGTTAGTTCTGATTTTTCCCCATCTTTCAGACAGCACACGGACTTCGCATCGGAAAAATTCCTCGTCTTTTGAGACGATCCAAGAATCGAGCCAATTTTGGTTTCTTCGTAAAAAGTGAAGTGCTACTCAACCAAGCCTTGAGTCATCGACCGAAGCAAGTGGTAATCGGAAGGAGCAATGTCTGAGGAATAGCAATGTCTGAGGAATAGCAATGTCTGAGGAATAGCAATGTCTGAGGAATAGCAATGTCTGAGGAATAGCAATGTCTGAGGAATGCGGCGAGTGGGATAGAACATCCCATTAAAGCGTCTCCAAAGTTTTCTTGACGACTTTTGCAACATGTGACCGAGCCTTGTCGCCCTGAAAGATCATTTTGTCATGTATTTTGACATATTGAGGGCGCTTGAGCTTCAATGTTCGGCTCAATTGCATCAATTGTTGTTGGTAACGTTCCCTAGAGATGGTTTCGTTAGACTGGAGTAGATCAAAGTAGATCACTCGGAGCTGATCCCATCAGATGCACAGCATTTACTTCTTGTAATGAATATTCGGTTTGGCCGTTGAAGTTGATGCATGGCCGAGCTTACCCCCGATTTGCTGCACTTTGGGTTGTCGTAGTGGATCTAGTTTGCGTCTTCCATTACGATTTAATGCAAAAAAAAACCCCTCTTATTTTGTCTTTGGAACAGTTCTTCGCCCGTGAGAAAAAAGCGCTCGACGTCTCTTGGCTTGAATTCATATAAAACCCAATTTCCTTGTTTGTGCACCATACCCATGTCCCCAAGACGGTTTGAAATCGCTTGTTGAATCACCCTCCCTATTTTGTCTTTGGAACAGTTCTTCGCCCGTGAGAAAACAGCGCTCGACGTCTCTTGGCTTGAATTCATACAAAAGGTAATTTCCTTGTTTGTACACCGTACCCATGTCCTTAAGGCGGTATGAAATCGTTTGTTGAGTCACTCCCAAGGTTTCGGGGAGATCGTCTTGAGTTTGGCATGTATTTTTAACCTTGTGCTCGAGTATGTAATCAGAAAGCTACAAGATGAAAATATGACCGGATTATCTCTGAACGGGGTCACACAAGTACTCACATATGCCGATAACATCGCCGTTTTGGGCGATAATCTAGAAACTGTAAGTAAAACAGTTAAGTCACCATGCAAGCGGCAAAGGAGGTGGGTCTAGAACTAAATGAAATTAATGAAGACAAAACAAAATATGTGATTACAGCGAGGGCAGTTGGACCTCAGGGAACGCACATAAACGATAAGTGCAAGATATTTGAAAAAGTTAAAGAGTTTAAATTTCTGGAAACAATACTGACGGCCAGTAACGAAATATCAAAGGAAATTGACAAAAGACTCCATTCCAGTAACACTAGTTGGTACGCGGTCACTGCTAAAATCGAAACTGCTGTTGCACAACATAAAGCTCCGTATTTATAGAACCATAATTATGCCGATTGCTCTATACGGATGCGAGACGTGGGCGCTTGCATATTGGGAAAAGGACAGATTCCGCGTATTGGAGAATAAAGTTTTAAGGACTATCATTGGCGGTAGTTATGAGGAAAGGGCAGGACAATGTAGTAAATTCCACAACCGCGAATTGGAAAAGCTATATTCCAAATCTAGGATTGTGAAAATAATCAGGTCGCGAAAATTGAGATGGGCTGGGCATGTTGCGAGATTGGGCAATGACAAAACCGTGCGTAGAATTCTTGACGGGAGACCAACGGGAAAGACACCGGTGAGAAGACCGCGACGAAGATGGGAGGACAATATAAGGCGCGAGCCTGAGGAAATTAAATCAAAAGTCGAAGCGTGGAAATACAATCTGTGGCGTTTCTAACAGATACACACACAATACACAAGCAAATAGTGAAGAACACCGAACGAAAATCGAATAAGAAAATGCATCAGAGGAGTATACCATAGCGACAACATAACAATTCCACATCAGTTGAGTGTACTTGAGTTTAGAAATCGAATTCGTGCACGCGGCCAGTAGCCTGATGTGTTAAGCATTGGTTCAATTTTTGGTGATTCTAACTGTCATAGCGTCAAATCCACAGGACGGGGGGGGGGGGGACAATGGCGCAGCCGAGTCAGTGGGGTCATAAACTTCTGACAGACCAATAAATAATAAAAATAATAATAAGGCTATCCATGGTCATCCCATATATATCCATCGTTATCCGAAGCCCTTCGTTGTTTAAAAACTGTTCTTTTTTACGAAACCTTTCTGGGATCCTTTCTGAGTCATTCAGAGGACAATAGATCAAGTTTTCTGGAGTAAGCAGTGGGCTTCCGTCTTTATGGGGTGGGCATTAGAATATATCTACAATGGGTATAGCTTGTCGTAAAAATCCGGGAAACCCGTTTCAAAAACATCGGAATTGATAAATCCAATAACTTTGCCCAGAATCAGAGGTGGACATTAGAGTATGGTATATTTACAGCGCTCGGAAAAATTATATTGGGCTGTAATACATGAAGTGTTCAATTTTCGCTCAGTCGGAAATAAGAAGTTCTCGAGTGAACATCTGTTAGTTAATATTTTTTTTTATAAAGTAAAGTGGTATGTGACGGGGTTGGGGTCTCGGTTAGGGCCGGAATATCAGTTTTCGCTGTTTGCAAATATTGATAGACGGCGTTTAAATTGATATTGGTGTAACCAATGACTCTGGTGTTACAAAATGCCATTACTATTAAGTTGTACCACATGAAATGTCCGGTTTTCACGGAAATAAGAAGTTCTCGAGTGAACATCTGTAACAGAACGTTAAATATTCTTTTTTTATAAAGTAAAGTGGTATGTGTGCTTGACGTGTGAGAGTTTTAGGGTTCGTTACAAGTACTTGTTATTTATTTATTGGCCTGTAGGAACCCGGAAGTTCATGACCTCACCGACTCGGCTTCGCCATCGTTCCCTGTCCTGGGCACTTCCACGCTTGACCATTCGATCCGATCTCCTCAAGGTCAAACCTAACATTGTCCGCCCATCTCCGTCGCGGCCGTCCTACCGGTCTCTTTCCCGTTGGTCTACCGTCAAGAATTCTATGCACGGTCCTATCGTTCCCCATTCGCGCCACGTGTCCGGCCCATCTTAATCTTCGCGACTTGATTACTCTCACTATTGTAGGTTTGCGATATAGCTCTTCCAATTCGTGGTTATGGAGTCCCCTCCATAGTCCTGCCTCCTCGTCATATTTACCTCCAAAGATGCCCCTCAAAACGTTATTCTCGAATACACGGAATTTGTTTTCTTCCCGTTTTGTGAGAGCCCATGTTTCGCATCCATATAGAACAATCGGCATGATTATGGTTCTATAGACACGGAACTTTATGTTACGTGATAGCAGTCTGGATTTCAGCAGTTTACTTACTGCGTGCCAACTCGCGTTGCCGGAATGCAGTCTCCTGTTAATTTCCTTCGACATTTCGTTACTGGCCGTCAGTATCGTTCCCAGATATTTAAATTCTTTAACTTTTTCAAATATCTTACCTCTGACGTTTATATGTGTTATCTGAGATCCACCTGCTCTCGCCGTAATCATGTATTTTGTTTTGTCTTCATTTATTTCTAGGCCCACCTCTTCTGCCGCTTGCATGATGATTTCACAGTTTTTACTAACATTCTCTAGATTATCGCCCAGAACGGCGATGTCATCCGCATATGCGAGCACTTGTGTGACCCCGTTCAGGGATGATCCGGCCATGTTGTCGTCTTGTACCTTTCTGATGACATACTCGAGCACAAGGTTAAAGAGACACGGTGATAGACCATCTCCCTGCTTTAGTCCGTCCCGGATTTCAAATGGTTCTGAGATGTGGTTTTCTATTCTGACTTGCCCTTTGTTTTCGTTCATGCAAATTTGAATGAGGGCGGCATATTTTTTTGGGACTCCCAGGTCAACTAGAATATGGTAGAGTCTCTGCCTTGCGACTGAGTCGTAGGCTTTTTTGAAGTCAACGAACAGTTGGTGAACCGTCTCTCCGTATTCCCACTTCTTTTCCAGCAGTTGTCTTATTGTGAACATTTGGTCGCTTGTTGACCGGTTCCTACGGAATCCACATTGGTAGTCTCCCAGTATCTCGTCTGCGTACGGTGTGATTCTCGCCAGAATGACATTTGTTAATATTTTGATTGCGGTTGGGAGCAATGATATTCCTCTGTAGTTTTCGCAGTCAGATCTGTCGCCTTTTTTGAAAATGGGATGACTATTGAGGTTTTCCATTCTTCCGGAGTGACTTCCTTATCCCATATTGTTTGGATGAGCTGGTGGATCTTTCGAGCGGTTGCCTCTCCTCCATGCTTCATAAGCTCTGCCGGTATGCAGTCGACTCCGGGAGCCTTGTTGTTTTTCAATCGATTTATTGCGTCTACAACTTCGTTGAGAGACAGCTCTGGGATCTGAGGGTCGGCTGTATGTACGCTTGGTGCATTTATCTGTGGTTGATGGGTGCGTACATTGAGCAGGTTTTCAAAGTACTGCTTCCATCTTGTCACGACATTGTTTGTTTCTGTGACCAGACAGCCGTTTGCGTCTCGAATTATTTTGGCTCTTCCTCGGTAGCCATTTCTAATTGAATTTATGCCGACATACATACCCCTGATGTTCTTTGCCCTAGAATTTTCGCGTTTTTTGCGTTTGAAGAGCCTCATTGTCTCGTTACAAGTACAGTTATTTTTTTTAGGAATTGTTTACCATGCTGTCGGCAGTTCAAATTCGAACCTCCTTCCCCTAGGAATTTAAAATGGGAAAAAATGCGTCATTGGCAATGAAAAATATTAATGACGCATTTGAGGATGTAGCGGTAAACGAACGCACTATACGACGTTGGTTTGGAAAGCTCCGTTCGGGAGATTTCAACCTCGAAAATGAACCACGTGGGAAGACGAAAACGTTAGTTGATGACGATGTTTTAAGAGCAACGGTGAATGCGGACCCAACGAAATCGGTGCGGGAGATTGCAGAAAGCATGGGAGTATCCCCAATGACAATAAGTCGACACCATTTTCTCATAGGAAAGGTAAAAAACTCGATAAGTAGGTACCCCATTAACTGAACGAGTCCCAACAATTACGGTGGCTAGAAATCTGCACATCGCTTAGATTAAGAAACCAAACTGACACTTTTTTGCATCGGGTAGTCACCTGTGATGAAAAGTGGATTGTGTATGATAACCGTAAAACACCTATGGGCTGGTTGGATGCGGGTGAAAAACCAAAACACAGCCCCAAGGCAGATCTTCACCCAAAAAAGATTATGGTGACAATTTGATTGACATCGAAAGTACTAATCCACTTTTCATTTCATCAACCAAGAGAAACGATAAACACTATCAAATATTCTGAGGAAATCGATATATTGCATGCCAAGTTGTCTGAAAAGCAACCTGCGTTGGTCAATAAGCACGGCCCGATCCTTTTGCATGACAATGCTAGACCACATACCACAGAAGTAACGTGGCAAAAACTGTTGCAGTTGGGATCTAAAATTCTTCCGCATCCACCGTACTCTCCTGACATTTCCCCAAAGGAATAGCATCTTTTCCGCAATCTGGATTAATTTTTCCGGCAAAAGGTCTTCCGGAACCGAGCAAAGATCATAAAAGCCTTTGAAGATTTCATTGCCTCAAAAAGTCACCAGTTCTACGAAAAAGGAATATTTGACCTTGTATCACATTGGACGAATGTCATAGATGATAACGGATCCTATTTTGATTGAATAAAAATTTGCGGAAAAATAATCATCATCATCATCGGCACTACAACCGGGAACCGGTCTTGGCTTTATTTAGCAAGTCCTGAGGCTTGTTAAATTTTCCATAATGATTTGTTTTTTCCGGGCAAGGTCACTAGTCTTGCACCAGAAAAATAATATTGGCTTTTAAATTTTTACTATAAAATCGGACATTTCATGTGGTACAACCCAATAGACTCGAACGTAAATTTTCGGTTTTCTTGGAATAAGTGGATAAAATGAATGAATGACGAAATATAGTCAACCGACAGAAATTGTTTTTATTTCTGGAACAATGAACGCCAAAAAGTGTTGGAGGAGCATCTTCCTCATTTAATAACCCTAACAGAGGGCGAAGATGTCATATTGAATAGGACAATGCTCCTGTCCATACAGACCAATAACAAACAATAACACACAACACCGTGATTTCAAGAACATGGAAACTTTTACGGTGGTCAGCTTTAAGTCCCGACATAAACCCCATTGAGAACCTGGCAAGGGCGGTTTACGATCAGGAAAAGCCAGAAATTCAAAACGTCAACACCTCCACTATAATGTATGCAGCTCACATATGGGCAGGAGCCGCGCAGTATAAGTCATACATGAGGGGAGTGAACTCAGCGCATAGACTGGCATCACTAAGAGTATGTTGTGCATTTCGAACGGTATCCGAAGATGCCATAAATGTTTTGGCCGGAAGGACACCACTTGACATTGCAGCTAAAGAAAACGCTGCATGGCATAAGGTCTCCCAAGAGAATCGTTGGAGAATGCGGACACAATTACAGCTCTCAAGCCTAAGAGAATGGCAACGAACGTGGGATTCTTCCACCAAGGGAAGATGGATCCACACGATGATACCTGATATAGAAACATGGGTGAAAAGAAAACATGGCGGGCTGAATTACTACTTGACTCAGCTAATATCAGGACATGGATGCTTTCGGCAATACTTGCACAAGTATAAGCATGTGAATCACCCATACTGCTTGTATTGCGAAGGCAAAATAGAAAATTCGGAACACGTACTCACAGAGTTCGTGAGATTCGAGACCGCACGAACGATTTTGGAGAGACACACGAGACGGACAGTTACTCCGGCTGGAGTAATAGAATACATGCTTAGTTCAAAACAGGCATGGTCCGTAACCAGTGGTATTCTCTGTGAAATGATGCAGCAGTTGCGACGTGACGAGCGGAGTAACAGGTAAACTCCGTCCCGCCCCGCGATGGAATTTCTAAAAGAAAGTTCCGCGGCGATCAACGGGAATATGAGCCTGGTGGGAGGTGGTTTTAGTCGGTAAAAATCCGGCATGCCCCTGGATCGGTCTAGAGGTATCTTGTGAAGATTTCCACCTTCCTACCGAAACCAAAAAAAAAATAATAATAAAAAATAATAATAAAAAAAAATAAAACAAAAAAATAAGTTGTAGTATTCCAGAATACTAGTGACACTGAATCTCATTACTTATCTAACACATCCTTAAAACTTTCTCCTTACATATCTAACATTCTCATTTAATACATATCATAAATAAACATACACAATATTCTATGTGAAGTCAGTTACAGTACATTTCATAACATGCCCCTTTTTCATAACATGCACCTTTTTTCATTTGAAACGTGGCTCTTTGATTTTCGTTCAAAGTTTATTCAAAATTTAAAAGTCACAGAGAGTAAGTAATACTTTGAGAAAATGGTTTTTGTTCAAATTATAATTTACAGGGAATTAGAACACAATGTTCTATAAGAGAGAAAATTGAATTGTAAAGTTAGTTTAAGTCAGAGTTGAGTTTTAAGTTTTAAGTTTTGAGTTGAGTATCAGTTTTTGAGTTTTGAGAAATATTTGAGAGTTTGAGTTGAGTGGAGAAGAAGATACAAAAAAATAAATAATTAAATAATATCGAAGAGACGGAATAGTTTTTCTTTGATAATTGATTATCAATTGCAATAAATTTCCGCACAAACATATTTTCAAGCGGAGCGAATAAAGATTGAAACGCGAATTGTTGAAAGAATATTAAATAAAGGAAAAATAAAAGGTCACGCTCTTCCCTCAACCGAGGAAGCACAGCGCCGGATCTTAACAAAGTCATTCTTTAGCCGAACCACACAAATGTGGAATGCTCTACCCAATCATGTGTTTCCTCGTCCTTGTAATGTCCAGGCATTGGAATCCAATATATATCAATACCTCCTTTCCTTATCCGCTTCCTCTCTATTCAAAACCAGTATACATCAACACCCCCTTTCCTTATCCCTTTCCTCTCCATCCGCTCGCACTGTGCTGACATTTAGGGGTACTCCAAAATCCCATTTTGTGCGCGTTAGTGTCAAAAAAAAAAAAGAAATTCAAAACGTGGAACAACTCAAAGAAGGAATTGTTGAAGCATGCAATAATATACCGGACAGCACTTTAAACAATCTTATATCCAGTCTACCATGAAGGTTGTTAACTATTATAAGAAATAACGGACAAAGCATTCCATATTATATAAATTATTATACAAAAAATTAAAATGTTGACTTAACACTAAAGCTACCGACATTTCATATATACCTATTTCTACCACTAGGGGTCAATTGACCCGTGTTTTAAAAATGATATATTTTAAGATTTATAGTATATAACAACTATTAGTCCAATTAGTGTATGGATAAAACATTTTTCAATTCCATCTTCTTTATTTATTAAATTGAAGGAAACATAAAAACCTTCAACTTGGAAATAAATAATGTATGAAGCTTATGTACGTTCACCGCACGGGTCATTTGACCCGCCCGCGGTAGGTTTAGTGTTAAGTTTATACTTATTCACAGGTGAAATTAGGATTTTTTCTAGGAAATTTTTTTACCATTCTTGGTAAAAGAGCAATTAAGCCATTAAAGGGTTTTCCCTGAGTTGGTGTCGGTTGACAATATTTTTTCACAAAACTAGTCATAAAAGTTTATTACTCATTCCCAGAAAACTGAAAATTTACGTTTGGGTCTATAATGTTTCCGAGCACTATACAATTGAAACGGGTTGTCCTAAAAATCCGAGTGCTTTAAAAACATCGGAATCGATAAATCCGATTACTTCAGCCAGAGTTGGTTCAATTTTATGTTAGATTTCATTAGATTTAGACTTGCAATGATCACTTTTTGACAATCAAATGGCAAATGTTTGATCATGGATGTTTGTTTGATATGTGGACCAATTCGTTTTGTCAAGAAGGCATAACACCCGACAATTCGTGTTTGGAATTCTGTACAAGACTTTCACCTTCCACTTCACTTGACAGTATTAAATGAGTATTTTGAATTTTGTTGTGATGGTGGGTAAATTCAAAATATAACACAATCGTCATTTCAACCAAGCAGTATTTCTGTCTTTTTATCTTCACTACTGCTATGTCTCTTAACCCTACAAGAGTAATGACATATATTATTTGTTTAGTAGTTTATGCAAGTGATAAAAGATGAACCGACATCGCTTACAACATGGATTTCGTCTGGAACATCGAGTTCATGTGAGGATACATTTCTGTTCAAGTTTAAATGCTTGTGCAAGAAACAATTATGCATGCTCCGCTTACGAAAGTGGGGTAACACTGTCGAAGGTACCTTTAGCTACGATTGAAGAAGGAAATTCACAAAAAATGAGTCGAATCCGTGGAACTTACGTTTTCCATCTTTGAAAAGTTTTTTAAAGCTGTTAACTTTTAGAACCCGTACAGGTCTCGAAATGTTCGACGGATTAGCAAATAATGGGTAATACCAATTGTATTAATTATTTTGCATGATAGCAAGGCCATAAGTAATGGATGTTGAGCTGTAAAGACATGCTCACACTGCAATACGAGTTTCAAACGACTCTATTCATCATATCTACTTCAATGATCGTTTGATCCAAATCTTGACAGTACCATTCTCCTCATTTTATCCTTATAATCTCGTTAGTATAATCTCATTATATCAGTGTATGTCATGGAAAATTAGACTAATCATTTTCGCGGAATCCGGTTATTACTGAAAATGCAACCGATGCTTCTGAAGCATACGAATTTTATGCGATTAAAACAGAGCAATAAAAACAATAATGATTTACATAACGACGTGACTTCACACGGAAATCGCTTTCGGTGAAGGAAATAACTGAACCAAAAGCATATGCAAAGCAATAATTTGCATACGCTTAATCGGTGTTGACACAAATTAGTATAAATGTGCAAGAGAAACAAATAGCAAGCAACAATAATTCTGCTCAGGAAAATATAATATTTACCTGTCTTTAGGGAGTTCTCTCCTTCGGGTAGATGACCTGGCAAACCATTCATTGAAATCACCGATGGGGGAGGTGGCGGTGCTGGCCTATTGAAGGGGTTTTGCCGTCTCGGGGGAGGTTTCGGCGTTGTAGCTTGTACTGATTCAGATAGCAATTCTAAGTGGAAATATAATAAAGTTGTGAACATTTTCGAACACCCCAAAATAACTCACTCTTTTTTGCATTTTCAATTTCATCTAGTTGGCGTTGTAACTCTGCAACCATTAACTTCTTGTACTCATACCCTGCACAAGTTAATACTTTCATCCAAGCTTCCATTAACTCTTGGCTATCAGCACATAACACATATGTTCGATTTCCATTAAAAACTATTTGAAAACAATATTGATCGCTTTCTTCCGAGAGCTCTAGAAACCCAAAAAGATTAGTCGAAATCAAAACTTGATGTCAACTAATCATTTACTGACCAATTGTGCATCCTTCCACGACGATGAGACCCAGAGGTTCCCGATCGCCTTTCTTCTCAAAATAAAACAGCAAGTTTCCTTTTAGAACAAAGTATCTACGTTGAAATGCTTTGTTGACTTCTCCACGTTTATTTAGGAACCCTTCAAAGTCGTAAGGTGGTGTTGTAGCGAAAAGGCACAAATTCTTTTCATTTATCTTCATTTCTGGCGTCACAGAGGCACATTCGAATCACAGCAAAACAAACTTTTTTTATTGTTATTGCCCCTCCCCAAAAAACAGATACAAACGCTCTGGTCAATCGTTAATATAAACCGGCCGTTCGAGTATGATAGTTCAGTTCTATTAACATTACAATATAATTGTCCGATAAATGCGAGCCATGGCAAAATTCCAAATTATTAAGTTATTCTTAATATAATCTCATATTGAAAGTCGTCCGATTCGCGTGACATTTGACTCCAGTGTCATCGTAGAAGCAGGGAATGGACATATTGTAATAGAATATTCGATGCCGCTGTCAGTTTTCTTTCCAAAATTCATCTCAACGACGAGTATGAAAAGGGACAATTTCAATTAAGATGTTTTGTAAGAAACGTTTATTTGGTGGTTAATTTAAATGCACCCTCGTGTAAGATCTAATCCATTCAAGTCGTTTTATCTCTTAAATAGATTATATATTTATTTCTTCATGAGAGTAATCTTATTTCTTAAAACGTCCTATTTTATATTTTAAGAGAAAATATTACAACGCTATTATTTTATTAGCATTTGAATTCTGGCGATATCGAATCGACAATGCTTTTTTGCACACTTCTTGTAGATGCCATCACCTAAACCACAATTTGATTATTGTACGAATCGTTTTCTCTTTGGCCAGACCAGTTGTTGTCAGCTTTACCTTATAAATAGACCTGAAATTCTCTATTAGGTTAATGTAGGTGGAATTTCCTGGCATGCCAAAAACGGTTTTTTTGTTCTTCATTTTCTTCGAAATATGATATGAAACATAGTTCTAGAAACATTTAATCCATACGGGTAAGCCCTACTTAACGAGTTCAAACCACGTTGGGATCTTACTATCCCATTCATCAATAGAAATCAATTAATGTGCCTTTAACAAGCGCTATACACAAACAAAACCGAAGTGGCAACATAACACCAAAGGGAAATGGAAAAAGTTTTTAAAAGAGAATTACCATAGGAGTTAATATAACATTCCAACAACTTAATAGTAGTTACTATTACTATTTATTGGCCTGTGGGGTAGGTGATCGTGGTCCCAGCATGGGTTCGAGTTCTACCACCAACCCACAAAGCTAAAAGTTCGACGAGCACCAAAGAAAAACACAAGCCGAACTTCACAACGCACCGTCCACAAGAAGTAATTAATTGTTCTTATGTTGGAGTTATAAATGACTCGGGCTCGTTGATCCTCAATAAATAACAGTCTAGAGTTAGCAGTGAATTGAAATTAAATTGCGAAATGAAAATTTGTCGATTGACACGGAATACACATGATAAAATTGGATCAAAAATTCAAGGCACGTTTTTCTATATCTTTTACTTGCTCTTGCATTTGAATCAGGCAGTTGATTGAAGGATGGGATCAGTGCCAACTTCAAGTCCAAGAACTGTGTAAAGTTCGCACAGGCTGACGGTTGTGTTGGTCAAGATCAGCTGTCAATTGATCAATTCTCAACACTCCTCCTTGATCAATTTAAGGCGGAGCCTCTCAAAGACTCTCCTGTTCAGTGGCTTGGTCAGAATGTTTGCAATCTGCCTGCTGCTCTCGACGTGTCGCAGTGTGACGGTCTTGTCGACGTGTTGTTGGATGTACTTTCGTCGTATCTCAATATGCTTCTTTCCCTTGCTTGTCTTTCCCTCGTGTGCATTCTGCAGCATGTGTATAGCTGACATGTTGTCGACGTGCAAGGTGATTGCCTGGTCGGTTTTCAGGATACCCAGTTCCAGCGCGATTCGCTTGATCCAGCACACATCGTCGATTACTGACACTTTTGCTCGGTACTCGGCTTCTGCGGTTGAGGTCGCTACCAGACGCTGTTTTTGTGAGTACCAGATCACTGGTCCTCCCCTCATCACTAACACTCCGCTTGTCGACTGTCCTCTCTCCGAGTCTCCTCCATAGTCTGAGTCGGTGTAGGCCATGAGTGTCTGGTCTCCTCCAAAATGAATCCCGGCTATGGTTGTCCCTCTCAGGTACTGGAATACACGTTTCACCATCGCCTGGTGGCTCCTCATCGGCTTGTTGCAAAATCGACTCAGGTAGTTCGCGGCGAAGCTGATGCCTGGCCTGGTGATTGTAGCTAGGTACAATAAGCTTCCTATCGCCTCCCGATAGTTTTTGTTCGCCGGAAGTGGCTCATCGTTCTTGAAGTCTGTCTTCTTGGTGATCATCCCTTGCTCAATTGGTGTGGACGCTGGGTTGCATTGTTCGAGTTTCATCTTCTTCAGTATTTTCTCCGTGTAGCTGGGCTGGTTCACGAAAATACCTTCTTGATCAGTCTTGATTTCCATGCCCAGGTATGTCAACTTGTCCTTTACTTTCTTGCTGTATGTGATCTCAAATTCCTTGCTTATCTCATTCAGAAGCTTGTATATCTGATCTTCATCTTTTCCAGCTACCAATCCATCATCCACGAAGAGTGAGAGCATAATGCTCCTGTCCTTGTTGTAGTAGATACACGGGTCGTCGTCTGTACTTGTCAGGCCTATCTTCCTTTCTAAGTGTGCAGTGACCCTCTCGTTCCACATCCTTGGAGCTTGTTTGAGCCCGTAGAGACTCTTGTCCAACTTGCAGATTTTCCTTGATCCGTCGTCGAACCCTTCAGGCTGGTTCATGTAGACATTCCGTTCCAGGTTCCCGTACAGGAATGTCGTTGTAACATCGAATGATACCAACTTCATTTTCTCTGTCGCGGCGTGACTTAGAAGCAGGCGAATGGATGCATGGTGTGCTACTGGACTGAAGGTTTCTCCATAATCCACTCCCTCTTTCTGTTCAAATCCTCTCGCCACGAGTCTGGCCTTGAGTCTCCCGTCTGCCTTCTCTCGAAGTACCCAACGACAAGTGATCGGCTTCACTCCTTCGGGACAGTCCACCAGCCTCCAGGTTTTCATTTTCATGAGAGAATCGTACTCCTCCTGCATCGCTCGTCTCCACTTCTCATCCTTGAGTGCTTCGCTCACTGGGATATCTGCTGTTTCACCGATCATGGCTGCTCTTGTGCTGTTGCCTCGGTTTGACATGTTGGCAACGCAGTCCCTGTACCTTGGCGGTGGTTGCAGGTTCCGACGACCTCGCAAGGTTCTTCCTTCTGGCTGCTCTGCTGGCGGCGTTGTCTCTTGTTCGTTGTCGCTTGGCTCTTCGGTACTTTCGTGGGTCTCTTCTGCGTGTTCATATTCTGTCTCGCTGTTACTTTCATCTTTCTTTTCGAGATTGTCGTCAGGTGCTCGTGCCTGAGGTTCAGTGCCTTGTCTCAGTATCATTTTCTCCTCGTCGAAGATTACGTTGTCGGAGCTGATGATGTCTTTACCATCTTTCAGATAAACCCTGTAGCAGGGTGAATCGCTATCATACCCAACCAAGATTCCTTCTTCTGACTTTTTGTCAATTTTGCCTCTCTTCTTTCCTTGTATTAGTACATAGCATTCACATCCAAATGGTCGCAGCTTTTCAATCTTTATTGTTCTTCCGGACCAGAGTTCCGCTGGGCTTTCCCTGGCACATTGCTGGTTCCAGTCTGGTTGATCGTGAAGATCACATGGTTCATTGCTTCGGCCCACAGTCTTTCGTCCAAGTTTTCGGTATGTATTACTGTCCTGACTGCCTCGACAATTGTCCTCATTTCTCTCTCAACCCTTCCGTTTTGTTCTGGCGTGTGCACATTCGTAAATGTGTGAAGTATTCCTAGCTTGTCCAATATCTGTTTGGTTTTTGCATTTTTCAGTTCCGTGCCGTTGTCAGATCTCAAACACTTGACTCTCCTCCCAAGCTGATTTTCCACGAGTCTCAAGTAGCTCTCTATCTTCTCAGGTACTTCTCCTTTCGTCTTCATGAAATAGCAGCTCCGGTAGTGGGTGAAGTCGTCCTTGAGCATAAGCCAGTACTTGGCTCCTCCTAACGACGGAATGTTCATTTCTCCAGTGTCGATGTGTACAAGATCTAGCGGTTGCTGGGCTGTCTTTGGGTTGATTCGGTGTGGGGCTCGATGATTCTTGCCGTGTGAGCATCCCTTGCACACACAGTGCTTCCAGTCCTCAATGTGTTTGATTCCCTTGCGTTTCAGTATGTCGCTCACATACTTTACATTTTGATGGGCGAGTCTCTCGTGCCAAGTTTTGATTGACATTGTCATCAGACTTGTTTCTTCTTCTGACCTGAGCATAATTTTGTAGAGGTTTCCTTTGCGCTTGGCAATTGCCACAACTTCCCTGCCATCCTGAGTGTAAAACGTTGACTGCTTTCTGTTTGCCTTCTGAAAGTGTCCCTTGTCCAGCAGCTGACTTACTGAGAAGAGTTTGAAGTTGAGTTTTGGAACGTAAATAACATCCTCAAGTACCACTGGATACCATTTCCGACCGTCAAAAGCCTCCATCTCGATGTTCCCGACTGCAACGCCATCCAACATGGTTGAGTCTCCGATCTCTATTGAGATTGGTTCGTCCAGCTCGACCAGCTGTCCAAACCATTCTCTATGAGACGTCATGTGCTGACTAGCTCCGCAGTCTTGATACCATGAAGTTGCCCTGTCCTTCGAGATGTCACTGTCCACTGTTGAAAAGGCTGTGGTCAGGAACGCCCTTGGTGGCCTTTCGCTTATAGACCTGCTTGACTCTTCCTTGGAAGTGCATTCTTTGGCGAAGTGTCCTTTCTGTTTGCATATGTTGCACGAGTACTTCTTTTTGCAATGTACTTTTCGCACGGTTTGCCTGTGCACTGCTTGATCATGTGACCTTTTCCTCCACACTTGTAGCATACGAGCGTTGTCTTGTCCTGGTTGCCCTTTGACGACTGCCTTGGCTTCTCACGTCTTGCCAGGAGGGCGTTGTTGGCGTTTCCCTCTAGGTTTGTCGTCTCCTTCAGTCGCTCGTCCTCAAGTCTCAGACGTTCGATGAGAGTTTCCACGTTCTTGGTTGCTCCGGTCACATTGTCCCAAGAAGTCCTGAAGTGCGTTAGTTTTGGCAGTAGCACACTCATGATCCTTGTCATGATCCAACTTTCTCTCATAGGATCATTTTCGGTTGACACTTCTTCAGCCAGATCCAAGATCTCCAAACAATTTTCCACTGCTGACTTGCTATCATCGTATTCAAAGGTAAAGAATTTGATTCGGGACATTTCTAAAGTACATCAGTCTTTGTGCCGTATAAGCTGGTTAATTTGTCTGTCATAGCTTTGGCAGTCTTGCAGTTGGCAATTTTGTTTGCGATCTTGCTGCTTACATTTAGGCCTATCAGCGTTTGAGCTTCGACATCCTTCTTGATCCAAGCTGAGATGGTTTCAGATGACGCAGCGCCTGTCGGTCTGAGCTTGTCTCCTGTTACGATTTCGTACAGGTCCTTATTCTTCAGTGCGGGGTTCAGTTTGAATCGCCATGAGATGAAGTTGACGTTGCCCTGGCTGTCTTCGCTTAGCATTTCCAGCTGGGATTTGATGGAGTCCATTTTGTTGAGAGGCTGCAATTCCACTGACTTGACTTACGTATGTGTTACTCACGGTTAATTTGCTATGCGATGGCTGCTCCGATGTTTGACGACTTGTGGATCACGTTGTCCTTGCCAGTTCTCCCGCTCTGGGCGGCTTTGGTCAATTTTGCTTTCACTTTCGTTGATGATGACCGACGAAACCCTTTTACTGCTGTCCTGGGCCCATAACCTGTTGGAGTTATAAATGACTCGGGCTCGTTGATCCTCAATAAATAACAGTCTAGAGTTAGCAGTGAATTGAAATGTTAATTTAATTTGCGAAAAGAAAATTTGTCGATTGACACGGAATACACATGATAAAATTGGATCAAAAATTCGAGGCACGTTTTTCTATATCTTTTACTTGCTCTTGCGTTTGAATCAGGCAGTTGATTGAAGGATGGGATCAGTGCCAACTTCAAGTCCAAGAACTGCGTGAAGTTCGCAGAGGCTGACGGTTGTGTTGGGCAAGACCAGCTGTCAATTGATCAATTCTCAACATCTTATTTGTTCCGCTGAAAAGTAAACTGTTCACCCAAATGAAGAATAAAACGCACTGTTGTTTGTTTCTGTTTAAAAAGGTTCTTTTATTTAATTAAACTGCAACTGGTTCACAATTATTTTACTCGTAAATGGATTCTAATTACGCTGACGATGACACGCGTGCACCAAAAAAAAGAATGCAAGACAGAGTACTCTACTTGAATTACATTATATTAATTGATACGACTCGATACACGTTCGACTCGAATTCGACTTTTTGTTGCACACCGTACCGTCGCCGGTACGGTGGATGGCGGACGACTTGTCTGCTCTGATGGTTGTAATGCGACTCAATCGAGGGTTGGAATCTGGATCTTGATTCACCCTCGATTCGGTGGTGGTGAATATCCTCTCCACTAAGGATATGTTTTTACTTACCACCAGAGAAACGTAAAGTCTCTCTTGGTGGAATAGAAAACCATATCTCGTAATAAAGGCCATGGTGGTACACATGTATGTGTGTACATTGGTTCATTCATGGGACAAAGCCATGAGAACGAAACTGGAACAAACAAAGGGCATAATATGCATCCATGGGATGTGAGTTCGGCTAAGCAAACAAACCGAATCTCATTGGATGTTAATTGGGTTTGTGTTTGCGTATGTGAGAAGGTCAATGGTAAACGGATCCAGGAATATGTTGGACAAAGGAAATTTATGATCTGAGAGTTCAACTGAGTAAACAAGTTGGAACTCATTAGATAGTAGATGCATTTGGGATACTTGAATGGTTTGAATTGTTTGCCGTATCGCCAGAATGGCTGTTGAAGGACAGCGTTCTTTTGTTCGTACATGGTACATGCTAGGGAATTAGTTTCAGCGTCTATTGCGCTAATTATATGCAGCTGCGTTGGACTGTTTATCGTTGGGTAAAAGGTTCGCCAGCCAATGTGTATGTAGGTAAATTTATTGTACACATGCTGAGGCTGGGAATAGCCAACTCAAGGTTAAAATTCCGTGATTATGCGGTTGCATAATGCGGAGTTTTCTTTCAGGGAATTTATGATAAGTTTGCAGAGAATTCTTATAGGGAATTTTTAATTCGAATTAATGAATGAAGGTAAGAATTCTTTTCCAGAAGCTTTTAGCTAATACATTTGGTCATTTGTTGCGTGAAGCATTTACAGGTGCTTAATGCGATTGCATTAGCAGAAACTTATGATGGCTGGGTTGTAGTTGTGCGGGTTCTTCGGGTAAGTGTACAGTAGGGTTTGGCGAAACCGCCACAGGGCTATAACAATCCGGAAGTTCATGACCTCACTGACTCAATTGTACCATCGTTCCTGTCCTGTGCGCTCTCCTTCCACGCTTGGCCACCTGATCCGCTCTCCTCAAATAGTAGCTCAGAAAAATAAGTACTCGTCTACACGAGACAGTGATCTGTGTTTGGGCTTTACTGTTAACTTGTGCTAAAATTCTACCAAACATATCGCACTCTTCACTATTGTCGAAAAAAGAACTCTATAGTTACACAATTTTTCTGGCTGCTAAAGTTGATCTTTTTGATATTATTAGAAATGGTATATTATAGGGACAAAGTTTTCAATTGCATACGATCCCTAACACTAAGCCCTGCGAATAGGCCGTAAGAATATACTCACAGCTGGACCGGCTTGTCGTAAACGGTGAGTTAAGGACGAGTCGTGGTATCCCAAGACACTGTCGCTCGGTGAAATACCACCCCCATCAAGCTAGAGGCTACGTGAAATAGTTGGAATAAATCCCCGACCATCTTCCGGAGCTTAGCTGATGGACCGTCCAGGGAAAAGGTTGGTTTATATGGTAATTCAGTAAGATACCACCCAGTCACGCTGTTCATTCCCCGATACCGCCGGGTAAAATGTTCGACTATTTTCTGGACGTTTGGCTGTTGGTCCGGACTGAAATGGAGATAAGTCATGATGATAGCTTCTGAGATAAAGAATTCTAACATCGGGACTGCAGTCGCTATCACAACGAAGACGCGTAGCGGACTTTGGTCCGTTTTATAGGTATTATCACGGGAATTGTTCCTCGGAGATTCTTGGAATTATTCCGCTAAGTTCGATATATTTGCACTCCACAAGACAATCCGACGAGTCCCACCAATTTGTGATTCATCTCCCGATGGCACACACATCTCTGTACCAAAACTCGTTCTCCTACAGAACGGGAAAGCTATAGAACTCCCTTCCCGCCTGAGTGTTTCCAGTGCGTTACAACTTGCACCTTCTCAAGTAGAACTCCAACTCAGCACTATAGGTTTGCTTCTCCTGAGAGAGGTATTATATATACAAAAATTGGTAGATTTACTACACCAATTAGTTACTCGTGAATTGTAGTTATTCGTTAGTTATTCATATCATGGAACATAAATAGGCTGGCTAACTAGTCACCGTCCAACTGATTTGAGAATGACAAATGTAGAAGTCGGTGTAGTTTATCCTTATTCGAATGTAGCCTCTTCCATATTCCATGGGATCATGGAACGCATATCTTCCCCAGTCCACGTGATGGAATCGGAAACCCACATAGTATTGTCGGCTGATTACATGATTCGCTGAAGAATATCATACAAATATAGTGGGTCGGTCTCCTTTCTGCTCCTCTTTTTTTGTTTTTTTTTTTTGTTTTTTATTACACTTCATTCGCGAGAGGCGAATCTACAGCACCGAATCGGCCCCTCGGGATGTCACTAAATAACCGTTGCAGTTCTTCTTGAACAGTTGCAGGTTGTAACGCTCCGGGAACACCCGCGTGGGAAGGGTGTTCCACAGTTTCCCCGCTCTGTAACGGCACGAGTTCTGATGCAGGAATGTTCGTACCGTCGGGAGATGAACCGGAAAGTGGTACGATCCGTCGGATTGTCTCGTTGAGTGCATATAAACGGAATTATGCGTACCAATATCACGAATCTCCGAAGAACAGTACCCGTGATAATATCTGTAAAACAGACAAAGGTCCGCTACTCACCTTCGATGTGATAGCGACTGTAGTTCCGACGTCAGCGGGTTACGGGCCACGTCCAAAGCCCCATCCAAAATTCCCCTCTCTACCTCTCTATAGTTATAATTGCGCCAAGTAGTAAATTTACATAAACTACTTTATGCAAATTTACATAAACTACTTAGCAATAATAAAAAATAAATGAGTTGGCGTCGAAAAACATAAGGAGACGTGATATGACTGAAAAAAAAACGAACAATTGAAAAAGTTTCACGAAGTTGAATCGTAATAGAAAATATATAAATAAATTCGAAACAACCCGCCGCGAGTGAAAGGGGGTGAGCAACCCGCCGCGCCGGTATAGTCTTACGAGACCCTAGGAACCACAGATAACAGGGGATTCAAGAGAACATCAACCCCTGCAACCTGAAGAGCCGACTCGTCGACCGAGAAGCGGTTCGACAACGACAACAAGTAAGTCCCCTTTTTATTACCCTTATTTGAGTGATTTGCTAAAGATACATACCAAACGCCATGTTCCCGATCAGGCGGATTGCTCGTCTCTGTGTGCTCTCAGGTAGGTTGAAAGTGTGCTTAGGAGCGGAGCTCCAAACATAAGAGCAATATTCGAGCGCCGTTCTAATTTGGGATTTATAAAGTTGGGCCCAAGTATAATATTTCTTGGCTCTAAAAAGATACCTCGTTTTCCAGAGGTGGACCTGGCGATGTTCGACACGTGTTTATGCCACGAAACATTTCCCCAGACCTTGATGCTGAGCAATTTCATGCTTTCCCCAGGTTCGAGGGGCTGGCCATTCATCATCATCTGTGGACCAGATGATCCACTTTTCTTTGTGAATATTGTATATTTCGTCTTCGTTGCATTGCAGGACCTTATCGAGACACCTATTCAGAGAGTCGATCAAGTTAGATGTCACCTAATGCAACGTTGAATCACTAATCGGTCGGTCACTCGACAAAGAGGAAACAAGCGTACTATCATCGGCAAAACTGAACACTCGGTTATCCATTGAATCCGACAAATGATTCATGTGAAACAAAAACAAGGTTGGAGCCAAAATAGAACCTTGTGGCCCCTCGGAATTAACAGGATACATACCCGAAGCCTCGCCGTCCACAACCACCCGGATCAATCTATTTTCGAGAAAGCTCTTCGCCCAGTCAAAAAGCTGGCGAGAAAATCCGTATGAACGAAGTTTACTCTGCAATGCCCCGTGCCAGACGCGGTCGAAAGCCTTGGAGATATCCATTGCGACCGCTCTTAACTTACCATGCCCCTCACTCGCAGATGTCCATACATCGGTAATGGGGGTCAAAACGCCTTCCGTGGACCGCCTGCCACGGAATCCGTATTGTGGATCATTCAGAAGTCCGTTGCACTCCAAATACCTAATTAAATCGGCATTGATGACCCTTTCCATTACCTTAGATAACATAGACAGAAATGCTACCGGCCAGTAATTTTGTGGGAGACACTTTTTCCCCTCTTTGGGATTGGCTGAACTCGAGAGATTTTCCACCAGACAGGAAATGTCCTCCGTCCATAGGATAAGCGAAAGAGTCTGCCAAGAACCGATGATAGTTCTGGGGCACAGTTCTTAAGGACTATTGCTGGTATTCCGTCCGGGCCGGTTCCCTTCCAACCGTCCAGTCCACGTAGAATAATACGCGGATGGAACCTAACATCCTGCATCGAAGACCGTACCGGTGCGGTCACAGGTGGCGCCAAAAAAAAAAACGGCATCGAAGTTTGAATTCGCCAAAAATATATTTGTTTTATTACTTTTTTTTTTTTTGAATTTGTGATTAGTGTCCCGTTGCCAGTCACCAACGGAGGAAAAGAGGAGGCGAAGTTACTACTAAGTGCCCTTGGCATTGATCAGAAGGAACGCGAGCCGGTTGGGCACTCAAGGAGTTTATTGGTCACTCAGTCGCTGTGAGCTTTCTTCGCGGTATCAATGGCCTGGTTGGACGCGCTTCTGATTCTAACAAAATTCGTTCTGTTAACATGGGTGCGATTGGAGCGCCATTGTTTAATCCGCTATATTCTGCCCCCATTTTTTATCAAACCAAGGTTTATCAGATGAACTTTGTTTGATGGAATGGGGAATGTAGATCTCCATCCCGAGAAGAATAATCTCTGTGACCGACACCGCGCATGCGTTAACATCAGAGTATCCAAAACACACCTCTGACCACGGAAAGGATACGAAGAAATCTCGCACATCGTCCCCGTTGGCAGCCCTATACCTCCATACATGGCGAAGCTGCTTAGGTCGATTGTTCGCCTGAAATGTAAGAGGTTGCGCCAATGATCTTAGTTTCCCAGTGGCGCAAAAACCTACACGGTATAAATGCGCGGGTCGGTCGTCAAAAACAGATCCAGGGTGTTCGTATAATCACCCTGGGCATCCGGCACTCGCGTAGGTTCCTCCACAAGTTTAGTCAAATTGCGGCTAACAGCGAACATCTCCGCCAGCCTCCCAGCCTCATCGGTTCCGTTAAAATGTACCAACCAGCAAGATTTGTGTAAATTAAATTCACCAGACAACATTTTCAGAAGCCGGGTGGTTGATCTGTATCCAGTCGACGGTGCGTGAAATATGTTCGAAAAGTGTCACCGGTCGATCGTCATTCGGAGAGCGATAAAGACAACAAAGAAATTTAACGGAATTCCTAAGCACGATCTTCAAACACATTATGTTCAAGTTATTGGGTTCTAAAGTCTCCATCCTTTGGCAAGCCAGATAGGACCGCGTGAAGACGCAGACACTACCCTTAAAACGAAATCTCGAATGCAAGTCGTGTCTTGAGCAACGAAGATATGTCGAATCAGTTGACAAATCGATCGGCGTCTGTTAGGGCCAGGATATCCGGTTTTGCTGTTTGCAAATGTTGGTGGACGGCGTTTACATTCGTAATGGTAAAACCGATCCCCTGATGCAAAATGCCGTTATCAGTCGAACGTCAACAGAGTTTCAAGAACGAACCTGATTACGCGATGACGAATTTCTTACAGTTCGGTTATTTATCAAAATATTTGCATGATGTTCCCCCTGACATAGTTTCCGCCGGCGATCCGAATGGGGAAATAGTTTACTTCCAGAATTCTTTATCTCAGAAGGCACCATCATGGCTTTTCTCCGTCCCAAAGGTTTTCCACCATAAAAATCAACCAATTGTATTCGACAAATCTACTTGTGATGTAGGTGGGATAAAGGTGCCCAATAGTTGGGTCGTCTTAAACTAAAGAGCAGCAAATGCTGAGGATTAGTTTCTCCGATAACATCGGAGTCAATTAATCTCCCAGCATAATTATTTTGCTTAATCGTTGATAGTTCTATGACTTTTATGCGCGATACGATTATGTTTATTTAGAGGGACTTGTAGTTACAATAAATAAACCCACCACCATTTTTTAAATACTTCTCCCAGGAGAGATACCTATAACGCTGAAACAGCGATCTGATGTGCTCATGTGTAACTTTTAGTGTTTGAATTACTTGTCCATTGTCAGTTCTGTTTGATATTTATGCATGTCAGGATTACGTCTATTTTAGCGGACCTGGTATTCCAATAGCTGGTATGTGAGAATATAACTAATAACGAATAGGGATGACAGTTTACTACGGGGGTCGCCTTTCATATTTCGGGATTAGAGAACTAAAACAAATATTGATCATCGAAAATCACTTTATTGTTTTTCAAAATATTCCCCATGAAGATCTACACTTTTGCATGCGTTTGAACCAATTGTCGAAGCACTTTTGCCACTCTGATTGGGGTATCTCCAACACATGCATTCTGAATGCAGCAACCGCTTCTTCAGGTGTCGAAAAACGTTGACCTCTCAGTTTGTTTTTTACGTACGGGAATAAAAAGAAGTCATTCGGTGCCAAGTCAGGACTATACGTCGGATGACCCATCAAATCGATGTTTTGGGTGCTCAAAAATGCAGTTGTCGCAGCCGATGTGTGAGAGCTCGCATTGTCGTGGTGAAGAGTGATCCGTCTTCGGCGGTTGGTTTTCCTGATTTCTTGGAAGACAACTGGCAAACAAATGGTTGTGTACCACTCAGAATTGACTGTTCTGCGTTGTTCTAGTGGTACGGTTGCGACATGTCCAGTTTTTCTGAAAAAACAGGCGACCATTTGCTTGGAAGTGCTTCGTGCGCGAACAACTTTTGTTGGATTTGGCTCATCTTGAAACACCCAGACAGTCGACTGCTGTTTACTTTCGGGCTCATACGCGTAAATCCACGATTCATCACCTGTCACGTTGTCATAGACGTGTTTCGAAGCACCGCGACCGTATTTTTTGAGCATTTCTTTCGACCAATTGACACGAGCCTTTTTTTGGGCGATTGACAAATTGTGTGGGATCCAACGCGAACAAATTTTTTCGACAGTCAAATGGTTAGGCAATATGCTCGTCCCACTAACGCCTAAGGTTGTCTCAATCTCACGATAGGTCACATGACGATCTTCCAATATCAGTTCGCGCACAGCATCAATGGTTTTCGGAACAACAACTGATTTTGGACGACCTTCACGAAATTCATCTTGGAGTGAACTACGACCACGATTGAATTCACCATACCATCGATAAACACTGGTCCTTGATGGAGCTTCATCGCCAAAAATTGAATTAAGTTCATCCATGCACTGTTGCTGAGTTAATCCACGCCGAAAGTTGTAAAAAAATAATCGCACGAAAATGTTGACGATTTAATTCCATTTTTGGGCCGAGATGAATCTTTTAAGTTGCTGTAAACAACACAAATAGCGCTCGTATGGCAAAACGTTCTGAGTGCGTATAACCTCAAAAATGTCCAACTTTACGACAGAGCTGTCAATTGCCGGATTGTAACACTAGGGTTGCCAAATCCCGAAACATAAGAGGCAACCCTCGTACATCAACTTACATTGTCGCACAGGCACAACACCTTCTGTTTGGAAAATTGTATGGCAATTTCATCTTCGTTTTTGTTAGTGAAATGCAAGGTGCATTGCTGTGAAGTGTTTTTCTGGTGAATGTGCTTTTTATAATGTACCATCGAAATCGAGACCACGGGCAGCAAACCGAACTGTTCCCGTCTTTATGTCCGCCTTATGTCAGTTGATACTATCCCGGGATTTTATAAAGGTATTGCAGGTCTCTTTAGTTCGTGGGCATTATAAGGAAGGCTATGTAAGAAAGGCTATTCAAGGAAGACTGTAGAAGAGAGGTTATATAATGAATATAACTTAATATCTTACTCTTCGTTTTTAGCTTATAGTTTGTAGTGTATTAGTACTCCTAAATGGAAACCAAAATTAAGCTAAAAAACAATAAATCTATCACAAGTAAATTAAATAAAAACACGTTTGTAAAATAACTAAAAGTTTATATTTCATTGTAAACATTGGATGTTTCGAATATCCTACTTGATACCAAATCAAATTATTTCAGACACCCATGTATAAGAGTAATAAATACGGATTCATCCTGGTCAGTAGAAAAACTTTTAGTACATGTATCTGTAAGTTTTAGTCTAGTTCGGTATAGTGAGTAGCGGTGCATGATCTATCTAAATATATAAATGCATTTCTAAAATCAATTATTGTTCGATTGCATCTGGAAAACCACCGAAATTGTTTTTCAATCCTTATTTGTGCACATAATAAGTACAAGTATCCTTATCAAAGTCCATTTCATCTTCCACATTTGAGAAATGCTGACGTGTGTTTAACCCATGTACTGATAGGTGGCGCAAACTGGTTCCGTATGTCTTGAATGAGGTGTTGCTTGAAGTGCTAGCTTTTGGAGATGACACGCCCGACATAGAAGTCGTCCATCAAGTGGATAACAGCGCTTATCCGGCTCATCAGTCAATTGCATTCCACATTCTTCACAGATGTAGCAGTCCACATGAAAATCCTTATCCATCGAAACTACACGTACAGTCTCATCAGTTCCTTCCACGGGCGTTATTCCTAAAAAAGATAAAATAAGTAAAATACTAAACGCAAATTCGACTTACCTTTGCCGCAGCTAGCACATTTCGGAGCGAACATTCGGTGATAATCGTTAACACAATAAATTTTGTGATCGACATCAACTGTAAATGGAACTCCGTCTAAGCACTCGTTGCAAATACAACATCGGAAGCACCCGGGATGGTAGGATTTTCCCATTGCTTGAAGGATCTAAACAGAAAATTTATATGGGAATTGAAACAGAGTATATGTTATTATGAAGGGAAGATGTACCATTTCCATAATGAGGTGACCACATATTGCACATTTCTCCGCCGTTTGCTGGAACCCTGAGTACTGAAAGAGATTATATATATATATTTTTTTTTTTCTTAATCTAATAGGTACAAAAGGGATTGTTTTGGACCATTTAATGTCGAAGTATATGTTACGGGGAAAAAAGGAAGATGGTAGGAAAATGAGGTACCGATGAGCATTGGTCTTAAGATTAAAGATCTAAAGATTGTAATAACTTTGAAGCACATGCTTAGAGAGATTCGCCCAAACTCGTGTGATTCGGCTAAACAACAATTCTGTGTTTATCTGTAAATTTGAAGTTAATTCATGGTGGCTGTCATGACGTTTTGAAATTGAATTCCTTGCACGGGCAATAAAGTGAGAATATATATTCGAATGCTCATCATTGGGAATTGTCAGGTGAGAGTCATGGTTACTGGTATTGAAATTTGTGTCTTCAATATAGAAACATTGTTTTAAAATCTGAAGAACTTTTAATTCTTCGCATTGCTGGCTTTGATTTTGGTAGGAGCAAAACCCCCATGGCTCCTCGATAGTATAGTGGTTAGTATACCCGCCTGTCACGCGGGAGGCCGGGGTTCGATCCCCCGATTCAGGACTTGCTGAATAAGATCAAGACCGGTTCCCGGTTGTAGTGCCGATGATGATGATGATGAAAACCCCCATTTATTAGGCTTACTTGACAAGCTAAAACGATCTTAAAGAACAATTTTAAACTTACGTAAGTGTGTGAAAAGCGGGCAGGTAGGTGAGGTAAGTGTTTTTCATGAGTATGGCCTTAATCAAAGAGACGCGATACCTAAATCGGGCTGCCACCAACGATTTCCCACGCATATCCAAAGACAGAGCTAGTGCGCACTCTGATTGTCGGCAAATATTTCTACATGTAGAATGCCAGTTCTACAAAACATGGGTTTTCTGGTGCCATAACACGCATGAAACGAATATGGTCTCAAGAACCGGATATGAAGTCATGAACCGAATATGGTTTCCATTTAATAAACTGAAAACTCATAAAAACAAATATTATGGCCGTTCCATTTAAACGCCATTAGTTACCTTGCTATTAACTATGCAAAAACTTCCACCTAAAACACATAAACCCATAGTTTTCGCTAATGCGATTGCATTAGCATCTATAAACATTTCCCCCAGGGGCATGCTTGCATATAACGCAGCATGTTCCTGAAATTCAATCCGGTTACGACATCACGTAACCGACAAAATCCCCGAACTTGTCCATGCACATACATACGTACATGGCAAGTCATAGCGACAGACATTTTCCCCAAGGGCATGATCGCATGAAACGCATCATGTGCCTAAAAAGCAATTCGGTTGCAACGCCAAGCAACCGATATAAACTCAAATCATATCGGCGCCCATATCCCCTGTCGAATTCTACAGCACACAAGCAGGAGATATTCTCTCCTTTTCTTTTTGCGGCAAGCACATCGGTCGCTAAACCGATCGACAAGACGCAATAGCATATCTCACCACTGGCTGCGAAGGAAATTGAATTCTCGCTAATGTAAATACACATACGAGAGTTCGACCCTTTGTTATGTGTGTTTAAACAATTTATTAATAATATATTTATGTAAGAAGGGGTGGACTTACGTGATTTTGGACCGTTGAGCGGTCGTCGGTGAAGCTGCTTGTCAGCTGTTGGTGAATGCTGGCTGGGTGCAGGGGGCGTTGAGATGTTGCTCCCCTGTTCAGCTTCGCGTTAAATTGATCTGTGTTACTTCGAAGGTTGTTCAATTGATTTGGGTTACTTCGAAGGTTTACGTCGAATGATTTATTATTTTTTTCGCTGTTGACGTTTTATTTTATTATTCGACGCCAACGCCGATTTTTATTATTTTCTCTGCCAAGTAGAATTTGCATAAAGTAGTTTATGCAAATTAACTATTTGGCGAGTTGTTCTCCGTTTACAAGTAAAGGGGGGAAACTAACGAAAGGGGATTAGTGGATGTTGGGGGGACCTGGACTCAAGGTCGGTCCGTAACAATACCTTCCCCCCTTAAATAGTGATAGCTTCATTCTTAGAAGAGGAATGAAGCTTGGCTACAAAAGTATCAAACTGTAGCTTTGATCCCTACACCGTCTGTGGTGTATTATCTTCCCTTGTTTGTCGTGGTCTTGTCTGCTTTTGGCTTCCTCTATTCGTAATAGGGTTTCAGCCTATTATTGTGCACCACCACATTTCTTCTCCCTACCTTAACCACGCTGTCAAACCAAAGTAAGTCCCATTGTTACTTTAATTACCTATATTATTATTAATAAATTGTTCATAATAACATAACACCTTTCAAGACGCCACCGACTGGTGCATGATCAGCATAAATGCTGTACGCAGCTGCTGATCATGTAAACACCAGTTCATGATTATTGCCCAGCTGCAACCACTCCGCATAAGTTTCCCTTTTACGAAATTCGGATATCTACGGTTCGCATGCTGGGCGATACATGGCATGAGCGGCAATTGCGATCATCGCATGTGTACCCCGCCCTTTACCGTGCCCAATGTGTGGAGAATCGTTCCCTATTGGTCACTAAAACGATGAATGAAATTTGGTATTCGTTCATTTCGAAGGCATTCACCAGTCTTTAGTTAGATTCCGTTGAGGCAAGTCGTGCCCTCCACGTAAACTGAAAACATATACGGAGTCGCGTTTCATACACTGGCGAGTACACACCGTCAAGTCGAGAGTTAACCGCCACCGGATACGTTTTGAACATAGAAAAGGAGAAGGCCAGGATTCGAGCGCGCGGCCGAAGAAATTAACTTGTGTTTTACATATTTTGCGCCAGGAAAACGTTAACTTAAATTAACTTTTGTTTCAACTTTAATAAATAATGATGGATTGTGGAAATTTTCACTTGTGTTTTCTTTATTAATTCGTCACGAAGATCTGAACAATATTTGGATTTGGGGAAGACCCTTAGAGACACTAGAGTCTGAATAAGATAGCCCCACAGAGCCGTGAACCATCTTAAAAACCAGTATCCGGCACATTTTCATCTTCGCATGTGCTCATTGATGGTGACAGTACCATTTCAGATAATTATTCTATAAATTTGAATAGCAGTACATCTCTCACAACATTGGGAAAATCGAGTCTGACCGCCGATGAGACAGCACGTACGCATCTGCCTCGTGATCTGTACCATGGGATCAATTGTGCAATCCGTTTTGGGTATCTTAAATAAACACAAGATACGCAATTGCACTATCGGTTCGCGCGACGAGTAGGGCACCTACTACAAGGACATAACACCTGCAGTGGTTACTTTCGCTTATCTATGGCTGGTCCTGACTTGCATCCTTTCTGTTACATGCAATTTTGCAGTTTCCATCACCTTGGGGCGATCTGCGGCCGAAACAGGCATAATGTTACCACCTCAAGGTGAATAACGACGGGATTGTGCAGTTCCCATCACCTTAGGATAGCCTGCGCCTAAAACAGGGATCAAGTAAGGTGAATTAGATTGTGCAGTTGTGGGTATTTAAACTAGGCGTCGACATGGACGCAGGTTCAGTGCAATACCTCACAACTCTGTTGAAAGCACTAAATTAATTCTCCAGGAAAACGCAGAAAAATTGGTCCATCGATGTATTTGAAAATAAAGACACACACAGTTATTTAATCGTACCTGATTGTTTCACTTTATTGAATATTGTTCTGAAGCGGCACACAAAGGCATCGATTCGGTCTTTTAACCGTTATAACATTAATCTAAGCTTTTAGCTGTACTATATTCGCTTGCGTGTGCAGCGACGCTGGCACATTAGTTTACTGGCGACGAAATATCACGACTCGACCAAACCACTTTAATTTAAAAAAAAACAAATCGCGTCAGACATTAAAAAAATTTAATCTTAAGGTTCCCGAATATCTTCCCCGAGTGTAATAATCTGACTCCACGATGCCATCCACATCCGTCAGATTCAACGGTGCTGGATCACATCGATGTAGGAGGACCGAAACGGATCAACTTGACAGCGGCCAATGGTGATCGAGGAAAGGGTTCAATGGGAGCATTTTTCAATTGCTGCATAGGGACGCGTACAATGCCCCTTTTGCCCGTAGTACAGACAGTGATCGCAGACACCTGATCAACAAGGGGCTGCAGGCATTGTGTTTATGTAATGCCGTTGTAGGCGTTACATTCTTCGGTGACGATAGGTCCACCGAAGATTTGGGGATTGTTTGTTTTAGATATGTTTTATTTATGGTGGTGAGGGATTTAACCTGCAGATGTGGAAGCAAACGTCTCACCCAGGGGAACCATGGACCAGCGGTTAGTAAACAAAGCAAACGCAGTGAGGTACTGTGTGTTTGCTTTGATTTGCTGGTAGGTCATCATAGGGCATGGCATGGGTAAGATTGTCTAAACAATGATCATATCCATGCCCAAATTCCATGATCGGTTGATAACCGATGAAAGGGAATTGGTCGCAAGTGTTGCGAACCTCAGGATATGGGTGCAATATAAGATTACCGTGGAAGGGAAACTATCGCCAGCAGCTGTATCTGGGGAGCATGGAGGCAGTGTTTGTTTACACTTTTGCCATGGTGTGAAGCGTCACCTCGATTCTACTCGAAATGTAACGTCTCCTAGGTCGATGGATCAAGCGTGTGTTTACTTTATACAACACTCGATCGCTTGTGGATAGCCAGCGATGGCTATGCTGTATATTGTTGATAGGACGATCGGCCGATGGGTCGGCCGATAAGGCAAGGGTAAGCATGACATGCCGAATATGGGGAAAATGCTCCTCAGCCATGCGCATTGACATATTCGGATGTTTATGTCGGTTACACGATGGGAAAACGGAATTGGATTTTGAATTGATTTGTATGCAAGCATGCCCCTGGTGAACTTCTATAGATGCCAATGCGATAGCAAAATAGCAAAAGGTAATCGTTCTAGATGATTTTGCCACGGCTAAAGTCTTCCAAGTAAGTATTGCTGCAGGGGAGCTTGACTGCTCGTCTGGAGGTAAGCTGCTTATGGTAGGTACAGGTATTTGCTGGTTGGGGACGGGGAGTTGGATTAGGCCGATGGGAGGTTTTTCAGGCGCCTTAAAGAACCCCTACACAGTGTTATCGTGGGAATAAAAAAAAGAAAGAAGAGACTATTGTTGGCATTGACTTTTGTTTAAAATAATGTTGAGAGAGTTTGAGTCTGTTTCCCGTTGTTTTTATTGATCGGTTTTTTTTTATGAGGCGGTATTTGTTTTCTGTGTCGAGCTATTTCAATGGAACGGGAATTTCGTGTCGATCTTTGCAACATTCGCGGCCTGAGATGCAAGTTATCCTCTGTGTCTGCTCACGTTTCTAACCAGAAACCAGCTTTCCTTGCACTTAGCGAAACCCAAGTGATAACTGATACAGATATTTCCGATTTCAATCTACTTGGATATAAATTAGTGCCTCTGTTCTTTCCACATCGTGGTCTAGCCACATATATACGAAGTGATATTGCTATCAGCTTCTGTCACAATATGGGCTCTGCTTCAATCCCGAATTTAATTTCTCCTGGATAAAACTTCACGTTCGTAAGCATATCATACATTACTGCTTTCTTTACAGAACCTCAAACTTGGATAGAAACGCATCCTTTAAGGAATTTGATGCTCTGTCTGATTCTATCGATAGGATCTTGACCCTATATCCGCACACTGAAATCGTTATTACGGGTGATTTTAATGTGCATAACTCTCAGTGGCTTCGTCACTCTGGACACACAACACCTGAAGGTCAATATATCCAGCTCTTTGCTGATTCAAATAGTTTAACTCAACTTGTCAATGAGCCAACTAGTTTATGCAAATTAACTACTTGGCGAGTTGTTCTCCGTTTGGAGGTAAAGAGGGGAAACCAACGAAAGGGGATTGGTAGAAGTTGGGGGACCTGGACTCAAGGTCGGTCCGTAACAGCCTTCGGGCACTTCAGACCACCGTGTCATGTCAGCTAAGTTTGCTCTAACCAACAGCAACGTTAACGAGAAAACTCCTAAAAGAACAGTATGGTTCCACGAGAAAATCAACTAGGAAGGTCTGAACGACTTTTTTGGGAAGATTAATTGTCATTATTTTTTTTTCAATAACAATGTTGACTCTATAGCGGACACCACTACACCGACATAGCCTTTATCGCTCCCCGAATGGCGATCGACCAGGGACATTTTTCGAACATATTTCACGTAGCGTCGGCTGGATACAGATCAACCACAGAGCTTCTGAAATTGTCGTCCTTGGCGATTTTAATGTACACAATTGTGGCTAGTTGGTACATTCTAAAAGAACCGACGAGGCTGGGAGGCTGGCGGAGATGTTCGCTATTGGCCACAATTTGACTCAACTTGCGGAGGAACCTACGCGAGTGCCGGATGTCCGGGGTGATTATACGAACACCCTGGATCTGTTTTTGACATCCGAGCTAAGCATTTATACTGTGGAGGTTGCTGCGCCAATGGAAAATTCAGATCACTGCTTGGTATAAGTTGCGCAACCTCTTGCATTTCAGGGGAACAACCGACTTAAGCAGCTTCAGCATGTATGGAGATATGGGGCTGCCAACTGAGAAGATTTGAGAGATTTCTTCGTATCCTTTCCGTGCTCGGAAGTGTGCTTTAGAAACTCCGATGTTAACTCATGCACAGAATCGGTCACGGGGATTATTCTTCTCGGGATGAAGATTTACATTCCACATTCCATCAAACGAAATTCATCTGATAAACCTTGATTTGATAAAAAATGCCAGCAGATTACACTGGCAAAAAATAGAGCTTTTAAGCCATGGCGATCAAATCCCACCGAGGTAACAGAACGAATTTTGTCAGAATCAAAACGCGTGCAACATCGATACTGCGAAGAGGGCTTACAACGACAGAGTGACAAATAAACTTCTTGAGTGCCCACCGGTTCGCGTCCATTCTGATCAATGGCAAGCGCTCTTAGTAGTAACTTCGCCTCCTCCTCTTTTCCTTCATTGGTGACTGGCAACGGGACAAATTCGTCTCAAATTCAAAGGATAAAGCTGTTGTGTTCGCGAATTTATTTTCCGCGAATTCAAACCTCGATGTCAGTCTTTTTGAGCCACCTGTGATCGCGCCGGTAGGGTCTTCGATGCGGGATGTGAAGTTCCGCCCGCGCAGTATTCAACGCATTCTACGTGGACTGGACTGTAAGAAGGCGACCGGGCCGGGCGGAATACCAGCAATAGCTCTTGAGAATTCTGCTCCAAACCTATCGCCGGTTCTTGGCATATTCTTTCGCTTATCTTATGCACGGAGGACATTTCCTGCCTGCTAGAAAATCGGTCGAGTTCAGCCAATCCCAAAGAGGGGAAAAAAGTGTCTCCCACAAAATTGCCGATCGATAGCATTACTATCTATGTTATCTTAGGTCATCAACGCCGAGTTAATTAAGTATTTGGACTGCAACAGACTTCTGAATGATCGTCAATACGGATTCCGTGGCAGGCGGTCCACGGGAGACCTTTTAACCCTTATAACCGATATATGGACATCTGCGACGGGGGGTATGGTGAGCCAAAGGCGGTCACATTGGATATCTCCAAGGCTTTTGAACGTGTCTGGCACAGGGCATTACTGAGCAAACTTCGTTCATACGGACTTTCCCACCAGCTTTGCAACTAGACGAAGAGCTTCCTCACGGATCGATCGATTCGGATCTGTACCCTATTAATTCCCGAGTGCCTTAAGGTTCTATTTTGGCTCCAACCTTGTTTTTGCTTCACATGAATGATTTGTTAGAGTCAGCGGATAACAAGTCTTCAGTTTTGCGGATGATAGTACGCTTGTTTCCACTTTTCCGAGTGACCGACCAATTAGTGCATCAACCTCACACCAGCTGAGATATAGTCAGATCGACTCTCTGAATCGGGATCTGGATAAGGTCCTGCAGTGGGAAACGGCTAATCCCGTCGACTTCAATGCAACGAAGACACAATATATAACGTTCACAAAGAAAAGTGGATCGTCGGTTCCACAGCTGATGGTGAATGGCCATGCCCTCGAATCTGGGGAAAGCTTGAAATTGACAACGGATATCCCTGCAGCAGAACTCCTTCCGTTACAGAGCGGGAAAGATGTGAAAATCCCTCCCCACACGCGTGTTTTCGGAGCGTTACAACCTGCAACTGTTCAAGAAGATCTACAGCGGTTATTTGGTGGCATCTCGGGACGCCGTGTCGGCGCTATAGGTTGCCCTCTCCCGGAAAAAAAAAAAAAAAAAAAAAAAAACAAAAAAAAAAAAAAAAAAAAATTGACAGACACGATTCTGCTTGGTATGCGAATCTTTATTCCACACAGGGTAAAGAGTATCAAACCCAAGAGAAATATGTGGTTCGATGCCGGTACAGAGTCTAAAGTTCCGGTTGTATAAATCAAACAATAGTGCGGAAAACTGGAAAAGATTCAAGAGAGCTAGAAATGACTACTACAATGGGCATATTCAAAGCGCAAAGTTCATGCATGATCAGAGAGAAAGAGAGAGAGAGAGAGACAAAAAATACTACACTTTCCCACAGGTAGTAGAAGCTTCTGGGCATTCGTGAAAAACATCCAAAAATTGGTCTTTTTACTTATAGCCGATGACAGAATAGAGTCATCGGCTATAAGCATGGGAGCAAGCGGAGATGCCGGAAGATTGGCGTCGTGGTATAATTTGCCCCATACATAATTAGGGAGATATCACACTGTGCAGCAACTATAAGGGTATAACATTGCTGAGTACCGCCTATAAGATACTCTCCACTATCCTACAAGATCGGATAGCCCCATACGCTAAAGTCATCATTGGTCAATATCAGTATGGCTCCATCCCAGGCAAATCAGCGATTGATCAGATATTCACCCTTAGGCAGGCGATGGAAAAATGTCTGGAATTTAATATTCCATTATATCATCTATTTATAGACTTTAAGGCCGCCTACGACAGCATAGCCAGGGTAGAACTATATAATGCCATGAGAGAGTTCGGCATTCCAAACAAATTGATACGACTTTGTAGGTTGACCATGACTAAGGTAACTAGTCAAGTAAAAATAGCGGGATGGCTGTCCAAACCAATAAGCATCTTTAATGGACTCCGACAACGGGACGGTCTTGCCTGCCTCCTCTTCAACCTTGTGTTGGAGAAAGCAATCCGCGACTCTGGAATTACAAGTAGAGGGACTATTGTCACTAAGTGCTGCCAGATCCTTGCTTACGCAGATTACATCGACATCATCGGTAGAACCGAATCGGCTGTACAGGACTCCTTCACCCAGATCGAGCAGGCGGCACAAAAACTGGGACTGCACATAAATGAGGGGAAAACTAAGTACATGGTGGCAACTTCTGCGAAGAGAAGACCTAACGTTGGTCAAACTACCAGGGTAGTGGAGCACGAATTTGAAGTAGTGCAATCCTTTAACTCCCTTAGGTCAATAGTATCAGCCGATAACAATATGGAAGAAGAAATACGCGAACGGCTGATCAAATCCAAAAAAGCCTACTATGGTCTATCAAGGCTCTTTAAATCCCGAAATTGATCCAGAACATCCAAGCTACTACTGAACAAACCATGGTCTTACCAGTACTCATGTGTGGATCCGAGACCTGGGTGCTCAATAAAAGGCACTCTGAACTCTTAGCCGCGTTCGAGGGGAAGGTCTTAAGGAGAAATGTTTGGCCCGGTATGTGAAGGAGGATGATTCTGGAGACGCTACAACCATGAGTTGTACGTGATCTACCTTGAAGCTAATGTTGTAAGAAAAATCAAGCACGGTAGACTCCGGTGGACGGGACACCTAGCTCGAATGAGCGAAGAGGAGCCTGTCCGAAAAGTCCTTTGTGGCAGGATGTATAGAAGGAGACAGCGCGGCAGACCTTGTCTGCGATGGAGGGGTGGCGTAGACCAGGACGCCCAGAGCCTGGGAGTGCCAAACTGGATGACATCGGCTCAAAATCGGGACCGCTGGAGAGATTTGTTAAATATGGCCAAGACCGGATCCCGGTTGTAGTGCCGATGATGATGATGATTTTATCCGGCCACAAGGACCAGCCGAACAGAGCGACACCGTCTCCCCCAATTCGGGTGCCAGGAGACTTGGAAGGAACCTGCCCACTAGGGTAAGCAAAAATTAGCATAAAATTATAACCCTACATTGATATTATATGGCTTTTCGCGGCGACCACCTCCTTGCAAGTAATGAATTTGACCACTCTTTCGAAAAAAACCATCTAGGATGTTAGGTATGTACAAGGTAAAAACCATCGACAATACATCTATGGTTATTCTGGAACTACCAAGGAAATATGACAATCTTGATATTTCAGTCTTGTTAGATTTGTTTCATAAGATAACGAATTTAGATGAATAACTACAGTCTTACCAGTAATTCTATTCGTACTAACGACCTACGACAATGGTCATTACTATTCACGAAGGTCACTTTCACTAACGGGCAGGCTGTCATTCGAGTGACCAACGACACTGATCAGTCGTCTAAAAATTGATTTTACGACAATGGGTAATTCCGGTCTTGCTGGCCAATTACCAATGACAACATTAGCTCGAACATTCTTTGAAGGGTTATTACTAGTTCATCGAATATGTCCTTATTCGAACACTTCCCGCAACTTGCGACTCAATAACTAGTATTCTCGAACGATACCTCGATTAGCGTTCACTAGCTTTTTTGTGATGCTCCGACGTGCTCGATCCAGCACATGCCAACGAAAGGAAGCTTTGAATACCCTTAAATGTCAGTACATAGTCAGGACGGAAAAGGAAGGAGAGGCTAAGGAAAGGAGGTGCCGATATGCATTTGTCTTGGGTGCCTATAGATGGAAACCACGTGACCAGACAGAGTGTAGATCGACTGAATAACGATTCCGTGTTTATCTGTTCTCCCAAAAGTAATCTCAATGTGAACCGCTGTACAACTATAAGGTTCTAGTAAAGAATGTGACTCAAACCCACCCTGAAAAACGTTTGAACCAAAGTGCCAACGTATCGGATCACAACCGCGTATAATCCGAGAACACTCGACTCACTACCTGCACTGCTTTTACTACGTTAATTCTCTGATATACGGCACCGATGATTTTGCTGCTGTGGGTTTGTGGCGTTCAAAGTTCTGATGTCCATCAATATTATGTTTTTAGTTGTTATGGTGCGATTTCACAGAAGATATGTGTGGCGCTTCTAACAGATACACACACAATACACAAGCAAATAGTGAAGAACAGCGAAAGAAAATCGAATAAGAAAAAGCATCAGAGCCGTATGCCGTAGCGATAACATAACAATTCTACATCAATTGAGTGTACTCAATTAACTGTGAAAACAATTAAGTCCACACCTTGGTTCGACGATGAGTGCACGGCAAAGATCGAACAACGTAAACGCCTCAGAGTGATCCACTTAAAAGGATATGATGAAGTCAACGAAGAAAGATACGCGACAATTCGGAAAAAACAACAAGACTTTTCAAACGCAAAAAACGCGAAGGGGAGAAGACTCGGATTGAAAAAATCCTAGAAAATGCCAGAGCAAAGAACATCAGAGGTATGTATGCCGGGATAAATTCAATTAGGAATGGCCACCGAGGAAGAGCCAAAATAATCCGATACACAAACGGCTGTCTGGTGACAGAAACAAAAAATATCGTGACAAGATGGAAGCAGTACTTTGAAAATCTGCTCAATGTGCGCACCCATCAACCACAAATAAAAGCACCAGACGTACATACAGCCGAGCCTCAGATCCCAGAGCCATCTTTCGACGAAGTTGTAGGCGCAATAAACCGATTGAAAAACAACAAGGTTCCCGGAGTCGACTGCATACCGCCACAGCTTGTGAAGCATGGAAGGGAGGCAGCCGCTAGAAAAATCGACCAATTGATTAAAACAATGTGGGATAAGGAAGTCATTCCGAAAGAATGGAAATCCTCAATAGTCGTTCCCATTTTCAAAAAAGGTGACAGATCTGACTGCGAAAATTACAGAGGAATTTCATTGCTCCACCACATACCAAATACTAACAAATGTCATACTGGCGAGAATCACACCGTACGCAGAAGAAATACTGGGAGACTACCAATGCGGATTCCGTAGGAACCCTTCAACAAGCGACCAAATGTTCACAATAAGGCAACTGCTGGAAAAGACGTGGGAATACGGAGAGACGGTTCACCAACTGTTCGTTGACTTCAAAAAAGCCTACGACTCAGTCGCAAGGCAAATAATCTGCCATATTGTAGTTGAGCTGGGAATCCCGAAAAAGTATGCCACCCTCGTTCAAATCTGCATGAACGAAAACAAAGGGCGAGTTAGAATAGAAAACCACCACTCAGAACCATTTGCAATCCGGGACAGACTAAATCAGGGCGATGGCCTCTCACCATGTCTCTTTAACCTTGTCCTCGAGTATGTCATCTGAAAGGTACAAGACGGCAACATGGCCGGATCATCCCTGAACGGCGTCACACAAGTGCTCGCATATAATCTAGAAACTCTAAGTAAAAACAGTGGAATCATCATCCAAGCGACCAAGGAGGTGGGCCTAGAAATAAATGAAGGCAAAACAAAATGTATGGTTACGACGCGAGCAGGTGGACCCCAGAGAACACACATAAACATCAGAGGCAAGATATTTGAAAATGTCAAAGACTTTAAATATCTGGGAACAATACTGACGGCCAGTAACGAAATGTCGAAGGAAATTAACAAAAGACTACACTCCGGCAACGCTAGTTGGCATGCAGTCAGTAAACTGCTGAAATCCAAACTGTTATCACGTAATATAAAGCTCTGTGTCTATAGAACCATAATCATGCCGATTGTTCTATACGGATGCGAAACATGGGCTCTCACAAAACGGGAAGAAAACAATTTCCGCGTATTCGAGAATAAAGTTTTAAGGGGCATCTTTGGAGGTAAATATGACGAGGAGGCAGGACAATGGAGGAAACTCCACAACCATGTGGCGGTTCCGCCAAACCCCACGGTTCGTTTTCCTGAAAAACCCCCATAACTTTCACCCAATCCCCTAATTTCACGAATGCAATTGCATTAGCATCTTAAATGCTCCACGCATTAAAGAGATCAAATCTGTGATCTAAAAAGCCCCTGGAAAAGATAACTTACCTTTTCATGCATCTCTATGCATACAATTCTCTGTAAGGTTTCTTTCTTAACATTATCAAGCCGAACTCCCATTATTACAACCCAACTCCCATTGTTTCCCGCCAATGCATTTGCATTGGCACCTGAAGACATTCCCTTCGACAAGGACATTTAACGCATACAACGCATTATCTAAAATTCCTAGAAATAATTCTTTAAAGTGCATATGGCATCATGAATTCCAAGCCAGTCGGCACCCTTTGTCTGTGTTAAAATCCTATGTCGGACAGCTTGTTTTTACAGATGCCATAAACCATATTTCTAGGCATGTAAACGTGCATAAGATCCAACTCATCGTTTGTTTTCCCACTAACAAACAATCGTCAATTTCTTTCCCTGCCGCAACTAATTACCCGCCATATACAAAGGCATGCAAGGGATTCGTTCGGCCACCAATCCCATTAGCACATTTTTTCCCAACGTCGATAATAGCGACGACGCATCGCGTAAACAATGACCCACATTACCAACGGCGCATTTGGTCATTTCTCTCTTTTGTCTTTACCGCCTGTCTGCTTCGTTTACCCATTGCCTCCAAGCACGTGTAAACAACACAGATCTGAATGATCTCGCACACACCACCATGATCTTCATTACAAGATCTGGTTTCCTATTCCACCAAGAAATACTTTACGTTTCTCTGGTGGTAGGTAAAAACGATATCCTTAGTGGAAAGGATATCTACCACCACACCACAAACTCACCCCAAACGAAGCTTGAATCGTTGAGTCGTCTTCCATCCACCGACCGAACAGGCCACATCACTCCCGCTGTCCGTAGCGCTGCGGACACGCAAAATTCAACCGCGGGTAATCATTAACGAGTCGTGAAGTTGTGAATGTATAACAACCGCAGAAGTGTTGGCGATCGTGTTAAAGTTGGTGAAAGTATTGATTAAAATCTGTCATTTTATGTGTTGTTCGATTTTGATATACATTCAAAACTAAAAGAATAATCCCCACAAGTACTAAGTGAAATATAAGCTCATTTTATCGTTAAATAAAGAAACGTCAACAACCAACAATCGAGTGTTTTATTTTTACTTGTGTGATCGTGTTTGTGCTTTTCCTTCGGCGTTTTACTTGGCGGAACTTTCGTGATTGATGGTGTCCGGCATAATACTTCTCCTCCCCACAACCACGAACTGGAAGACTTATACCGAAAACCTACAATAGTGAGAGTAATCAAGTCGCGAAGATTAAGATGGGCCGGACACGTGGCGCGAATGGCCAACGGTAGGATCGTGCATAGAATTCTTGACGGTAAGCCAACGGGAAAGAGACCGACTGGACGGCCGCGACGGAGATGGGAGGACAATATTAGGTTGGACCTCGAGGAGATCAGATCGGATGGTCGAACGTGGAAGGAGAGTGCACAGGACTGGGAACAATGGCGGAGTCGAGTCGGTGAGGTCATGAACTTTCGGGTTCCCACAGGCCAATAAATAGAATAGAATTGAGTATACTTGAGTTTAGAAATCAAATTCGTACACGCGGCAGTGGCCTGATGTGTTGAGCATTGGTTAAATTTTTTGTGATTCTAACAGCCATAGCGTCAGTTCGAATCACACGTTCTTCACTATCGACACAAACGCTATAGGGGAAAAGTACGAAGTCCCGGTAAATAAAAGATTAATTACATGAGGTAATGCCGACTTGAATTAAACCAGAAAGATGGTGTATTATACAATGCATCGGTGTATCATCAATGTTAATCTCAAAACGATATTTATTTTAATACATAAAACATAAGAGCATGAAAAATATGAAAGACATAGATTACGGCGAGACGAATTTGGAAAGGAACAGTGGAACTCAATTGCAGTATGTGGTGGATAAATATTGGGTTCCATTAATGGCACACAAGTGGAAGGAATACAATTATAAACAAGTAAAAATCTCTCAACATTATTATTCATCTTGCTAAACCGAAAAGCTGATATCTCTCCTGCATAATAAAACGGTATGATATAGTAAAAGATAAAAGACTAAATACAAATCACTATAAACTTTAAAAATAGCAAAGAGCTAAGCGATACATACCATATAGTCTTCTTCACAATATACCCTGCCATGAACATTGTAAAAGGCTTTGCCACGCAGTGCGCGACCACAGGAGCAACATATAAAACAGTTTGTGTGATACAGATTTCCCATTGCCTGGCATGCTTGGCCAGCACCTTTGACTTTATCACCACAAGTATGACATATACCTAAAAGAGATCAATCTCGGATGTAAATATTAGAAGGAACACTTTGGAAGGTCACATACCAAAGTATTCCCCATGTTCTTCGCTCAGTTCAATCTCCTCCTCTAACTGTCGAGTAAGCTCCTCAATCTTTCGCTGTGCTTCCGTAGGACCAGCTGGTCGAGGAGGTGTAACACTATATGGAAGGAGATTTTTCGAAAGCCCTATAACGATAATTTGAGATAGAAAAACTAATATACAATTTTATTACACTACCGCACCAGTGCTACCCTGAGAAGGGGTCGGTGATGTAGCTAATGGTGGCAAAGGTGACCTCTTTTCGGCAGTGCAACCTTTATCAACAGACATAACTGCAGGATTATCCTGCTGTTGATAGAGCACTTTCTGATGAGGAGGATTTATTTTATCCATATACACGATTTTTTCTGGTTGTGGAATTGGTGGTGGAGGCTGCCTGGTTAAATTAGCTGTCATGCACACATAGTCGGAACTATTGATATCCTCGATGTAATTGGGATTCAAAGATATATTAATTCCCATTTGGGGAGTTGTCATGGCAGGCTTTGGAGATGATAGTTTATTTGGAATGTGATGCATTGCTGACTGTAAGAGGCACAATTGGATAACCTTGGATAAGAAGAATATAATATTTTATTATTTCCTTACTTGCGGAATTTGAGAGATTTTCAAATTTTGTGCGATATAGTCTTGTTGTTGGATGCCTTGCGCATTATTTGGTGACGTAAGATGACTTGGAAGAGATAAATTACGATAACGTTGGTTTGGTGATACACCAGCCGTTGATACATTTGTTTTTAGTGATGTATTAGAGGTACTTCGTCGGTGTTGTGAATAGTTTGATTGTTTTGATATATCAGAATGACTAAGAAAGGAATTTGGTGACTCTAATAAGTGATGTGGTGAGTGTTGTTGTTGCATTTCAACTAACTGGTAAATAGTTGCTGTTGCTGGTGAAGCTTGTGGTTGAGCTCGTTGACCTAATAAAATATTTATCAAAATGCAAATATTTTTACTGTGTTTAAATGATTTCCTACGAAACTGACAATTCTTACCAGAATGTGGTATAATATTTTCATATATTGGAATTGGGTCAACATCAGGAACAGGTGTGTGTGCATATCTAGAATTAATTGATCCCTGCATAGGAAGATATTGAACACGGTTAATGTTACTATTACTATTGTAATGACTTTGGGGAGATTGCGGCTGGGCTCTCGTATTATTCGAGTTAAACTGGTTCCCTGAATAGAAGTCTAGGTTTTCATAAACCGGCGAGTGTTGTTGCTTCAGTTCGTTAGTATTCTGATTAGTCAGAACTAACTGCTCTATCGGCTTAGGAGTGGCATATTTCGAAGCCGCAATTATATTATTTCGTTCATAAAGTTTGTATGATTCATTCGGGGTTTGCTTGTTTGTCGCTCCTAATTGTGTATCACGTATAAATGTTTCTATAGCACCTGGTTGTCGTTGATATTCATTTCCACTGCTACTTTTACCGGCGATCTGGATTTTCTGCAGCCGATGCTCTAAGTCAAGTGCATCAGGTTCACTTAAATTTTTTTGTTGCTGAGGTGATGCCATTATTAGGGAATGAAATATACTTAATACGTTTCTAGATTAACCAAAAACAGTAAACGATAAGAATTACAAATCACATAACATTGAGGATTATATATCACGGAATTCCTTCAAACAGTGTTTTTCTAAGGATCTTTGTGCGATAGATCACCGATAGACGTCTTTCAAAACTCAATAGAAAAAAGCTGACAAGTGTCAAATTCATGCGTAAGTTTGTCCAATTCTGACGCACCCCAATAACACCAAACCAAAGCTTCTAAAACTATATATTTAGATTTTTCATTTTGAATATATTACAGTTAAATATGGAGTATTGGAAGAAGTCAACCGTTGGAGAAGTAGCACAAGTGAGAAACTTCCATTTTTGGATTGCGCATGTTAATGCATCCTAAATAGACGAAAAAGGAAAGTCATTAATAATCCATTAGATTTCATTTGATTGACGAAATGTAAAAACCTAACTAAACGAAGAGATCTTGTTGCAAAATAATTTAATTCCACACAAAATATATAGGTAGATAATTACGTTTATGGTATATTTTACAACCAGTATTTAAGAGTTTTGGGACAGCAATTCCTTTACAACTATATTCTTAAATCTATATAATGACAATAGCGCCATTTTAATGAATAATAAATAATAAATTAAGGGAAAACTACAAGAAATATATATATTTAAGTAATTGGAACGTATTCACTTTTGGTCTCCATCCTTACTGGTATATTTTACAATTAGTATTTTAGAGTTTTAGGACAGCAATTCCTTTACAACTGTAATCTTAAGTTTATGTAATGACAATAGCACAATTTTAATGAATAATAAATAATAAATTAAGGGAAAATTACAAGAAAAATATATATTTAAGTAATTGGAACGTAATCACTTTTGGTCTCTGTCCTTACTGGTTCCAGGCGTAAGTACTCCTTTAATAAATGGTCCAAGATCGCGGGAAATTATACAAAAGATTCGGTGTCCGGCTCCTTTCGGTGTGGTGCAGTTTTGCTTCTCTGTATGGGTCAATCGGCAGCGGGGATGGTGCGAAAGAGAGGCCACACAAAATCACAGTAAAACCAAGGAAATCACATTAATTTCAATGTCCAATATTGAATATTTTTCCGAAAACTTCCTTCAAATTTTTTTAATGAAAAACGTTGGCGAAATTTTTATATTGCACAACTCTATTTTAGTTACTTATGTTAAACTGCTGGCACAATGAATTAGATTCGAAAAAATTAACAAAAATTCCTATTGGGTTTGTACCGCATGAAATGTACGATTTTATAGTAAAAATTTAAATGCTAATATTATTTTTCCGTAAATTTTTATTCAATCAAAATAGGATCCGTTGGCATCTATGACATTCCTCTAACGTGATACAAGTTCCAATATTCCTATTCGCAGAAGTGCTGACTTTTCGAGGCAATGAAATATTCAAAGGCTTTTATGACCTTTGCTCGGTTGCAGAAGTCCTTCTGCCGGCAAAATGAATCCAGATTGCGAAAAAGATGATAGTCCGTCGGGGAAATGTCAGGAGAGTACGGTGGATGCGGAAGAATTTCAAATCCCAACCGCAACGGTTTTTGCACCGGTACTTGTCAGTCATGCAAAAGGATCGAGCCATGCCTATTGACCAACCCAGGTTGCTTTTCAGTCAATATGGCATGCATTATGTCGATTTTCTCACAATATTTGATAGTGTTTATCGTTTCTCCTGGTTGAACAAACAAAAAGTAGGTAGTCCTTTCGATGTTCACCAAATTCTCATCATCATCGGCACTACAACCGGGATCCGGTCTTGGCCTTATTTAACAAATCTCTTCACTGGGCCCGATTTCGAGCCGATGTCATCCAGTTTGGCACTCCCAGGCTCTGGGCGTCCTGGTCTACGCCATGCCCCCATTGCAGACATGGTCTGATATGTATATGGAGAGTACTCTCCAGAATGGGTTCATTCCCCCAGAAGCGTTCCCTTTCTTGGATAAAAAAAGGACTTATCCAAGACAAACATGGAGTCCCTATTATTTACCACGCTTTCCGTGGTGCCAGGGATAAACGAATTCTCCACTATAACAATATCTCTAATTTTCCAGATCGCCTGCGTTTTAGTATGGTGATCGGTGAAAGAGATAAATCAATAAAAGATCGATCCCATCCCAGCTGGTGGTGGATCAGTGCTGTAGAAAGGTCTGCACGTCCCCAAACATAGTATGCCTCTCAGGCGCACCACTTACCTCCCCCCTATCCCCAATTCCCAATTATTTTTATTCTTGTTTTTAATTTAAATAGGGAAAAGTATAGAGCGAGGTTCGCACCAGGCGCGGGAGTTCTACCAAATAATCCGCGGTATGACGCGCTATACACCACGCTGCACTTACTGCAAGGATAAAGAGGATAATCTGATCACCGATCCTGAAGGCATTCTGGCGCGATGGGAAGTGCATTTCAATGAATTACTAAATTGTCAGCTCACAGAAGAATTGGGGGCTCCACCAATGCAAAATCAAAACCAAATGCTGCCACCACCACGCGTTGAAGAAACATTAAAAGCCATTAGACAGCTCAAATCAAATAAAGCCCCTGGAGCTGATGGCATACCAGCTGAGCCGATCAAACAAGGAGGGACAGCGTTACATCACGCAATTCATGAGATCGTGGTGCACGTATGGGAGCAAGAAGAGTTGCCGGAAGATTGGCATTGCGGTATAATTTGGCCCATACATAAGAAAGGAGATATCACAGTGTGCAGCAACTAGAGGGGTATAATATTGCTGAGTACCGCCTATAAGATAATCTCCACTATCCTACAAGATCGGATAGCCCCATACGCTAAAGTCATCATTGGTCAATATCAGTATGGCTTCATCCCAGGCAATTCAGCAATTGATCAGATATTCACCCTTAGGCAGGCAATGGAAAAATGTCTGGAATTTCAGATTCCATTATATCATCTGTTTATAGGCTTTAAGGCCGCCTACGACAGCGTAGCCAGGGTAGAACTATATAATGCCATAAGAGAATTCGGCATTCCAAACAAATTGATACGACTTTGTAGATTGACTATGACCAACGTAACTAGTCAAGTAAAAATAGTGGGATTGTTGTCGAAACCAATAAACATCTATAATGGACTCCGACAACGGGACGGTCTGGCCTGCCTCCTCTTCAACCTGGCATTGGAGAAAGCAATCCGTGACTCTGGCGTTACAACAAGAGGGACTATTGTTACCAAGTCCAGCCAGATAATTGCCTATGCAGATGACATCGACATCATCGGTAGAACCGAATCAGCTGTACAGGAATCCTTCACCCAGATCGAGCAGGTGGCACAAAAACTGGGACTGCACATTAATGAGGGAAAAACTAAGTACATGGTGGCAACTTCTGCGAAGAGAAGACCTAACGTTGGTCAAACTATCAGAGTAGTGGAGCACGAATTTGAAGTAGTGCAATCCTTTAACTACCTTGGGTCAATAGTAGCAGACGATAACAATATGGAAGAAGCAACACGCGAACGGCTGATCAAATCCAACAAAGCCTACTATGGTTTATCAAGGCTGTTTGAACCCCGAAATTGATCCAGAACATCCAAGCTACTACTGTACAAGACCATGGTCTTACCAGTACTCATGTATTGAGCCGAGACTTGGGTGCTCAATAAAAGGCACTCTGAACTCTTACCCGCGTTCGAGAGAAAGGTCTTAAGGAGAATTGTTGGCCCCGTATGTGAGGGGGGACGATTCCGGAGACGCTACAACCATGAGTTTTATGGAATCTACCTTGAAGCTAATGTTGTAAGAAAAATCGAGCTCGGTAGACTCCGATGGGCGGGACACCTAGCTCGAATGAGCAAAGAGGATCCTGCCCGAAAAGTCCTTTGTGGCAGGATGTATGGAAGGAGACAGCACGGGAGACCTTGTCTGCGATGGAGGGATGGCGTAGACCAGGACGCCCAGAGCCTGGGAGTACCAAACTGGATGACATCGGCTCGAAATCGGGACCGGTGGAGAGATTTGTTAAATATGGCCAAGACCGGATCCCGGTTGTAGTGCCAATGATGATGATCTTTCATTATTGCCATTCTGTAGCCGCTATCCTAAGGACTTGTATACACATCTGCTTTAATCTATATTAGAACTATTTTTACAAACCTGTACAGCTTCCAGTTTCTAAAATTCCCGATAAAGGCCATACCTAGTACTCATGCATTTCCCGCCTGTAATTGCAATGATGATTTTAGCGTGGGCAAAGGTTCACAATAGTCTTCGTGCTCTTATATTGAAGTATCTACTGCCCATTTTAATCCATCATCCCTTAAAGTCATTGGCTACGGCAGACTTTATATCTCTTTCTACAACTAAGGCTAATATCCATGTAGCTTGTGCATAACTGCTGTATAAGTTGACATCGTTTATTTTAGCATTTGTGAAGCATTTCTTTTGTTCTCCGATGCTTTATGACTCCCCTATCAGTATCATTACAGTTTTCTCTTCCTTGGTGATATGTGTTAGGCAGTTCTGGGTCGTATCGCATTGATTTAGATGTATTTGTATTATCTCAATTGTGATTTTTTATATGATAGTTAGAAACTTTCTTCTTTTCAAATGCTATCTCCTGCAAGACATGCATGGTGCCTCGTTGATGTAATTTTTTTCTGATATTCCACAACACAACAGTTGAGAACGATCTTTATTTTTGCAATGCTTAGCAACCCAATCTCGAAACACTCGAAACATTTAATTAGTGGATGTTTTGAATACGGCCGAATCAGCCAATTCTAATTTTCCCGGCTTAGACTTCCTAATAATAAAACTGCTGTAGGAAACTCTACTAACTGTATAAATTCCTTCATATGCTTATCTCATTGGTACGATTTCGTTGGGTGATATGACCTGGATTGAACAGATTGTGGCGGCAAAAAATAGAACTTTTAAACAATGATGTTCAAATCCCACAGAGATCACCCGGACGAATTTTGTCAGAATCAGAAACGCATGCAACCAGGCGATTGATACTGCAAAGAAAATTAACAATGACAAAGTGACCCACAAATTGCTTGATTGCCCAATTGGCTCGTATTCCCTTTAGTCAATGGTGAAGCCTATCAGCAATATTATCGCTTCTTCCACCGTTACTAATACAAACTGAAAGCCTACTGTATCAGGAATATCCGTCTTCAAGATGAATTCGTTCACATCCTTATACCTAATTGTAGTTCGATGTGGTAGCGTTCTCATAGATGGTTGTGCATTAAGTAGTTGTATGCTCTGCTATATTGCCTCTTGTTCTAAGTCCTGTACAAAACTCTTCGATTATTGTAAGTTAATTTTAAATTCTACTATAAATATTAATAACAACACGACACATTGCGTTGACTATTCTATTGTTGAATATTGGATTCAGCACATTTACCATATGCGGAATAGATGGCGTAATCTACCATTGACAGGTTGTAATTTGACACATGAATTTGACACGTCAATCGGCTTAGCATCACCGTGTTTTTTCCTATCTGAACCGTGTAAAAAATAGTTTGGAACAAATATATCTAATAGGGAAGTAAACGATATTCATCTCATTTTGTTAAAAGTTAGAAACATTTCAATATGGCACTTACTGAAGGACCTTGCTATACAATAATCAACGCACCCGACACTGAACCCTTCAATGAAATGCAGTTGAAACAAGATTTGGAGAAGGGTGATGCAAACGTAAAAATTGAGACGTTAAAGAAAGTTATACAATTACTATTAAATGGTGAACGCCTATCGGGCATTCTAATGACCATTATTCGGTTTGTGTTGCCGCTTCAGAATCACACGATTAAAAAATTACTTCTTATCTTCTGGGAAATTGTACCAAAAACCTCTTCCGATGGGAAGTTACTCCAGGAAATGATACTAGTGTGCGATGCTTATCGGAAGGTATGTATTTCAAAACTGATACATTGTTTATTATAAAGCTGTTACTGATTACCTCTCATGACTCATTGTTTAGGACTTGCAACATCCAAATGAGTTCCTACGTGGATCGACTTTACGTTTCCTGTGTAAATTAAAGGAACCTGAACTGCTTGAACCCTTAATGCCCGCAATTCGTGCTTGCTTGGATCACCGACATTCTTACGTGCGACGCAATGCAGTGTTGGCAATCTTCACGATTTACAAAAATTTCGAATGGTTGGTACCTGATGGACCTGAATTGGTAGCCAACTTCTTGGACACTCAGCAGGATATGCCGTGCAAAAGAAACGCGTTCTTGATGTTACTACATGCCGACCAAGAACGTGCATTAAATTACCTGGCATCATGTATTGACCAGGTGAATAATTTCGGAGACATCCTACAATTGGTCATTGTAGAATTAATCTACAAAGTTTGTCATGCCAATCCAGCTGAAAGGTCCCGATTTATTCGGTGTATCTACAATATGTTGAATTCATCATCAAATGCTGTACGATATGAAGCTGCAGGAACTCTGATTACCTTGTCATCAGCGCCAACTGCTATTAAAGCAGCCGCAGGCTGTTATATTGAATTGATCGTTAAGGAGAGTGACAACAATGTTAAACTCATCGTCCTAGACCGACTTATTGCAATGAAAGAGCATGAAAATATGGAGAAGGTTATGCAAGATCTAGTAATGGATATTTTACGAGTACTCGCCGCGCCGGATATTGAGGTTCGTCGAAAAACTCTTGGGTTAGCAATGGACTTGGTTTCATCCAGGAATATTGCCGAAATGGTTTTGGTACTGAAGAAAGAAGTCTCTAAAACTCATAATGTCGAACACGAAGACACTGGTAAATATAGACAGCTGCTCGTACGAACACTCCATACCTGTTCCATAAAATTCCCCGACGTCGCGGCCAACATAATTCCCGTTCTCATTGAGTTCTTATCGGACACCAATGAATTGGCTGCAACCGATGTATTGATATTCATTCGTGAAGCTGTTCAAAAGTTCCCCGATCTACGAGGTCTTATTACCGAGAAACTCCTGGAGACTTTCACCCAAATCAAGTCTTCAAAAATCCATCGTGCTACTTTATGGATTCTGGGGGAATATGTTGATACGAGCAGTCGGATTAAAGATGTTATTGAAGTCATCTCACAAACACTGGGCGACATTCCTATGGTCGATGCTGAGCAGAGATTACTAGCTGGCGAGCAACCAGATGAAGAAAAATCAAATGAGGGCCAAAAAGATGTACCGAGCAACAAAGTTACCTCAGATGGGACATATGCTACACAAAGTGCTTTTAGTTTAGCTCCGTAAGTAACACTAACCTGGGTAAGTCTGTAAGTTTATGTTTGTTTTCTGTGTTTTTTTGTTGTTTTCTTTTGAGCTTATAAAAAGTCCACCGTTTATAACTCTTCGTTTTGAATCATGAACCAATTAACTTACTCTTAATTTCTTATATCCAATGTAAACATTTACTGAAACAAAATACAAAAGTAATAGCAATAATAAGAAACAAACAAACGTGTTACTAGCAGCAATCCTGTAACACTTCCGATTGTTACAAATCGAATATGATATCGATGAAATTCAAAGAGCGAATAGATTCTCCACTTGCTATAACATTAAAAAGCTTCTAAAGTAAATGGAGTCGGTATATTCCCTTGTCATAGGATACGCATCTATTGAGAACATCCAAGGTAAAATATTTAATACAATTTTAGAACGAAGATGCATTAAAAGGCAAACACAGGATTGAAGGATGAACTTTCGACTTTATTAAAACAACTAACAACAACAGCGTTATGGGTTAAATTGATGTTTTACTTTTCATTTTAGGATAATTAAAAAAGAAAAACGTCCTCCACTACGTCAATATCTTATAGATGGAGATTTCTTCATTGGAGCTGCTCTGTCTGTCACACTAACCAAACTAGCACTCCGTTACATCGACCTGGAACATAACAAGGTTAATGTTTGCTTTTTCCTGATTGAATTTTTCTATAATATTTCTTAATGTAGGTTGAGCAAAATCGACTTTGTACTCAGGTAATGCTCATCATGAGTTCTATTTTACATTTGGGAAAATCAGGTTACCCCTCCAAAGCCATTACTAATGATGACACAGATAGAATATTTGTCTGCTTGAAAACACTAAGCGAACGGACTCCAGAAACCGTGGACATTTTCAAGCAGCACTGCCGAGAGGCATTGGGCAAGATGTTGGATGCTCAACACGAGGTATTGATGATGTCTTTAAAATGAACAAGATTCAACAATAAATTTCTATAAACCACAGGAGGACCTCCGAATTATTAAGGAAAAACAAAAGGTGACTGCCAAGGTGCAACCAGACGATCCTGTTATATTTAGTCAACTGTCTAACGGTCGAGATAATCAACTGGGAGAAAATGTTTTTGAATCAAGTCTCAACCAAGCTCTAGCAGGCACAAAATCCACCAATCTTAGCGATATAACATCTCCTAATAACAAGTTAAACAAAGTAACTCAACTCACGGGCTTTTCAGATCCCGTATACGCGGAGGCGTATGTGAATGTAAACCAATATGACATCGTCCTCGACGTTTTAATCGTTAATCAAACAAGTAATTCCCGAAGCACCTAAGAGTTTGCCATTAGGACCACTGTAATCTTAAATTTAGTTTAGAGAGCATTTCTAACGGCACGTTAAATGCCATAAAGTGTGAACTCAGAAAATGATCTTATGGTATTTTGGAAGTCCTTCTTGGCAAACTCTTAGTTATTTTGTTATATCCAACAAGATTTATTATATCTCATACAATGTTTGTTTCTTCCATTAGGCGATACACTCCAAAACTGTACATTGGAACTCGCAACTTTAGGTGACTTAAAACTAGTTGAGCGGCCCCATTCAGTTGTTCTTGCACCCCACGATTTCTGCAATATCAAAGCAAATGTTAAGGTTTCTTCAACAGAAAATGGAATTATCTTCGGAAATATCGGTAAGAGAACATCTTATATGTTACAAGTAATTAGACTATAATATCAATATTCACAAGAAATCTCCTATTTGAATAAAGTAGGACTTAGTGTAAAAATATATAAAGCCTGAGATATTAGCATTTTGTGTTTCAACGGGTTCAAAAAATTTCTCATGAAATTTAGGAGTCACGTTCCGAAGCATAGACTTGATAAAACCAAATCCTGTTTGGGGTTCTTAATTTCCAATCGTTTTGGAAGAGGATAAAACCAAATCCAGTTTGAGGTTCTTAACTTCCAATCGTTTTGGAAAAGCACTTTCAGTACAGGGTAACAAATTTATTATCCACAAACTTCTACAAACATATTTTTTTTTTTAGTTTTTTTTTTCGTTTAAAGTACAAATTCACTATACAATAACTTTCCAGATTTTACTTAAGACTAATTGTTAAATCCTATTTAGAATTATTCTTCTTATTTTACCTTACTAGTTCTTCACAAATACTCTAAATTGTACAATACGTTTTGTTGTGCCTTTCGTGTAAAATAACTTTTTCTTAATTAACATATTTTAGCGAGCTTAGGGTTCGCTGGATTAATTATTTTTAATAAATAAGATCCGTTAAATTGATTTTGAATTAATGTAACACTTTATTAGTCCGTTAATAACAACCGTTACTTTTACCGCACACTTGACGATTTCTTGACTTGTCCCTTCTTTACTTATCGCGTCTTTGACTCTGCTTACTTCTTACTTCCTTCCTGATCTGCGTGCGACGTATTTATACCATTTCTTCATTCTGATTCGGTGTTTCGTTTCCGTCCGTCCCATAGCCTCGATTTTCTACTGCTCATAGTCTCCAGTTTTCCAGTACTTTCTAGAATATTCTAATACTTTGTTTTGGACTTTCTAGAATATTCTACGAGGGTTGCCTCTTATGTTTCGGGATTTGGCAACCCTAGTGTTGCAATCCGGCAATTGACAGCTCTATCATAAAGTTGGACATTTTTGAGGTTATACGCACTCAGAACGTTTTGACATACGAGCGCTATTTGTGTTGTTTACAGTAACTTAAAAGATTCATCTCGGCCCAAAAATGGAATCAAATCGTCAACATTTTCGTGCGATTATTTTTTACAACTTTCGGCGTGGATTAACTCAGCAACAGTGCATGGATGAACTTAATTCAATTTTTGGCGATGAAGCTCCATCAAGGACCAGTGTTTATCGATGGTATGGTGAATTCATTCGTGGTCGTAGTTCGCTCCAAGATGAATTTCGTGAAGGTCGTCCAAAATCCGTTGTTGTTCCGAAAACCATTGATGCTGTGCGCGAACTGATATTGGAAGATCGTCATGTGACCTATCGTGAGATTGAGACAACCTTAGGCGTTAATGGGACCAGCATACATTCAATATTGCATAAACATTTGACTGTCAAAAAAATTTGTTCGCGTTGGATCCCACACAATTTGTCAATCGCCCAAAAAAAGGCTCGTGTCAATTGGTCGAAAGAAATGCTCAAAAAATACGGTCGCGGTGCTTCGAAACACGTCTATGACAACGTGACAGGTGATGAATCGTGGATTTACGCGTATGAGCCCGAAAGTAAACAGCAGTCGACTGTCTGGGTGTTTCAAGATGAGGCAAATCCAACAAAAGTTGTTCGCGCATGAAGCACTTCCAAGCAAATGGTCGCCTGTTTTTTCGGAAAAACTGGACATGTCGCAACCGTACCACTAGAACAACGCAGGACAGTCAATTCTGAGTGGTACACAACCATTTGTTTGCCAGTTGTCTTCCAAGATATCAGGAAAACCAACCGCCGAAGACGGATCACTCTTCACCACGACAATGCGAGCTCTCACACATCGGCTGCGACAATTGCATTTTTGAGCACCCAAAACATCGATTTGATGGATCATCCGCCGTATAGTCCTGACTTGGCACCGAATGACTTCTTTTTATTCCCGTACGTAAAAAACAAACTGAGAGGTCAACGTTTTTCGACACCTGAAGAAGCGGTTGCTGCATTCAGAATGCATGTGTTGGAGATACTCAATCAGAGTGGCAAAAGTGCTTCGACAATTGGTTCAAACGCATGCAAAAGTGTATAGATCTTCATGGGGAATATTTAGAAAAACAATAAAGTGATTTTCGATAATCAATATTTGTTTTTGTTCTCTAATCCCGAAATATAAAAGGCAACCCTCGTAGTACTGATTGACATATGCGTCACACTACCCTCCGCCTAGATTAGTTCGTCCCGAACTAAGTTCACTGGTCTCCTGGGTTAACAAAAGTCGTCAGTCGGTCACGATGTACCACTTTCATCTTGGCGTTCGGTCTTCGCTGAATCCTATAGATAACGTCGTTAATTCTTGTGAGAATCTTATACGGTCCTTCCCAATGTTCCTGCAACTTCGGAGACCTTCCTTTTTGCCGATGAGGGTTATAAGGCCACACGTTATCGTCTGCATTAAATTCGGATGCGTTGGCTCGAACGTCGTACCTTGTTTTCATCCTATCACTTGATACCTTGATTTGCTTTCGAACCAAATGATGAATCTCATCGAGACAATTTCTCCATTCGGCTACATAGTCCTCAGTCTTATTTATGGCGTCTGGAGGTATTCCGAATCGCAGATCGGCTGGTAATCGTATCTCTCGTCCAAATATAATTCTTGGTGGAGAATGGCCCGTCGTATCGTGATTGGCCGATCTATATCTCATGAGAAAGGTTTGTACATATTTGTCCCAATCTCGTTGGTGATCACTAATGACCTTCGATAAATACTCTTTTATTGTTCGGTTGACCCTTTCGACCATTCCGTCTGACTGTGGATGTAAGGGAGTGGTCCTGGTTTTCCTTATGCCCAGTGCCGCACAGATGCCTTGAAATATTTGTGATTCGAAGTTTCGGCCTTGATCGGAATGAAGCTCACAGGGAACTCCATATCTGCTGGTCCAATTATTGATAAGCTGCCCAATGATGGTTGTTGCTTCTTGGTTTGTAATTGGAAGGACTTCTGTGGCGGTTCCATCAAACCACACGGCCCACTTACCCGAAAAACCCCCCATATCCCCAACTTAAGTGCCATTGTCTCCCGCCAATGCAATCACATTGGCACCTGAAAATATTTCCTTCTCCAAGGACACTAATGCATACAAGCATTACATAGAATTCCTAAAAAGAATTGTATCTACAAGGGCATTCATACATTACCAAGCATCTTTGCATTAGCGACCCAAAAACCGAATTTCCAATTAGTGTAGATATTCACATAATAATTCGATCCAGCCGTCGCCATAGATGCCATGCATAATTGACACAGATGGTATACACAACCGTCATTATGTACCCATCTAAATTACTTTCCGAAGACTTGCAACTATGGATTCAATTGCAAGCACTTCTCGCGGAAATGTTGCTTTGTTTGAATTTTCAAACAATCACCGACGCTAAGTTTCGCCGTCAGAGCGGATTCAATAGCATAAACATATGCAAACAAAAGAATCCGATTCTCCCAGTCGTCAGAGAGACGATATACGATCTCTATTGTATGAAATATCGCAATCCCTTTTAGCATCTAATGAGTGGCTGCTATTTAGACAGCTGACCCTCATTACTGAAAGATGCCGTAGGTCGTTTCACCATTGTTCTTTTTTTCCTCGTTTCAGGCAAAACGCATCGATGAACACGGTGATGTGTACGAACACACGCATACACCACCGCGTCCCTGAAATCGCTTTTCATTGGTCACTGGTCAAAGGAAATTTCATTTCCTTTTCACCACACCACCAAACTCACCCCAAACGAGGATTGAATCCCTGAGTCTTATTTCAACCGTTCGTTCGTCTTCCGCTCCCCGTACCGTCGGGGAGGACTACATCCACGGAGTCACGGATTTTAAACGCCCTAGTTTATAGAAAGTTGGTTTCGGATCGTGTGCGTCGACCTGATTACCTTACCTGCTCCCGTTTAATTGTACAATTAGATAGTCAGAAAGTATTCCGAGAATGTGTCTGTACCAGTGTTAAAGTAAATTTATATGCTTTAGTTTTCAGCGAATAGTTCAGATATACAATAAAACATTGTACACCAAACCAGTGTGATTCATTTCCTTTTTCGTGGTGAATAGTTTTCTTTGGTTACTTGTCGGCGGAACTGTTAACAGTCGGATGGGTATAGGAGTGAACCGAGTGTCCGTGTTTGGCACAATACTCCTAACCACCACACTTCCACCCACTTGCTGAAGTAATCCATGATAACCAACATGTATTTGTTTTTGGGAATGGTCCTGAGATATCAATCGCAATTCGCTCGAAAGGGGCACCCACGTTTTACTGCTTCATAGCGCTCCTTGGTTTTGCTGTTGGCCCTTTGGTCGCAGTGCAAATTGTGCACTTCCTACACCAAGACTCGACGTCATCTCTCATGTGAAGCCAGTAGAAGCGAGATCGTGATTTTGAAAGTGTCTTATTAACTCCCACATGTCCACCGGAGTCCCGGTCGTGCATTTCTGTTAGTACATCCTTCACTTTTGATGGTGGGACTAGAATCTGCATTCGATGGGATTTTCCGTCCGCGGCTTCCCAATTACGCTTTAGAATTCCATCTTCCACCAGCAAGGAATTCCATTGTGTCCAATATGCCTTAAGTGTTCCACTCTTGTAGGAAATATTGTTCCAAGTTGGCCGCTCGTTCTTTTCTTTGTGTTCCAGGATTAGCGACATATCTTCATCCTGAAGTTGCGCTGCGCGTATAGCACCACTCCTCCACCCATCTAGTACTTCTACTTGTACATTTCGAAGGTCGTACGCCTCTTGCTTTTCCCCACTCTATGACAATGTTTACAATTTGGCTTACAAACATACTCTCGGCCTACTTGAGAGCATACAGAGCCGAGCGATCCGACTGATCGAGGACACAGCGCTGACATCGCGAGTACAGTCGCTATTACATCGAAGGCGCGTAGCCGACCTCTGTCAGTTCTACAGATATTACCACGTACTGTTCTTCGGAGATTCGTGGTATTGTTCCGCGCAACAAGACAACCCGATGGATTGCACCAATTTGCGGTTCATCTCCCGACGGTGCGAACATCCTTGCATCAGAACTCGTTCCGTTATAGAGCGGGGAAGCTGTGGAATTCCCCCAGTTCGCAAGTGTTCCCGGGGCGTTACAACCTGCAACTGTTCAAAAGAAACTACAACAGTAATTTGATGGCATCTCGGGGCGCCGTGTCGGCGCTATAGCTTCGCCTCTTCCGAGAGAAGTATTATTAAAAAAAAATTTGAAATAGTTTTTATAAAAAATATTTTGTTCGGAAAGATATCGCATCATTTTACAACAAATGTTTTTCTATGGCCATATCGTATACAACGTGCAGTATGTGCACATATATTTTTAATATGTTAAAGTTTACCTTTGTTTAAAAAAAAGATTAATAAGATGTTAAAGGTAAAATGCAATATTCCATTACAAACTTATTTGTTTTCAGTTTACGAAACCTCAATTAACACAAATGTCGTTGTACTCAACACGATCCACATTGACATCATGGATTACATTATTCCAGCTTCTTGTACTGATACGGAATTCCGTCAAATGTGGCAGGACTTCGAGTGGGAAAATAAGGTCGGTCTTCTTTCGTTCATTTCATTTCATTCCATCGCTAAGTTAAATACTTAATGATTTTCTTCCTTGTAGGTGACCGTCAATACCGCTTTCACCGATCTACATGAATATCTAAAGCATTTGTTGAAAAGTACTAACATGAAGTGCTTGACTCCTGAGAAAGCGCTCTCTGGACAGTGTGGATTTATGGCTGCTAATATGTATGCAAAGTAAGTCGATTCATGAAATAGATAATCCCACTCTAAACGCTTCTGATTGCCCCATGAAATGTAGGTCTATATTCGGCGAAAGTGCTCTTGCCAATTTGAGTATCGAAAAACCTTTAGACGACGACGATTCTAAAGTAACAGGCCATATTCGTATTCGTGCAAAGAGCCAAGTAAGCCATTGCTGTTATGTATCCGTTTATTGTATCACATTAATTGTTTCTTACAGGGAATGGCGCTTAGTCTAGGGGATAAAATCAGCTCTTCCCAGAAGCAAGCTCTGCATGCGACATAAAATGGTTGAAAACTAAATTGTTTCTTTTTTTTTTTTCATTTACAATATTATACGAAAATTATGTTACCTTAATAAAAACTTATTATGTATTTACTTATACTTCTAATTTGGTGGATTGTTTTGAAACGTTATTAGGTAGCAATACTTCCGTTTTTTTACGAATCGGGCACACAAAGGATTTAATTTAAATATCAAAGTACAGTGCGAATGGAAGAATAGAGAATAATCCCAGTAATTAGTTTAGTTTGGAGCACCACCACCCGATTTATTGGCTTAATTCAAGCAACATAATTACCTACAACTAAAGTATATATAACTTACAAACTAAAGAGCTTAAGAACTATCTTAACTAAGCTTAAGCTAAGGTAACCAGGACAAATTAAGAAGGTAGGAGTATGGGCAAGAGGTGGGGGCAGGTTATAGTAAAGCGTAGAAGCGCCACTTAAGATTGGTGGTGAGAATGGTTTAGGGGACGGTGCCTCAGAGTATGGGTAGAGAGGTCGAAGTCGAACAATGTGGAATTGGAGATGACGTTTCTCAGCATCCACGAAAGGGATTCAATGAAACCATAAGAGGTACGGTGAGCGGGAATGTAGAGAAGGCGGGGATTACGCGTATTTCGAGGGTTTGTGTTCAGAGGAATTACGAGCTGTACCGGTGTGAAGTGAGCGTCATGGTACAAATGTATCGATAGGGGACGTTTAAAAAAAAAAAAAAAAAAAAAAAAAATTGTGGCGAGAAGGCCGAATTTAGCGAGACAGGACATATGTGTCCTTCATCTTGTCTCTGACTTCTGGTCATCTTGCGATAACCAGAATCACCCACATCCGTGAGGATCATCCAGGGATAGCGTGAACAGTGTTAGTCCAGGTGTTCTCTAACTACTTGTATAGAGGGATGGTGGGAAAGAAATCGTACAAGACCGGTAGGTCTTGGGTGCGGTAGTGAACGCAGATCACGTCTTTGGCGTCTGATAATCTGCGCTTTGGTCGGTGTGTGTGTTGGTGTTTGTGCCGTCTTGTACTGTGCGTTCGTGTGTGTGGTTGGTTAATAGTAGACCCTATGGGATGGGTCCAGGAATCCTCTATTATAGAGGGGAATGTTGTTGGGAAGGGTGCTTTCTTCAGTTTTGTACTGAAGAAGAAATTGTGGGGGTTTGATCCGAAGAGATCGAGAGAGAGAAGGGTCAAGAACGCAAGAGTCCCGTACAAGTAGGTTCTCGCTGTTCTGAATGTTTTCGAGGTACTTATATGCTAATTGAAGCAAGTACTCGTCGATAGGGGTAATGGAGGCGCCTTCGTATAGGTGAGAGTTGGGGTAATGACGACCGTCAGGCCTTCTAGAATGATTGGTGCATCTTCTGAGGAGTTTCCTTTCGAAAACTCGAAGTCTTTCCATTTGGGCCGAAGATATGCAGGGCCATATGGGAAAGGCGTACGATATTCCAGATCGGATTAGCTGCTTATAGCAGAGAAGTTTAACTTTGGTGTCAACTTTATTTCTCCACTTCAAGATGTTGTGCAGTTGCTTAGACCGACCGAGGCCCCTTTGGAGAATGTGGATCACATGTTTGATGAAATTCATTTATGGGGTATAAGTGACCCCAAGATATTTCATCTTGTCCTGTGGTCTAATCGTAGTATCTCCCACTTTTATTCGAATATTCTGTGAATATCGAGAAGCAGGTTGGGAGTGTTTACTACTCAGAATTATGGCTACTGCTTTGGATGGATTAAGTCGGATTTTCCATCGACTGTAATACTGATACAGTTCGTCCAAGTGACGGTTGAGTCGATTTGTTGCGAGGTTAGGGCCTTTGGTTGACGTGTACACCAGGACGTCATCCGCATAGCATATCTGGTTTACTCTCCCGTCCACAGGGCGGGGAATATCGGAGGTGTAAATATTGAGTAAGATGGGGCCTAGAATGGAGCCCTGTGGTACGCCTGCAGCGGCGTGAAAAGTTCGGGAAAGCTTTCCATTCACTCTAACTTGGAAGGTTCTGTTTCGAACGAACTGGTAGATGATACTACATAGCGTTCTACTGAGCCCAGTATTTAATAGTTTAAAAACGAGACCTTCGATCCAAGTCGTATCAAAAGCTTTTTCAATGTCTAGGCTTACCGCAACGGTGGGTTCCTTATTAAAGAGCCGCACACAGACGTGATTTTGAAATAAATTGAGAGCCATAGTGGTGCTGTGTGCTCTTCGAAATCCGAATTGGAAATCAGGTATTAGGCGCCTGGCACTGACAAAGTTATTTAGCTTCTCATATATGAATTTTTTATATATTTTGCTGATGCAAGTGAGAAGCGAGATAGGGCGAAAGCTTGAGGGGTGATACGTTGGTTTCCCAACTTTTGCTATTGGACAAATAATAGCGTGCCTCCAAGCTTGGGGAAAGTACCCCATGTTGTAGGCATGGTTGAACAGAATGGAGAGCTTTATAAAGAATAAGGCAGAAAGCCTTCGCAACGAGTGGTATGACATGTTGTCAATACCAGGTGACTTCTTAGGGTGTCGAGATTTAACCAGGCTCTGTAGGGTATTTGGTGTGATGAAACCGTGACCATTATCACGTGTGTCATCGAAGTATGCACTGTTAGTTGGGTTAAAGACAACAATTGGCTCGTTGAAGTCGTCCAGCTTACTGTGGACCTCTGAACTAACGATTGCATTAGTTTCCGGGTCGCCATCTTGGAGAGTGAGTTTGTGATTGTTTTCGAAGGTCTCTCCGATGATATTTGCTTTATTGGTGTCGTTATTGACAACAACACCATTGTGCATAATTGGCCCAGTGATGCGGGAAGAGCCACATATCTTTTTAACATTTTTATAAACGTTCTGGTCCATCTGAACACCCTTCAGCTTGTCTTCCAATTGTCGGGTACGATTGTTTTGGATTCTCTGTTTTATCAGTGTACCAATATTGTGAATAATGGATCGCAATAATGGCTCCCTTTGCGTAAAGCGGTGACGATATCTCATTCTGCAGAGCTTTTTACGCTCCCGGATGAGACGAAGAGTGAGGTCGTCCTGGGGAATCTGATAAGTCTTTTCAGGTCTGTACTTCGGGACATGAGTCTCCGAAGTTTCAACTAGAATCTCGTGAAGTCGTTTTGTAGCGTTGTTTATCTCAACCGTAGTGAGGTTCCTGTCAGTGGGAAGAGAGAATTGGTGGAGTTTATCGCTCAATGTAATATTGAAGTTGTCCCAATTTGTCCGCCCATAATCGGGTATGTATCTGATATGAGCCCGGGATGCTCGATAGCCGCGAATGAGTGTGGTCACAGCGTTGTGGTCAGATACACCCGCTGAAACTTGAGGAGGAGTGATTTGTGGAAGTAAGTCTTTGGACACAATAAATATGTCCAGAATTGAGTTACCTCGAGTACCAATCGTGGGTGCGACTATTTCGAAGTTGAGGGCATACATGTTTGCGGTGTACCATTGGTACAGTTTTGTGCCATTTGGGCAAGAGACAGAGTTGTTCCAGTGGGGATGTCTGGAGTTAAAATCGCCGCCTATGATGAAGGGTGTATGCCCCGAGGTCCTTATTAGTTTGCCGATATCTTCGGGATTAATGGGGCCATTATTGGTTTTATGCGAGTGGTATACAGAGTATATATTCACTCTACCATTACTAGCCAGATGCAGTTCAACTCCATATACCTCTATGGACTCTAGGTGTGGGAGGTCAATAGCTTCATGGCGAAGTCCGCTATTAATCAGTATACAAGTTCCACCTCCGTTGATGGTGGGACCGCCTGTGAGGGTTCGATCTCTTCGAATCATGGAGAAGTTTGGGAATACGGGACGGTGACATGGATGCAACCTAGTTTCGGTTACAAGTACCACGTCCGCCCGGTTTTCCTTTATGAAGTCAGAGACTATCATACGCTTGGAATGCGAAACAAGGGAGTTGACATTTATGAGGATAACTTTAATTTTGGAATCCATTGTGAAGGGTATGTTTTGCGTATGCAGTGAAAAGGAGTGCCTCCCTCTCTGCCTCGGTTGATAGTTTCTCATATCGGGGTCGAATATCTTCAATCAAGCGGGAGAAACTAAGTAGTTTCTCGAGCATTGAAGATTGCCCCCTCGGCCTCGGAGGCTTGTTATAGGGGACGTTTGTTGTGAACGAGCCCTTATATATTTTTTATTTGGTTGCTATGACATCTGTCAAACATATTTAGTATGCATCAAGTCATTGTAGAAACAACATCGTTTTTTTTAATCCTGTTAAAAATTTCGAAATTTGTACCAGAAAATGATGATTCGCGGAAAGCATTAATTTTTTGTTTTCATTTGAAGAAAAGTGCTGCAGAGTCGCATCAAATGCTTGTCGAGGCTTGTGGTGATCATGCTCTATCGCAAGCAACATGCGAAAGATGGCTTAAGCGGTTCAGAGATAGTGATTTTGATGTGCGAAATGAAGAACGTGGAATACCACCAAAAAAGTTTGAAGACTTCGAATTGCAAGCAATATTGGATCAAGATGACACTTTAAGTCAGAAACAAATGGCACAAATGTTAAATGTTGCACAACAAACAATTTGTGACCGTTTAAAAGCTATGGGAAAGATCCAAAAGTGTGGAAATTGGGTGCCACATGAATTGAATGACAGGCAGATGGAAAAGCGAAACACCACATGTGAAACGTTGCTTCTACGACCCGAAAGGAAGTCAGTATTGCATCGAATTGTGACTGGTGATGAAAAATTAATTTATTGTAAATATCCTAAACGCAAAAAATCATGGGTACATCTAAGAGAAGCGTCAACATCGACTGCAAAGCCTGATCGGTTCGGAAAAAAGACAATGCTTTGTGTTTGGTGGGACCAGAAGGGGGTGGTGTATCATGCACTTCTAAAACCCGACGAAACTGTTGGCGCGCAACGCTACCGACAACAAATGATCAATTTGGACCATGTTTTGATCGAAAAACGACCAGAATGCGCCACAAGACACGGAAAGGTACTTTTGTTGCATGAAAATTCCTTGAGTCATACAGCAAAACCCGTCAAAGAAACAATAAAAGCTCTCGGCTGGGAGGTGTTACCCCACCCACCGTATTCACCAGACTAGGCTCCTTCCGACTACCATTTGTTTTCATCGATGGGACACGCATTGCCTGAGCAGCATTTCAATTCCTACGAAGAATCAAAAATTGGGTCTCCGAAGATGACCGGTTTTATTGGCGTGGTATCCACAAATTGCCAGAAAGGTGATCGAAATGTGTAGAAAGCAATGGCCAATACTTCGAATAAAATGTTTTTTACTTTCCCAAAAAAAGTTTAAAAAAAAAAACGGTACACCTGGTAAGTTAAGGCGGTAGGCACAGTCGACCGAGCCAGAGAAGTCCCGGTGAATGAACACTATGTCAGCCACGACTCTGCGCTCATCAAGGGTTCTGAGGTTGATTTATTTGAGACGGTTAATGTATGGGGGAAGGATTGAGGGGTCTTTCCATTCTAGCCCGCGGAGAGCAAACCGAAGGAGACGACCTTAAATATTTTGGATTCTACGGATATGGATCTTGTGATAAGGAGACAATACCTGGCTAACATATTCAAGCAGTGGAATGACGAAGGCAAGGTAAAGGGATTTCGGCGGTTTTGTGTCTTGGTCGAAAGTGTTCCGCCGAACACTGCTTACCGCAGAGGAAAAATACACCAACGGAGCGAACACAACAAATTTCTAATACGTTGCGCGGCGCGTACCGACCTCCTTATTGGGTTCTCTGTAACTTTCTGTCACGACTGTCTCCTTGAAAATTTGTGTATCCATTCCCAATTCTCATCTGTAAAACAAGCTTTTCTTTTTTCATCATCATCATCCTCGTTCTCTTATCTGTAAGAGAAAATTTCCATTTCAAACTTCTTGTCGGAATCTTGTTTCGAAGGATCAAGCGTCCCGCCACTTATTTCTCGATCCTTTCATGGGGTTTGTTTGCGTTACGCATCTGGCTTAAGACAACAAGCGTTTTCGTACGCTTCAGATGGGTAACAAAGGAACCGTGGAATTTGGATGTCGTTTTCTAGATCGTATTTCCAGGTCATAAAACATGTGGCGTGAGATATGCGTTAAGATGTTTATGATTGCAAGCATTGTGTGTCGGCGGCGAATCGCTATGCCTTTGTTTGCACACGTGCGCTTCTAGGTTTTGGGATCTTGCAAGGAATTTAGGGTGCTGATTGCTATTAGCTATATGAGGAAATATTCATTATTCTGTTTGCTTTTAGAAAAAACGCGTTTAATAGTATGAATTGAGTAAATGGGGGAATTGAATTGAATGGATGAATTGAATGTATGCATTGAATTCAATATTAGGAAATTTTGAACGTTTAGTTCGATTGGTTTTGACCATTGAATTCAGTGTTGGGTATATGGAATGTTGCCTTTTTTTCAGGCGGAAAGAAGGACTTTTAAGGAACGTGTCTGTGGGCACGTGTAATGGATATAGGTGAGTATGTTCCTTGGTGGAACGACAATATGTCAACCTATAGATTGTGTGATTCGTAGAACCGTCACAGGATCGAATTAGGTAGGGGTCGGAGAATTCCCTACACCATCGTTTCACGAATCCTAAAGCAGAGTTGGCTTTCCGGATCGTCTCATCAATGTGAGAGAGGAAGGTAAGCTCCTTGTCGCAAAGGATCCCAAGATTTTGAATAGATTGGGCAATGGTCAAGAGTTGGTTATGAAGGGAATAAGGGCGCGAAGATGAGTGAATAGGCTTACGAGAAAAGGTTATAGATTGGCAATTGAGGATGTTAACTCCAAAGCTATTGTTGTCACACCAAGCCGAGAAGTTGTCAAAGTCTGATTGCAGTAGTGCAGACTCGGGTGGTGACTCGATTATCTTATATACCTTGGCATCATCAGCGTATAGGGACTAGCTGGAATTCTTAATGACCTTATCAATCTCATTAGTGAGAAGTATAAATAGGAGAGGGGCCAGGTGGCTACATTGTGGGACCCCAGTGGCGGTCAGGATGGGGTTGGATATCATGGACCAACATCGAGAAGTTGTCAAGGCCTGATTGCAGCGGTGTAGAATCAAGTGGTGACTCGATTATCTTATATACCTTGGCATCATCAGCGTATAGGGACTAGCTGGAATTCTTAATGACCTTATCAATCTCATTAGTGAGAAGTATAAATAGGAGAGGGGCCAGGTGGCTACCTAGTGGGACCCCAGTGGCGGTCAGGATGGGGTTGGATATCATGGATGAGTGACCCCAGAGGCGGCAATGAGGAGGTTGGATATCATGGACCTGAATCGAACGGAATAAAGTCTATCCTTTAGATAGGAAGAAATCCATTTGAGCAACCCAGGCTCAAAACCGAAGGCGGATAATTTGAAGAGGATTCAATTGTGAGAGATTTTGTCGAATGCTTCACTAAGGTCGGTTGAGACCATGTGGATCTCGTTACCGTGCTCTAGTACTGAGAGTGTAAAGGAAGTGAACTCAACAAGATTGGTTGTAGTTGTTCAACCATTGAGAAAACTATGTTGCCTTGGTGCAATAAAAGATTTGCAATCAAAATTAAGAGATTCGTATAGAATGTTGTCGAGAATCTTAGGTAAATTAGACAGTTCGGCGTTGGGGCTGTAGTTCGGGAGATCATCTTTGGGGCCCTTCTCGTAGGTAGGGGTGATGAAGGAGGTTTTCCAAATGTGGGGAATTACGCTTTGACAGATTAGTGAGAAATTGAAGATCAGCAAAGAGAATAGATGAGCATTTATTGAGGAGGATTCCAGGGATACCATCAGGGCCCAATGTAAACTCGTCTTTGAGTTGCAGTAGCTTGGATTCAATTAAGCGCGGATCAAAGGAGTTGTGGAGGAGGGGCCTGAGGGAAAAGTTAGGTAGGTAGTTGAAGTATGACAGGTCAGGAACAAAAGAGTCATTAGTAAACGACTGAGTGAAATGAGTGGCGAAGAGGTTAGCAATAGTAACAGGATCAGATGAGGTATGCGACTTTAAGGTAAACGATATGGGGTAACCATCGGATTTACGTTTATGACGAACTGAAAGAATGTTTTGGGGTCAATCTTGAGATTGGTCTGAGTTGTGGTAAGATAGCTAGCATAAAGGGTGTTGTGAATTGGGGGTAAAAGCGGAGAAAGTTGGAGTAGTCTGTAATAGTTCGATACCGAGAGAAGGTAACCTAGAACTTATTCCTTTTATTACGCAGGGAACGAATCTTGATCGTACCATGGAGGGGAAGATGTTGATGTTCTTTGCCTAGAGTAGGGAACGATGAAGGAAATAGAGTAAAGGATTTCGGTATATAAGTGGGTGATGGTGTGGCGTTTTAACGGATACACACACAATATGCAAACAAATAGTAAAGAACACAGAAAGGAAATTCGAATAAGCAAAGCATCAGAGCAATATACCATAGTGATAACATAACAATTCCACATCAGCTGAGTGTACTTGAGTTTTGAAATCGAATTCGTACACGCGGCAGTGGCCTGGTGTGTTGAGCATTGGTTAAATATTTTCTGAACGAGGTAGCAATGGATGCATTTATAAATGCACTCCAAGATCGGGAATTGCAACAAGCCGTTCGTTTGGCAGGAAAGAAGACGACTAATGAAATACTGGCGTTAGCATTGACATATCAATCTGCTAAACTGGCTACCAAGAGTACATATAGAGCCCGAGAAATGTCCGTTGTGGAGTGTTCCTGCCAAAGAATCGGGCATGTACAACGGAGAATCCCGAGACCTGATATGAAGTGTTGGACATGCGGCGAAGTCGGCCACATCTATGTTGACTGTAGGAAACGTCGAAGAATGAATGAAACATCAAGGGAGAATTGGTCATGCCCTAATCACAAGAGAAGCCTTCGGCGTGATTCACACTTGGACAGCACCACGACCGAATGTAAATCCTAGCATCAACAGATAACTGCTCTTAAGACCAGTAGAGAAAAGGTCATTGAGGAGAACAATCGTTTATTAACAAATCTAGCAGAGAGGCAAGCTGAAATGTTGACTCTAAAGCGTCGCCTTCAGGATTCGGAAGTAGAAAATGATCGTTTAAAACAAGAGGCGTACGACCTCCAAAAGGTACAAGTAGAAGTACTAGATGGGGGGACGAGTGATGCTATACGCTCAGCTCAACTTCAGGATGAAGATATGTCGCTAATCCTGAAACACAAAGAAAAGAACGAGCGGCCAACTTGGAACAATATTTCCGACAAGAGCGGAACATTTAAGGCATATTGGGCACAATGGAATTCTTTGCTGGTGGAAGATGGAATTCTTAAGCGTAAATGGGAAGCCGCGGACGGAAAATCCCATCGAATGCAGATTCTAGTCCCACCATCAAAAGTGAAAGATGTACTAACAGAAATGCACGATGGGGCCTCCGGTGGACATCTGAGAGTTAATAAGACACTTTTACGTTACTACTGGCTTCACCTTACCTGGTGTAGGAAGTGCACAATTTGCACTGCGACCAAAGGGCCAACAGCAAAACCAAGGAGCGCTATGAAGCAGTAAAGCGTGGGTGCCCCTTTCGAGCGAATTGCGATTGTTATCTCAGGACCATTCCCAAAAACAAACGACAACAACAAATACATGTTGGTTATCATGGATTATTTCAGCAAGTGGGTGGAAGTCCTTCCAATTCCAAACCAAGAAGCAACAACCGTCATTGAGCAGCTTATCAGTAATTGGATCAGCAGATATGGAGTTCCCTGTGAGCTTCAGTCCGATCAATGCCGAAACTTCGAATCAGATATTTCAAGGCATCTGTGCGGCACTGGGCGTAAGGAAAACCAGGACCACGCCCTTACATCCGCAGTTAGACGGAATGGTTGAAAGGTTCAACCGAACTATGAAAGAGCATTTATCGAAGCTCGTTAGTGATCACCAACGAGATTGGGACAAATATGTACAAACCTTTCTCATGAGCTATAGATCGGCCAATCACGATAAGACGGGCCATTCTCCACCAAGAATTATATTTGGACGAGAGATACGATTACCAGCCGATCTGCGATTCGGAATACCTCCAGACGCCATAGATAAGACCGAAGACTACGTAGCTGAATGGAGAAATCGCCTCGATGAGATTCATCATTTGGTTCGAAAACAAATCAAGGTATCAAGTGATAGGATGAAAACAAGGTACGACGTTCGAGCCAACGCCTCCGAATTTAATGCAGGCGATAACGTGTGGCCTTATAACCCTCATCGGCAAAAAGGAAGGTCTCCGAAGTTGCAGGAACATTGGGAAGGACCGTATAAGATTCTCACAAGAATTAACGACGTTATCTATAGGATTCAGCGAAGACCGAACGCCAAGATGAAAGTGGTACATCGTGACCGACTGACGACTTTTGTTAACCCAGGAGACCAGTGAACTTAGTTCGGGACTAACTAATCTAGGCGGAGGGTAGTATGGCGCATATGGCAATCAGTACAAGAATATTCTAGAAAGTCCGAAACAAAGTACTAGACTATTCTAGAAAGTACTGGAAAACTGGAGACTATGAACAATAGAACATTCAAGGCTATGGGGCGGACGGAAACGAAACACCGAATCAGAATGAGGAAACGGTATAAATATGTCGCACACAGATCATGGAGACGAGTAAGAGGTAGAAAGTGAAGCAAGCGATAAGTAAGAAGTTAGAGTAAGAAGTAAGCAATTGTAAGAGTAAGAAATCGTTAAGTGTACGGTAAAAGTAACGGTTGTTATTAACGCACTAATAAAGTGTTATATCAATTCAAAATCGATTTAACGGCTCGTATTTACTAAAAATAATTAATCCAGCGAACCCTAAGCTCGCTACAATATAAAGGTTTTACGAGGAAACAGGGTCGCATGTTGACAGAAAGTCCCTAATGTCTTTTGTTCGATTCGTTCCGCCCGAGCCGGTTTAGACGGCGCGAACGTGGTTTTAAATATATAATTTTATTTTCGATGCTAAGCTTTGACTTTCTACACACTAATGGATACATAACTCTTACGACTTTGTTTATTTTGTCAATTGTGGTAGTGATGTGTTTTTGAAAGATAAGTTTTTTATCTAGAATAATACCTAGATATCTACAGTCTTCGGACCAATCAATATCAACTGCACACATACTGAGTTTAGTGCCATTTGGTAGGTAGCAGTGTTTCCTACATCTAGAAAACCAGACAGCTTGTGTTTTATTACCATTTATTTTTATTTTCCATTTCCTGTAATATACTGCTAGTTTGTCAAGAGCTGCTTGCAAAGAGTTGTAGACATTAGTGAATAAGGCACCCGAAGAGAAAATGGCCGTATCATCGGCAAACATAGCTACCTGAATGTTTTCACCTAGACATGGTAAATCTGCGACAAACAATGTGAATAATATGGGACCAAGGACCGAGCCTTGGGGTACACCATGGTGGATTTGGTGAGTAGAGGATATGTCGGTACCTAAACTCACAACACATTTTCTCGAACGAAGAAAGCTCTGGATAATTTTGATAAGGGGTATTGGCAGCTTAAGTTTTAGTAGCTTATAAATCAAGGCATCGTGCCATACCGTATCAAAAGCTTTTTCGATATCTAGAAGAACCAGTCCCGTTGACTCATTGTCGATGAATTTACCAGCTATGTGGTTTTTAATGCGCAAGACTTGGTGGATTGTGCTGTGACCACTACGGAAACCGAACTGAAAGTTTGGTAAGATGTTATTGTTTTCCCCAAAACGATCAATCCTTTCCTTAATGATTTTTTCTAAAAGCTTACTTAGACAGCTAAGTAGACTAATAGGTCTGTAGCTTTCGGGGCTGTTCTTCGGTTTGCCGGGTTTCGGGATAGGTATTACTTTTGCTGTTTTCCAACAGTCCGGAAAATAACAATTCTTAAGACAAGCGTTGAAAATGAACGTTAAATAGTTACTTGCAGCAGGTGGGAGTGCTTTGATTAATTTGTTGTTAATATTATCGAGACCCGCAGCCTTTTTAGATTTCGATTTTTTTTATCAATTCTTCAACTTTGCTGATATTAGTTGCGTAAGTACTTTCAGCTGGTGTTTGAGAAAGTACATGGATAGTGTTAGCAACTTCAGCTTCAGTACACGCGTCGCTTAGATGTATAGATATGGAGTGGTTCTTACTAAACGTGTTAGCAAGTAGGTTCGATTTCTCCAGTGAAGAAATAAACAACTTGTCGTGAACTTTAAACGGAGGAATACTTGACCCTCTCTTTTCCATAATTTTTGATATTTTCCAGAACGGTTTGCTTGCTTTGTCAAGAGAGGAAAGGCGTTTATTCCAACACTTGTTCCTATATGTTGAGATTTCGTTTTTAATGATATTATTTAAGACTTTAACATTAACTAGAAAACAATCGATTCTTTAACGCAGCCATTTTCTTCTTTGGGAGTTTCGTAGCCTAATCAGACGTAAGATATTTTTAGGAAGCGGTGCCTTATCAACTGGAGCAGTGGAACATTTAGATATCGCAAGATCGGCTGCTCTATTGATAACAGAAACAAAATTGTTACATAGGATATCAATGTGCTCGCTGCAGGTTATAGAATTTAGGCTGGTATCACCTAGAACCAAGTTCGTGTTTATATATGATTTATAACAATTCCAGTTGGCGGCGGAATAGTTGTGGTATAAACTGGTACGATTTACAACTACTGTATGATTCACTGTGAGGTTGATCGGAAGGTGGTCTGAACTTAACGCATTTAGAGTTAATGGTACTGTGCAGTAATTTGGAATATTAGTGATATATAGATCAAGAGTTGAGTGTTTCTTGTTAGCACTCGCTGGGATATAGGTGGGGAGAAGTGGATAAAGTATGGAAAAACTTGGGCTGGATTCTGCAACATCTAGTAAAATGTTACCCCAGCTGTTTGCCCTAAGACAATTCCACGACTGATGTCTGCAGTTTAGATCACCATCAATAATTACCTTGTTTCGAGTGTTGACTCTGTACAATTTTTGCAGATCCCGCTTAAAGTAAGTAGATTTCTCAATGTTTCTATTTCCTCCAGGGAAATAGACCGAAAAAAGACTCACCTTGGAGTTGTCACTTAATGTTACATCTATACTAATTTCCTCAATTAACTTAAGGTGCAATGAAGGACCCAAGGAATGTTCTATACATTTTTTCACAACAATGGCGACACCTCCGCCACTAGCATGTACCCTGTCTAGGCAATAACAAATGTAATTTAAATGTGAGAAAGAAATGTCTTGTTTGAGCCAGGTATCTGAAACAAGTGCAATGTCAATACTAAAATTTATCAAGAAACTAAAAAATGCATGCTTTTTGTTTTTGATGCTCCTCGCATTCCAAGTTATGATGTTAAGAGAGTTTCTTAACATGTTTTTTCCGAGTATATGAACTTAATAGCTAATGAAGTAATGACGTTAAATTGGTCAGCTTTAGTTTGACAAGCACTAAGCTTGGTTACAACTTCATTAAGAAGAGAGTTTATCTCGCTAAATGAGAACAGGTTATCATTAGTTAAAGTTTCTGACGGATTTTTCTTCGTGTGTGTCGTATCACTGTTGGAAGGTTGCTGGGTTTGATGGAGGCCAGAAGCCCAGGTGGATGAAGGAAGTGAAGGTTGGTGCGATCGGGGTAGTGAAGGAAAATTATCAATGGATAATCGGTCGGGCACTGGCTGCTGTTTGTCACTCGGAGGCTGTAGGAAGGCTGTATTCCCCGTACCACGTCCGCGTGGGGATAATTTGCGGCGAATATCTATGTACTGCTTTCGGCTTATGCATTCTGGATCGGTGGATTTATGTGGCCCACTAGAATTTGCACACTTGGTGACCTCATTCGTTTTGCAGTCGGATGTTTTATGGTTTCCCGAACATATTGCACAGAAGCTATTTATATGACAATGCATCGAGCCGTGACCGCAAAGCTGGCAATTGTGACATTGTGTGACCTTACCGGGATTATGTTTTTTAAAGTCCCAGCGAACGATGGTTTTGAACAAGGTTGAGTAGTTCCGTTTTAGTTCGTTTAATTTAACAGTACCGCGTTGAATATAGACGATGTACAAGTAGTGTTTGTACAGGGCTTTTGTTGACGGATTTAGTGTGATGGTTTTAACATCTAGGCACTTTATCCCGAGTGCAATTAGTTCATTTTTCACTACATCGTTGCTAATTAAGTCTAGTCCGGATAACAGTACCTTTAATGGACGATTTTCCTTACGCGAGTGGGTGAAAAACTCACATTTTAACCGTAAGAGCTCGGTTCTGATTTTGTTGTATATGTCCATTGTTGGGGCACATATTTTTTGCCCAAGCGAAATGTTTTTGATTACGTATTTGTCTATCTTAATGTTGCTCAAAATGTCACGCACTTGAGCACTAGTTGTTTTTAATACCACAATTGGCGGAACGGTTTCTTTAGGAAGTTCAGCGCACTGTTCGTCATTGGTCGGATCCATTTCAGGAGAGTCTTCCATCAGACTTTGAAGTGGTTGAAAAAAGTTAGTGTTTGAACACATTTTAGATTTTTCTAGAACTGTATTGTTCACTTTTGAAAGTTTATCGGGAGGAGTTTGGCCTCCAATAACGGGGTCGTAACGCAACCGTTTGCGCTTAATTTTATTTAACACACGTGGCCCAGGGGCATAACTTAACGGTTATAACAATTGTTCAAATTTGTGTATGCGGAAAACGAGGCAAAGAAAACAAGATAATGATAATTAAATTGTGAAAATTATTGTGAAAATAACGGTTGATTAAGATAAATAGCACGAGCAAAACTGTGAGCTAAGTCGAGACTTTTACTAGAATAGTTAGAGTTATTAATATAAAGGTAGGAAATGGTTTGAATAACAAATACATAAACTTGGCATTACTTCCGTTGATTGACAATTCAGTCTAAACAGCTGTTTTCTAATTGTCACATTAGGTTGAAGGAAAGATATATCTGTGGCTGATGCAAATACTTCGAACTCCATATGTAAGTTTTAAACAATATTTTTTGTATTTCTCCTTGCAAATCAATTTGTCATTTTTATTTTCCTATTTTATATTCCTCATTGCAAATTGATGTCATTTTTTCCCCCATAGTTCTACTCATATTCAACGTATTGAATAAGAAATGGCATTTGAACCTGTTCAGAAAACCGCTCAAGCAGCAGCAGCATCTATTACTGGAATTCCGCCGGAGAAGCCCAAGTGCAAAGCTTGCTGTGCATGCCCAGAGACAAAACGGGTGCGAGATGCTTGGTAAAAATACAATCAAATATACTAAATTCAATTAATAATTTTGTAATTTTTCATTAAAGTATTATAGAACGAGGCGAAGAAAACTGTGGCCCATTGATAGAAGCACACAAGAAATGTATGCGGGAGATGGGATTCAATATTTAAGATAAGTTAAACAGTGCAAAACAAGAATGGCCTAGTCGCAAGGGATTTCCAATGATAGTGTAGTTTTAGTTTTTGCAGGATTGAAGTATGTAAAAGTTATTTATAATATATGCCTTGCTTTGTAAGATTTCGTGTTTATGAGTAATTTGTGTAGCTGATTATGTAACTGTTTACAGGGGGTTGCAACTAATTCTTTACGATATTGTAATACCAATGTTTTACCGTGATTGTTGATGAGAAATAAATACCCATCTATAAAATGGTAAATATATAAACAGAAACATAAACAAGCCAGTTATACACAATACTAAAATCAAAGTAAATATTGTAGGACAGGTCTTTGAAAATTACAGTAGACACTAACCCGTGATGACCAGTTTGTTAATAACACGGATGTTAAACAATTAGGTCAACAGATCATATCGCACACAATGCGCTCATAATCGTTTCCTTTTCAATTACCCACCTGTGACGCACAGTCATTTCCCAAGCAATGCATTATCCAATTACGAATCATTTCAAGTGCAAGTGCACGCATCAGCATATCCAAATACTAAAAGCAACCACCACACCACGGGGTGTGAGGTATTGCTGGCGCCTGCAAAAGCTAACGTACGGATAATGACAATCACCGTACACCAGGAGTCAAGCACTCGTTTAGGGGAATTCCCATTGAAAATGCTTACACCTACAAAAGAAAGGAATACCGAATCGCCACCGATAATTGGAAGTGATGAATCGAATATTTGAACTGAGGCCACTGCACTTTAAGTGGATCGATTAATTTGAAATATCAATTAAGCGAAGCGAATGACTCGCCTTGGGCAATTGCACTCAATATGGATCAAAGCGAACTGGGTTAAACTGCGGCAAGGTAAATGACTTATGCATGAGGTATTACTGGGTAGGGAAGAATTGAGTGCATCGTTTGCGATTTTCCATAAGTGATTTGAGTATAAAAAGAGTGGTTGCAAAAGGAATAGGACAGAGTTAATTAATCAAAGCAAAAGATCACCGCCAAGCGTAGTAACGGTGGGCCTTTTGTTTAGAAATAAATCAAGAGTTAATTTGAGACCAATAGAACGAGATTCAACTTTAATTAATTAATAAAAAGGTGTAAATAATAAAGGAAATAAAAACGTCTCTTTTATATACAATAACTCTTCGCGAGCTTTTCTTCCCTTTAATATAAAGGAAGCAAGGTTGACCGTCATAAGATGTAGATGAAACTTCGCGACCCTACTACACTTCAGAGACAAAGGAACTACCCAAAGAGAGGGTTTTTGAAGGCGAACGTGGTGTCAATGGGATTTTGAAATGCGCGTAGAATTGGCTACATCGATTACTTGCAAAAAAGAGAAAATAGAGAGTGTAATGCGTCATTATTGCACCGTTTGAGCGAAGAAATCACCTCATCTGAAAATCTTTCTCTAAGGACTTATTGAATTGCCCTGATATTTCCGTGTATATAGACATTTTTGCTAGTATCAACCACTGAACATTCGAATTTAAATTTGACATCGGATCGCACGGCACAATTATGACCCTTAAATTTCTTCAAAGCGTTAGTGTGCTACTTTTTAATATACAAAAGATCTCATGTTCATTCGATATCATATAGCAATGCGAATGAAAATATATAACATATAGCAATGCCCTAAAAAAAATTTTAATGCAATTTCTGGTTACATATTACAATAGATAATAAAATGTCTACGAACATATTTTTTTATGAATAAAAAAAATGGCGACGCTACAGGATATGCGCCATGCAACGCCTAGCTCCTTGTAGTTATCTGAAATCAACGAACAAAATTGTTTCCATTAAAATATGGAACTCTTCTTTGCATGAACCCGAATTAACAAAGAAAAATTGAAAAATAAAAATTTGAGGACAAAAAGTGTTGCGGATTCGCACTGGACGCAACCAGCGAATTCGCAATTGAATGCAGCCATGAGCAACCAAAAATAACAAATGTCAGCAACCAGCTGACAGATGAATAATTTTGGTTGTCAAGTAATTTTTAATAAATAATCCCTTCTTTTTGTTAGCTTTTGGCGATACAGTTCACAATCTCTGTAAATCAAACGCATCAATTAAATAAAGAAACTAATTTATAATAAATCTTCAACCAAACGACTTACATTATCTAGAGGATTATTTCTGGGGGTTCTGCCGGCATTCAAATTAAGGTATTCTTTTTTTACAGCATTTAAATTCCGACTTGTTTCAGTCAACGGAAACTATCATCGTTGCACGGCGAGAGAACTAATCATTGTTCTTGACGCCATTTCTTTGGCCCACCAACGCAACCCATTGGTTGGTGGACGATTTGCAGTACGCAAGTCAAAATAAAAAGAAAACACTTTTTCATAAACAAATTGTTAAAAACAATACTTAATATTACAATTTTTATAAAAGGTTAGGTTCGCGCCAAGGTCAATAAGTTAAGAATATCTGTGTAAAATTTCAAGTCAATCGGTTGAAAACTTCGTGAGTTACGTTGTGCGGCGCGGAAAAAATGTGTTTCGAGAAAAAACGCCATTTAAGTGTTCGTTCTTGAATAGTAGATTTAGAGCGATTTATAATTACCCAAGCTTAATCAGGGATACCAGGACTATAGAGCAGGCCCTCTACTTCAAGGAAATCATCCATGTCGGCTGTTTTTTCTTCCCTGTTGAGGAGTTCTGGCCTCTTTGGACGAATTTAATGAGCTTCGATCTTGTCTTTTCAGTCGATTCATGTCGTACGATTCGGCGAACATTTTACATTCCAGGCCGATTGGCAGTTCCAGATCATTCGTGACTCTAAGGACAATGAATATCCATCATTGAATATTCTTGCAGCTAAATATGCCGCAATTTCTATTATTTTTGAGCCACAATTCAAATATTTAAGACCTGAACGCCACACAGCCGCATTAAAAGATTCGTTAACGTTTTGAGTGAAACCGCCAATGCAACGCTCCAGTATATCGTCTCGTGATAAATCTTCGTACAAGGTGGCGCAAAATCAATCACCCTATCGGAAAATGTTATAATTTTTGCAAATGACGTCGTACGTCAATCATATTTGACATCTGTAAACTAGACAGCTGCTGTGTACAAACAGACAAGCAATGGAGCTCTATACTCCCCAAGAGCGTGGAATAATTGTGTCGATTTGTTTGACCAATAATCTGTCGGTGGTGTTACCTCCGCGTGAATTTCGACGTCGATTACATAATCGTGTCGCGCCAACTGGGCAAACATTCCGGCGCTTAGTTACTCGACCCGAACAGACTGGAATCACAGGAGACCATGCAGTGCGTGGCCGTCACGGGACTAGTCGTTCGGCCGAAAATATCGAATAATAAAAAATTTTAACATTTATGCAAAAACAAATTGCAACACTTTTGCGCATCACTTTGGTGACTTTCTGAAAACATGAAGTACTTTCTGTTGAGCCCAAACTTTGAGAATACATTCTTCTTCGAACCCGACCCCCTACTCGAGCTTCTCCTACACAAACTCGATACTGTCGTAAGCGAGCTTGTGCCTTCCCGGTCCCTCCTTGGACAGCTTGAAAGTGCTATCTTATCAATGCAATCAAAGGTAGCCAACTCCCACCGCCCCCACTGCGAGACGTCTTTATATGTATTACACAATGTGGTCTTATCTCCGCCCTATCCTACTTTACCGCTCTCACCCCCGTCTCAACAACCATCACCCCACGCCCCACTCTCCACTTCGGCGACGCCCCCCCCCCCCCCCCCCCCCCCCCCGATCCTCCATTTTGGCGCAACCTGGACCCGTGGAGAATGGCGCGCCCGTATTAATAAACTTCCAATCAACCAAATACCTCATATCTGTTAAAGGATGCCCCTAAAATCACGAACCCCGATTGGATTTTGGAATTATTTCCGAAAAACTATAGAATTCCCGGAGCAGAATGTCACTTGCTTCCTGTCTCCAAATACAGGCCTTGTTTCCGCATAGTTCTTGCCTCTAGATACAATTGGATTTTACATCCCAACAAAAACGGTTACCTAACGATCGGAAGGATGATTATATCCGAGCACAACCCCAACATATCAACTAAACACCTACCCCTCTAGCCCAAATCCGTAGGACGTGATAATAGCCGCACTCTCCCTCCTAAACCAGCCTACAAAACTACTTCTCTTTCCGCTGCGCCACCCCTCAATCCGATCATAACTCGTCCTTTAAAGTCCCACTCCCCGCAATTGCATACCCATCTTCCTTTCGCCAAATGTGGTCACATCTGCACCTCACTTCCCAAAATAATGACAACTCGAGCCACCAAATTCTATTCCAAGCCACTCTTCTTGGGAGATTCTTGGTATTGTTCCACGTAATTCGGCTTATATGCGCTCTAGAAGACAATTCGACGGATCGCACCCGTTTGTGGTTCATCTCCTGGCGGCGCGATCATCCCTGCATCAGAACTCGTTCCGTTACAGAGCGGTGAAGCTGTGGAACCCCTTCCCTCTCGAGTGTTCCCGGGGCGCTACAACCTGCAACTGTTCAAAAAGAACTGCAACAGTTATTTGATGGCATCTCAGGGCACCCATTCGGCGCTATAGGTTCGCCTCTCTCGAGAGAAGACTAATAGAAAAAAAAATCGAATCCAACTCCTCTCCCTAATTCTAACCGCTTCACCACCTGTCAACCTAGGCCCCCCTCCTCTCCTACCGGCAATAAATTCCCTCTTAATTGCGACATAACTGCTCGTCCTACATCACAAGCTGCCCCTATCTCTTGTCCCTTCCCCTTTTCGACCCCAAAACTGGGGCCAAGTATACCAACTTCCACAGATCACACACCCTTAATCCCAACAACCTCTCCCATCAAGAAGCTTTCCATTCGTCCACCGAATCCCAACTCAAGACCGAATTTCGCACCACCCCTTTCCACATCCTCAGTTCGCCCTTGCCAGGCACCCCTTTCCACCCGACCAATTATTGATCCCCTCATACCTCCAACTGTTAAAATCACACAACAATCCATCAATTCATCTGATAGTCACTACGCCTTATCTAAACTTAGGAATAAATTGACACACGAAAATGTCCGCCTCTATCTTTTGTACTTCCATGACAAATCTGTTTCAGTCTGCTATGAAGGTGAGACGAAAACCAGCGTCGCAGTTTCCACTCAGCAGGAAGGCCTACTTACCGGCTTCCCTAGCCTTCGCAAACTGTTTATGAAATTCCATACAAATTTCAATATGCTCCCACAAATAGTCTCGAAAGATCTCTCGGCCTTTCGCCTATATATTCACAAGTGCCCTCTTCCAAAAAGTGTTTTTTACTCCAATCAACCGCCCTCCTCACATCCCCCTAAGACACCCAATAATCACCCCTCAACCATCTACTATCAAAATGTCAGAGGTCTCCGGTCTAAAACGCAACCGATTCTGCAAAGTGATCTAACCCTCTCTTTCGATATATGAGCACTAACCGAAACAAACCGTATCCCCAGTATTCTCAGTTAAGAACAATCCCCCTCCACATTTACCGTTTTTCGCGATGACGATGGTATATGTGTGGATTCACCTTGCCTTGGGGTGCTGCTTGCCATCCAAAATAAGCACGCCTCATCTCGTATTGCCATCTCTTCTTCTCCCAATCTTGACTATGTCGCAATAAAAATTGATCAACGCCCAAAGTCGTTATACATTATATGTTTCTATATACCTCCTTCGCAAACGATCGTATCATACAAACTCGCAATAGCAGCGGTTGATCATCTAACCGAGTTAAGTACTTCTCTAAACGACATCGTTGTCATTGGCGATTTTAACCTCCCACATCTCAAATGGACGTTGTCAGATGATCAATCCTTTTACTTCTCAAACCCCACTGGTAACAAGGAATGTTTCTTTATAGACGGTCTCACTGACACAAGCCTTCGTCTAATAAGTAATGTCGCAGATCATATGCAGAGGTAACTTTACCTTGTGTTTACGACTGACCCCTATAATTCCTCAGTTGCCTTTAGTCCTCACGCCCTCTCAACCATTGACAATTACCAAGGCTTCTTTTCACACATCCCTATATCGACAAATTTTCCTACAACTTCCGCAAAGCCAACTTTCGCCTTTTAAATGAGCATCTTAACAAAAACGCATTTCGCTTTGATCATCTCGAGGTAGAAGAAGCTAGTGCCACCCTCTACAAGGAATTCTACAATACCATTTCCCTATATGTCCCATATTCTTGGCACAGGATATCGGTTTCATCGCCGCCATGATTCAACCGCAAATTTCACAGTAAAAACAACCCCCCCCCCCCCCCCCTCTTACAACTGCCACTACTATAATTATCTTATTATTATTATTATTATTTATTGGCCTGTAGGAACCGGGAAGTTCATGACCCCACCGACTCGACTCCGCCATTGCTCCCTGTCCTGTACGCTCTCTTTCCACGTTCGACCATCAGATTCGATCTCCTCGAGGTCAAATCTAACATTGTCCTCCCATCTCTGTCGCGGCCGTCCTCTCGGTCTCTTTCCCGTTGGCTTACCGTCAAGAATTCTATGCACGGTCATATCGTTGCCCATTCACGCCACTTGTCCGGCCCATCTTAACCTTCGCGACTTGATTACTCTCACTATTGTAGGTTTGCGGTATAGCTCCTCCAATTCGTGGTTGTGGAGTTTCCTCCATTGTTCCGCCTCCTCGTCATATTTGCCGCCAAGGATACTATAATTATCTTATCAAAACTTAAAACAATTTGATCAATGACCCCAAATTTTTTTTTCACTTTATTAATTACAAACGTAAATCTGGCGCCTATGCCAACTTCCTTTCCTATGACACGATTACTTCAACTGCCACCCAAACTACTGCCAATCTTTTCGCTTCTTTCTTTAAAAAATTCTTCATGGACAACTCTTTCGAACCTAACCGCTCTTACTTCAAAATCCTGCCCGAATTCTCCCCTGGCCCCTTCATCTCTCAAATTATCCAGCATCAGCTAGTTGAAGAAAAATTAAACTTGTTTAAAGACGAGTTCAGCCCTGGACCAGATGGACTTCCGGCTGTCCTTTTAAGAAAATGTTCCTCTTCTCTTTCTCTCCCGCTATCAGAGATATTCAATCTCTCCCTTACACAAGGTGTCTTCCTAAATATTTGGAAAACCTCTTTTGTCATCCCCATACATAAGAAGGGACCAAAAAATGATATTAGTAACTACCGTCCCATCGCAAAACGGTCACATATTCCAAAACTGTTCGAAAGCATTCTTTACAACGCGTTATGCTTCGGCTGCAAATCTATCATCTCACCCATCCACCACCAATCTACTTGAATTCTCATCCCATGCTCTCCGTGCCTTAGAGAACGGCAATGAAGTCGATGTAATCGCAACTAATTTCAGCAAGACCTTCGACCAAATTTCATACAACCTTATCCTCTTTAAGCTATCCTCCCTTGGCTTCGAACCCCTACTGATTAAGTGGATTTCTTCCTATCTTAACGATCGAACCGACCGTGTCAGATTTAGATCCACCCTCTTCAAGCCTTTTCTTCCCACATCAGGGGTTCCCCAGAGCAGTCATCTTGGACCCCTCCTTTTCATTCTTACTATTAATGATATAGACTCCAGTATCACGCACTCCTCCATCTCTCTATCCGCGGACGACACTAAACTCTTCAAGACGATCCGCTCTCCTGTCGACTACTCACTTCTCCAAATGGATCTCGACAGCTTTTCAACTTGGTGCCGAAATAACTGCCTCGAACTAAATATTGCCAAATGTCACTCAATCACCTTCCCCCGTAAACGACCCCCTTCCCCGTTACGTTCATATGTCTTACTCAACCAACAGATAACACCTGTACAAACGATTCGTGACCTTGACATCGTATGTGATAGGGGGCTAAACTCCATTCCACATATTGATGACATTATTCTCAAGGCCATCTCTGGCCTTAGTTTTGTGAAACTGTGGCCGAAAGAATTCTCGAATCCCTATGTTTCCAGATCGCTCTATATAGCCTTTGTACGTCCCCTTCTTGAATATGCTAGTCCGGTTTGGTCTCCTCACTATTCGTCCCAATTTCATAGGGTCGAAAGCGTGCAACGTCAATTTTTGCGTTTTGCCCTCCGATGATTGAATTGGGAAAATCCTCTGATTCTACCCCCTTCTACGAGCCGTCTTCACCTAATTAACCTCACACACTAGAAGAGCACAGAATTCATGCCGACACCCTCTTCGTCTGTGGCGGTTCCGCCAAACCCCACTGACTACTTACCTAAAGAACCCCCATCCCTACAACCCAGTCTGCATAAGCTTTCGCTAATGCAATCGCATTAGCACCTTAAATGCTTCACGCATCAAATTGATCAAGTTTATTATATAAAATCCCCTAGAAGAGAATTCTTACCTGCATGCATAACTTCGCATATAAAATCCCCTATAAGAATTCTCTCCAAGCTTATCATAAATTCCCTGAAAGAAAATTCATCGGTTCATATATAACACAACCGCATAATCAGGGAATCTTACCCTTGAATTGGCTAATCCCAGCCTCAACAAATCCCTTTTCATACACATTGGCTGGCGGCCTTTTCTCCTAACAATAAATAACCCAAGCAGCTGCATATAATTAGCGCAATCGATGCTGAAGCCAATTTCCCTAACTCGCACCATGTGCAAACAAAAGAATGCTGTCCTTCAAAGGTTTTCCGGCTATACCATAAACAATTCACATCGTTTGTGGCATCTCAAATACAATTCCCTGTAAATAAGCTAGAATCAATTAGCACCATGTGCATGGACATTGCGCTATCGTTACAGCTGCAATGCATAGCTCCCATATTTCTGGATTTGTTTCTCATGACTAGCGGCATTGAACAAACAGAAACCCCATTTAGCACCCAATGAGATTCGGCTTGTTTACTTAGCCGAACTCACATCTCATTGATGCACATCATTCCTTTTCTGGTTTTCAGATTCGTTCCCATGTCCTTGTGTATGAAAAAACCAATGTGATCTTCACTCACACATACACATACATCGCCAAGTCTTTCTTCCTTGTTTTCACCACGAGAGAAACACTCTCTCTCGGGAAAACTCACCCCATGAGCGAGTCGGCTCACCACGAGCCGTTTATCGCTGAGTCTAATTCCGTCCGCCGACCACCATGGTCGTTGCCGCTCCCGCTCCTCGTCGCGCACCGAGGACGCGAAAATACCCGGAGTCGTGTGGGTAGTTAAATAAAATTCATAAAAATCAATTCTGTATCAATAATAAGTTTACGCGGAGTATAAAAACACTAACATATGTAATAATGGTTAGAACAAAGGTAATGCTTGTGAAATATAAGAACTTTTTCTAATAAATAAAAAGTGCGTGTCAATTATTTACTTCTGGTGGTGCCGATCGATTAATCTGGACAACAAACATGGCGGCGCGGCGTTTCGTTCTTTTGTCGGTATTTATTTCGTTCGTGATGGACAATTCGCGCCGGAGCTGTTTAGTAGACGATGGGGATGAAAGTGAACGGAGTGCCCATGCCTGGTACAATACTTCCTCCCCATACATCTACCGTCTACTCTCAGGTTCAATCAACTGCCCAAGCCTGCTCTCCTCTATCACATTTTCCACTAATCCCCGAAATCTGCGAAACACTCGTCTCTTCTATGTGCCCGCATATCACACGTCTTACGGCTCTAATAAACCCATTCCGCGAATGCAGGGGTCGGCAAACTCGCACCCCGCGTTCTTTGACTTCAATTTCACCTCTCCCGCTCTCAAACGTGGTCTCCTCTCTTACCCCTCCTGACCCCACGTTCGCCGCTACACTCTCCCACACTCATACTCACACACCCTAGCACCCGGCTTATCCTCACCCTTCCTCGTCCTACCACTTAGACTATTATTCTATCCATCTTTGTTTAGTTCCATTTTTAAGTATCTTGAAAGTTAGTCCCCCATACCCAACCCGCATGCCTTTGTTGTTAAGGTAGTTCGTAAGTCGATTTATAAGTTTATATGTTTATACGACTTGTACTAAGTGAAATAACCCGAGGGTTCTGCCCTCTATTCATTCATTCGTTCATTTAGAGGCTAAATTAATTTTTAAAGCAAACATTTTTTTTTCCAGGAATTCCCTGTAACTCACGGACATTACGCCACCTTGACATTTTCAAATACTTTTTTTCTGGCTAATTAGATCGTTTATACTTTTAAGATTTTTTTATTTTACTTCTCCCAGGAAAGGAGAGCCCATAGCGCTGAATCAATGACCCGACTTGCTATTTTTTTTTTCTCGACCGGGCACATCAGCCAAGCTCCGAAAGACTCTCAAGGATTTCTCGTAACCATTTCACGATGCCTATAGTTTAATGGGGTGGTATTTCACCGGGCGGCTGGGCTTTGGGACCCTACCTACCACTCAGTAATTGTGCCGAATTGCACGATAGCAAGCGTCGTCAATTGAACCTAGGCCTACACAATCAAACGCTAGACACCTTACCTCCTTACCAACTCAGCCATTTTAAGTGTTTAATTATTTAAAACTTGCCAATATTACTAAAGTTATAGTAATTAGCAGTGTGGCGTCGGAGTTGGCTCGTCGTCCTACTTTCTTTTCCTTTACGTTTTTCTCGAAACTACTTTTTTTCTAAACGGTGTACACGATATCTCCCGGTCTACTCAACCGATTTGGTTGAAATTTACAGCGGTTATTTTTTTTTTTTAATAGACTTCTCGCGGGAGAGGCGAACCTATAGCGCCGAGTGGGCGCTCCGAGATGCCATCAAATAACTGTTGCAGTTCTTTTTGAACAGTTGCGGGTTGTAACGCTCTGGGAACACTCGCGTGGGAAGGGAGTTCCACAGCTTCCCCGCTCTGTAGAGGAACGAGTTCTGATGCAGGGAGGATCGCGCCGTCGGGAGATGAAACACAAACTGATGCGATCCGTCAGATTGTCTTGTGGAGCGCATATAAGCCGAATTACGTGGAACAATACCACGAATCTCTGAAGAACAGTACCCGTGATAATATCTGTCAAACAGACAGAGGTCGGCTACGCGCCTTCGATGTGATAGCGACTGTAGTCTAGACGTCAGCGCCGAGTCCCCGATCAGGCGGATCGCTCGTCTCTGTATGCTCTCAAGTAGGTCGAGGGTATGTTTAGGAGCCGAGCTTCAAGCATGAGAGCAATATTCGAGCGCGGATCTAAGTTAGGATTTATATAGGAGAAGAAGTTGGGCCGGAGTAAAATATTTCTTGGCTCTAAAAAGATAGCTCAGTTTTCCTGAGGCAGACCTGGCGATACTCGACACGTGTTTATGCCATGATACATTCCCACTGACCGTCACACCGAGCAACTTTAGACTCTCCCCAGCCTCGAGGGTCCGACCATTCATCATCAGCTGTGGAACCGATGATCCACTTTTCTTTGTGAATGTTGTGTATTGTGTCTTCGCTGCATTGAAGTCGACGAGATTAGCCCTTCCCCACTGCAGGACCCTATCTAGATCCTGATTCAGAGAGTCAATCTGTCTGCATCTCAGCTGATGCGACGCAGATGCACCTGTGGCGATTTTTGCGAGCGTCACTACTTACCTGCTCATCTACCACCAGGTAACCCCTAATCATAGCACGGCAAGTTTCAACCAAGCGTGTACTCACCTGCATGGGTTATTCCTATAACCTCGAAAAACCTGTAAAGCACAATGTCTGCTGATACGAAAATTATATCAGCAATAACAGACAATCCCTACATGGGCATATAGAAACCTGAAAAGCATGACTTACCTGCCCATACGACTAACCATCGCTGCAATGCTTAACTGCGCTGAAGTAAAACACCATCAGCAACACAAGCGTTTCTATAGCAAGGGCTAATTGGTCGCACATCTAGCAACCAACATGACATTGGCTCCTACCAAAGAAGTGTCTCCCAAGAAGTCGGCTGCAATGCCACAAGAGATGTTCCTTTTCCCTTTCGTTCTTTAATGCATGCCCACATCGGTCACTAAATCAAGCCACACGAAATGGAAACGCGCACCATGTACTGCAAGGCAAAATACGGTTGCATATGCAGCGAGCAACACTGCCAAAGTACCAATGAAATGCCCCTAACATACCATTTACTAGGATATGGGAATCTTTCCCACACAGTGCTGGCTGGATAGACATATCCTATCATGGAAATGGATATACACGATCAGCAATAGTGCTTTACAAGTGGCTGATCGTGTAAACATTGTAACCCTTTTCAGGAGGACCTGCCCCAGCTGCGAGGGTTGTTTATTTTTGATTAATATGATGTTCACGGTTCGCATGCTGGGCGACACGCGCGATGAGCAACCAAAGGGGATCATCGTGTGTGTGCGTGCAGCCTTTCTGCGGTGGCACACTGATTCGAGAAAGAGGATTACCAAATATGGTCATCGGGACCATGGATTGAGTTTGGGTATTCGGTCGCTTCAGTGGCATTAGGCAGTAGCGTTGTGGATACGGCGAAGACACGTTGTCTCATAAAGGAAATAACCTAATTACGTGACACCAGTATACTTCTTAACTAAGGCTAACAAGTTCAGTTTTATACCGTGTAACTTCCCGATTGTACATAATCGAAATGACCTAATTAAGTGACATTTGTATACTTCGTAATTAAGGCTAATAAGTTCAGTTTTATACCGGGTAACTTCCCGATCGTACATAATCGAAACAATTATACGAGGGTTCCCTCTTATGTTTCGGGATTTGGCAACCCTAGTGTTGCAATCCGGCAATTGACAGCTCTGTCGTAAAGTTGGACATCTTTAAGGTTATACGCACTCAGAACGTTTTGACATACGAGCGCTATTTGTGTTGTTTACAGTAACTTGCAAGATTCATCTCGGCCCAAAAATGGAATTAAATCGTCAACATTTTCGTGCGATTATTTTGTACAACTTTCGGCGTGGATTAACTCAGCAACAGTGCATGGATGGACTTAATTCAATTTTTGGCGATGAAGCTCCATCAAGGACCAGTGTTTATCGATGGTATGGTGAATTCAATCGTGGTCGTAGTTCACTCCAAGATGAATTTCGTGAAGGTCGTCCAAAATCAGTTGTTGTTCCGAAAACCATTGATGCTGTGCGCGAACTGATATTGGAAGATCGTCATGTGACCTATCGTGAGATTGAGACAACCTTAGGCGTTAGTGGGACCAGCATACATTCAATATTGCATAAACATTTGACTGTCAAAAAAATTTGTTCGCGTTGGATCCCACACAATTTGTCAATCGCCCAAAAAAAGGCTCGTGTCAATTGGTCGAAAGAAATGCTCAAAAAATACGGTCGCGGTGCTTCGAAACACGTCTATGACATCGTGACAGGTGATGAATCGTGAATTTACGCGTATGAGCCCGAAAGTAAACAGCAGTCGACTGTCTGGGTGTTTCAAGATGAGCCAAATCCAACAAAAGTTGTTCGCGCACGAAGCACTTCCAAGCTAATGGTCGCCTGTTTTTTCGGAAAAACTGGACATGTCGCAACCGTACCACTAGAACACCGCAGAACAGTCAATTCTGAGTGGTACACAACCATTTGTTTGCCAGTTGTCTTCCAAGAAATCAGGAAAACCAACCGCCGAAGACGGATCACTCTTCACCACGACAATGCGAGCTCTCACACATCGGCTGCGACAACTGCATTTTTGAGCACCCAAAACATCGATTTGATGGGTCATCCGCCGTATAGTCCTGACTTGGCACCGAATGACTTCTTTTTATTCCCGTACGTAAAAAACAAACTGAGAGGTCAACGTTTTTCGACACCTGAAGAAGCGGTTGCTGCATTCAGAATGCATGTGTTGGAGATACCTCAATCAGAGTGGCAAAAGTGCTTCGACAATTGGTTCAAACGCATGCAAAAGTGTATAGATCTTCATGGGGAATATTTTGAAAAACAATAAAGTGATTTTCGATGATTAATATTTGTTTTTGTTCTCTAATCCCGAAATATAAAAGGCAACCCTGGTAACTCACCGATTGTACATGATCGAAATGACCTAATTACGTGACACCAGTATACTTCTTAATTAAGGCTAACAAGTTCAGTTTTATACCGTATAACTTCCCGATCGTACATAATCGAAATAATTATAACTCACCGATTGTACATGATCGAAATGACCTAATTAAGTGACATTTTTAATACTTCTTAATGAAGCTGATAAGTTCATTTTTATACAGTGTAACTTCCCGATTGTACATAATCGAAGTAATGTAATTAAGTGACATTTTTATAATTAAGCTAATAACTTTATTTTTATACAGTGTTAATTACACCGATTGTACATAATAGAAATAGAAGCTAATTAAGTGACATTTGTATTCCTCGTAAGCAATCGAATCAGCGTATTTAATATCCCCTTGTTTATATTGGATGTACGCTGTTTTTTTTTTGGTATTAACAATAAGGCTTTAAACTGTGTTTATTTTAATTTGTATGGAATCACCAGATTTTGTTAAAAGAACAATAAAGATAATAGACTTAAGTAAACCGCAGTTTTTTACCTTGAGCGACAAGACACGACGGACGAGTAAGCAGTTGGGACGTCTTGGTGAACCAGTGTCGGACGGACACACTACCAAGACCATACTAAAAGTAAAACCCCATACACCAATCGGCCGAACACTCGAAAAGGAGGAAACAAGCGTACTATCATCCGCAAAACTGAACACTTTGTTATCCGTTGCCTCCAACAAATCATTTATGTGAAGCAAGAACAAAGTTGGAGCCAAAATAGAACCCTGTGGCAGCCCTGAATTAACAGGATACAGATCCGAACACTCGCCGTGCACAACAACCCGGATCGACCGATTCTCGAGGAAACTCCTCGTCCAGTCGCAAAGCTGTTGGGAAAGTCCATATGAACGAAGTTTGCTCAGCAATGCCCCATGCCAGACGCGGTCAAAAGCCTTGGAGATATCCAATGCGACCGCCCTTGATTCACCGTGCCATTCATTCGCAGATGTCCATATATCGATTATAAGTGTCAAAAGGTCTCCCGTGGACTGTCTGCCACGGAATCCGTATTGACGATCATTCAGAAGTTCGTTGCACTCCAAATACTTAATTAACTCACTATCGATGACTTTTTCCACCACCTTACACAACATAGACAGTAATGCTATCGGACGGTAATTTTGTGGGAGGCACTTTTTTCCTGTCTTTGGGATTGGCTGAACTCGAGCGATTGTCCAGCAGGCAGGGAAGGTCCTCCGTGCATAAGATAAGCGGAAGAGTCTGCCAAGAACCGGCGATAGTTCTGGAGCACTGTTCTTAAGGACTATTGCTGGTATTCCGTCCGGACCAGTTGCCTTCCTACAATCCAGATCACGTAGAATGCGTTGAATAGTCATCATCATCATCGGCACTACAACCGGGATCTGGTCTTGGCCTTATTTAGCAAGTCCTGAGGCTTGTTAAATTTTCCATAATGATTTGTTTTTTCCGGGCAAGGTCATTAGTCTTGCGCCAGAGGCTCCTCGACGGGGAATCGAACCCCGGTCTCCCGCGTGACAGGCGGGTATACTAACCACTATACTATCGAGGAGCTGAATAGTACGCGGGCGAAATCTCACATCCCGCATGGAAGACCGCACCGATGCGACCACACGTGCCTCCAAAAGATCGGGATCGAGGTTTGAATTCGCGGAAAATAAATTCGCGAACACATTAGAATTTGTGACTAACGTCCCGCTGTCTGTCACCAACGGAGGAAAAGAGGAGGAAGTGAAGTTACTTCTGACAGCCCTTGGCATTGACGAGAAAGAGCGCGAACCAGTCGGGCACTGAAAGAGTTTATTAATCACTCTGTCGTTGGGAGCTTTCTTCACGGTATCAATCGCCCGGTTGCACGCGTTTCTCATTCTAACAAAATTCGTTCTGTTAACATCGGTGGGTTTATCAGACAAACTTCGTTTGATGGAATGTGGAATATACATCTCCATCCCCAGAAGAATAATCTCTGATGCCGACTCCGCGCAAGCGTTAACATCGGACTTTCCGAAGCACACCTCGGACCAAAGAATGGATGCGAAGGAATTCCGCGAATCCTCCCAGTTAGCAGCCCCATACTTCCATACATGGCGAAGCTGCCTAGGCCGGTTATTCGCTTGATATGCAAGTGCTTGCGCGAAAGATACCAAGCAGTGATCTGAGTTTCCCAGTGGTGCAGAAACTTCTACGGTATAAGTACTCGGTTAGGATGTCAAAAACATATCCAGGGTCTTCGCATAATCCCCTCGGGCATCCGGCACTCGCGTCGGTTCCTCCACGAGTTGAGTCAAGTTGTGGCTTACAGCAAATATCTCCGCCAGCCTCCCAGCCTCGTCGGTTCTGTTAGAATGTAACAACCACCCGGAATTGTGCACATTAAAATTGCCAAGGACAACAATTTCAGAAGCTGGGTGGTTGATCTGTATCTAGTCGATAATATGTGAAAGATGCTCGAAAAATGTCGCCGGTCGATCGTCATTTAGGGAGCGGTAAAGACAACCGAGAAATTTAAAGGAATACCTCATCGCGACCCTGAACCATATGATGTCCATATTATTGGGTTCCAACGCCTCCATCCTCTGGCAAGCCAGATTGGACCGCGCGAAGACGCAGACTCCGCCCTTAAAACGGAATCTCGAATGTAAGTCGTATCCTGAGGAACGAAGGTATGTCGAATCAGTTGACGAATCGACCTGGGTTTCAGTTAGGGCAAGGATATCACGTTTCGTGGTTTGCAAATATTGGTGGACGGCGTTTACGTTCGTATTGGTGAAACTGATGCCCCTGATGTTACAAAATGCCGTCACCAGTCGAGCGTCGGCCGAGCCTCGAGAGCGAGCCCGGTTATGCGATGACGAACCTCTTAAAGTTCCATTATTTATCATGATATCTGCATGATGTTCCCCCTGACATAGTCCCCCCGGAGATCCGAATGGGAGACTAGTTTACCTCCGGAATTCTTTATATCAGAAGGCACCATCATCTCCGTGTCAGTCCGGGCCATCAGCCACACATCCGAAACACCGTCGAAGATTTCTCTCGGCGATATCGCGGAATGTACAGCGTGACGGGGTGGTATCTCACGTTGGGGCCGACTACCACCTAACCAACCTTTTCTCGAACCGCTCCATCAGCCAAGCTCCGAAAGATGGCCATTGATTTCTCCCGACCATTTCACGGAGCCTAAAGCTTGAAGGGGGAGTATTTCACCGGGCGCACAGGGCGTTAGGGCCCCGGCTACCCCTTGGCCTTTAGTCGCCTCTTACGACAAGCCTGCCTAGCTGTGAGTATATTCTAACGCCCTACTCACAGGGCACGATTAATATTATATAAAGCGTGACGTAGGCTTTTTGTGATTGAGTATCATGCTCGATAGTTATACATTTTTTAATTCAAATTTGAGTTCAAATTCTCAAACAGCTGCCATTTCTACAAATTAAATTTAAAAAATTATTTCCTACGTCCGGCTATAATTATTACCCCTCTAAACAATAAAAAAAAATGTTTTTGTGTTTTAGACAATGCCTAGCAAAGAAATCAAGTCGGCTCATATCTCCGCCATTTTTTGATTTTGTTTCAATTTTTAACACTGCAAATTATTTATAAAAATACAATGTGGTGTGTAAAATAAAGATTATTTTATTATATCTAATGACTGTGGTTTTTTTATACCTATTTTTCCGAACGCCAAGGTGGCGTAACCCCTTTATATTGCACCTATCCTGTTATAGTCCATTATTTAAGTGTTCGCGAAATATAACAAACAATTTTAAAAAACCACTACTTCTTCATCAATTCCACCAGGAAATTGCAGCCCTGAGGACAGTTACAAACAAATTTCTTAGAAGAATTCTTTATACACAACGTTCCTTACCACGGTTCTTAATCTCTTGAGAATCTTTGTAACTCACGGTTAAAGTTGAGTGTGAGCTCCTAAAGCGGAATTACTAATTAAAAGTAGCTTCAACGTGCAACAGTCAATTCTAGGATTCTGTATAATTTAATAAGAGTATTGAATCAATATGACTAAATTGAGGCCCAAGTTATTTTTTAGTTACATCAAAGTAAAAACACATTCGATACACACCAAATGTGGAGGTGCGTACCGATCACCAAACCACATTGATAGATTGCGTATTTTGAAAAAGGTCTATATAGAATTATGCGTTGTTATTACTGATTTCAAAAAGGTCCTTCTGATATAAAACTGATTTCAAAAAGGTTCTTCTGAGTAGACATTGATAACACATATTTAAACGAAACCAAACTTACTCGGCAAAAAACAATTGAATAAAAGAAAATAAAAAACCTAGTAAAAGGATTTATCATACTTGCACGCCGTTTGAAGTTTTGAAAGGTATATGTCTAAATATATAAACCCAAGACACAACCCAAAGCTTTTTCACTTGAACTCTGTGTTAATCAAACAGAGCCCATAGCCAATAGGGACCAAGCGGTGATCTTACATTTGAATTGGTTTGTGTGTTATTCTGGGGTGGATCTTACCTATTTCCTGTGTGTCGCTATTGTTTTCGTTAGGGAGGTGATCGATTTATTTTTACAATGCAGAATAATCTTCCGACTTGCAGAGTTTGCTTGCAGAGTACATCCGATTTTTTTGAATTTAATTCCCCCATCAACTCTGATAATCGGAACAACACGGGAGTTACCTTCTTAGAGTTTTTCTGTGAGTGCACACGCATCGAAGTGGAACCTTATGAGTTGGGGTCAGAGTGCTTTTGTTTACCTTGTGGAGAAGAATTGCGGTCGTTTTATAAATTTGTAAAAATTGCTGAAATGAATGATTGTATTCTGAAGGAAAGAATTGTTCTGGAAGATAAACAATTTACAGCATCGGAGGTATGTTCACGGAACTATTCTATTTTTAAATATTTCATCACAATTCTGTATTTTATCTCAAAATAGATTATAGTGTGGGAGCCAGAATCTGAGGACATTTGTACGCTGGACAATGGTCTGAGAGAAAGTGGAGAATCTAATCCTGAAATTCGAAACAACATCAGTAGAACATCTGAAATTGAATATTTTAGGGAGACGGCAAAGTTTGTTAGTGATCCATATCCCAATATCTCAAACGAAGTGTTGATTTATGAAACAGACGTGGAGAGTGTAGATGAAAACTTGATCAAAATAATCAACAAAAACTCGAAGGAAAATCATAGGAAGTATTCGGAGCAAAGTTTGACGGAACTGTATGGTAAAGGTAACACATTTGTTCGTTATAAAAAATCTAACGGGCGTAGCTTATTGAATACTTTAGCTTATGAAATTACTAGGGGGATCATCTAAATACTGAGACAAAGCGAACTATCCTGTTGAACAATTGAGCAAGTATACTTTCTAGACAAGTCCTGGGCGTATGTAGTTTTTCTTACATATCATCATCATCATCATTATCGGCACTACTTAGCAAGTTTCGAAGCTTGTTAAATTTTCCATAATAATTTATTTTTACGGGCGAGGTTATTAGCCTTGCGCCGTGTCTTACCAATCATACCAACACTTTAATGTACAACCCTGTTTTTAGTGCCGCGCTCTTTATCAGAGTAAAATTTACATCAACAATCCTTGTTGTTCTTTTCCCAATGTCAATATCATCTGCATAACCAATATCCAGGTTGGCTTATACAAGATTTCCTCTCTCGTCATTAGATCGAAACCCGCCAACGTCAGGTTGTACTGGAGAATGCCAGTTCATGCCCTTGTCCAATTCCATTAAACATTTTTAGCGACCTGGTTATCTCCACCTGGTTTAGCGCAATGGTCACATGGTTTAAGATGTATATATACAAGATTTTATATACTTTGCGGATATATTTCACTGGGTTTTCCGAGTATGTTCAGGACTTGCTGCCTTGAAAATTTTGGAAGCCAGCAAACAGCTCATTGACTTGTTTGTCTAATAAAACGAAGCAATTCCAAGGAAGAGTGCTATTCATCCACTGGGCAATGCAGACAGCAAACAAATCTCTTTAAGTGAGAATCAAAGGAACTACAGTCCATATAAACCAAATTCTCGTTAAATTTTCCGTTCTGTGATTTCCTAATATTGTTCATCATCATCATCGGCTACAACCGGAATCCGATCCTGGCCTCATTTCACAAGTCTCTCCACTGGTCCCGTTTCCGAGCCGATGCATCCAGTTTGGCACTCTCGGATTCTGGGCATCCTGGTCCACGCCATCCCTCCATCACTGACAAGGTCTGCCGCACTGTCTCCTTCCATACTTCCTGTCACAAAGGATTTTCCGGACAGGCTCCTCTTCGCTCATTCGAGCTAGGTGTGCCGCCCGCCGAAGTCTACCGAGCTTCATTTTTCTTACAACGTTAGCTGCAAGATAGATCGCGTACAACTCATGGTTGTAGCGTCTCCAGAATCGCTCTCTCTCTCTCTCTCTCTCTCTCTCTCTCTCTCTCTTTCACACACATACGGGACCAACAATTCTCATTAAGACCTTCCTCTCGAACGCGACTAAGAGTTTCGAGTACCTTTTATTGAGCATCTAAGTCTCGAATCCATACATGACTAGTGGTAAGACCATGGTCTTGTACAGTAGTAGATTGGATGTTCTGGATAAATTTCGGGATTTAAAGAGCCTTGATAGACCATAGTAGGCTTTGTTGGATTTGATCAGTCGTTCGCGTGTTTCTTCTCCCATATTGTTATCGGCTGATACTATTGACCCAAGGTACTTAAAGGATTGCACTACTTCAAATTCGTGCTCCACTACCCTGATAGTTTGACCAACGTTAGGTCTTCTCTTCGCAGAAGTTGCCACCATGTAGTTAGTTTTTCCCTCATTAATGTGCAGTCCCAGGTTTTGTCCCGCCTGCTCGATTTGGGTGAAGAAGTCCTGTACAACCGGAACGGATCTACCGATGATGTCGATGTCATCTGCGTAGGCAAGTATCTGGCTGGACTTGGTGAAAATAGTCCCTCTATTTGTAATTCCAGAGTCTCGGATTGGTTTCTCCAACGCTAGGTTGAAAAGGAGGCAGGCGAGGCCGCCCCCTTGTCGGAGTCCATTAAAGATGTTTATTGGTTTCGACAGCAATCCCGCTATTTTTACTTTACTAGTTACGTTGGACATGGTCAACCTACAAAGTAATATCAATTTTTTTGGAATGTCGAACTCTCTCATGGCATTATATAGTTATACCATGGCTATACTGTCGTAGGCGGCCTTAAAGTCTATAAATAGATGATACAATGGAATCTTAAATTCCAGACATTTTTTCCATTGCCTTTCTAAGAGTGATTTGATGTAACGCTGTCCCTCCTTATTTGATCAGCTCAGCTGGTATGCCATCAGCTCCAGGGGCTTTGTTTGATTTGAGCTGCCTAATGGCTTTTAATGTTTCCTCAATACTTGGTGCGGCAGCATTTGGTCTTGATATTGCATTAGTGGAACCTCCAATTCTTCTGTGAGCTGACCGTTTAGTAATTCATTAAAGTGCACTTCCCATCGCTCCGGAATTACTTCAGGATCGGTGATCAGATTACCCTCTTTGTCCTTCCAGTAAGTGCAGAGTGGTGTGTACCGCGTCATACTGCGGATTATTTGGTAGAACTTCCGCGCCTGGTGCGGACCTCGCTCTCTATTTTTCTCTGTTTCACAGACAAGATTTTTTTCCCAGACACTTTTCTTCTATCTGTGTCCTTTTTCTGATCTTCAGAGCTCTTTGAATTTCTCCTCACCGTACCCGCGTCCTATGAGACTGCTGCATTGCCCGGTCCGCGACGTTCTTACGTTCAATCTCTAGATTCCACTCATCATCAAACCAGTCGTTCCGATCTCCACGACTACTGCCTAAGATGGAATTGGCAGTGCTAATGACAGTATTCTTAAGGCGTGTCCATTTCTCTTTTACGCCCGGCATTCTGGCACCAGGACTTACTCTCCCTCAATTGAGCTCTTCGAGGGCGAGTCTTAACGCATGACCAAAGGGGTTACTGGTATTATCATTGCGTAAGGCAGCCGTGTTGATTCGAACCTGATCCACGGATGCAATGCGTCTCCGTAAGGCAATCCGCGCTCGGAAAACTGTACCAACAAGATAGTGATCCGAGTCGACGTTGGCACCTCGATACGTTCGTACCGTCATCAGGGTCGAGGAGTGGCGGCGATCTAACAACACGCGATCAATTTGATTGCCAGTGGCTCCATCAGGTGATACCCAGTTGGCTTTGTGGATATCATTACGCGGAAACCTGGTACTCGCAACCACTAAGTTCTTTGATGGTACGAGTTTGATGACTCGTAGTCCATTGTCATTAGTGCTTTCATGCAAACTATGGGAACCTGTGTAGTGCCTGAAAACCGGATCCCGATATATTTTGGCATTCAAATCATTAAGAACGACTTTCATATCGCACCTTGGGCAGGCATTGAGGGCCCGTTCGACCTTCTCATTCTTGTTTTTCGTCGTCAGGGGGTCCTCTGTAGGTCGGTGAACGTTTATGAGGCTTATGTTCTAAAACGTACCTCGCACGCGAGCCCTGCACAGCTTTTCGTCTATTGCATTAAAGCCGATAATGGCAGGCTCCAGGTTTTGGCTGACTAGAAAGCCTACCCCGTTTTCATACTCGTTTTTTTTTGAATAACACCAATCCCGGTCCATCTCATTTCTTGTAATGCTGTTATCTCAGATTTATATCTGGTCATCGGCTAGCTATTGTGCAGCTCGAGCTCTGTATAGTGAGCGGACATTTTATGAGAAAATTCTCGAATCGTTTAGCTAGTTTGGTTTCCGTGGTCGTCGTCGTGTATCCGCTCCATATCCGAGGCTTGTTAGTTTGTCCATAGCAATTTGTCTTTCCGGGCAAGGCTATTAGCCTTGCGCCAACCTTTCTCAGGATGTCTCTGCATTCATTGGTTCACTACTTGGCGGGTGCCAAATTAGGTATCCAGGGGTGCCACGTGGAAACTGCATGTCAACTTGGATTGAACAGGACAAGGGCCGTCCAGGCCCTCGCCAGATTGAAAGCAATCAGTGACTTTGCCCTGTCTGTTCGCTCCCATACCCCCTCCTAATATTGTTACAGTGATGATGATTAAGTACATTTCCCAAGCACCATAGTAGCGCAACTTGTAACTGTCAATGTAAGTTTGATCTCATGTTTGCGCTGTTACACTTTTTCTAAAGTATACAAAAAGTAACACAGCATTAGACTTGTCTCGATATCTCTTTAACTTTGTCTTCCTTTCACTGTCGGAAACTTCTTCTTAGTGAGAAATTGTAATACTTTTGTTTTAGATGTTGTCTAGATATTATCCAAAAACTTTGCTGCTGCCCAATGATTGGTGAACTCCATTCCTAAGTTCCCATTTTTGAAAGCATCCATATTAATATCAATATAAGATAATGCGTACAATGCATCGAGAGGAGGACTCAGGTTACCTTTACAATTTCTAAGAGTTGTTATGTAATTTTTTACAATTTAATACTCGTATAAGTATTTTTTTTAATTTAATATAGTAATATATTATCATCATCATCATCATCGGCACTACAACCGGGATCCGGTCTTGGCCTTATTTAACAAGTCTAAGGCTTGTTAAATTTTCCATAATAATTTGTTTTTCCGGGCAAGGTTATTAGCCTTGCGCCAATAGTAATATATTATAGGGATAAGTAAATGACATGTAAAGGACTTACTTGGTCGACCGTGGAGCAGTCGCTGTTCCTGCTGGAAGGTTGCAGCGGGCGTTGAGCGTTGTGCTCCCCTGTTCAGCTTGTTGTTCTTCTTGATTATTAGTGTGTATCTCTTAGCGAGTCCTCTACTTCAAACCTTTCTTCTTCGCCAGAAGCTGCTCCTCGGGATACAATTATTCTATTATATTCGGGATCATATACCGGTAGAATAGCACTTGCAATTGAGCACTTGGATCTACGACGTTGTTTTCCAATTCGAGTGTTAGCTGGTTTTTCAGTTCTATATCGGAATTTGAGCTCGATCCAGTAATTACGATTGTTCTCGTTCGTAGTTTTATGTCGAATGAATTAATTTTTATTTTCGCCGTTAACGTTTAGTTTTAATTCGGCGCCAACGCCGTTTTTTATTATTTTTTTCTGCCTAGTAGAATTTGCATGAAGTAGTTTATGCAAATTAGCTACTTGACGATATTTCTTCGCTCTACGGGTAGAGAATTAGTGAGTGTTAGGCGAGGACATGGACGCGAGGTCCGTAACAAAGTCTCCATTCAGTTAACTCTTTACAACATAATAGTGCACGTGTTCACACATTGACCGTGAACCGCCAGTATTTTGTGCTCTTGTGATAAAATCCGCAAGCAATGCTTTTTGACGTGATCGTAAGTAAAGTATTGTATAACAATATTCAGTTTATTTATTCATCTTAATGCTAAATATTAATTTGAACTTGCAGCCACGAATCACGATCCAACGAACTGTGTTCTCATTTTCACGAATGTACTGCTCTGATTGACTATGAATTATAGGACCAACCAAAATTCAGTTTGTCCCCTTTGTCACGATGTGATTGTGAATTACAATTTTGTTTCAAATTTATCTCCGTTATTGCCATTCCACAGTATTAGTGCGGACATAAGAGTTAACCGACTGGGAAAGAATTTGAAAGGGATTGGATTATGTAAACAAAAGATTACCAAGGAAAAAACTCGCAATTCGTACATTTTGAAACCAGGCAGAGAACTCAACATATGCCGACCCTAGACAAAAAACTGCTGGGCAATAACATTGAAATTATGTTACATATTGAAAGTTTTGAACGGACGTGGCACGTTGATATGGTAGTAAAGCCGCCTCAATGTCTGAGTTAGTAAGGAGGTTGTGTCTTGCGTTTGATTGTGCAAACCTAAGTTCAACTGACGACTTGTGGCGGTTCCGCCAAACCCCACTGCTACTTACCTGAAGAATCCCCATAACTTCAACCCAACCTTATAAGTTTCGCTAATGCAATGGCATTAGCACCTTAAATGATTTACGCATCTAGGTTATCTAAGGTATAACCTAAAAGTCCCTGTAAAAGAATTCTTACCTTTCATGCATCTCTTCGCATACAAATTCCCTACAAGAATTCTTTCCATTATACAGGAGCATAAAACAAAAACCTATTCGGTACCTTCGGTTGCTAGGCAAATTCCAACCTTCCCACACCTGCACCGCAATCTCCCCGCAGCAAAAACATTTCCTTCCCAAGGATAATTAATGCTTTCAATGCATTATCTGGAAATGCCTGTAAAGAAATTTTCCTACAAGGGCATTCATACATGTATCAATGCATCTCTGCATTAACGATCAAGAACCGAATTCCCAATTAGTGTAGATATTCACACTAGAGTTCGACCCTGGCGTCGCCTTAGATGGCATGCACAATTGACACAGATGGTATACACAACCGTCATTGTGTAACCATCTAAATTACTTTCCAAAGACTTGCAACTATTGATTCAGCTGCAAGCACTTCTCTCGGAAATACTTCTTTGTTTGAATTTTCAAACAATCACCAACGTCGCGCTTAGCCGAAGGATTGGATTCAATAGCATAAACATATGCAAACAAAAGAATCCGATTCTTCCAGTCGGCAGAGATACGATATACGATCTCCATGGTATAAAGTATCGCAATCCCTTTTAGCACCTAATGAGTGGCTGCTATTTAATCAGCTGACCCTCATTACTGAACAATGCCTTAGGTTGCTTCTTCCTTTGTTCTGCATCCCTTGTCTAGGTTTCGTTTCTCTTTGACCTGCGAGCGTTAGTAAACAATCTGATCTCAACGATCGACTTCACGCACACCACTACAGGACCTCACCAGTGAGATCCTTCTTCCTCGTTTTCACCACGAGAGGAACACTTTCTCTCTCGGGGAAACTCACCCCATTAGCGAGTCGGCTCTGCACGAGCCGTTTATCGCGGAGTCCTTTTCCATCACCAAGCCGAGTCGGTCGGGTCTCCACTATGCTACCGTAGCGCTGCGGTACGCGTAAATACGATGGGCCGCCTTTTAACCATCGAGGGGTACGATCGGAGCTCGCACCCCTGTGAGTCGTGAGTGTGCAAAATGGCAAACGCCAATATCCGCCGTCCTGCCTGTTGAATGTGACATCCAGATCGCATACCGTTAAACAATTTAAATCGCATAAAGTAAAACAACTCCCAATTATGCGCAAAGTGTTATTTCAGTAATAAGTTTGATGTGTAGTCTGATAAAGTGTGATGTCTACATTAGCGGGGACATTAATTGTGCTTATCTTTAAAGTAGTTTGTATTGCGCCAGCCATTAAAGGAACAAATAAAGTGATAATCTAATTAATAACTTAAATCAGTGCGTTTGACTTTCTTTCCCGGTGTACGTCTTGCTCTGCGGTTCGGAGCTTTTACTCACCAGGTGAACTATCTTTCAGCGGAACTTTGTCTTGGTTAAGCTAGTGGAAGGAAGTGAACCTAGTGCCCGTGTCTTGGCTCAACACTTCCTCCCCCATAGACTCTTGCTATTGTACAGTTCGGCACAATTACTGAGTGGTAGGTGCGGTCCCAAAACCTAGTCGTCCGGTGAAATACCACCCCATTAAGCTATAGGTTTCGTGAAATGGTTGGCAGAAATCCTTGAGCATCTTTCGAAGCTTGGCTGATGGACCCGGTTGAGATAATGAGCATCTCAGAGCGCTGACTCAGCGCTATACGTTCGCCTTTCCTAGGAGATGTAGAATAAACAAAATAACAAAGTATGATGAAGAGTGCATAAGTATAATCACATTTTGCATATAAACTTCAGATTGTTTTCAGGATGCATTAAATTATTTCATCTTATAATTTTCTTCAAACTTGACTATGTCACATCACCGTGACATGAGTCATAAAAAACTTTCTATCCATTAAATAAAAAATAAAATATCCAAACTTTTGTGAGCATGAGAGAGTATGCGTAGGTAAGGTGGTGCATCAGTAAAACAAACGTTTCAATACTTTTAACAATTATAAATGTAATTTAAACTTAAAACTAAAGCAAACAGATGTTATAGTAATATAATAGTAATAGTAGACAAAGTCTTAGTTTTTTTAAAACATTATCATTTTTAGGTCCATCTGAATGTGCATTTTGTCATGAAATACTGAGGAATCAGAAAGCTCTCGATAAACATCTGATAGACGAACATCAAAGGCGGTCACAACCCTGCAAAGTATGTGGCAAAATGGTGATACGTTTACGGGAGCATCTCTTAATACACTTTCGAGAACGAAACAATTTATCCAGACCTAAAGCGGAATGCCCGATTTGCTTTCGTAAAATATCCAAGCAAACGCTGAGCCGACATATGCGGTTAGTTCATAAGCGGGAATTCAAAAATCAAACGTGTTCCCTGTGCTGTAAGTATAATATTCTAATTATCGTTGTTTTTCATTCCTCATACTTTGCCTTGTTTTCAACAATCAAGTTATCGCAGCCTCTTTAAATATAACCATTTTTTTTATTACAAATCAAATCAAATCTGGTGCATGTTCGTTTTAACTGTTGACATTTTATGTGCGTCCAACTTCTAATTTAATAACCACCCAGAATATACCCATATCATCTGAAACCAAAAACGATTATCTAAATGCATGACACTTCCACATTTACCAGACCGGACGAACTCGTTCAATTTTCATCTCACTATCCATCTTTCTTCTGCAGTTAGAGACATACTCTACACTAACCTCTAAAGTAACCCTGCAGGAAGTTATCAAAGAATGTTACCGCCTTCCACTACATCAATATTCCAGATTCCAGGCTAACATCCCAGTATATTTCTAACACCCTTGGGGGCGTAGACGATTCTGCTGATCGCAAGGCAGACAGCAGACAACGATGTCTTTATTTCAAAATACAATCTGTTCCGTGTTATTTTATTTAAAGCTTTTAGTATGAGAATTACATTTTATTTGGAAGTGTTCAGTTAAACAACAATACGTTTATTTACACGTCAGCAAAAAAAAAAATCACCCTCCAAAGAATGTAATATTTAATATACGAGGCTTGACCTTCATTCTCGGTCAACTCAAATTATTTTGCTCATTATGTATTTTCTGAACAATTTTTTTTTGCGCTAACGCGCACAAAAGGGAATAATTGAAGTACCCCTAAATGTTAGAGCACAGTGGGAGCGGATGGAGAGGAAGTGGATAAGGAAAGCAGGTGTCGATGTATAATGGTCTTGAATGCCTGGACATTACAACGACGAGGAAACACATGATCAGGCAGAGCAGTCCACATTCGTGTGGTCCCACTAAAAAATGACTATGTTTATTTGTACGCCAGAAGTTGACTTTCAGTGTGAACTGATGCGCATTCACAGATTGACGGGTATCGCGAGAAATTGTCTGAAGGGGCGGAACGCATTCAGCAAGTTCATCTGAGCAACGACCGTGATAGTATCTATAGAAAAGAGACAGGGATGATACGTTGCGCCTATGTTCTAACGACGGAATTGATCCCGGTTGGGTTCCCAATAAGTTTCACTGCTCGTTTTTACATCCTATTGAGCACGTGTGGTGCAGTTTTGGATGCAGCTAACAAAATATGGGAGTTGAACTCCTTTTCGGGACAAATGTACGCCTTTTAAATAGTGGCCAGGTTGGATGGAGTGAAGTATTTTTTGCATCTCTTAAGAAACCCCATACATTTGGCCGCACTTTCCACAACTTCAAATAAGTAGTCGCTCCAATTAAGAGTGAAATTAATTCGAGTCCCGAGGATTGATAGTTCCTTGACTTCGTCGATCGAAGTGCCGTTCATGGATAGTATATTTACTTTGGGGTTCGCCTCTGACGACAAGTGGCAGCACTGAGTTTTCAAGGCATTGAATTCTACTCGGTTAGATAATCCCCATTGATATATCTTGTTGAGGTCGGAATTCAATGCATCAAGCATAAACTGCTGGTTAGTATTGACGTTCGAAGAGTTTGATCGGGAATGTTCATATGTGTATGAGAAACTCAATGTGCAAACTTAGCAAACGAGTAAATTGGGTTTTGAGTAATTGACAAGACATCATTTATAGCCATCGGGAAGAGAGTGGATGAGAGTACCAAACCCTGGAGAACACCTGCATTAATATGATGGAAGGCAGATTTGACACCATCAAGAACCACTTGGATTGAACGGCCAGAAAGAGTCTCTTATCCATTGGGCAGTGAATTGTCATCGCCGAAGTAGTGGATGGAACGGCTCCACTTTTCGGTAAGGTACGCTATAGCGTTTGAAATAATAGTGAAGAAGATCGTGTGATTCGAACAGACGCTATGACAGCTCGAATCACGAAAAAAATTTTACCTAAGCGTTACACATCAGGCTACTGACCGTGTTTAGAATTTGATTTCCAAACTCGACTATATTCCACTGATGTGAATTATTTTTATTTATCGCTTAGTATACGGTTCTGATGTATTTTTCTTATTCGATTTTTCGTTCGGTGTTCTTCACTATTTTTGCCTGTGAATTGTGTGTGTATCTGTTAGAATCGCTACAATGCCATCAAATCTCCTGTAGACCCGTTGCTACGAAAGCCATATTGGTGGCCATTGAGTAGATTATTTGATTCGATATTTCGAAGGTTGACGGTTGATAGGTGATTCCATTGCCTTCGAGAGAATAGAAATTAGTGCTATGGGTCAATAAGGAGAGCCCTTTTTGGAAATTGCCTGAAGGTTCGCTGTCTTCCATCTATTTGGGAAACGGGCAGTAGAATAAGACAAATGGAAGAGTTCCGCAGAGGTTTAGAGTGAAGAGGAACATTTCTTCAAGAGAATTGGGGACTTGCTATCAGGACCAGCGGATTTGTTTGCACTTAGCTCCTTGAGTGTCCGGGCAACAGTACGCATTCGGAAGTGAATCTGGCTCATAGTGTGCTGCTTATGTTCAAGTTGAAGCGGAACTGATGTGGTATTCGCTTTCTTTATTGCATTGGTGACTGGCCTGTCATCGACTATTAGCGAAAGAATGGATGAGGAGACCGAGTTTTGAATGTTTTTCACGAACGCCCAGAAGTTTCTACTATCTGTGGGAGAGTGTAGTATTTTTTGTATCACTCTCTGGTCTTTCATGAACTTTGCGCGTTGAATAAGCGTATTGCAGTAATTTCTAGCTCTCTTAAATCGATTCCGGTTTTCTTCAGTATTGTTTGATTTATACAACCGGAAGCTCAACTCTATAGCCTTAATGGCTTCTCTACACCCGAAATCGAACCACATATTTCTCTTGGGTTTAATACTCTTTACTCTGTGTGGATGGGTGTAAACAATAACGCACGCTGGGAAAATAGTGAACCCGTTCCCGTGCCGGCACACTACCACCTCGTGGAAATCCACGGTCAAACATCCAACTACACCGGGCTTCTCCTCACGATTGGTTCGCTATCCCAGATATGCCTTCGAATTACAACCTTTTGGCTCAATGCTGAACATTTATTTCTCTCAACACAATTTTATTTCTTCATTTTAATCTCCTCGCCATCCTTAGAAAACCATTTTGTTTGTTAATACATTTTAATCTCCTCCGTTACCCTTCCTATCTCGAAAACGACACCAACAACGCACCGGAACAAAAACGACTTGGCTACTCCAACGTAAATCAAAAGCTGTTCTAAAAAAAACACGTCATCCACTCCCGCTACCTACTTGGTTCCCTGGTACCGTTCCCTGGGCGAAGAAATTCGGCCACGATCAACTCCGAAACTGTTCGAAGCCGTCGTCACCGAAAAGGGCTGGGTTTATACACCGGTTATGTTTAGTGGTTATAATTTCTTATACCAATTTTTGTATGTTTAAAAAGCGTTTACGTTAAAATGTTTAACCTATTTTTGTAAATGTTTTCACTTAATATGTGTGTAAATCACAATGCAATTGTTTAACGCTCATTTACTAAGCATACCGGCTAACTCCTTATTCATCCTCGCCGAGACAAAGGCGGCGGGGGGGGGGGGGGGGGAGTTATCACGTAACAGCCCCGTTTAACAGAGTTTCCATTAAAGTGCTGAGGTTTGCGAGTGACAGACATAACAACGAAATTAACTATACGAATGGCTTGGGCGAGGGCTGTTGTACTTTAATTGGTTCGATCAAGTGCGTATATCAATTGAGTAATACAATGACTGGAACCAAAGCCGTAGTACATGAAGTAAGCCAAGTCAGTGGTAACTGGCTTGCGCTTGGGGTTAGGAGAATTAGTTGCATCGTTTGCGTTTCTGCACCCATAATTTTGATATATAAAGAGTAGTTGCAACGGATTAAATTGAGAGTTGATCGATCAGAGTTTGCAGCCTTGCAACGGAACAGGGAGCCTTTTACTCTGATTAGATTAGAGTTAATCCAGTAGCCTAAGTGAATCTCTAGTCTTCTACAAATAAATTCAATTTGTAAGAAGAAAAAATCAACATCATCGAATAAATAAAAAGGTAAATAAAAGATGACCTTTTTTTCATTTCAACTGTGGATCGGGGGCCCAGAGAAGCAAGGGCGGACCGCCCACTACCAACAGATAATATTTATTTAAATAACGTTACATTGGCGCACCCCCGCTTGGTAGAAACCTTGACGTGGTGCGGGGGCTTAAACTACGATGAATCGCTCAGGCTATGCTGACGGAAGCATACGCTTCCAGTAGGGCCACCCATGTCAGACAGGCTAGCGAGGAGTAACACACAAAGATCTACCGCCCCTAATCCAGGGTGTTACGCGTCACCGTGCCCATTGGATGGTTTGCAGCCAGGGGTATACCGGCTGTATTATAACGGCGCCTCTCTGACACCGGGTCGAATCAGAGCAGTAAGCAGACCTTACCATATCAAAGAGGGGCTCTGATATGGCGGACCATTTGAAACCCCAGAGTGATCCAATGAAATGAATGATCAATACACAAAAAACAATCTCACAAAAAACCCGGTAGGCGTAGGTGTGATGAGCCAACACTACCATAAGGGAACAAATCATCAGGAAAACACCGACTCGGCAAAAAGAAGACGTAGGGAAAAACGGAAAAAGCGGGATATACGCGTCGGGACGTGGAATGCTCGAACGTTATATAAACCAGGCGCGATACAGACGGTCGTAGAAAACGCGAAACAATATAAAATGGACATCGTCGCGTTCCAGGAAGTTCGACTCCCACATCAAGTAATCGAAACCAACGGGTTTACACTGGTGTGTGGAGGTACCGATACACATAACCTCGGAACTGGCTTCATCATAAGCAAGAAGATTACGCCCCATGTAAAAGATGTGCAATTCATTAATGACCGAATGTCTGTGCTAAAAATACAGGGCCGATGGTACAATTATGTATTTATAAACGTACACGCCCCAACATAATCTGCGGACGAAGAAACGAAGGACACGTTCTACGAGACCCTAGAGGATGTATTTCATGGGATCTCATCATTCGATGTTAACATCCTCCTCGGGGACCTCAATGCGAAAATTGGAAAGGAAGATATCTTCCAACCAACTATAGGTAAAGAAAGCCTACACGACGTGTCAAATGATAATGGAATTCGAATTATCACGTTCGCAGCGTCAAAAGATCTGTTAGTAAAAAGCACGATGTTCAAGCACAAGGAAATTCATAAAGCCACATGGATATCACCCGACGGCGTAACGCGTAACCAAATAGACCACTTCCTCATAGACAAAAGACACCACTCGAATATCCTTGACGTAAGAGCATATAGAGGAGCAGATTGCGACTCCGATCATCTTCTAGTGATTGGCAAAATCAGGAGTCGCCTCGCAGCAATCCCACATGGGCAGTCACGGGAGACAAGCAAAAAGTTCGACACTGATAAACTGAAAGACCTACGCAAAAGGGCTGAATATCAAGACGAGCTAACGAATAGATTTAGCATTCTAGAGAATGTGAGCAGTGAGGAAGAGGAAGCTAATAGTGTGGACACTAAATGGACATCGATCAGAGAAACAATCAAACTAACAGCCCAAAAGGTATTAGGATTTAAGAAAACAATTAAGTCCAAACCTTGGTTTGACGATGAGTGCAGGGCGAAGATCGAAGAACGTAAACGCCTCAGAGTGATCCACTTAGAAAGATATGATGAAGTCAACGCAGAAAGATACGCGACAATTCGGAGAGAGACAATGAGGCTCTTCAAACGCAAAAAACGCGAATGGGAGAAGACTAGGATCGAAAAAATCCTAGAAAATTCTAGGACAAAGAACATCAGGGGTATGTATGTCGGCATAAATTCAATTAGAAATGGCTACCGAGGAAGAGCCAAAATAATTCGAGACGCAAACGGCTGTCTGGTCACAGAAACAAACAATGTCGTGACAAGATGGAAGCAGTACTTTAAAAACCTGCTCAATATACGCACCCATCAACCACAGATAAATGTACCAAGCGTACATACAGCTGAGCCTCAGATCCCAGAGCCGTCTCTCAACGAAGTTGTAGACGCAATAAATCGATTGAAAATCAACAAGGCTCCCGGAGTCGACTGCATACCGGCAGAGCTTGTGAAGCATGGAGGAGAGGCAACCGCTCGAAAGATCCACCAGCTCATCCAAACAATATGGGATAAGGAAGTCACTCCGGAAGAATGGAAAACCTCAATAGTCATCCCCATTTTCAAAAAAGGCGACAGATCTGACTGTGAAAACTACAGAGGAATATCATTGCTTCCAACCGCATACAAAATATTAACAAATGTCATTCTGGCGAGAATCACACCTTACGCAGAAGAGATACTGGGAGACTACCAATGTGGATTCCGTAGGAACCGGTCAACGAGCGACCAAATGTTCACAATAAGACAACTGCTGGAAAAGAAGTGGGAATACGGAGAGACGGTTCACCAACTGTTCGTTGACTTCAAAAAAGCCTACGACTCAGTCGCAAGGCAGAGACTCTACCATATTCTAGTTGAGCTGGGAATCCCAAAAAAATATGCCGCGCTCATTCAAATTTGCATGAACGAAAACAAAGGGCGAGTTAGAATAGAAAACCACCTCTCAGAACCATTTGAAATCCGGGACGGACTAAAGCAGGGAGATGGTCTATCACCGTGTCTCTTTAACCTTGTGCTCGAGTATGTCATCAGAAAGGTACAAGACGACAACATGGCCGGATCATCCCTGAACGGGGTCACACAAGTGCTCGCATATGCGGATGACATCGCCGTTCTGGGCGATAATCTAGAGACTGTTAGTAAAAACTGTGAAATCATCATGCAAGCGGCAGAAGAGGTGGGCCTAGAAATAAATGAAGACAAAACAAAATACATGATTACGGCGAGAGCAGGTGGGTCTCAGAGAACACATATAAACGTCAGAGGTAAGATCTTTGAAAAAGTTAAAGAATTTAAATATCTGGGAACGATACTGACGGCCAGTAACGAAATGTCGAAGGAAATTAACAAGAGACTGCATTCCGGCAACGCGAGTTGGCACGCAGTCAGTAAACTGCTGAAATCCAGACTGCTATCACGTAACATAAAGCTCCGTGTCTATAGAACCATAATCATGCCAATTGTTCTATATGGATGCGAAACATGGGCTCTCACAAAACGGGAAGAAAACAAATTCCGTCTATTCGAGAATAAAGTTTTGAGAGGCATCTTTGGAGGTAAATATGACGAGGAGGCAGGACAATGGAGGAGACTCCATAACCACGAATTGGAAGAACTATATCGCACACCTACAATAGTGAGAGTAATCAAGTCGCGAAGATTAAGATGGGCCGGACACGTGGCGCGAATGGGGAACGATAGGACCGTGCATAGAATTCTTGACGGTAGACCAATGGGAAAGTGACCGGTAGGACGGCCGCGACGGAGATGGGAGGACAATGTTAGGTTTGACCTTGAGGAGATCGGATCGAATGGGGAAGCGTGGAAGGAGAGTGCCCAGGACAGGGAAGGATGGCGAAGCCGAGTCGGTGAGGTCATGAACTTCCGGGTTCCTACAGGCCAATAAATAATAATAATAATACATTGGCGCAGCCGGTAGAATACTGCCGTAGTCAGATAAATAAAGATAACATTGTCATATTAATGTCAAGATACGTAACCTAACGTGAACGGCGATGTCCGTAACCCTTAACATTACACGGTGCATCCATGTCGACCGTCCGAGATCGTTTTTTTCCTTACGTGCGCTGCCGTGCCGCCATTGTGTATCATGAAATTAAAATAAAACATGTTTTTTGTAGTTAAAGACCAGTACTTTCATATCTCTATCTCTTTCCTATCGGTCGTGGTACGTCTCAGAAAATCACGTGAAATTTATTGAACACAAGGTGATATTACCCCTACTAACGAATACTGAGACCCTTTTTGCCTTCCTTGTTTTATCCGAAATCCCTTTCATCCTAACCATTTTATATTTCAAATCCTAACATAGCGATCTTAATTATGCATACATTATTTTTATAAGTTACGCATTATTTAATATTTATGCTTCTTAGGCAATATTTTAAGGGCCAGGAAGTAACGTAATTTTTGTGTTATTACATTATACTTTTAGGCCAGACTTTTGCTGATGCTCATAAGCTTGGACAACATATCAAAAAAGGTCACCATTCCAATAATAATTTTAATTGTTCCTTATGTACAAGGACATTTTCCAAAAGAGTTTCTCTCAATAATCATTTAAGAATTCATTTTATTTAATAGGATCTTCATTTATTAACATTTCCACTAAAACATAATTAATACATAAGATAAACTTCTCGCACAAAGGTTTTTTACAAATTGTAGATGCTAAATTCCATTTGTATTTTTCACAATAAATTATGTAAAATATTTGTATTTGTTAATACTTATAATTATATACCCGATAAATAAAATGTAGAAAATAAAAATAAAAAATGATAAAAAATCAATTTCCAGAATATTTTCAAAAAATAAAATATCTCCATTACTATCTATCTCTATATCAATCCTATCCTTTTCATATTTTTTTAATTTAAATATTTGAAAACAATCAATGATTTCGAATTCTTTTTGAGATGGGTATCAGTATAATATGCGCACCAATAAAAACATTTCGATTAATCTTGGGTTTAAAACACTGGATAAATATTTGGGGTTCTTGTCCCCAAATCGTCGAGGCGGTTGCTGGTGGCGTCGTGTAGGCTGCTAATCTGTACGTTGATGAAGAGACGTCCGATCGTGGCGGCGGTTGATGTCGAAGTGATCGTGTGTTCGCGCCGATTGTCCACACATGTGGTATGTGTCAAACGAAATTGGCGGGAAAGATCAGGCGTCGGTTCTCGTAGTACCAACGTAGTACCGCGTCGACTTCACGCCAATTCAGCCGTGACTCTCCTTTGTGTATGGGGGTGACCGAGAGTGTGCTTGACTTAATTAGTCGAAAGCTACTCTCGGTGTAAGTCTTTGCTTACGGCGACTGTGCGGAGATTGTGGATTGTGCTGCGAACGCCGGGCCAGACGAATTTCCGCGCCAGTGCTTTGGCTGTTGCCCTGCCACTTGGGTGGGACAAGCTGTGAGTGATGCTTCCTTTGTGTGGCAATAGAAGTTGTGGCCGTCGATTGAGAGCAACTGCAGTTGTAGGGCGGAGTCCATCAAGTGCGAAAGGTTTGGGTCGACGGCTTGCGCTTCGGCGATTTTGTCCGCACTCAGGGTTGTGGGCATTGAGATTTCCAGCGCGTCTGGCGCAGTGTCCGTCTCGGTGGTAGGTGGCGCGCCAGTAGCGATGGTGGGGTCGTCGGTCGGTGCGTGGCTGTTTGTTGCGTCGTTGTCGATGACTGTTGGCGGACCGTCGGGGTGGGTCCTAGAGAGAGCGCCGGCTACTACGTTGTCTGCGCCTCGAGCATGCTCCAGTTTGGCGTTAAAACGCAGCACATACTCGAGGTTTCTGGCTTGGCGCGGTGATGCATTGTGTGATCGCTGGGCCGACGCGTAGATTAGGGGCTTGTGGTCGGTGAACATCGTGAATTCTGGGCCTTCGAGGATTCTTTCGAAGGGCTTCGCCGCTGCGTATATTGCCAAAAGCTCTCTGTCATTGGTGCCCCAGCGCTTTTGTGTATCCGAGAGCTTTTGGGAGAAGAAGCCTAGAGGTAGCCATGTGTTGTCAGGTTGTTGTTGCTCTAGCGCGGCCCCTATTGCGGTGTCGGAGGCGTCCGCCCTCAGCGCTAAGTTCCTACCCAGGCGGAAGAAGGTGGTACAAGCTGCGTCGGCGATGGCCTGCTTGCACAAATGGAAGGCCCGGCCCGCTTCGGGCGTCCACGTTAAGGTTGCCCTTTTGGAAAAATCCCTAAAAAGGCGCGGAATGGTGCCTGTAGGTTGGCGGCATGCGGGACGCACCGCCGGTAGTAGTTCGTAATGCCGAGGAAACGACGAAGCTCTGTTGAAGTGGTTGGTTTGGGGAAGGTCCTGATGGCGTCCACCTTTGCCGAGGGTGGTTGAAAGCCTTTCTCTGAAATTTGGTAGCCCAAGTAGGTTACCTGGGGCTGGCCGATGGCGCATTTGTCGCCGTTGATGCGCAGACCGGCTCCTCGGAGGGTGTATTCCTCAGACCTAGCGATGTGCCCACGAATTCGAAGAGCCCGAAGGGCGTTGTGACCGCCGTTTTTTTCGATATCTTCCTCGGCGATTGGCACCTGATAGAATGTTTTGCGCAGGCCCGCCGCCGAGGAGGTTGTTCCGTGGCTCTCCTGGAGCAAGTCCTCAATGAGTGGGAGCGGGTAGCGGTCCGGGGTGATGCCCGCGTTGAGGCGGCGGTAGTCGCTTATTGCTCGCCAGGAGCCGTATGGTTTGCCGACCATGTGGAGTGGGCTTGCACATTGGCTGGGGGAGGGCCGAACGATGCCCTTCTCGAGGAGCTCCAAGAAGGTCGCCTTGGCGGCATCAAACTTGTCGCCGCTCAGCCTGCGTGGGCGTTCGAAGACCGGTGGACCTGTGGTGCAGATGGTGTGCTTTACCTTTAGTCCGGGGATATGGATGGGGCCGGCGTTAGGGTTGAAAACGTCACGGAATTGTTCCAGTAATTTCGTGTATCGTTGTGCTGTTTTATGATTGTCGATCGGGCCGGCGATAGTGGAGACTGAGTGCAGTGCTGCTGGGGCGATGGTTCCGTGTGACGCCACGTCGGTGAGTGGGTCGGTTAGGCGTTTGTTTTTTATATCGACCATAAGTCCGTATTTCGCCAGAAAGTCCGCCCTCAGGATGGCGTGGGGGACATCGGCGATGATGAAGTCGCATTCGAGGCGCCGTCGCAAACCCAGGTCCAGCGTGCGTCGTTGGTGTGCGTGCGTGGATATGGACGTCGAGTTAGCCGCGTACAGAATTCGGTCCTGTCTCCGGAGGTTTTTAGCCCGCCGAGGTAGCAGCGAGACGACCGAGCCCGTGTCGACGAGAAGTCTGATCTGGTAGAGCCGGTCGTGTAGGAGCAGGCGTGGCTCATCGTAGGGGCCCACCTCTGTTACCTGCATTCGGGGTGGCCGACTTAGTTTCCCGACCTCGCGAATGCGCAAGGTGGTCTACAGGTGCGCGCGTCGGCGCCGAATTGCCGATGATACCAGCACCATTGCTCCTGGGTTCCGGTCTCGTATCTGTTGCGTGTCCTGTGTGCTGGCCTTGGTCTCGGGTGACTTTGCTGTTGTCGCCTGTTGGGGTTATCCAGGTTGGGTGGCTGACTGCTGATGGTTAGCTGTACGATGGCCGCCTCCAGGGCGTCGATCCGTCGACGTTGGCACCTCGGTACGTTCGTACCGTCATCATGCTCGAGGAGTGGCGGAGATCTATCAACATGTGGTCACTTTGGTTGCGAATGGCTCCATCAGGTGATACCCTGGTGGCTTTGTGGATATCTTTACGCGGAAACCTGGTACTTGCAACGACCAAGTTTTTTGATGCTGCCAGTTCGATGACTCGTAGTCCATTGTCATTAGTGTTCTCATGCAAAGTATGGGAGCCTGCGTAGTGCCTAAAAACCGGCTCCCGACCTATTTCACATTCCTTCCCGAACATGGTTTTCGATATTGCCAATTTTTTTTTGGAGCACTTGCCCGCATTTTTTTTGACGCTTTTTGAATTGCTCCGATATGGCTCTATACTTTTCGCACCCTTTCTATGAAGCCGGTAATTCTTCTTTTTCGTCTTCTTTCTGCACTTAGCAAATGGCAGGTTTAAGCCTATCCTTGGCCTTTTTTAACTGTGTCATCGGCGCACTGGCCGAGTTAGAAGCACATGGTTATGTGTTGTTTGGTTTTTCTATAAAGATATAAGTCAACGCCGAAAGTTACGCGACGATTCGGAAAGAGACAATGAGACTCTTCAAACGCAAAAAAAAGCGCATGGGAGAGGAATCGGATCGAAAAAATCCTAGACAATTCCAGAGCAAAGAACATTAGAGATATGTATGGCGGCATAAATTTAATTATAAATGGCTACCGATGGAGAGCCAAAATAATTCGAGACGCAAACGGCTGTCTGGTCACAGAAACAAGTGGTGAAATGATAAGGAAGTCACTCCGGAAGAATGGAAAACCTCAATAGTCGTCCCCATTTTCAAAAAAGGCGACATATCTGATTGCGAAAACAACAGAGGAATATCATTGCTCCCAACCGCATACAAAATATTAACAAATGTCATTCTGGCGAGAATCACACCGTACGCCGAAGAAATACTGGGAGACTAACAATCCGGATTCCGTAGGAACCGGCCAACGAGCGACCAAATGTTCACAATAAGGCAACTACTGGAAAAGAAGTGGGAATACGGAGAGACGGTTCACCAACTGTAAGTTGACTTCAAAAAAGCCTACGACTCAGTCGCAAGGGAAAGACTCTACCATATTGTAGTTGAGCTGGGAATCCCAAAAAAATATGCCGCCCTCATTCAAATCTGCATGAACGAAAACAAAGGGCGAGTTAGATTAGAAAACCACCTCTCAGAACCATTTAAAATCCGGGACGGACCAAATCAGGGAGATAGGCTCTCACCATGTCTCTTTAACCTGTGCTCGACTATGTCATCAGAAAGGTACAAGACGACAATATGCCCGGATCATCCCTGAACGGGGTCACACAAGTGCTCGCATATGCGGATGAGATCGCCGTTCTGGACGATAATCTAGAAACTGTAAGTAAAAACTGTGAAATCATCATGCAAGCGGCAGAAGAGGTGGGTTCTAGGCAGACAAAACAAAATATATGATTACGGCGAGAGCAGGTGGAACTCAGGGAACACATATAAACGTCAGAGGCAAGATATTTAAAAAAGTTAAAGAATTTAAATATCTGGGAACGATACTGACGGCCAGTAACGAAATGTCGAAAGAAATTAACAAAAGACTACACTCCGGCAACGCTAGTTGGCACGCAGTCAGTAAACTGCTGAAATCCAAACTGCTATCACGTAACATAAAGCTCCGTGTCTATAGAACCATAATCATACCGATTGCCCTACACGGATGCGAAATATGGGTTCTCACAAAACGGGAAGAAAACAAATTCCGCGTATTCGAGAATAAAGTTTTAAAGGGTAACTTTGGAGGTAAATATGACGAGGAGGCAGGACAATAGAGGAAGCTCCACAACCACGAATTGGAAGAGCTATACCGCAAACCTACAATAGTGAGAGTAATCAAGTCGCGAAGATTAAGATGGGCCGGACATGTGGCGCGAATGCGTAACGATAGGACCGTGCATAGAATTCTTGACGGGAAAGAGACCGGTAGGACGGAGATGGGAGGACAATGTTAGATTGGACCTCGAGGAGATCGGATCAGATGGTCGAGCGTGGAAGGAGAGTGCACAGGACAGGGAGCGATGGCGGAGTCGAGACGGTGAGGTCATAAACTTCCGGGTTCCTGCAGGCCGATAAATAATAATAATAATAATAATTTAAACCAAATGTAAGATTTCCTCTTCGCCGACAATTCACGTAAGTAAGAAACCAGAAAAGGTGAGTGATATTGAAATAATATATAAAATATATTCACAACCAGAAAAAAATATATAACAATTCGCATGGCAAGCGAATCGTGTCTGTCAATGTGTCCGCTATAGAGTCAACATCGTTATTGAGAAAAAATACCGAGCAAATTAACCTCCCAAAAAATTCGTTGAGTCCTTGAATCAATATGTTGCCTCCAGCGGCGATAATTGCAGTGTCATCGAAAAATGTAATAACATTTTCATTGAATGTAGGCGAATCACGTGTGCACAACAGATAAACGACTGACTCCAATATACCAGTCTGTGGTAAATCTGCTTAATCCTGTCCTCCAAAATAGACATGTTCTTCCTTAACTACGAATTACAATTCGTATATAAAGGATTCCAAGATTTTCAAATATTTTGCTGGATGAAGCAGTTTATATTTGAAACGTTCGCAACATCTAGAAATGTATCTGAACATGCTGTAATGTAATTTGATAACGGCTTCAGCAGCTTCGTGGAAAGTCATTACAATTTATAGTTGGTCTGAAAATGTTTGGAACACATTTGGTATTCACTCCCTGTACAACTAAGAAAATTACAACCAATTATTATTGAAGAACGGAGTACAACACAATTATCTTTGTTGTGTATCACAAATAGGGCTAGTCAGTAACATATAGACTAACAACAGAGATGACTGAAAAGGGAGTCTATAAAAATACATATTTAGATGATCAAACACAACTTACTTTTTAAATGTGATATATTAGCAAAAATTAAGTACAGCCTGTTAACAACTTAAAGTCTTAGAGACAATTGGACGACTAACACATAAAGATCTTCTTAGTTACAAGTGGGAATGTGATGCTTCGCGTTTAAATTAAAAATGGAAGAAAAAGAACTCTTAACTATAAAACAATTTCTTCGGTCGACTTTCTGTTTTTTCTCATCCGACTTGACTTGATTTTACTTAGAACGGTGTATGCTTGCTGAATTTCAATGAAGCGCGCACTGTGGCTCGCTCTTTCGATTTCATTTTTTGCCTTGTCCGGGTGGAATTCTTTAGATAACTTTCTATATGCTGCAGTTATTTCAGCTTGAGATGCAGTCGCACTAACTCCAAGAACTTTATACGAATTTCGTTCGCCGTCAACGTCAAGACTTTCAAATACCTCTTTCCAAGTTTCATACCAGCCATGGTGCTGACCATAAACGTAAGTGTCATAAATAGTTTGTTTAAGGTCACGCCACCATGCTGATGCCAAAAAATTGTGTAAAGCTTCATGGACAGGAATTTCTCCACCGTCACTATCACTGATAGTACCATTAAAATATAAGAAGCTCCCGAGCAAACCTAAAAACAACACCACACCACCAGAATATGTTAACACTCTTTTAATCGCGCTCCGACGTTTAGGTGGTGTTCGTAACCATTCCTTGGAGTATGTGTCAAAAATAAAACTGCTTGCGAGAGAAGTCGCAAGCAAGGTATACGTTTCGTCGTAAATTATGTATCTGATAGGATATACAAGGAGCGCTGCTGCTAAACAATGGTGTAACACTCCTCGCTCGCGACCTATATTACCTACTGTCCAAACACCCAGCGCTATTGCAAACGGGATGATCCAGTGTAGGAATGTCCAATCGATGCCACCAAATATATCCTGAGGAATTGCCATTTGTGTCAGCTGACCAGCCATATATCCCACTAAGATTTCACCTATAAACCGCCTACTAGAATATGGCGGTCGCTTGTTTGTCTGGAGCTGCATGACGAATGCTTTTATAAATTCTGGGTCTTCATTGGCGTCCTTCACATATTGTGGAATACGCCAGATTTCTGTGATCCATCCAATCCCAAAATATCCTCCGCATGTGCAAAACCACACAAAAGCGTGTCGATCCCTGTGCAGATATAAGTGATGGAGCCCAACAAGTCCACCCACTAACCACAGAAAGTAAGCCACTATCACTGACTTCTGTGGAGGAGCAGCATTTTTCTCTGTCGACATTATTATCTAGAATTTATTTTCAGTTATCATTTTGAAATCTTGTTAAATAATTTAAAGCGGCTTACGTGATTCAGGTATCAATTTTGGTACGATCGGTCGTAAGATATATTAATTACTTTTAGTTATACAATTGAACAAATTCAATTTCACACTTATTAAAAATACATTTCCATGAAACTCCACTAAGGTAATTAAGGTCAGGCTACGTGGTGTAAACAACGTATTCGGACTAGGTAAAGGAAAGCAATGGAGGTTGGAAATATATACAAACAGTTACATGATAATGCCGTTCATGTGTCAATGTCAAGATCACTTAACGTAACGTAAGCTTACTACTAACCGAATATTAAGAACTGACCGCAATCACTACAAATTTTCTTGGAATTTAAATTTAAAAAAGGGCTTCTATTCGTTGATTGTAGACGCTAAATATTTGAGTTTTCTCTTCTCAAATTGTTGCCAGGGTGCCGAGAACGAGGAAGAAATTCTGCGGGTTGTCGCTGATATTATTCTTTGTGAACATTCCCTCGGTCTGGATGAACCACGCTTGGAATGGCTACGTCAGAAAGGTATCAGATTACCTTTGGCATCGCGTCGGTCGGGTTTTGCGCAGCGGGGTCCCTGGGAATTCAGAACGTCTGAATTACGACGCCACAGTCTGGAGGGGATCAGGTAGTCCTTTGTTGCTTTATTACTCCCGTCGCCTTTGGATTTTCTAGGAGCTAATGTGTTCGCGAATTTATTTTCCGCGAATTCAAACCTCGATCCCGGCCTTTTGCAGCCACCCGTGATCTCGCCGGTACGGTCTTCCACGCGGGATGTGAGATTTCGCTCGCGTACAATTCAACGCATTCTACGTGAACTGGACTGTGGGAAGGTAACCGGCCCGCACGGAATACCAGCAATAGTCCTTAAGAACTGTGCTCCAGAACTAGCGCAGGTTCTTGGCAGACTCTTTTTTGGAAAATCTCTCGAGTTCCGCCAATCCCAAAGACGGGGAAAAAGTGTCGGCCACAAAATTACCGATCGACAGCATTACTGTCTATGTTATCTAGGGTGATGGAAAAGGTCATCAATACTGAGTTAATTAAGTATTTCGAGTGCAACGGATTTCTGAATGATCGTCAGTATGGGTACCGTGGCAGGCGGTCCACGGGAGACCTTTTGACACTTATAACCGTTATATGGACATCTGCGATTGGGCGGCATGGTGAGTCAAGGGCGGTCGCATTGGATATCCCCAAGGCTTTCGACCGCGTCTGGCACGGGGCGTTGCCGAGTAAACTTCGTTCATATGGACTTTCCCAACAGCTTTGCGACTGGACGAGGAGCTTCCTCGAGTCGATCCGGGTTGTTGTGCACGGCGAGTGTTCGGATCTGTATCCTGTTAATTCAGAGGTGCCTCAAGGTTCTATTTTGGCTCCAACCTTGTTTTTGCTTCACATAAATGATTTGTTGGAGACAACGGATAACAAAGTGTTCAGTTTTGCGGATGATAGTACGTTTGTTTCCTCCTTCTCGAGTGTTCGGTCGATTGGCGCATCAACGTCACACCAGCTGAGATGTAGACAGATTGACTCTCTGAATCGGGATCTGGATATGTCCTGCAGTAGGGAAGGGCCAATCTCGTCGACTTCAATACAGCGAAGATACAATATGCAACATTCACAAAGAAAAGTGGACCATCGGTTCCAGAGCTGATGATGAATCGCCGGGCCCTCGAATCTGGGGAAAGCTTGAAATTGCTCGGCGTCACGGTCTGTGGAAATGTGTCGGGGCATAAACACGTGTCGAGCATCGTCAGGTCAGCCTCAGTAAAACTGAGCTATCGTTTTAGAGCCAAGAAATATTTTACTCCGGCCCAATTTCTTCTCCTGTATAAATCCCAAATTAGACCCACGCTGGAATATTGCTCTCATGTTTGAAGCTCGGCTCCTAAACATACCCTCGAGCTATTTGGGAGCATACAGATACGAACGATCCGCCTCATCGGGGAAACGGCGCTGATGTCAGGACTACAGCCGTTATCACATCGAAAGCTCTGTCTGTTTTACAAATATTATCACGGGTACTGTTCTTCGGAGATTCTTGGTATTGTTCCACGCAATTCGGTTTATATGCGCTCCACGAGACAATCCGACGGATCGCAGCAGTTTGCGGTTCATCTCCCGACGGCGCGAACTCCCTGCATCAGAACTCGTTCCGTTACAAAGCGGGAAGCTGTGGAACTCTCTTCCCGCGCTAGTGTTCCCGGAGCGTTACAACCTGCAGCTGTTCAAGACGAACTACAATCGTTTTTTTTGTGGCATCTTGGGGCGCCCACTCGGCGCTATAGGTTCTCCTTTCCCGAGAGAAGTGTAATAACAAAAAAAAAAATGATATCGAAGACCTGGACAGTAATCAGAAGAACTGGTTAAAAGTGCGAAAGCTAACACCATGGTTATGCTGTCTGCAATCGCTAGTGTAATTGAAACAGAAGCTAAAGTCAATGGAAAAACAAGTTTACAAAGAACCTGAATGTCGGTCTGTAAGAGATCAACGGGATGGAATCTTGGTTGAGAATTATTGACCCCGTATGTGAGCGATTCCGGAGACACTACAGCCATGAGTTGTACGCGATCTACCTTGAAGCTAACGCTGTAAAGAAAATCAAGTTCGGTAGACTCCGGTAAGCGGGACACCTAGCTCGAATAAGCGAAGAGGAGCTTGTTCGTAAAGTCCCTTGTGGCAGGATATATGGAAGGAGACAGCGCCGCAGACCTTGTCTTCGATGAAGGGGTGGCGTAGACCGTAACGCGTATAGCCTGGGATTGCTAAACTAGATGACATCGGCTCGAAATCGGGATCGGTCGAGAGACTTGTTAAATAAGGCCAGGACCGGATCCCGGTTGTAGTGCCGATGACGATGATGAAACCGCAAACCTACAATAGTGAGAGTAATCGGGCCGCGAAGATTAAGATGGGCCGGACATGTGGCGCGAATGGGCAACGAGAGGACCGTGCGTCGAATTCTTGACGGTAGACAAACGGGAAAGAGACAGACAGGACGGCCGCGACGGAGATGGGAGGACAAAATATTTGATTACGGTGAGAGCAGGTCAAAGGCAAGATATTTTTGTTAGATAGATATTTTGTTACGACGAGAACAGGTCAGAGACAAGATATTTTTGTTAGGTTTGTGGGAGTTCTTTTAAGCTTGCCCGAAGAACCCCCCATTATTACAACCCAATTTCCATTGCTTCGCAACTGAAAACATTTCCTTTTCCAAGGACATTAATGCATACAACGCATTACCTAAAATTCCTAAAATGAATTTTACCAACAGGGGCATTTTTCCATGCATCAATTCCAAGACAAAATTTTCCCAACAAAGAGTTCTTAGCATTCATAATTCAATGCATCAAATTTACTTTCCTAGAAGAATTCTTTATGGAACAAACATCATATCCCCGAAAGAAAACATATCGGTTACAGTACCACGTAACCACCATAACCAGGGATAATGATCATTGCGTCGCCTATTCCCAGCCTCACCATGTGTACAATAAATTTCCCTACATACACATTGGCTAGCGACCTTTTCATCCAACGACAAAGCAACTACTAGCAGCTTATTGACGCTGCTGCATACAATTAGCGCAATAGGCGCTAAAACCAAATTTTTTAGCACGCATCATGTGCAAACAAAAGAACGCTGTTCTTCTGCGGGCATTCTGGCGATACGATAAACAATCCAAATTGTTTGACGTATCCCAAATGCATTTCCCATTTAATGAGTTGCAGCTTATTTATTTAGCTGACCCTAATTAGGCTCCTCGATAGTATAGTGGTTAGTATACCCGCCTGTCACGCGGGAGACCGGGGTTCGATTCCCCGTCGGGGAGCCTCTGGCGCAAGACTAATGACCTTGCCCGGAAAAAACAAATCATTATGGAAAATTTAACAAGCCTCAGGACTTGCTAAATAAGGCCAAGACCGGTTCCCGGTTGTAGTGCCGATGGTGATGACGATGAATTACAGGCCGATGCCTTAGGTCGCTTCCCCCTTTGTTCTTTTTTCCTCGTTGTAGGTTACGTTTATCCTTTGCTGAAATGCATCGATAAGCACGGTGATGTATACGATCACACATACACACCACAGCATAAAGAGATCGCCGTCCATGGGTCACACCCAGTAAGGAAAGATCGAATTTCCTTGGTGGCCACACCCTTAAGAGAAAATTTTCTCTTTCTCCTCCGTATCACACCCTTAACTGAGGATTGAATTCAAGTCAGAGTTCTATCCTTGGGGAGTCGTTTACCATCGCTCGACCGAGCCGATCGGTCCGTCTCCCGCTCTTCGTGGCACGCCGAGGATGCGTACATCCCTTAGTCAAAGGGTAATTCCGAACGGTGATCCGAGTTAAGTCAAAACTTGCATCGTTAAGTGTTGTCGTTCCCATTAAGGTAAGTTTTTTTAAGTTATCAATCCGAATATATTGTCTTTCGAGTTTAAATTATACAAGTGCACGGCAATTTAGTGAAGTGGCAACAATAGACCAATCTACATTCAAAAAATGAAAGTTTAACCCATTTTAGATAAATCGAAAACACTTAAGTGCCCGTGCATCATTAATTTTGTACTCTCAAATAAATTTAAATAAAAACCAATTTGAACTATTAAACCTTGTGTGTTTCACTGCTTGTGGACGTCCTTGGTCGAGATTCACCATGTTTTTCTAGTGAACGGTAGCCTATCGTTGTTCGAACAGCGGAGTGTTGTGGAGTTTCCGTTTGTACTTTTATCCTGTCGTTGTGTCCGGAGCTATTTACAGGGGAATTATGATGGGTGGAGAAGGGAACCCGGTGCAGTACGCCTGCACACCATACTCCTGTTTATTTTCATTCAAACTTCGATGACTGGTATAGTTGTTTAACATTTCTTATAAGAAAAAGCAATCAATAACCATGATAGATGGACAGCATATAGAAAGCATTGCGTTTCTTGAGATTCTGGCCCCTGGAAGACCGAGACTCTATTACATCACAAGCAACTTTGAAGCTTTAGGCGTCGTGTGTAAAACCCGCTAATCATATTTCTTGCCATGGGAATGGCATGAGTATTATTGTCCATTAAATGAAGCACTAAGTCTTATTTATTATATTTAATTTATTTGTGGGTACAAAATACTTTATTTAAAATTAACTGAAATAGCTGAAATAATTCGACATTTTATAATAAATATAATAAATGCATACATTTTTGAAAAAAAATATTATACTTATTTCTATGCTATGGCCCATGTTAGTTTGCATACAAATATAACTTAAATCTACTCTATAAAATTGAATCCAATGATTTTTGATAATGCCACTTTGATGAATTCAAGAGAAAGTACCACTCTCTAGTTTATCCGCTGAAAATAATGAATAAAGTAATTGACATTAAACACCCATTCCAATCACAAGATGCAATTTTGAAGAAATAATTAACGAAAGTGGTTTAAAAATGTCATAAATCGTTTTATCCTTCTGTGGCACTGTGGGAACTACTTTTTTGAGTTCCTCTGGCGCTCGAGGTATAAATATATATTCGATTAATAGAAAAACCATTGCAATCAGCTTTCAAAGTACGTTACTTAATGTGGAAGGTTTGGCTATGTACTGTTCTGGGACAACCAGACTTTATGAATTTTTTCTCGATGTGATTATAAATTCATAAATACAGCGCTAAGATTTTACGCTGGACATACATCCATGAATTCAAAATCGATCAATCGAGAAAAGAATATTCGAAATTCTTACAAGTTACATTCGCCCTTAAGATTAAATTTGAGAACAAATTCTTGTGATCTCCATCTTTCCAAAGAATACGACAAGAGATAAATTAAATAAAATCAATTATTTTTCTTTTTCGGCTTTTTGGGATTTCTAGAACGACTTTTTGCCTTGCACAGTGGGCAAATTGGAGCATTTCGATGGATCTGTTGATGGCAGGAAAGGCACGACTTCATTGGCGGTGGCTGTTGCCTTAGGTTGACGTTAAAATCGGAGCGGAAAGTCGGATGGCCCATGCCAATGGAAGGACTCTGCTGAAGGCGATTTGTAGCTGGGAATTCTGTTTTATTTAATCGAGATACTGTTCCACCCACAGATGATGGCGGTGGGGGTGCTGGTGGCATAAACGCATGTGGGGGTCCTGAAGGAGGTAAAGATGTAACAGTGGCTTCGGGGATAAGTGGATGTCTAGGATGCGGACGTGCTAATGCCGAAGCAGTTGAAGATGTTGTAGCAGAAGCTACGTTTTGGGCTTTAAGAAAATTTGCCTGAAATCTGTCTTTAGATATTGGACTCCCTTCTTCTTCATGTAAATCTCTAAGTGGACTCAAACCCAAATAGTCCCTACGCATGTGATCTATCTGATATTTTAGAGCAAGATACTCTTCGTAAACTCGATTTGCCATGTCAACTGAACGCGTCTGATTTTCTTTTGTCTGCTTGATTACATTTTCCATGTCATTGATGTCCGCATGGATTTGACGCAACTCTTCTACATGGCTCATCTTTTCCTCTAGTAAATGCTCCATTTCCTTTCGATACTCATCAAGGCATTTGTCTTCGTCATCACTAATTTTGACCTCCTTTAATATCCGCACTTTAAGTTTTTCCAGTTGAATAGTTTTGTCACGAATATCCTTAATGGCTTCCAGCTTAGCATAGTAATGCCGTTCATTGGACGATGATATTTCTGTAGTGGCCATTTTTTTTTATTGCACAAACAACTTACGCCAATGAGTAAAAAGAAAAATACAGCATTCTAACCACGAATTTACTAATATCACTTTTAACGATTTACATTAACTGCACCCGGTCCAAGTTGATCAACAAATATCTTATTTAATTGGACCACCAATCGTATATTATTTTGTTTATTAGACAACTGGAGATTCTTTCAACAGAAACTACACATGTCAAGTGGTACAGTCGAAGATAATAATGTGCTATAACTTGATTCCATTTCAAAGGCCAACTGTTATATGGAATCGAATGAGAATTGAATCCTAGTTTGAAAACAGATTTATAAATGACCATCATACAATCGTGACATTTTTAAAACCTAAGTAAATGACAGTAACCCCCAAAATGCACTAGTAGCCTGGACTTCCGGCTACATACGTAAATTAATATACACGGAACACTTTTTTTTATAAACATTACTTTCAACTGCTTCTAGGTGAACACTGAATGTGAAACAAAAAGATTTATTGATGTGGACAATCCGATGTTACCCGCCATTCAAATTTGCGACTCTTTTTAAAATGGAGCTAGAGATAATAATGAAATACGACTATAGCATTTTATTTTAATATATTCTCCAAGCGTGTCATCATCTTTATTAATCTTTCACTCAAACAAACTTGACACGGATATTGTTGCGGATTGGCAGTTGGATGTGCTGGGATGTACTGGAGAAATCTAGTATTTTCGCAGTGTATACCAGATGCGCGGCAGCTGTCACGGACCAGCTGGCCGATTGTCACCAACGATGAAGTCAGCAGCATCCCTTTTTTGAACTGGCAGTTATGCCCACTCAGTCAGTCTGCAACCAGCTTTCATCGCGCACACACCTTCCGAGTCGTTGTTGCTGATCAACCATAAATTATGAAATAAACTAACTCAATCTCATGTAAAGCAGTTGAATTGTTGTGCGTTATTCATCATCATCATCATCATCGGCACTACAACCGGGAACCGGTCTTGGCCTTATTTAGCAAGTCCTGAGGCTTGTTAAATTTTCCATAATGATTTATTTTTTCTGGGCAAGGTCATTAGTTTTGCGCCAGGGGCTCCCCGACGGGTAATCGAACCCCGGTCTCCCGGGTGACAGGCGGGTATACTAACCACTATACTATCGAGGAGCCCTGTTGTGCGTTATTACTGAATTGTAAATCAAGTCGCATCCGACTTAAACAATAAGGAAATAAAGATACACCTCGAATTCAGTTTTGGTTTTCTTGTGCTTCCGTTTTGCTGCCTTTTCATCGGGAACAGTGGACAACTCCAAACATTCCCGTCACAGATATATTGTCATCTACTTCTTTTGATTCCACTCATTCCGTTGTTAGTTGGTCACCAAAATATCTTCATGAGTAATATAGAGTTTTCCAATTGGGACTGGACAACTTTTTTTCGGTAGTAAATTTTTATAATTTGCAGACGTTTGTTCGTGTACTTAACCACGATGAAAATGTGATTACTGAATAAATTTACAGTGACAGTTCGGTGATTAGTGAAAGGGTACGTTTACAAATTAAATTCAAAGTTGTCAAGTACCTATTGTATAACCCTAGGGTTTACCAGTAGCGACTTGATCGCTTTTTTCGGTAGTAAACTTTAAAACTTGCAGACATTGTTCGTTCGTGTACTTAACCACGATGAAAATGTGATTACTGAATAAATTTACAGTGACAGTTCGGTGATTAGTGAAAGGGTACGTTTACAAATTAAATTCAAAGTTGTCAAGTACCTATTGTATAACCCTAGGGTTTACCAGTAGCGACTTGATCGCTTTTTTCGGTAGTAAACTTTAAAATTCGCAGACATTGTTCGTTCGTGTACTTAACCACGATGAAAATGTTGAGTTTACTGAATAAATTGACAGTGGAAGTTCGATGATTAGTGAAAGGGTGCATTCACAAATTAAATTCAAAGTTGTCAAGTCCCTATTGGAAAACCCGATACAAAGTCTACATGTGTTTCTCTAAAGCTCGTGTGCAAATAAAAGAGAAATGCAAAGATGACTCCTCATTCATTTTTCAACATTTTTTATTTCTGTTTTTTCTTAGATTCTTAATTACAGGCTAGACAAAAAATGCTTAAATTCTAGCATAATTATCCTATTGTAGTGAGCTTAGGGTTCGCTGGATTAATTATTTTTAATACATAAGAGCCGTTATGCCGATTTTGAATTAATATAACACTTTATTAGTCCGTTAATAACAACCGTTACTTTTACCGTACACTTAACGATTTCTTGACTTATCGCTTCCGTACTTATCGCGTCTTTTACTGCTTACTTCTTACTTCTTACTACTCGATGCATGCGACGTATTTATACCGTTTCCCCATTCTGATCCGGCGCTTCGTTTCCGTCCGTTCTATAGCCTCGAATTTTCTACTGTGCATAGTCTCCAATTTTCCAGTAGTTTCTAGAATATTCTAGTACTTTGTTTCAGACTTTCTAGAATATTCTAGTACTGATTGTCATATGCGTCACACTATGTTATAATTTATTGGTCTGGCGCAAGGCTTATGAGCTTGCCCGCAAAAACAAATGATCATGGAAAATTTAACAAGCCTCAGGGCTTGCTAAATAAGACCAAAACCGGTTCCCGGTTGTAGTGCCGATGATGATGGTGATAATTTACCGGTCCTACGCAGACGCCCTAAGCTAAACTTTACATTTCTATTGTATAATTTCCCTTTCGACGATGGAACTTTGTTTGTTTTTAATTATGTTTATTTTAATAACGCCGAAAAACTTAAAAAACGTTCTGTCAATTTTGTTCTTTTTTTTAATTAAAATTAACTTACATCTATGGTATATTTTGGGATGTCTTCCCCAATTTGCATCCGATGTCCAGATGTCTCTGCGTATTGATGATTCACACGTCCGGTCGTGGCGGCGGCTAATGTCGAAGTGAAGTATTCGCGCCAATTTTCCACACATGTGGTGTGTGTCAAACGAAATTGGCGGAAAAGAACCGGCGTCGGTTCTCGTTCTACGTGCGAGTGAGACCCATGGAGTACCGCGTCGACACCACGCCAATTCAGCCGTGACTCTCTTTTGTGTGTGAGGGTGACCAAGAGTGTACTTGACTTAATTAGTCAAAAGCCACTCTCGGTGTGAGTCTTTGCTTGCGACGACTGCGTGGAGGCTGTGGATTGTTCTGATCAGCCACAACAACCCCCCCCCCCCCCCCTCTAAGTTTGTGTACGCCGACTATCGAATAATAATCATGCAATGGCTGGAGATAAATGATGATTTTCACAGGTGAATAGCCACAGAACATTTTCCTCTCCTTCCCGTTTCTATCTTCCTCGGGTTCAATGCACTCTGAGATCACCACAGTCATCGCACTAGTGCAGTAGGTCATCCTCAGAGACTGCATTGATACAAGCGCACAAGCTAAGCCAACCCCGAAGTTATTGCGCTCTCTCTTTTGTTCATTTCATCCTTCGCATGCCCAGTGACTGTCGAATGATGTGCAAGCATTATTCACCTCACTGAGACATGCAACTGAATAGATTCATGAGAGAGCGCGATGATGATTGGCTAATAGCCGTGCGAATGTAAAATCCATATGTTCATCCCTAATTGGAATCGGTCGTTTCACATCCACCATCGGTGACGGTCGCGCCGCACCGTGTCGTTAAGCCATACATCATAGCGCACACTCACGTTACCAAAAGTCGATTATTGTCGTTGTGCGACTCACATATCAACACCAAAGTGCTCACATGCTTTTGGGTAAAATACTTAATTACCGCGGTCACTGTGTCGAGAAAGAAAGTGTTAAGTCTTGTATTAAAGTTATTTATTCCCATCGTGCATTACAAAAATAAGTTTCCTGTAACCAAAAAAAAAAAAAAATAGACTTGTATCAACGCCTAGTTTTTAAATTAAAAATTCAAAGAATAAATAAAGTAACAAAATAAAAACAGTTTTTTCTATTCCTTCTGGTGAAAGTTTTTCGGCGGAATAACGTCGTCGGGGGACAAAGTGAATCCGAGTCATACGTTTAACTAACCTACTTGCACCCCACAAGTTTATATCGACTTTTTGTTTAGACTGGGCAAGTGCGAGTAGACCTCGGTTATTTGACTTTGCAGCTGTGTCATCTGTCTCTGTAGATTGAGAAATATTGTGAACACGTCTGCTTGTGTTGTTGTTTCAGTCTGTGCCGAAGTATTTGTGTGTTTGGCGCCTGTGGTGGCGTTCCGTCACTTCTCGCTATTTGTGCGTAAGACTGTGGCATCTCTAACAGATACACCCGACCAATAGTGAAGAACAACACCACCAAAAGTACATCCATTAAATCCGTATACCATAGCAATAATATACGGTTTCCACATTAGTCGAATGTATTTGAGTTTAGAAATCGAATTCGTACACGCGGCAGTGGCCTGATGCGTTAAGCCTTGGTTCTATATTTTAGTGATTCTAGCCGTGATAGCGTCGGTTCGAATCACACGCTCTTCACTATCGTCGCAAACGCTATAAGACCACTAAGGGGTAACAGTCATTGATCTCGTGCAATTTGGCTCAGTTTTTCTTTGCTGAACCACACCCGTCGACGTTAATTCTTGGTATTTGGGACAACCCGGGTAGTTAGCGGGGAGTCTCTCATTCCGACATACTGCATACTTTAAAAGGGTTTTGTCTTCCACCCTTTCCTTACCCAAAGGGCACTCCTCTGCATTATGATCCTGTCCTCATTTCATGCAACGATGCTGCATTTGGCAGTTCGCCGCTGAATGCCCAAACCTTTGGCAGCGGACGCATTGAAGTATATTTATGCCTTTTTTAGTTTGTCTCATGTTACATTTTGGTGGTCTCGGAGTGCAATTTTCCGTAGACTATCAATTTTACTATTTGGGGTTAATAGTACCAGAAAGAAGGATAGCTTCCGGTTCTCCCTTTTAGCTCTGGCTGTGGTGAAGGGTTTGACCACACTAAATTCAAGATCATAGTGCTTTAGCTCTCGCAGCATTTTCAAAAGAATCTCCAGTTCAGTTTCCGGGTCGACGCCCTTTAATGGAACTGTAATATTTTTAGTTATTTGGACGTGTAAGAAAATAATTCCGCGGCGGCTCTTTTCATATCATTTTTAATTTTAATATGGTCACCAACGTTATATGTTTGATTGGCATGCCCAAAGATGACTCATTTTAAGGTGAATGTGTGCATTTTTTATTCTTTTGAATTGCAAGCCACTTCCCGAAATTTGAAGTTTCGTAACCTGTCAAAAGGTTTACAGGGGTGAATTAGTTTATTATCCAGGAATCAATACTGAGTTAGTTAAGTATTTGGAGTGCAACGGACTTCTGAATGATCGTCAATATGGATTCCCTGGCAGGCGGTCCACGGGAGACTTTTTGACACTTATAACCGATATATGAACATCTGCGATTGAGCGGCATGGTGAGTCAAGGACGGTCGCATTGAATAACTCCAAGGCTTCTTTTTTATCGCATCTGGCACTGTGCATTGCTGAGTAAACTTCGTTCATATGGACTTTCCCAGCAACTTTACGACTGGACGAAGAGCTTCCTTGAAAATCGATCGATCCGGGTTGTCGTGCACGGCGAGTGTTCGGATCTGTATCCTGTTAATTTGGGGGTGCCCCAAGGTTCTATGTTGGCTCCAACCTTGTTTTTGCTTCACATAAATGATTTGTTGGAGACAACGGATAAAAAAGTGTTCAGTTTTGCGGATGATAGTACGCTTGTTTCCTCCTTTTCAAGTGTTCGGCCGATTGGTGCATCTACGTCGCATCAGCTGAGATGTAGACAGAATGACTCTCTGAATCAAAATCTAGATAAGGTCCTGCAATGGGGAAGGGGCAATCTCGTCGAGTTCAATGCAGCGAAGACACAATATACAACATTCATAAAGAAAAGTGGACCATCGGTTCCAGAGCTTATGATGAATGGTCAGGCCTTTGAACCTATGGAAAGCTTGAAATTGCTCGGCGTCACGGTCTGTGGGAATGTATCGTGGCATAAACACGTGTCGAACATCGCCAGGTCAGCCTCTGGAAAACTGAATTATATTTCTAGAGCCAAGAAATATTTTGCTCTTCTCTTGTATAAATTCCAAATTAGACCCGCGCTCGAATATTGCTCTCATGTTTGGAGACGAGCGGTCCGCCTGATCGGGGACTCACCCCTGACGTCGGGACTATAGCCGCTATCACATCGAAGGCGCGTAGCCGACATCTGTCTGTTTTACAGATATTATCACGGGTACTGTTCTTCGGAAATTCGTGGCATTGTTCCACGCAATTCGGCTTATATGCGCTCAACAAGACAATTTGACGGATCGCACCAGTTTGCGGTTCATCTCTCGACGTCGCGAACGTCCCTGCATCAGAACTCGTTCCGTTACAGAGCGGGGAAGCTGTGGAACTCCCTTTCCGCGCGAGTGTTTCCCTGAGTGTTACAACCTGCAACTGTTCAAAAAGAACTGCAACAGTTATTTGGTGTCATCCCGGGGTGCCCATTCGGCGCTATATGTTCGCCTCTCCCGAGATAAGTGTAATAAAAAAAAAGAAAAGAAAAAAAGAAAAAAAAGGGAAACAGTAATACAGTTCAACTTACCGTCCTCAGATGACGGTAAGTTGAACTATACATCTTTACCACAATTTGATGTACGGCAAAATGTCATACAAACCCAAGTGGACCATAACGGTCATGCATATATAAGGTGGCGCAAAATTAATCATCCATTTTGTTTTTGAATTACTTTTTAACTAAATAATAAAAATGATTTTAATTGATGGAAATCTTTATATGGACCCTTCTAATTTTTTCTGTTAAGTTAAGAGATGACTGCAGCTGTCTACTTCACAAATGTCGAATGTGATTCACGTACGACCATTTGCAAAAATTATAACATCTTCCGATAGGGTGATTAATTTTGCGCCACCCTGTATTACATTCATTAATGATTAATTGTTGATCGGTTTCTCTAATTTGAAATGAAATACGAATTTGAATGATATGCCACTTAGAATTTCTTGAATAATAACCTTTAGATTCAAGAAACAATGATCAATAATAACAATACTATTTAAAGGTAACTAACATTGGGAGTAGTTGGGGCGGCCGATCGTGAGGTCGCGTCCAGGAGAAAAGCGTTCTGAGGATGAAGTCAAACGATGGAATCAGCGTCCAGAAGGATGAAGTCGAACGGTAGAATTAGCGCCCAAGAAAGTGAAAGTACACGATAGAATCCGCACATAAGAAGATGAAGTCAAACGATGGAATCAAGGCTCAAGCGGATGAAGTGAAACGATGGAATCACTGTCCAGAAGGATGAAGTCGAACGGTAGAATTAGCGCCCAAGAAATGAAAGTACACGATAGAATCAGCACATAAGAAGATGAAGTCAAACGATGGAATCAAGGCCCAAGAGGATGAAGTGAAACGATGAAATCACTGCCCGAAAAGATGAAGTCCTTTTCTCTTGAGATTAACCTTTATTAACTTTTATTGTTTAATTTCGGTGATCGAACGGGAACCGATGGTGTGCACTTGATGAAGGTTGAATGCAGACTGACTCATTGGGCATAACTGCCAATTCAAAAAGGGACGCTATGACGCCATCGATGGTGACAATCAGCCAGCTGGTGCCAGCTGCTGCGTAACTGGTATACACAGCGAATGTACTAGATTTCTCCAGTACATTGCAGCACATTTAATTGCCAATCCGCAACAGTAGTAGTACCAGAACTTCATTGAGTCGTATTACAGTTTTAATGTAGTTATAAACTATTACATTATATTTCTTTTGCTTAGCTCTTCGGGTTATAATGTTTTGCATCGATTTAATTTGCCCACATGGATTAACTCTTCTTTTCTTTTGACAGATTTTGTTTTGATCCTTGCTCCCACGGTACTGCATAAAATTGTTATTTGGCGAGTGCCCTTAATGTTGGTATTGTAGTGAGCTTAGGGTTCGCTGGATTAATTATTTAAAATAAATAAGAGCCTTTAAATCGATTTTGAATTAATATAACAGTTTATTCGTCCGTTAATAACAACCGTTACTTTTACCGTACACATAACGATTTCTTGACTTATCGCTTCCGTACTTATCGCGCCTTTGACTCTGCTTACTTCTTACTTATTCTTTACTTATCGCTTGCTTCACTTTCTTACTTATTACTCATCTCCATGATCTGTGTGCGACGTATTTATACCGTTCCCTCATTCTGACTCGGCATTTCGTTTCCGTCCGTTCCATAGCCTTGAATGTTCTACTGTTCCCAGTCTCCAGTTTTCCAGTACTTTCTAGAATATTGTAGCGAGCTTAGGTTTCGCTGGATTAATTTTTTTTGAATAAATAAGAGCCGTTAAATTGATTTTTGAATTAATATAACACTTTATTAGTCCGTTAATCACAACCGTCACTTTTACCGTATACAACGATTTCTTGACTTATCGCTTCCGTACTTATCGCGTATTTTCCTTCTTACTTTTAACTTGAGACTTATCGCTTGTTTCACGTTCTACTTCTTACTCATCACTATGCTCTGTGTGCGGCGTATTTATACTGTTTCGGCGTTTCGTTTCCGTCCGTTCCATTGCCTTGAATGTTCTACTGTTCCTAGTCTCCAGTTTTCCATTACTTTATAGAATATTCTAGTACTCTGTTTCGGACTCTCTAGAATAATCTAGTACTGATTGTCATATGCGTCACAATATTCTAGTACTTTGTTTCAGACTTTCTCGAATATTCTAGTACTGATTGTCGTATGCGTCACAGTATTTATGACACATTGCAACAGATAAACAAAGCCAATATATCCCAAAAACGTCACTATTTTCAGAATAGGAAGAGTTGTTATTCCTAATCGGCGTTCGTGTTTTTAAACAAACATGAAATGGGATGTTGGTTTATGTCGTGTTTGTATGGTTTCGGATACGGAAAATATTGATCTATTGGTTAAAGTAGACCTAAAATACGGATGCACATATTTGGACATTTTCAATTCATGCACACATTTAGATGCGGGACTAGCCGACAATCTTCCCAAAGCAATTTGTGGTAATTGCTGCAGAGATTTACTTTCCTTCTTCACATTTTTATGCAAAGCGCGATCCTCGGATAGGATCTTGAAGAAATGTATTTCTGACACAGCATGCTTTAATGAATCGGACAATGAAACCAGTGATTTTAATGTGAACAATGTTTTGGAGGTAAGTCAGTGCTGTTGTTTTTTACTTTAACAGGTATTAAGTGTCACAATTTTTTCTCTAGAGCAACAATTTATCGGAATTTGAAGAGGATTCGCAGGAAACATCGAATATTTATGTTGAACCAGCAATAGACAATATATTTGAAGTAGTTGAATACAATACAGTACATCACCATGAAACCGACGAGGTATGTGTTCACCGCATGTCGTAATTACATATAATTTATGCTCTAAGTTGCACAATCACAAATTTTTAAAGTTTGTATGTGAAATCTAAATTTAAGTTTATTAAGTCTTTTCATCACCACCAAGTGTTCACTTTAAAACATGTATCATCATCATCATCATCGGCACTACAACCGGGATCCGGTCTTGGCCTTATTTATTAGCACGTCTCGAGGCTTGTTGAATTTTCCATAATAATTTATTTTTACGGGCAAGGTTATTAGCCTTGCGCCGTTTAAAACGTGTATATTTTCGTAAAGTGTGTACGGGCTAAGGGATCGTTGTCTTTGATATCAAAAGATACGGCGTGGACAAAAAATAGTGAATAGAGAAAACAGGAAAAAGGAAACATGAACACGATCTGATTTCTAAACCAGTCCTCCGGGGAAAGATAATGCGTTATAAAATATGTTTACGGGAAAACTCTGTCAAATCAATAAACAACCGCCACAGTTCAACACGACTAAGCAAAGGCGAAGATGAAAATTGTTCGAGCACAAATTGTCATATGCGTTATACGTTTACGATAACGTATGGTGGTCTACCAGCTAAACAATCTCGTTTGATCGGCCATTTGATTATCACAGCCCAACCGTTGCAAGTCCCCTCGCTCTAAAACAAAACACAAACATGTATAGACAATGGTCAAGTAAACAAGTTGTGGGGGTGAGGTTGATATGCCGTGACGCGGGCACTGTTTCACTTACTCCCCGACGATATTTCGGCAAAAGAATAGTTCACCAAGGAAGAGGAGGATCAATCAAAACGCGGATAATGTTTAACTTCTTTTATACATGAAAGGTTGCACACAAAATTGATCTACAAGGCAGTTTGATTTTTTATTTAATGGCTACGTATTCCAGATGAATGTACATTAAATTGTTCTACTATTGAGTTTGATCTTTTGTCCAATTGTTAGGTACTCCGGTTGAATGCACGCTAAATGGTTATACACTGAGGTTTAACCTTTTTGATTTCATGAATGACTGCACACAAAATTGTTCTACAAGGTAGATTGGTTTACTGTTCGATGGTTATGTATTCCAGATGAACGTACTTTAAATTGTTCTGCACCGAGATTTGACTTTCACTCGCGACTTTACTCGACCTCATTAAAAGATTAGAATTGACCCGAACCTCGACTTAGGTTGTGTTAAAATTGACTAGTGTGTGTACGCTTCGGATGATGGTTTTCGACTGACTGAAAAAGGGCAAGAACCCATTCATGGCGTCGTGGCAGTGGAGTCATCGCTAAGTAAAACTCACTGCCACTTACTAGGAACTTGAAAAAGGTTGCTATGCGTGCGTAGAGGATTTGTTTGGGGAATTCCCGCCGTACAGGCTGGGTTAGATTCCTTGGTTGCTATGTGTACTGAGAAATCGGTTTTGGAAACACAACCAAGTATGGGCATGAGTTGTCGGTTAGACAAAGGAATATGGGTCTTGGCCGTTGCGATGGTTGTTTTGTGGAAATGCAACGCATCGTGCTGGTGACTTACCAGTAAGGGGAATTGGTATTATATCAATGGGTTGAGGTAGGGTGGGAGCCGGAATGATTTTCGGGGAAACTAAATGCTGCTTGGTTACAAGCGAGAAAATAGTTTAAGCTGGAAGTGAGCCGGAATGTTTTTCGGGGGAAATTGCAGCTGCTTGGTCGCAAGCGAGAAATATAATTTAAGTAGGAAATTATCCGAAGTGGTTTTTGGGAAAAATGTATGCGGTTTGATATAGATGAGAGAGGTGATTTATATTCTGTTGTAAGTTTTGAAAATGCGCTTTATTACAGGTTGGGAAATGGATTCTTTGCAAGTTTGGGGGTGTATGCGATTGCAGATTTGGGAACGGATACTGTTGCATATTGGAAGGTGTATTCTTTGCGTGTTTGCGAATGTGTGCTATTGTGGGTTTGGGTTATGGTGACGCGCTGTTAGCGGTCGAGGTTAGGTAGGAATTGTGGGTTGGTTCTCCGTGTGATATAGAGAACCCCCACAAACTGAGTGGAGAGGGAAGTTATCACATCTTATGTTTTTGGAGTGATTTGTATCGAACTTTTAGTCATCTTTTACAATAAGCCGAATTGCTACTAGGAAATTCCTCAAGCGTATGTTTACAATCAAGATTACCTAACATCTAGAATAATGGGCTGGAATTAATGCTTTCAATTTACAAAACTTATGTCAGATAGGATAGCAGAGTCGGGAGTAATATCCTTCGAGCAGAGTGATATAATATATGTCCATCTTATTCGATCTGTTTCTAATAAGGGATACACCTAAAAACTACTTGTAATCGCCAATCGCTAACGTGTTTGAAAAGTTGAAAGTAAAGATTCGAGTTCAGGATTTATATTGTAGCGAGCTTAGGGTTCGCTGGATTAATTATTTTTAATAAATAAGAGCCGTTAAATCGATTTTGAATTAATGTAACGCTTTATTAGTCCGTCAATAACAACCCTTACTTTTACCGTACACTTAACGATTTCTTGACTTATCTCTTCCGTACTTATCGCGCCTTTTACTGCTTACTTCTTACTTCTTCGTGCGACGTATTTATACCGTTTCCTCATTCTGATTTGGTGTTTCGTTTCCGTCCGTTCCATAGCCTCGAATTTTCTATTGCTCATAGTCTCCAGTTTTCCAGTACTTTCTAGAATACTCTAGTACTTTGTTTCGGACTTTCTAGAATATTCTAGTACTGATTGTCATATGCGTCACACTATTATCTTTTGTGAGCGTGCTGGTACTATGACCGGTTTGCTCAAAGGATGTAACTGGTGTTGGACAATATTTCGCAGCTATTCCCTTATGTGTGTACGGTCTTTGGATGACGGACGACCGAGGTCTGGACCTACACCGGTCCCATTGATGAGGTTTCTCCTCCGGCCGCCTTATGTCTATCCAATCCTGTACTATTATTTGCAAAGTCAATGGAAACATTCTCGAGATTTGTCGTGGTTTGCTTTTTCGTCTGGGGGCTCGCCCGAAACAATTAATGTACGAACAGATCCATCACACTTTTGTCATGAGAAAAGTAAAGCTAGATAGACTCCTTTGGGTGAACAACGGGATCACATGAGCTGGGAGAAACCGCTCCGAAACCATTCCATAATAGGAGTTATGATGAATGATAGAATTAAAGATTGTTTTGCAATTGGCAGCACTAACTTGGCGGTGTAAAATTAGATTACATTAACTCGAGATCGGGACCTGTAGAAGCGACCGGTTCCCGACCGAATAAGCAAATATGTTTCATGTCAAAGAATAACAAGTAGAGCTTGCACGTGATAATAAATTAATTTGATTTCTTTTATTCTGTAGGAAACTATAAAAAGCGATGAAGCTAATAATAACACGCAATTAGAAGTTGACTTCGTAAAATATGATTCTCTGTCGGTGGAAACTACATTTCTACACCAGGAGCAGGAATATTCGGCAAATGAAAATCTAATTGAAGGAGAGTTTACTGCTTGCGCAATTTGTGAAAAAGTATTGAAACGGAGTTCACTAAAGTATCATTACCGGAGATGCCATAGGAAGGAACGAAAATATCTGTGTACTGCGTGTCGTAAGTGAATATTCTAAATTTTACGCTTTTCTACAACTCCTTTAAATTTCAGCAAAAACGTTCACAGTTCCCAATGACCTAAGAATTCATATGGAAATTCATGACGCCACTCGACCACGAGATTTTGTATGTTCCACTTGCGGTAAGGGCTTCTTTAAAAAGCAGTCCCTTAACGTACATATAATGAGACACAAAGGCATTAAAGAGCATCAATGTGGGACTTGTGACAAGAAGTTTACAACCAAAAAAAGTTTAGACGTTCACGAGTTTACACATAACAGGGAGAGTGGCCGATATGTTTGCAAATACTGTACCAAAAGATTTCCGTCTAATGCTGATTTAATAGTGCACGAGCGATTCCATACGGGAGATTGCCCATACAAATGTGAAATGTGTGGTAAAGGTTTCGCTGTTAAATCGCATTTTAACTATCATGTAGCAAGGCATAAAGGGGTCAAATATAAATGCGACCAATGTGAAAAAGAGTTTTTGAACAGAAGCAGCTTACACGCTCACAAATTTAAGCATCAAGATAAAATGCCGTTCGTGTGTCCTGTTTGTGACTATGGATTCATATCAGCATATAAGTTCGTACTAAAATGTCTGTGCCATGAGAAGTCATTCAATTTCTTTTCTTATAGATTAAACAATCATCTTAGTTGTCATACTCCGGAATTAATTTTAGCAACAAAGGTTGACTCAAAACCCCGCACGTTCAATGATACCAGCGATTAATGGATTTCCATTTTTAAGTAAATTATACTCCATCGAATTTTTCCTGTTAGGAAAGCCTTAAGGTATGGAAAAATAAACGAATTAAAATAGAATTCAATTTTAGTTATGTTCCCTTCCATGGTTGAAATTACTGAAACATTTTAATATTGCTACTTTTTTATTTTCGTTAACTGGAAATATTTAATGTTGCTACTTTTTATTTTCGTTAATTTGAGGTGAATGAACTTGCTCTTTTTTATACCGATATTCTAGATACAAGGTCTAACTCAAAGACAGCTTTCGCGGCCAGAAAGGATTCCAAAACGCAACCAAAGAAAGGTTATTCATCGGAGCACTAATGCACCAGTTAATAAAAACTAACGTCTAAACCAAAACCCAAATGATAAAGAGCTGGCTGGAGAAACATCCGTGAATACTTTTATGAAAGATATTTTTTAGGTAATCGTAGAACCAAAACTACTAAATTTTTATTGAACAATTTTTGAGAATGATGAACCCGAAATGTTTGAGGAAAGGAGAAAAAATCGATTTTTTTGTGTTAATCGATAGTATACCACTTGTAGTTTAGTGGGGCAGGTTCAGAACAATACCCAACACTCTATTGGGCGCACTAAATTGATCCTCTAGGAAAACACAGAAAAGCAAAACACTGATGTATTCAAAAATGACGGAACACACAGTTAGTTAATTGCATATAATAGTTATACTTTATTGATTATAGTTCTTAAGTCTAACACTGCTACATCGATTAGTCTTTAAATTGTTCAAAGTTTTAATTTAGGCTTTAAAATGTAATTATATTTGCCTGCGCGTGCGGCGACGGATTAGATATTCAGCTTAGTACAAGCGATAAAACTTAACAACTATCTTAAAACTATTCTTATGATTAAAAAGAAAAACAGGGGGGGGGGGGGGGGGGGTATGTTTGGCGATTTGGTTACTGGGTTAATCCATCAATTATCACTCATTCATTCACCTCGCTTAGTACAGGATGTAAGAGTGTAGGCGGGGAGTGGGCGTGGTCAGGAGGGGAAAGAGAGGAGATGAAGTTTGAGAGCAGTAGAGGTAAAGTTGAAATCGAAGGAGGTGGGGTAGGAGTTTGCCCGCCGCAGCATTAGCGAAATGGGTTCATTAGTGCCGTAAGGAGTGTGGTGGGTGGGCTGATAGAAGAGATGAGGGTTTCGCAGGTTACGGGGGTTAGTGTGAAGTGGAATGATGGAGAGCAAACTTGGGCAGTTGATTGTGCCTGAAAGGAGACGGTGGACGAAAAGGATATCGGCATGAGTTCTGCGCTCCTCAAGTGTGTTGAAGTTGATCAGATGGAGCCGGCTTGTGTATGGGGGGAGAATCTGAGGATTCGCCCAGTTCAGTCCGCGGAGGGCAAAACGCAGAAAACGACGTTGCACGCTTTCGACTCTGCGTGCATGGGACGAGTAGTGTGGGGACCCGACCTGACTGGCGTATTCAAGAAGGGGGTGGACGAAGGCTATGTAGAGAGAACGGGAAGCGTAAGGATTAGAGAATTCTTTAGTCCAGCGTTTCACAAATCCAAGGGCAGAGTTGGCCTTAAGAATAATATCATCAATATGTGGGATGAAGCTTGTCAAATAAGATCCCGAGGTCGCGTATCGAGGGTACAGTTGATATCTGTTGGTTTAGCAGGAAGTAGTAACTTGGGGGGCGGGAGGACGTTTGCCGGAGAAGGTGATCGAGTGACATTTATCAACGTTGAGTTCAAGGCAGTTATTACGGCACCAAGTTGAGAAGCTATCGGGATCCGTTTGGAGAAGTGAGGAGTCGAGAGGAGAGATGATCGTTTTGTAGAGGTTGGCGTTGTCCGCATAGAGGGAGATGGGTGAGTATTTAATAATAGAGTCAACGTCATTGATGGTAAGGATAAATAGGGGGGAACTAGATGACTGCCTTGTGGAACCCCTGACGTGGGAAGAAAAGGATTGGAAAGGGAGGATCTGAATTTGACACGGTAGGATCGATCTTTCAGATGAGATAATGTTACGGAACGACCTTGAGTCCAGGTCCCCCCAACATCCACTAACCCCCTTTCGTTAGTTTCCCCTCTTTACCTCTAAACGGAGAACAACTCGCCAAGTAGTTAATATGCATAAATTATTCACCTGGCAGAGAAAATAATAAAATCCGGCGTTGGCGTCGAATAATAAATTAAAACGTCAACGGAAAAAAAAAAAAATAAGTCATTCAACGTAAAACTTCGAAAACAAGAATTCGATAATTTCAACGAAAAATAATAAAGAAAAACGGTTAAAGAAAATAAGAAATAAAAATAGAATTCAAGATTTATTAATGTCGAAAAGGAGAAGCAAGAACGAAGAAAAGCACAACTGAAACTGAACAGGGGAGCAGCACGCTCAACGCCCCCTGCAACGTGACAGCAGCATCAACAACCGCTTCAGAGACCGTCAACGATCAATCCACAGTAAGTCCCATTCATGTAATTTAAATATAGTGAATTAATATTACAACATAAATTAATATTCAATTGTTAAATTCCCATAACAATAACCACTTGGTCAATAGGGGTTCGAAACCTAGGAAGGACAGCTTAAAAAGGATGAGATTATGGGAGATTTTGTCAATGGCCTTGCTGAAATCTGTGGTGATTACATCGACTTCGTTGCCATTCTCTAAGGCACGGAGAGTATGGGATGAGAACTCGATCAGATTCGCTGTGGTCGACCTCCCCGAAAGGAAACTGTGCTGGTTGGATGAGATAATGGATTTACAACGGAAAGATAGCGCGTTGTAAAGAATTCCTTCGAACAGTTTGGAGATATGAGACAGTTTGGCGATGGGACGGTAGTTGCTTATATCGTTTTTAGGTCCCTTTTTATGTACGGGGGTGACATAGGAGGATTTCCAAATATTAGGGAAGATCCCTTGTGAAAGGGATAGATTGAATATCATTGATATCGGCAGGGAAAGAGAAGTCGAACATTTCTTTAAAAATACAGCCGGGAGTCTATCAGGCTCAAGGCTGAACTCGTCTTTAAGTAAGTTTAATTTATCCTCAACTACGTGCCGCTGAATAATTTGAGGGGGACAAAGACTAATCTCCTTGCGTGTAGAAATCTGACTCACTCAACGTCCCCGGTACGTGTGCGCGGTTCCAAGGTTACTATCTAGATGTTGTTTCGCCCGGATATCACTATTCAAAATGCACACAAACAGGAAGAGGGCCTGCACATGGGGAAGAACATTATTTCATATATCGGCTGCAGTCGAATAAGGAAAAACGGCAACAAAAATTGACTAACGATAATTCAAATAGGTCAGCTGTGGAAATAGATGGTCGCTCGTACAGCGGCCGAAAAAGGTTGCTATGTTTAAAGTAGCGATTCGTTGATACAGAATTAGGTTTCTGAGTATTATGTCAACAGAAACGCTATTTCGGGGGTCAAACGCTAAGATACGCGTTTGTTTGCCTTAGCTAATGGTACGAGGGTTGTTTAGGTGAACGATACCGTGGGACCTGATCTGGTGATCAGGGTGATTACACAATGACGGTTGTGTGTTTATCCACGTCAATTGTGCATTGCATCCATAGCGAGTCAAGGGTCGAATTCCAGTGTAAATATTTACACTGACAAAGAATTCGGCTCTTGGCAGTTACGCGCGAGTTGTGCTATGCTTTGTATTAGTGAACAAAACATGGGACGTGACCATTGCTAGATTGTTTGGGAGAAACAAACTATGATCACGTCCAATTCGATGCTAGTTTATCGCTTATGCAACCGATCAGGGATAATCGGCTGCAGCTCTATAAGCAAGCGATTTGCCATGGCGTGTCTTTTGGACCAACGGATTGTTGGAACAAGAACACTCGGGAGGATTGGCCTGTGTTTGATGGGCATGTGGTCGCCTATAGTAACAGATCGGTTCATGGCAGATGAACCGAGATAGTTTAATTGATGCCATGGCAAAATGGTAATCTTGCCGGGGGCTTATGTTTCAGGTATGAGGCTTTGATCGGTAATTTATTGTAGGTCGGGAAAGGGGAGTTGGGTTAGGACGATGGGTGGTTCTGTGGGGTACGGAGTAGGGTGTGCCGGCGTATGGCAGGGGGTTCACTCCGATGCCCATCTCTCTACCACCGTACTGTTCACAACGACGAGAATAAAGGGGGACAAACCTCCAGGACACTGCGGGGCGGCGGGGAAGCGAAGCCGCGGGAAATAAAATACACTGTACAGTCATTTACAAATCGTTTAATTGTTCACTAGGTCCTAGTAAATGATTGCCTGTCCGCCGGAATTTAAGAGACACGACTAAATACTTTTCGTTTAAGGGGGCCAAGAACCCGACACAACACTAAATGGTTTTCGTTTAGGAACCTAGGGGCCCGACCCCACTCGACTGAGACGCGATAGACTTGATTGTATACTCGGGTGTTGCAACCGCAACAGCAATAGAAGGTCGCATCAAATTGTATCAAGAATAATCGATTTGATTCATTTGAGTCAATCAATTTCACACTCAGCACGCTCGAAAGTATGCTATGACATCAGCAAACGAAATCGGAATAATTTATTTGAAGCAGCGAAGACAGCGCCCGAAGATATACTCGGCTAATTGTCAAGAACACTTAACACATTTCGAAGTGCGAAATAAAGAGAATACAGCCAGATATTATCAACTCTTGCTAGAATTGCTGAACCAGAAAGCAAGCAGCATTTTGAATACCGGAGGAGATTTTGGTGGAAACGGCCTCTAAATTGGAAAACGAAGGTAACTGGCGGCTACCGAAAGGTATGCAGTTTTACGGTTGAATTTAATCGTCAGTAAACTGTCGTGATACGGTTTTAAGGTCTGGAATATGCTATTTATGTAAAAGAAAAATTAAAACGAATGTTAGTCAATCTAAGTACAATACAGGTGATTATTGTTCCAAATAAATCCTTTTATGAATTTATTCTAATTTCAATTTTGTTTTCCTTCTGTTAATTGGCTTGACGTTACCGGCGATATACATTTCGAGTTGGGATTTAATGGAATTTGCTGGATAAGAGCAAGCACCTGCTAAGTGACTAACCAAGATACAGTCCTGCAACTAATTGCTGAATTGAAACACATTCTACATGGTCCTTTGAGCCGGATCTAAAGATCCGAAGTACAATAGGACGGAGTTAAAATCCAGAGTGCAACAAGGGATTTACGATCCAGAGTGCAGCACAAGTAATTCAAAACCTGGAGTGCAGAAGGAAGGATTCACGATTCGGAATATACAAGGGATTTACGATCCCACAACCAGCGAATACGTCCACCAAATAGCAGTGACAGCTTCTTGTCGCGGATTGAGGAATAGTGGCTGTTAAAAGTGCTCATAAGTGGAAAAGATTGCTGGGCATAACACAGGCAATCTTACATGGTGCATAGGCAGTTGGAGATTAATTTCATCATTCAAAATAGAATGTAGGTGGCAATAGTTTATTCCTTATTAATTACTAGTGGAAAGATCAAAGTGGTAGTTGTGTGTGGTTCGAAGTGGTACACAGAGGTTGCACGTTGAGAAATTGTTGAAGTTGTGTGTTGCTTCAATCAAAGAAGAGAATTAATAAGTGGAGCGAAGTATTGTTAAGGAGCTGGTGTTGAATAAATTACCTTTGCGGAAGACAAGTCATCATTCAGGGTAGTGGCTTCAGTGTTACATTGATCACCGGTGGATTAAAGGGAGTTCAAATATAATTCACGCTGCACGTGTAAGTTTTGAAACGGACGAAGTAATTGTGCGATAGTGAACGCAAGGGCGAGTTGATTGAGTTCTGGAGAGTTCTGGTCGGTACATATTGAGGGTGTGGGTCCCTGTGGTCTTTTGATTGCGTTGGTGGATTGCGCGATTCATTTCGGTTGGTCCTTTTGGTTTGTTCCAGCAAGGTAGGATAACGGCCAATTTGTCAGCAAATCGGCGTGCGCGTTTAACAGACAATTCAGGAGAAAATTCGGTTGTGTGTACCTTGACAACCCAACAAAATGAGTAAGACAAAGATGTCTAACCTAATTGACAGCTTGCAGAACATAGCGAGCGAATTAACAGCCGACTATAAGTCATATGCGGAATTGAATCAAACATACAAATCAGTGCACATGAATGAGGCACGTTTAAGAAATTTGGAGCACTCCTTTGAAGAAGCAAAGGGATTACACCAAAAAATTATAGCGGCTCCCAGTGATGATATAAAAATAAGATACATGGAAGAACTCCACTTCCATAAGCTGAAGGAACTGTATTATAGTTATTCTTCAGAACTTAGGTCGCAATTAGAACAAGTCGACACTAATCCGCTGGTACATAACTCATTTAATAGTTCGATGGGAACAACAAGGGCGCCAACAGCAGAATTCAAATTACCCCCCATTAAGATACCGACGTTTAGTAGTTCTTACCAGACGTGGCCGGAATTTAAGGCTCTATTTGAGAACCTTATCATTAGAAACACGTCTATATCTGACGTTCAACGGCTGCACTATCTCAAGGCAAACCTGGAAGGCGAAGCAGAGCGTCTATTGCGGAATACTGCCATAGTTGAGGGTAACTTCGAATCAGCCTGGGCAACACTGGTGAAGCGTTACCAGAATTTGAGATTGTTGAAGGACAACCAATTCGGGATATTATTTGGTCAATCTTCATTGAGCCACGAGTCAGCCGATGGAATTAGGTCTCTGATGGATACCACAGGTGAGGCCAAACAAGCACTACAAAATTTAGGAATTCCGGTCACATCGTGGGAAGATGTATTGATTTTCCACACAGTCCAGAAGCTTCCCCTTAAGACACGAGGTTTGTGGGAATCTCACATTTCGTCATACGTGGATTACCCAACATATGATGTCTTGGAGGAATTTTTATTCACAAGGATCCGAACTCTAGAAGTCATGGGACAGACAACGTCCAAAAGGTCATACGGAGTTCCCAGAGCCAAACATCACGACGTCCGTGCCCATAATTCAACTACAGTCACTTGCATAATGTGTTCGGGCCCACATCTAATACGCAACTGTCATCAATTCAAAGCTCTAAGTCGAAAAGGGCAAGGGGATATTGTAAATAAGCGCCAGTTGTGTAATCAACTGCCTCTCAAAATTCCACAAACGTCAGGACTGCACAAGCGAGTTCACGTGCACCTATTGCAAAAGAAAACATCACTCATTGCTACATATGGACCGGGAGAAATGGCCAATCCAAGGACAAGGGAGCGCTTCAACAGGGGGCATCCCGAATTCTAAGTCATCGGATTCCGCGAATATTCCACCGTCAACCACAGGGAATAACACTAATCTTATCACAAACCAAACATGCAACACCTATATGGCCGGCACTGGCCACATTAGGACGGTTCTCTTGGCCACAGCACTGATCAAGGTTTTCACGGAAGGAGGACAACCAGTGGTACTTCGAGCTCTGTTGGGTCCTGGGTCAGAGGCGTCGTTTACTACTGAAGCAGTCGCGCAGCAATTGGGGCTCAAGAGAGAACGAAGTTATGTAAACGTCCTCGGAATTGGATCGGCTAACACTAGCATTGCTAAAACAAGGGTCGCGCTTACGATACATTCATTAGTACGGGAAGAGTTCAAGTTGGAACTCACGGCATTAGTATTGCCAAAGATAACAACGAACCTCCCAAAACATCAAATTCCTTGTGCTGATTGGCCTCGCATTCATCATTTACAGCTGGCTGATCCAACATACCACCAACCGGGCAAAATTGATATTTTGCTTGGCAGTGACGTATACCCATTAATCTTATTGGAGGGTCTGAATAAGAGCGGACTGGGCGCTCCTATGGCACAGCGGACCGAGTTTGGATGGGTACTGTCTGGCAGTATAAATTCCGGTAACCAGACCACAATTAAGGTTCACCACACCACCACTAGTAGCCCCGAATTGAATACGATCATGCAATGGTTTTGGGAACTGGAAGAGGTGAAAGAGAGGAAACCATTGTCACAGGAAGAGGAGCAATGTGAAACTCATTTCAGTAGAACACATCAACGACAGTTGGATGGCAGGTATATGGTCCATTTACCCTTTAAGGAAGGGAGGCGCCCAAGGTTGGGTTTATCGCGCAATTCAGCGCTTGTTCGATTTTTCCAGTTGGAAAAAAGATTTCAAACCGATCGTTCATTCCAGGAAGAATATAAAAGAGTTTTTAAGGAGTATGAGGACTTGGGACACATGTCTGAAATCGACCCTCTCTCAAATAATAATTGCCATTATTTCATGCCGCACCATGCGGTGATTAAGGAGTCCAGCTCAACAACGAGGTTACGAATCGTTTTCGATGCTTCCTGCAGAACATCAGATGGTACGTCACTCAACGATCATTTGCTGAATGGCCCTCGGCTCCAGGATGACATCTTTGATCATATTCTGAGATTTCGAAGACACAGAATAGACTTCGTAGCGGACATACCCAAGATGTATCGACAAATTTGGGCACCACAGGAGGACGCATCCTATCAACTCGTGTTGTGGAGAGATGTGGAAGGAGATAACATCAAGACCTACCGATTAAACACTGTCACGTTTGGTACCACCGCTGCGCCGTACTTAGCAGTGCGCACTCTACAACAACTAGCATTGGATGAACGGGCTGACTATCCATTAGCATCGCAAATAGTCTGTAAAAATTTCGATGTCGATGATATCATGCATGGAGCAGACTCAGAGGATGAGGCCATGGAACTACGTGACCAACTCGTGGCCATGTTGCGGCGTGGAGGGTTTCCACTCAGGAAATGGGCCAGCAACAGTGAAAAAATGATGCTTTTGGTTCCGGAGGAGGATAGAGAGGTTCAGGTGCCATTATCGCTTGACAGGGGTAACACCGTAAAGACCTTGGGGATCCAAGGGCATCCTGGACGAGACACATTTTCGTTCAAGGTCTGTTTCCAGGAATCGAAGGGAGCAACGAAAAGAATGATCTTGTCAGAGATTGCGCGCCTATACGACCCGATGGGCTGGATATCGCCCTGTGTTGTCATTGGCAAGATGATCATGCAGGAGATTTGGAAGCAGGATCTAAATTGGGACAGCGAGCTTCCATCAAAAATTGTCTCAGCATGGTCTAAGTTAAGAACTGAGCTAAATGCCCTCAAACATAGAAATTCCGCGTTGGGTCAAGGTCACCAAGCGATCAACACTCGAAGTGCATGGAGTGACTTCAATAGAGCTGCTCGTATCAAAACCAAGAGTAGCACCACTCAAGAATAAATCGCTAGCACGATTGGAGTTATGTGGAGCTCACCTGCTTACACATTTGCTGGTACAAACCGTCAAAAGGATGGATCTTCAATGCGCGAAGATATGCGCCTGGTCGGATTCGCAAATTGCACTTGCCTGGATTAAGGGGCCGCCACACATACGAACTACTTTCGTCGCAAACGGAGTGGCGGAAATACAGGAACTCATAGATCCCGATTGCTGGAGACATGTTTCATCGAAGGAGAATCCTGCGGATATCGCGTCCAGAGGACTATCTCCAATGGAAATTCTCAGAAAAAGGCAATGGTGGTATGGACCCGAATTTTTGCAGACGTATGACAATACCCTCCACTGATCTGGAGTTGAAGACCATAAAACCTACAAGAATGCAAAATAACTTCATAGCATCTGGGTACCCCATTAAGAATGTGTTCCACCTCTGCCTGCACGTCATGTCATTTGATAACACTACATTGTTCGCTCGGTTCTCTTCGCTGTCGCGTCTCCTTTGAGCCACGGCATATTGGCTTCGTTTTTTTTCCAACCTACGGTTGAAGGCCACTGGGTTGCCATTGTATGCGACTGGGCCGCTCTCACCAGATGAGATCTCGTCAGCACATATACGATTGATTGGGATCGTGCAGCAGGAGTTCTTTGGTGACGAAATTGTAAGCATCACTAGGGGAGAAACAATTATCAAAGGAAGTAAGATTGCACGACTTTCCCCTATATTGGATGATAAGGGAATTCTGCGAGTAGGAGGTCGACTAGAAAATGCAGATTTGCCATATTCGCACCGTCACCCGATTATATTGCCCGCAAATACTTTCTTTACGTCGTTGATCATCCACCATATTCACTTAAAAACGTTGCACGGTGGTCAACAGCTGATGATGGCCACACTTCGAGCTGAATACTGGATATTAAATCTTAAATCCAGCGTCAAGGCATGTATACACAAATGTTTGAAGTGCTATCGACATAAATCAAAGCAAATCCAACAAAGAATGGGTGATCTTCCTTCACCTCGGGTCAACCAGGCACGCCCCTTTCAAACTACTGGGGTGGACTATGCCGGCCCAGTACAACTTAAAGCATGGAAGGGAAGATGCGCCAGAATCACCAAGGCGTACATTGCTATTTTCGTATGCTTTTGTACGAAGGCCGTCCATCTCGAACTTGTAAGTGAATATAGCACAGCGGCCTTTCTGGCAGCGTTTAAACGCTTCACGGCGCGTTGTGGGATTTGTGCACACATCTACAGCGATTGCGGAACCAACTTCCAGGGAGCTGCTAAGACAATACAAAAAGAGCAGACATATGCATCAAGACATTGGACCGAAGATATAGTTAAGCAGGTACAGAATAATGGAACTTCATGGCATTTTAATCCTCCTGCAGCGCCTCATTTCGGCGGGTTATGGGAAGCAGGGGTGAAGTCCATGAAACATCATCTCAAACGAGTGATAGGACACTACACGCTTACCTATGAAGAATACGTTACTGTCTTGGCCCAGGTGGAAGCGTGTCTGAACTCACGTCCTCTGTGCCCAATATCGGAGGATTTGAACGATCTGTCCGTTCTTACACCGGGACATTTCCTGATCGGCGCTGCACTCAATACTGCACCAGAAAGAGATTTGACTCAAACCACGCCCAATCACCTGGACAGATGGCAATTAATGCAAAGATTACAACAGGATATCTGGAAGAAATGGAAAACAGAATATCTCTCTCGTCTGCAACAGCGTCCAAAATGGCTCACACCAGGTCCAAATTTGAAAATAGGTAGCATGGTGCTTCTACCTGAGGAGCATGCACCCCCAACCCTATGGCGATTGGGCAGAGTCATAGCAACACATCCAGGAGCCGATGCAATGATTCGTGTTGTTACAGTCAAAACAGCCACCACCACACTGAAGCGCCCAATAACGAAACTTTGTCTTCTGCCCATGCTTAATTGAATCACACACCACACACATGAATTTAATGACCTCTGTCATTATCTAGAACACCACACACACATGAATTTAATGACCTCTGTCATCACCTCGAACACATGTAGACACGCACGAACATATAATTGAAACCCCACAAGCCATTACCCAAGTCAAATTTGATTGATAGTCCATATCCACTAATGGAATCAATGTCAGCCAATTGCCACCTTGCTGTTGCACAGTACCAATTCAACACTGCTGCCAATTGCAACCTCCCGTGGATAACTATGCCTAAACAATCATTGGCTAATCTATCCAGGGAGAATAGAAGGTCGCATCAAATTGTATCAAGAATAATCAATTTGATTCATTTGAGTCGATCAATTTCACACTCAGCACGCTCGAAAGTATGCTATGACATCAGCAAACGAAATCGGAATAATTTATTTGAAGCAGCGAAGACAGCGCCCGAAGATATACTCGGCTAATTGTCAAGAACACTTAACACATTTCGAAGTGCGAAATAAGAGAATACAGCCAGATATTATCAACTCTTGCTAGAATTGCTGAACCAGAAAGCAAGCAGCATTTTGAATACCGGAGGAGATTTTGGTGGAAACGGCCTCTAAATTGAAAAACGAAGGTAACTGGGGGCTACCAAAAGGTATGCAGTTTTACGGTTGAATTTAATCGTCAGTAAACTGTCGTGATACGGTTTTAAGGTCTGGAATATGCTATTTATGTAAAAGAAAAATTAAAACGAATGTTAGTCAATCTAAGTACAATACTGGTGATTATTGTTCCAAATAAATCCTTTTAAGAATTTATTCTTATTTCAATTTTGTTTTCCTTCTGTTAATTGGCTTGACGTTACCGGCGATATACATTTCGAGTTGGGATTTAATGGAATTTGCTGGATAAGAGCAAGCACCTGCTAAGTGACTAACCAAGATACAGTCCTGCAGCTAATTGCTGAATTGAAACACATTCTACATCGGCGGTTTTCATCCCCCGAGTGCACGTTACGAGGGGCTGAGTCTTAAGCCGATGTGCGCGCGCCGATGGTAGAATGACGACTGACTAAAGAAAGGGAAAAATCTATTCATCGCGTCGTGGCGGTTGCGTCATAGCTGAAATAAACTCGCTGCCACTTACGAGGAATTTCGAGTAGAATTGCTATGCTTGCATAAGAATTTAGTTTCAGCGAATCCTCGCCGTATAAGCTGAGTTGGATTCGTTGGTTGTGTGTACCGGGAAATTGGCTTTGGGAACGCGAGCAAATGTGGGCATGAATTTTCGGGGGAAGTTGGAATTGCTTGGGCGCAAGCAAGGAATATCATTTAGATAAGATATTAACCGAAGTAATTTCGGGGAAATGTATGCGGCTCGGTATAGTTGGTGGTGATGGATAATGTTCGTTGCAGGTTTGAATGTGCGTTTTATTACAGCATATGCATTTCGGGGAAATTAAGATTGCTTGGTCGCAAGGAAAGAATATAACTTAAGTAGAGAATTGACCGAAGCAATTTTGGGAAAATGTATGTGGGGTGATGTAATTGAGGGAGATGATTGGTATTCCATTGTAGGTTGGAATATGCATTTTATTACAGCTTATGAATTTCCGGGGAAATTGAGATTGCTTGGTCGCAAGGCGGGAATATGAATTCAGTAAAGAATTGACCGAAGCAATTTTGGGAAAATTGATGCGGGGATGATTTAGAATATATTCTGTTCAATTGTATTCTGTTGCGGGTTTTGGAGTGTGTTTATTGCAAGGTTAGGAATGTATGCTATTGCGGATTTTGCATGGGAAATCGGGTGCGCTTGCAGGTTTTTCATGTTGCGAATGTGTGTATATTTGAGGTTTGAATGGGGAGTTGGGTTGAGGTGACGCGCTGTTAGCGGTCAAGATTGGTTGGCATTGTGGGTTGGTTCTCCATGTGGTATAGAGAACCCCCACAGTTCTTCGGGCGAGCCTTAAAGAACCCCCACAGGTATACCACCCTGTATATTGGCTTAATTCAAGCAACATTGTAGAATATGCTCTCAAAGTCTCAAGTATGAATATGTATTATAGCGGGTCAAAATGAGCTCGAAAAAGGAATTAGTGCATCGTTTGCAGTTCTCTCCCAAAATTTTAAGTATAAAAGCACTGGTTGCAACAGGTTTAGATTCAAAGTTAATTGAATAGCCAAAGTGGGCTTAAAATAATTAAACAGTTGAACAGAGACCTGAAGAAGAAAGGTCTTCTTTGTTAAAAAGTTAAGACACAGAATTAATAATTAATAGTAATAAATAAGAAATATATTTATAAAAAGACGCCTATCAATAAACAAAATTAAACAGATAAATGCACTTCTATTTTCTATAACTCTCCACTTACTCGCTCTTCCCTCGTTATTGGGGAAGCACGGCGAGTGGCGCCATAACACCCGAGCACACTGTACAGTGTTCGGAAACTTTAAATACATTTTATTCAAAACCATGTTTTTGAAACGCGTGTGCAAGATAACTCACAATTAATACGATTTTTCTTTTAAATGGAAGGTTAATTAATTTGCCACTTGATTAATGTATTTATAGAAATTAAGATTTTGTTTATAAAAAGTTACAAATAAAAATAAGTTGAAAATTCCCACCAAAAATTACTTTTTTTTCAATCACGCTTTTTTTATAAGAAAAAAAAGCTAAATACCTTAAACACTCATCACTTGACTACACTCATAAACTAAACAAAACCTCTTTCCTTTTTTTTACGGATCATCCAACAAGGCTCTGCACATCACAAAACATCTTTTTGTTTTTAGGCTGATGTCTCTTACCTATAACTTGCTTGTTTATGCCTAAAATTTAATGAACAAATTAATTAATATACTTCTATGTATGCACAATATATGTACAAATTTGCAAAAATAAATATTAAATAGTTTTTTCTAAAAAAAAATCGACAAAATCGGTTTTTTTGGCCCTCTACACCAGGAGGTAGAGTTATATATTTTTTTATTTATGGTTTACCCTTACCTTCTAGGGTGGACGTCTGTTCCAGCTGGAGGTGTGAGGGTGGCGTAATGGATGTGCCCGGCCTCCTTAGTGGGAGCCTCCCCGATCAGCCGACCTCCTAACGCAAGTTCTTTCCAGCCTGCTTGTTTCCGGATTTTGGTTTTTCGGCGAACGAGGTTATAAAAAAAGCAATGGGTTTCTCTTTAAAGTTTGTGCTTTATTTGCCTTTATTGGTTTTGAAATATTCGGACGTAACTTCGGCCTTCTGGATTTCGACTGATCACGAATCAAAAAAAAAAATGGGTGACGAGAGGCCGACTTTGGCGAGACAAGGACAGATGTGTCCTTCATCTTGTCTTTGGCTTCTGGTCACCTTGCGATAACCAGAATCACCCACACCCGTGAGGATGTTGGGCTCGATCTCGAGATATCTGAAAAGAAAAAGGGGGGGAGGTATCTAAGGACAGTGTGGACAGGGTTAGTTTCATTTTCATTTTTAAAACATTTTTTATTTTTCTTTTTATATTCTTAATTTCTAAATTAAAGGCTAGACAAAAAATGCTTAAATTCTAGCTTAATTATCTTATATAATAACTTACTGGTCCTTCGCAGACGCTCTAAGCTAAACATTACTTAACATTTGTATAATTTGCCTTTCGGCGACATGGACAGGGTTAGTTTAGGTGTTCTCTAACTACTTGGATGGAGGGATGGTGGGAAAGAAATCGTACAAGACCGGTAGGTCTTGAGTGCGGTAGTAAACGCAGATCACGTCTTTAGCGTCTGATAATCTGCGCTTTGGTCGGTGTGTGTGTAGCGAATAACTTAGTTATGTGTCGGCATGGACGCGGATTTACTAAGTTTCACTAACAAGTTCACGTAAGCGGCGAACTCAGACCATGGGGAACAAACAGAACTCTCACTAATTTGGCTGGTGAACGGTCACTTCTGATGATATTTAGCAATAAGTGTTCGAGCACACCGTTGATGCTAGGATAGCGTTTCTACGACGAGCACCCAGTTGGTCAACGAATTCGAATCGTTCTTATGTGTCGTTGATATGTTGACACGATTTGGAAGTTCACCACCTGTTGACGCACTAAACAATACTTACTGCAACTCTTCGTCGTCACACTGTTTAATGCGGCTAATCACCAAGAAGAAGAAATAAAACTCCCGGATGTGGCTGATGAGAAATGTTTTTTATTTAAAATCGTCTTAATGTTAATTATGCCACTAATTAATTGATTTTATTAAGAGGTGCCTTTGATTTCACTTGGTATAAAGATCCGACACGTAAGGGGACTCTTATCGACTCGTGCAGCGATTTCTTATTTAAAACGGTGTGTATGACGTAGTGCAACTAAACTCGACTCCTCGAACGCGTGATACTCGACTGATCTGCCCAGTCTGGGGGTTGAATTCGGACTCATCGATGCAATCCACATCCGTCAGATTCAACGGTGGTGGATCACATCGATATGGGAGGGGCGAACCGGATCAGCTTAGCAGCGGCCAATGGTGATCGAGGAAAGGGTTCAATGGGAGGATTTCCCAAATGCTGCATAGGGACGCGTACAATGCCCCTTTTGACTGCAATTCAGACAACGACCGCTGACACCTGATCAAACAAATGTACGAACATCACAGGCTGCAGGCAATGTGGTCACAAATCATCGATGATCCACGCCTGAGAACGAAATAGGTTTTTGCTTCAAAGTAAACAAAAACGCTATTTGAAGGGTCAAATGATGAGATGTACTGGAGATGCTAGTTCAACCGGAGATTTGAGTTGTGTTTGCTTTAGCCGTATGGCTCTGGAGCACAAGGCGGGGAATTATTCATGGTGATGAGGGATTTGACCTGCAGATGTGCAGGCTAACGTCTCACCCGGGGAACCATGGACCAGCGGTTAGTAAACAAAGCAAACGCAGTGAGGTACTGTGTGTTTGCTTTGATTTGCTGGTGGGTCATCATAGGGCATGGGATGGGTAAGATTGCCTAAACAATGATCACATCCATCCCCAAATTCCATGATCGGTTGTTAGCCGATGAAAGGGAATTGGTCGCAAGTGTTGCGAACCTCACGATATGGGTGCAATACAGAATGGAAGGGAGACTATCAGCTGCAGCTGTATCTGGGGAGCATGGAGGCAGTGTATGTTTACACGTTTGCCATGGTGTGAAGCGTCATTTTGATTCTACTCGAAATGTAACGTCTCATAGGTCGGTGGATTGAGTATGTGTTTACTTTAAATAACACTCGATCGTTTGTGGGTAGCCAGCGATGGCTATGCTGTCTGTTGTCGAGAGGGCGATCGGCCGATGGATCTGCCGATATGGCAAGGGTAATCATGACATTCCGAATATGGGGAAAATGCTCCTCAGCCATGCGTATTGACATGTTCGGATGTTTATGTCGGTTACACGATGGGAAAACCGAATTGGATATGATGGTTTGTATGCAAGCATGCCCCTGGTGAACTTCTATAGATGCTAATGCGATAGCAAAATAGCAAACGGTAATCATTCTAGATGATTTTGCCACGGCTAATGTCTTCCAGGTATTTATTGTTGCAGGGAAGCTTGACTGCTCATCTGGAGATAAGCTGTTTATGGTAGGTAATGAGATTTGCCGGTAGGGGAAGAGGGAGTTGGGTTAGGCCGGTGGGAGGTTCTTCGGGCGCCTTAAAGAACCCCCACATATGTGTGTGTGCGCTTGTGCTGCCTTGTACTGTGCGTGCGTGTTTGTAGTGTGTCAGCAGTAGTCCCTATGGGATGGGTCCTCTATTATATACGAGAATGTTGTTGGGAAGGGTGCTTTCTTCAGTTCTGGACTGAAGAAGTGTGGGGGTTCTCTATACTACATGGAGAACCAACCCACTGTTTTCGCCTTATTTCGACCGCCAACAGCGTGTCAAATCAATCCCAATTCCTCGTACCAACCTATTCACCTGGAAATCATGTTTTTAAACGGACGCATAGTTGGTGCACCATTATCCAATGGCTTGGGTAATTATCGAATCCCACAGCGTGTTTCCCACGATAATATTACCCTAGCCAAAGTAGCGTCACTTCGACTTTTCCCAGGCCATCTATTCGCTTGGGATCAATGATCTCTTCTTACAGGTGAATAGCTACAAAACATTTTCCTCTCCTTCACAATTCTGTCTTTCCATAGTTCAATGCACTCTGAGATCACCACAATCACCGCACTAGGTCAGTGGATCATTCTCAGAGGCTGCATTAATACACACACACTAAGCCAGATCATGCTTTCTTTTTGATTTCGTCATCCTTTCTACGCCCATCGACGTCGAACGAATACGCAAGTACTTATCCACCTCGATGAGCGTGGGGAATTGAAGGATGCACAAGAGAGCACGATTACCATTAGCTCATCGTTGTGCAAAAGTAGAAATCCCAATTTCCATCACTAATTTCAATCAGTCAGTTTTCATACCTCATTGAAGGAATTCGAGTCTCAACCGCCGTGCTGTCGGGTTATTAATATTACAAAGAAAAGTTAGTCAAATCTCATCCATCAGGGAGAGGAGTCGTGTATTAATCACCAGTGCGCTTACAACGTGTCTGAACACCAATCGTTTCTTTTGTATAAATCAAAATCAAAGTACAGTGTAGATTTCTGACCCCAAAAGACAAATCAAAATTAGTAAAATTCATCAGTGCACATCAAAGAAAGGATCACCTTTAAGTTAAAATAAAATCGTTTCTTCTGTATAAATCTAAATCAAAGTAAGGAGTAGATTGCTGAATCAAAAAGACAAACCAAATAAAGAATAAAATTCACTTGCAACATCAAAACAAGCATCAGTGTTTTCTTTTAATAAGTGTGATTGAAACAAGTGGTGGCGAGAGTACTCAGCCAATAGAGTGGTTGACGATTTATTTAGAAGAAGAAGTTGTGGAAGAAAGTGAACCCAGTGCGCGTGAAATGGTACAATACTTCATACCCCCACAGAACAAATTGTGGTGGTCTGATCCGAAGAGATCGAAAGAGAGAGAAGGGTCAACAACGCAAGATTCCCGTACAAACGGGTTCTCGCTGTTCTGAATGCTTTCAATGTACTTATATGCTAATTGTAGCAAGTACTCGTCGATAGGGATAATGGAGGCACCTTCGTATAGGTGAGAGTTTGGGTAATGGGGGCCGTCAGGCCTTCTAGAGTGGTTGGTGCATCTTCTGAGGAGTTTTCTTTCGAAAACTTGAAGTCTTTCCATTTGGGCCGAGGATATGCATAACCATATGGGAAAGGCGTATGATATTCCACATGGGATTAGTTGCTTATAGCAGAGAAGTTTAAGTCAACTTTGTTGCTCCACTTCCAGATATTGTGCAGTTACTTAGACCGACCGAGGCCCCTTTGAAGAATGTGGGTCACATGTTTGATGAAATTCAGTTTTGGGGTAAACATGCCCCCAAGATATTTCATCCTTTCCTGTGGTCTAATCGTAGTACCTCCTATTTGTATTCGGATATTCTGTGAATATCGAGAAGTAGGTTGGGAGTGTTTACTACTCAGAATTATAGCTACTGCTTTGGATGGGTTAAGTCGAATTTTCCATCGACTGTAGTACTGATACAGTTCTTCTAGATGACGGTTGAGTCAGTTTGTTGCGAGTTTTGGGCTTTTAGATGACGTGTACACTAGAACGTCATCCGCATAGCATATCTGGTTTACTCTCCCGTCCACAGGGCGAAGAATATCTGAGGTGTAGATATTAAATAAGGTGAGGCCCAGAATGGAGCCCTGTGGTACGCCTGCAGCGGCGTGGAAAGTTCGGGATAGCTTTCCATTCACTCGAGCTTGGAAGGTTCTGTTTCGAACGAACTGGTAGATGATACTATACAGCGTTCTACTGAGGCCAGTATTCAGTAATTTGAAAACGAGACCTTCAATCCAGGTTGTGTCAAAAGCCTTTTAAATGTCCAGGCTCACCGCAATGGTGGATTTCTTATTAAAGAGGCGCACGCAGACGTGGTTTTGAAATATGTTGAGAGCCATGGTGGTACTGTGCGTTCTTCTAAATCCAAATTGGAAATCAGGTATTAGGCGCCTGGCACTGATAAACTTATTTAGCTTCTCGGATATGAAATGTTCATATATTTTGCTGATGTAGGTGAGGCGCCAAATACGACGAAAGCTTTAAGGGTAATATGTTGGTTTCCCAGCTTTTGCTATTAGGCAGACAACAGCATGTTTACAGGCTTGGGGAAAGTACCTCATGTTGTAGGCATGGTTGAACAGAATGGAGAACTTTATAAAGAATAAAGCAGAAAGCCTTCGCAACGAGTGGCACGACATGTTGTCGATACCGGGTGACTTCTTGGGCCTTCGAGATTTAACTAGGTTCTGTAGGGTATTTGGTGTGACGAAGCCGTGACTATTATCACGTGTGTCGTCGAAGTATGCACTGCTAGATGGATTAAAGACAACAATTGGCTCGTTAAAGTTGTCTAGTTTATTGTGAATGATGGGTCTCAATAATGGGCACTTTGGGTAAAGCGGTGACGATATCTCATTCTGCAGAGCTTTTTACGCTCTCGGATGAGACAAAGAGTGAAGTCGTCTAGGGGAATCTGATAAGTCTGTGGCGTTTCTAACAGATACACACACAATACACAAGCAAATAGTGAAGAACACCGAACTAAATTCGAATAAGAAAATATATCAGAGCCGTATACCATAGCGATAACATAACAAATCCACATCAGTCGAATGTACTTGAGTTTAGAAATCGAATTCGTACACACGGCGGTGGCCTGATGGGTTGCGCTTTGGATCAATTTTTGGTGATTCTAACTGTCATAGCGTCAGTTCGAATCACACTTTCTTCACTATCATCACAAACGCTATAAGTCTTTTCAAGTTTGTACTTCGGGACATGAGTCTCAGAGGTTTCAACTAGAATCTCGTGAAGTCGGGTTGCAGCGTTATTTATCTCAACCGTCGTTAGGTTCCTGTCAGTGGGAAGAGAAAGTTGGTGGAGTTTAAGAAGATTTGAGAAAATTGGGATTCTCCTTTTCAGATCAGCTAATGACGACGGCGTTTAATCATCTCGAAATGAATTGAAGTATTCAAAATGTCTCATTGAACAAATATGAAACTACGTTTATTAAATTACTTTACTTATATCTAACATTTACAACTTCTATGACTAACAATAGATTTTTATTATACGACGTTGCTAGGTTGCGTCGGGGCATCAAATTGAAGGATCTCCAACTCCTGTGGCAATGCATACATCCTTAAATTTTTCTCGATCATCAAGTCCTGCAAATGTGACAACTCTTGTGGAGCAAATATAGCACCATCCATATAAAGTGATTTATTCCATGGACACTCGTCCAGCGCGGACAACAAATAGCTCTGACTTGTTTCAAATGGGGTTTTGGTATTCGAAAGAAACCGCAAATAGAATCTCCAAAACAAGGCGTTTCTTTGAAACGCCTTTACTTCGTTCAACGTTTTCAGGACATTCACGACACGATTTCTGTAGGTATTTTCATTATGTTCGTTGTTTTCCCCCTCACTTTCTAAACGGACGTATCTTAACCTCGCTAATATAATTATGAAAATGACCGAGAAAATAGAGGTGTTCTTAAGAAGCATACTCCGTATTTTATACCACGGCAGGCTGTGTAGCATCGCGCAAGACTGCAGGAAGAATAAGTTAGATGGGTAGTCGCACAACGCTGCTGAAACTTTGTTCAGGATTAAGGAGTTGGATACAATACATTGTGGACTGTCGTAATGCATTATCAATACAAGCACTTCATTTATTTGCTCTCGTAAGTAATTATGTCGCTCGTTGTTATCGTTAAAGTGTCGTAACGATGTTTCAAGGTTCGATATTGCATCTAACTGATTGCCCAATATGTACTGGTAAAGTGCCCTCATTTGAAGCAAGTTCAAATAGAAATCTGGTAGAAAATACTGCTCCAACTCCATTATTGTGACATTTTGCTCAATCGCCTGGATGGATGCCAACCGCTCAGATAATTTCTTGAAAGCCGACAGCTTCTTAGCATCGGTAAATAAATCGCTTGCGTCCAAGTCTTTCACGGATAATCCTAAGGAATAACACATCAACACCCGAAGTGCTTTCTCCAGATTATTTTCCTTTATTAAAACATATGCGTATGACAGGAATGCATTTGATGAATCCGAATTGATTGTAGAAGAGTCGTTAGAACTTGTGATTTGCTTAAATATACCGTCACATGTTTCCATCTCTCCCATTTCATATTCCAATAACGCGTATTCGATGTAAAAGTTGATTGTATTTCTATTTTGTTCCTTCTTAAACAAGCTCTTCACTTTCGACCGCAACTTTTTCTTGTATGCAGCATCTAGTTTGTTAGCCACCTTATGCAATATGACTTGAATCCGCTCCACTCGCAGCCATAGAATTATAAAAATTTGCTGTTTACGTTCCTCGAAACAATCCGCACAAGTCACTAAAAAGTCGTAGATCATATTGGAATATATTTCGTATCCAACCGTAGAGTTTAGGAAGGTTGGACAAACGACCATTTCCTTGGATATTTCATACAAAACTGTATAGAAATTGTGAAACTTATCTTCAGGGCATTTGTACTTTGACAGAACCACACCAAAAATATCCTCAATGGCATCGGTGTCTCCCACATTTTCTACTTCTGTGTGAAATCTGTTACGCAAAGAGATGTTTGTAATAAATGGTACTTTAATTAACCGCAATATTATAAGGATCAAATAGAATGCATTGTGCTTGGTGACCAACGGGTAAATGTAATGGCAGATGTCTTCATTGAAGACGATCCTTTGTGGATCGGTGCATTTCATATTCGGTGGACATGGCAGAAAATTGAAACTCTGTCGCAATTTCTCGATACGCAGCCAGATTTCGTTCATGGGCAATCGCGATTGTAACACCAGTTCTTCGTATTCAATCAGGGTTTGTTGATCTTTATCCAATGGTTGTATCCTGGTGAATTTATCCGATGAAACATTTAGTTCTAGTCCGAGCTTTATTAGAGCAAAAAATTGTTCGTTTAAACCAGCTTGTCTGAGAAACAGGGCGCAGTTATTGAAGAGCCTTAACATTATTTCATCGTTCTGCCTTTTTGTGTGCATCTTCTGCATGCAATGTTCATATATTTTTAGTACATCTGGCACAATACAACGTGCCATATTACACTGTGTGGTAATTATTTGTCCTGTCCACAGAATGTAATTATAGGGATCTTTGGAAATGAGTTTTTTAATCATGTTACTCGCCTCAAAGGAGGGGTAGCTAGATGAGATTACATCTAAATACAACTTGTACAACGCATCATTTCCAAAGTGATGAAATAAAGCTTTCTGTAGGATTTCTAACTTTTTTTCGGTGACAAATTTCTTCGACCATTTGTGAGGATTTTTGTCTTGCAGACGAACTAGATCGACCCAGTGCATCACCTCAGTTGGATTCTGTACAATGTTCCTATTCAAACTTGTTGTCATTTGCGTGAAAGAGTTCTCATCTAAAGAATCCACCAATAAGTTTGAAGTCTTAGTTTCTTCGGGTAAGCTCAATTTAAAATATCGCCGGAAACGCTTAAAATTCTTCCGAATATTACTCCGACCCAGAGGGGGATAGCGACTTCGATATTTTGGGCGTGCTGGTGCATGTAAAGTATCAATAGTTCGGTATTGGGTAGCTAAATGTTTATCTACATAATATTCTTCACTTCCATTAAAATCGAATACGGGTACTTCTATGTCTACCTTTGCTTTGATAGGAACTGGAATTTCTGTTGCCTGCGGTAGAATTTTCGGTAGTGTGTAACTGGAGTTTTCCAGCCATGTTCCAGCAGTTCCCTCCTTTGTCGTATCATCACCTTTCTCTAGAATTTCTTCGGTCGCAATTTCATAAGCAGGAAACAGTGACATGTTTAAGAACTTTATTAAAATTTACTAATTACAAAAACCGTCTCCGCAAACATGTATAAATAACTCCGTTCGAAACTGCTTCCCTTCAATCAGCTGTTTCCAGGTTGACAATAGAGATGAATTTTAGAGAATGAACTAGTCATAAGTGAATTTGCTGACATGTTCGAAAACAGTATCAACGTTTTGAAATAATTATTTGGATTGAATTGATCCGTACGCTTTTTTTTTAATATCATTTTTTATTTCTTCCTATTATTATAATGTACTTACTCGCTAGACAAAAATGATTAAACTCTAGCTTATGTTATCTTATTTCTTAACTTACTGGTCCCTTGCGGACTCTCTAAGTTACATGCATACGCTTAAAGCATGAAAATTTGTCTTTCGACATTATGATTATTTTGTTTACATGAATTTTTATGGAACTTAATTAGATACAAAGAAAATGAAGAACAGAAAAAACTTTGTTTTTGTTATTTTTTTTTGTACCTTATATCTAACTTAAATACTAAACTAATTTTTTTTTTTTTTTTTTAAACCTTGACTCTATCCTAAACCTAATATCAAGACTTCGAAATGCTAAATCTATGTAAGCTTTCCGTTGTTTGTTGGGCTTTATTATTATTATTATTATTACTTCCCTTTTTTTGCCAGTTTTATGAGGAAGCAGGTTTTTAATTGCCACTCAGCCACCAAAATCTCTGGTGTTGCTTATTCGTGTCTTTTCGGTCTTTCTGTGCTACTGCCCTACTGAACTGCAGGCGCTCTTCATCTGTGTGCGCAACTTCTCGATTATAACATATTCGTTTATCTGTATCCGACCGACGTACGTGATAAATCAACGGTATAGCGGATTCAGTTTGTATAAGGCCGTTCATGTCAAGACTAAGGAATGCTTCTGGTGGAATAAAGCCATTGCGACGTATCCCTCATAATACATATTGTTTGGGTAATATGCACCAAAAATTAAATCGCTCGGGGAGCTCATTGATCTCGCAAGATGCCCTCGGATCAGCTTGATCATAAAGTTATCCACTCTGTTTATATTGGCCCCATTGTACAACGCTTCATTAGGATAGTATTTTTTGTGATCGGATTCAGGAGTCCGATGTAAGTTGAGACACGTCCTGAGGCATTGTCTCTCAAAAATCCGAATCTTTTCCATTAAGCTAGGTCCCACATTAAACCACACTGGACATCCATATATGATCATCGGTCTGATGAGAGCCATGCAGCATATAACTTTAACTCTGCTGTCAAGTTGACTACTATGAAACAGTCTTTTTGTCATAGCATAAGCTTTCTTTGCCCTGGCCAGCGCAGCCTCCACATGTTTGTTAAAATATAGATACTGATCCAGCCAGATGCCTAAGTATTTGACTACATTTTTGGTTTCCAGTGTTTGTTGGTGTGGTCCCATAATAGCCAGCTTTCGCCAGTTTTTCCTAGTGTCCCTGGTAGCTTCAGCCAGTGGTGTTCTAAAGAGGATGGTTTCACACTTCTGGATATTGATTTTGAGTTTCCAGTTGTCGCAGTATCGCTGAACATCATTGAAATCCCCTTGTAATAATCTGTTAATGATTTCAATTTTTGGAGCTGTTCTATATATTATCAGATCGTCTGCATACGCAATAGCCTGATGAAGAGACCTTATTAGGTGGCTAGTGTAAATATTAAAAAGGATCGGAGATATCGCCGCTCCCTGTTGCAGACCGTTTTTTATTTGATAAGTAATGTTGGAGGTCACATTGCCACTTTTAACGACGAATTTCCTTTCATTCAACATGTCGTATAGTATATACAGTAGTGGTTTATGAATGCCTAGTCTCATTAGCTTGAAGTATAACCCTTATTACCAAACGGTGTCGAAGGCCCTCTCCAGGTCAATTAAACAGACACCTGTACACTGTTTCAGATTTTTATGCCACTGAATGTCTGAAACCAGTTTAGCTGCGGCATGTGTGGTTTCATGACCAGCTTTAAAACCAAACTGGTTATTTGGAATAATATTATTGTCCTCAACCCATTCAAGTAGAGCTTTGTTTAGAACCTTCTCGAATACTTTACTGATACTCGGTAACAAACTGATCGAACGCAGATTTTTTGGGTTTGTTTTGTCTTTCCCTTTTTTTGGTAACGGTTGGATGATGGCCGTTTTCCAACGTACTGGATAGTGTGCGTTGTTAAACAAGACCGCATATATGTCAATTGTGATTGGAGGAAGATGTTTGAGTACTATATTGGGTACTCCATCGATTCCAACTTATTTTTTGTTTCTTAATGATGCAAAGACGCCATGGATGTCTTCACTAGTGATCAAAAGGCTGTTGGCACTTTCGACAGTCATCTCGACGTTTGCCGTATTTTCATTGTTGAATTCGATAAAACCTTGGTTTTCTGCTCGCCACTGTGAAATGTCATTTCGAAGATGACGATATTTCAGTAAAACTCTATCTTCCAAGCCATGGTTGCGGCGAATTGATCCGTACGTTCTCAGCAGAGCATTCCACACCTGACTCTTGTTAAAAAAAAAAAAAAAGAACTCGCAACGGACATTGATCTAGAATCAGAGATAATTTTCTAATGGTTTTTGTTCGTTTTTTACGTTTATTTGTTTACGTTACAAAGGAATTGCTTCTTATGTTATATTATGCTCCGAACAAAGTCTATTCAATTATAACTTCCTTTGCTTATGGCCGCATATAAGAAAACTCCCGTCATGCTTCTCCTGTTTAATTATCAGATCTACCTGCAACGGTTCGCTCTTTGGTCCGCAGAGTCGATTCAAACGCATCAATCGTATCCCAGTGAATCCTCGCTTTATTAAGGAGGAAATTCCCACATTCGTTTTTCTTTTCTCATATATCCACGGCAAACCCAACAACAATTTAAATTCGTGAATGAGTCTAGCTTATGTTCATATTGTGACGCATGTGACAATCAGTACTAGAATATTCTAGAAAGTCATAAACAAAGTACTATAATATTCTAGAAAGTACTGGAAAACTGGAGACTATGAACAGTAGAACATTCAAGGCTATGGAACGGACGGAAACGAAACGCCGAATCAGAGCGAGGAAACGGTATAAATACGTCGTACACAGATCATGGAGAAAAGTGAAGCAAGCGATAAGTAAGAAGTAAGCAGTTAAAGAGGCGATAAGTACGGAAGCGATAAGTCAAGAAATCGTTAAGTGTACGGTAAAAGTAACTGTTGTTATTAACGGACTAATAAAGTGTTATATTAATTCGAAATCGATTTAACGGCTCTTATTTATTAAAAATAATTAATCCAGCGAACCCTAAGCTCGCTACAATATAATTAAATTTTCAGCTTGAGTGAGTCTACTTTTATCAGTAAATTGGAAATATTGATCTTCTCCTGAGTTTCGACTGGTTATCTTCTAAGTTACTGTAACCTGGTGCGTAAAGTTTTTTCGTATCGGTTGTGTTAACCTATATCCCGAGAAAGTTTGACGCAAGGCTAATAACCATGCACGTAAAAATGAGTTATCATACCAAATCTCCCCCGCTTGGTAGAAACGTTGACGTGGTGCGGGGGCTTAAACTACAATGAATCACTTAGGCTATGCTGACGGAAGCATACTATTCCAGTAGGGCCACCCATGTCAGACGGGCTAGCGAGGAGTAACACACAAAGATCTACTACCCCTAATCCAGGGTGTTACGCCTCACCGTGCCCATTGGATGGTTTGCAGCCAGGAGTATACCGGCTGTATTATAACGGCGCCTTTCTGACACAGGGTCAAATCAGAGCAGTAAGCAGACCTTACCATATCAAAGAGGGGCTCTGATGTGGCAGACTATTTGAAACCCTAAGACTCGTGGGAACAAAAATGAATAATCAATATACAAAAAACAAACTCACGAAAAACCCGGTAGGCGTAGGTGTGATGAGCCGACACTACCACAAGGGAACAAATCATCAAGAAAACACCGACTCGGCAAAAAGAAGACGTGGGGAAAAACGGAAAAAGCGGTATATACGCGTCGCCACGTGGAATGTTCGAACGTTATATAAGCCAGGCGCGATACAGACGGTCGTAGAAAACGCGAAACAATATAAAATGGACATCGTCGCGCTTCAGGAAGTTCGACTCCCACATCAAGTAATTGAAACCAACGGGTTTACACTGGTGTGTGGAGGTACCGATACACATAACCTCGGGACTGGCTTCATCATAAGCAAGAAGATCACGCCCGATGTAAATGATGTGCAATTTATTAATGACCGAATGTCTGTGCTAAAAATACAGGGGCCATGGTACAATTATGTATTTATAAACGTACACGCCCCAACAGAATCTACGGAGGAAGAAACGAAGGACACATTCTACGAGACCCTAGAGGAAGTATTCGATGGGATCTCATCATTCGATGTTAAAATCCTCCTCGGGGGCCTCAATGCGGAAATTGGAAAGGAAGACATCTTCCAACCAAGTATAGGTAAAGAGAGCCTACACGACATTTCATAGCGTCCAAAGATCTGGTAGTGAAAAGCACGATGTTCAAGTACAAGCAAATCCATAAAGCCACATGGATATCACTCGACGGCGTAACATGTAACCAAATAAACCAGTTCCTCATAGACAAAAGACACTACTCGAATATCCTTGACGTAAGATCATATAGAGGAGCGGATTGCGACTCCGATCACCTTCTAGTGATGGGCAAAATTAGGAGTCGGCTCGCAGCAAACCCACATGGGCAATCACGGGAGACAAGCAAAAAGTTCGGGATTGATAAACTAAAAGACCTACGCAACGGGACTGGGAACAATGGCGGAGTCGAGTCGGTGAGCTCATGAACTTTCGGGTTCCTACAGGCCAATAAATAGTAAATAGTATAGCACATTTAACAAGCCTCGGATATGGACCGCATACACGACTACGACCACAGAAACGAAAATGGCTAAACAATTTAAAAATTTTTTCATGGAACGTCCGCTCACTACACAGAGCTCGAGCTGCACAGCAGCTAGCCGATGCCCTGTCCGAATATTCGAGTAGTGTCTTTTGTCTATGAGGCTGACATAACAGTATTACAAGCAATAAGATGTACGGGGAGAGGTGTTATTCAAAGAAACGAGTATGACATTTATTACAGCTGTCATGCAAAACACCATGTGCTCGGGGTAGGCTTTCTAGTCACCCAAAAACTGAAGCCTGCCATCATCGGCTTTAATGCAATAAACGAAAGGCTATGCACACTTCGCGTGCGAGGCAAGTTAAGGAATATAAACCTCATTAACGTTCATGGACCTACAGAGGAGTCCCCAGACGATGAAAAAGAAGAATACTACGAGAACGTCGAACGGGCCCTCAATGCCTGCCCAAGATATGATGTGAAAATCGTTCTTGGTGATTTGAATGGCAAAATAGGTCGGGAGGCGGTTTTCAGGCACTACACAGGTTCCCATAGTTTGCATGAGGTCACTAATGACAATGAACTACGAGTCATCGAACTGGCAGCATCAAAAACTTGGTCCTTGCAAGTACCAGGTTTCCGCGTAAAGATATCCACAAAGCCACCTGGGTATCACCTGATGGAGCCACTCGTAACCAAATTGATCACGTGTTGGTAGATCTCCGCCACTCCACGAGCCTGATGACGGTATGAAGCTACACTATCTTGTTGGTACAGTTTTCCGAGCGCGGATTGCCTTACGAAGACATATTGCATCCTCCGCTCAGGTTCGAATCAACACGGCAAATTGATACGACTTTGTAGGTTGACCATAACCAATGTAACTAGTCAAGTAAAAATACCAAGATTGCTGTCCAGACCAATAAACATCTTTAATAGACTCCGACATGCGGACGGTCTGGCCTGCCTCCTCTTCAACCTGGCGTTGGAGAATGCAATTCGTGACTCTGGCGTTACAACTAGAGGGACTATTATCACCAAGTATAGCCAAATACTTACCTACGCAGATGACATCGACATCATCGGTAGAACCGAATCGGCTGTACAGGACTCCTTCACCCAGACCTATCAGGCGCACAAAAACTGGGACTGCACATTGATGAGGGGAAAACTAAGTACATGGTGGCAACTTCTGCGAAGAGAAGACCTAACGTTGGTCAAACTATCAGGGTAGTGGAACACGAATTTTAAGTTGTGCAATCCTTTCACTACCTTGGGTCAACAGTATCAGCCGATAACAATATGGAAGAAGAAATACGCGAACGGCTGATCAAATCCAACAAAGCCTACTATGGTCTATCAAGGCTCTTTAAATCCCGAAATTTGTCCGGAACATCCAAGCTGCTACTGTGCAAGACCATGGTCTTACCAGTACTCATGTATGGATCCGAGATCTGGGTGCTCAATAAAAGGCACTCTGAACTCTTAGCCGCGTTCGAGAGGAAGGTCGTAAAAGGAGAATTGTTGGCCCCGTATGTGAGAAAGGACGATTCTGGTGACGCTAGAACTATGAGTTGTACGCAATCTTCCTTGTAGCTAATGTTGTAAGAAAAATCAAGCGAGTAGATACAATATTGTCTACGATCAGCGACCCGTTGATATTCTCATCACCATTAGCTCATGGTCATGGGATGTCGATATTGACACGACTATTGCCGGGTTATCATTATGGCGAGTTGAAGTTGATATATTCTGCTTTCATCTATGGTCCGATGATGGCATCGTGTGGTGATATGTTTATCATTAGTTTATGCTTGGAGCCCGTTGACGTCGTGAACTCGTTCGATTGATCAGACAGAATTACTCAATCTCATCCCCACCTACGTCAATGGTATATCGATTTTCGCTGGCCAGCACTTAACGACAGCTTTCACAATAAGATCCCCGGATACCCGAACACCAGACTCCGTTGTCGCAGTCGTACTAGCCTACGACAATAGCCTATTCGATTACCGTGTCTCCGTTTCTTCGTTTTTTCCAATCAACCGAAGATCGACAACTTCAATCGGATTTCACAAATTCTTATGCTTTCTTCCAGTGTCGTTTAATATACTCGGCTCATTCTACGCCTCGCCGCAATCAACTCCCCGGATAAATCGTAACATTATTTGTATCGGGTTGGCACGGAAAGGTATTCTTCAGTGATTCTGTTTTCATCTCATCAATGGTAACAAAATGTCGTCATTTCATGGTGCTATCAACGGCGGAAGAGAAAGAAATCACCGTCCAAATCAGGCATACGTTATCCAAGGCAAGATAATAGTTTGGCTTTCATGTTTACTAGATACTGGCGAACAAGCGGCCAGATGTAAGTGAAAGTAAAATATTTCTGAGTACTTCAAAATAAATCTTTTCTTAAAATAAATGACTATGTATATTAACAAGGTAAGAACGATTTTTTTAAATTACGAACTTCCGAAACTATTATTACTTTTGATCGCACCACGTATCACTGATGTTATATTGCAAGCAATAAAATATACATGCGGGTGAAGAAAAAATTGCTGGTGTAAGCTTGATGGCCCAAATTCTTCATTAAAACACTATCTTTCAACAGAAACTTGTTTCAAAAAAAAAAAAAAAAGAAAACAAACAAGAAAATTTCAAAACCTACTCTGTCTTTGTTTTATATTTTAAAATTTCAAAGCACAATAGAAGCATCGATGCAGATTTAGTTGAAATGCCTGAAGCTTTTGACGAGGATGAAACAACGCCCTGAGAAATTAATTGTTGGATTCGTTTCTGAACATTATCATCATCATCATCATCGGCACCACAACCGGGATCCGGTCTTGGTCTTATTTAACAAGTCTGAGGCTTGTTAAATTTTCCATAATAATTTGTTTTTCTGGGCAAGGTTGTTAGCCTTGCTGAACATTATAGCACTCTGAAAATACTTCTCCCAGCGAGTTTCAAAGTGTTTTTGTTCTTCTGGTCTGGGGTGCGGTTCCTTTTCCGCTGGCTTGGTGACGACCGTTGGCAGCCACACTGGGGGCAGCTCGTTAGGGTGGAGGCGATTGGCGTTTTTCACCATTGTTGGGGAGGCTGACGCGAGCGCGTACTCAGCCTCGACTAGCTTTGTCTGTTCCTCGAGGTATATTTCCTCAGTCTCGCCGATAAAATCCTCCGCGAAGTACTCGTGTTTTTGATACTCAGGTGCCGCCGTGTAGATGATTTCGTTGTGTCGCCTGGAGATGACTTCCCATTCGGCGCGAAGTGCGCGTTAGGTTGTTGCTATCCTTGTCGGACTTGGTTGTCCCTTGTCCTGCAAGTTGAGGAAGGTGCGAGAGATGGTGTCCTGTGCCGCGAACTGAGCGGCGATGAGTTCCTCAATCGTCATTTGTTCACTAATCTGTGTTTTCGCCCACTGTTCGGCTTCTTCTAGTGCTTTCTTCTCAGCTTCTTCGCGTTCAATTCGTTGTTTTTCTTCTTCTTCGCGTTTAAGCCTTTCTTCTTCTTTGCGCCTGTTTGCTTCCTCAATGGCTTGACGCAAACGTTCCTCTTTAGCTTTGCGCTGTTCTTCGGCAAGACGAAGAGCTTCATGTGATTTGCGCTGCCTTTCAGCTTCTTCACGTATAAGTTCAGCTAAACGTTCTGCTTTGGCGAGTCTTCGTTGTTCGGCCAATGCGGCCTTTGTTACTTTCGACTTAGCTGTCATTGATGCCGGCCTTTAGTTTGAGTTAACTTCCAGTTTCCCTAAGAATATTTTCACTGAACTATCTTTATTGTTGTCGTGTTGTTCGTGTGTTAATCGCTGATGCAGTAATGACTGGTGGCCGCCGATGGACGGTCACAAAGAACAATGGATTGAGGGTTGCAGTGATGTTACTGTGTTGATCCCTGATGCAGTAATGACTGGTGGCCACCGATGGACGGTCACAACGACCAATGGGTTGAGGGTTGCAATGATGTTACTCTTGTTATAGTGTTATGAACAATTTGAATTGTAATATAGTTTATATATTTAATTCATTTAAGAGAAGTGAAACGACTTACTTGGGATTGACCGTTGACGGTCTCTGAGCGGTGGTAGATTTGTTGGCGCTGGAACTGCTGCTGTTGTGTGCTGCGACTGGGTGCAGGGGGCGTTGAGTGCCTGCTCCCCTGTTCAGCTTCAGTTGTGTTCTTTAAGCAATTTTTATTGTTGACCAATGCGTTTTTCCAACGGTTCATACATCCAGTCAGTTTCCTTCAAATAGTTAATTTCCTTGCGCAGATTTTGTAAGCGCTTCAGGTGATTTTCGGTAGTTGAAGGTTTGTACCCACATTCAGTGATAAAGAGGTATTTGTATCGTGCAAATGTTTTCTCACTGGGTATTTCGTATGTGCGTTCTTTCGCAGTTTAACGTCGAATGACTTCCAGTCAGTTTCCTTCAAATAGTTAATTTCCTTACGCAGATTTTGTAAGCGCTTCAGGCGATTTTCGGTAGTTGAAGGTTTGTACCCACATTCAGTGATAAAGAGGTATTTGTATCGTGCAAATGTTTTCTCACTGGGTATTTCGTATGTGCGTCCTTTCGCAGTTTAACGTCGAATGTCATATTTTTGTTTTTTGCCGTTGACGTTTTATTTTATTATTCGACGCCAACGCCGGTTTTTATTATTTTCTCTGCCAAGTAGAATTTGCATAAAATAGTTTATGCAAATTAACTACTGGGCAAGTTGTTCTCCGTTTAGAGGTAAAGAGGGGAAACTAACGAAAGGGGATTAGTGGATATTGGGGGGACTTGGACTCAAGGGCGGCCCGTAACACTTCACAGGTATCCTGTGCCGCGAACTGGGCGGCGACGGTGCGGATCCACGCGTCGCTGGATCCGGCTCAAAGGTCCAGAAAATGTTGATGATATAGGCGAGCGATAATGAGGTTGCATCCAGGAGGAAAGCGTTCCACGGTTAAGGCGTCCAAGAGTGGTGAAGTAAGCTAAGAATAAATAATTGTTTGCCGAATAGCATTCATATACAATAAAAAAGGATTAATAAATTTGATGGGTCCACCAGTCATTAAATTTAAAAGAAGGTGTCGTCGAGAGACTTTAGTAGTCAAAAAATTGTTCAACTCTACATAATTTATAGTGCACGCGCAGAGGCAGTAAATTCGAATAAAAACAAATGTAAACGTTCTGATTATGATTTTAAAAATAAATCACACTTGTATACCAGTTTTATCCGTTATCTGTGTCATATTGTATAATTACCTTTAGCGGTCACGACATTTCTTCAAGAGAATTGGCATTACTGCAATTTCTGAAAATGTCAGTTTATAGCAAAACAAATTAACATTTTGTTTGCTATTTGCAGGCTTACCAAAACATATTTAGTTTATTTGTAGATAAATGTACTAAACAACTATATGTTGCTAACAAGTAAACATTGTGTAAATCAATAGTTAATAATATTATTAAACATGGAGGAATATGTTATCGAAGTCCCGGTGTGCAGAGTTTGCCTTCAATCATCTCTAGAATGTGTAGAAATTGATACAGCCATGGAAAACGAATCAGGAAGCGAGCATTTGCAAACCTATCTGGATTGCTTAAACCTATGTACAAACTTGGACATAAAACTATCCAATGACTTACCAAAGCATATTTGTACAATATGCTGTGCAGAATTACGCGTTGCTTCTGAATTTATTACCAAAGCTAAGAATTCCAATGAGATATTGTTGCTTCAAGCAGAAGAGTGTCGTTCGGAGTATGTGGTCTACGAATTTGAACCGGGAACGAATGAGGTACCTGACAATACAGTATTTATGCCCATACAAGGCGTTGAAGAAATGGTACACTATAAAATAAAAAGAAATAAATTGATTTTTATAAAATGATGGTTCATTCATTTTCACAGTACGAAGAAGAGCCCGACAACTTCTCAGATTCCAATTTGAAGGAGGAAAGCATAGAAATTGAAAAAAATATTGCTGTGAAATTAGAAGAACTCAATGAGGAAATATATGCCATTGGTAGCCCAGAAGAAATTAATGTAGAAACTTTACTTAAAGATGACGATGTGACGGAAGAAAAGGAGCAAATAAAATGTAATATATGCCACACAAGTTTCAAAGACTACAGTCTACTAAAAGATCATGGCGAACAGGAACATGGTATGTAATATATCTCACATGTGCCATTTTTGCAACTGAAAAAAAAAACTTCTTTCAGATTTAATATCATTTTGCTGCTCGATGTGCTACTATAGATTCAATAGTAAAGGTGCGCTTTCAGAACATATGAAACGTAAGCATGACGGCTTATATGTAACATGCGACGTATGTGGATCTTCAGTAAAACAGAGTTTCTTAAAAGCCCATAAACGCCAAGTACACCGAAAAACTCCATATCTATGCTCAGCCTGCCGTAAGATATACATTTCTAGTAAAATAAAAGATATCTAATGCAGTTCTTACTAACATACCTAGCGCGTACATTTAAAACAACAACTGGACTCCAGATACACTCAGAAACGCACAAGGAAAATAGGCAAAGAAATTTCGAATGCGAACAATGCCATAAGAAATTTCTTACCGAACGTACTTATAGAGTACACATTAAGACCCATTGGCATCGAGAGCGGTTTAAGTGTAATTTATGTAATAAGGAATTCCTGCAAAAAGTAAACCTACGACTTCATCTGCAAATGCACCGCGGAGAGACTATGGATTGTATGTATTGCGATAAAAAATTTGTGCGGAAGACAGACTTAGCAGTTCACTTACGCTTTCACACCGGCAATTTTCCATATGAGTGCCAGTACTGTGATAAACGTTTTGCAATTGTGAGCCATTTAAATTACCACCAAAAACGACACCAAGGATATATGTACAAATGCCAAATATGTAGCAAAGAATTTATTAATATGTCAGGCTTAAGAAATCATTCTTTCCAACACACGGCAATGCCCTTTAACTGTATTCTGTGTAAAAAAGGATTCCCAACCCGATTCAAGTAAGTTTAAGAATTGAATAATTTGAATAAATAAATCTTATTTAACTATATTGTATTTAGAATCAAGAGACATTTGAAAACTGTCCATCACATAGAAGGCGAAGACTTCGACCAATACGTGTCAACAGAAAAAGTAATCCGGGATGATGCTATTCAAGAAGCCGCTGAAATAGAAATCATAGAGGAAGCTGATGGTTCCCAACATACTGAATGAATATTAATATGCCATTTAATGATAAGCCAATAAAGTAAAACCATTTTACTTTGTACTGCCTTGAGAAATTTCCAATCAAAAGAAAAGACTTTTGCCATTTTGCATCGGTGACTTTATTTCTAAGATGCTACCATGGGCAACGATTCAAGGAAAATATTAACAGCTTTGTACATATATATTCAATTCTAAGGAGAGAAGTTTATGTAAACATTTTACAAAAAATACTGGTTCCCCCAGCGGAATAATACTTTTAATTCCCTTAATAACTGCAACTTCAGAATAACAAACCCCAGAAACATCCACTCTAATCCAGGTTTGTGGAAGCCTAAAAATAACCAGAATAAACGACATCTACCCACAACTACCAATAGGCACAAAAGGTGATTTATTCATAGGTACTTCTTTCAAAGAACAAAAAAATAAATAAATTCAATTTTGTCGGATAATTCTTATTATCATACAAAAAAAAAAACACATTTATTATTTAAAGATTATTTCTTTCTATTGTTGTCCGTAGCAGCATCTAACATAAAAAATTCGGAGTTTTCAATCTTTGTTGACGCGTTCAAGCATTTCGAGTGGCATTTGGCAACCGACGCGAGTAATGTTGCCTTCCAATTCCCCAATTGTCGTCGGGTAATCAATATAGACTTTGGGCTTTATGAAGCCCCAAACGAAAACGTCTGGAGGTATGATATCACATGGTATATAGACCCAATTCACCGATCCGAAACTTGTATTTAACAGTTCAAAGAATTGTTCTACAATAATTACATAGTTTCACAGGCTGCGTTCCAAGTGTTGCAGAATTATTTTTGCACACAATAAAACAACTAATGATGAATGGATGTATGGAACGCGACAGCGCGGCAGACCTTGTCTGCGATGGAGAGATGGCGTAAACGAGGACACCCAAAGCATGGGAGTGCCAAACTGGATGACATCGGCTCGAAATCGGGCCCGGTGAGGAGACTTGCTAAATAAGGCCAAGACCGGATCCCGGTTGTAGTGGCGATGATGATGATCAATGATAAATGGAACCTACTCACTTTTGTTCACAGTCCTGTCTGGGTCGAGGCGTAAATAGTCTTTCAATAAATGATCCGGTGTCCGGCTCCTTTGGCTGTCGTTGCTCGAATTTTTTCCTTTTTTGTTTCCGGAAAACATCAGTTTGTGTCTGTAGGTGAATTTCGTCCCCGTTTCGTCTTTTACGTTTAAACTGAATTGTTTCAGAGTCAGTTAAAAAATGTTTTTATAATTATACCAACTTATCTTATTATTATTAAGTACATTTGAGTTTAATATTTAAAATATTTAAAACTGTTGTTTCATTGAATTCATTAACTTATTTTATTTATTAAGCACTTTGAGTTTAATATTTAAAACTGTTGTTTCATTCAATTCATTAACAGAAGCACCATTTGGATTAATATTTAAAATGTTTTTAACAAAACCGTTGTATAGAAACTGAATGTTCTTCTTCATTTTAAATGAAATAAGCATTGTTAATTATGTAACACAAGTAATGCCGTCAAGATCACTGCCTTCGTTCTCAAGCAGCAAATAATCTATTATCATGCTGCGGTTTTTTTTTACACAAACTCGCGCACAAAGGGGAATATTGAAGTACCCTTAGGTGTACCGGTATGAAGTGAGTTTTTTTTTAAATAAAACACTAATTTAAAATGGGAAAGTAAAAAACATTTTACTCGAAGTATTGGCCATGGCTTTCTACACATTTCGACCACCTTTCTGGCAATTTGTGGATACTGTTGTGGGATGAGGCGGCGTAGTTAATGTGCCTTGCCTCTTTGTAGGAAATTCCCCGATGTTTCTATCTCCTGACGGAAGTCCTTTTCATAGTCAACATTGAAGATTTTGTGAATGTATGAGGATAGGCGAATCATCGTGTTTGTGCAGTTTAATCAATTTTTATTGCTGACCAATGCGTTTTTCCAACGGCTCATATATCCGGTCAGTGTCTTTTGAATAGTTAGTTTCCTTACGCAGATTCTGTAAGCGCTTCAGGTGATGTGTATTTCGTCCCCCTTTTTTGTGGTGCTGCGGAATGTTCCGATGTACTTGGTGCGCCGGTTGAATTTATATCATTTGACATCACTAATACTTGGTTGATTAATTATACAAATACATCACTGTAAGAACTATTAAAATCCCGAAACCAAGCTAACCTAAGAAACGGTAAACAAATATGGAGGGCAATGCAATTTCAAACAATAGGAAAAGCCGGATCAAAAGTCAAACATCCCCAAAGACGAAAAGGCAACTTTGTTTTGTTAAGAAGTACTTTTTGTATTTTCCGTAACTCGGTTTTATAATCGTATTGTGCGCGACCGGGTGTTCGGTCTCTGGAATCTTACTAATCGTGGTCGGTCAGCGGTTCGACCTCTGAAGCTTGACTGATCACGAAATTGAAATTGGTCCCCCTTTTATTGTTTTTTTAGTTGAGAATTGTCAACTATTTTAGTGTCAAAATTCCGAGAAGCACACGCAAGACTTCGTGTGCTTCTATTGGAATTTTGTTCTAGGAATTGTTTGAGGATTTGGTTGGATAGGTTCTTGGAAGGGGAATCATGAAATGCGTTTTGAATTAAGCATTTCATGATGTCAGGATTTTGGGAATTGAGTCTATGTACGACGAATTAACTTTTGGTTTAATTCGTTGTTCACGTGACTCAATATGGAATTTGGATGTATTATGTATTAATGGGAAGTATTGGCGATTTGGATGGGATTATTTGATAATATTGGGGATTTGGATAGGAGTAGCGATTTAGGATCGCTACAATACTACGTCAATAAAACCGGTCGTCTTTTGAGAAAAACCATTCGGAGACCCAATTTTCGACTTCATAGGAATTGAAATGCTGCTCAGCCAATACGTGTCCCATCGATGAAAACATATGGTAGTCAGAAGGAGCCAAGCCTGGTGAATATAGCGGGTGGGGTAACACTTCCTAGCCGAGAGTTTTTATTGTTTCTTTGACGGATTTTGCTATATGACTCGGAGCATTGTCATGCAAAAAAATTACCTTTTCATGTCTTGTGGCCCATTCTGGTCGTTTTGCGATCAATCATCATCATCGGCACTACAACCGGGAACGGGTCTTGGCCTTATTTATCAAGTCCTGAGGCTTGTTAAATTTTCCATAATGATTGGTTTTTTCCAGGCAAGGTTGTGGTAGTGTTTAGCTATGCACCAAGCACGGGTGCGGATTCAGCTAACACCCACTGATAGTTCTCAAAAAACCGCACAAAGTTCGCCGAAAGAGGAAAATAAATAAAACTCGCCGGATTAATTTTAATGTTCCTTTATTAGTTACGAAGCACTTATTATTACGGTCTGGACATCACTCAGTCTACATTTATGTTATCGATAATTAATTTCATGAATACAAAACTATAACTCAGACGGAGTCTTTAAATTTTACTGATAGCTTCTTGTTATGTATGGTTTCTTCTATTTTTTGTCCACACTAATTTAAGTTCAAATAAACCGTAAGGCCCATTAAGTTAATTTAAAAGATCAACCCCCTAAATTTTCACACAGGACACATATCCAGTTGATTTGTTGCATCGCTTTCCTCGAGGTGCATTACGACTATTTTTAAATACTAATAAAAAACGCGACTTTTACGGCTGCCTCCACGTGACGTCCCTCTGGCTCGGTAGCTAAAATCTGACTGGCTTCCATTCGCCACCATCAGAATGACATCGCAAAGAAAAACCATAAAAGGGGAGGAGCTACACGATCAACTCGAGGCAGTCAATCGTGATTGGACCGGGAAATATGGCATACATTTCGCATGTATGTGTATGCGTCGCATACGATCGTCCGGTGAACGAGGATGGATGCGAGCGTCGTAATTGCATCTCCTGGTAATGGGTATGCAAACATTGCATGGGCCTGCGGCTGTGTACACAATTGATTGTGTAATGCTTGTCGGCAACCGAACCTTCTGGTGTAAAAACAAAACAAACCGAAGATCTGGTCACCCTAGGAGAGGCCATAAATCAACATTTGGTTGATGGACATGCAATTTCCCAGGTCCGCTGACGGTTGGCGGCCGTTAATAGAGAATTGGTATACCATAAACAATCCGGCAGATATGAATGCGATGTTTAGGTATTGCAAACGAATATAGGGTGCAGCCATTGCCAGTTGTTAAAAGTAAACACTCCAATCCGTTGCTTGTTTGCGGTCCATGATCGGTGGAAACCGATAATAGAAAACCAGCTATTGCTGAAAAAGCGGGGAATGTTTGCTTTGCGTCAGCCGAAACCTTGTCGACGGTGGCAAACTGGTGAGACCTGGTATCCGCACGCTTAGGGGTGACATGGACAAACAAAAACGAGTAAATTTGGAACTCCGTGTTGATTTTGTTTCCATGGCATAAGATAATACGGACCTGATGCACAGGGTGCAATGCATGCCCGAGGGTGAAATTTTCGATGCCACGGCTAGGTGATAATCCTTGCCGTGGACTTAATGTTTTCAGGAATGGATCGTGGAGAAAGGGGTTTGGAAAAACCCCCCAAAGAAAGGTAAGCTGCCTAAAAGGTATTTATGTCAGTTATCCTTTGGGATAACTGAATTAATTCCAGCAATTTGGTTGGCGGTTAAGGCCGTAGCAAGGTTGTATTATGTTGCTGAAGATTCGACTTCCAGGTAAGTCGCAATGCTGGGAATGGTGGGGATCGAGCGATGCGTGGCTCCTCGGGCCCTGAAAAGCCCCACAAGGTCATTTGTCTTGCGCCATTTGCGATCAATACATGGTTCAAATTGATCATTTGTTTCGCCAGGTTTTAGTAGTTCATGATACACCACCCCCTTCTGGTCCCACCAAACACATAGCATTGTCTTTTTTCCGAATCGATCGGGCTTTGCAGTCGATTTTGACGCTTCTCCTGGATGTACCCATGATTTTTTGCGTTTCATCATCATCATCATCGGCACTACAACCTGGAACCGGTCTTGGCCTTATTTAGCAAGTCCTGAGGCTTGTTAAATTTTCCATAATGATTTGTTTTTTTTTTCGGGCAAGGTCATTAGTCTTGCGCCAGAGGCTCCCCGACGGGGAATCGAACCCCGGTCTCCCGCGTGACAGGCGGGTATACTAACCAGTATACTATTGAGGAGCTGATTTTTTGCGTTTAGGATTTTTAAAATAAATCCATTTTTCATCACCAGTCACAATTCGATGCAATACTGACTTCCTTTTGGGTCGTAGAAGCAACGTTTCACATGTGGTGTTTCGCTTTTCCATCTGCCTGTCATTCAATTCATGTGGCACCCAGTTTCCACGCTTTTGGATCTTCCCCATAGCTTTTAAACGGTCACAAATTGTTTGTTGTGCAACATTTAACATTTGTGCCATTTGTTTTTGACTTAAAGTTTCGTATTGATCCAATATTGCTTGCAATTCGGCGTCTTCAAACTTTGTTGGTGGCCTTCCTTTCGCACACATCAAAATCATTATCTCTGAGCCGCTTAAACCATCTTTTGCATGTTGCTTCCGATAGAGCATGATCACCATAAGCCTCGACAAGCATTCGATGCGACTCTGCAGCACTTTTCTTCAAATGAAAACAAAAAATTACTGGTTTCCACAAATCATCATTTTCTGGTACAAAATTCGACAGGAAAAAAAAAGTTGTTTGTAGAATGACTTGATGCATACTAAATATGTTTGAAAGATGTCATCGTAACCAAATTTTTAAAAAATATATATGGGCTCGTTCATAACAAACGTTCCCTATCGATACATTTGTATCTTGACGCTCACTTCACATCATCATCATCATCATCATCGATACTACAGCCGGGATCCGGTCTTGGCCTTATTAGGCACTCCCAGGCTCTGGGCATCCTGGTCCACGCCTTCCGTCCATCGCAGACAAGGTCTGCCGCGCTGTCTCCTTCAATACATCCTGCTACAAAGGCCTTTCCGGGCAGGCTCCTCTTCGCTCATTCGAGCTAGGTGTCCCGCCCACCGGAGTCTACCGAGCTTGATTTTTCTTACAACATTAGCTTCAAGGTAGATCGCGTACAATTCATGGTTGTAGCGTTTCCGGAATCGTCCTCCTCCACATACGGGGCCAACAATTCTTAAGACCTTCTTCTCGAACGCGGCTAAGAGTTCAGAGTGCCTTTTATTGAGCACCCAGGTCTCGGATCCATCCATGAGTACTGGTAAGACCATGGTCTTGTACAGTAGTAGCTTGGATGTTCTGGATAAATTTCGGGATTTAAAGAGCCTTGATAGACCATAGTAGGGTTTGTTGGATTTGAACAGCCGTTCGCTTATTTCTTCTTCCATATTGTTGTCGGCCGATACTATTGACCCAAGGTAGTTAAAGGATTGCACTACTTCAAATTCGTGTTCCACTACCCTTATAGTTTGACCAACGTTGCATCTAAATGTCAGAGCGAGCGGAAGGAGAGGAAGTAGATAAGGAAATGAGGTATCGATGTACATTAGTCTTAAATGCCTGGACATTACATCATCATCATCATCAGCACTACAACCGGGATCCGGTCTTGATCTTATTTGGCAAGTCTTTCCATCGGTATCCGGTCCTTATCCGACTTGTTAAATTGTCCATAATTATTTGTTTTTCCGGGGAAGGTTATTAGCCTTGCGCCAACCTTTCTCAGGATGTCGCTGCATGCAATGGTTCACTACTTGGCGTGTGCCAAAGTAGCTATCCAGGGGTGTCACATGGAGACTGTATGTCAACTTGGATTGAAGATGGACAATGATTGTCCTGGCCTTCGTCGGGTTGAAAGCAGAGACTTTGCCCTGTATGTTCACTCCCACCCCCCGCCTGGACATTACAACGACGAGGAGACACATGAACAGGTAGAGTATTCCACATTCCTGTGGTTCGGCTAAAGAATGACTCTCTACATTTCTTTGTGCTCCTGAGGTTGACTTTCAACGTGAATTGATGCGCATTCTCAGATTGACGGGTATCGCGGGAAAATGTCTGAGGACGCGGAATCCATTGAGCAAGTTCAGTTGAGCAACGACCCTGATAATACCTATAAAAAAGAGATAGGCATGATACATTGCACCTATGATCCAACGACGAAATTGATCGACTCACAGCTGGGTCTTCAATAAGTTTCACTACTCGTTTTTGCATCCTATCGAGCACGTGTAGTGCAGTTTTGGATGCGCGAGTTATGGTTTTTGGATATTCCACTAAACAGAAGTCATGACACCGAGGGAACGGCAACCAAATCTTCCTTTTATACCAACAATTCAAAGTCTTTCTTTGATCTTCTTTCCCTTTTATTGTTTTTATCTTTGCTATACATTTTAATCTCCTTAGGGAGTTTTTCTTTTTCGTTTCTTAGTCTTAACTTAGTTACTTAACAGTGTTGATTTTCACCTTGGTTATGTTACTTCAAACTACTTTTTAGTATCATGCTTTACTTTCACAATTGTACTCGAGTATAAATTTTGTATACACTTTATTTTTCGCTTATCAGCGTCACCCTTTATTTTTACAATTTTCTTACTAGCAACGGTTTAGTTCGTACTTTACTTTCACAATTCTATTCGAGTATAAGTTTAGTAAACACTTTATTTTTACAATTCACTTACTAGCAAAAGTTTAGTTCGTACTTTACTTATCTTTACTTTACACTATTTGCTACTTTCGTTCTCTTTCTATTCTTCAGTTACTTTTCTTTAGAAACTTAAAGGAACACGAACTGCACTAACATTTAAACATCCGTAATTCAATTCTACTTCCTGGACTTTCTCGATTCATTTACTTTACTCAAGGCTCACCACCAGACTCCATTACTTTACTTCAAGATTCACCACCCGACTCAATTACTTTAACGACCAAAATCAGACTGACTCCTAACTTCTTTCTACCTCCTTTCGTTACCTCGGGATCAACACCTCCCGAGACGATAATGCGATTTCGATCTTTAATGACCTAATATTCGGTTTTCAATTCCAATTTGCAATTTCGTTGAAATACGGCGACAGCCGATATACCTTCATCGATTAGTGCCACAGTTCAACATCCGCAATTGCGAATTGACCCAATTAATTTCTTGTGCAATTACTTATTATTGATTGTACCGACATGTGCATTTAATTACCTTTTTGTGGTTTATCGATTGTGCCGAAATGTGCAATTAATTGCCTTTTTGTGGTTTATTGATTGTGCCTAAATGTGCATTAATTGCATTATCGTTCTGGTGGTTATCCGGGTTCTGAATCGGATGGCGGTCTTTGGCTTGAATGCATCAATGACCTCATGTACATCATCTTTATTTATGATGTCACTGATACACTTAACACCCCCACCGCCAGAATCCGAATTCTCCTGAATTCTTTAACTTCTCGCACCTTCAACATCTACGATCTGAACTGCAATACTCCTTTTCCTATACCTAGTGTATACGGCTACCATGGCTACTATGATAATTACAACTAGTGTTGTACTGATACCATATGAGACATTCTTATGGACTTTTAACTCTTCTATTTGTTTCATCATCGGCACTACAACCGGGAACCGGTCTTGGCCCCGTTTAGCAAGTCCTGAGGCTTGTTAAATTTTCCATAATGATTTGTTTTTTCCGGGCAAGGTCATTAAGTCTTGTGCCAGAGGCTCCCCGACGGGGAATCGAACCCCGGTCTTCCGCGTGACAGGCGGGTATACTAACCACTATACTATCGAGAAGCCCCTTCTATTTGTTTAATATTCTCTAAATGGTCTGATACAATTTCTTCGAACGAGATTGGCTTCGGTATAGTTTGATTGATGCCCGTACTAGGGTAAAAGTATTTTACGTGTTCTGTTATCTTCCTGTTACTGGATTTTTGTTGCGATTTTACAGTGGAAAGGGAACACCAGAGAACTCGCCAATTGTAGAAAAGAATTGTTTATTCATAAACGTTGAACAAAAAACGTAGAGTGAAAAATTGAACACAAAAAACGTGGTGCCAAGAAGACCTTTCCGTTACTAAAACTTTTCTGATGTACGCCAACCAGTTCCTCACAGCGTGTGACAGTATTTTCGTCGGTCTTGCCACAGAAAATCAATTAATGTTTAATTTACCTTAAAACAGTTCTCCAGGTCAGTGCTCAGGATTGTTTTCGAATTTTGTTGACCTCCAATTGACTGGGTGCACAAATTTTGTTCGATGATCTATCAATTTTGTGAATTACTCCGCCTCAGTTTGTAATCGATGTACAATTCCGAAAATTTGTTTTTTTTTCCTCTACGAAAATTTCTACACCATATTGATCTATTGGTCTGACAGTCATCAGATTTATTTCAACTTGTTTTTATATAGTTTTACTTTTGACAAATTTTAATTTTAACTTCAACAAACTTTAACTTTAATTTTAACAAGTTTTAACATTTAATAATGTGGTTTTCTTTGGAAAATCTCCGGGACAAGACAAAACCGAATTTCTTACTGCTTTTCTTCTTATGCTCGACAACGGAACGTCAAAAAACCGTACATCAAAAAACATTAACCCTTTGTCTCTCTCGCTCCCCATTCACGTCCACTTCGAAAACCGAATTCGAACTCGAAGAACTGCACGATCCACACCCGAATCGGGGCGTGTTCGAAAACTCACTTCTGGATCGTGCAACTCCTCCACCACCTTACCATGATACCACCTTAAAACAAATTATATTAAAATTACAAAATGATTAATTGATGGGGTGGCGGACGCACGTAACAAGCGCTTCCAGTCGACTCTTTATCTTTTACAATAATGTCCTAGATTCCAATTTGGAGCACACCTGTCACTTTTCTCTTTTCTTTTTGGTATAAGACTTTAAGGTTATGTTTACATTTTGAAATGTGATTCAAACTCAACAATTTCTGATGGCAAATTTCAACAGTACAATTATTAAAGCTTATCATGTTGTTCCCGTTCACCATTATTGACCTATCGTCGCAATCTTGATATACCTTTTCCCGAATAGCATTTTTAATTACCGGAATATCCTCATCTATTGGTTCTACTTCCGTCCTATTGTTGAATTTATATTTGCAGTTACTTCTCCAAATACAACTAGTGCTATGTCTCAAGTCCTTTAGGAGCTCACCTTCTTTGTAGGCGAGGTTCTTGCCTTTTATTGTTACAATAAATTGCTTGTCTTCGTCTACCTCGTAGGACTTTGAGTTTGGAATCGGCTATAATAGTTTCAAATCGACTTTTACATAGTTTCTCGGGATTTTTATTGCTATCCCCAGCGATTAGTTTAGATGCATCAACACTCCCATTTTTACCAATTTTAATTTATAAAAATCTACGTCGTATCTGTCTATTTCTTCTGCCGTTAATATGCTCGGGTGGAATACGTTATTTTTCGCGGCTGCTACACTATCTTGAATTTAGTCTACCTTACTTTCTACATACCTTACCTTCAGCATTTGGTCCAAATACACTGAGTGTCGTTGCAAAACACCCTCCTGCTTCGATACCGCGTTGACCATATCTGCTGTCTTGTTCCTACCTTGCTCTATGGCTTCTCTTAATATATTGAATGAGTCGCGAAAATGTCTATTGATGGCAATCTGTTTGTCCAGGTTAACTATAGCGTTATGGTTATTATTTTCATTAACCTCTAAATGCTGTAAAATCTGCCTATCTGCATCATCCATGGCTCCGAATAACCATTTCTGTGCCGTTCCTATTATGTTCAGAATTCCTCTTTTCTGCCTAGTTTGTCTGGAGGTTATTGATCTTACCTTCGACTTTATATCTGAGACTACTACTCTCAATAGCTCTCTCTTATCTATTTCTAGAATATCGTTATTAATTTGTGACAAAATACTTTCTATGCTACTTATGTTAATTAGATGTAGGATGGTGTCGGTCTGGTTTACTACACCTACTTCCTTCGCCTTGATCACGGTGTAGCCTATTTCTTTCTGGATTGGGTTGACCTGCAGTTGTCCTCGTACTATTGGTTGCATGAACAGCAATATTACCGTCACGATCATCATCTGTAATTTTGAGAGGTTTTTTTAATATTAGTTGTGTGAACGTTGTCTAGTGGGGCTATTCTATAATATGGTTCGCCCTTGTGTCTGAGTCTTTTATAGTTTTGTGGGGTTTTCTCCTATTTTGCGCCGACACGGGCGCGGATTCAGTAGAAACACCACCGTTGAATCCTTCACAAAAATTGCCTCGATGCACGCTGATCTCCGCTCTAAAGTTCATCAAAAACTGTGCACGATTGAAGAATAAATAAATGAAACACAGTTGTTGTTGTTCGAATCTTTATTAAACAAAACAAACAAATGTTATTCCGGTTATACACTTGGACGCAATACAAAGGTAAATCTTGGTTGTATGCACTGCTAGTAGTTCTTCTTACTACAAACTTTACATGGATCACTTGATATCTTGGTTCTGTTTATAAATTAAATACATAAAGTTACTGTTCACGAAAGGATGAAAATCTTGAACACACAATTCTCATTTGAAATAGACTACCATGGAGTTTGTAAATATAGGCCGCTTGATGCACTAAGTATGTCGGCGCACAATGACCCGGGGAACATTAACGAACGACAATCACTGTTTTATAAGATTTCAATTTTTTAAGTCAGAATCCCCGCAAGGGGGTTGTATTTATACCCGGATCAAATAGGCAACTCGATTAATTCAAATAACCCCTACGGCGCAGCAAACCTCGACTTCGCTCCAAGACTCGTAAAATTTGACTCCTCGAAACGTTGAGTCAATCGTACCACCAGTCGCAACTCGGGTGGATTTTCACCGCTGTGATGAGAAGCGAATACAATCCTCAATAGTATACTGGTTAGTATACCCGCCTGTCACGCGGGAGACCGGGGTTCGATTCCTCGTCGGGGAGCCTCTGGCGCAAGACTAATGACCTTGCCCGAAAAAAAAAAACAATCATTATGGAAAATTTACCAAGTCAGGACTTGCTAAATAAGGCCAAGACCGGTTCTAGGTTGTAGTGCCGATGATGATGATGATGATGATGATGATGAGAAACGAATCAGATATTTCTTGATGGTGGCGACCAATGAAAAATCAGTTTGGTTTAATTGGAAGGATTCCCAATGTAATCGTGCAGATCTGGTTGGATGTCCATACACTGGAAGTGAGGACAAACGATAATGCATCGGCGGTTGAATGTGAAAGAAGACAGATCAATCATGCAGCTGCTCAAACAAATGAACATGCGTAGAGGCTGAAAGAATTGCTATCGTAAACGATAAAGGGTATATTGGATAAACAATCCCACAGGTAAGTGCTGAAATAGACATTTGTTTGTATTAGCGAACGAACATGGGACGAGGCCGTTGCAAGTTGTTTGAGGTAAACACATTTAGGGTCGCGTCCAATTCGCTGCATGTTTATCGCTTATGCAACCAGTCGGGGATAATTGGCTGCAGCTGCTGAAAATTCGATGTAATAGGGAACATAGGATGAGTAGACGATCGCGGTTGTGTATACAACTACGTCGGTTGTATTTGGCCTCCATAGCGCCTCAAGGGTCGAATTCCAGTGTGAATATTTACACTGACAGAGAATTCGACTCTTGGCAGCTAGGCGTGGGTTGCGCTATACATTGATGGTTGGGTAGAAACCGCCGTGGGTACAGATAAACTATGAAAATCTGCCGCGCACGTGTGGGACAGAAAACGTAGGCAGACAGGGGCTCCGACTATTTGTTTCATAGTTCATTGCAGTTACCTAGTACGGCAGCCGAAATGTTTTTCTTTTCAGATCAATGCTGAGATGCATTGATGTATGCAGTAATGGCGAACCGATTTCTTTCAGGTTAGAAATTGTTGAAAGGGAGCTTTGTACTGCTCGTATGCAGGTAAGAGGTAATGCTTGGTAAAGTATTGCCGGTTGGGAATGGGGAGTTGGGTTAGGAAAATGGGTGGTTCTTCGGCGAGCCTAAAAGAATCCCCACAGTTTCGTATATGTCCTACGCTCCTGTTTTATTTATAACTTTCCTTGTCTAGGTTCCTCCTACTTACAACCCGCTGTTTTGTGATCTCTACTCGTCTCAACTCTTGCCTTGACAGTTCCCTTACTCCTTGATTAGGTGAGCACTTGATCGTGGAGTGATACCGATTTTTATAGTACCCTATCTGCATCTTCATCTCAAGCGAGAGCTCGCTATCCTCAATTCCGGTCATAATTTTTAATAAGGTTGAGTGTAGGCGCTCTATGTCTGCGTTGCCTGTATGACTATTCGGCTTGGTTAGATGAACTCCTACGAGTTCGGTATGTAGGAATTATATTAGTTGCTCTGCCCTAAATTCGTTGTCCATTATAAGTTTCTTTGGTTTCTCGAATTTCACGAACAGTTCTATCATTATGGCTTTCTTAGCCCTCCAGTTCCGATCGGTTATGCAGTATGCCGTTGCAAATTTTTTTAGTTTGTCTATCGTTGTTACAAAAGCATGCTTCTTGAAGTGAAATATGTCGAGGTGAATAGTTTCATTTTTTTCCTCAGGCGTTTCTGTCCTTTCGAACTTGGCTTTGATGGGTTTCCTGTCGTACTTTATTTCTCTGCATTTACTACAATTGCTAATTATGAGGTACATGTGTTCACGTAGCTTGGGAAAGTATATTTTTGCTTTTAGACTATGGTAACTCTCATTAATTCCACTGTGCATTGATCCTTTGGTATGATACAGAGATAATTGCTTATGTAATTCCTCGTCTGTTTTAATCTCTTGGGCTCTTCTGGTGCACCGTATAAATTTTATCTTCTCGTCAAACGAGAATAACGATATTAGAATCAATTGCACCTTGTGGTAGTCTGCATCCTGGTCCTCTGAGTAAATGCCGATGCGGCCTCTTCTGATGTACCTTCTTAACGTCTCTTCTATATTACCTCTGCTTCCTAGTGGATATATGTCTACTATTGTTCTTTTATTGATAATCTGGACTTCTTGCACAGGGCTGTATGTTAGTATGATCTGTGTTTTATACTTGTTAACTATCTCGTCCTTTATACCTATGTGGTCCAATCTTTGCTCATCTGTAGAATGACGAGTTGCGTTGTCAGAGATTGCTAGGTTAGACTCCGCTTCGTTATCTTCGTTTATTTTTTCTGAGCGCTCTAACCTACTCAGGAAATCCGCTACTTTATTCTCTTTCCCTTGCAAGTACTCGATATCATAATTAAACTCTCGGAGTTTTAACAACCAACGCTGATGCCGTTGTGAAAATGCTCTACCTTTATATTTGCTATTTAGGTATTTGATCGGCATGTGGTCCGTTACGATTTTAAACTTGCTCCCGTACAAATATGGTCTGAAATAAGTGACTGCGTACACTATTGCTAAAAATTCTTTGTCTGTGGTGCTATAATTTTTCTCGTGATTGTTGAGAGTCCTAGATATGAAGCACACAGAGTGTCCTTGTTGCGACAACACTGCTCCTATGGCATTATCACCTGCATCTGTTGTTACTACGAACGTTTGGTCGAAATCTGGATATTTTAGAACCGGATGGGAAGATAGCAGACTTTTCAGATTTTCAAACGCTGTTATGTACTATGGATCTCTTGGATTAATCTTACACCCTTTCTTTAGATATTTAATCATTGGCTATGCTATTTTTGAATACTCCTTGATGAACTCTCTATAAAATCCAGTTGCGCCTAAGAATCCTTTTAGTTGCCTCTCGATTTTGGGCAGCTCTAGTTCCTGTATAACTTTTATTTTTTCTGGATTTGGCTTCATACCTTCTTTGGTTAGAATATGACCTAGGAATTCAGTGTCTTTCGTCAGGAAGCTGCATTTATCCGCCTGAACCTTTAGATTATGTTTTCGAAGTTTGGTAAAAACTTTTCTCAAGGAGTTTATGTGTTCTTCCAATGAGGTGGAAAATGTCAAAATATCATCTATGTGAAGCAAGAACAAGGTTGGAGCCAAAATAGAACCCTGGGGCACCCTTGAATTAACAGGATACAGATCCGAACACTCGCCGTCCACAACAACCCGGATCGATCGATTCTCGAGGAAGCTCCTCGTCCAGTCGCAAAGCTGTTGGGAGAGTCCATATGAACGAAGTTTGCTCAGCAATGCCCCATGCCAGACGCGGTCAAAAGCCTTGGAGATATCCAATGCGACCGCCCTTGAGAACCATGCCGTTCAATCGCAGATGTCCATATTTCGGTTGTAAGTGTCAAAAGGTCTCCCGTGGACCACCTGCCACGGACGGTAATTTTGTTGGAGACACTTTTTTCCCGCCTTTGGGATTGGCTGAACTCGAGCAATTTTTCAACAGGCAGGAAAGGTCCTCCGTGCATAAAATAAGCGGAAGAGTCTACCAAGAACCGGCGATAGTTCTGGACCACCGTTTTTAAGGACTATTGCTGTTATTCCGTTCGGGCCGATTACCTTCCTACAATCCAGTTCACGTAGAATGCGTTGAATAGTGCGCGGACGAAATCTCACATCCAGCATCAAAGACCGTACCGGCGAGATCACAGGTGACTCCAAAAGGCCGGAGTCGAGGTTTGAATTCGCGGAAAATAAATTCGCGAACACATTAGCTTTATCCTTTGAATTCATGACCAACGTCGCGCTGTCTCTCACCCAAGGGGGGAATGAGGAGAATGCGAAGCTACCGCTGACAGCCTTTGCCATTGACCAGAAGGAGCGCGAACTAGTTGGGCACGGAAGGAGCTTATTGATCACCCTGTCGTTGTGAGCTTTCTTCGCAGTATCAATCGTCTGGTTGCACGCGTTTCTGATTCTAACAAAATTCGTTCTGTTAACATCGGTGGGATTGGAACGCCATTGTTTAAAAGCTCTATTTTTTGCCGTTGTAATCTGCTCGCATTTTTTATCAAACCAAGGTTTATCAAACGAGCTTCGTTTGATGGAATGTGGAATATACATCTCCATCCCCAGAAGAATAATCTCTGATACCGACTCCGCGCAAGCGTTAACATCGGAGTTTCCGAAGCATACCTCGGACCAAAGAATGGATGCGAAGGAATCCCGCAAATCGTCCCAGTTGGCAGCCCCATACTTCCATACATGGCGAAGCTGCCTAGGCCGGTTATTCGCTTGATATGCAAGTGCTTGCGCGACAGATACCAAGCAGTGATCTGAGTTTCCCAATGGCGCAGAAACTTCTACGGTATAAGTACTCAGTTCGGATATCAAAAACATATCCAGGGTCTTCGCATAATCGCCTCGGGCATCCGGCACTCGCGTTGGCTCCCCCACGAGTTGAGTCAAGTTGTGGCTTACAGCAAACATCTCCGCCAGCCTCCCAGCCTCGTCGGTTCTGTTAGAATGTACCAACCACCCGGAATTGCGCGCATTAAAATCGTCAAGGACAACAATTTCAGAAGCTGCGTGTTTGATCTATACCCAGTCGACGGTATGTGAAAGATGTTCGAAAAATGTCACCGGTCGATCGTCATTCGAGGAGCGGTAAATACAACAAAGATATTTAAAGGAATATCCTCACCACGACCCTCAACCATATGATGTCCATATTATTGGGTTCCAACGCCTCCATCCTCTGGTAAGCCAGATCGGACCGCGCGAAGACGCAGACTCCGCCCTTAAAACGGAATCTCGAATGTAAGTCGTATCCTGAGCAACGAAGATATGTCGAATCAGTTGACGGATCGACCTGGGTCTCAGTTAGAGCAAGGATATCAGGTTTCGTTGTTTGCAAATATTGGTGGATGGCGTTTACGTTCGTATTGGTGAAACCGATGCCCCTGACGTTACAAAATGCCGTCACCAGTCGAGCGTGGGCAGAGCCTCGAGAGCGAGCCCGGTTATGCGATGACGAACCTCTTAAAGTTCCATTATTTATCATGATATCTGCATGATGTTCCCCCCGACATAGTACCCCAGAGATCCAAATGGGAGACTAGTTTACCTCCGGAGTTCTTTATATCAGAAGGTACCATCATGACATCTCCGTGTCAGTCCGGGCCATCAGCCACACATCCGAAACACCGTCAAAGATTTCTCTCGGCGATATCGCGGAATGTACAGCGTGACGGGGTGGTATCTCACCTTGGAACCGACTATCACCTAACCAACCTTTTCTCGAACCGGTTCATCAGCCAAGCTCCGAAAGATGGCCAGGGAGATCTCCCGACCATTTTACGGAACCCAAAGCTTGATGGGGTGGTATTTTACCGGGCGCACGGGTCGTTGGGACCCTGGCTACCACTCGGCCTTTAGTCGCCTCTTACGAGAATCCGGCCTAGCTGTGAGAATATTCTAACGCCCTACTCACAGGGCATACATGTCGATAAGCGTCAAATTAAATCTACGTAACAATATTGTGTAAAACAATGACACGGGTGGACCTATTTAATATTGAGTCACTGCCAGCACAGAGGGCATGCCGTTGATACTTGCAAACAGTAACTGGGCCAATTCATTTAGATGATCTATTTTACATGCTCATCGCGTGTTTGGATTGTTACCCTACACCCGCTTGGAGTGATATGTACGTTGTGGTCCGCAATGCACAATAAATCAAATACCTTGTACACATATTTCATTTATTTTTTAATTTATTGAATGCTTGGAACATGTATCCGTTGCGATAACGGACATAATACATATTAATGTTAATGAATAATATACATTTGCATATCCGTCCATTTAGAAATCGTTATTCCATTTCATACAACATTAAGTTAAATCTTCATCCATCAAAATATAACTAAAAAGCCTTCGATGTAGAAAACGAACAAACCGAATTGATACTATTATCGGTACCACCACAGACTGTTCCCAATACATTTAAATGAACAGATCACAAAAGTGGTTTGTCATTGCATTTTGTTATTTTCATGTAAAATACATTCCCTTATCAGAAAGTGCAAAAAAGGAAAATATCTTTACTTAAAAATTAAAACCTCGACGGTTATTGAATCAAATAAGACGGGAAATCAATTAAATCTAAATAATGTCAATGGCCTGCCACGAACACGGGGTAACAGATATAAGGGCGCCATTGGTAAAAAAAGTTAATATTCATGCTTTTATAGCAAAATTTGAATCCATTAATTAGTGCAAGTAATCGCACGTGAGACTAATACTACCTCATTTTACAGCCACCCTTGTCACCTTGTCCCATTCCTGATATATCTGACGAGCAATTGGTTTCCATTTCTGTGAGGGATCTCAATCGCATGCTAAAGATGCGTGGCCTAACTCGTGAGGAAATAGTGCGAATGAAACAACGTCGGAGAACTTTAAAGAATCGAGGTTACGCAGCCAGTTGCCGTATAAAACGCATCGAACAGAAGGATACTCTTGAAACGGAAAAATCATCCGAATGGCATGACTTAGAGCGATTGCATAAAGAAAACGAAGCTAACAATCGGGATATCATCAACTGGAGAAATAAATACTACGCGCTACTACAATTTGCAGCCAACCATAATATTCCTGTTCCACCGGAGCTACAGACCTGTTAAGTGATTACTTAGTATTTGCGTTAACGAGCAAGCACAGTGTGATTTTTCCATTAATTCTAAGTTTTATTTTGTTACTTCGTTCATAAGGTGAACATACTACTTATGAATTTTCTGGAGAGAAAATTTCCTTAACAAATGCAATGTTCCAATTGATATGCTGAGCGTTCAAGTCAAACGTCGCCACTTGCAATTAAGGAGATGTGTCGGGTGTACTCTGCAGAATTTATGTAACTGCGTAAATAGTACAAGTTTTTTGTGAAATTAAGTATTAAATTTATATATAAATATAAGTATAAGGAATCAAGGATTTTGCAAAATTATTTTATTTACCATTCCTGATATATCTGACGAGCAGTTGGTTTCCATTTCTGTGTTTTGCTAAAGAGTTTTGTAAATACGGTTGTACAATGCAGACACAGTGTGACTATCAACTAAATGTTGGTGCCCTGATCGAGCGGTACCATGTACGGCCACATTCCGCCTCACCATGAGATTTTGTGATTTGTTGCTGATCAATAATACTATAATAATCTCTCTTCAAATTTAAATGGTTGATTACCTTTTTTTTCTATATTTTGGTAACACCAAACAATTTCTTTTTATACTTATCAGGAGAGGCGAACCTATAACACTGAATCAGGGTCCCTATATCCCATTAAATAACTGAAGAACTTTTTCTTGAACAGTTGCAGGTTATACCCCGCCTGGAGGGAGTTCCACAGCTTTCCCGTTCTATAACGGAACGAGTTTTGGTACAGAGATGTACGTGCCATCGGAAGATGAACCGCAAATTGGTGGGATCCGTCAGATTGTCTTGTGAAGCGCAAACAAACCGAATTTCCCGGAATAATACCACGAATCTCCGCGGAACAGCAATAATATTAGTAAAACAGGTGATCGGGCGGATCGCCCATTTCTGTTGCCATCAAGTTGGTCGAGAGTATGCTTAGGAGCACAGCTCCAAATATGGGTACAATTTTTGAGCACGGGTGTTATTTGATATTTGTAGAGAAGAAGTTGGCCGTAACGCCGAGCGAATTTATCATATATTTTCCTTAGATTCAATGACCTCTCCATTCAACATCAGTTGTGGAACCGACGATACATTTCTCCTTGTGAACGTTGAATATTGCGTCTTCGCTACATTGAAGTCGACGAGATTAGCCTTTCTCTACTGTAGGATTTCATTCAGATCCCGAACCAGGAGTCGCTCTGTGTGATCGATTAGACCCAGCAAAAAATAATACACAATTAACTTCACTTGCAATGTTTATTGTATTATGTAAAATTTAGGTTAACTTAACTCTTTTAAAGCACTTCAAAAAATATCAAGAAATCCGTTTCGCCTTATGTAGTCTTTCGCAGTAATTACTCCGTTTTGTTTTCCGGCTATACTTCCCGCTGGCTGCAGCGGGGCCTTCTTTGATGCCCGTGTCTCAGGTGGAACTGCCAATAGCTCTGCTGGCAACGGTCCCTTGACGTCACCTTGCTGTTACTCTCCATTGCCTGAGATCATTCTTCAATCTCACAACGGGGGACTGGTATAAAAAGCTCAGCTCCAATCGTAACCTTATCAGAGTGGGCCTTCCATTGCATACCCCTGGGTGCGAGGTAACCCGGCTCCTCCGAGTAGTTCCTTTCTTTATTAAGGAAGTTGACTATATTGGTTTTCACTAGTGTTTCCTATTTTATGTCGATGACTGTGTAATAATTTGTTACCACTAGTGTTTATCATGTTGCATTTGCAACATCTTGCCGGGGCAGCGACGATGCGTCAGCAGGTGGTCGTTATTGCCCTTCCGTTAAATTCGACGTATCAGCTCAGATGGATTCTTATTTGAAGATGACGCAAGCTCAGTAGCTTGTTTCGATGTGAAAGAGTGAGGGGCGGTAGTGATTTATGTTAATTATTAAATTAATTGTTAAATTGGTTATGGTACAGTGGCATATTCATGTTATGGGTGTGTGTGTGCATATATATGTGTGTGTGTGAATTTCTAATTGACCATGGGCAAGAGACAGAGTTTGGCTATTGGGCGTTTCAATATTGTAGTGGCTGTTTTCACTGTGACAACACGAATTCTTGCGTCGGCTCCTGGGTGCGTTGCTACGATCCTACCTAGTCGCCACAGGGTAGGTGGTGATTGCTCATCAGGTAGAAACACCAAACTACCTATTTCCAGTTCTGGACTTGATGCAAGCCATTTTGGACGTTGTTGCAGCCGAGCGAGGTATTCAGCCTTCCATTTTTTCCAGAAGTCCTGCTGTATTTTCTGCATTAGTTGCCATCTTGGACTTGGTCTGGGTTCAGCGCACTGCCAATTAGGAAATGTCCTGGTGTTAAAATGGACAAATCCTCAGGATCTTCAGATATTGGGCAGAGTGGACGCGAATTTAGACAAGCTTCCACTTGAGCCAATATCGTTAGATATTCCTCGTATGTTAGAGTGTAGTGTCCTATCACTCGTTTGAGGTGGTGTTTCATAGATTTCACCCCGGCTTCCCATAATCCGCCAAAATGAGGGGCTGCAGGGGGGTTAAAGTGCCATGATGTGCCATTGTTCTGAATCTGCCTAACGATGTCGTCGGTCGATTGTTTTGAGGCGTGTGCCTGTTCCTTCTTCATCACTTTAGCAGCTCCTTGGAAATTGGTTCCGCAGTCACTGTAGATGTGCGCACAAATCCCGCGGCACGCCGTGAAGCGTTTGAAAGCCGCTAGGAAAGCGGCTGTGCTGTACTCACTGACAAGCTCGAGATGCACTGCCTTCGTACAGAAGCATACAAAAATGGCTATGTACGCTTTGGTAATTTTGTTGCACCTTCCTTTCCATGCCTTAAGCTGTACTGGGCCGGCATAGTCCACTCCCGAAGTTTGAAAGGGGCGTGCTTGGTTTACACGGGGTGGGGGTAGATCACCCATTTTTTGTTGCATTTGTACTGATTTGTGTCGATAGCACTTCAGACATTTATGAATGCAAGCTTTGATGCTGGATTTGAGATGTAATATCCAGAATTCAGCTCGAATCGTTGCCATCATCAGTTGTTGACCACCGCGTTTTCAAGTGAGCATTGTGGATGATCAGGGAAGTTAAGAAGGTGTTGGAGGGTAGTATGATCGGGTGGCGCTGTGAATAGGGTAGATCTGAATTTTCCAATCGACCCCCCACTCGCAGAACCCCTTTCTCGTCCGATATAGGGGAGAGTCTTGCTATCTTGCTTCCTTTGGTGATTGCTTCTCTCCCGGTGATGCTTTTGATTTCGTCATCAAAAAATTCCTGTTGCACGATTCTAATTAATCGTGATTGCGCTGAAGCAGTCTCTTCCACCGAGAGCGGTCCTGTGACACGACCCGGCATCTTCTTGGCCTTCAAACGTAGGTTTGTAAAAAAACGAAGCCAGTATGCTGTAGCTCGAATTAAACGCGGTAACGAAGAAAATCGAGTAAATAATGCGTTGTCTTCGAGAGCGGTGAAGTGTAAGCATAGCTGAAACACGTTTCTGATGGGGCACCCAGTTGTGATAAATTCATTTTTCATTTTACGTTCAAGTGTGTTAGTAGGTGAGCTCCACATAACTCCAATCGTGCCAATGACTTGCTTTTGAGTGGTGCCACTCTCGTCTTTGAAACGAACAGTTCAGTTGACGTCCTTTGTCCATTTATTGAACGAAGATACACCACCGCAGCATATGCCCTTTCTGAGGCGTCGCAAAAGCCATGGATCTCCAGAGTTACTCGCTCGGTGATGTTGACCCAGTGAGGAATCTCTATGCTGTTGAGAGCACTCAGTTCGGCCATCAACTTGTACCATGCCGAAATGATCGTTGGTGGAAGTTGGCTGTCCCAATCTTGGTCCTGCTTCCAAATGTCCTGCATAATTATCTTTCCAATGACGGTGCAGGGCGATATCCATCCCATTGAGTCGTATAAGCGGGCAATGTTTGATAATATCAACCTCTTCGTTGGATTTTTTGATTCTTGAAGTCCAATTCTGAATGAAAAGGTGTCCCTGCCAGGGTGCCATTGGATTCTCAGGGTTTTTATTGTTTTTCATTTCTCAATCGAAAGCGGCACCTGGACTTCTCTATCTTCCTCTGGAATGGAGCGCATTAATCGTTCACTATTGCTGGCCCATTTCCTAAGAGGGAACCCTCCAGGTTGCAACGATGCCACGAGTTGGTCTCGCATTATCATGGCCTCGTCTTCTGAGTCTGCTCCGGCCATGACGTCGTCGACATAGACATTTTTGCAAACAATTTGTGAGGATACCGGGTAGTCAGCTCGTTCATCCAATGCCAATTGTAAGAGTGTGCGTACCGCCAGGTATGGTGCTGCGGCGGTACCGAATGTGACTGTGTTCAGTTTATATGTTTTGATGGGTTCCCCTTCCAGATCTCTCCACAGCACCCTCTGATGATCCATCCTCTGGTGGTACCCAGATTTGGCGGTACATCTTGTGAATGTCTGCGACGAAGGTTATTTTGTGCCTTCGAAATCTCAAAATGTGGTCGACAATGTCATCCTGGAGTCGTGGTCCATTTAGCAGATGGTCATTGAGCGACGTCCCATCCGAGGTTCTGCAAGAGGCGTCGAAAACGATCCGCAGCTTTGTGGTTGAACTGGCCTCTTTAATCACTGCATGATGAGGCATAAAATAGTGGGGTCTGTTAAGTAGGGCGGGATGTATCTCACACATGTGCCCCAAATCCTTGTACTCTTGAAATACCCTTTTGTATTCTTCGTAGAACAGGGCGTTGGCTTGGAACCTTTTTTCCAGTTGTAGGAACCTCACAAGCGCTGATCGATGTGACAGCCCTAACACCGGGTGCGTTCCTTCCTTAAAGGGCAATCGAACGATGTATTTTCCGTCCAAATGCCGCTGGTGTGTTCGGCTGTAGTGCGTTTCACACTGTTCTTCTTGTGGTGATAGCGGTTTTCTTTTGAAATTTCTTCCAGCTCCCAGAACCTTTGCATAATTATGTTCAATTCAAGGTCCTCAGCAATTGTGTGATGAACCCTGATTGTAGGATGGTTATTGGAAGTGGTGTAGCCAGACAGTACCCATCCAAACTCCGTTAGTTGCGCCATAGGGGTACCTGGGCTGTCCTTGACCAAGCCCTCCAGTAGAATTGATGGATAGACATCGCTACCGAGCAAAATGTCGATTTTACTAGGTTTGTAATATGTCGGGTCAGCCAACTGCAGATGTTCAATGTGATGCCAATCCACACAAGAAATTTGATGTGTTGGAAGATTCGTGGTTAATTTGGGTAGTACCAAAGCCGTCAATTCCAATTTGAAATCCTCCTTTGTCAGTGAGTGAACTAGGAGTGAACCCTTGTGTTTGGCTATGCTGGCGTTAGCCGCTCCAATGCCAAGGACATTCACGTAACTCCGCTCTCTCCTGAGACCCAACCGTTGTGCTACAGCTTCGGAGGTAAAAGAAGCTTCCGACCCAGGGTCTAAGAGAGCTCGAAGCACCACCGGTTGTCCCCCCGTCGTAAAAACCTTAATCAGCGCTGTGGCCAATAGAGCAGTCCTTGTGTGGCTAGTTTTGGCCACGTAAGTGTTGCAAACTTGCGTTGCAATTCGATTGTTTTTGCCTCCTGTGGTTAGTTGTTGGGAAGTTGTAGAGTTTGATGATGGAGTGGTCGGGGTGCCCACTGTTGAAGCAATTCCCCTTCCTTGGACTACACCCCTTTCTTCGTTCAAGTGTAGCAGTGTATGGTGTTTCCGCTTACAATGTCTACAAGTAAATTTACTTGTGCACTCATGTCGTCTGTGACCCCTTGAAAGGCAGTTGATGCACAACTGGCGCTTGTTTACGAGGTCCCATCTCTGTCGAGAGCTGAGTGTCCTGAATTTGACACAGGTTTGGGTTAGATGTGGGCCTGAACACATTGCACAATCGTGAATGGCAGAGTTGTGGACGCGAACCTCGGAGTGTTTACTTCTGGTTCCCTCGCGAGACCTGGCTGATGATGTTTGCCCCATGACCTCCAACGTTCTGATCCTCATAAGCAGGAACTCTTCCAGCGTGTCATAAGTGGGATAGTCCACATACGACGAGATGTGAGATTCCCACAGCCCTCGTGTCTGAAGGGAAAGTTTTTGTATAGTCTGGTAAATTAAGACATCTTCCCATGATGTGACCGGAACTCCGAGGTTTTGCAGAGATTGTTTGGCCTCGTTTGTGGTATTCACCAAGGTCCTAATCCCATCGGCTGATTCATGACCTACTGATGGTTGGTTAAACAGCAAACCGAACTGGTTATCCTTCAGCAACCTTAAGTTTTGATACCGCTTCACTAAGGTTGCCCATGCCGACTCAAAATTTCCCTCGACAATCGCGATGTTCCTCAACAATCTCTCAGCTTCTCCGGTCAAGTTGGCCTTCAAATAGTGCAGCCTGTGTACATCAGACAATGTTTAATTCCCAATGATGAGGTTCTCGAAGAGGCTCTTAAACTCTGGCCATGTCTGAAAGGAACCAGAGAAAGACGGGATCTTGATTGGTGGAAGCTTCAACTCTGTAGTTGGCTCCCTGTTTCCTCCTACTGAGCTGTTAAATGAACAGTGCAACTGTGATTGACATCCGGTGTTCTGCATCTGTGCCTTTAGTTCCGAGCCATAGCTATAATATAGCTCCTTTAGTTTATGGAATGTGAGTTCTTCCATATATTTTGTTTTGGCGTCATCGCTCGGGGCTGCAATTATTCTCTGATGCAATCCCCTTGCTTCTTCAAAGGAATGCTCTAAATTCCTTAACCGCGCTTCATTCATGTGAATGGTTTTAGCGGATTGATCCAAAGCCATATATGCCTTGTGATCCGCGGTTAATTCTATGGCGATGGTTGTTAGAGAGTCAATCCAGTTGGCCATTCGTGCCTTGCTCATTCTCTCTGCTTTATGTTAAATCACCCAAATTTTGTTTGCACGCAACAATTCCTCCAAACCTTGAGTTGCACGAAACAATTCTTCCGAATTTCAATTTGCACGCAACAATTCCTCCGAATCTTAAGTTGCACGAAACACTTCTTCCGAATTTCGATTTGCACGCCTCCGAATTTCAATTTGCCCGCAACACAGTGAATAATTAATAACTAAGTGAAAAATACCTCCAACTTGCTTGCACTCAACACACAAATTTCTCCAATTTTCGTTTTGCAGGCAACAATTCCTCCGAATTTCGATTTGCCCGAACCGCAGTGAATAAATAAGTGAAAAATACCTCCAAATTGTCTTCCACCCAACACACAAATTTCTCCAATTTTCGTTTTGCAGGCAACAATTCCACACAAATTCATTAAATTTTAAATGCACACAACACAACTCGGTTTTATTAAGATCACTGGGATCGGTTTTTAATAAGTTAAATACTACCCACTTTAATTTCACAGACGCTCCCTCGCTGTAGCTCCAGGTTTCGTGTGGTTAACTTGTAGACGTCAAGGACTTGTGGCTTCCTGTAGATCTTGTTGATTGCAAAAGACCAGCTCCGTCTTAATTGCAAGGTGTCCAGATCCGTTTTAGTGGCAAAACTATAGCTTGGTCTTAATGGCTCGAATTATTCAGCTATCCGTCCTAATGGTTCGAATTATTCACTCCGTTTCTCGGGAAAAACTATCCGTCCTAATGGCTCGAAGGACCAATGTGATCGATTCGATCCAGCAAAAAATAATAAACAATTAACTTCACTTGTAATGATTATTGTATTATGTAAAATTTAGGTTAACTTAACTCTTTTAAAGCAACTTCAAAAAATATCAAGAAATCCGTTTCGCCTTATGTAGTCTTTCGCAGTAATTACTCCGTTTTGTTTTTCGGCTATACTTCCCGCTGGCTGCAGCGGGGGCTTCTTTGATGCCCGTGTCTCAGGTGGAACTGCCGATTGTTCTGCTGGCAACGGTCCCTTGACGTCACCTTGCTGTTACTCTCCATTGCCTGAGATCACTCTTCAATCTCACAACGGGGGACTGGTATAAAAAGCTCAGCTCCAATCGTAACCTTATCAGAGAGGGCGTTCCATTGCATACCCCTGGGTGCGAGGCAACCCGGCTCCTCCGAGTAGTTCCTTTCTGTTTTAAGGAAGTTGACTATATTGGTTTTCACTAGTGTTTCCTATTTTATGTCGATGACTGTGTAATAATTTGTTACCACTAGTGTTTATCATCTTGCATTTGCAACACTCTGACTACACCTAAACTGGTGGGACGTTGAAGCATTAATCATTTTTTCATTCAAAAATGAGGCAATAAGTGACCTATCATCCGCAAAACTGAATATTTTATTACCCGTTGATTCTAATATGAAGCAGAAACAAGGTTGGAGACAAAATAGAACATTGAGGCTTTGGTGGATTTTCGCGTCTTTACGTCGCAAGAAGTGTTCCGCCGAACATTGCCCAATACTTAACACCAAAGAATTTCAGCACACAAATGAAATGCAGAGATATTTCGATTTATTTTAATTTTATTTTATTGTCACATTTAGTTCGTTACACAACTGGGGATTGAATACCCTAAAACATCCGTCGTTAATCTACTAGGTTTTTCTCTGTCAATTACTTGTGAAACAAAAGGAAACACAATTAAACTCTTTCAGATGCTTTCGACCGGAATAAGGCCAAGACCGAATCCCGGTTGTAGGGCCGATGATGATGATGATGAAAGTATATATAAGTTAGAAACTAGAGAACTTAAGAACTATATTAATTAGGCTTAACGTAAGGAACCAGGACAAATTAAGAAGGCCGGAGAGGGGGCGAGGGGAGGGGGCAGGTTATAGTAGAGTGTGGAAGCGCCGTATAAGATTAGTGGTGAGAATGGTTTAGGAGGCGGTGTTTGAGATTACAGGTAGAGAGGTCGAAGTCGGAAAAGGTGGAATTGGAATTGAAATTTCTCAGCATCCGCGATAGGGGCTCGTTGAGACCATAAGAGGCCCGGTGGGGGGGGGGGGGGTTGAGAATGCGGGGATTACGCGTATTTCGAGGGTGTGTTTTCAGAGGAATTAAGTTAAGGAGGTAGGCGCAGCCGACCGAGCCGGAGAGGACCCGATGAATGAATATTATTTTAGCAACGACCATGCGCTTCTCAAGGTTTCTGAGGTTGATTAATTTGAGGCGGTTAATGTATGGCGGAAGGATTGAGGGGTTTTACCACCCTACCCCTCGGAGAGCAAACCAAAGGAAGTGACGTTGAATACTTTCGATTCTACAGATATGGATTTTGTGATAAAGAGACTGTGGCGGTTCCACGAACCGCACAAATCACCATAGGCTGAGAGGTCTTCGTTCCACTAAGAAACATACTCACCTATAACCAAACTCCACGTGCCCATAGACACGTATGGGGGTGAAGATTTTAATGCCGACGTACGACACAGGTTCACTATCACCCACCAACGATTTCTTCACAAAACTTGGCACCAAAAATCCAAGCACCAAGAGGAAAGATAAATAAACGGCACTGGGGAGCTTTGTTGTATAAAGTTTTCTTTATTTCACTTCATCTCCAAACTATGTTGTATAAAGTTTTCTTTATTTCACTTATTCCCCAAATTATGTCGTATAAAGTTTTCTTAGTCGCGCGACAACAAACAACAACACTCTACCACCGTGGTGACACACTCGACCTCAGGGATCAAACTCAACTAACTACTGTCGCATGGATCATGCGGCCAGTCGCGACTGGGGTGGATTTACAACGATGTGGTGAGAAGCAAATTAAATCTTTCTTTCGCCCGGCGACCAATGAAAAATCAGTTTGTGGCCTCGTTGGAAGGATTTCCGTGGTTGATCGTACAGAACATTTGTTTACCCATACACTGGAATGACGAATAAACGAAATTGCATCCGAGATTGGATGCAAGGAAAAGAATCCAACCAGGGCAACTGAGCATCGAAAGGGACCAAAAGGAATTTGTTTATGGGATCATTGCCGGGCGGATCGAATCGGCTTCTTCTGTTAGGTTATGTATACATCGATTTCGGTGGCAGGCGTGAGAATGATGATTGTTTAGACAAACAAATCATGGGTCGTGTCTATTTCGGTGATTGTTCATCGGTTAGACAACGGATCATACAATTAGGCTTGCAGCTGTGCAAGCAAGCAACTTGCCATGGTTTGGTCGTTGGTCAAACGATTGCTTAGACCTATGTACAGAGGAAAATTATTGTGTACATGAGGGACATGGTTGCCGGCAAGAGGAACCAATAAGATTCCAAATGGTTCGTGAAGGATGTGAACCGAAATGATTTTGGATGAAATGTGATGTTGCTTGATGCCATGGCAAGATGATTATCTTCATCATCATCATCGGCACTACAACCGGGATCAGGTCTTGGCCTTATTTAACAAATCTCTCCACCGGTCCCGATTTCGAGCCGATGTCATCCAGTTTAGCACTCCCAGGCTCTGGGCGTCCTGGTCTACGCCATCCCTCCATCGCAGACAAGGTCTGCCGCGCTGTCTCCTTCCATACATCCTGCCACAAAGGACTTTCCGGGCAGGCTCCTCTTCGCTCATTCGAGCTAGGTGTCCCGCCCACCGGAGTCTACCGAGCTTGATTTTTCTTACAATATGAGCTTCAAGGTAGATTGCGTACAACTCATGGTTGTAGCGTCTCCGGAATCGTCCTCCCTCACATACGGGGCCAACAATTCTCCTTAAGACCTTTCTCTCGAACGCGCCCAGACCGTCCCCTTGTCGGAGTCCATTATAGATGTTTATTGGTTTGGACAGCATTCCCGCTACTTTTACTTGACTAGTTACGTTGGTCATGGTCCACCTACAAAGTCGTATCAATTTATTTGGAATGCCGAATTCTCTCATGGCATTATATAGTTCTACCCTGGCTATGCTGTCGTAGGCGGCCTTGAAGTCTATAAACAGATGATATAGCGGAATATTAAATTCCAGACATTTTTCCATCGCTTGCCTAAGGGTGAATATCTGATCAATTGCTAATTTGCCTGGGATGAAGCCACACTGATATTAACCAATGATGGCTTTAGCATATGGGGATATCCGGTCTTGTAGGATAGTGGAGAGTATCTTATAGGCGGTACTCAGCAATGTTATACCCCTATAGTTGCTGCACAGTGTGATATCTCCTTTCTTATGTATGGGGCATCTCCTCTTGCTCCCATACGTGCACCACGATCTCGTGAATTGCGTGATGTAACGCTGTCCCTCCTTGTTTGATCAGCTCAGCTGGTATGCCATCAGCTCTAGGGGCTTTATTTGATTTTAGCTGTCTTATGGCTTTTAATGTTTCCTCAATGCTTGGTGGCGGCAGCATTTGATCATGGTCTTGCATTGGTGGAGCCTCCAATTCTTCTGTGAGCTGACCATTTAGCAATTCATTGAAGTGCCCTTCCCATCGCTCCAGAATGCCTTCAGGATCGGTGATCACATTACCCTCTTTATCCTTGCAGTAAGTGCAGCGTGGTGTGTACCGCGTCATACTGTGGATTATTTGGTAGAACTTCCGCGCCTGGTGCGGTCCTCGCTCTCTACTTTTCTCTATTTTTTTTTTTTTTTTTTTTTTTTTTTTTTGTAGTTATCCTTGCGTACCCGCGTCCTATGAGACTGCTGCATTGCCCGGTATACAGCATTCTTACGTTCAGTCGCTAGTTTGCACTCATCATCAAACCAGTCGTTCCGATCTCTACGACTACTGCCTAAGATGGAGTTGGCAGTACTAATGACAGTATTCTTAAGGCGTGTCCATTTCTCTTCTTAGCCCGGCATTCTGGCCCCAGGACTTACTCTCCCTCCGTCGAGCTCTTCGAGGGCGAGTCTTAACGCATGACCAAAGGTGTTGCTGGTGTTCTCATTGCGTAAGGCAGCCATGTTGATTCGAACCTGATACGCGGATGCAATACGTCTCCGTAAGGCAATCCGTGCTCGGAAAACTGTGCCAACAAGATAGTGATCCGAGTCGACGTTGGCACCTCGGTACGTTCGTACCGTCATCAGGCTCGAAGAGTGGCGGCGATCTATCAGCACGTGGTCAATTTGGTTGCGAGTGGCTCCATCAGGTGATACCCAGGTGGCTTTGTGGATATCTTTACGCGGAAACCTGGTACTCGCAAAGACCAAGTTTGTCGATGCTGCCAATTCGATGACTCGTAGTCCATTGTCATTAGTGTTCTCATGCAAACTATGGGAACCTGCGTAGTGCCTGAAAACCGGCCCCCGACCTATTTTCGCATTCAAATCCCCAAGAAAGATTTTCACATCGTATCTTGGGCAGGCATTGAGGGCCCGTTCGACGTTCTCATAGTATTCTTCTTTTTCGTCGTCAGGGGACTCCTCTGTAGGTCCGTGAACGTTTATGAGGCTTATGTTCTTAAATTTGCCTCGCACGCGAAGAGTGCATAGCCTTTCATTTATAGCATTAAAGCCGATGATGGCAGGCTTCAGTTTTTGGCTGACTAGAAAGCTTTCCCCGAGCACATGGTGTTTTGCGTGACAGCTGTAATAAATGTCATACTCTTTTCTTTGAAAAACACCACACCCCGTCCATCTTATTTCTTGTAATGCTGTTATGTCAGCCTTATATTCGGACAGGGCATCGGCTAGCTGCTGTGCAGCTCGAGCTCTGTATAGTGAGCGTCTGTTCCATGAAAAAATCTTTAAATCGTTTACCCATTTTCGTTACCGTGGTCTTCGTCGTGTATCCGGTCCATATCTGAGGCTTGTTAAATTTGCCATAATAATTCATTTTTACGGGCCTGGTTATTAGCCTTGCGCCAACCTTTCTCAGGATGTTGCTGCATGCATTGGTTCACTACTTGGCGGGTGTCAAAGTAGCTATCCAGGGGTGTCACGTGGAGACTGCTTGTTAACTTGGATTGAACAGGGACAAGGATCGTCCTGGCCTTCGCCGGGTTGAAGGCAATCAAAGACTTTGCCCTGTATGTTCGCACCCACCCCCCCAAGATGATGATCTTGCCGTGGGTTATATTGCAGGTGAGAGATAATGATTGAAATGTATTACGTTGCAAGTTGAGAATGGGGAGCTGGGTTGAGAAAGTGGGTGGTTCTTTGGACGAGCTTTAAGGAACCCCCACACACGTGTCCGCAAAGTCCACCGTTTCACATGATCAACGATGACATTCATACCGGTGTCAACAACCCCACGTATCCACAGATACGTGGGCCACAAGTCCTGAACAATTTTCCTATGCCGCACGGATATCGAAGGACATGGCCCAGCAGATAAATCGTGTATCGATCCATCAACTGGATAAACACAAACGGTTGGCACAGCTGCGCCAGATGTCGACAAACATCACATCCCCGACGAGAAGCCAATTGCCGGAAAACAATCCGTCGGCAAAACCTTTGTCCCTGCTGCAATGCACTTCGTCTAAACAAAGGCCGTTGCGCAGCAACAGCAATAAGCGAAAACGCTGCTCCCATAGGGCAAAGTAAACACGATCCCAGGATCGCCTAAAGTAAACCACACATTCGATTGTTTACTTAAGCAACGCGACAAGTGTGAAAATTCTGGTGAACCTAAAGACGACAACGCGCGGTCTTCCCTGATGGAGAGATTCTCGATTGAGAGAAAGTCACCACCCAGAGTAAGCGAAAGGAGAAAGAAAACTATGAGATGAATGGAATCACCCCCGAAGAAGAAAGAACAGTCGACACAGAGAACCCTACGACGAGGTCGGTCCGCGCCACGCAATCAATTGAATTATTGAACGATACGAATATATCCGCCAGTGTAGTTTCGCAGTCAATGAACAATACAAATATAGTGCTAAAGAACAAAATATTAAAATTTGTGTATTAGACGTTAAGTGATTGACATTGAAATAGTTCTTATAAAATCGCCACGGGCGTTCAAGTGTAGTAAAACCTTGATTTGTACAACAATAAAACAAAACAAAAAAATAAAACAAACATTTCGCTGTGTTTTGTTTTGTGCTGTATTCGCCCCGTGTTCCAAGTTGTCCTTTTTTTATTTGTGGACAGTATTCGGCGGAACACTTCAGAGACATAGACTAAAAATCCGCCAAAAGACCATACCTGGCTAGCATATTCAAGCTGTGGACGGACGAGGGTAGGGTAAAGAGATCGAGTGTTGTATGGGTCGGAGAATTCCTTAGACCCCCGTTTCACGAATCCGAGGGCAGAATTGACTTTTCGGATCGTCTCATCAATGTGAGAGAGGAAGTTAAGCTACCTGTCGCAAAGGATCCCAAGATCTCGAATACATTGAACAATGATGAGGGGTTGGTTATAAAGGGTATAGGGACGTGAAGGTGGGTCAATACGCTTATGGGAAAAGGGTATAGATTGGTGTTTGGCGATGTTAAGTACAAAGCAAATTTTGTCACACCAAGTCGAGAAGCTGTCATGGTTAGATAGCAGCAGTGGAGAATCGAGTGGTGACTCGATGATCTGGTATAACTTGGTATCATCGTATAGGGACAAGCTGGAATTCTTAATGACTTTATAGATGTCATTAGTGGCCAGTATAAACAGGACAGGGGGCTCCTCGATAGTATAGTGGTTAGTATACCCGCCTGTCACCCGGGAGACCGGGGTCCCATTCCCCGTCGGGGAGCCTCTGGCGCAAGACTAATAACCTTGCCCAGAAAAAATAAATCATTATGGAAAATTTAACAAGCCTTAGAACTTGCTAAATAAGGCCAAGACCGGTCCCCGGTTGTAGTGCCGATGATGATGATGATAAACAGGACAGGACCCAGTCCAAGGTTTACCGAATGAATTTCATACCGAGAAGGTAGTTTACGAGATTGACTCGTGTCTAATTTTGTTTTAATAACATCCTTTATTGGATATGAATAGTGCAATCAATTTAAATTAATACTAGGTTTAAATTGCACTTAATTTAATTTAATTAAGTTAAACGTGTAAGGGTTTACTGGACCAGTGTTTAGCTCCCAAAACTCGTGTCTAATGCTAACAAAACAAAACAAACCTCTAACCTCGAAGCGGATGCGAAAAAAATTTGGCAAATCGTCTCAGTTAGCAGCCACTCATCTCCGTACTTGGCGAGGCTGGTTAGATTGGTTATTCGTTACAGATGTAAGTGATGCGCAACTGATATCAAACAGGGATCTGGATTTCCCAATGGCCCAGTCGTTTCCATGGTCTAAAGGCTCGGCTCGGGTGACAAAAATAGATCTAGTGTGTTTGTTGAGTTTTTTTCGGACATCCGAAACTTGCATATGTTCCTCCATAAGTTGAGTCAAATTTTGACTAAAACGTTCCAGCTAGTCTCCCATCCTTGTACATTAAAGTCCCAAGAATCACAGGGATTGAGTGGTTAATTTGTATCTAGGTGACGGTACGTGTAATAACGGTATTAGCCTTGCCCGTAATAATAAATTATTATGATATTATCCAAGACCGGATCACGGTTGTAGTGCCGATGATGACCGTACGTGTAAGATGGTCGAAAAGTGACGTTGGTCGATCGTCATTCGAGGATCGATAGAGACAACAAAGAAATATCACAGAACTCCCCGGCCCGATTTCCATTCATTTGTATCCAACTTATTGGATTCTAATGATTCTTTCCTTTCGCAAACCAAATCGGATCGCGTGAAGGCGCAGGGTTCACCCTTAAATGAAATCTTGAATGTAAGCCGCTTTCTGGTCAACGAAGATATGTCAAGTCGCTTGACGAGTCGATGTAGGTGTCGTAGATGGTTGATCTGTATCCAGTCGACGATACGTGAAAGATGTTCGAAAAGTGCCGCTGTTCGATCGTCATTCGGGGAGCGGTAAAGACAACAATAAAATAACAAAAAACCCCAGCACGACGTTCAACCACATGATGTCCAAGGTATTAGGTACTAACGCATCCATCCTTTGGCAAGCCAGATCGGACCGCGAAATGACGCAATTTCCCTCCCTAAAATGGAATCTCGAATACAAGTCGTATCCTAAGCACCGATGATATGTCGAATCAGTTGAAAAATCGAGTTGGGTCTCAGTTGGGGTAAGGATATCACGTTTCGCTGTTTGCAAATATTGATGGACGGCGTTTAAATACGTATTGGTAAAGCCGATGCCCTTGATGTTACAAAATGCCGTTACCAGTCTAGAGTGGACAGAGCCTCGAGAGCGGGCCCTATTATGCAATGACGTATTTCAGTTCGGTTATTTATCATAATATCTGCATGTAGACAGTATTTCGCGGGCGGACGAATTGCTTACACTTCGGTTCTTTATCAAAACATTTGCAAAGTCCCCACGGAGATCCGAAAGAGGAAACTTGTTTACCTGCGGAATTCTTTATCTCAGAAAGGCCCATCATGATTTACCTCAATTTCATATGCGCCATCAGCCAAACGTCTGGAACACAGTCGAAAAATTTTCCCGATATATGAACGTAATGTGACGAGGTGATATCTCGCATTGGGACCAACATACTACCCTCAACAACTTTTTTTTCGAACCGGTTCATCACCCAAGCTCCAAAAGATGGTTACGGATTTCTCCCGACCATTGCACGGAGCCTATAACTTGATGGGGTGGAATTTCACCGAGCGGCAGGGCATTGGGACTCCACCTACCATTCGGCCTTTAGTCGCCTTTTAACGTAAACCGGTCTACTTGTGAATATATTTTAAGGCCGTACATTGCATTCGTAGAAACACTGAATTTATTGTTACAAACCATTGTAACATGCATAACTCTTAGGTATTTTGATCTTCTGAACACTTGAATAGGGGGGTGGGAGCAAACATACTGGGTAAAGTCCGTTCTTTCAAGCCGGCGAAGGCCAGGACGATCCTTGTTCCTGTTCAATCCAAGTTGACATTCAGTCTCCACTTGACACCCCTGGATAGTTACTTTGGGAGCCACCAAGTAGTGAACCAATGCATGCAGTGACATCTTGAGAAAGATTGACGCAAGGCCATGCAAGCAGTTTGCTGCGTTTGAGAAAAAAAAACCTGAGAACAGACGGTCGGAGTAGATATTATCTATTTGACTCGGCTTCCAAATAACTCCACACCATAGCCACAACTTTCTCTTCGGCTGAAGTAACACTTAAAATCGTTGCTGTGAATGTTAATTGACTATTCCACATAGGAAGAAGGGATAATCTGAGCAAACTGCTGGAAGTTGGACGCTCAAATGTGCTTTTGGCTAGCGAAACTAAGCTAAACCAGAGACACAAATTGAGCTACAACAATGATAAATTAATTAGTGGGTGGAGACGCTGTCTTAACTAAGTAAGGTCTGCAATACAAGGTTGTTTACACCACAGCTTCAGGTGCTAGATACCTACATTACAGATATTCTTTTGAAAAGTCAAAGGCATCTACATGTGTTCTCAGTTTATGCTCCTGAAGCTACTTAGTGTACACACTTTATCAATGAACTTGATTCCCTCTTCCGAAGCCTAAAGTTAAGACTCTTTACCGCCGAAATTTCAATGGCAAGCACAGTGTTTGTGGTGACTTTAGCTCGAATACAAGAGGTAATGTGTTGTTCGACTTATGACAAATAAATGCCATCGAACAAAAACTAGAATTGTACGCTACAAGTACACCGTCTTATACAATAGGAAATTTCTGGCCTTCCTAACAGATACAGATACAACCAATAGTGAAGAACAACAACACCGAAAGACAAATCGAATAATCAATGCATCATAGTCGTATGTTATAGCAATTCCACATCAGTTGGGTGTACTTCAGAATAACAATCAATTTCGTACACGCGCCAGTGATTTTATATGTTGAGGCATGGGTTCTCTACCATTTAGTCATTCTAACCGTCATAGCGCCGGTTCAAATCGCTTTCTCTTCACTATCGTTCCAAATCCAATAAATTCCTTTTTGGATTTACTTATGTTGGACGAGCGAATACAATTACTAAATACGGATCTACCTATTCGAAATGGTCTTCGTGCATTCGAGTACGATAACGATCATTACGGACTATGCGCTGTAATTCATGTTCCAAACGAACACAATACTTGAGGAATATTATCATATACATTCTTTTTATTTCCGAAAAGCACACTGTTCGCGCTTTGATCGACTTGTACTGCTAGCTCTCCAAGCCATATTTCATAACTCTATGAACTCATAGAATCATGCTCCAAGGGCGCAGATCTATCGACTGACAGAAATCTCCATAATGATGATATTGATCATTATCTTTTAATGGTTAACAAAATTATTGCTAATACAATGAATCGTTCTATCGCAAAATTAGCTCACACTGAGGGCCATACAAACCGATACAGAAACTCAATGAATGACACTCTGTATTGGCAAGAGCATTCTGCTCGCCAAGCTGAAACTGCTTTATAGTCAGTCCAACGATACAAATAGCCAGGCAGTAAAAACAATTATGTCACTGACCAAAAACCTCCAAAAACTGATCGGTATTGGGTTGTGCCACATGGAATGTCCGATTTTATAGTAAAAATTTAAAAGCCAATGCTATTTTTCCGGAAATATTTATTCAATTAAAATAGGATCCGTTGGCATCTGTGACATTCTTCCAACGTGATACAAGATCAAATATTCCTTTTTCGTAGAAGTGTTGGCTTTTATGACCTCTGCTCGGTTCAGGAAGGCCTTCTGCCGCCAAAATGAATCCAGATTGCGGAAAAGATAGTAGTCCGTAGGGGAAATGTCAGGAGAGTATGGTGGATGCGGAAGAATTTCAAATCCCAATTACAACAGTTTTTGCACGGTTACTTATGAGGTATAGGGTCTAGCATTGTCATGCTAAAGGATCGGGCCGTACGTATTGACCAACGCAGGTTGCATTTCAGCCAATTTTGCATGCAATATGTCGATTTCCTCACATCATGGTTTAGTGGTATGCTGACGTTTAAGAAAGATGAGGTTCACAGCCAAGCCCATAGTCTGATGGTCAGACATTTCTTGATTGATGGATTATCAACTTCTAAGAACTCAAACTCAGTACCTGGCAGGAGTACAACTTCAAGAGTTCCGATTCACGAACGGGTCCAATGAGCAAACGACGACCTTTCGAACGCACACATGTCTCGAGGAACGCTCGGCGTGAGGTAAGGTAAGGCAACTTATTAGACGTTTAGTGCCGGTGGGGTAATGAAAAAGGATCTCAACCTTCTGCTCGATCGGTTGCTCTTAGTCCTTGCGTGTATTAATCTTTAATCGCCCTCGTCGCTGAGCTCTGCGCTCGAATTCTCTCGCCTTGACGTCGATAATATTCATCTGTGGTTTTTTCTCTCGATTACCCTGGCAAGTTGCGGAATCGGTGATATACAGCTCGTCCTCCCGAACGCCCTGTCAGGTTGCGAAACCAGGAACTCGCCCGGCCCTTTCAGGGATCGAACTCTGTGAGAAGACCTACGACAATGGTACTTCGATATTATTGGCCAGCACATCACGATCACCACCCAGTTCATTTCGGAAACATATTCGAGGCCGCGACGTTGAACTCCTTCAACCGTTCTCTCTTTTAGGTAAGACTCGACACAACAGGAAATTCCTCGATGGTTATTTCACCTTCCTTCTACATGAGATGCTCATGTATTTCAACACCTGTAAACAATACTCGAAGGCGGTTTCACTTTGTAGAGGAAGAAATTCAGTCTTCTTTTAGCTTTGAGAAGATAACTCCATTCCTTTGAGGCGGACTTTACCATGTTACATTTACAGTAAATATCCTGCTACCCGTTGATACTAGTAAGCCACATTTCTTCTAATATATAAGGGATGTCGAGTTCGTGCCAATATAGAAATGTATATTATAATATATCATATAAATCTACTCCACACACTGTGGGTTGTTTCTGCTAGTGCGTCAACACGGACGATGATTCAACAGAAACACCACCAATATTATTCTTGAAATTGTTCTTACCGGAAGGAATAGAGCACAACAGCGAACACAATAGCTCTCCAAAGAAAACATACTGGTATAATTTGATTGTTAATGTTTTTTATTTCTTCAATATTCTGTACAATTAAAACAATATTGTGCCTTTACTGCAATTCACAAATCATTAGCACTTAGACGCATGAAGTACAACGAGTAGTTTTATACACTGGTTACGAACCTCCAACAAAGTATTATATTGTTTATCAACTTGCTGCATTCACGATCGTTTATTTTATAATTATTGGTCACGTGTATGTTACACAAACAAAATAGGATTCGGTTTTTTTAATTCTCGTTCTTTGGATTAAGGGGACATTCCGGTTTGTCGGGTCAAAAAATAGGTTATTTTCATGATTTTTTTAAAGAGAAAGTATTAAAGATATAACAATTATTTTAAACATTTTATTCATCTTTCGACTACGTTTGTAAATTTTGTCGAGTCACTCCGTCACTGTTTTGGCGCCATTTGCCAGATAGTAGCATTGAAACTTTCGTTGTTATTTTGCGTAAAACCTCCCTCGCATTTTTTTAACAAATCGGGATCTGTCAGTTTTACGTAAACTGGGTAAATAGTTGTTCGTACTTTAGATTCCAAGGGAGGTTTGTCGTGGTGAAACTTTGACAGATCGTTCGCGTCTTCAGCGCGTTTCCATTTGCACCATGACTCTAGGCCCTCTGGACAGTTTTGATGTTGCGGATTTTCATCGGTTGATATTTTGTGGTAGTATGTCGCCCAAATTTCTTTCGCCATTTCTTCAGCAGAGTGAGCATTGCGTCTAATCGCAAGTTCGTAATAAGTCGTCAGTTCTGTTATCATGTTTCCCGTAAGTTTGCCAGGACCAGCTCCTCCTAATTGGTCTATTTTTTTTTTTTTGCTTTTTTATGACCGCGTAATAGCGAACCGATTCGCTTTCGCACGTGATTGATACTGTTGAGTCGGTTGAGATAAATAATGATAACGGAGATTTTCTATTTACAATATACAATATATTTATTAATCTATAACTTTGCGGCGCTTACGACACGTGTGTTCATCTCGGCGTCTTATGATACTCTGCTGCCAATGCTCCTCGCCTGTCTCGTTTCACACATGCCGCTTTCTCTCTCTCTCTCTGCGCTCATACATGCATTCATAAGAGCGCGCTCATGCGCCATACAGTAGGCAATGTACATTCTCAACAGATACACTCGGCCTTTACAACATTTGGAAATGATTTCTGCAACGCATTCATTATTTGTACATCCCCGTCTCCAACGTACCTTTCGTAAATGCGGCCGTGCATATCAAAAGCGCACTCGAACATCTCTAACATTCCGTCAAGCTCCATTTTACCCGAACTTCCATTGTGATCCAATGTGCAAACTGGTTCGTGCTCATCTCGCGTATCATATTCAGAGGTGCCGTTCTTTGTTTTCATAAGGTTGCAACCTTGGCAATAACGCGAGTTCACAGTAAGATCGAGAACTTTGTTTGTTTTGTTACCGATCAATGTCATAACGCTATAATTAGCAGTATGACCCCTTTTGCTCCAACTACCATCTCCAGAAGCAGTAAATTTTTTATCTTCACCTTTATCAGTTTTTTCTTTTTCTTCTTTGCTAGCCTTTTTTATCACGGAAGAAAAAACGCCGATACAATCAAGAGCAGCGTAGTAGATGCGTTTCGTAAATTCGCCAATATCCATCAGTGAAGTGAAACAATGTAATCCATTTAACCCGACACCCAAGATGCGCATTACATATACTATTGGCCCAAGCCAACAGCGAAGCAAATTAATGCCCATAAATGGATAGTCTGCACCTTTCTAAATACACGGTAGTTGCCACCTATGATACGAATTTGTATCCGCGAGAGACCCGACCCTTTAATGACCTATAACTTTGGAACCGCCTAAGATTTCGTTTCCAAATTTTAACATATTATTTTTGAAGGATAAAACTATCGATTAAGCAAAAAAAAATTGGTTTTTTGAACCGAACCAACCGGAATGTCCCCTTAAGATAAGGGCGCGGATTTCCTACACGACTCGACAATATTTACAAATGGGTATTCAATCAAACTCCGACAAGCAACGATCTCGACACGAGGATCTCCTTCGGCGGTTAAAATCTGACTCCCGAAAACGCAACGTCCCCAGTACGTGTGTGTTTCTCGGTGGTTACTGTCTAACCCCTCGCTATAGGTTGTGTGTAATTCACTGCTGTGGTTATTGCTCCGCCGAACCAGCCAGTCGTAATTGAGATCGGTTTCCGCTGAGTGGTCAGAGAGAAACTTGGAATTTGCCTTTCATGCAGCAGCCAATGAGGAAACAGCAAGATAGTTCTTGCTGGAAGGGTTCCGGTGTATGGGTATACGCAATTGCATCAGAGATTGGATGCAAAGAGAGGAATTCAACCAGTCAGCTGTGCAAACAAATGGTTGCTCGACAGCGGCCGAAAAAGGTTGGTCTGTTTATTCTAGCAATTCGTTTATGGTAGGGAATGTTGCCGTGCAGGCCGAAACAGCATCTTCTCTTTATACATTGTGTATACAGAAGCATTCCGTTTCGATAGCCAGCGTGAGAATCGTGGCTGTTCGTTGTTTAGACAACGAATCATTAGATATGACCGATGCGGTGATCGATCCTCGATAAGGCGACGGATTATGTAGCTCTACAAATAAATGACGTACATGAAGGCTAAAGCCATGCCGTTGTAAGCAATAGAAGACATCGCGAACGGCAGGAACGGTTTTCTTTCTGTGACGTTACGTCAACAGAAAATTGGTTCGCCATGGAATTTTAGCACATTAGAAAAACTGATCGTGGGACACGGTCGTTGATTTGATTGTTTAAACAACAATTATGATCGTGTCCAACTCGATGATCGGTTATCGGCATAGGCGATCGATTATCGGAAATTAGGCTTGCAGATGTGCAAGCAAGCAAGTTGCCTGACGTGTCTTTTTGGACCAACGGAGGATTGGTGTATGTTTTCGTATGATGCCATGGCAAGATGATTTTTCAGGTAAGAAATTGTTGAAGAGAGCTCTGTACTGCTCATGTCCAGATAAGAGGCTTTGGTGGGTACAGTATAGCACGGTTGGGGAAGGGAAGCTGGGTTAGGACGATGGGTGGTTCTTCGGGCGAGCCTTAAAGAACCCCCACAACAGCATACGGCCAAATCATTCCCGTTTTTCTATATATATTCTCTTCCATTCTTTCCTCCCCGGACTTTTTGATATTGAAGTGCGAACACATCATAAAAAGAAAAAGTAAACAACCATGCAGTGCATAGCTCTCATCCTTAGATATCTAAACAAGAAAAAAATGGAGCGAGAAAAACGTACATATTTGCCGAAGCAGAAGTCGCAAATAGCAGTAGAACAAATTAAAAAACAACCTTAGGGGAGAACAATTATTACGTGTTTAGTATTCCATTACCATCCAGCTTATCAAATAGTATATTCGAACCAGGCGCAAGTTTATGTGATCATCAAACCTTCCGGCGATTAATTAAAACGCAATCTATACAATATGTTTAAATATGATGTTGTAGCATCAGATTTTTACTTTATGTCAATACAAGAGTTAATTTTGTATCAGTTCGACAAAAATGCAAGCATACGGATTATCTTGTACTTCATTCAAAACGAAATTTTTAATCAATATCATATTTGCTCTTCTTCACCTTTCGTGAGGATCTCGACTTCCTTCATAACAGCGTCTGCTTGAACGAGGGTGAACTTCTTCGACCGCGGCCGCTTTTGTATGTTAAACCTTCCCATCTTTTGTAATTCTTCATTTGAAAACTCGACCATATGCACTGTTTTTAAATGAACCTTGAATCTGAAACAAAACATTAATGTACAATAAATTAATTAGAATATATGCGCATTTTCACATTTAATTACTTTGGTTTGGATGGGTAGGCTTTTGTACAATACGGACAAGGGAAGGGCATCTCAGAGTGACAAAACGAATGTTCCTGCAATGCTTTCGTAGAAGTAAACAGTTTACCACACTCTTCGCATTGTAGCTTCAGTCCTTGATGTCTCCACATATGTGTTCGTAGATGACCCTTTATTGCGAATTTCTTCTCACACAGTTCGCACTCGAAAGGATATTCTCTAGTATGAAAGCGCATGTGAACGTTAAGTTCATATTGTCGCGCAAATTGTTTAGAACACAACAAGCACTCAATAGTATCGCCCTTATGCATTTTAGTATGATTATCCAATGCCGCTTTTGAGTGGTATGATTTATCGCAGCTGTTACATTTGAATAGTTCTCGATCGTCTTGGTGGGTTTGCATGTGAGCTTTGAGATAGTGATTTGTAGAAAATACTTTCCCACATATTGGGCATGCATCTGACTTTACTTTCGATTCCTTTCGTTCATGGTATTTAAGGTGAGCATTAAGAACTCCAAGCGTACAAAAGGTTTTAGCTGAAATATACAGAAAAGTGATTATTATTTAATTGATTTGAAAAGTGTCAAGAGAGCTGTAACTATTTAAAAGACGTTTTTCATATTTAATCCTCACATTATTTTATAATTTGCCCGCAATACAAAATTTGCTGCCACACTGACGTTGGCGAAATATTGGGGAATCAAGTAAATAATTTTAGTGCACGTTACTATGAATTAATTTTGAATGACTTGTTAGTTCAAAATAAGGTTGGACTATACAATAGTCGGACGCTTTTATTCAGATCTACGATATGGTACGCAGCTCTCCAAAAACGTGCCCTACATCAGACTGTCAAAAAATTAAATACAAAATTGAAGCCACTAATCATCATCATCATCATCATCATCGGCACTACAACCTGGAACCGGTCTTGGCCATATTTAGCAAGTCCTGAGGCTTGTTAAATTTTCCATAATGATCTGTTTTTTTTTTTTTAGGCAAGGTCATTAGTCTTGCGCCAGTTGAAGCCACTAAACGGCACTGAAATGAAAGCCCAGCTTTGGTTTATTTACTCTCCAAATATGGATTAAATTAAAATAGGCTGTTGTAAAAGGGTACAGAGAACACAATAAATACTGACAACAAGTTCAACAAGATCAACATACATTGGTGTTGAACTGCGAATTTTGATGGTCTTAATCGAGCATACTCGAAGTAGTAAAAGAAACGACTTTTTTACATTAATTCGCGCACAAAAGGAGATTTTGAAGTGCCTTTAAATGTCACTTAACATGCTGTCATCACAGTGAATTGGATTTTGGAAGATGGAAAAGAGACCTTTGATGAAAATAAGAAATTGGGTAGCCGACCGACGAACACCACCATTAATTTATAAGATTTAATGCCATTAAGAACAGTTTGAATTAAGCGCACAGAAAAATAATCACTCGTCCTCGTTAATGAAAGATCCAACTCCACAAAAATACAATTTTTACAAAAGAGCCGAATGCTATACTCTATAGAATTCTCTGAAGATATTCAGAAATTGTTATAATGCATGGAGCAACTTCACGATTCGGTGAAATATATAAATATATTGCCCTATTAACCTGTTGCTGCATTTTCCCCCCCATACATTTATAGAATCAATACCAATTGATTCTATCGGCGTTCGGTTATATGATTGAAACACAAAATTCTCAGGAAGTATGTGAACACTTACAGCATATGTTGCAGAGGAAATCTTTGGATTCTGCATGCCTGCGCTTCATGTGATCCTTCATTTTTACTTCTTGACCTTCGTATTCGCATTGGGTGCACTTTATAGTCCGTAAATGCCGCTCTTGGACATGTGTCTTCATATCTAATCCTTTCAATTGTTCGCCGCATATTTTGCACACAAGCTTAGAATGCTCCTTATGAACGCTCTTCAAATGTGCTTGCAAAAACCGTTTTGAATGAAAGCCCTGGGAGCAATGCACACATGAAAAATCTCGTACACCTGTAATGATGTGATATTAGTATCTTGTAATCCCTGTCACTTCGACTCACCTGCATGAAAGCTCATGTGTGTTTGAATTGATGATGTTCTCACATATCGATCACAAACTGAGCAACGTGTAAAAATGGACTTTGTAGCGTCTTTACTCTCATTATTTATTAACTTAGATTTTGTCGTTAATGCTTCAAATTCCGATAGAGATTTCGATTGATCATCATCCACAAGATCAATTACTTCATTGATATTATTATCACCTGATTGCTCTTGATCTGTTTGACTGTATGCATCAGAATCACCCGATAACTGCATAGAATTTATGATCCTTAAATCAGAACCGAGCAAATCCAATTCATCGCTCTGACCAACTTCAATGAGGTCAACATAACTTTTGCCAGTGGTTTGCTCACTTGAACAGGAAGATTTCTTGTGCAGATTTCCGTGACTTTGGGCATCACTTAATGGAACGTCTACCTCGCCAATTTCGCTTAATGGCTTTAACTGACTGCAGTTTGCAAGGGCATCATTAGTGTGTGTTTCTTTTAAATGTTGGTTTAATTCAAGATGTGAAATAAATTGTTCATCGCATATTGAACAAATGAAGTCCTTCGCTACAACAAATCAGTAAAATCGTGAGCAAACATTGATATGTGAAATAATAAATTTACCATTCACAAAAGGCCTTTCCACCTCATCATCCTTTAGAACTATTCCACTAGCGTACGTGCTTTGTTTGCCACTGTTAATCTCCGCAACGTGAACATATTCCGTGCCATCTTCCGTGTGTACTAAGAACTGTGCCTTAAGTAAAGTGAGAGTTTAAACAAAACATGTTGGTGGACATTAAGGAATAAATTACCTCTTCTTGAATTTTGATATCTGTTATTCGTGTACCGAATTCCCGCAGCGTTTTGTCAGCCAATTCCGCTTTTCGTAGAAATTCATAAGCAATCTTTAATTCCAGGCCACAAGAGCTGCACAAGTTTTGGGGACTATTTTCTATTACATTAATTTCGAGTCGAGTACATGCTAAGAAGCAGTCCAGATAAGTAAGTGTTCTCCCTTCATATTCCGTATCGTCCTCAAACGGCGTATCCAAATCAATATATTCTAGTGAGGTTTTCAAGCATACTCTACAAATCGGTAACACCTCACACATTATTCAATTTTTAATTCATTAAGTATTTTAGAGATAGAAATGTTTTCGATAGTGATAATGTTTGCTTAAAGTAGAGTTAGCTATATGCCAAATCCAATAATATTAAAATGAGTGTCTTCAGAACCGATGCTACCGTAGTACTGTGTCGTATAACACATGCAAAGTGTTTTATAATAATTTTTAACTTGTGTTTTTAATTTGTATAACGATTAATTTTTTACGAGTATGCGTATGGTAACACTCCTATTATTTTCATTTTATGTATTTACCACATGCAGTTTAAAGATATATATTTATATATATATTGATATATATATATATATATATATATATATATATATATATATATATATATATATATATATATATATATATATATATATATATATATATATATATCAATAATAAATGGTATCCAAAAGAGCGCAATGCATTCAATTATTTCAGAACAAGAAAAAAATAAATTATAATTACAACAATAAAATGTACCAAAACGTAATGCATACAATTTCTTTCAGAGCAAGAAAGACAAAATTTAGCAATTATAATTAAACACTAGAACAAAAAATAAGACAAAAATGGACTGTGTTACGAAATGTACTTCTGATTTACATCAATTTGGATTTTAATGAATAGTGCATCTGGACTAAATACTCATGAATCTAGTTTAAAAATAAACTACGGGAAACGGAATAAAATTTCTAAAATCAAAAAATATAAAAATTTAAAAACCAATGTTTTCAAAATCGCTAAACATACAAAAACCTAACTACAATTGTGTGAAATTTCATGTCATTATTTTCATTTAAAAATAGTTACACTTGATTTGTTGAACACGCTTTGAAGATGAACCACCGCACATCAAGAACACATCAAAGGTTTGATAGCCAAAGGCCCTTGATTAATAATCAGCGAGATTGCTGATAGTATTACCACTTCAATCGGATCAATAAACACTATTGTGATAGATATTCTCGTCCCGAAATTAGTCAAATTTTGATTTGTTCCAAAACATTTAATTTTTTTTAAATGCATTGGTTCTTCGGCATTTTTTCGCTAAAAAGTTCTCCGATATAGTTCTGCAACCCATATATTCACCTGATTTAGTACCGTGTAGCTTCTGCTTTTTTCCTAAAGTTAAAAAACCACTTGAATACACCGTTTCGGCACGATTAGGGAGATAAAACGGAATTACTGTTCGTTTTGTAGATCATTCCAGAGATCGATTTTAACAAGCTTTTCGAAGATCGGAAAAAAACGATGGCACAATTGTATTGCAATGGAGAGGCGTTATTTTGAAGGAATTTTTTTTTTTTTTTTTTTGTTTCGGTAGAAAGGTGGAAATCTTCAGAAGATACCTCTGGGCCGATCCAGGGTAATGCGCGGATTTTTATCGTTGCCAGGCACATATTCCCGTACGCCCCCGCGTAACTTTCTTTTATACATTCCATCACGGAGCGGAACGGTTTACCTGTTGCTCTGCTCGTCGCACCGCAACTGATGTATTATGTCACATAGAACATCATTTGCTACGGACCATGCCTGTTTTGAACTCATCATGTATTCTATTACTCCTGCCAGAGTAACTGTCCGTTTCATAAGTCTCTCCAAACTCGTTCGTGCGGTCTCGACTCTCACGCACTTTGTGTATACGTGTTTCATATGCTTATACTTGTGCAAGTATTGCCGAAAGCATCCATGTCCTCATATAAGCTGAGTCAAGTGGCAATTCAGCCCGCCATGTTTTCTTTTCACCCATGCTTCTACATCAGGTTTCATGGTGTGGGTCCATCTTCCTTTGGTGGAAGAATCCCACCTTCATTGCCATTCTCTTAGGCTTGAGAGCTCTAATTGTGACCGCATTATCCGATTCTTCTCTTGGGAGACCTCATACAATGCAGCGTTTTCTTTAGCTGCAATGTCAAGTGGTGTTCTCCCGGCCAAAACATTTACGAGGGTTGCCTCTTATGTTTCGGGATTTGGCAACTCTAGTGTTGCAATCCGGAGGTTATACGCACTCAGAACGTTTTGACATACGAGTGCTATTTGTGTTATTTACAGTAACTTAAAAGATTCATCTCGGCCCAAAAATGGAATTAAATCGTCAACATTTTCGTGCGATTATTTTTTATAACTTTCGGCGTGGATTAACTCAGCAACAGTGCATGGATGAACTTAATTCAATTTTTTGCGATGAAGCTCCATCAAGGACCAGTGTTTATTGATGGTATGGCGAATTCAATCGTGGTCGTAGTTCACTCCAAGATGAATTACGTGAAGGTCGTCCAAAATCAGTTGTTGTTCCGAAAACCATTGATGCTGTGCGCGAACTGATATTGGAAGATCGTCATGTGACCTATCGTGAGATTGAGACAACCTTAGGCGTTAGTGGGACCAGCATACATTCAATATTGCATAAACATTTGACTGTCAAAAAAACTTGTTCGCGTTGGATCCCACACAATTTGTCAATCTCCCAAAAAAAGGCTCGTGTCAATTGGTCGAAAGAAATGCTCAAAAAATACGGTCGCGGTGCTTCGAAACGCGTCTATGACATCGTGACAGGTGATGAATCGTGGATTTACGCGTATGAGTCCGAAAGTAAACAGCAGTCGACTGTCTGGGTGTTTCAAGATGAGCCAAATCCAACAAAAGTTGTTCGCGCACGAAGCACTTCCAAGCTAATGGTCGCCTGTTTTTTCGGAAAAACTGGACATGTGGCAACCGTACCACTAGAGCAACGCAGTACAGTCAATTCTGAGTGGTACACAACCATTTGTTTGCCAGTTGTCTTCCAAGAAATCAGGAAAACCAACCGCCGAAGACGGATCACTCTTCACCACGACAATGCCAGCTCTCACACATCGGCTGCGACAACAGTATTTTTGAGCACCCAAAACATCGATTTGATGGGTCATCCGCCGTATAGTCCTGACTTGACACCGAATGACTTCTTTTTATTCCCGTACGTAAAAAACAAACTGAGAGGTCAACGTTTTTCGACACCTGAAAAAGCGGTTGCTGCAATCAGAATGCATGTTTGGGAGATACCTCAATCAGAGTGGCAAAAGTGCTTCGACAATTGGTTCAAACGCATGCAAAAGTGTATAGATCTTCATGGGGAATATTTTGAAAAACAATAAAGTGATTTTCGATGATCAATATTTGTTTTTGTTCTCTAATCCCGAAATATAAAGTTCTCCTCAACGAATCCAGCAACAGGCTCTGGTATCAGCTGGCTGAATTTTCTCTACAATCAGCAAGCACTCCGAAAGATGTTCCATGGTATGGCCAATGATGACTGATTATATTAGCATACTTTCGGGTGTTGTGAAGGTGGAATTTCACCAATTCAAAGGAATTAATTGCTCATCTGGTTCAGCTGACAAACCTTATGTGTTGCACGATTGCGTGTGTAACACCACCCATGTACGACTTATACTGTGCGGCTCCTCCCCATATGTGAGCTGCATAAATTATAATGGAGGTGTTGACACTGGTTATGAGTTTCCTTATGTGGGGCCGGCGTTCTCCAACATTGGGTAGCAGTCGTACCTAACTTTGCATACTCTTGCCGTTTTCACTCGTTTTCCTCGGGTGTTCCTTGAAGCATAACCTGTTGTCGAGTATAACACCAAGATATTTAATATAGGGACTAGATCTGATGGTTTGTCCTTCTATTTCCAAATTAAGGTGTTTAAGTTTCTTGTGGCTGCTTATTAAAACTGCCTCCGTCTCATGTCCAGCTAGTTTCAGTCCGGCCATATCTCGCCAGCATTTAATGCTCTGGACTGCTGGGGAGCAAATATTCTCCAGGTCATCTAGATGTTTAGCTACGGCCACTGTTGCCAAATCATCTGCGTACCCAATGATTCTAACCCCTTCTGGTACATTGATCAGTAAAGCCTTCGATAAAATCCCGCACAAACTGATACCTTTTAAATTATCCTCCTTGGGCTTCGGAACCTTATTAAAAAAGTAGATTACTTCATATCTGAGTATTCGACTTCACAAAGTATGTTTCAGATCCGTTCTTTCAAATCTTTTTCTCACTACCTCTGGAATCCCTCAGGGCAGTCGTTAGGTGCTCGTATATACATACTTATCAAACATTCCTGTGTCTCTCTCTGCGCCGACGATACTAAATTTTTCAAAATCATTTGTTCTCCGTTTGATTCCTCCCTTCTCCAGATAGACCTTGACAACTTTTCGGTATGGTGCCAGAACAATTTTCTGAAGCTTAATGTTGACAAATGCAAATCCATTACGTTTTCACCCTTCCCCCTTTCCGCCTTTACTTCTTAGTCAAACAATCGTTATGCTCTGTTGATTCGATCCGAGACCTTGGCATTATATGTGACAGTCAGTTAAACTTCTTCGCACAAATTGACAAATTGAAATGGTCCTCGAGGCCAATTCAGCTCTCAGATTTGCAAAACGCTGGTCTAAGAAATGTTCGAACCTTTACGTGACCCGATCGCTCTATATTACTTTTTTCTAGAATACACCAGCCAGGTCATGCCCTCTTATCATATGTCCCATATTCGCAGAATCGAGAGCATTCAGCATCAGTTCTTACATTGTGCCCTCCGAGGACTATGTTGGAAAAACACTCTGTCCCTGGTCTTAAACTAATTAACCTTACCACACAAGAAGAGCGAAGAAATCACCCTGACATTTTCTTCATCTGCCGTCTTTTCTAAGGATCGATTGTACAATTCTTCTCTCCTCTATCCCATTCAACACCTATCCACGTAACCTACGGAACTCTCGTCTACTTTATTGGCCAGCCCATTACACCTCTTATGGCTTTAACGAACTCATCTCATGTATTCTACGGAACGCCAAATCTTACCCCACTATAGTTTGACTTTAAACTTTACCATCTATTCTTAAACTACGTCTCCTTATAAGCCCTCCTAAATCAATTCAGAAGGTCAACCAACACTCTATCCACCAAATCGCTCAGCAATCACGTTGCGGTGTTTTCTACGACTCCGAATGGGTCATTCAAGGATCGCCCACAGTCATCTGGTGAAAAAAAGGATCCCACACTATGTGACATCTGCAGCTGAGAAGTTTCACCATTTCCTACCTATTTTTCAATTCTAAAACAGCTTAAACTGCAACTAACCACTTCATTAAAAAAAAAAACAATGTTTGAAATTTTGAAAAATCCATCTGATGTAAATGTCAAACTAATCTTTAATATATTAAAAACATTAAACGCACACAAATTAGTTTAATTCTCCTAATTACTTATTGTAAATTTAAGCTAAAATAGCATTGATATCTAACAAACTTCAAACTTCAAACTTTTATTATTTGTAATTTTTGACATTGCAATAATAAAGATTGAATGAATGAATATTTCAACAAAAACAAACACCATACACTGCATGGTTATTCACGATAATATAACTTAATGAACTGACAGCCAAAACGTCGTATAACAATTCTGAGTTTTGTTATTGGTTTTCAGAGGAAGGAATTTTGTTTCTTTAATCGGTTTTGCAATGAATTTTATTTCTAATTTTCTTCCGAAGTAATTTATTACGCTTTCTAATAAATAGTATTGAAATGAATAAAATTCTAATTTATGCAGGTGGTCTCGAGTCTCCGTGGATTTAATGTTCAATCGAGGGGCACATGCATTTGATCGAGGTATATTAAAGACAAAAGTTAGATGTCACTTCCCAAAACCGCGAGAAGTAAAAAGGGTAAAAGTACATGGTTGGGAAACTAGGATGTCAACTTCGGCAGGGCGGCGTGTACTTATGAGAAGGATACTGCAAGGACGTCATGTTCTATCGCACTAAGCGTTGCATTTCAAGTGTAGATTTTAAATAAAAATTTTAACCGATTTGTTGTAAATATTTTATTACGGAAGTGCACGTTAGCCTTTTATATTAGATCTCGAAATACGGTCGTAAATTATCTATACATCTTCTGTGATAGGATACATTTGCGTACAATTGGATTCCAATGTACGTTACTTATAATTTTTCTTAAATCCATTTTGTATTCAGTGAAGCTGGGTTCTTCAGTTCAATTTATTACCGCGCAACATAAGGAAGAATATCAATAATCTCCCCCGTCTGCCGTTAGTTAATTCCACATTCGTAAATAAGTGACACATCACAATTTCCTTGATTTCCTTAGGCAGTTACAATCTGTAAAAGTATTTTTTTGATATATTGCATAAGGCGAGTACGAAGCAAAGCTGTAACCGGATTCTTAAAGTATTTTTTGTGATTAGTTATAAGGGGTCCTAATATTTGGAACACATTTTGTAAATGTAATCAGGGCGCCGAGATTGACAGAGAAGCAAAGGACATCATCAAGGTTGGAATCAATGTACATAAGATATATGGATGTATCCTTGATTTATCCCGCTTCTTAAGGCCATTTCATATTTAAATATCAAAGAAGAAAACCGACAGAGGAATAGTTTTTATGAAGCGATGCTATGTTGCGGGTGCAGTAAAGTGCCTTTGTAGCAAATAAGATATTGCAACTTAATTAACAGATCCATTATGTATATAATTAGGCCAAACATTTCGCGTTAATTCGGCTAAATAATGTTTTCGCATACGTCAGCTAAAACTCGACTACATCGTTTTGGCGTTATGTAATCTCCTTTGGTGTATTGGATCTCACTATTCTCCACAATATCCATAAACATTTTAGAATAAGTGAATGTTGATAAAAAATGAGAAAAAACAAATACACCTTAACACAATTGATTTGCTTTCTTGAACGGAATGCAATATAAACAAAAAGGCGGAATTCCGTCTACAACTCTGTTAAATCCACAAAAATTAGTCAGTGCAATAATAATAAGGACCTATCTGTAAGAAAAAACAATATTACCCGTTACGCGACATTCTTTCACTGGACAACTGTGTGCTCATAATAATTTACATCGATATATTCTGTTGAAGACCTCAGTACGACTGTTACACAGTACAGCAAGTCCCATGTCGCGAACCTGTTGTTTTCTTAAAAATATTGTTACGTAATTTTGATTTTACGTTTATCGACTTCCTCGGTTCGATCTCTGGATTGTGAATAATCCAACGAAAGAAACTCAAAGTTTGTTCTCTTTTTCTGAACAGATTTATTTTATTTTCACTTATTATTTTGGCACTTAATATCCGCTGTCAACTTGCTTACTGAGTCCATTTTTTTTTTTTACACTAACGCGCACAAAAGGGGATTTTGAAGTACCCTTAAATGTCAGAGCACAGTGCGAGCAGATGGAGAGGAAGTGGATAAGGAAAAGAGGTGTCGATGTATAATGGCCTTGAATGTCTGGACATCACAACGGCCAGGAAACACATGATCAGGCAGAACATTCCACATTCGTGTGGTTCGGCTAAAAAATGATTCTCTATGTATATTTGTGCGCCTGAAGTCCACTTTCAACGTGAACTGATGCGCATTCACAGATTGACGGGTATCGCGGGAAAATGTCTGAAGGGGCGGAACACATTCAGCAAGTTCAGTTGAGCAACGACCGTGATAATACCGATAAAAAAGAGATAGGCATGATACGTTGCGCCTGTGTTCCAACGACGGAATTGATCGACTTACGGCTGGGTCCCAAATAAGTTTCACTGCTGTCGAGCACGTGTAGTGCAGTTTTGGATGCGCCTGACCAAATATGGGAGTTGAACTCCATTTTTGGACGAATATACGCCATGTAAATAGTAGCCAAGTTGAATGGAGGAAGTATCTTTTGCATCTCTTAAGGAACCCCGTACATTTGGCTGCACTTTTCGCAGCTTCAAATATGTGGTCACTCCAGTTAAGAGTCGAATTAACTCGAGTGGCGAGGATTGATAATTCCTTGGCTTCGTCGATGCAAGTGCCGTTCATAGACAGTATATTTACTTTGGGGTTCACCTTTGACGACAAGAGGGAGCACTGAGTTTTTAGGGCATTGAATTCTACGCGGTTAGATAATCCCCACTGATATATCTTGTTGAGGTCTGAATTCAATGTATCAAGCATAAGTTGCTGATTGGTAGTGACGTTCGAAGAGTTTGGACGGGAGTGTTCGTATGAGTATGAGAAACTCAACGTGCTATCATCACCAAACGAGTGAATTGGGTTGTGAGAAATTGACAAGAGATGATTTGTAAAGATGAGGAAGAGAGTGGGTGAGAGTACCGAGCCCTGGGGAACACCTGCATTAATTTGATGGGAGACAGATTTGACACCATCAAGAACCACTTGGACTGAACAGCCAGAAAGATAGTCTCTTATCCATTGGATCGGGGAATTGTCCACTCCATATGAATGCAATTTTGACAAAAGGGCTGGATGCCAAACTCTGTCGAAGGCTTTCGAGATATCCAATGCGATTACCTTGCTTTCACCGAGGTAGTGGATGGAATGGCTCCACTTTTCGGTAAGGTACGCCCTCAGATCTCCTGTGGACCTGTTGCTACGAAAGCCATATTGTCGGTCATTGAGGACATCATTTGATTCCAGATATTTCGAAAGTTGACGGTTGATAAGAGATACCATTACCTTGGAGAGAATAGAAGTTAGTGCTATGGGTCGATAAGAAGAAAGGGATGATTTTTCATCCTTTTTGGGAATTGACTGAATGTTCGCTGACTTCCATCTATTTGGGAAACGACCAGTAGAATAAGACAAATGGAAGAGTTTCTGCAGTGGTTTGGCGAGTGAAGAGGAACATCTCTTCAAGAGGATTGGGGGAATGTCGTCCGGACCATCGGATTTGTGTGCGTTTAGCTCTTTGAGTGCGCGGGCAACAGTACGCGTTCCGAAGCGAATCTGGCTCACGGTGTGCCGCCTATACTCAAGTTGAGGTGGAACTGATGTGGTATCAGGCAGCGTTAAATTGGCTGCAAAATTCGCGGCAAGTAGATTCACCTTCTCTATTGTAGTGGTGACTGGTTAGTCATCGACTATAAACGATGGAATGGATGAAGAGACTGAGTTTTGAATGTTTTTCACGAATGCCCAGAAGTTTCTACTACCTGTCGGAGAGGATAGTATTTTTTGTCTCACTCTCTGGTCATGCAAGAACTTGGCGCGTTGAATATGTGCATTGCAGTCATTTCTAGCTCTCTTAAATCTTTTCCGGTTTTCCTCAGTATTGTTTGATTTATACAACCGGAAGCTCAACTCTTTAGCCGTAATGGCTTCTCTGCACCCAGAATCGAACTACATATTTCTCTTGGGTTTGATACTCCTTACTCTGTGTGGAATAAAGGTTCACATGCCAAGTAAAATCGTGTCTGTCAATGTGTCCACTATAGAGTCAACATCGTTATTCAGGAAAAATAACGACCAATTTAACCTCCCAAAAAAGTCGTTCAGACCTTCCCAGTTGGCTTTCTCGTAGAACCATACTGTTCTTTTGGAAGCTTCCTCATTAACGTTACTGTTGGTTAGAGGAAATTTAGCTGACGCGACACAGTGGTCTGAAGTGCCCACGGGCGAAGAAACTTCAATTGTGTATTTGTTTGGGTGGGAGGTGAGAAATAGGTCCAGTGTGTTGGCGAACCGACCATTTATATCTGGTAACCGTGTTGGCTCATTGACAAGTTGAGTTAAACTATTTGAATCAGCAAAAAGCTGGACATATTGACCTTCAAGTGTTGTTCCGGAGTGACATAGCCACTGAGAGTTATGCACATTAAAATCACTCACAATAACGATTTCAGTGTGCGGATATAGGGTCAAGATCCTATCGATAGAATCTGAAAGAGCATGAAATTCTTTAAAGGATGCATTTCTATCCAAGTTTGGGCTTCTGTAAAGAAAGCAGTAATGTATGGTATGCTTACCAACGTGAAGTTTTAGCAAAGAGAAATTAAATTCTGGGTTGGAACAGAGCCCATATTGTGGCAGAAGCTGATAAGTAATATCATTTCGTATGTATGTGGCTATACCACGATGTGGAAAGAACAGAGGCACTAAGTTATGTCCAGGTAGATTAAAATCGGAAATATCTGTATTAGTAATTATCTGGGTTTGGCTAAGTGCAAGGATAGTTGGTTTCTGGTTAGAAACATGGGCAGACACAGAAGAGAAATTGCATCTCAAGCCGCGAATGTTACACAAATCAATGCGACATTTCCGCTCCATTGAAATGGCCCTACACAGAAAACCAATCCCGCCTCGGGAAAGGTTGCAAGTCGGGACCAGCAATAGATAAGCGAAAGCAACCACCACAGGTGTTTAGCCCTTGTAGTAGGTGCCCCACTAGATCCGTGCCGAAATCCAGGTCACATCCCTTCCATGATGAACGTTATGCCACTCAGACACAAAAAACTCTCCTAAGATTATTAATCAATTGAGAGTATCGATGTCCGAGGGACGCAGACAGAGGTGCGAAAAAAAGAAAACCAGACACAAGGGATGGAAAGGGTAGAGAGTTTTTTCGGACTGCACATCACTCCCGTGTATATTCTCGCACTTTTCACAGCATAAGACGCGTGTGCGGAGATCCGTTTGTTTGCATAGGATCGCACAGAAAACTTTGCACTGCACTCGGACGCGTGTGTGAAGATCCGTTTGTTTGTTTAGGATCTCACAGTAATACTTCGCACCCGAATCGATAGTGCAATTGGGTATCTTATGTGTTTCTAAGAATCCCAAAACGGATAGCCCGGCATGCTATTCACGATTATTCGAGTGTAAATTCGTCACAATATTATCTAATCACCAACCCGTTCCACTCCTAAAAATATTATCTATCCATCAAAAACCGTTTCAGTTTCGGATTTGATTTCCAACACAAAAGGCAAAGGGCATTTAAAACTGCAGTTCACTTTTTATTATGCGACTGCTTTATATGAATTAGAACAGTTTATATAAAAATTAACTTATGCGTGTGTATTGTCGTCTTCGACGAAATCTTTTGCTTGCTCCTTGGTAACACAATCGATGTGGCTGACCTTATTCCTAAACCGAACGCCGTAAAATTTGTGTGCGTTTTCTAGTAGTTCTGGTCGGAAAGTGGTTGTGATGAATTGAGCCTGATCACTCAGTTCGTATATCATGTCGGCCACGGTTTTTCTATGTTGTGCATCGAGGGCCTGAAATATGGACATTACTACGTTTCTTATCTAGATGATGGGTCAAATTTTACCTGATCGATTTCATCGAATAAATAGAATGGAGCAGGATCACATTTCTGGATAGCAAATATGAGCGCTAAGGCCACAAGAGACTTCTGCCCACCGGAAAGTTGATTCATTTCTCTCATTTCTGCATCAGTTCCGGTGAATGAGACGCGAATTCCAATGCCAGTAAAATCGTCCGAATTAGCGACTTCTTGGTCAGCGTCATCGCCGTCGCTATCTTTTGTTTTTAGTAGGAGATACCCTGCTCCTTGTGGCACTAATTTTTTGAATATTTTCGTGAAGTTCTGAGCTACTTGCTTAAAGGTGAACTGGATAGCCTCTACTTTTTCCATTTCGAGAGTTTGCATGAGCTCTCTAATCTTTTGGTCACCGATATCAAGTTCTTCTTTTCGCTTATAGAGTTTCTCCTTTTGCTCAGAAAAACTTAGAAACTGGTCCAGCGCTTTTTTGTTAACATGGTTGTACTTTTTTAGGTGTTGGTTGGCTTTTTCCAGTTCCTTGAATAAATTTTTTAGTGACATCCTTTGGTAGGACGGATCTACTTGAGGCAACGCGCCCAGGCTGGCGATTTTTTCTGTACACTCGTCAGATTTTTGAAGCAAAACATTCTCCTTGGCTGCCCATTTCTCCATTTTCTTGGAATCCTCGTTGATTTTGTCTTGGCCTTCTTTCTCTTTTTGTGTCCAAACTTCGAGCTCTTTTTGCAATGTTTTCTGTAGTTGAACGGCTTCTTGAACCCTAGAAAGATAAAGCGGTTATTTGATTCACATGATTGAGAACTACCAACAGTTACTTCTTTTCCATTTCTTCCAGGTCTTGGTTAACCTTCTTGATGCGTTTTTCTGTAGCGGTCAATTCGTTTTTGCAATTGTTCAGTTTTCTTTTTCGGTCTTCCACGGAAATTTCCTGCAAGGCTTGGATAAGTTCATCTCGTCTTCTAAATAGGTTATTCGTTAGCAGGTTGTCAAGTTTGTTTTTGATAACTTCCAGCTGCATACGCTGAGTAAACGCTTCTTTGTTTTCCTGATTGAGCCGTCGGATGTCGTCATTCAGTTGATCTATTTCTCGCTGATCCTGCGCGGACAGGGTAGACATCAATTCCTGTTCTATTTCAGATTCCAGGCCACTTTTGGTGTTATTCATGGCTTCTAAACTGGCTCGGCATTGCGCCGCCGACCTTTCCTTTGGAGCACGGTACTTCTCGATACGCACCAATTCTTCTTTCATCAATCGAATGTCTCCCTGCACTTTCTCGAAAAAATCTTTTGATTTTCCTTGTTTTGTCTCGGTTCTCTGCATCTCGGTGACCACCTTATTGATGCTCGCTTCAATTTGTTTCAGCTCATTGCGCAGGGAAGTTAATTCTTCTTCAAAATTTTTGATCGTGTCCGAGAACTCCGTACGTTTTTTCTGCATTTCCAGACGAGACCGAGATGTGTTGAAATATCCCCCAGTTAGAGAGCCTTTCGATGATACCTGATCACCATCAAGTGTAACGCAATCCAGTCCCGTACTTTTAGCCAGTTCCGTAGCCCGTTCCAAGTTACGACAAATAAGGGTCTTTCCGAAGATATAACGTAATGCTTTGTCATATTGTTCGTCATACTTTAACTTGGATATCATTGGAATGGAGTCGGGATCGTCAGGGTAATCATGAACTTTTACTTGCAAACGGTTCAAAGGCATAAAAGTCACCTCCCCTGGGAGTTTCAATTTATTCATTTCCTTTAGAATTTGAGTACCAACTCTATCAGATTCGACTATATGATGGAAGAGACGGTTCCCAGCTGTAACCTCAACGGCAGTATAAATAGTTTTATCACAACTAAAATTTTCGATTACCGGTCCGTAGTAAGCTCGAGCAATGTCAGCGATTTGGCCACCACGCTCCACAAAACTTTCAAGAACTTTGCGCACAGAATCCCGTCCGTTTAAAATGGGCTTACCAGCCATACTGCGCAGCGCTTGATCGGCTCTGGAGAGCTCTTCTTTGTGGGCCTGTAATTGTTGTGTCATTTGGGTTTCCTTGCGCCAGAGCTCGTTGCGAGCCGCTTGGTATTGATCCTTAGTCTTCTTCAATTCATAGTACTGTTTATTGTGTTCATCGATTTGCAAACGTAGCTGCTCTACCTCAACAGTCTGTTCTTCAATTTTCTTCCCGAGGTCCTTCTCAGCGTTTGCATCTCTCTTCAGATCGTCTAGCAGCTTATTGTAGTGATTTATTTTATCTTTGATTTGCTTATTCAGAGATTTTAGTTCAGTTTGAATCCATTTATCACGTTCGTCACGAGAAGAAAATTGTGAGCCACGTCCTTGTTTTGCGTAGAGTTCCTTTCGTTTCTGTTCCTTTAAAGCCAACTCTCTGGAACACTCTTCTTCCTTTCGTTTCATAGCTTCGTATTTTGGCTTGACTTCGTCCAACTCTCTTTCCTTTTCAGCGATTGTAATTTTTAGGCGTTTGAGTTCCTGGTCGGCTCTTTCTTTCGACTTATTATCACCCTGGACTTCGTCATTTAAATCAACAATCGTAAGGTCAAGTTTTGTTTTCTCTCGTAGAAGTTGCTGCTGTTCAGTCAATAATACTGATCGGTCATCCTTGGTGGTTGACACATCCTTTTTCGCATCCTTCAGTGACTTTTGAATCGTTTTAATTTTCTCTTGAGCCTTTTGAATTTCTTGGTTATACTGCTTTTGTTTATCACCGGATGTTTTACGTTGCAAACGAAGATCATCCAATGCTCGGCGTGTTTCTTTGAGCTCTGTTTCATGGATTATGTATTCCAATGTTCGACGAGCCTTATCCCATTTTTGATATTCTTTAAGCTCCTCTTTTTCTTCTTCTAATGTTTGCAAACGATCTTCAATTGTCTTCAGATACTCGGTGATTTTTTCTACTTTTCCTACTGCATCACCGAGGATATTAATAGATTCTTCTTTGCGTTCATCATATACTCGAGTACCAGCAACTTCTCGTAGTAACTTTAAACGATAAGAGTCCGCTGACGTTGCCATTTGATTGATTTTTCCTTGTTTAACAATATAATAAGGATTGGAGTTAGAGAATCCAGCAGATTCTAACAAGTTTACTACCTCCGTGCGCGGGACAACCTTTTTGTTAAGGAAATATTGATCCTTTTTTGCTCCTATAACTCGGCGCAGATATATTTCATTACGATCGATCTGAAATGAGAGAATAGTTTTATCACTATGTTCATTCTTAGAACTCTCGTCTAGAGCAACAGGTTTGTTGTAGAGACAGTTATATAGACTGAGTTGATCACATAATAATGTCGGTCTTCTTTATAGGAAAGAGTTTTGAAGCAGCATACGGATAAGGAAATAAAACTGACAAAAAAGCGTTCCGAGAGTATTTTATTTATTATACTTCTCTCGGGTGAGGCAAACCTATAGCGGCGAGTCGACGCCCCGAGATGCTGTGGCGTTTCTAACAGATACACACACAGTACACAAACCAATAGTGAAGATCACCGAAGGAAATTCTTATAAGCAAAGCATCAGAATCTTAGCGATAACATAGCAATTCCACATCAGTTGAGTGTACTTTAGTTTAGAAATCGAATTCGTACACGCGGCGTTAGCCTAATGCTTCAATGCTTCGCTTTTCACCTGGTTCTCCGTGTATTCAATTCACCAAGATGGTGAAGATCACTATCCTTGCATAACGATATAATTGGTGACCCCGACGTGATTTGTACACACAGCACAGACTTTCCCATAGTAAACAGGACTTCTGCACAGAGCACCAGCTCACTCGCCTGTTCCGACGTTCTCTCGCTCGCTCGCTACGTAACAAAGTTACTGAGGAGGGAGTGGGGTGGCGTTTCTAACAGATACACACACAGTACACAAGCCAATAGTGAAGATCACCGAAGGAAATTCGAATCAGCAAAGCATCAGAATCTTAGCGATAACATAACAATTCCACATCAGTTGAGTGTACTTTAGTTTAGAAATCGAATTCGTACACGCGGCGTTAGCCTGATGCTTCAATGCTTCGCTTTTCACCCATTTCTCCGTGTGTTCAATTCACCAAGATGGCGAAGATCACTATCCTTGCTTAACGTTATAATTGGTGACACCGACGTGGTCTGTACACACAGCACACACTTTCCCATAGTAAACAGGACTTTACTACTACAATCCCGACTTCTACACAGAGCACCAGTTCACTCGCCTGCTTCGACGTTCTCTCGCTCGCCCGCTACGTAACAAAGTTACTGAGGAGGGAGTAGGGTGGCGTTTCTAACAGATACACACACAGTACACAAGCCAATGGTGAAGATCACCGAAGGAAATTCGAATAAGCAAAGCATCAGAATCTTAGCGATAACATAACAATTCCACATCAATTGAGTGTACTTTAGTTTAGAAATCGAATTCGTACACGCGGCGTTAGCCTGATGCTTCAATGCTTCGCTTTTCACCCATTTCTCCGTGTGTTCAATTCACCAAGATGGTGAAGATCACTATCCTTGCTTAACGTTATAATTGGTGACCCCGACGTGATTTGTACACACAGCATACACTTCCCCATAGTAAAAAGGGCTTTACTACTACAATCCCGACTTCTGCACAGAGGACTAGCTCACTGTCTGCTCCGACGTTCTCTCGCTCGCTCGCTACGTAACAAAGTTACTGAGGAGGGAGTAGGGTGGCGTTTCTAACAGATACACACACAATACACAATAGTGAAGTTGTGGGGAGGTAGTATGTTGTGCGGGCGTACTGCACTGGTTCACTTCCTCTCTTATCATCACTGCCACTAAGATTCGTAGTACTCGACAGAAACAGCAAAACTCCGTCACAACCGATCACGCAAAGTCAGGAAACACCAACGCAAGAAGTAAACCCGACACTCACAGGAACAGACAAGTGAAAATAGTGAAAACACTGTACACGGATAAAAATTAAAACACATTGACTATTCATCTATATTGGTTTTATTAATGTTAGAATTTTAGATCTATTATATTCATCCATCCCGACATCAGCGCACGAGAAAAATTATTTTTTTATTATAAACGCACTCGACTCGGATTAAACATTGTTTCGCACCGTACCGACGGAGGTACGGTGGATGGTGAGCGACCCGACCGCCACGGAGATTGAATTACGACTCCAGGGTGTGCACTCCGAGCACACCCTACACGGGATACTGAACGGCTCGACCGCTCCGTCCAGTGGTTGGGATAAGACTCCAACGATATCCTCTCCAATAAGGATATCGTTTTTTTTTTACCTACCACCAGGGAAACGTAAAGTCTCTCTTGGTGGTATAGGAAACCAGATCTTGTAATAAAGGTCATGGTGGTATGTGTGGGATCGTTGAGATCAATGCTATTCACACGTGCAGTGGAACAACGAAACAGGCAGGCGGCAAGGACAAAAGAAAAGGCGACCAAATGGTTCGCTCTTTAATGAGGGTCATGTTTATGCAACGTCGCTATGACGGACGTTGGAAAAAAGGTGTTAATGGGATACGATACTTTATACCATGGAAATACGCATCCCTTGCTTGCATTTAGGTATGCCAAGCAATTAGTGGTGGCGACGAAAGAAATGCATCATTGTTTGTCTATTGAATCGCTAGTGTTGCAGCTGTAAAAACAAGCTGACGACATAGTATTTTAACTCAGACAAAGGGTATCGAATGTTTGCTATTTATGGTTTAAGGATCAATTTTAGGAATTTCAGATAATGCTTGAAAGCATTACATGTCCTTGGAAAAGTAAATGTTTTCTGGGGCAAATGCAAATGCATTGGCGGGAAACAATGGGAGTTATGGAATTCCTAAAAAGGTCAAGAAGAATTCTTACAGAAAATTGTATGCAAAGGGATGCAATGAAAAGGTAAGTTTTCTTTATAGGGATTTTAGGGTTATAATAATTGGGTCTGTTTGATACGTGAAGCATCTAAGATGCTAATGCGAATTGCATTAGCGAAAGCTGGTGCAGACCCGGGTTGTGGTTATGGGGGTTTTTTCAGGAAGGCGAGCCGTGGGATCTGGCGGAACCGCCACAAAGTCACCGAAGGAAATTCGAATGAGCAAAGCATCAGACCCGTATACCTTAGCGATAACATAACAATTCCACATCAGTTGGGTGTACTTGAGTTTAGAAATCGAATTCGTACACCCGGAAGTGGCCTGATGTGTTGAGCATTGGTTCCATTTTTTGTGATTCTAACCGTCATAGCGTTAGTTCGAATCATACGTTCTTCACATCGTCGCAAACGCTATAATGCCACTAAATAACTGTTGCAGTTCTTCTTGAACAACTGCAAGTTGTAACGCCCCGGAAACATTAACGCAAGGAGCGAATTCCACAAAACGAGATCTGATGCAGAGATGTTCGCGCCGTCGGGAGAAGAATTGCAAATTGATGTGATTGGTTGAATTGCAAATAAACCGAATTGCGCGGAAAAAAACCACGAACCCCCGAGGAACAGTCCCCATAAAAATATCTGTAAAGTAGACAAAGGTCGGCACGCGCCTTCGATATCATAGCGACTCCAGTCACGACGTTAGCGCAGTGTCCCCAATCAGGCGGCTTAGTCATCTCTGTATGGTCATAAGTAGGTCGAGGGTATACTTAGTAGCAGAGAAGAAGTTGAGCCGGAGTAAAATATTACGTGGCTCTAATAAGATAACTCCGTTTTCCAGAGGCGGACCTGGCGTTGTTCGACAGGTGCTTATGCCACAATACACTCCCACCAACCGTGTGGCGGAGCAAATTCATGCTTTCGCTAGATTCAATGACCTGGGCATTCATCATTAGTTGTGGAACCGACAACCCATTTTTTCTTGTAAACAAGACAAGCGAAACAGTGTGCTAAGAACTAGCGACAGTTCCGGAGCACAGTTTTTGAAGGCTATTGCAATCCAATCCATGTAGAGTGCGTTTAATAGTACGTGGGCGGAACTTCACATCTGGCATTGAAAATTGCACCGGTACGATCGCGGCTGGTTCTTAAAGACCGACATCGAGGGTTGAATTCACAGAAAACAAATTCACGAAAACTGCTGCCCATAACTAACGGAATAAAAAGGCAGGAAGCGAAATTATTGCTGATAGCCTTTGCCATTGACCAGAAGAGCCGCGTACCAGTTAGGCACTCAAACAGTTTGTTAGTCACTCTGTCATTGAGAACCTTCTACGCAATCGCCTGATAGCACGCGTCTCTGATTCTGACAATATTTGTTCTGTTTACCTTCGTGGGATTGAAGCGCCATTATTTAAAAGCTCTATTTTTTGCCGCTGAAATCTGTTTGTATTTTTTATCAAAGGTTTATCAGATGAATTCCGTTTGGTAGAGTGCGGAATGTAAAAATCCGCGACGAGAAGAATAATCTCCGTGACTGACTCCGCGCATCCGTTAAAATCGGAGTCTCCAAAGCACATCTCTGACCACGGATGCGAAGGAATCTCGCAAATCGTCCCAGTAAGTAACCCAGTACCTTCATACTTGACAAAGCTGCTTAAATTGGTTATTTGTTTGAAATTAAAGTGATTGAGCAACAGATTCAAAGCAGTGATCTGAGTTTTCTAACGGCTCAATCGTTCACGTCATGGTATAAATGCCCGGGTATTCGCATAATCGCTCACCGCATACACGCTCCCGCACTCGTACTCACACCCTAGCATCCATCTTTGTTTAGTTCCCCATTCCAGTTTTTAAGTTACTTCAAAGTTAGCCCCCCACCCCCAACCGGCATGCTATAGTTTTTAAGTTAGTTCATAAATCTATTTATAAGTTTATATGTTTATACCACGTTCCGCAATAGTATAGTGGTTAGTTTACCCGCCTGTCACGCGGGAGACCGGGGTTCGATTTCCCGTCGGGGAGCCTCTGGCGCAAGACTAATGACCTTGCCCGGAAAAAACAAATCATTATGGAAAATTTAACAAGCCTCAAGACTTGCTAAATAAGGCCAAGACTGGTTCCCGGTTGTAGTGCCGATGATGATGATGATGATGATGTTTATACCACTTGTACTAAGTGAAATAAACTGTGGGTTCTGCCCTCACTTCATTCATTCATTCAGGTATCAGACACTCCTCCACGAGTTGAGTCAAACGGCGGCTAAAAGCGAACATCTCAGCCAGCCTCCCAACCTCGTCGATTCTGTTAGAATGTACCATCCAGCTGCAGTAGTGTACGTTGAAATCGGCAAGGACGACAATCTTAGAAGTCGGGTGGTTGATCTGTAACCAGTCGGCAGTACATGAAAGATGGTCGAAGTGTCGCTGGTCGATCATCGTTCAGGCAGCGGTAAAGACAACAAGGAAATTTGACAGAATTCTTCAGCACGACTTTCAACCACATGATGTCCAAGTTATTGGGCTCTAATGCCTCTATCCTTTGACAACCTAGATTGGAAGGTGTAGACTCCACTCTCAAAACGAAATTTCGAGTGTAAGTCGTATCCTGAGCACCGACGATATGTCGAAACAGTTGACGAATCGATCTGGGTCCTAATGAGGACAAGGATATCGGGTTTCGCCGATACCCGTGGTGTTACAAAATGTCGTTACCAGATGAACGTCGACAGTGTTTTGGGACCGGGACCGAAGCCGATTACGCGATGACGAATTTCTTAGAGTTCAGTTATTAATCAAAATATTTGCTTGTTCGGTTTTTAATAAATATATTTGCATGTTCCTTGACATAATCCCCCCAGAGATTCGAATGGGAAACTAGTTTACCTCCGGAATTTTTTATCTCAGAAGGTCCATCATAACTTATCTCCATTTCAGCCCTACGTTCGAAACGTAGTCGAAAATGTCTCCCGACGGTACCGCGGAATGTACTGCGTGACGAGATGGTATCTCAATTTGGGATCGACTTACCACCTAAACCAACATTTTCTCGGACCGGTCTGTGGCGGTTCCGCCAAACCCTACTGTACACTTACCCGAAGAACCCCCACAACTACAACCCAGCCATCATAAGTTTCTGCTAATGCAATCGCATTAAGCGCCTGTAAATGCTCCACGCAACAAATTACCAAATGTATTTAGCTAAAAACTTCTGGAAAAGAATTCTTACCTTCATTCATTAATTCGAATTAAAAATTCCCTATAAGAATTCTCTCCAAACTTATCTTAAATTCCCTGAAAGAAATCTCATCGGTTCACATATAATGCAACCGCATAATCAGGGAATTTTAACCTTGAGTTGGCTATTCCCAGCCTCAACATGTGTACAATAAATTTACCTACATACACATTGGCTGGCCACCCCTTTACCCAAAAATAAACAGTCCGACACAGCTGCATACAATTAGCGCAATAGGCGGTGAAACTAATTCCATAGCACGTACCATGTACAAACAAAAGAACGTTGTCCTTCAGTAGGCATTCTGGCGATACGGCAAACAATTCAAACCATTCAAGTATTCCAAATGCATCTACCATCTAATGAGTTACAACTTGTTTACTCAGTTGAACTCTCAGATCATAAATTCCCTTTGTCCTACATATTCCTGGATCCGTTTACCATCGACCTTCTCACATAAGCAAACACAAACCCAATTAACATCCAATGAGATTCGGCTTGTTTGCTTAGCCGAACTCACATCTCATGGATGCACATTATGCCCTTTCTTTGTTTCAGTTTCGTTCTCATGGCTTTGTCCCATGAATGAACCAATGTACACACATACATGTGTACCACCATGATCTTTATTACGAGATCTGGTTTTCTATTCCACCAAGAGTGGAGAGGATATCTACCACCACACCACCAATCTCACCCCAAACGAGGGTTGAATCATTGAGTCGTATTACAAGCACCGTTCGCGACGGTCGGTTCGTCTCCCACTCTCTGTAGCAGTACGGAGTCGCGATATATACACGGAGTCTTGTTGTAGTGTTGAGTACGTTGGCCAAAAAGTGTCACAGCCACCGAAGCTGATATTCCCATCGTGGTTCAGTTCATACCAATTAACTTTGACGTACCGATAAGTGGGTAATGTAACTGTTCTTTCCCTCCCTCGCTGGGAATTTTCCCCCAGGACCTCTCTAATTGTAAAGTGGAATTTCCTAACGTGTGAAATATTTGAATTGAGATCCGTTGTGAAATAAAAAACATTAATAATAACAAACTAAGTCAGTGTGTTTAATTTTCCGTGCTGCAGTTCCTGGGTGTGTCTCCTTCATTGTTGTTCCCCTGTGATCGTGCTAGGAACTCAGTTCCCTGTCTCGGTGATTAACTTGTGACTGAACTTGTACTTGATGGTGGTTGAAGTGAACCAGTGTCATACGACGGCACAATACTTCATCCCCACAGGTCCATCAGCCAAGCTCCGAAAGATCGGCAGGGAATTCTCCCGACCATTTCACAGAGCATATAGCTTGATTGGGTGGTATTTCACCGGGCGACAGGGCGTTGGGACCCCACCTACCACTCAGGTTTATTGCCGAACCCTTACAACTATTCAATAAATCTCGAATGTTTACCAGGGAACCCCATCACAAAATCGAACAATCTCAAACAATTCTACTAATCAAAGTGAACTTTAAGTGTTAAATCTGTGCGACGAAGAGAGTTGGAAAATTTACTAAACATATATAAACATAATATGACACGCATTTATGTCAAAGTGAACTGACTATGTCCAAGGAAAGCCATACATATATGTTTATCGAATCCAATGATTTCGAACAAATGGCACTCGTCCTTTTGTCACTTTTCACGACAATTCTAGCTCTGGGTATATCCGAACGCCTTACAACTCATGGAACCACTTGTGTACTCAAATGGTTTTTGTTCGTATTTTGAATAACCATTTCGGTTGCCATATTTCATAGTAATATGTGTGAATTGGATAAGAAAAACTTTTACCAATCATTCCGAACATCTTATGACAATGGCTGTGTTATTACCCACGCAGTAACTACTAGCTGGCTAATTTCATTTCATTACTATTATTGTGATTTAGGACGGTCTGCTCTTTAAGCAATTTTGGTACGCCCGACAGTATGGCAATTGATACGATTACAAGAGGGCTTGGAAACGTGATTCAAGCGTCCACGATATTATCATCATGATGACAAACGTTTCACAATAACTTTCTGCGTAGACCTGTTTATGACAGTTCCATAATTCTTCGGTTTCAAAGCATGGACTTGCCGAGCTCGTCTATGATATATTGGAATACCCCATTTCCTTTGTAAATTTAAGTCACCAATACTTACGGGCACACGGTTGTCGGCGTTGTCGAATATTATCTCAACATAAGCTGTTATAACTCGGGCTCCAGTACCCTCGTGAAGGAGGGCTTGCCGTTGTTCAGGACGCAAATGTGTAAATTCATCACTCAACACAAATTGGATAGCTGAAAATATAATTTTTAGATAAATCTAGTGAATGTACACAAAGTATAGTTTGTACCATAGAAAAAATTGCTTTTTCCGGATCCATTACGACCGACAACTACATTGTGTCTTCTATCGAAGGGTTCGATAATTGTTTGGTCTTTGTAGGACTTAAAACCTTGGATGATAATCTAAACACAAAAAAAAACAAAATACAATAAACATTCCTTGTTGAAGGCACTCGAAATGGCGCCCGATTAATATGTATAACAACTACTTGTGAATTGCACACTAAATGTATTCACCTGTTTAATATACATTATGAAAGCGATTCAATCGTACTTTATTTGTAATATTGTTCTCATACTTAAAGTTCAATGATTGTTTTTAAAACAACGATTAACCCAAATATTAACCACTGGAACCAATTACGACGAAGTTTTGTTGATGCGTTTTTATAAGCTGTCACTTTGCCAGTGTCATATTTGTCAGTAGTATATAACAGTTCAAATATTATTCGTTTACTTTTTTTTAAAGCATTGACCAATAACGGTTTTCATTTTATCTACCCACGTACATAATATGGAATGAATGGCTGCCTGTCTGTTTGTCCCATTGCGCATTTTCAAACAATCATCCAATTGCGATGAAACTTTTGTGAGTTGTCGTTGGTACTAGTGTAAAGGTTTCTGCTATAGTACCCTTAACGTACTCAGGTAGCGCTATAGGACAATTGTTTCTTCGCATATCGATCATCCGATTGCAATGAAACCTGAGTAAGTTGTTGTTGGCATTGGTGTGAAGGTTTCTGACATAGTACTACCGACGTTCTCCAGGTGACGCTATTCCGAATAATTGTTCCTTCATGCATCGCTCATCCGATTGCGACGAAACTTTGGTGAGTTGTTGTTGGTACCGGCGTGAAGGTTTCTAACATAGCACCCTCAGCGTACACCAGATGGCGGTACGTCGGATAATTGTTCATTCGAGTGCGGTTCGTCCCATTGCGATGAAACTTTGATAAACTGTTGCTGGTACTGGCGTGAAGTTTTCTGGTATATAACTAACAATGTTCACTAGGTGGGGTGCAAGGGATAGCGGATAATTGTTCCTTCGCATTGTTCACCCGCTTTAAGTGAAACTTTGCACACACCCCGGGACTTGCATGAAGGTTTCTGACATTTTACCATCAATGTAAATTAGATGGGGCTTGTAATAAACTTTTCTTACACCACCCAATTTGCATACCACACCCACTTTAAATAAAACACTCATTTGTTCTATTAACACTTCTAGTCTTTATTCCTAATTATTGTTTCTTTATTCCCATCTATGGACACAACTTGAACTTATTAATATTGTTTCGGACATTATTTCAAGTTAATTCCAATTTGTCGGCACATCTTCAATTTATTAATTTTGTTCCGGGTACAATTTCAAATTAATTCCACGCACCACTTTAACTTATTCATTTTTGTTTCGGACATAATTTCAAAATTAACTCCACGCACCACTTTCAGGCCAACTCGGTCATCGTCTTCACAACCCACCATCTGTAGTGGTTTTCTCATTTCCTTTTCTCTGGATCGAAATCTTTGTTTCCTCCGGCAGATAAAAGGATATCTCCCTTTTCCCTCCGGATCCACTTTGCGGTATATCAAACACAAAAGAAAAATCAATAGTGCATCGTGTTAATGCACATTTCGGATTCCCTTTTTTTTGTTGTGTTGTTAACTGCTTGGGTGAACGTGTAGTCCGTTTTATTGTATCTGTTGTTTTCTTTAACCGCATGGGCCAGAATCTCTTCCGTGAGAAGTTGGTACACAGAAAAAGATCAATAGCGCCTAGGTGAACGTGCAGTTCGTTTTATTTCGTCTGTTGTTTTCTTTAACCGCATGGGTCAGAATCTCTTCCGTGGGAAATCGGTACAAAGGAAAGGATCAATAGCGCCTAGGTGAATGTGCAGTTCATTTTATGGCGACTGTTTATTTCTTCTAGGCGAATGGCCAAGGATGTTCCTTGTGGGAAATGGTTTGGGTAAACAAACCTTTGAAGGATCATAAAATTGCAGACGTGCAAGTTATGATTCTCAACAACTTTACTTGAAAGTTGGTTATCATATGGTTCGTTCTTTCACGTCTTGGATTCAACTTAAATTCAATATGGGCAAATTGAACGTGCAGTTCAATTTGTTTGATATTGAATTGATATCGCGATATTTACTGTATGCGCGATTAATGATGGAGCTTTAGCTCTAAAGTGGTAGGCTTTATGGGATGGGTGGTTGTGGCCGTAACAGGGTTGAATCGTATTGAATCATGCAGCATCAATCTGATCAAATTGAAGTCGTATTCGTGCCGAAATACTAGATACTAAATATCAATCGTTTTTATCCAAATATATGATGCATGGGTCAAGTGGTGCTTTGAATTCACAATCACCATACATACTAGATATGCAATTAACACAAAAGAATCCTAGAGAATTCATCGGGGTTACGCCATTGAGTCAATTGCCGATTCATCCCTTTAAAATTGTAGCAACATGCAGTGTCAGTAGTTTTTTTGACATATAATAAGGAAAACTCTAAGATTAACAATACTCATCTTTCATGATTTCGTTAAACCCACGTTTCGTTTTCTACGTTAAGGATCATGTCCTTTGCGATATATGAATACCTGAAATTGAAAATTGTCAACGAACTAACCGCAACCTATCTTCCTATCTAAAGGACAGACGTTATTCCGTTCGGTTCAGGTCCATGATACCCAACCCCTTCCTTGCCACCTCTGGGGCCCACCAAGGTAGCCACCTGGGACCTCTCCTATTTATATTGGCCACTAATGACATCGATAAGGTCATTAAGAATTACAGGTTATCCCTATACGCTGATGATACCAAGTTATACAAGATCATCGAACCACATCTTGATTCAGCACCACTGTAATCTGACCTTGATAGCTTCTCGACTTGGTGTGAAAAAAATTACTTTGCACTTAACATCGCCAAATGCCAATCAACAACCTTTTCCCGTAAGCGTATTGATTCATCCTCACGTTCCTAACCCTTCATAACCAACCCCTGACCTTTGTCCATTGTATTCTAGATCTTGAGATCTTTTGCGACAGGGAGTTTAACTTCAGCTCTCATGACGACACAATCCGGAAAGCCAATTCTGCCCTCGAGTTCGTGAAACGATGGTCTAAGGAAGTCTCCTACACTTACGTTACTCGTTCCCTTTACCTTACCTTCGTTCGTCCACTAATTGAATATGCTAGCCATGTGTGGTCTCCTTGTTACAAGATCCATATCTGCAGAATCGAAAGTATTCAACGTCCCTTCCTTTGGTTCACTCTCCGAGAACTCATATGGGAAAACCCCTTAATCCTTCCCCCGTACATTAACCGCCTCAAATTAATCAACCTCAGAACCCTTAAGGAGCGCAGGGTCGTGGCTGATATAATGTTCATTCATCGAGTCCTCTCCGGCTCGGTCGACTGCGCCTACCTCCTTAATCTAATTCCTCTGAACACAAACCCTCGAAATACGCGTAATCCCCACTGTTGCAGCACAAAGCAACAACAAACAACAACAAGGGATAAATCGATTCCTCAAAGATATAACAAAGGAAAATCGATTCATCACAAATTCAAATAGTTAATTTACCTGCCATCGAAGCAACAAAATTCACCACAACAATTCCATCGCCGACAGGTATACTCCGTTTGTTGCTGAATTACTGGTATCGACAGTACAAAGGAGAAAGCAGTCGTGCGATACAACCGTTTGCACGATAATGTGCTGTTCGATGGCACGGTGTTTTTGATCAGCCCATTATCAATGTTTTCGTTAACCAAGGCCGTTTGGTGCCTTCGGTACCTGCTTTTATATTAAAAAGTATTAAATTCATTTTTTTATTCTGTTCGGTTAAAAGTCATATTGTATCAAAGTGTTAAATAAAAATAAGCTGTTTTGAATTAAGATAAAAAAAACTCTCTTTTATTTGTTTTTTTTTTTTTGTGTTTCTGATCGAGTGAATCACGACCACGGAAACTTATGTATTTTTGCTGGGCTTCCTACGCCAAACAATTTTGCTGTCTCGTCGAGGATGAGCTCGACGCTAAACACCCACCTTCATTACATTCTCCCCCAACGGACCTCTTATGGTCTCAACGAACCCCTTTCGCGGATGCTGAGAAAGGTCAACTCCAATTTCACCTTGTTCGACTTCGACCTCTCTACCCATACTCTCAACCACCGCCTCAGAAACCATTTTCAACACCAATCTTAAGCAGCACTTCTACACTCTACTATAACCTGCCCCCACCTCTCGCCCCTTCTCCGGCCTTCTTAATTTGTCCTGGTTACCTTAAGATAGTTCTTAAGCTCTCTAGCTTGTAACTTATATATACTTTAGATGTAGGTAATTATGTTGCTTGAATTAAGCCAATAAATGGGATGGTAGCTCCACTAAACTTAAACGTAGCTCCAGATCTGCTAAACCCACATCAGATAAAATATTCACCTTATGACAAAATCTGGGAAGTCTTCAAAAGGTTGAAGCCCACAGTCATTGCTTTCTTAACGATTTTTAGGTCGCAAGTGACAGCAACAGAGTCGTAGATGTCTGCTCTAATCGGTCGATTACAGAGTAAGAGGACATTCAATTCAGTTCAGAAGTAACTTAACCGAATGTGTCTGTTAAATAATCTGCGTTTTTTCTCGGTAACGAGAAAAATCAGCCATAAAACATTTCTATGCTATTTTATACTTAACGTTTTCTTCCTTTTTTTCTTTATAATATTGTAGCGAGCTTAGGGTTCGCTGGATTAATTATTTTAAAATAAATAAGAGCCGTTAAATCGATTTTGAATTAATATAACACTTTATTAGTCCGTAATAACAATCGTTACTTTTTACCGTACACTTAACGTTTTCTTTATTATCGCTTCCGTAATTATCGCGTATTTTACTGCTTACTTCTCACTCGAGACGTATCGCTTGATTCACGTTTTACTTCTTACCCCTCAGCAACCGCTTGTTTCACTTCCTACTTCATACTCCTCACTATGCTCTGTGTGCGACGTATTTATACTATTTCAGCGTTTCGTTTCCGTCCGTTCCATTGCCTTGAATGTTCTACTGTTCCTAGTCTCCAGTTTTCCATTACTTTATAGAATATTCTAGTACTCTGTTTCGGACTCTCTAGAATATTCTAGTACTGATTGTCATATGCGTCACAATATTGAAATATCCAGACTCCATTGATGGCGTCATATCTTTTTTCATAAAGCATAAGGAGTCTCTAATGTTATTTCCTTACAGAATCCAGCTACCTGTGTCTGTGCATTGATAGGACGAAGCATCGTTCCGGCATTCGTCGTTGGTTATATGGGCTCTGTTTGGGGATTTTCTGCGCGATAGTGGCCTGATAAGATGGGGATGCGGGAGTTCGATCAGAATCGATATTGTGACGCATATGACAATCAGTACTAGAATATTCGAGAAAGTCCGAAACAAAGTACTAGAATATTCTATAAAGTACTGGAAAACTGGAGACTATGAACAATAGTCTATGGAACGGACGGAAACGAAACACCGAATCAGAATGTGAGGAAACGGTATAAATACGTCGCACACAGATCATGGAGACAAGTAGAAAGTAAGAAGTAAGAAGTGAGCAGTCAAAGACGCGATAAGTAAGAGAACGTGAAAGCGATAAGTAAAGGAGCGAAGTATCAATGTGACGTTTTTTGCCACATAAAATTTAGTATATTTAAAATTGGTTACCTGGTTAGTCCAGCATGGAGAGTCTATTTGCTCGTCCTCTAGGAATGGGGAAAGATCCTTATCTGAAGCTTCCTCTGGTTCTTCCCGTCTACTGTGCCAGGGCGGCCACCGCCAAAATGGTGATTTTGGTGAAGAAGTTAAATATGTTTTTCTGCGACTTCCAGAGATAATTTTCCCTTTTTGCTTCCGTCTTTGACGGATTAAAACATCACTTTTGCTTTTCGCTTTTCCAAACTTTATTTTTCAATTGGTTCTTACTTTACTTTTAATTGTAGACTTTACTTTTAACTTTTAAGGACTAGGACCGGGCTTTTTCCTTCCTTTTTTCTTTTTTTTCACTCTAGAATCAACTTTCTTCAGATCAATCAAAAACGGAAGTCTTGAAAGCAAACAACAGTATTCAACTGCTTAAAAGAAAATCAACTACTGCAATTCAAAACCGTATTCACATCCATCGTTTGTTTCCGAATCAACCGTATCGAGAAAACCAAAACAAAACAAACGGAATCAAAATATCTTGCCGCCTCTCTCTCGCTCTCCCTCAACATCCACTTTGAAAACAGAATTCGTACTCGCCCACGATCCACACTCGAACTGGGGCGTGTTCGAACACTCACATGTGGATCGTGCATTTCTTCCACCACCTTACCATCAAACTATATTATTACAGAATTATACCAAAAACAATCCAATGATGGGGGTGGCGGAAACCGCACGTAACATCAAGAAACGGTTGTTATTAACAGACTAATAAAGTGTTTGCAAGGAGAATCGAATTAACGGCTCTTATTTATTAAAATAATTAATCCAGCGAACCCTAAGCTCGCAACAATATGACTCTAATTACTACATGGAACTTGTAATTGATTTTGATTGACGATTCTACTGTTGCTCTTGTTCTCGGATGTTCCTTCAGCTGATCACAAGCGAGCAAGCCAAAAAACGAAACTTCACACAGAACTTAACTCACAAAAACAATAATACCGACGTTATTCACGACCAACATTTAACACGTCTTCTGAGAAAGTAAAATGACCGATCATTGTCAGATGTACTATGTTTACTTTCATGTAGATTCATGTTCTTCTACACGCTGTAGTTCCCGGCACGAAGTGTCAATCTGTTACCACTGCTCATGTTTTGAGACGTTGCCACTTAACCTGTACATGGAAACGGGGACAAAGGGGGCGCTTGAGAACTACTAGATGGAGTTTCGATGATGTTAATTCTTTACAGAGACGCATGTGGTAGCATCCTGAAGATGTTTGTGTTTTCTCGTCTAATAAAGTCTCATCCGAAAATTAGTTCTGTTTAAATAAAAAATATTCCGGGAATAGTGCTATGGCGTTTGCGACGATCACGGTAAGAATCACTAAAAATTGAATCAATGCTCAACACATCAGGCCACTGCCGTGTGTACGAATTCGATTTCTAAACTCAAGTCCACCTAACTAATGTGGGATTGCTATGTTATTGCTTGGTATACAGCTGATGCTTTTTCTTATTCGATGTTCTTCACTATTTGCATCTATATTGTGTGTGCATCTGTTAGAAACTTGGCGCAAGGCTAATAGCCTTGCCCAAAAAAACAAATTATTATGGAAAATTTAACAAGCCAAAACCGGATCCCGGTTGTAGTGCCGATGATGATGATGATGTGATCTGTTAGAAACGCCACAGTGCAATTATATGTTCTGCCAATGTGTTATAACGCGTCTCGTTGTGCTTCCTCAATATTGAGGGAAGTGCGAATAAGCGGAGAGTTAGAGAAAATAATACATGGCTCAACTGCCACCTTACTTACTTACTCATTGGCCTGTAGGAACCCGAAAGTTCATGACCTCACCGACTCAACTCCGCCATTGTTCCCTGTCCTGTGCGCTCTCCTTCCACGTTCGACCATCCGATCCGATCTCCTCGAGGTCCAACCTAACATTGTCCTCCCATCTCCGTCGCGACCGTCCTGTCGGCCTCTTTCCCGTTGGCTTACCGTCAAGAATTCTATGCACGGTCCTATCGTTGCCTATTCGCGCTACGTGTCCGGCCCATCTTAATCTTCGCGACTTGATTACTCTCACTATTGTAGGTTTGCGGTATAGCTCTTCCAATTCGTGGTTGTGCAGTTTCCTCCATTGTCCTGACTCCTCGTCATATTTACCGCCAAATATACCCCTTAAAACTTTATTCTCGAATACGCGGAATTTGTTCTCTTCCCGTTTTGTGAGAGCCCATGTTTCGCATCCGTATAGAGCAATCGGCATGATTATGGTTCTATAGACACGGAGCTTTACATTACATGATAGCAGTTTGAGTTTGAGCAGTTTACTGACTGTGTGCCAACCAGCGTTGCCGGAATGTATTCTTTTGTTAATTTCCTTCGACATTTCGTTACTGGCCGTCAGTATTGTTCCCAGATATTTTAATTCCTTAATTTTTTTCAAATATCTTGCCTCTGACGTTTATATGTATTGCCTGAGGTCTGTTACGGACCGACATTGAGTCCAGGTCCCCCCAGAATCCACTAATCCCCCTTCGATTCCCCTCTTTACCTGTAAAAGGAGAATAACGCGCCAAGTAGCTAACTTGCATAAACTACTTTATGCAAATTCTACTTGGCAGAGAAAATAATAAAAACCGGCGTTGGCGTCGAATAATAAAATAAAACGTCAACGGCAAAGAACAAAATTAATTCATTTGACGTTAAACTACGCACGAGGTCACACAACGATCTATCAAATACCTTCTAGTACATCATTAAGCAGTGACCGATAAGGTGAGCACAACTACGGATGAACAGGGGAGCAACCAATCAACGCCCCCTGCACCCAGTCGCCGAAGAGCCAACAGCTGACAAACAGCTTCTCCAGCGACCGCTCAACGGTCTCCAAAGTAAGACCCATTCTTACTTAAAATAACCAAAATTAAATAACCATTTACTATATTCAATCTATATTATTAAATAATTGTTAAATTAACATAACAGGAACCCCCATTTTTATTTAGCTTACTGTAAGCTTAAAATTAACTTAACATAAGACCTTACAGACTATCTTAAAATCTAGGGTAGTGGTTAAGACCTTATTCAATTATTCAATTGAAAAAAAGAAGAAGAAAACCAGGAAGTTGAAGATTACTGAGCGATAGGGGAGGTAGGAGGCCAGAGAAGAGCGAGTGTATGTGGGGGTGGTAAACGCGGCCTTTGTGCGACAGTGGAGGGCATGGGTACGAACTGATACGGGAGCGGGTGTCAGGGAGCAGGGCGGGGGGGATTGGGAAGCTGTAGGGGAGAACTAGTTTGATGGGGGGAGAGGAGAGGATTGCAGGGTAGAGGGGTTATTGAAGGGAGGGGGCGGATTTAAGTCGGGTTTATTCTGAGACGCCGTTTAAGAGCGGGGGTGGAGATGTTGAAATCGAAGGAGGTGGGGAAAGAGTTTGCCTGTCGTAGCATACGCGAGATGGGTTAGCGCCGTAAGAAGTGTGATGAGTGGGCACGTAAAACAGTCGAGGATTACGTACGTTACGGGGGTTTGTATGCAGTGTTAAAGTGGAGAGCAAGTTTGAGCAATTGATTGAGCCAAACAGAAGGCGATGGACAAAGATGATGTCGACATGGACTCTGCGCTCTTCAAGTGTGTATAGATTGATTAGAGGGAGCCGGCTTGTGTATGGTGGTATAATAAGCGGATTTTCCCAGTTTAGTCCGCGGAGAGCAAAGCGCAAGAAACGACGTTGAATACCCTCAATCCTGCGAATGTGAGTCACTTGATACGAGGACCAGACCTGACTAGCGTATTCGATTAGTGGCCGGACAAAAGTTGTGTAGAGTGATCGGGTGACGTAGGGGTTAAGGAATTCCTTCGACCAGCGTTTGACAAACCCAAGGGCGGCGTTGGCTTTGAGGATTATGTGATCAATATGTGCGGTAAATTTGAGCTCCTCGTCGCATAGGACGCCCAGATCGCGAATCAATACAACCGATGTTATCGGTTGGTTCAGTAAGAGGTAGGAGCGTGGGTGATTGGGGGAACTCTTCCGAGAGAAGGTGATTGTGTGACATTTAGCGATATTCATTTTTAGGCAGTTATTTTGGCACCAAGTCAAGATCCGACTGGAGAAGTGAGGAGTCCAGGAGAGAGCGGATTGTTTTGAAAATTTTGGAATCATCCGCGTAAAGCGAGATGAAGGAGCGATTAATGCAAGAGCCTATGTCGTTTATGGTTAGGATAAAATACCTCCTATGAAGCTAGTCCGTTATTGCTTACCAGTAATCAACGACAGCCGAACATGACGATTCTCTAGACTTTATTATTATTATTATTATTTACTGGCCTGTACGAACCCGGAAGTTCATCACCTCACCGACTCGGCTCCGCCATTGTTCCCTGTCCTGTGCACTCTCCTTCCACGTTCGATCATTCGATCCGATCTCCTCGAGGTCCAATTTAACATTGTCCTCCCATCTCCGTCGCGGCCGTCCTGTCGGTCTCTTCCCGGTTAGTTTACCGTCAAGAATTCTATGCACGGTCCTATCATCGCCCATTCGCGCTACGTGTCCGGCGTATCTTAATCTTCGCGACTTGATTACTCTCACTATTGTAGGTTGGCGGTATAGCTCTTCCAATTCGTGGTTGTGCAGTTTCCTCCATTGTCCTGACTCCTCGTCATATTTACCGCCAAATATACCCCTTAAAACTTTATTCTCGAATACGCGGAATTTGTTCTCTTCCTGTTTTGTGAGAGCCCATGTTTCGCATCCGTATAGAGCAATCGGCATGATTATGGTTCTATAGACACGGAGCTTTATATTACGTGATAACAGTTTGGATTTTAAGAGTTTACTGGCTGCATGCCAACTAGCGTTGCCGGAATGTAGTCTTTTGTTAATTTCCTTTGGCGTTTCGTTTCTGCTCGTCAGTATCGTTCCCAGATATTTAAATTCTTTGACATTTTTAAATATCTTACCCCTGACGTTTATATGTGTTCTCTGAGGTCCGCCTGCTCTCGTCGTAATCATGTATTTCGTTTTGTCTTCGTTTATTTCTAGGCCCACCTCTTCTGCTGCTTGCATGATGATTTCACAGTTTTTACTTATAGTTTCGAGATTATCGCCCAGAACGGCGATGTCATCCGCATACGCGAGCACTTGTGTGACCCCGTTCAGCGATGATCCGGTCGTGTTGTCGTCTTGTACCTTTCTGATAACATACTCGAGGACAAGGTTAAAAAGGCATGGTGAGAGGCCATCCCCTTGTTTTAGTCCGTCCCGGATTTCGAATGGTTCTGAGAGGTGGTTTTCTATTCTAACTCGCCCTTTGTTTTCGTTCATGCAGATTTGAATGAGGGCGGCATATTTTTCCGGGATTCCCACCTCAACTACAATATGGTAGAGTCTTTGCCTTGCGACTGAATCGTTCGCTTTTTTGAAGTCAACGAACAGTTGGTGAACCGTCTCTCCGTATTCCCAGTTCTTTTCCAGCAGTTGCCTTATTGTGAACATCTGGTCGCTTGCTGACCGGTTCCGATGGAATCCGCATTGGTAGTCTCCCAATATTTCTTCTGCGTATGGTGTGATTCTCTAGACTTACAATATTAATTCAATGGATATACCCGAGGACATCCGAGAACGGTCCTAACTGAATCTCGATGACTAACGACAATGGTCCTTCTGTTGTCTGGGTGACCAAGGACCACATTATCCGAAAACTCGTACGAAGCTAACCGTTGGTTCAACACCACCGAAAGGAATTACAGTTCCATCATTCTTGGCGATACTCCCCGACGAAATGCATCATCGGATTTAAAAAAGAAATTAAATATGAAGATGGAGTATCACTTTTGGACTTTTTGTTATCACCTTAGAGAAAGTCGTACACAACTTACAAACAAACCTGAGTGTCACAATATTTCTCAACAAAAATGTAACTAGTTATTGAAGCCTCCACTAACTTTTCGTAACGGATATTACAACACTATGCTATTGAAATAATTAATTAAACAGGGCATCACCGAATTATAACAATAGCCTGAGATATTTTCAGTTACATTAATTTGTCGTACTCCACTGCCCTGGTTTTATCACATACGCACAAGCGGAACTCTCCCTAATTACTTTGGATCTTAGAGTCGTTCTGGAGGACCCTCCTGTCCAACAGGGGATCTCACATGTCAAAAGGTCCGAGGCCCGCCGGCGAGTTGGAAGACCCTCGAAGATGACTGAAGCTTCAAGGCGGTCCAAAAAATACACAGACGCACATTTATTGGTAACATCCATTTATGAACAGTAGTAAATTGTGTATGTTCTCAAATATGTCACTGGAATATAATCTTTAAATCAATGCCATCTTTTTAAATATCGGCGAAGAATACAAAAATGCTTGAGTAATTCTCCTTACAAATATATTGGACAAGATACGAATAATACAATGTGCTTATATTTACATTCATAACCCAAACGAAGCTAAATATTTATGTCGTATATTATAAACCGAAAAATAAGGAACACATTACAAAAACTGAAGCCCAAAAACAACCGATGAAATGTATTGTTAATATCATATACTCATATATATTCCTCTATCCCTAGGATTTACATTTTTAGGAATGTAATATAAATTACACACGCAAAATGTTGTAGTCTTATATAAAATAAGCATTTATTAATAAACTAAAAATATTATATTATTATGTCGACCACATATAAAAATATGTACCTTGCCACTGCGGAAGGTATTCAATGATTGGTTCACAAAGGGATTTCGTTAATGGAATTTTCCTTCCAACTGCCTGTATTGTACTTTTTATTTTGCGCTCACTGTATTTTTCGTAGAACGGAGATCTTACGAAATACAACAAGAAAGCCACGCATCGACGTGCCATTTCTACCCTTTGCTGTTTTGAAAGTAATTGGCGATTCTTATAGTAGCTCCGAATGCTATAAATGCAGTATTCAATATTGTGAGAAGGTAATATTTAGTGTAAATTGATTCTACATTTCATATATATTTACCTTAAAAAGTCAATTACAAAAGCTATTGAGTAACTCGTCCAGCTTCGTCGTCCAAAGACACCCATAGATAATAAATGTACCAAAGGCTTGGCAATATACAGAATTTCGGCTTGCAGGAGTGTCTTCCTTTTAGTCTCATTGTGGCATGGATTTTCTAAAGGTTTCCATAGCCTATATTGTATAGGTGGAGCACCTTCTACTTTGCGTATGACTCTATTAGATCTTTTCAATTTGAACGCAACTGTACTGGCTAATTTCTGTGCATCCTTGAGTTCCACCGCTTCGGAGCTGGAGATCAATTTTCGTCTGTTTAATATTTGAATCGGTGGTGAACAAATAATATTATCTGAATATTGGCGTAAGAGTAAAAGCCTCCCGAGGGCTCTAAAAATAAAAAAGCAAATCTTAATAAAATGTTGCAAACTAATTGGTTGAGGAGTACAATCTCACTTAATTGTCTGGAGTACAACTATAAGACTCCATTTGCCTTTAACTCCGTATAATTTGAATGCACAGTTCTCCAGTAACACCTCACAATATTCCAATGTGGTAAGAACAACCTTTAACCGGTGTGCTGATTTTTCAATAACCACAGGGGTAATGCCATACGATTTCTCAATGATCCTGTCGTTGAACAGAACAAGTAGATTGGACAAGGAATATATCAACTCAGTTGAAATAGACGATGTGGTAAATCGTGCTAAGAAAATACACCTTTTGAATTTATTATAACGAGAATATTTAGAATTATTCACCAGCAATCAGATACGATGTCCACTTAGCAACCTGTTCTATTTCGCTGACTGTTGTAGGATTCTGTACAACCCATTGTTTGTAAGACTCAAACAATTCTCTTAACTTAACTGTACTTATTGGCATTTTAAAATCTTATTTACGAATTAAAAGCGAAATACGCACTATACTTAAAAAAAAGAAAACACTTCAAATTACTTGCAAGCGAATGATATGTTTAATGAGATCACAGAAATACCGACGTTATTGCCAGATGTTGAAACATATAACAGTTATAAATGTAGAACAGATTACAATTCATTTGGTCAGATTTTCTTTTCATTAGAGTACTTTAGCTTTTCTAATTTGTTAAACATTTAATTATGTACCAAAATGAAAAAAAATTAATTTCAAGAATATTTATACTAAATTAGTTAACCAGCTTTAAAAGTAGATAGTTTACGAAAATATGAATCATCATCATCATCATCGGCACTACAACCGGGATCCAGTGTTGGCCTTATTTAACAAGTATGAGGCTTGTTAAATTTTCCATAATAATTTGTTTTTCTGGGTAAGGTTATTATTAGAAAATATGAATACATCATAACTATTCTGGATTGTTGGATAATGATTTCAGAGTAAATGTTCAGCGGCGACCTGAATTACCAACAACAATAAAAATGTTTAAACTAGAAAGAATGTTGAAGTGCTTACCTTGGCTGATTTGGAGGTGGATCGATAAAGTCTTCCTTCATGTCGATGGATTGACTGTAATGTCTACTTCCTGGCTGGTGTAGTATTTTAGTGGGGCACAGGATCTACTTTCGTTAACAAGATGCACCGGAAGACGCACGTGATGTGATGATTTAAGGCCCTTGATGGATGCAAGTGCCGCGGGATACATGCACTCATGATGGCCTCGTGTTCTCTTCTCCTCGTACTCATAGTTTCGGTTCTCTATTGAGCTTACGCCAGTGCTGTACTTGACACTCCCATCGCTGTTTTCACTAATGTGTCTATCGTGTCGGGTGCAGTCGATTCGAAACGATTAAAGAAAGCTGCCGATATTCGTTGCGTCTCTTCCAGCAGCAACCACTCGGTTTCATCTGGCTTCTATTACTACTACTACTATTTATTAGCCTGTAGGAACCCGGAAGTTCATGACCTCACCGACTCGACTCCGCCATCGTACCCTGTCCTGTGCACTCTCCTTCCACGCTTGACCATCTGATCCGATCTCCTCAAGGTCAAACCTTACATTGTCCTCCCATCTCCGTCGCGGCCGTCTTGCCGGTCTATTTCCCGTTGGTCTACCGTCAAGAATTCAACGCACAGTCCTATCGTTGCCCATTCGCACCACATGTCCAGCCCATCTTAATCTTCGCGACCTGAATACTCTCACTATTGTAGGTTTTCGGTGGAGCTCTTCCAATTCGTGATTGTGGAGTTTTCTGCATTGTCTTGCCTCCTCGCCATATTTACCGCCAAAGATACCCCTTAAAACTTTATTCTCGAATACCCGGAAGTTGTTTTCTTCCCGTTTTGTGAGACCCCATGTTTCGCATCCGTATGGAACAATCGGCATGCTTATTGTTCTATAGACACGGAGCTTTATGTTACGTGACAGCAGTTGAGATTTCAACAGTTTACCGACTGTGCGCCAACTAGCGTTGCCGGAATGCTGTCTTTCGTTAATTTCCTTTGGCGTTTCATTACTGCCCGTCAGTATTGTTCCCAGATATTTAAATTCTTTAACTTTTTCAAATATCTTGCCTTTGACGTTTATATGTGTTCCCTGAGGTCCACCTCATCATCATCATCGGCACTACAATCGGGAACCAGTCTTGGCCTTATTTAGCAAGAAGTGAGGCTTGTTAAATTTTCCATAATGATTTGTTTTTTCCGGGCAAGGTCATTAGTCTTTGGCCAGAGGCTCCCCGACGGGGAATCGAACCCCGGTCTCCCGGGTGACAGGCGGGTATACTAACCACTATACTATCGAGGAGCCCCTGAGGTCCACCTGCTCTCGCCGAAATCATGTATTTTGTTTAGTCTTCATTTATTTCTAGGCCCACCTCTTCTGCCGCTTGCATATGGGATAACGAAGTCACTCCGGAAGAATGGAAAACCTCAATAGTTGTCCCCATTTTCAAAAAAGGCGACAGATCTGACTGCGAAAACCGCAGAGGAATATCATTGCTCTCAACCATATATAAAATACTAACAAATTTCATACTGACGAGAATCACACCGTACGGAGAAGAAATACTGGGAGACTACCAATGCGGATTCCCTAGGAACCGGTCAACAAGCGACCAAATCTTCACAATAAGTCAACTGCTGGAAAAGAAGTGGGAATACGGAGAGACGGTTCACCAACTGTTCGTTGACTTCAAAAAAGCCTACGACTCTGTCGCAAGACAAAGACTCTACCATATTGTAGTTGAGCTGGGAATCTCGAAAAAATATGCCGCCCTCATTCACATTTGCATGAACGAAAACAAAGGGCGAGTTTGAATAGAAAACCACCTCTCAGAACCATTTGAAATCCGGGACGGACTAAAACAGGGGGAGGGGGGGGGGGGGGTGGGCTCTCACCATATCTTTTTAACTTTGTGCTCGAGTATGTTATCAGAAAGGTACAATACGACAACATGGCCGGATCATCCCTGAACTGTGTCACACAAGTGGTGGCCCTGTGAGTAGAGCGTTAGAATATACTCACAGCTAGGCCGGCTTGTCGTAAGAGGCGACTAAAGGCGGAGTCCTAGCCGGGGTCCCAACGCACTGGCGCCCGGTGAAATACCACCCCATCAAACTTTAGGCTCCGTGAAATGGTCGGGAGAAATCCCGGTTCGAGGAAAGGTTGGTTAGGTGGTAGTCGGTCCCAAGGTGAGATACCACCCCGTCAGCTGTACACTCCGCGATATCGCCGAGAGAAATCTTCGACGGTGTTTCGGATGTGTGGCTGATGGCCCGGACTGACACAGAGATAAGTCATGATGGTACCTTCTGATATAAAGAATTCCGGAGGTAAACTAGTCTCCCATTCGGGTCTCCGTGGGGACTATGTCAGGGGGAACATCATGCAGATATCATGATAAATAATGGAACTTTGAGAGGTTCGTCATCGCATAACCGGGCTCGCTCTCGAGGCTGTGCCCACGCTCGACTGGTGACGGCATTTTGTAACATCAGGGGCATCGGTTTCACCAATACTAATGTAAACGCCGTCCACCAATATTTGCAAACAACGAAACCTGATATCCTTGCCCTAACTGAGACCCAGGACGATTCATCAACTGATTCGAGATATCTTCGTTGCTCACGATACGACTTACATTCGAGATTCCGTTTTAAGGGCGGAGTCTGCGTCTTCGCGCGGTCCGATCTGGCTTGCCAGAGGATGGAGGCGTTGGAACCCAATAATATGGACATCATATGGTTGAGGGGCGTGCTGAGGAATTCCGTTAAATATCTTTGTTGTCTTTACCGTTCCCCGAACGGCGGTCGACCGGAGACATTTTTCGAACATCTTTCACACACCGTCGACTGGATACTGATCAACCACCCAGCTTCTGAAATTGTTGTCCTTGGTGAATTTAATGTGCACAATTCCGGCTGGTTGTTACATTCTAACAGAACCGACGAGGCTGGGAGTCTGGCGGAGATGTTTGCTGTAAGCCACAACTTGACTCAACTCGTGGAGGAACCGACGCGAGTGCCGGATGCCCGAGGCGATTGTGCGAGCACCCTGGATCTATTTTTGACATCGGCACCGAGTATTTATACCGTAGAGGTTTCTGCGCTACTGGGAAACTCAGATCACTGCAGCACTTGCATATCAAGCGAATAACCGGCTTAGACAGCTTCGCCATGTATGAAAGTATGGGGCTGCTAACTGGGACGATTTGCGCGATTTCTTCGCATCCTTTTCATGGTCGGAGGTATGCTTCAGAAACTCCGATGTTAACGCTTGCGCGGAGTCGGTAGCAGAGATTATTATTCTGGGGATGGAGATCTATATTCCATATTCTATCAAACGAAGTTCGCCTGATAAACCTTTGTTTCATAAACAATGCGAGCAGATTACAGCCGCAAAAAATAGAGCTTTTAAGCAATGGCGCTCCAATCCCACCGATGTTAACAGAGCGAATTTTGTTAGAATCAGAAACGCGTGTAACCAGGCCATTGATACCGCGAAGGAGGCTCACAACGACAGGGTGATTAATAAGCTCCTTCGGTGCCCAACTGGTTAGCGCTCCTTCTGGTCAATGGAAAAAGCTGTCCGCATTAACTTCGCATCCTTCCATTTCCCTCCGTTGGTGACAGACAGCGGGACGTTAGTCACGAACTCAAAGGACAAAGCCAATGTGTTCGCGAATTCAAACCTCGACCCCTTCCTTTTGGAGCCACCTGTGATCTCGCCGGTACGGTCTTCGATGCGGGATGTGAGTTTTCGTTCGCGCACTATTCAACGCATTCTACGTGAACTGGATTGTAGGAAGGCAACCGCCCCGGACGGAATACCAGCAATAGTCCTTAAGAACTGTGCCCCAGAACTATCGCCGGTTCTTGGCAGACTCTTCCGCTTATCTTATGCACGGAGGACCTTTCCTGCCTGCTGGAAAATCGCTCGAGTTCAGCCAATCCCAAAGACGGGAAAAAAGTGTCTCCCACAAAATTACCGTCCGATAGCATTACTGTCTATTTTATCTAAGGTAATGGAAAAAGTCATCAATACAGAGTTGGTTAAGTATTTGGAGTGCAACGGACTTCTGAATGATCGTCAATACGGATTCCGTGGCAGGCGGTCCACAGGATACCTTTGACACTTATAACCGATATATGGACATCTGCGATTGAACGGCATGGTGAGTCAAGGGCGGTCGCATTGAATACCTCCAAGGCTTTTTTTTGACCGCATCTGGCACGGTGCATTGCTGAGTAAACTTCGTTCATATGGACTTTCCCAGCAACTTAACGACTGGACGTAGAGCTTGTTCTGCACGGCGAGTGTTCGGATCTGTATCCTGTTAATTCAGGGGTGCCTCAAGGTTCTATTTTGGCTCTAAACTTGTTTTTGCTTCACATAAATGATTTGTTGGAGACAACGGATAACAAAGTGTTCAGTTTTGGGTACATTGTTATCGCTTCACCACCGCCCCATTTGATGAGCCTAAACTGGAGTACCTCGACCAGCACCATCGAACATCTGCAGCTCTAACCAGGAAAGGTAACCACAACCCCACCGAGCCAAGCGTGGGGGCAAAACACTGAGTACATCTATATTATATTATATATTTATTATGTGCAAAATATTATTGCAACATATTTATAGTATATCTTTACAACGTAATTTAGTATTTAATAATGCCTGGAAATGACTCAAACTCCCTTATCGACGCAGTTCCAAATAAGACATAACATTTCAAGATTGACATTTCATTTGTGAACACGTGCTATTAATATACGGCGTATTAATTGTAAAAATTTTACTACTCTTGAAATTTCAACTTGTAATAATTTTATACGGTGATATAAGAAATTAAAGAAGCTTCACAATGGGTATGGTACAAAAAAGAAAAAAAATGCACTATGGAGACACGCATTTGAAAAGACGATGGAGAGTTCGTAATCGCAAACGAGATTTGGATGAAGTAGGTTTTCTGTTCTCAAACAATAAATACGTTTTTAAAATTCAACTTATATAGATCGATGCAGACTTAAAGACCGGCGGTGAAACCTTAATTAACCAAAGCGAGGACATTGAAAAGCCAGGGTTCGGGCAGTTTTATTGCATACATTGTGCAAAATACTTCATCGATGATCGTTCAATGCAAGCTCACTTCAAAACAAAGGTATCCACTTTGCGTTAATGGTTTTAATGTTCATAGTGCAATGCAGTAATTGCATAGGCGAACTACGAATTAGACTCAGTATATTTATTTATTAGTAAAAAGCGTTGGTATTGAAGATTCCCTGTCTATTGTCTATTCATCTTTGGCTCCTGAGTTGCACCTTCTTAGTTAGATCTCGAAAATGTATATCATCTTAACAACTGAGTATTATTTTTGTATTTAGGCCTTAAAGCAGGGTAAGGTTTTTTCTCTTTTTACATGAAGCTCGAACAAAAGGATTATATAGCAGTATCAAGAGCCTGCCAACGTATGAAGAAAAAAATTAGACTCAATAGTGCATAATTTTTCTACTTTTATTTTTGACTTATTTATTAATCGCAGTGACTCAAATTGTATTTCAAAGACCCACTGACGTCAATGACAAAAAAAAATGCGAATGGCTTTATAATATGCATTCACTGAAGGGCTTATTTTTATTTTATTTAGTGGGTAAGTGCTTAGTACAAGCTTATATAGATAAATTACATTTATTACAAAAAAAATTTTTAAGAAAGGAAGAGAAAGGACAAGAAAAAAATAAAAGATCTTAATTTTATTACGATGGTTGAAGGTTAAGACGAGTGGTAGGATAGGAGGATCGGGAGTTGGCGTGTGCGGATAATAAGGGTGTGTGCGTTGGGATCAGAATGGGAAAGACAGGAGACGAAGTCTGGGCGGAGGAGGTGACATTAAAATCGAGGGAGAGAGGGTGCGAATTTACGGGGGGGGGGGGGGGGGGGGGGGCGGGGCGGGAGAAGATAATAGAGTGACATTTGACAACGTTAAGTTCGAGACAGTTGTTAAGGCACCAAATTGAGAAATTGTCGAAATCCAATTGGAGAAGTGAGCGTATCGTTTTGTAGAGTTTAGTGTCGTCAGTGTAGAGAGAAGATAGATGACTACCTGATCTTAGAATCAATGTTATTAATAGTAAGGATAAACAGCAGGGGTCCCTGGAGACTGCCCTGAGGCACCCCTGACAGGGGAGAAAAGGATTTGAAAGGGAGGATCTGAACCTGACAGGATAGGTTCGAGCTTTAAGATAGGTCGATATCCACTTAATCAATACGGGTTCGAGCCCAAGGGAGGATAGCTTAAAGAGGATGAGATTATGAGAGATTTTGTCGTAGGCTTTGCTGAAGTCGGTTGTGATTACATCGGCTGCGCTGCCATTCTCTAAGGCAAGGAGAGTATGGGATGAGAACTCAACCAGATTAGCGGTGGTCGACTTTCCCGAAAGGAAACCATGTTAATTGGGTGGGATAATGGATTTACACCGAAAAGATAACGCGTTGTAAAGAATACCCTTGAACAGTTTTGGGATATGAAACACTTTGGTGATGGGACGGTAGTTACTAATATCATTTTTGGGTCCGTTTTTATGTATAGGAGGAATACCAGTCACAATCAGACAGAACATTTGCTGGCGCTTTGAAAATTTCTCCATATACCTCATAGATTGAAAACCTTTCCTTGCTTTTGGATAACGCTTGCCTTCAGACAATCTCAAAATTACCAGTCAATATCCTTACTGTCCAAAAAATGAGGTAAGCCGAAGAGCAGACCCATTCAACTGACCTCATGACATGGCTTTTCTACAAACTTCGGCAACAACTTTGCGAATAATTAAAATCCTTCATCGAAATCGATCAATTCGGGTTGTAGTGTACTATCGGATTTATTCTCTCTTATTTCCAAAGTGCTTTAGAGCTTTCTTGTGTATAAACACCAATATTCGTTCTGCTTCACATTAACGAGATATCAGTATTAACGGGTAACAAGATAATTTGTTTTCTCGACGATAGTACACTATAATTTTCATTTACGAACGATTGACTTGTTAGCGCATTGGCATTCCAACTGAGCTCGACAACCTAATCGAAATCGACAAAATCCCGCAATATTAATTTTAACGTGAAGAAGACGCATTTAGCGACGTTCTCAAGAAAAAAAGAGGTATCTTTAATACCGCGGCTTATGATGAACGATCAGATATTAAGGCCTATCATAATCATCGCCACTACAACTGGGAACCAGTCTTGGCCTTATTTAGCAAGTCCTGAGGCTTGTTAAATTTTCCATAATGATTTGTTTTTTCCGGGCAAGGTCATTAGTCTCTTGCGCCAGAGGCTCCCCGACGGGGAATCGAACCCCGGTCTCCCGCGTGACAGGCGGATATACTAACCACTATACTATCGAGGAGCCTATATTAAGGCCTATGCAATACATAAATCCGCTTGGTGTCTTAGTACGAATGGACCAGGTTATAATCGCGTATATCTTTTCAGAAATAAGAAATACTTTACTTCAGCATGTCTTATCCCACTCAACACATCCCAAGTAAGTCGCGGGCGAATACGTTTGGAGTTCCGCTTCGAATCACACTCTTGATCCACTGAATAGCATATACAGTCGCATGTGAGTAGGGCGTTAGAATATACCCACAGCTAGGCCAGCTTGTCGTAAGAGGCGACTAAAGGCCGAGTGGTAGCGGGGGTCCCAACGCCCTGTGCGCCCGGTGAAATACCACCCCATCAAGCTTTAGGCTCCGTGAAATGGTCGGGAGAAATCCCTGGCCATCTTTCGGAGCTTGGCTGATGGACCTGTTCGAGAAAAGGTTGGTTAGGTGGTAGTCGGTCCCAAGGTGAGATACCACCCCGTCACGCTGTACATTTCGCGATATCGCCGAGAGAAATCTTCGACGGTGTTTCGGATGTGTGGCTGATGGCCCGGACTGACACGGGAATAAGTCACGATGGTGTCTTCTGATATAAAGAATTCCGGAGGTAAACTAGTCTCCCATTCGGATCTCCGGGGGGGACTATGTCAGGGGGAACATCATGCAGATATCATGATAAATAATGGAACATTGAGAGGTTCGTCATCGCATAACCGGGCTAGCTCTCGAGGCTCGGCCCGCGCTCGACTGGTGACGGCATTTTGTAACATCGGGGGCATCGGTTTCACCAATACTAATGTAAACGCCGTCCACCAATATTTGCAAACAACGAAACCTGATATCCTTGCCCTAACTGAGACCCTAATTTGGTCTTCATAACCTCTCCCACATCTTTTGTCCGTGCGGTACAAGGCAAGTGTCTGTCAAAAACGTCCATTTCTAAGCCTATTGTAAAAAAAATTAAAACCATTGATACGAAGTCTAATGGAAGCAAACAAAAGGTTACAAGGACATTCTTGAATTTAATCAGAAAGGAAAACGAAGTACTACTTATTTAAAGGCTTGTGTCGTTGTTGTTTAGAAGACAACACTTTCTAAAATGCTGGGTGCTTTTTATGTTCTAGGACAATTTGGTTTAGGCGCCATTTCCGTTTATATAATATTTCGGCTTGGCAAACTTTATTAGTAAGCAGAATAGCCGCTATTGGAGCATCAACAACCTTCAATTGGTACATAAAACACTACTACATAACTGCATGGTGCGCCATCTCGATCCTCGGCGTAAATGGACAATATTTCTTTAAAGATGCACCTCACATCCAAGATCCTCTGATTTGACCCGTCTCAATTTCTTCCAAGGTAAGTATGTGAGGGAAAGATATACGCCACCGAAACGACTGCTATTGATGTTTAAAAACAGCATACAAAACACAATTTCTGAAATAACACCACAAGTTGCGAAATTATTATGAAAAATATGGTTAAAATGGTTGCCCTTGCCCCACCGCTTGAGGCAGCCTCATGATCGACATTATATGCCATTCATATTGGCAAAAATTATAAGCGTATTTTACTTAATTTATATAAATGAAAACATCGACTCGGAACATAAAAAGCACCCTACAAGCAAACTGTACAATTTTTATAGGTAGAATAATAATGTAATTTGTTTTAGGTTCACAAACGCCGACTTAAAGCATTAGAAATAGAACCATACTCCATTGAAGAATCTGAACGTGCAGCCGGCCATGGAAATTACGTTAAAGCGAAAAAGCGTGTGATTAAAACCCAACCATCTAAACAGGAAGTTGCAGAAGGGAAGAAAATAGAAGTCGGAACAGAACAGCAAAAAGAAAGTATGTGCATGTCATAAAACGTGTCCATCCGGTATCGATCTTTTTCCTAGATGTACGTGTATATAGATTACACTTGAAATAAAAACAAAAAAAAAAGAGCAAAATAAAAATCGTTTGTTTTCGTATATTTATGTATACTTGTATTATTCCTTAAACATTATTGGTATTTAACTTTGATCTTAATTGATACGCTAATGTATGGTAATATAATCTAAACAATTTTAATTAATTTCTTTGTGTAGCTTTGCCTCACGACTAGTTTCAATTTTTCAGTTGTTCAGTTTCTCTTAACGTCATTGGATCACGTGATCAAGCGAGGAGCATGCAAACCGTGAACGTTTTCTATCGGGGGGCAATGTGTAGCACCTGGTGGACCCCAATCGTGGAGTCCGCGTGAATTAGCCAAGCGATGTGTCAGCCGGTGGGCAATACTGAAACCCCCACTTCCCTCTAATTGTGTTAGGACTATAATAACTTGCCTAAAATGAAATATATAATTAATTTCAATATTGTATTATACTTTTTTATTTGTTAGTTTATTTACATATTTGTGCTATTTCATATATATTTTCTAGATATTCAATGTATCTGGATTGATTGATTTCAATGCATCTGGAATTTACAATTTAACGTTCTCTTCAATTACTTGGGTGCGTGGATGACGAATGGTGGAAAGCTTGTAAACAATAGGGGGTTTTTGTGCGAAAATATTCTATCAAAAACTTCCAGATTTATGGAAGAACAATTCATGTCTCTTGCATCAAGATAGTTTTAATGGAAAAACATAATGAATGTCAATACCAAGGCACTGTACTCGCATGAACCAGCCACGAGTGACTTCTGCTCTTAAAGGTAAAATTACCAAAAGGAAGCGTTTTGAGGTAACTGATGCTATAAAAGAAAATTGTAATCAACAAATTCCATGTGGTAGCTCAGTTCAAGGGTTCAAATCACACCCAGTCATTAATGTAGCAGAAGTAGTCAGTTTGCTTGCACATTCTGCAGGCAGTTCTTTTCCGTACTCTTACTTTTAATAAAATATTGACGGAGCTAGACATTCGCCTCCAGAATGTAGTCTTCCTGTACTTTGGAGGAAATGTTCTACGGTATAGGTTATTTTCCACTTGTCAATTTACAAGCAAACGTAATTAATTAAAGTAAATCCTCAATGTGTACAATCCATCACGCCTTTTTTTCTATTGACCCGTGGCTTTGGTTAACTGTCGACTTTCGAAGTAACTGGAAATATTCACCAACCTACATGCAACTTACGCTAGTCTGCATCGGTTTTTGATATTCATGTTTGTGCATTTTAGTTGTCCATTGAGCAATAGTTCACAGCTTTAGTTAATGCTCTCGTCATTGAAAAAACATAATGTTTTAAAGTTACGAAACATCACAAAACCGTTGGCTTATATGAACCTTAGGTGAGGTCTTTTTTTCTATTTGCTTATAAAATTATTTCTTTTATGATTTAATCGTTTATTTAACCAGTTCGATATTTACTTTCTTACTTAAATTAGTTTATATAACAAAGTCTTACCTTTGCAATGGAGGCACCGAGTCAACAGTCTTTAATTCTCCTCTCGTTGAAACGACATTGTAGCTCTCTTGGCAATCACATTTAACATGAATCCATTTGTTTTCGTGCCTATTTTCGACCATTACCACAAGGCCAGCCCAGCCCTGAAAGAGATTTAATAATACTTTTTTTTTTGTTTTACACTCTACAACCTCAAAGCAATAAAATACACAACAAGAAATAACGATGCACAGGGATCTTGATTGATGGTCATGCAGCACCGTCTGAAATTCACGAGTGATGTGCGTTTATGATTTGGTCAGCGTTTGAATCATACTGTTACACGTCGCTACAAACCCCTCTTAAACAATTAATACTTCAAGCATCCTTACACCATCTCAAGCAATCAAACTTCATACCACCTCAAACAATCAGTCCTCACTAGTATTTTGCATACAATGCAAAATACGCCTTCTTCCCATAGACATTCAATTAAAACACATCGCATACGTTGCGATAAACGCCTATCCACTCCAAAGCATATCTCACTTCACGATTCCTCATGATACCGGCCGATTTCTTCCCATAAACAATTACATATCGCATACGTTGCGATAAACTCCCAACCGCTCCAAAAACATATCATACTTCATGATTACTCAAACGAGCCCATGGTCGCTCGCCACGATCAAGCAAAGTCGACAAACCTCATGTTTCGACTACACGTCTATACCATGTCATACAAGATATATGACACGAGCGGTGTGGTCAAAGGCCACCGACTACGATGTAATTCAGCGTCGGAAAAGTGCTGAGTTCGGCGAAATAGCGAACACAGCAGTGAGGCGCAATTAATCGTACGATTTGCACACACGGGCAATACCCTATAATTGGTTCTTCGTATGAAAGCAATTAAGTAATTGCTCAATTCATCGCCGCTGCATTTTTAGCAGGGCAAATTGAACGATTACTGAAAATTGCAAATTACCTCACAATAGGTTACACATTCTGGGTGAGGGAAATGCATCGTCTGCATTAACTCCCCGATAATAATGGTATATAAAGGGTGATGCAAATGAGTTTCCTTGCAGTGTAATAACCAAACAAGAAGACTGCGGCCCTGCATAAGAACAGCGGGTCTTCTTGTTTTTAAACAAAAGAAAAAAATTTCCCGCTTTTTTAAACTAAAATCAAATAAAGTGTTAATCTAAAAAGTAAAAGTCTAATTTCAACTGCAAATCTCAACACCACCAAGTCAGCCATCTAACCAGAAGACCCACTGTAAGTAACTCCAAATATTCATAATAACAAAATATTAAGTGTTGTAAAATATAAATACAACAATATCAAACAGTGTCAAATTGACCACCATCCAGACAGTTGATAATTGCCGAATCGTTCATTAAACGGACATTAGAAGCAAAGTGTGTATAAACATATAACAATAAAGTGTGTTTTATATTATAAATGAGTACTGATACACAATCGACTTCTCTGCACCCAAAATAATTAAGAAACAGTTGGTGCTGATACGCAATTTATAAACTGTTCCTGTGCGAAGGTTTAAACGCACTGTATAATGAAGTGAAAGCCTAAAAAAGTTTAAACATTAACACGTATATAAATAAATAAATTTATTAAGTGTACTGCATACCATGGTCAATAGTCAGGTTGGATTTAAAATGGTGCCACGGAGAAGGCACAATCCGTGGCTGAACTTCGATAAAATGATGATTCCCGATGATGCTCATTATACTGGAGCAGGAAGCAAATTTAAAGAACTGTGAACCAAAGAAGCGAACTTCTCTAACAACGAAGACCACCTGCAGTGATCTCAAATCACTACTCTTCCCACGCACTTAAAATTCATAACATTTCTATAAACCAATTACCGCTTCTGTGAATGGTTTAATTCTGGTCTAGAATTTTGAAAAAATCGATTTTTTTCTTTTTATATTTTCTTACAGTTAATACTTTTAAGAATGTGCTGTTCAAAGGAAATTTTAAAATTCCAATAATTGGCGAAGTTACAGCTGCTTTAGCAATATTATGTCACTTGAGGCTACTACACCCTGAAATTTTTAAACGCGTTTTTCTCGAAACTGTCTTTTAAAACAATACCCAAGATTTTTCAAGTTCTACTGAACCGATTTACCTCAAATTTAGTATATGTCTTCTTTATAGGCTTTTCTATTGCATGAACTATCCTCATCCCCAAATATCAATGTTAACTATTTTTAAAAAATTCGAAAAACTAAAAAAAAGGGGTACAAAAATAAATTTAATTTTTTTTTTTTCAAGCAGTCGCCATTTTGTTAAAAAAAAATTTATCACCTTTTTTTAGTTCCAACGATAGAGGCATTTCTGTAAATTAATAATCTTTTTTTTTCAGATTGCTAGGGTTGAATCGTGGGTATGGTCGCATGCCAACTTTTTGAGATCCCTCACTTCATCAATTGCTAACTTTTTGAATTTTCGATTTTTTACTTTCCAATTTTTTTACTGTATTCTTGAAATATCAATAAACATCCTATAAAAAAAATGAATAGTAAAAATATTGATTGTTTTTTTTTACAGCACTTCAAAAATTGCGTTAAATTCGTGCGTCTAGACCAGAATACCCCCTTAACAAAGTTTTATCAGCGATTCAAAGAAGTACATTCTTCGGGCACAAATCTCGACGAATTGTGTATTAAAAGGGCTATGCATTTCAGTCTCGTGGCAAGCTACGAGTACTTGCTACACTTTCTTGGCTGTTACCTCCAATTCACGGAACTTTTGAACACCCTTTATGACAACTATCTTACCAAAACCAATCTCAAAAATGACCCCAAAACCTTCTTGCAGTTCATCAATCATAAACGTAGATCCGACGGTTATCCCATATCGCTTACCTTAAACTCTCATACCTGATCCTGTTACTATTGCTAACTTCTTCGCCACTCATTCAATCAGTCATTCACTAATGACTCCCTTGTTCCTGTCTCCTCATACTTCAACTACCTACCTAACTTTTCCCTAGAGCCCCTTCTCCACAACTCCTTTGTTCCGACCTTAATTGAATCCAAGCTACTGAAACTCAAAGACGAGTTTTCACCGGGCCCTGATGGAATCCCTGCAATTCTTCTCAAGAAATGCTCATCCATTCTCTCTGTTCCCCCCTCACTGATCCTCAATCTCTCACTCTCTCAAGGCGTATTCCCCCACATTTGGTAAACCTCCTTCTTCACTCCCACCCACAAGGTCTCAACAACGATGTCGCGAACTACAGCCCCACCGCCAAACTGTCCCACTTACCCATGATTCTCGAAAGCATTCTATACGAATCTCTTGGTTTTCGTTGCAAATCTTTTATTTCACCAAGAACACGTGGTTTTCTCATTGGCCGATCAACTACAACCAATCTCGTTGAGTTCACCTCCTTTACACTCTCAGCACTAGAGGACGGTTACGAGATCGATGTGGTCACGACTGACCTCAGTAAAGCATTCGACAAAATCTCCCACAATCCACCCTCGGTTTCGAACCTGGATTGCTGAACTGGATTTCTTCCAATCTAAAGGATAGACTTTATTCCGTTCGGTTTACGTCCATGATATCCAATTCCTTCCTTATGTTATGTTGAATTTGACAATTTAATATTCACAGTATATATATATATATATATATATATATATATATATTAATATATTTACAGGGTAATTGTAAGGGAATGGAAAGGACTTACTTGAGTTTATCTTGGGCGACCGTGGAGCGAACCTACAGAGCAAAGTCTCTGCTTTCAACCCGGCGAAGGCCAGGACGATGCTTGTCCCTGCTCAGTCCAAGTTGACATGCAGTCTCCACGTGACACCCCTGCGTGCAGCGACATCCTGAGAAAGGTTGGCGCAAGGCTAATAACCAGGCCCGTCAAAATGAATTATTATGGCAAATTTAGCAAGCCTCGGATATGGACCGGAAACACGACGACGACCACGGAAACGAAAATGGCTAAACGATTTAAAAATGTTTTCATGGAACGTCCGCTCACTATACAGAGCTCGAGCTGCACAGCAGCTAGCCGATGCCCCGTCCGAATATAAGGCTGACATAACAGCATTACAAGAAATAAGACGGACGGGAAGTCGTGTTATTCAAAGAAACGAGTATGACATTTATTACAGCTGTCATGCAAAACACCATGTGCTCGGGGTAGGCTTTCTAGTCAGCCAAAAATTGAAGCCCCCATAAAATACTGCTGGCATCTAGCAATCCATTGCATCCCTTGTTCGTTGACTTCAGAATTAATATAATTGCCTTGAAGTACGTAATATATGGCCTTACTTCAAATTAATACCCTTCCATTCATATTACTGGGGGGATGGGTACGAACATACAGGGCAAAGTTACTGATTGCTTTCAACCCGGCGATGGCCAGGACGATCCTTGTCCCTGTTCAATCCAAGTTGACATGTAGTCTCCACGTGACACCCCCGGATAGCTACTTTGGCGCCCGCCAAGTAGTGAACCAATGCATGCAGCGACGTCATAACCTTGCCCCGAAAAACAAATTATTATGGACAATTTAACAAATCTCGGATATGTGCCGGATACCGGTGGAGAAACTTGCTAAATAAGGCCAAGACCGGATCCCAGTTGTAGTACCGATGATGACGATGATGAATTTTGTTGTTTGAATTAAGCCAATAAATGGGGTGGTAGCCCCACTAAACTTCAAACTTCAAACTATTAGTACACAAGTATCACGGGAGTACTCCGAAAAGCGACGACTTACTTGTACGGGAGTCTTGCGTTGTTGACCATTCTCTCCTTCGATCTCTTCGGATCCGCCCGCTACTATCTCATCTTCAGTACACAACTGAAGAAAGCGCCCTTTCCAACGACATTCCTCTCTATAATAGAGAATTCTTGGACCCATCCCATATGGTCTACTACTAACACACTACACACACGCACACACAATACAAGACGGCACAAATACATATACACACCGACCAAAGCGCAGATTATCGGACGCCAAAGTCATAATCTGCGCCTACTACCGCACTCGAGACCTACTGGTCTTGTATGATTTCTATCCCACCACCCCCCATCGAAGTAGTTAGAGACCTTTAAACTAGCCCTGTAGACACTATCCTCAGATACCCACCTCCAACAGATAATTGCTCTTAAGACCAGCCGAGAAAAGGTCATTGAGGAGAACAATCGTTTATCAACTGATCTAGCAAAGAGGCAAGCTGAAATTTTGATCCTAAAGCGTCGCCTTCAGGATTCGGAAGTAGAAATTGATCGTTTAAAACAAGAGGCGTATGACCTCCGAAAGGTACAAGTAGAAGTACTAGATGGGTGGACGAGTGATGCTATACGCGCAGCTCAACTTCAGGATGAAGATATGTCGCTAATCCTGGAACACAAAGAAAAGAACGAGCGGCCAACTTGGAACAATATTTCCGACAAGAGTGAAACATTTAAAGCATTTGGGCACAATGGAATCCCTTGCTGGTGGAAGATGGAATTCTTAAGCGTAAATGGGAAGCCGCGGGTGGAAAATCCCATCGAATGCAGATTCTAGTCCCACCATCAAAAGTGAAGGATGTACTAACAGAAATGCACGACGAGGGCTCCGGTGGACATCTGGGAGTTAATAAGACACTCAAAATTACGATCTCGATTCTACTGGCTTCACATGAGAGATGACGTCGAGTCTTGGTGTAGGAAGTGCACAACTTGCACTGCGACCAAAGGACCAACAGCAAAACCAAGGAGCGCTATGAAGCAGTACAACGTGGGTGCCCCTTTCGAGCAAATTGCGAATGATATCTCACGACCATTTCCAAAAACCAACGACAACAACAAATACATGTTGGTCATCATGGATTACTTCAGCAAGTAGGTGGAAGTCCTTCCAATTCCAAACCGAGAAGCAACAACCGTCATTGAGTAGCTTATCAATAATTGGATCAGCAGATATGGAGTTCCCTGTGAGTTTCATTCCGATCAGGACCGAAACTTCGAATCACAGATATTTCAAGGCATATATGCGGCACTGGGAGTAAGAAAAACCAGGACGCAGTCAGACGGAATGGTCGAAAGGTTCAACCGAACTATGAAAGAGCATTTATCGAATGTCGTTAGTAGTTAGCTAGTTGCGAGATTGGGACAAATATGTACAAACCTTTCTCATGAGTTATAGATCGGCTAATCACGAGACGACAGGCCATTCTCCAGCAAGAATTATATTTGGACGAGAGATACGATTACCAGCCGATCTGCGATTCGGAATACCTCCAGACGCCATGGATAAGACTGAAGACTACATAGCCGAATGGAGAAATCGCCTCGATGAGATTCATCATTTGGTTCGAAAGCAAATCAAAGTATCAAGTGACAGAATGAAAACAAGGTACGACGTTCGAGCCAACGCATCCGGATTTAATGCACGCGATAACGTGTGACTTTATAATCCTCATCGGCAAAAAGGAAGGTCTCCGAAGTTGCAGCAACATTGGGAAGGACCGTATAAGGTTCTCACAAGAATTAACGACGTTGTCTATAGGATTCAGTGAAGACCGAACGCCAAGGTGAAAGTGGTACATCGTGACCGACGGGCGACTTTTGTTAACTCAGAAGACCAGTGAACTTAGTTCGGGACGAACTAATCTAGGCGGAGAGTAGTGTGACACGTATGACAATCAGTACTAGAATATTCTAGAAAGTCCAAAATAAAGTACTAGAATATTCTAGAAAGTACTGGAAAACTGGAGACTATGAACAGTAGAAAATTCGAGGTTATGGAACGGACGGAAACGAATCGCCGAATCAGAATGAGGAAACGGTATAAATACGTCGCATGCAGTCGAATAAGAAGAAAATAAGAAGTAAGCAGTAAAAGACGCGATAAGTACGGAAGCGATAAGTCAAGAAATCGTTAAGTGTACGGTAAAAGTAACGGTTGTTATTAACGGACTAATAAAGTGTTATATTAATTCAAAATTGATTTAACGGCTCTTACTTATTAAAAATAATTAATCCAGCGAACCCTAAGCTCGCTACAATATCATATAAAGTAGCGTTATAGTTTATTAAATTGTATAATATCAATTGCCGTACGTCTCGCAGTGCTTCGAACAAAGTTCTGAGCCATTATCCATTACCACTTATAGGTGTTTTGATTATGATCTGCGAGGTGACTCACTACCAACACCAGGCCCTTTCTTAGCATTTAAAACCCGCACTACGATTTTTATGGCATGACATTTCAGTTCAACAAACCCGAGGAATTGATCCCTAAGAACTCTTATGTGGGCGAGATTTGCCTCACACAAGAGTGAATAATTTTATCAATTGATTTCAAATCGATAACGAACTCGTATTGATTCCGAAACCTTCCCTAAGTTAATGATGTTTTGTACGGAAAGTGAAACACATATAATAATGCCACACGCTGCCCCTCAAAAATTTTATGTGGCATTATATGTGGCCGAGTTATTTGGTAGCTGGTAGTTCGAAGCTATATAGAAAGCACACATTCCATGAATCGAAATGTCTTGGCAAGGATACTAAGGCCATAAACAAATACGTAAAATTTGCCCATCATGAGAATAATCCTACTGAGTTTGCACCTGACGTACCATAATATTAGTTTCAGATTCATTAAACGACCTCCCGTCTCTCCTGCTCCTACACACACATACACCCACACACACACAAACACGCGTCCCGCCCCGCGATGGAATATCTAAAAGAAAGTTCCACGGGGATCAACGGGAATATGAGCCTGGCGGGAGGTGGTTTTAGTCGGTAAAAGCCTCTGGATCGGTCTAGAGGTATCTTTTGAAGATTTCCACCTTCTACCGAAACCAAAAAAAAAACCAACACGCGACCAGTTTATTGACTTAATGACCACATTCAACCGAAATCACTTACCTTAGTCAAATAATATGCCGTCATACCCTCTCGTCCTTCGTGACGTTGTCCTTTCGTTAAAGTTAAACTAATAATTGCATCAGCTAACAAGTGTTGTGGCGGATTAATTTGTTCAACAAGAAGACGCTTCGAGCTGTGTATTGCTAATACACACTGAGGATATTGTTGTGGATCTTCAATACCCGTATGCCAATGGTTAAAGGCGAGACATACTAGAAGATATATGTCGCGCTCAAGCATTTTATGACAGCCCACGAAGCCACGAACCTAGATGATAACATCAGATCCTATAATTATATAAAAAATGTCTCCTACCTGTCGTTTGCTATGCTCAACTAATCGACCAACTTCAGGGCTAGCTGGAGAACGTGTACGAAAAATTACCACACACAAATCAAGCTGTGATCTTTGGGATTTCTCTGAATTCCGTTGTCCTTCCTGAAATAATGTGAATTCAGCTTCCGTCGGCTCGAGTACAGTCAATAGTACACAAGACAATGAACACAATGGTTGAAGAGTACCCTTTAATACCAATAAATGAAATCAATATTCAAAACGAAATATTATTTTATATTTTCATTTGACACGATAATAAAAAATATTACCTGAAGTCGCACTTCGTTCCACCCGGAACGAACCTTACAAATATCAATGCAGTCGAAATAATTAAGAAGATCTTCAAAGGAAATCCAAAATACACCCTCGGATGCTCCGTGGGGCATTAAAATCTCTCTTAGTTCATCAGTCCACACAGCTGAATCATCCGACCAGTCACCTCGCCATGAATAATGACCCCAGGGATTTCTTAATTTTAATAGTCTATGGCCATGAATATCTTTTACATCGAGAACAGAATATGCATGTCTAGGTCGAAGTCCTTTTCTTTGGTACTCATCTTCGTCTACTTTCATATTTCCACCTCCACAACTGGCTCCCATAAGGAACTTAACACATCTTGAACTTAGTAACTGTGCCCAAATTAAGTCTTTATCGAGTTCATCCTCACTAGGCATTGGAAGTGAGCTAGGTTGCAGTGGAATACTTTCACATGGTGCGCCAGTTAAAGTTGCTAAGCCCTCTATAGCCCGCCCTGAAACAAGAGCTTCATAACAGCCATGAATCTTTGCAACAGCTTTCTCAATCAACGGCACCCATAATTGTTTTCTTTTGGCTTGGGAATACACTAGGTGTCCTCTCTTATCACATGGTAATAAATCATCGACTAGAACAGTTGTCCATTTACCGTCCTTACACAGACGCACTTGATATGCACCCTGTGGACAAATTTCCTTAGTTACTAGCACTTCTTTCACCAAATCTTCGCGTTCGGCTAAAACAGCTAAGGCGCTTAAAAGCCAACAATTCCCTAGGACACCTTGACATATATCTGATGGCAGTGGTGTTCGAAACACTGCCCAAGGTGGGAATGCACCTCCATCACAGTTTATCTCATGTGGTCGTCTCCATTGTACAACTGGATTTCCTTCACCTCCACCATTTGGATTATAATATAAACTCTTTGGGGCTGGAGGAAATGAGTCATCAACGAAGAGTTCATTATTTTCCCTGCAATACTGAATAATATTCTCCCATTTATTCCTCGCTTCACTTTCTTCTATCTGGCGCAAGTTCTCCATTAATTTGCTTTCTTGTCTATTCATATCAACCGTGATGCTGGCCGTCGCGACTGGATCTGATGTGATGGTATTCGCCAAACCACGCGGACTTGAACATATATCGCATACAACGCTCGCTGAAGAATTTTCATATGTGCATGCTGGGCATTGCCAAGTTTTAATTGATATTGAGGAGCCACTGCTACTATGACGATTGACATTAATTGATGTCGAGGAAGATGGTCGTGACACTACAGCACCTGTGCTATGGCGCTGTAAAAGAGAAACTATGACTGTTTGAACATGTATTGTCCAGGAAGGGCTAACTTTGTCTGGTTATTTTTAAAATGATTGTAATTTTCAGTCGGAAGTCTAAATGAATAATCTATGAGCGGCGTATGACAGTGAACACCAATATGCGACCATTTGTTGCTATACGTAACATCGATCAGGAAGGTTTTACAAATTCATCGACTATTTCTTCCATATAACCTTTGGTTGACCAGAAAATTTATCATCATCATCATCGGCACCACAACCGGGATGCGGTCTTGGCCTATTTACCAAGTCTCGAGGCTTGTTACATTTTCCATATTAATTTGTTTTTACGGGCAAGGTTATTAGCCTTGCGCCAATTTATGCAATGTATTGATTAGAAAAAAAATCCATGTACTTTAAATTAAAAGGAGATTTATTACCACAGAATAGAGAAACAGGCGTATGATAAAACAATAAATTCGAACAGGTAGTCACAAGTATTTCCAACTTGTCAACCAGCCTCTCGACAAACTATGAAGAACATTTCTTCTTATAAAAACATTTCCATGCCAATGGATATGTTAATTGAAAGGAAATACCGAATATAGTTTGAAGAAACACAACAAAACGCACGTCATGAATTTAAGCAAAATATTCGTACAGAACTGGCGCAAGGCTAATAACCTTGTCCGTAAAAATAAATTATTATGGAAAATTTAACAAGCCTCGAGACTTGCTAAATGAGGCCAAGACCGGATCCCGGTTGTAGTGCCGATGATGATGATGATGATTCGTACAGAACTGATAAATTTGAGGCGGGGAAGAAAGGCCAACCATTAGTCATAAAAAACGCAACGTGCTTTTTTGCAATTTCATGTAAAACGATGTATTCTAATGTAGGATTAATATTACAATCACGTGCATTTTAACCTCTCCAGTCGAAGCTGGCCCACGTTGTAAAACAATAATTACCTTCGGAATAGCACCAGAAGCCGATCGATCATGCCTGGGCGATGGACTCCTAGATGTTCTTGGTGTCGGTGGAACAAGATTAGAGTGGATTCCTGAATTATGCTGTTGCGGTGACGCACTCGGTATTTGATTGCCACTAATCGCTGGTGATGTTGTTGATGGAGATACAGATCCAAAATTGCTTGTACTTAAAGATGCTAATACTTGTCGATTGTGTAATGAAGCGTGAGTTTTATTGTTATGATGATGATGTCCGCTACTAGTATGTGCCGGTGTTGATGTGTATGGCCGAAAATTTGTTTGCTGCCCAGATATGATTGGAATAGAGCGAGCTGATTTGCATGCAATGCAAATATTAGAGTTCAAGGAGTTTTTAAGAGTACACTGATTACAAGACCAAAATTCTCCTTTCCTCAGAGTCATATCCTCGACCGAAGAAATACTCTTTAGTTTCGAACCTCCACACACCACACATGCCATAGAGAGATGAGAATTGACTAGAGTGCATTTCTTGCAAGTCCATTCTTGTTCCGGATGTGAAGATGTTGTTCCTATAAGAAATGATTTGGAACATAAAACGATTTTTCAGGACTGAGTAATGAAGTGATCTGTTTATGCCAATATTTTCTCTAAATGTATATCGGGTTACCCAATAGGGACTTGACAACTTTTTTTCGGTAGCAAATTTTTATAATTTGCAGACGTTGTTCGTTCGTGTACTTAACTATGATGAAAATGTTGAGTTTGCTGAATATATTGACGGTAACAGTTCGATGATTAGTGAAAGGGTGCGTTCACAAATTAAATTCAAGGTTGTCAAGTCCCTATTGTATAACCCTAGGGTTTTCCAATAGGGTCTTGACAATTTTTTTTCGGTAGTAAATATTTATAATTTGCATATGTCGTTCGTTTGTGTACTTAACCATGATGAAAATGTTGAGTTTACTGAATAAATTGACAGAGACAGTTCGATAATTAGTGAAAGGGTGTGTTCATAAATTAAATTCAAAGTTCTCAAGTCCCTATTGGAAAACCTGATACATATATTTATTTATTCCATGATTGTGTGTTGGGTGAATCCTATTGTAGCGTTTCTACGAACCGCACAACCAATTATAGCTTGAGATGTCCTTACCTTTATTCATTACACGTGCCCACAGACACGTGTCCCAAGAGTCATGGCCATTCCTGTAACAATCAACAACGTTGAACCCGATACCAAAAAGCAAGCAACTTAACGTTCCAAAAGCTTCCAATATCTAGTTCAACGTTTCACCCATCATATTCAAAAACAATTGAAAAGTCCAGAAATGCACAATCTTCAATTCCGAACATCTGGCCGATGTTTCCATGAAATACCATGTCGGTAAGTAAACCGAACAAGGGATACATTCTCGGATAGCTAACTTCAATTAGCACCTAAATCCCTCGCATGATCTAATGCTAAGGTACACTTGTTGCGCCGCTGATTAGCAGCCATAGAGCCATAAACTATAAACACTATCCCAGATAGATGTTTATGAGTGAAAGGCAACAAAAGAATTACATTCCATGGTTCCTATCCCATCTGAATTGCATGGAACCCTTTTCTTCATACCAGATATGCTGGATAAATAAAACCAGCGAAAGATCGGAGAATAAGCGGCGGCACCCGATCTATAATCAAAGGCAAAAAAAAAGATACCGACCACCAACAGCGAATGTAATGATAATGATCACGAGGAAGATTGCTCCTTTTTCAGATCCGATGGGAAATTCTCCTTTGAGATGCAAAGGGAAATTTTATGTTGTTAACAGATACCTTGGGAAATTATGTGCAGAGATGCGCTGGGAAGATTTCCCTCACGGATGGGGAATGAGGTCTTTAGTTAATCAGTCTTGGAGTAGTGGCCACATAGAGAACACAATCGAGGAGGTGTTACTTTGTCAACTCAAACTTACGTTGATGGTAAGAACGAGTTGTGTTATAGTGTTGTTCCGAGCTTGTTCAGTGTTGCATAAAGATAACTTTTAGTATCGCGCGAACGTTCCGAAACATGTAATTACAATCGAACCCAAAAGAACTAGGAAATGAGGATACATATGTGATCACCTTAAGTGAAAGATTAACTGAATAACTTCTATCTATTAGCGCTGGGGAAACGTCCAACTCACATATTAATTACGTGTAGAATGTCACTGGTGCTAATCTGAAGTGTGAAAATAAATTGTCTTACTGGAATAAACAACCACTATATCTCTGCGTTTCATTTGTACCCGTGTTCACTCAGTGTGTATATTTTTCCTCGGCGGAGTCAGTGTTCGGCGGAACACGACAACAACATTCGACAGAGGTCGGCCACGCTATCACATCGAAGGCGCGTGGCCGACCTCTGTCTATTTTACATATATTATCACGGGTGCTGTTCTTCGGAGATTCTTGGCATTGTTCCACGCAATTCGGTATATATGCGCTCCACAAGACAATCCGACGGATCGCACCCGTTTGTGGTTCATCTCCCGACGGCGCGAACATCCCTGTATCAGAACTCGTTCCGTTACAGAGCGGGGAAGCTGTGGAACTCCCTTCCCACGCGAGTGTTCCCGGAGCGTTACAACCTGCAACTGTTCAAAAAGAACTGCAACAGTTATTTGATGGCATCTCGGGGCGCCCACTCGACGCTATAGGTTCGCCTCTCCCGAGAGTAGTCTAATATATAAAAAAAAAAAAAAAAAAAAAAAAAAAAAAAAAAAAACAATCCGCCAAACTATCATACTGGCACTAAACGAACAATTTGCGTTTAAGTTATCTAAAAAGATGTCATCATCCGACAATGCCATCCGGTTACAAACTGACTTAGATAACGTTTCAATTTGGTATCAACAAATTTTCTTGAGTAAAATATATCACATGTCAATCTACTATCAAGTCCCTGCAACCTGCCACCAGGAACCAGCTACATCGTCCGCTCAAGAACTCAAGAGAAAATGCCAAGTAAGTCCCTTTCACTTATAACAAATCATATATTCAAATATATTAACTATATAAACTATATTAAATGTAAATTGTGTGATAAAAATATAACAATTTTGGCGCAGCCGGTTACCACCAGCTGAGATTGTATCAAATCCGTCGGGGATACAAATCCAGTGGTGGGAAGAGCCCCGAGGTTCTTACGCACCTACATCGACTAGCGGAACTAGCGGCTAGAAGAAATAAAAATATAAGCCGTATAATAAATAAATAAAATAAATAAGCATATTGGTTCTCCTTTTTTCCTTTTGTTTTCCAATTACAGGAGAGAGGACGAAATCAACGTTGGGAGGAAGATTTATAGAATAAATTATACCCAAATATTTTCTGTTGTTTCTGGTGTTCTCTTTTCAGGTTTTTGTATTTTCTTTCCTTCTTTGCTTTTCCACAGGTAGCTAGATTGGTTCTTGTCACTCATCCTTGGGACGTTTGTCTATATTGGTTCTTGCCCCTCATCGTTGGGTTGCTAACTTCTAATCGTGTCGGATTCGCCAACGAATACTCGCGAATTAGGTTAGAATAATCCGGGTAGCCACTCCTTACGGAAACCATAAACGCGCGTAAAGCATTACCGTTGATGCAAACGAGGAGCCACTCAAGGAGACTATCCGCGGAAATTAGAACAGAGGAACCGATTGCCGCTATGCTGGGTGCAGAAAAAATGTTGGACCTAGTCCAAAACAATGTGGCAGTCTTCAGTGGCCAGAAAGGTCGTAACGCAGCGAGGGAACTGCATAATTTCCTCGAAAGCTGTGACAGAACGCTGGACTATTTGTCAGAAGAGGGGGGAAAAAATGTTCCTGCGGTGGCTGCCCATGCGATTAAGTGGGAAAGCTCGCCGCATGTTTAAGGAAAACCTCCCAACAACTTTCAAGGAGTTCGAACAACGATTCCGGAGTACGCTACTGCCACAGATGTCATATGAAGAGGTACATTCAAAACTCTCTCATATGCGACAATCCCGCTAAGATGTCGCAGATTTTACGCAATGCATAACGCAAGCAGTAACGGACTGCAATGAGGCGGCAATACGTAAGTATGGGAATACGAATAGCGTAGCGTTCGCCATCCAGATCGAAAGACTGGCAAAATCAGTATTGATGGTAGGCATCAGGAACGACCAACTCACACATCTGATAGTGGAATCAGAAAAAGGCCCCCTAGATAGGATTATTGCTAGGGTTCTCGAATTAGAGAAAACAGAGAATGAGATGAGGAGCGAGAGTGAATGGTATAGTAATGAAATACCAACGAAGGTACACACATACCATGACCAGTCACCTTCACCTGAAAAGAACGACATACACCATGCACCCATCTCATCAAATAGGCCCATGCAAAAAAATAACCCATTCTACTGTTGGGAGGAGAACAGGATCCCCCAGAGAAAACAAATAGGGGTTCAGATAGGACCTACGGGGAAACTTGACCAAACCCCCAGGAATCGAGGCAAAGACAAAATAGGCCTGTAAACGATGGGTCTCGGGTTGTAGGGACACATAATAGGAATTCTAACACTAGGTTCCTAGAGCGATCTCACCCTGTTACACGCACACAACCTGGGAAAACCCGCTTAGGTCAGGAACACCACCACATTCTTCCAGAAGACCAACAGGGTCCAAACCAAAAAAGCCCGAAGTAGCACGGCACCTTCAAGGAGGCGCAGGTGATTATTACAGTGACTCCTCTAGTCAAGGCAGGGACAAGCGTGCACCACACCCATGGGTTGCACGCATGACTTGCACTTTCTGCAATAGGAAAGGGCATTTGTACGACGAATGCCTTCGACGCCGAAACACACCGTTGTGTACGAAGTGTGATCGATGTGGGCACGATGCCCAAGACTATCGGACACTAAGTACACAAATAAAGACGGATAATCCCGTACCTACACAACCAAGGTCGCAGAACCAACGGAAGTCACCCGTGAATGCCGCAAATCAAGGGCAAGGATGACCATCTACGTCGAAACAACCAACAGCGTCGAATCGTCGAGTGTACAGCATTCGATGTTGTTGTGAGTTTTGTGTCCGAAAGGGTCACACGTGGGACGAGTGTCGTATCAAAGCAATGTGGGTAAAACCACAAAAGCCAACAGACACACCCAATGTAGTTAAGTCTGTACCCCGCGACCACACCCCACCGACCTGCACGGTCAATACAGAATGGCAAACAGTCCAAAGAAGAAAAAATTCGAAGGACAATAAACAGCCACGCGACAAAGGCGGTGAACAGACTCGAGCCAAGGGTAGTACTAGTTCGAGCAGTACTGAACACTCGGGGGCTAGAAAAATAAAACACCGCCAGCACTGATTACAACGCCATCGACCCGAGTCGAACCGTAGCCAGTCGAACGCAACCGCACGCGAGGTAGGTCCGTAACACTATTATAGGCAAGAGGCATGATTGTGTTGACATAATATTACATCAACTACTGGATGGTAACATCGAATGTCCAGCATTGCTTCAAGTTATCTCTCTTAACCCCAATTCTCGCAACGCCATACCCATCCCTTTATTCCACAGCAACGACACTACAGAAATATATGAAGAAAAGAAGAAAAGAAAAAAATCCCTATCTTACACAACTATTGCAGACGCTCACTATTGATTTGTTAAAACAACAAGGCTCCCGGAGTCGATTGCATACTCGCGGAACATATTAATCGTCGAATGGTCCACCAGTTAATCAAAACAATATGGGATAAGGAAGTCGCTCCGGAAGAATGAAAAATCTCAATAAACATCCTTATTTTCAAAATGGACGACAGATCTGACTGCGACAACTACAAAGAAATATCATTGTTCCCAGTCACATACAAAATACTAACAAATGTCATATGAGAAACACACTATATGCAGAAGAAATACTGGGAGACGACCAGAGTGAATTCCGGAGGAACTGGTCGAAAAGCGACCGAATGTTTACAATCAGGCTATTGTTGGAAAAGAAGTGGGAATTGGGAGAGACGATCCACCTACTTTTTATTTGCTTCAAAAGAGCCTACAACTCCATCGCAAGGCAAAGACTATACCATATTGTAGTTGAGCTGGGAATCCCGGTAAAATATACCCCTCTCAACCAAATCTGCATGAACGAAAATAGTTAGAATAGAAAATCACCTCTCAGAGAAGAAAACAGATTCTGTGTATGCGAGAATAAAGTTTTAAGGAGTATGTTTGGCGCTAAATATGATGAAGATGCAGTACAATGGATGAAACTACACAACACTAATATGAAAGAGCTAAACCCCAAACAACCTCGCTTATTAGAAACTTTGACGTGGTGCGGGGGCTTAAACTACAATGAATCACTCAGGCTATGCTGACATAAGCATACGCTTCCAGTAGCACCACCCATGTCAGACAGGCTAGCGAGGAGTAATACACAAGATCTGCCACTCCTAATCCAGAGTGTTACGCAGCCAGGGGTATACCGGCTGTATAATAATGGCGCCTCTCTGACACCGGGTCGAATCAGAGCAGTAAGCAGACCTTACCATATCAAAAAGAGGCTCTGATATGGCGGACTATTTGAAACCCCCAAGACTCGTGGGAACAAAAATGAATAATCAATACACGAAAAACCCGGTAGGCGTAGATGTGATGAGCAGACACTGCCAAAGGGAACAAATCATCAAGAAACCACCGACTCGACAAAAAGAAGACGTAGGGAAAAACGGAAAAAACATGATATATGCGTCGGGACGTGGAATGTTCGAACATTATATAAACCAGGCGCGGTACAGACGGTCGTAGAAAACGCAAAACAATATAAAATGGACATCGTCGGGCTTCAGGAAGTCCGACTCCCACATCAAGTAATCGAAACCAACGGGCTTACACTGGTGTGTGGAGGTACCGACACACATAACCTCGGAACCGGCTTCATCATAAGCAAGAAGATTACGGCCCATATAAATTCTGTGAAATTTATTAATGACCGAATGTCGGTGCTAAAAATACAGAGCCCATGGTACGATTATGTGTTTATAAAGGTAGACGCCGCAACAGAATCTCCCCACGTAGAAACGAAGGACACGTTCTACGAGACCCTAGAGGAAGTATTTGATGGGATCTCATCATTCGAAATCCTCCTCCTGGACCTCAACGCGAAAATCGGAAAGGAAGATATCTTCCAACCAACTATAGGTAAAAAAACCTACACGACGTTTCAAATGATAATGGAATTCGATTTATCACATTCGCAGGGTCAAAAGATCTGAGAGTGAAAAGTAAGATGTTCAAGCACAAGCAAATCCGTAAGGCCATATGGATATCGCCCGACGGCGTAACGCGTAACCAAATAGACCACTTCCTCATAGACAAAAGAACCACTTAGAATATCCTTGACGTAAGATCATATAGAGGAGCAGATTGCGACTCCGATCATCTTCTAGTGATGGGCAAAATTAGGAATAGGCTCGCAGCAAACCCACATTGGCAGTTACGGGAGAGGAGCAAAAAGTTCGACACTGATAAACTAAAAGACCTGTGCAAACGGGCCGAATATCAAGACGAACTAACGAATAGATTTAGCATCCTAGAGAATGACAGTAGTGAGGAAGAGGAAGCCAATAGTGTGGACACTAAATGGGCATCGATCAGAGACACAATCAAACAAACAGCCCAAAAGGTATTAGGATTTAAGAAAACAATTAAGTCCAAACCTTGATTTGACGATGAGTGCAGGGCGAAAATCGAACAACGCAAACGCCTCAGAATGATCCACTTAGAAGCATATGATGAAGTCAACGCAGTAAGATACGCGACAATTCGGAAAGAGACAACCAAACGCAAAAAACGCGAATGGGAGAAGACTCGGATCAAAAAAATCATAGAAAATGCCAGAGCAAAGAACAGCAGAGGTATGTATGCCGGCATAAATTCAATTAGAAATGGCTACCAAGGGAGAGCCAAAATAATCCGAGACACAAACGGGTGTCTGGTGACAGAAACAAAAAATATCGTGACAAGATGGAAGCAGTACTTTGAAAACCTGCTCAATGTGCGCACCCATCAACCACAAATGAACGCACCAGACGTACATACAGCCGATCCACAGATCCCAGAGCCCTCTTTCGACAAAGTTGTAGACGCGATAAACCGACTGAAAAACAACAAAGCTCCCGGAGTCGACTGCATACCGGCAGAGCTTGTGAAGCATGGAGGAGGGGCAACCGCTCGAAAGATCCTCTAACTGGTTAAAACAATATGGGATAAGGAAGTCATTCCGGACCAATGGAAACCCTCAATAGTCATCCCCATTTTCAAAAAAGGCGACCGATCTGACTGCGAAAATTACAGAGGAATATCATTGCTCCCAACCACATACAAAATATTAACAAATGTCATACTGGCAGGAATCACATCGTACGCAGAAGAAATATTGGGAGACTACCAATGCGGATTCCGTAGGAACCGGTCAACAAGCAACCAAATGTTCACAATAAGGCAACTGCTGGAAAAGAAGTGGGAATACCGAGAGACGGTTCACCAACTGTTCGTTGACTTCAAAAAAGCCTACGACTCAGTCGCAAGGCAAAGGCTCTACCATATTGTGGTTGAGCTGGGGATCCCGAAAAAATATGTCGCCCTCATTCAAATTTGCACGAACGAAAACAAAGGGCGAGTTAGAATAGAAAACCATCTCTCAGAACCATTTGAAATTCGGGACGGACTAAAACAGGGGGATGGCCTCTCACCATGTCTCTTTAACCTTGTCCTCGAGTATGTCATCAGAACGGTACAAGACGACAACATGGGCGGATCATCCCTCAACGGGGTCACACAAGTGCTCGCATATGCGGATGACATCCCCGTTGTGGGCCATAATTTAGAAACTGTAAGTAGAAACAGTGAAATCATCATGCAAGTAGCAAAAGAGGTGGGCCTAGAAATAAATGAAGACAAAACAAAATACATGATTACGGCGAGAGCAGGTGGGCCTCAGGCAATACATATAAACGTCAGAGGCAAGATATTTGAAAAAATTAAGGAATTAAAATATCTGGAAACGATACTGACGACCAGAAACGAAATGTCGAAGGAAATTAACAAAAGACTACACTCCGGTAACGCTAGTTGGCACGCAGTCAGTAAACTGCTGAAATCCAAACTGCTATCACGTAATATAAAGCTCCGGGTCTATAGAACCATAATCATGCCGATTGTTCTATACGGATGCAAAACATGTGCTCTCACAAAACGAGAAGAAAACAAATTCCGCGTATTCGAGAATAAAGTTTTAAGGGGTATCTTGGGCGGTAAATATGACGAGGATGCAGGACAATGGAGAAAACTCCACAACCGTGAATTGGAAGAGCTATACCGAAAACCTACAATAGTGAGAGTAATCAGGTCGCGAAGATTACGATGGGCTGGACAGTGGCGCGAATGGGCAACGATAGGACCGTGCGTAGAATTCTTGACGGTAGACCAACGAGAAAGAGACCGACAGGACGGCCCGGACGGAAATGGGAGGACAATGTTGGGTTTGACCTTGAGGAGATCGGATCGGATGGTCAAGCGTGGAGGGAGAGCGCACAGGACAGGGAACGATAGCGGAGTCGAGTCGGCGAGGTCATGAACTTCCGGGGTGCTACAGGCCAGTAAATAGTAATAGTATATTATAATAAACCCCAAACCAACAATAGCGAGTACGATTAGAATTTAGATATGCTGAGCATGTAGCGAGAATGGGCAACGACAGAACCTAATGTAAAACTTTTGATGGAAGCCCAACGGAAAAGAGACCGATAGGAAGGCCACGGTGTAAGCTTGAGGAGGTCGGATCACAGGGCGAAGCGCGGAGGGAAGGTGCACAAGACAGGGAACGCGTAGCAGAGTCGGGGAGGTCATAAACTTTCGAGGCCCTACAGACCGGTAAATAGTCGTTTAAATAGCATTCTTATTTTGTTGGTAGTGACTTTAAAATCAAATCTATGAATATACCATAAATAGAATTAACTCGGGAACACTTTCATGTAATCATTCTTAACAACCTTCGTCGTGAATTCTCTCAACAAAAGAGCGCCAAACTCAAATCAACATTTAGCAATGAAGCACCACGGATTCAATTGTGGTCGTTGTTTGCTCAACAATAAAAGCTGTGAAAGTCGGACAAATTAGTCATTATACCATAAAACTTCGATGCTGTGGGTGAACTGATAATGGTAGGTCGACATATGATATACTGTGAGATTCCCCTGGGTAAAAATATTTTGCCGTAAAACAGGATTTGTTCACGTTGGATCTCAAAATGTTGACCACTTTTGGAGTGGCATGAATATTATAATAAATGGTTTCAGCGAATAGAAAAGTATATTGTTCATCATAGAAAGTACTTTGAAAAACAAAGCATTATTGTTGAGAATTTCGTCATCGATTTCAGAAATTACTGTGTACAGCTTAATAGCATTTATTCAGCAATAATGTGAATGAATGAGTAAAATATTAAAAATTACACATTATTTGGTGAACGGAAAAGCATAAACACGAAATTATGATTAACAGAAAACTATCTGATAAATAATAAGACTGATATAAACACTAAGCTGAAATCGACAATTTAGATACAACACAAAAAATGAATTAACTCACCAGTTACAAATTGCAAATCATCATCTAAATCTTGTTCAAATGTTGCAATCGGAACTTCTACAATTGAGGGTACTTCGTCAAAAGCATGCGATGATTTGGATTGTCCCATCTTAGAACTACATTTGAGTTCTTTTCGCGATTCTGCGACAGAGAACATACATTAAATATATTTTATGTATATATTCAATTTCGATTTTAGGAATACCAATGGATGGGGCAACAGTATCACCAATTTTTGTTACTGTTATTAAACTTGGTTGCGTCAGGGATGGTTGACTTCTTGTCGACTCGCAGATATCACATTGTTCTACCCATATACGGTTGTAAGCATATGAGCACTTTGTGCAAGTCCACATCCGAGGAGGAGTTGATGATGGATTGTTACCATTATTGGTTGATGTCGCGTTTGTTAAAATGCCTTTTGTTGTTGAAAAATGTGATGAACTAAAACAAAGGTTACACAAATATAAATGAATATTATAACATACGATACGGAAGCCATTCAAAATTCTAAAAACAAGATTAAAAGCACATAAGAGGAGAAAACTAAAACAAACCAATTATTATTTAATGTTATTTTATTAACATAATTTAACATTACAATATAATTAACTAAATGCCATATAAACACAATAGATCAAGATATTTTATCCGAACTCTCTCAAAGGCTTTGATTATTATCTGATAAAATAAAACAACTTCACCGACAATTTTATTATTATTATTCGACTAAAATTGACCGACAAAATTTGGTCTTGTTCGGAAATTGCGTCATTTCACAGGAATGAAAGTTACCAAAATTTGCATTAGTAATACGTAAATTTCAAATAAGGATATGCTCCGACTCCAAATTGGAATATGATGCAATAAACTCCAATTAATTGCCTTAGAAAGTAGAAAATGTTGACGACAATCTGACAGACGGCAGTTGGTAAGCGTACGACTAACGCTTTCCTAGAGATCACGCTGGGTTTAAGATAAAATTAGATAGTGTTATAAAATATTTGCCATCAATGATAGGAACGCAGCCAAAATTGACAAAGTTCTCAAGAAACAATCAATGCAACAATCTACCATTACTAATATAATTTTATTATGGAATTGCGACTCAGTCAGTAAGATCTTGAATTTTCAGCTTAAAATAAATCAATGATTATATTCCTAAAAAATAAATAAATGGGAGAAGCTGAAGCAGAAGACAAGAATAGGTGTGAAAACATTTGTAGAACGCCAGGGTTGGAGCTAACAATTAGGTTAGAACGGAAGAGGAATTGCCGAGCCATCGTTAGTGTTTCACCCTATTAGAGATAATTTGGGCGCAATCCTGAGCTCTAGCGCCGGCGCTAGTTTCGTGAATAAATTTGAGATCGTATTAGAATTAAAATCATTAAATCTAGATGTTACGTAGACTATTAAATCTATGTGGGGGGATGGGAGCGAACATACAGGGCAAAGTTACTGATTGCTTTCAATCCGGCGAAGGCCAGGACGATCCTTGTCCCTGTTCAATCCAAGTTGACATGCAGTCTCCACGTGACACCCCTGGGTAGCTATTTTGGCACGCGTCAAGTAGTGAACCAATGCATGCAGCGACATCCTGAGAAAGTTTGGCGCAAGGCTAATAACCGTGCCCCTAAACATGAATTATTATGGCAAATTTAACAAGCCTCGGATATGGACCGGATACACGACGACGACCACGGTAACGAAAATGGGTAAACGATTTAAAAAATATTTCATGGAATGCCCGCTCACTATACAGAGCTCGAGGTGCACAGCAGCTAGTCGATGCCCTATCCGAATATAAGGCTGACATAACAGCATTACAAGAAATAAGATGGACGGGGAGTGGTGTTATTCAAAGAAACGAGTATGACATTTATTACAGCTGTCATGCAAAACACCATGTGCTCGGGGTAGGCTTTCTAGTCAGCCAAAAACTGAAGCCTGCCATCGTCGGCTTTGATGCAATAAACGAAAGGCTATGCACTCTTCGCGTGCGAGGCAAGTTTAAGAACATAAGCCTCATAAACGTTCACGGACCTACAGAGGAGTCCCCTGACGACGAAAAGGAACAATACTACGAGAACGTTGAACGGGCCCTCAATGCCTGCCCAAGATACGATGTGAAATCGTTCTTGGTGATTTGAATGCAAAAATAGTTCGGGAGCCGGTTTTCAGGCACTACATAGGTTCCCATAGTTTGCACGAGAACACTAATGACAATGGACTACGAGTCATCGAAATGGCAGCATCGAAAAACTTGGTCGTTGCATGTACCAGGTTTCCGCGTAAAGATATCCACAAAGCCACCTGGGTATCACCTGATGGAGCCACTTGCAACCAAATGGACCACGTATTGATAGATCGCCGCCGCTCTTCGAGCCTAATGACGGTACGAACGTACCGAGGTGCCAACGTCGACTCAGATCACTATCTTGTTGGTACAGTTTCCGAGCGCGGATCGCCTTACGGAGACGTATTGCATCCGTGGATCAGGTTCGAATCAACACGGCTGCCTTCGGCAATGAGAATACCAGTAACACCGTTGGTCATGCGTTAAGACTCGCCCTTGAAGAGCTCGACGGGGGGAGAGTATGTCCTGGGGCCGGAATGCCTGGCGTAGAAGAGAAATGGACACCCCTTAAGAATACTGTCATTAGTACTGCCAACTCCATCTTAGACAGTAGTCGTAGAGATCGGAACGACTGGTTTGATGATGAGTGCAGACTAGCGACTGAACGTAAGAATGCTGCATACCGGGCAATGCAGCAGTCTCATAGGACGCGGGTGCGCGAAGAGAAATATAAAGAGCTCAGAAGATCTGAAAAAAGACTTCACATACAAAAGAAAAGTGCCTGGGAAAAATACCTTATCTGTGAAATAGAGAAAAGTGGAGAGCGTGGTCCGCACCATGACGCGGTACACACCACGTTGCACTTACCGCAAGGATAAAGATGGGTAATCTGATCATCGATCCTGAAGGCATTCTGGAGCGATGGGAAGTGTACTTTAATGAATTGCTAAATGGTCAGCTCACAGAAGAAGTGGAGGCTCCACCAACGCAAGATCAAGACCAAATGCTGCCGCCACAAAGCATTGAGGAAACATTAAAAGTCATTAGACAGCTCAAATCAAATAAAGCCCCTGGAGCTGATGGCATACCAGCTGAGCTGATCAAACAAGGAGGGACAGCGTTATATCACGCAATTCATGAGATCGTGGTGCACGTATGGGAGCAAGAGGAGATGCCGGAAGATTGGCGTCGTGATATAATTTGCCCCATACATAAGAAGGGAGATATCACACTATGCAGCAACTATAGGGGTATAACATTGCTGAGTACCGCCTATAAGATACTCTCCACCATCCTACAAGATCGGATAGCCCCACACGCTAAAGTCAGCATTGGTCAATATCAGTGTGGCTTCATCCCAGGCAAATCAGCAATTGATCAGATATTCACCCTTAGGAAGGCGTAAAAATAGCGGGATTGCTGTCCAAACCAATAAACATCTTTAATGGACTCCGACATGGGGACGGTCTGGCCTGCCTCCTCTTCAACACGGCGTTGGAGAAAGCAATCCGTGACTCTTGCGTCACAACTAGAGGGACTATTATCGTCAAGTCTAGGCAGATACTTGCCTACGCAGATGACATCGACATCATCGGTAGAACCGAATCAGCTGTACAGGAATCCTTCACCCAGATCAAGCAGGCGGCACAAAAACTGGGACTGCACATTAATGAGGGAAAAACTAAGTACATGGTGGCAACTTCTGCGAAGAGAAGACCTAACGTTGGTCAAACTATCAGGGTAGTGGAGCACGAATTTGAAGTATTGCAATCCTTTAACTACCTTGGGTCAATAGTATCAGCCGATAACAATATGGAAGAAGAAATACGAGAACGGACGATCAAAGCCGACTATGGTCTATCAAGGTTCTTTAAATCCCGAAATTTATCCAGAACACCCAAGCTACTACTGTACAGGACCATGGTCTTAACAGTACTCATGTATGGATCCGAGACTTGGGTGCTCAATAAAAGGCACTCTGAACTCTTAGCCGCGTTCGAGAGAAAGGTCTTAAGAAGAATTGTTGGCCCCGTATGTGAGGAAGGACGATTCCGGAGACGCTACAACCATGAGTTGTACGCAATCTACCTTAAAGCTAATGTTGTAAGAAAAATCAAGCTCAGTCGACTCCGGTGGGCGGGACACCTAGCTCGAATGAGTGAAGAGGAGAATGTCCGGAAAATCCTTTGTGGCAGGATGTATGGAAGGAGACAGCGCGGCAGACCTTGTCTGCGATGGAGGGATGGTGTAGACCAGGACCCCCAGAGCCTGGGAGTGCCAAGCTGGATAACATCGGCTCGAAATCGGGACCGGTGGAGAGATTTATTAAATAAGGCCAAGACCGGATCCCGATTGTAGTGCCGATGATGATGATGATTAAATCTATGTATTACGTAGACTAGCTATTAGGATCTAGGTATTACGTAGACTATATGAGGAAGGAAAACGTAATTCTAAAAATCCTTAAATAATCTCCCTTATTAAAAGAAAAACATAATGAATTTCATCAAGATACATTTCAGCCGAAAGGATCGATTTCCTGTAACGGTGGGACAAAGAACTTATTTTATGTATGTAAAACGGTGAAAAGTAACGAAATAAAAAAATACTGTAAGTAGGTTTTGGCCTCACATTAACCATTGATTTCTGTAAGGACCTACAGGCTCGTCGAGGAGGATAGGTATAGATAAAATTTCCGGAGATATACAAACTAGGTCCGCTAGGATTAATGCAGACACTACAATCTTTCCTTCTAATTTTTCGATTACTGAAGTAGAAATACACCAATTATTAACAAAAACTGATCCAAATGGAACAATTTAAAATGAGGCATTGAAAAATAACAAATTATTGGTATAAGCACTTGAATTATAAATATAGTTATATCCAGACTTATACAGTTGTGGCGAACTAATAAGAACGATTTTAGCACCTCCTGGTAACACCGTTGCATCAATTATGAGAGAAGACCATCATGAAAAGTACCGCTATTCCTTCTTTCATCTCTATTCTCATGTAAAACAGGAATTACCAAAGTTATTGCACATGTACATTGGTTCTTAAATCAAATTTATCCTCTTTCAATTAGCGATATAATTAAGAACGATTTGTTTCTTTTTGTATAATTTCGTTTTAAACGTAAATATTTGTTGGTAAATATAATAATTTGTTTGAAAGTAAACGGAATTATAAGTTATTGCTTTGTTTTAAGACATTTGAACGAGATATGGGAAAGAAAAAAAGCTGTACAAAAAACATGAAAGAAGCGATAATAAATCTTCGAAATAATGAAAGGTTGTCGTATAAAAATTTCAAAAAAGCTTAATTGCTCTAAAACAATGGTATTTAACGCTATAAAATATGTAGAACAACATAAAACCGCAGAACTCGTAGCAAGACGGAGAAGATCTCGTAAAACGGCTGAAGCCTAGGATAGGCTAATTGTTCGAGCTGCAAAAAAAAAATCCATTTATGAGTTCAAAAGAAATACGAAAGGAAGTTTTCGGCGAGGACTCAAATGCACTTTTAGCACGCTCTATTAAGAGAACGATTGACTGAGAGCCAGCTTTTTGGAAGATGGGCTAGAAAAAAACCATTGCTATCATTAAAAAACCGAACGGATAGGTTAGATTTTGCCAGGGAACATGAGAATTGGAACATCTCACAGTGGAAAAAATATTGTGGAGTGATGAAACAAAAATCAACAGAGCCGGTTCCGATGGAAAACAATATGTTCGACGGCCAAAAAATCAAGCATTCAACTCTAAATACACCACTGTCACCCTCAAACATGGAGGAGGAAGTATCATGCTATGGGGTTGTATGTCATACAAAGGAACCGGTCCGTTTTTTTATTATTTTTTTTATTAGACTTCTCTCGGGAGAAGCGAACCTATAGCGCCGAGTGGGCGCCCCGAGATGCCATCAAATAACTGTTGCAGTTCTTTTTGAACATAGAAGGTATAATGAACGCCCAAAGCTACATTAATGTCCTTAAAGATGTAATGCTGCCCTATGCAGATGGAAAATTGCCGATGACATGGAAATTTATGCAGGACAATGACCTTAAGCATACCGCGAGAGTAACGAGAGCATAGTTTTCTAATAATTCCGTGGATGTCATCGATTGGCCTTCATGTAGCCCGGACCTAAACCCAATAGAAAACCTCTGGAACGAATTAAAAAGAGAAGTAAACAAGCATAAAATAAGTAACTTAAATGAATTGTATGAGATTGCTAAAGTAGCTTGGAAAAACATAACAACGAATAAATGTCAGGACCTTATTGCTTGAATGCCCAGGCGGTGTAAGGCAATGATTAAAAACAAAGGTTTTTTCTATAAAATACTAAGCTAAGACATCAAATTCGGACTAAAAATCAATCGTTCTTAATTAGATCGCCAGCTAATTTTATTTTACAAAACCTTTTGAATTTAATTTTGTTTTTTTGTTATTTTTTTGTAAATATTATTTATATTTTAATTAATATACTAAAATACATATATAAAAAACATTTTGCAAACTGAATTTTAATAAACAATTATTGTAAACAAAATGTCTAGTATCGTTCTTAATTAGTTCGCCACAACTGTATATATATATATATTTTTAAACTCATTCATAAACGCCAAAAGTAGAATGGAGGAACGACAACATGCTGCATTTGATTTTTTGATATAGAAGACCATTTACTGCGAATTGTTTGACCAAATATGGGTGAGTATTTGACTGTACCATAGTTCCATGAGACAAAAACTCTATTGGGAAGCGAGAGTTATGTTTTCTCATGGTTTAAAAACAGTTTTCATTTTTGAAATGAAGGATCGCGGAAAAATGATCAACCATAACGTTCCTTTATGTAACAATTGTTGGTTCAGTGTTTTCACCACTCAAGCCCTTTAACCTATATCTGTTACTGTTTCTGAGTGGTTTCCAAGAAAGGTTTGGCCCTTCTCAAATAAGTAGGTTTAAAAAATGGGAATTAAATTGGGAAGCGATGTGTGGCCCACACTTTATCCACCAATCACGGATACCTTCAGTTTGTGGAATTGCAATTCGGGAACAAATTCAATAAGACCCGACAAAATTTCGTAAAAATATGTAATAACTAATAAAACACAACCCACAAATCAAATAATAATGATTAGTAGAGTGTTTAAGGAAGGTCCGATCTTTTTTTGTTCCAACTACAATATATACTGTTGTGGATCCGCCCTAAGCTGCGTGCTCTATGCGATTGTAACGCCGGACCGGGCATTACGATTAAAAGGCAAATGAATCCACACCTTAATGCGCTCACTCTACTTCTGACAGTTGTACCAGAAGTTCACCTTTTGCTTCAACATGACGTAACACTTGAAATGCTTTTATACTAATCATTGTTAAGTTCCTTTTTAATACATAATATCTTTCGTACGAGTAGTCGCCCGTTCATTTCATTTCCTGCTACAACAGGTTATGGGCCCAGGAGCAGAACATCGTCTGGACAATCGAAATTGGAAATCAAAAAGACGAGAAGATGTACAACGACACGTCGACGAGTTTTCCGATATGATCGACAAAATATCCGAATTATCCGTACAATTCAGCATTGAATTACAATCGATCATGCTTTTACACAGTCTGCCGGAGAGCTACGAGAATTTTAGATGCGCCATCGAGTCGAGAGACGAATTATCTTCGCCGGAACATCTGAAAATTAAAATCCTCGACGAAAGCGCAACGAGAAGACAACGCAGCTAAGCCGAAGACCAAGCAATGTTCGCGAGAAAAGGAACCCCGAATTGGAAAAGGACTACGAAAAAAGCGTCGAACAAGTCCGTCGACAAATCGGATGTTCAACATACCGGCGGACCATTTAAATACAAATGCCATAGATGTCGCCATTCGGTCACAAGGCAATAAATTGTCCGGAGAAGGCCGAACGAAACGCGAAACATCCCGAAAATAAAGAAAAAGCCGCCATCGGCGAAGACATTTCCTCTCTAACCTCCCACACAGACGCAGATTCTTGCTTTGCAGGGAACGTTCAGAAAAAGGATACGTGGTGTCTCGATAGACATCACACTTATGCCACGACAATGACGCGAAGATTACCGCGTTGCCCTTCGGAAAGAAATCGCACCGAAGCGGAAAATTGTTCGATATCGTCCATGCCGACGTATGCGGACCGATGAGAGACGAATCAAGGCGCAAAGCAAGGCACTTCCTCACGCTAACCGACGACTACTCTCGTTGGACAGAAGTAAGGTTTTTGCAAATGAAAGGCGAAGTCTTGAAGTTTTTCAAGGAATTCAAGGCTCTCGTCGAAAATCATTCAGGACGAAAAATTAAATGTATGCAATCCGACAACGGACGAGAGTTCTGTAACGAAGAATTCGACAGATTCTTGAAGGGAGAGGGAATTGCGCGAAAACTCACGACGCCATACACTCCCCAGTTAAATGGAGTAGCGGAAAGGAAAAACCGCACGCTCTTGGAAATGGCGCGTTGCGTGTTGGCGCAATCGAAACCCTCAACCTCGTTTTGGGCAGAAGCGATCACCACGGAAAACTTCGTAAGAAATCGATGCATTACGAAGACGCTAGGAGATAAAACCCCTTACGAATTATGGCACGGAAAACGCCCGAACGTGAAGAACAAGCGAACTTATGTATGAAGGTATGAAATGCGTTTTTCTCGGATACGATGAATCGACTCAAGGCTATCGAGTATGGGTATCAAACAAACGAAGGGTAACCACGACACGAGACATCAAATTTACTGATACCGAAACAAAAACGGAAATGCACAACGAATCGTCATCGTCTTCGTCAAATCTGAATCGAGATTCAAATCACGATCCCGAGGGAGTATCACTGCCGAATATCTTTGAACCTCATCTAGGTAGGGTCCACGACGAGGAAAAGAGAAATGAATCGCAGGAACACGACGACCCGACGAGAGAAAGGGACGAGATCACCGAAACGATCAGAAGAGCCCCGGGTAAATCTAGAAAGATTCTCACCGGACGGCCCGATCGCCCGCGAAAATTGTATCGAATCACGCAAGAAGACGACGAGAAGTGGCGCATTTCGGACGGCCTGGAGGCAAATTTAGCCAGTCTTCACTCGGAGGTCCCGTATCGGCACGCATTGAACGGACCGGACAAAGAAAAATAGTTGGACGCCATCGTCGAAGAAGTCAAATGCTTAATCAAGAAAGATACATGGCTGATCGTGAATCGACCCAAGAATCGCAACGTGGTCGGATGCCGAATGGTTCTCAGGAACAAGTACGACTCGGGCGGCAAGGTCGAGAGAAGAAAAGCACGACTCGTGGCGAGGGGGCTCGCGCAGCGACCCGGGATCGATTTTCACGATACCTACGCTCGTCGCTCGCCTGGGATCCATGCGTATGCTACTTGCACTGGCGGTCAAGCACGACCTTAGGGTGCATCAGATGGACATCACGACCGCCTACCTAAACGGTACGATCGAAGAGGAAACATACATGGAACTGCCCGATTTACTCGGAGGATGTTTGAAGAAAATCGTCGCGACACAAGGCAAATCCGATATCGAGAGCCGTGCCAAGGAAATGCTGAAACAGCTTCAGGGTGGCGAAAAGGTTTGTCGTTCGAAAGTCTTTGTACGGCCTTAAACAGGCCGGTCGGCAATGGCATAAGAGACTGAATGGGAAACTCGAAGAATTAAATATGACACCGACGAGCGCGGATCCGTGCGTTTATCGCCTCAAACGAGGGGGAGAACCGTTGATAATACTGGTCTACGTTGACATTTTGATATTCTATCGAGACCAGAAGGATCTTGATTTCGTCCGAAAAGGTTTGTCGCAGGAATTCGAGGCGAGAGATCTGGGAACAGCTCGCTATTGCTTGGGGATCGAAATCGCCAGGAGCAGAAATCAGATCACTATCTCTCAACCAAATCACGTCCGGGAGCTACTCTCTCGATTTCGGATGGAGGACTGCAACACCGTCAGTACTCCCGTTGAATTAGGTTCCAGGCTCGAAAAGGACGTTGAAGAAGAAGGATCACCAAGAGGGAATCGGCTCTATCGCGAGCTTGTCGGAGCTCTGAATTACTTGGCGATTGCCACAAGACCGGACATTTCGCATATTGTCAGTTGTCTCAGTCAATTCAACACTTGTCACGGCGAGGCACAATGGAAGGCGTATACCGGATACGTCTTTAACCTGAGCGGTGCCGCCATCAGCTGGGAGTCGAGGAAACAGCGCACCGTCGCGCTTTCGTCCATTGAGGCAGAGTACAAGGCATTTACTGAAGCCGTGAGAGAAGCCCTGTACATACAGGGATTGCTGTCGGAGCTCAAGCTGTCCGAGTGTGAAAGAGTTCTGGTGATGAACGACAACCGAGGGGCACAACTACCGACCCAGAATCACACGTTTCACGCCAAATCGACACACATCGGCGTCAGGCACCATGTCGTCAGAGATGTCTTGCGCGAAGGTCGACTGGACATCAAGCACCTTCCTTCGGATAAAATGCCCGCGGATGTTCTCACGAAGGGATTGACAAAAGAAAAACATCGGAAGTGTCTGGATCTGAACGGCGTCGGGGGCTCTTCGGAGGATCGACCTAGCACTACAATCGAGGGGGAGTGTTGTGGATCCGCCCTAAGCTGCGTGCTCTATTCGATTGTAGCGGGACTCTTCGGAGGATCGACCTAGCACTACAATCGAGGGCGAGTGTTGTGGATTCGCCCTAAGCTGCGTGCTATATGCGATTGTAGCGCCGGACTGGGCGTTATGAGTAAAAGGCAAATGAATTCACACCTTAATGCGTTCACTCTACTTCTGACAGTTGTACCAGAACGAGTGCGTCTTTTGCTTCAACATGACGTGGCACTTGAATTGCTTTTATACTAATCATTGTTAATATCTTTCGTACGAGTAGTCGCCCGTTCATTTCATTTCCTGCTACAACAGGTTATGGGCCCAGGAGCAGAACATCGTCTGGACAATCGAAATTGGAAATCAAAAAGACGAGAAGACAATGGGGAAAATACTATAACATATACAATAAATGTTAGGGAGGAATACTATATTTACACAACGCATAAGTTACCAATTCCTATCAAAATTGATGACGGCTTACACTTTATAACGGGTTTTCCAATAAGGACTTGACAACTTTTTTTTTAAATAAAACGCAAACCACTTGAGATATTTCAAAAACTTTATTATCGGGTTGAAGTACAATCAAAACATTTATGAATATTATAAACCAAGATCCTTACGCAAAATTCGCCATAAAGTGGCCAGGGAGAGACCCAATTCTTGAGAACGCCGTGGAATTGACTGATCTTTTGCTACGGACGCCTGAACGGCAGCGATATTTTCGACACTTCGACCAACCCGTTGTCTCACTGGCACGGCAACATCACACAATGAATATGTAGACTCAAATTTTTGCACTAAACTTGTTATTGCTTGTCTACTAGGGCGAGAATTACGACCGAAAATTGGAGTTAACGCTCTTAAAGTTGCGGTCACCGACTCCAAATTTCGGTAGTAAATTTTTATAATTTCCAGACGTTGTTCGGTTGTGTACTTAACCATGATAAAAATGTTGAGTTTACTGAATAAATTGACACTGACAGTTCGATGATTAGTGAAAGAGTGCGTTCACAAATTAAATTCAAAGTTGTCAAGTCCCTATTGGAAAACCCGATATATTCAGCATTGAACAATATATATTTCAGCACGTAACCAATATATATTATTTGCTATAAGTCTACTGTATAGATGGAAAAAAAATTGTGAATAATTATATTATGAAAACTAATGCTATATGACAGGGAACATTGTCAAAAACCTATATGGAGTGTCAACAGATTATATGGGAGTAATGAAACCGTATTTGGATTTGACGCATACATTCCTCACTTTTCACACTCAATAGTATGAAATATATTATGTAATTAGATCAGCTACAAATGGTTAACGATCTCTTATTTCCTTTGAGTTTACAAATTCGGATAAAAGTATCTTTTTGTTTAAAAATAAATACATGCACATCTAAGTTAGTTTACTGACAAATTTTATAACTGAAGCATTTCTTGGGTTTGCCTAATTTCAATATTGTATCGTTTTGAACCTATTTTAAAACATAAATTTGTGCAATAAAAAGAGACAATTTATAAAAATAAAGCACTTAAATAAAAGTGGATTGTAACACACATACATTTTAGATTCACTTGGTTTTTTGGGACCCTTCCAAACCTTAGCATAGATTGAGTATTCCTCGTTCTCATTGTTAGTGTCACTTCTTTCGTTCGTTCCAGATTCAATTGTTTGTCCACAAGTAACTGGATTTACTGGATCCGCTCCTGTTGTTGGGACAATCGAAGTATTGTTGTAATTTGTCGTCTTCATATTCCCCATTATTTCAATGAGGGGAAATTTACACGAGGGATTATTATTATTATTAATATGTCTATTGTTGATATTGTTCGTTGTTGGTGAACTAGAAACATTGCTCATTTCTGTATATATAGAATCAACATTTTGTTTCAGCTGTTGTTTTTTAACTTGGGCATCTGATATACCGATGATGTTATTATGCTGCTTCAGATCTTCCATCTGTTCTAAATTCTTTGTTTTATTCTTTGTTTTATTTACTTTATTCACCACAGCATAGATTGGTTCAGATGATTCAGCAATTGCGGTTGCAACTGATGAACTGCTACATCCGGTTACTAACTTAATCTTTTCCAAATTTAGTTTAGCTCGGCGAATTAATGTACTGTTTTCATACATATGCTGTATATGATGTCCAATAGGATGATAGTGAGTACCACGTTCGTGATACAGTATCCTGTTGCGGTTGTTAGGTAATGTCTCGTAAATAGTACCATCACCAGGGATGGGATGATTATTGTCATTAGATTGCGTGGACCAGCCTTTAACAGCAATTAGAACACCATTGCGGGGGAATGTCGAACGAGCAGTGGAATTCGTCGAAGTAAGATTCGTATTGATACCACTCGATCTAGATAACGTTGTTATAGTCAAATTACTATTTTCATTACTGCGATCACAAACGCCGCAAATATCACATAGGTGTTGATTAGAAATATTATTAAAAGGACTAGTTTGCGAGTCAGGAAATGATGACTGACGGGGATATTGATGAATATGTTGTATTGGTTGATCTCCTATTATGAATATTTTATAAATGTTAAATTATTAATTAAAACTTAGTATTATTTAGGGTACGGGAAATGTGTACGTATATAAGGAGACCGTGTTAAGGCTTATTTAGTATTATTAGCTTTTTTCTTAAAAAAGCAACTTGATCATCCGTATTTAATATCTTGAATTCAAATCACCAGTTAGTAAATAGAATGTCTAAATTAAAGTAATTCATATCAATAAATGCTTATTGAAGCAATTGTCTTAACCATACCCAAGTATGATAACTAACTAGTACACTATAACTTTTGTTCACTTTTTTTTAAATGTAAGTAAATAACTTTCAACAACCAACAGTGAATTTAGTTTATCACATAGTTCCTGATGAATAAAACTGTTAGTGCATTGATCCTCCATATAAGAATAAAGAAACTATATCTGCATTAATTTTTATTAATATTACTCAAAACGAATGTAAATTTATCGAGAATTTTTGGAACAAAAAACTAATGTATAAAACCGCGAAGTAAAAAAAACATCAATACAGCAACGTTTAACCAGTTGCAGTATATGACCTAATGCCAGTTCGTAGAAGACGACAAAGTGGTACTTCACTGACATATGCGTGAAACTACATTACCCACAATATTGTGTGCTTAAAAGGCACAAAGTACCAGAAATACGTTCGGTGAAGAATTTCGTATGTACTTTTTCCTTAAATTGAATCTATCACCATTAATCGTATTCCCACTTTATTTTGTACAACGTAATTTAATGTTATAATTATTAACATTCTTGCAAGCTATTGTATTTTACGGCGGATTAAATTTATTGAACTCTATTTGTAATTTGTGTTAAGTTTTCAAAACCTGTTTCGATAATACTGCATTTATGAACACTTAAAATAAGACAACAAATTTTTGTAACTAATATTCTAAAGATTAAAAAAAACGTTAAATAAAATAAAATGAAATGTTTTGTTTTAGGTTCTTCACAACGCGTTATGTCGCATAAATCAATTTCAGGTTAATCAGCAATAAATTTAAAGGAGAAGTTCCGAAATGAATAGAATGACCCTTGGAAATAGGACGATATGAAGGCATTTTTTAGAAATGTAGTTGGTTAGTATTTTACCTTGATAAAGACGAGGATGAGCTAGAAAAGTTTTCAATCCAGACTCAGACTTTGGGTATTCCCCCGTAAAATATTGCTGGCATTTAGCAATCCAGTGCATCCCTTGTTCGTTGACTTCAGAATTAATATAATTGCCTTGAAGTACGTAATATATGGCCTTACTTCAAATTAATACTCTTCCATTCATATTACTGGGGGGATGCGTCCGAACATACAGGGCAAAGTTACTGATTGATTTCAACCCGGCGAAGGCAGGACGATCCTTGTCCCTGTTCAATCCAAGTTGACATGCAGTCTCCACGTGACACCCCTGGATAGCTACTTTGGCACCCGCCAAGTAGTGAATCAATGCATGCAGCAACATCCTGAGAAAGGTTGGCGCAAGACTAATAACCAGGCCGGTAAAAATGGATTATTATGGCAAATTTCACAAGCCTCGGATATGGACCGGATTAAACGACGACGGTAACGAAAATGGGTAAACGATTTAAGAATTTTTTCATGGAACGTCCACTCACTATACAGAGCTCGAGCTGCACAGCAGCTAGCCGATGCCCTGTCCGAATATAAGGCTGACATAACAGCAGATAGACGGGGAGAGGTGTTATTCAAAAAAACGAGTATGACATTTATTACAGCTATCATGCAAAACACCATGTGCTCGGGGTAGGCTTTCTAGTCAGCCAAAAACTGAATCCTGCCATCATCGGCTTTAATGCAATAAACGAAAGGCTATGCACTCTAAACGTGCGCGGCAAGTTTAAGAAAATAAGCCTCATCAACGTTCATGGACCTACAGAGGAGTCCCCTGACGACGAAAAAGAACAATACTACGAAAACGTCGGACGGACCCTCAAAGCCTGCCCAAGATCATCATCATCAGCACTACAACCGGGAACCGGTCTTGGTCTTATTTAGCAAGTCCTGAGGCTTGTTAAATTTTCCATAATGGTTTGTTTTTTCCGGGCAAGGTCATTAGTCTTGTGCCAGAGGCTCCTCGACGGGCCAGCCCAAGATACGATGTGAAAATCGTTCTTGGTGATTTGAATGCAAAAATAGGTCGGAAGGCGGTTTTCAGGCACAACACATGTTCCCATAGTTTGCATGAGAACACTAATGACAATGGACTACGAGTCATCGAAATGGCAGCATCGAAAAACTTGGTCGTTGCAAGTACCAGGTTTCCGCGTAAAGATATCCACAAACCCACCTGGGTATCACCTGATGGAGCCACTTGCAACCAAATTGACCACGTATTAATAGATCGCAGCCACTCTTCGAGCCTGATGACGGTACGAACGTATCGCAGCCAACTGCTCTAGCCTGATGACGGTACGAACGTACCGAGGTGCCAATATCGACTCAGATCACTATCTTGTTGGTACAGTTTTCCGAGCGCGGATTGCCTTACGGAGACGTATCCGGGTCAGGTTCGAATCAACACGGCTGCCTTACGCAATGAGAATACCAGTAACACCTTTGGTCGTGCATTAAGACTCGCCCTTGAAGAGCTCGACGAAGGGAGGGTAGGTCCTGGAGTCAGAATGTCGGACGTAGAAGAGAAATGGACACGCCTTAAGAATACTGTCATTAGCACTGCCAACTCCATCTTAAGCAGTACTCGTAGAGATCGGAGCGACTGGTTTGATGATGGGTGCAAACTAGCGACTGAACGTAAGAATGCTGCATACCGGACAATGCAGCAGTCTCATAGGACGCGGGTGCGCGAAGAGAAATACAAAGAGCTCAGAAGATCTGAAAAAAGACTTCACAGACAAAAGAAAAGTGCCTGAGAAACAAAATCTAGTCTGTGAAAAAGAGAAAAGTAGAGAGCGATGTGACCAGGCCCGGAAGTTCTACCAAATAATCCGCAGTATAACGCGGTACACACCACGCTGCACTTACTGTAAGGATAAAGATGGGTAATCTGATCATCGATCCTGAAAACATTCTGGAGCGATGGGAAGTGCACTTTAATGAATTGCTAAACGGTCAGCTCACATGAGAATTGGAGGCTTCACCAATACAAGACCAAGGCCAAATGCTGCCGCCACCAAGCATTGAGGAAGCATTAAAAGCCATTAGACAGCTCAAATCAAATAAAGGCCCTGGAGCTGATGGCATACCAGCTGAGCTGATCAAACAAGGAGGGACAGCGTTACATCACGCAATTCATGAGATCGTAGTGCATGTATGGGAGCAAGAGGAGATGCCGGAGGATTGGCGTCGTGGTATAATTTGCCCCATACATAAGAAGGGAGATATCACACTGTGCAGCAACTATAGGGGTATGACATTGCTGAGTACCGCCTATAAGATACTCTGCACTATCGTACAAGATCGGATAGCCCCATACGCTACAGCCATCATTGGTCAATATCATTGTGGCTTCATCCCAGGCAAATCAGCAATTGATCAGATATTCACCCTTAGGCAGGCGATGGAAAAATGTCAGGAATTTAAGATTCCATTATCTCATCTATTTATAGACTTTAAGGCCGTCTACGACAGCATAGCCAGGGTAGAACTATATAATGCCATGAGAGAGTTCGGCATTCCAAACAAATTTATACGAGTTTGTAGGTTGACCATGACCAACGTAACCAGTCAAGTAAAAATAGTGGGATTGCTGTCCAAACCAATAAACATCTTTAATGGACTCCGACATGGGGACGGTCTGGCCTGCCTCCTCTTCAACACGGCGTTGGAGAAAGCAATCCGTGACTCTTGCGTCACAACTAGAGGGACTATTATCGTCAAGTCTAGGCAGATACTTGCCTACGCAGATGACATCGACATCATCGGTAGAACCGAATCAGCTGTACAGGAATCCTTCACCCAGATCAAGCAGGCGGCACAAAAACTGGGACTGCACATTAATGAGGGGAAAACTAAGTACATGGTGGCAACTTCTGCGAAGAGAAACCTGACGTTGGTAAAACTATCAGGGTAGTGGAGCACGAATTTGAAGTAGTGCAATCCTTTAACTACCTTGGGTCAATAGTATCAGCCGATAACAATATGGAAGAAGAAATACGCGAACGGCTGATCAAATCCAACAGAGCTACCTAGGGTCTATAAAGGCTCTTTAAATCCCGAAATTTACCCAGAACATCCAAGCTATTACTGTACAGGACCATGGTCTTACCAGTACTCATGTATGGATCCGAGATCTGCGTGCTCAATAAAAGGCACTCTGAACTCTTAGCCGCGTTCGAGAGAAAGGTCTTAAGGAAAATTGTTGGCCCCGTATGTGAGGGAGGACGATTCCGGAGACGCTACAACCATGAGTTGTACGCAATCTACCTTGAAGCTAATGTTGTAAGAAAAAAAAATCAAGCTTGGTAGACTCCGGTGGGCGGGACACCTAGCTCGAATTAGAGCCTGCTCGGAAAGTCCTTTGTGGCAGGATGTATGTGTAGCGATTCTAACAGATACACACAATTCACAAGCAAAAATAGGGAAGAACACCGAACGAAAAAATCGAATAAGAAAAATACATCAGAACCGTATACCAAGCGATAAATAAAAATAATTCACACCAGTGGAATATACTCGAGTTTGGAAATCAAATTCTAAACACGGTCAGTAGCCTGGTGTGTAACGCTTAGGTAAAATTTTTTTTCGTGATTCGAGCTGTCATAGCGTCAGTTCGAATCACACGATCTTCTTCACTATTATTTAAAACGCTATATATGGAAGGAGACAACGCGGCAAACCTTGTCTGCGACGGATGGATGGCGTAGACCAGGACGCCCAGAGTCTGGGAGTGCCAAACTGGTTGACATCGGCTCGAAATTGGACCCGGTGGAGAGATTTGTTAAATAAGGCCAAGACCAGATCCCGGTTGTAGTGACGATGATGATGTACTTTTCGCTGGCGCCATCCCTTCGTTAAACCGAAAAAAAACGTATGCATAGACCCGGGCTCCTCGATAGTATAGTGGTTAGTATACCCGCCTGTCACGCGGGAGAGCGGGGTTCGATTCCCCGCCGGGGAGCCTCTGGCACAAGACTAATGACCGTGCCGATGATGATGATGAAGGCATTTTTTAGAAATCTAGTTGGTTAGTATTTTACCTTGATAAAGACGAGGGTGAGCTAGAAAAGTTTTCAGCCCCGACTCAGACTTTGGGCATTCCCCCGTAAAATACTGCTGGCATTTAGCAATCCAGTGCATCCCTTGTTCGTTGACTTCAAAATTAATATAAATGCCCTGAAGTACGTAATATATGACCTTACTTCAAATTAATACTCTTCCATTCATATTACTAGATCAAACTGGACACTAATTGTCAAATATTCGCAATATATAAGGGGTTAAAATAAAATGATTGATGCTAAATTGTAATCTATACTGAATAAACGTTGGCGCTATTATTGTATATTTATCCTTTACTATACTTCAAGTGGAATTACATTATACACGGAGCACCTTTACCTGATTCATCTTTAAGTTAAATTCTAATTGTTGGAAAACTTATATATTTCTGGGGGCATGATCAGCTTATCAGTCATTTAGAATGCTGGGCGGCTGTTGTGGTTAACGCAAAAGGGTATGGGAATGTGACCTCTGAATTACAGTGTCGTTTTAATAAACTTTCAATGGACTGCGAAGGTGAAGATAGTTTGATAAATTCGATACTTAGAAATACAATGCATATTCAAATTAATATGATAATGAACGAAAACGTAATGGAAATGATGTGTGTCAATGTTTGGTTTGGTGTCAACAAGGTAACCCAAAAAAGTAATATTATAGTTGCTCACCAAATACTGTATCGGAAATGCTGCTTAGAGACTTATTGCTTTTGCGATTGCTATACATTGATAAGCCACCCAGTCGAGTGTCTTCGTGATTTACATGTTTCTTGACATCATCACCCGAGCACACATTTATTAGTGGTAGACGAATATTCGTTGTAGTCGCTGTTGCATTAATCGATGTCCCGGTTTCTGTGCCTGCTAGTGTCGGATGCTTACATTCCTTAGATTCAGGTAAATTGAATATATTTTTGCAATTATTTACGAAACATATGTGGCAGCTTTTGGTTAGTAAGTTTCGACACGATGAACCAGAGTCCATACTCAAACTACGAGTACGTCTCAATAATTTTGCTTTATCTTTTCGGTCATTTTTCGCAGCGAGATCATCTTCGAAGGATGCTGGGTGCTTATGAGCATTTCCAATTGGATTTGATTGATTTATTTGAATTTGTCTTTGGTGATACTGCTTCTGTTGTTGATATTGTTGCTTACGATAAACAAGAGTTTCTTTATATATCGGTGCCAAGTAGCTGACGCTATCACAAGATACACAGTGCCAGGTGACAGAATTATTTTCCAATTCACAATCCTGGCACATCCATCGTCGATTTAAACTGGGATTCGAGAAATGATGAAATAATTCAATTGAGTTTTTTATATATTTCCGTGTGTCTTCGCAGATAATACAATTCACTTGTGGTATATTCGGGTGATGCCGTTGTGGCCTTTTTAAACATCCGCGTAAAATTGTTTTGTACACTCGACGAGATTCATTTCTGAAATATTCAATTTGTATTTTTTTTAAATTGGAGAACAAGTCAATAATAAATGTTAATCACTTCGAAAACAGAAATAAATGTAAAGCACAAATAAGAAATGAAAAAAGAAAAACTTATTAAATGTTAGAAAGATTTTCCCATTTTAGTGTCGTAGTACAAAGGAATACAGAGTAACTCTAATTTGCCATATCATTTATTATAGTTGTATCATATAATTTACATATTTTGCATCTCAATTGAAATTATCTGAAACAGCTCTAATCCACTAATTCATAATAAAACCTCTACGAATAAATGGCAAGTCACCATAAGTAATCCTAAGAAGCGCATTTAAACTGAAGAGAATTTACCTACGTTTCCAAGAGTGTAACAATCAGTACGTATGAGTCGTTGAATTGGTACAAAAATTTCTCATTGCCCAATGCAACAACATCAACTTTAGATGCAATTCCCTGCTACCTGCAAATCTGTTCAAGCAAATTTTAACAATTACTGTGCGAGCTCATATATACACCGATACTAATATTTCGTATTTTAATTTGTCTGAACACAACAATTTAACTGTTTCCTTCGCAGGTCGTAGCATAGCCATATACATAGGAATTCGGATGAAAGGAATGCGCTTTACGCAGTATGAAAACAAATCTTCATCGGTTTCCATAACTTTTTAGCCTTGCATCTTGAAAACATTTACAAACTCGAATAAGAAATGTCTGAATAGGACTTATTTCCGATGTCCCTCCACCATGACGTGGCCAGATACAAGATAAATGGACACAGACGGCATTTCGCTTTGCTGAAACAGCTCATATGGGAATCCTCATTTGTTTTCCCACGGTTCTTGTTTTGTTTTGTTTCTCTCAATCTTCTTCAAACTCAAATATTAATTGCAGGATTCTCATAAGAGCAATCCAACCAACGTCTAATTACTCGCTTCCTGAGAAGACGTTAAGATCGGATACTAATTGGGCGATTTCCCAGAAGGACTCTAACCGTGCAATATCAGTACAATGCGCACATGGAAAATTGCCGTGTATTAAATAGAAATAAAAGGCGAACAATCTTGCGCTCTAGTTGAGTTCGATTCTAGAGATTCCAGAGATGTTAGATCTTTTCACTCATAGAGAATTTAGATATCTAAAATTGCAATTTTATTATTAGGCTTAATCCAAGCTTAGTTAATATAAATATAATACCTTACAGACCAACTTAAAACAAAAGTAGTAATTAAAAAAAAAATACCATATATATGGTATATATATATGATATATTATATAATAACTATTGCCAATCTATTCGCTTCGTTTTTCAATAAATCCTTCACAGACATCTCCTTCCAGCCTAAACCGTCTTACTTCAAAGACTTGCCCGAATTCTCCCTCGGCCCCTTCACACCTCAAATTATTCAGTATCACGTAGTTGAGGAGAAATTAAACTTACTCAAAGATGAGTTCAGCCCTTGACCTGATGGACTCCCGACTGTCCTGTCATGTTCCTCTTCTCTTTCTCTCCCGCTATCAAAGATATTCAATCTATCCCTTTCACAAGGTATTTTCCCTAGTATTTAGAAATCCTCCTCTGTCAGCCCCACATAAAAAGGGACTTAAAAACGATATAAGCACCTACCGTCCAATCGCCAAACTGTCTCATATCCCTAAGCTGTTCGAAGGGATTCTTTACAATGCTCCCATAATCTCATCCTTTTTAAGCTATCGTCCCTGGGTTTCGAACCCCTATTGATCAAGTGGTTATTTTCTTATCTGGATGGTCAATCCTACCGTGTCAAATTCAGATCCTCCCTTTCCAATCCTTTTCTCCACACGTCAGGAGTTCCGTAAGGCAGTCATCTAGGTCCCCTCCTATTTATCCTTACCATCAATGACATTGACTCCATTATATACCCATCCATCTCCGACGGCGGCAAACTCTACAAAACGATTATCTCTCCTCTCGACTTCTCACTTCTCCAAACGGCTCTCGACAGCTTCTCAACTTGGTGCCATAATAACTGCCTCGAACTCAGCGTTGTCAAATGTCACTCCATCACTCTCTCTTGCACCCCCCCCCCCCCCCCCCCCCGCGTTCCTACTTCCTGCTACATCAGCAGATGTCATCTGTACCCCCGATACGTGACCTCGGGATCTTATTTGACGGGGAACTTAGCTTCATCCCGCATATTGATGACGTTATTCTTAAGGCCAACTCTGTCCTTGGGTTTGTGAAACGCTGGTTTGAAGACCACGTTTCCCGTTCTCTCTACATAGCCTTCGTCTGCCCCCTTCTTCAATACGCTAGTCAGGTCTGGTCTCCACAATACTCGTCCCATATCCGCAAAATCAAAAGCGTGCAACGTCGTCTTCTTATTTGTGTAACATTCGCGGCTTGAGACGCGATTTCTCTTGTGTCTGTCCATGTTTCTAACCAGAAACCAACTATCCTTGCACTTAGCGAAACCCAGGTAATTACTAATACATATATTTCCGATTTTAATCTACCTGGATATAACTTAGTGCCTCTGTTCTTTCCACATCGTGGTATAGCCACATACATACGAAATGATATTGCTGATCAGCTTCTGCCACAATATGGGCTCTGTTCCAACCCAGAATTTAATTTCTCTTGGCTAAAACTTCACGTTACTAAACATATCATACATATATTACTGCTTTCTTTACAGAAGCCCAAACTTGGATAGAAACGCATCCTTTAACGAATTCGATGCTCTGTCTGATTCTATCGATAGGATCTTGACATTATATCCGTTACACTGAAATCGTTATTGTGTGTGATTCCAATGTGGATAACTCTCAGTGGTTTCTCCACTCCAGACATACAACACCTGCAAGCCAATATATCTAGCTTTTTGCTGATTCAAATAGTTTAACTCAACTTGTCAATGAGCCAACACGGGTACCAGATATATATGGTCATTTCGCCAACACACTAAACCTGTTTCTCACCTCCCACCCAAACAAATACCTAATTGAAGTTTCTTCGCCCTTGGGCATTTCAGACCACTGTGCCGTGTGAGCTAAATTTCCTCTAACCAACAGTAACGTTAATGAGAAAGCTCCCAAAAGAACAGTATGGTTCTACGAGAAAGCCAACTGGGAAGGTCTGAACGTCTTTTTTGGGAGGTTAAACTGGTCGTTATTTTTCCTCAATAACGATGTTGACTCTATAGCGGACACATTGACAGACACGATTCTACTTTGCATGCGGACCTTTTTTCCACACAGAGTAAAGAGTATCAAACCCAAGAGAAATATATGGTTCGATTCCGGATGCAGAGAAGCCAGTAAGGCCAAAGAGTTGAGCTTCCGGTTGTATAAATCAAACAATACTGAGGAAAACCGGAAAAGATTTAAGAGAGCTAGAAAAGACTGCAATGCGTATCTTTAACGCGTAAAGTTCTTGCATGACCAGAGAGTGGGACAAAAAATACTACACTCTTCCACAGGTAGTAGAAACTCCTGGGCATTCGTGAAAAACATTCAAAACTCAGTCTCTTTATCCATTCCATCGCTTATAGTCGATGACAAACCAGTCATCACTGCAATAGAGAAGGCGAATTTACTTGCTGCATATTTTGCAGCCAACTCAACGCTGCCTGATACCATATCAGTTCCACCTCAACTTGAGCATAAGCAGCACACCATGAGCCAGATTCACTTCCGAACGCGTACTGTTGCCCGCGCACTCAAAGAGCTAAACGCACACAAGTCCGCTGGTACGGATGGCATTCTCCCAATTCTTTTGAGAAATGTTCTTCTTCACTCGCTAAACCACTGTGGCCACTCTTCCATTTGTCTTATTCTACTGGCCGTTTCCCAAATAGATGGAAGTCAGCGAACATTCAGCCAATTCCCAAAAAGGGTGACAAATCATCCCTCTCTTCTTATCGACCCATAGCACTAAGTTCTGTTCTCTCGAAGGTAATGGAATCACTGATTAACCGTCAACTTTCGAAATATCTGGAATCAAATGATGTCCTTAATCACCACCAATATGGCTTTCGTAGCAACAGGTCCACAGGAGATCTGTTGGCGTACCTTACCGAAAAGTGTAGCCATTTCATCCACTACCTCGGTGAAAGCAAGGTAGTCGCATTGGATATTTCAAAAGCCTTCGATAGAGTTTGGCATCCAGCCCTTTTGTCAAAATTGCATTCATATGGAGTGGACAATTCCCTGATCCAATGGATAAGAGACTATGTTTTTAGCCGTTCAATCCAGGTGGTTTTTGATGGTGTCAAATCTGTCTCCCATCAAATCGATGCAGGTGTTCCCCAGGGTTCGGTACTCTCATCCGCTCTCTTCCTTATCTTTATAAATGATCTCTTGTCAATTACTCACAACCCAATTCACTCGTTTGCTGGTGATAGCACGTTGAGTTTCTCATACTCATACGAACACTCCCGTCCAAACTCTTCGAACGTCACTACCAACCAGCAACTTATGTTTAATACATTGAATTCAGACCTCAACAAGATATATCAGTGGGGATTATCTAACCGAGTAGAATTCAATGCCCTAAAAACTCTGTGCTCCCTCTTGTCGTCAAAGGTGAATCCCAAAGTAAATATACTGTCTATGAACGGCACTTGTATCAACGAAGACAAGGAACTATCAATCCTCGCCACTCGAATTAATTCGACTCTTAACTGGAATGACCACATATTTGAAGCTGCGAAAAGTGCACCCAAATGTATGGGGTTCCTTAAGAGATGCAAAAGATACTGCACTCCATCCAACCTGGCCACTATTTACAAGTATATTCGTCCTAAAATGAAGTTCAACTCCCATATTTGGTCAGGCACATCCAAAACTGCAGTACACGTGCTCGACAGGATGCAAAAACGAGCAGTGAAACTTATTGGGGACTCAGCCGTAAGTCGATCAATTCCGTTTTAAGAACATAGGTGCAACGTATCATGCCTATCTCTTTTCTATAGGTATTACCACGGTCGTTGCTCAACTGAACTTGCTGAATGTGTTCCGGCCGTTCAGACATTTTCCCGCGATACCCGTCAATCTGTGAATGCGCATCAATTCACGTGGAAAGTGGACCTAAGCGCACAAATACAAATAGTCATTCTTTAGCCGAACCACACGAATGTGGAATGTTTTGCCTGATCATGTGTTTCCTGGTCGTTGCGATGCCCAGGCATTCAAGACCAATGTACACCGATACCTCCTTCCCTTATCCACTTCCTCTCCATCCGCTCGCACTGTGCTCTGACATTTAAGGGTACTTCAAAATTCCCTTTTGTGCGCCCGTTGTGTAAAAAAAAACATCCTTCTTACAGGGTTGTGCTGTTGATTCTTATGTGTTCCGCCCCTTCAGACATTTTCCCGGGATACCCGTCAATCTGTGAATGCGCATCAGTTCACGTTGAAAGTGGACTTTAGGCGCACAAATAAACATAGAGAGTCATTCTTTAGCCGAACCACACGAATGTGGAATGTTCTGCCTGATTATGTATTTCCTGGCCGTTATGATGTCCAGACATTCAAGACCAATATACATCGACACCACCTTTCCTTGCCCGCTTCCTCTCCCTCCATCCGCTCGCACTGTGCTCTGACATTTAAGGGTACTCTAAAATCGCCCTTTGTGCGGGCGTTAGTGTATTAAAAAAAAAAAAAAAAAACTACAAGGGAGCGCAACAACAGCAATGAACTGAAGATCGACTTTAAAACAATTTTAACCCATTTGTTTAAATCTGGTTGCAAAAAGAAGCTCGATATTTAACTGCCTAACATGACTAAAAACAATTGGATGTTCTGACTCTGTACAAACCGCTGTTGAAATGAAACGAAATCAAGGAATTGGATGGTAATAATGATGAAAAATAGATCGCATTTGGTAACGTTGTTCGAAGTCAAAAAATAATGAAACTGCACAAACGGTGGCGAAGTCAAGATAATCAAGGGGATATCAAGGGTGTCATCCATCGTTTGACCAAACTATCAGCTCTAATTTCGATTCCAGACAATTGAAGCATTTAAAGCAAGAAATTAAAAAAGGCTGGAATTTGTGACGGGAAAGGCGTTGTGTTTCATAATAAAAACACTAAGCCACATACAGCTACGGTGACCCTGCAATCAGTGAGAGATCTTGGCTGGGAAGCTTTGATGCATCCATAAGATTACGAATTATTCCGACCTCTGCAATACTCTCCTGCTAGCTCAAAAGAGGACTGCGCAAAGCACCTCCGTCAGCTTTTTTAAAAACGAAGCTCAAGAAATTTATGAAAAATAACTGAATTTGGTGGAAAGGAGCAAAGAAAAAAAATGCAGTCAATTTTAATTTAAAAAACGCAGACTACCTCCCCTTCAATTTAATATAAGCAAACCACCACTTCGCCTGGCTTCCTCTTTATTTTAGCATTGCCCATTTGGGCCTGCACAAAATCCCTTTTGTGCGCGCTTATTATATAATTCTAAAAAGGCCGTCACCAGACTTTGAAGTGATTAGCGAACAGTAATAATATCACCAGTTGACAAAATAATTTAGAGCAGGAACATGTGTATAAAGTCTTTGATTTAGAATGTTCTCCAGGATCCATCAATAAAAGATGCCCCTATACCTGAGTTGAAAAAGCTTTGTTCCTGAGGTTTACCTGCAACTAGGGGAATTATTTCATAGCGAAGGAACGTAATAAATACATAAATAATTGTATCCATATTGTGACTGCAATAAACATCAATTCTAAACCCAGATACAGCCTAGAAGTAGACACTTTTGACATAAAGTTCAAAATTGTTGCCTATTGCGCTCCTTTCTTCTCATAAACCGATTTCACTAACGTAAAATAAAAACAATTACATAATGTTATTTTTCAATAAACATAATAGCTTGGAAGTTATTTTTGAATTAACCGCTAATTTTAAATCCTGACCCCTCTTTCCACAATAAGTTACTTAACGACTTCCTGTTCCCCGTGAGAGCCCCAAACCAGGGATTATCTGATTATTAATGATTATAGATACCTAAAGGTTTGTCCTAGTAGAATAATTCCGTATTGACGTATTTGCCTCCAACGTTGCACTCAGTGCAATTTTCGAAAGTGTGGTAAAACACATTTTCTTACAAATCAATGGAAATAAGCAAAAGATAAAATAATTTATCAAAAGGATTTGAAAATAAAAACGGCACACATTTAAATTGGTGAAATTATAACAATGGTATTTCACAAAAAAGGATATATATTCACTCCGTGATTGATTTTTTTGACAGTTTTACATAATGCTCAATGATAAGGGGCAATTAATACCCGATTTACTCTATGGCAACACAATAACCATTAGGCTTCCACCTTGGCCCAAAGGACAAACGGGAGATATTATCACGAATTTAGTGTTTAACCCATTTTGTCAAATCCCTAGCAACAGCCAATGCCTTTGTATTTTTCACTTCAATGCCACCAATTAAATTATCTTTAATTCACTTATATTTTCTATTCATCGGTAGATCTTTTTCAGCATAAAATATCGAAATTTCTGAATACACACTCACAACTTCAATTCTCTAATGTACACAATAATCCCTCAAAAATACTGCTCCGTTCTGTGGTTATTATATATCTCTTTTTTCTAATTAATTATCGAATCAACTTCTAAAAGAAATCCACAAACACATTACTACAATATCAAACAGTTTACTAAATTAAACTGCCCCAACTAAATCACTCTCTTCACTAACAAAAAAAAACACAAAAACCTCAGGAGCACTGTTCAGTTGACAGTTGCCTGCGATGGAAATAAATCAATATTTGTAAACACAAGTTGTCAGAGGGAGAATCGATTTTTCGTTTGCACTTGGGAGACAATAAGAACGAAACAGAAAGTAAATAATAAAAAAGAACCAAACAAAGAAAGAAATGTATATAAATGACGAACAACTGGAAGAATGAAGGGAAATAAAACGACCTACCCATGGGAGCTAATTTCGACGTATCCAGGAAGAGTAGTGTTGGAGGTGGATATCTCCTGCTGTTGGAGTTGGGCGGCTAAGTGATTCAAGCGAGCTGGGTCTCCGCCGTTGATATTAGAGCCTCCATGGCTTGCGACAGTGCCATTTGTTTGTAGTCGAATGCTACCCTTCGTGTCTGCAACAGGAACTGGGCACAATGGAGATAATGATGATGATGAAAGTATCCTTCGGTTATTCCCGCATTTTACACACTTCAGACACTCAGTGGGATTGATTGTGTTACAATTCGTGCAGTTCCATTGTAGCACCGAAGCAATTGTACCCATTTTTTTGCGATAAGAACATGGCTTTGTGTTTCCAAATCAAATGTTTGCCCACAATTCTTTTTTTCGTTTCTTTCTCGCTCTTTGGTATTTCTAATCTGATATTTGTTAATCTCACAACTGGATGAATGAAAAATGTCCGTACTTTTATAACGGCGTAGAATGGTGTAGGCAATGAGTGTGAGATATGAATGCGTTCATTTTCAAATAGATGAAAGACAACGATCGGATAAACAATTAAAAGTCTCGACCGTATAAAATTATCAACATTAGTTAAAGAATATAGTGATAGACATCTTCTCATAGATTAAGATAAAAAAATATCAAACGAATGCAACATACCGAAAACTGATTAGAGAAAAGTTCGTTGATTTAATGTGTCAAATTCACTGAGTGAGTTCAAGGAAGAATTTGATTTTATAAAGTTACAATTTAAAAGTAGAAGCATATAAATATTGCAACAATCTTTATATAATAGGACAACTTGGTGTTTCGAACTAAATTGAATCATACGGATAAATATGGTATAAATATAACAATTTATCAGATTTGTATGCGTAATTGAAAAAATTGAAAAACAAAATAGAAAACGTTCGTTTTTCTATTTTTTTTTTCTTTCTTGTACTCTCAAAATATTAGCAAAACATGACAAAATGTTGATCTGGCCGCACTGTTCACTTAAACTTTAGCAACTCTATATGTAACCACAACAGCGAGAAACTGTACTCACATCTTCAGTGTCTACGTACAGATAAGTCGTCCGTAACCGTCCCGAACTGAGATTACTAGACCAAAAAAGTATGTAAAAGTAAAGTGATATGCTTCTATTACCCCATACAAAATCAGGTTTGCCTCCACACTACTCTAACTGTTGCGGATTCACAATTAAATGCAGCGGGGAGAATCTAGTAGGTTCATCGTCTAGTACACTCCCCGAACACTATACTCACCACGCCTGTCAACCACCAGCTGACAATGCGTCACCTGCTTAGGGACGCCATCCAGCTGTCACATTAATTCAAATGTGACCAACGGTCAGGCTGTCTGCCATTAATTAGGTTTTTCGCACTACACCATGTGGCTTTTGGATCTTAATGCTGTGATAGTTGTGATTTAGAGGATAGTTTAATTAAAGTTATATAATGAACTAAGACAAGGAACGTTTTTATTGTTATCCTGTTGTAATTCGGTTCAAAACCACCCAGCAACCGAACATCAAGGTGATCATCACGGCACACGGCGGGATGAGCCAGTCCAACACATACAGCCACTCAGCGCGGGACATTCAAGATTGTCAAAAAGGTATTGCTGTTCCTTTCGACACTAAACCCATTTGTTTCAGGCAATGTTGGTTTCGGACGCCATTGCGTCAATCCTTCATCCTACCGTGCTCCAAACTTTGGATTCCCCGACGACATTCGACTCGTTCGGCGGAACACCAAGGATCTCGACCGACGACATTCCTCGTTCGGCAACGAGATATCGCACATTAACAAATTTTCTAGTTATTTAATCCTCCTATACTAACCTCATACAAATCTGTCAATAGTAGAAAACTTTTGCTTTATATTGTGACGCATATGACAATCAGTACTGGAATCTTCGAGAAAGTCCGAAACAAAGTACTAGATTATTTTAGGAAGTACTGGAAAACTGGAATAGAACATTCAAGACTATGGAACGGGCGGAAACGATACACCAAATCAGAATGAGGAAAAACGGTATAAATACGTCGCACGCAGATCCGGAGTTGAGTCATAAGTGAGAAAGTGAAGCAAGCGATAAGTGAGGAAGTAATAAGTAATGAGTAAGATGTAAGCAGTAAAATACGCGATAAGTAAGGAAGCGATAAGTGACGAAATCGTTGTGTACGGTAAAAGTAACGGTTGTGATTAACGGACTAATAAAGTGTTATATTAATTCAAAATCGATTTAACGGCTCTTATTTATTCAAAATAATTAATCCAGCGAACCCTAAGCTCGCTACAATTGATGTCAGAAATGGGATTAATTATTGTTTAAGTGAATAAGTGTGTGAAAGTGTGTTGTGACGATGTCAGATCGACATTTGGAGGATCTTTGCATTCCTGAGTTGAAGAAGGAACTTGAGGATAGGAATCTGGATAGCAAAGGACAGAAGCAAATTCTTCAACAGCGTCTGCAAGCAGCAATGGAGGAAGAGGGTATTGATGTCGACACATATGTTTTTGCGATTGCGCCAGACTGCCCGGATGGAGAAGAAACATCGAGTCAAGATGGTGCCAATGTAACAGAGAAGAGTTCGCCACAGTTAGACATTTCCGAGATGTTCAGCATGATGATGATAAAATTGGACGCACAAGCTACAGATATTAACTCAAAATTGGACGCGCAAGCTGCAGATGTCAATGCAAAGTTGGATGCCCAAACACAATGGATGAAATGTAATTGTCAACACTTTAAGGACGAAATTCGAAACGAAGTAGAAAATCTAGATCTAAAAACGAAGCTGAATTCAAGAAAGTCACCGATGAAATAAAACGAATCGAAAAGAGACTTGAGAGTGTTGAGAGAAATAAGACATCGCCTAGCAATCAACATGACTACAAAGATACAAGGATGCAACCGCCAACCTTCGATGGAACGGGACCCTTCTCCGTATTTATACGTCAGTTTGACGCCGCGGCCAATTATAATAAGTGGTCGGATGAGCAAAAATCAACATCACTAATCTTGTCACTCCGCGGGGCGGCTGCAGAATTGCTACAAACCATACCAGCAGAGAAGCAAACAGATTTCCAAGCGATAAGAGACGGCCTTGAAGCTAGGTATGGAGACAACCACATGCAGCAGGTCTACCGCATGCAACTGCGGAGCAGCACGCAGAAACCGGGAGAAAATCTTCAACAGTTGCAGGCAGACATTGAGCGATTGGCAAACTTGGCTTATACAAATATGACTAAAGAATTTCTGAACGAGGTAGCAATGAATGCATTTATAAACGCACTCCAAGATCGGGACTTGCAACAGGCCGTTCGTTTGGCGGGAAAGAAGACGACTAATGAAATACTGGCGTTCGAATTGGCATATGAATTTGCTAAACTGGCTACCAGGAGTACATATAGAGTCCGAGAAATGTCCGTCCAGGAACGTACCTGCCGAAGAATCGGGCATGTACAACGGAGAACCCCGAGACCTGTTATGAAGTACTGGACATGCGGCGGAGTCGGCCACATCTCTGTTGACTGTAGGAAACGTCGACGAATGAATGAAACATCGAGTGAGAATTGTTGTTCATGCGCTTGTCATAAGAGGAGACTATCAACGGAACAACCTGAGGTGAAGAAACACATTGTACCTGTCAGAGTACTAAATGCGTCCGAAGAGCCGGTCGCAATAAGAAAAGGAGAGTTAACCGCAGAATGTGCACCCGTATCAATGATAAGCTCAATTAAGCAAGGGAAGGTGCATAATAACGCTGATGTTCTAGATGGGTGGACGAATGAGGCTATACGCGCAGCTCAACTTCAGGATGAAGATATGTCGCTAATCCTGGAACACAAAGAAAAGAACGAGCGGCCAACTTGGAACGATATTTCCGACAAGAGTGGAACGTTTAAAGCATATTGGGCACAATCGAATTCCTTGCTGGTGGAAGATGGTATTCTTAAGCGTAAATGGGAAGCCGCGGACGGAAAATCCCATCGAATGCAGATTCTAGTCCCACCATCAAAAGTGAAGATGTTCTAACAGAAATGCACGACGGAGCCTCCGGTGGACATTTGGGAGTTAATAAGACAGTTTCAAAATTACGATCTCGTTTTTACTGGCTTCACATGAGAGATGACGTCGAGTCTTGGTGTAGGAAGGGCACAACTTGCACTGCGACCAAAGGACCAACAGCAAAACCAAGGAGCGGTATGAAGCAGAACAACGTGGGTGCCCCTTTCGAGCGAATTGCGATTGTTATCTCAGGACCATTCCCAAAAACAAACAACAACAACAAATACATGTTAGTTGTCATGGATTACTTCAGCAAGTGGGTAGAAGTCCTTCCAATTCCAAACCGAGAAGCAACAACCGTCATTGAGCAGCTAATCAATAATTGGATCAGCAGATATGGAGTTCCCTGTGAGCTTCATTCCGATCAAGGCCGAAATTTCGAATCACAGATATTTCAAGGCATCTGTGCGGCACTGGGCGTAAGGAAAACCAGGACCACACCCTTACATCCGCACTCAGACGGAGTGGTCGAAAGGTTCAACCGAACAATGAAAGAGTACTTATCGAATGTTAGTGATCACCAAAGAGATTGGGACAAATATGTACAAACCTTTCTCATGAGCTATAGATCGGCTAATCACGATACGACGGGCCATTCTCCAGCAAAAATTATATTTGGACGGGAGATACGATTACCAGCCGATCTGCGATTCGGAATACCTCCAGACGCCATAGACAAGACCGAAGACTACGTAGCCGAATGGAGAAATCGCCTCGATGAGATTCATCATTTGGTTCGAAAGCAAATCAAGGTATCCAGTGGCAGGATGAAAACAAGGTACGACGTTCGAGCCAACACATCCGGATTTAATGCAGGCGATAACGTATGGCTTTATAACCCTCATCGGCAAAAGGCAGGTCTCCGAAGTTGCAGCAATATTGGGAAGGACCGTATAAGATTCTCACAAGAATTAACGACGTTGTCTATAGGATTCAGCGAAGGCCGAACGCCAAGATGAAAGTGGTACATCGTGACCGACTGGCGACTTTTGTTAACCCAGGAGATCGGTGAACTTAGTTCGGGACGAACTAATCTAGGCGGAGGGTAGTGTGACGCATATGACAATCAGTACTGGAATCTTCTAGAAAGTCCGAAACAAAGTACTAGATTATTTTAGGAAGTACTGGAAAACTGGAATAGAACATTCAAGACTATGGAACGGACGGAAACGATACACCAAATCAGAATGATGAAAAACGGTATAAATACGTCGCACGCAGATCGGGAGTTGAGTCATAAGTGAGAAAGTGGAGCAAGCGTTAAGTGCGGATGTAATAAGTAATGAGTAAGATGTAAGCAGTAAAATACGCGATAAGTAAGGAAGCGATAAGTGAAGAAATCGTTGTGTATGGTAAAAGTAACGGTTGTGATTAACGGACTAATAAAGTGTTATATTAATTCAAAATCGATTTAACGGCTCTTATTTATTCAAAATAATTAATCCAGCGAACCCTAAGCTCGCTACAATATTATTAGGTGCGCAAATAAGCTCGCGCTGTTTTTTTTTTATTTTCTTTTATGGAAATGCAACTTTATTGTGAAAAAATGGTTACAAATAAATCAATCGAAGTATTGCCCATCGCTAGCTACAACTTTTTCCCATCTTTCTGGCAGTGCCCGTCTACCGTTACGGTAAAAATGTTCGTCTTTTGAGGCCATTGTTGCATATATATATATATAGCGTTTGCGACGATAGTTACAATCACTAAAATATAGAACCAAAGCTCAACGCATCAGGCCACTGCCGCGTGTACGAATTCGATTTCTAAACTCAAGTACATTCGACTGATGTGGATGTGCTATATTATTGCTGTGGTATACGGCTTTAATGGATGTGCTTTTGGTGGTGTTATTCTTCACTATTGGTCGTGTGTATCTGCTAGAAACGTCACATCACTCCCTTCCCAGTAACTTTCGTTACGATCAACTTTGAAATGCGAACGACTGACCGAGGACCGAGTGAGAGAGCGATCGAGAGAATGTCAGAGCAGGCGAGTGAGCCGGTGCTCTGCGTAGAAGTCGTGTGATTGTAAGTGGTAAAGTTCTGTGTGCATATCGGAGTGTGTGTTATGTCGTGCAGATCACGTCGGGGTCACCAGTTATACCGTTTGCGACGATAGTGAAGAGCGTGTGATTCGAACCGACGCTATCACGGTTAGAATCACTAAAATATAGAACCAAAGCTCAACGCATCAGGCTACTGCCGCGTGTAGGAATTCAATTTCTAAACTCAAGTACATTCGACTGATGTGGAAATGCTATATTATTGCTATGGTATACGGCTTTAATGGATGTGCTTTTGGTGGTGTTATTCTTCACTATTGGTCGTGTGTCTCTGCTAGAAACGCCACATATATATGTCATTAACGGTCATACTGTGGTCATAGTATACTATATAAGTGTATATTCTCAACACATACATTGAACTTTCAACCAAAAGATATCATACATTAAAGTTTTAATAACTTTCAACGAAAAGATATTAAAGTTTATTAAAGTTTTTATAACTTTCAACCAAAAGAATTCTTTCTGTGTAGCGTCAAAATTAAATTCCTGTTACAACCGACAGAGTTTTTCCGGTTTAGTATTACATCTCGCTACACAACCCCCTAAATTAACAATCATCCTCAGCTAACAATTAATGCTCATATTGCACCCGAAGCAATTCTTCAGCAATTAACGCAGTTAAGTAGTTGGTGCCTCTTCCCACAGGCAATTAATATTAATATCGCATACTTTGCGATATTTATTCGAATACCACCTATGACGCATACTCGTTTCCCAAAGCTACACGCTTATCGCGTACCGTCAATTCATAATTATATTGCACACGATGCAATCAAACCATAACAATTGACGTACAATATCGCATGACGCATTCTCGGTTCCTAAAGACCCAAGCTAAATCCATTCTTTTCGCTTCGTATTCAAAACAAGCGCAACACCTGGCATTCTCGCACGGTCTCATATTACAAATACATTTTTTGCTTCACATCCAAAAACAGATGTCATACAAGACATATGACACGGCTGGCATCACTAAGAGTATACTGTGCATTCCGAACGGTATCCGAAGATACCATAAATGTTTTGGCCCGGAGGACACCACTTGACATTGCATCTAAAGAAAACGCTGCATTGCACGAGGTCTCCCAAGAGAATTGTCGGAGAATGCGGTCACAATTGAAGTTCTCAAGCCGAAAAGAATGGCAACGAAGGTGGGATTCTTCCACCAAAGGAAGATGGACCCACACCATGATACCTGATGTAGAAACATGGGTGAAAAGGAAACATGGCGAGCTGAATGACCACCTAAGTCAGCTAATATCAGGACATAGATGTTTGGCGGGTTTTCGTAAGAGTCACTGCTGCCTGATGTTGGAGTGTTTCGCCGAACACTGGTCCAAACGAAAAGCGAACCTGGAGCAGACACTGTGGGGCGAATTTTCCACGAATGAAATTCTGTAAAATGTTTTCTTAATAACATTGTTTTATTTTTATTTCCGTTTAATTTTTTTGTTAGGTAAGTTTTAAAATTTAGTTTGTAAGTACACATTCGGTTAGTTCCACCACTTTAATAATTCACTTATTATTTAGCACGTTCAGTTGCTTACACATAGTTTAAGCTGCCTTTAATAAATCGTCGCATGTATCTCTCGCCCCAGACGTTTCGTTCCGTTGGATTCCTTTTAGTCGAATTTACGTTAGTTCGCCACTATCACACTAAACTAGTTTCACTCCTAAACCGATTCTAATAATAGATACCTTTCGTGCGGTTGTAACACAAGAAAACTCAAGGACTTAATTCAATTGATCGCGTCTTAACGCACTGTACAAAAATTACTTTCTCGTCCCGTTTCTCAAAGTTGACCCTTCCGTTTTTCGTTACGCGGATACCTCTACGTCGGAGTTCTCTAACTGTACTCCATTTCGACTATCTTTGTCCTGTGGTTTCCTGTTTCGTCACAGGCCAGATGTGCGGTTGCACCTGCATACAGAGACGTGGATGTTGCTGCCTGTGTGGCCGAAGATCTTCCTGGGAACCCGGAGTTCACACCTTCTGCCGCATCGATCGGTGTATCTTTGGTGTGGGTTATTATTCCTAGCGATCCCTTTTTGGCCATAATAATTAATTTCGGTTGCGATAATTATATTTGCTTTTCCCTATGGGAATGGCGTTTTAGTTAATTGCTGTTTCTCCGCAATGACTTAGTTTGGACGCGTGCGCGTTTCGGTTTTGGGATCTTGCAAGGTATTAGAGCAGCTAATTGCTATTTGCGTACATGAGAGATATGCATCATACTGCTTGCGGTTTTAAGGAATTGCATTGATTGGATGGAATTGCGTAAATGGAGTTGAATTGAATGGATGAATTGAATTCAATATTAGGAAATTTTGAACGCTAAGTTCGATTGGTTTTACTATTGAATTCAATGTTGGGTATTTGGTATGTTACCTTTGTTTCAGGCGGAAGGAAGGACTTTTGAGGAATCTGTCTGTGGGCACGAGTAATGGATATAGGTGAGTATGTTCCTTGGTGGAACGACGATATCTCAACCTATGGTGGGTTGTGTGGTTCGTAGAACCGCCACAGATGCTTTCGGCAATACTTGCACAAGTATAAGCACGTCAATCACCCGTACTGCTTGTATTGCGAAGGCAAAATAGAAAATGCGGAATACGTACTCACACAGTGGGTGAGATTCAAGCCACCACGAACGATTTTGGAGAGACATATGAGACGACAGTTACCCCGGCAGGAGTAATAGAATACATGCTAAGTTGTAAACAAACATGCTCCGTAGCAAAAGATTTTCTATGTGATATGATGCAGCCGTTGCGACGAGACGAGTGGAGTAACAGGTAAACTCCGTCCTGCCCCGAAGTGGAATATCCAAAAGAAAGTTCCGCGGGGATCAACGGGAATATGAGCCAGGTGGGAGGTGGTTTTAGTCGGTAAAAAAATCCGTCATGCCTCTGGATCGATCCAGATTTCCACCTTTCTACCGAAACCAAAAACCAAAAAAGGCATTTTGCGGTGAAGTGAACAACAGAAGAACGCTGATAACTGACAAATGTATACCTAAACCTAGACATAACTCCCAACACGATATATCTTTACTTCTTTCGAATGTTAAATACATTTCTTATACCAAACGGAATAATATCACCTCACACAAGCGTTCCTTCTTTTACTTCATTGTATTATAAATCCAATTTGCTTACACTTTTCGCCACAGTCGGTTATATGTGACGTTCATTCCGTAAAAACAAAAACAAGTAATCTTCTCGTCCCTAACTTTTGGCCTTATATTATCGTTTTCACACGAAAGTTGTTGCAACTCAGGCACTAGCAAGAGCTACATGGGAAAATGAATTGTTCTTATATTTGAATATCTTATATAGATGTGTCATTAAAAAAATGAAATGCAAGATAATAGATTAAATAATATTTTAATAAAATAATAAATAACAAAGTAATAAATAATAATATAATAACAAATAATAATATAAAGATAATAATACATAAAATAATAAAATAATAATTTAAGAACTCATAACACTAGCGGCCGGAAGATGGAGACGCCATCGCATAATAGAACATGCAAATTTTGACGAGAGAGAAAAATGAAAAATGGCGACATAAGTGAAAACTTTATTAGGCGTTTGGGATAAGTTGTAATAAGAATCCAAAGCGAGGAATATTGGCCGCAATAATTACATTAATTGTTAATCTTAATCTTCTTTATATTTCACAATAAAACCTATAGAAATACTTCGTATTTAGGTAATTGTATGCGGTATGGCATCGAATACAATTAATTATATATTTTATATGAAACACAGAGCCTCACGCCGCACCGGATACCTACTTCAAATCAAACAAGGACCTTTTAGTGTTGTTAGTGATCATGTCGTATCCTCCACGTCCTCCGATGGTGCCGAGCATGCCGACGTATATGCCACCCCCGATACCACCGCCTGTAATGTCATCTCTTGGGGCACATGTAAGTTGCAAATGCAAAAACCTACACATTATTTCCAATCCACAGTTTTTCAGGCCTATAATTTAAACAATAACAAATTCCAGAATCTAGATCTAAGCTTAATAAGATACAAGACACGTTGAGCAATCTGAAAACGACTTTTGAAAACATTTTTTTGTTCTTTTAGCATAAGACTCCGTTTGGGTAAGTTGTGATATTTAAGTTGTCGGATATTGAGAGGGTGCTTATAAAATGATTGAAGTTTCTTGAAAGAAACCGTGAGTCTAATTTATTGTAATTTCTGTGAGATTCATTCTGCTGCAATAATTTACATGAATACTTTTTACATTCTACGTGCCAGAGGGTTACAAACGCGTTACTTACTCGTATATTTTATATTGTATTTTAAGATTATGCCTCCTTTAACAACACCACCCCCACCAGCTAGGCCGTCGTTTAGGAATGCGGCAACAATCAGTTCGCAACCGACTGTGTACTCACGTATTAATCCCGATCCACATTCAGCAACTCAGTTTAAGGGTCCAATCATAACTGTGTTCGTAGGTAAGTGAATGAATTATTTTGCAGCGAAATTTTTCAACATTATCTTATTTGGTATGAATAGGTAATATCAGTGAAAGGATACCTGAAATCCTAATGAAACGAGTCCTTGGAGTATGTGGACCTGTTGTCAATTGGAAACGAGTCTCTACATTTGGATTCTGCGAGTATGAGTAAGTATATGAGCATGAGGAAAAAATACCCACTTTTAGTCACACACGTGACTTTGATTGTAAAAATACTTTTGTTGTGCTCCTCTGGCAATTATTCACTTCATCAGTTCTGCACGAATCTAAGTTGTTCCAAATGTCAGTTTTTTACCGACTAAATCCATATTCCGGAATTTTTTGTTCAGATGTTTCTTCACGAGTCTTTTGGTAGTTCAGCTCCGAATGTTTGACGAAGGACCGTCTTCGTTTTATTTTCTTTGATTTAGAAGGCCATTCGTAAAGGATGCTCTTGTATATAAACCTGTTACCAACTAGCGGCGTCATTTGCTATGATGTCATGTGGTTTAACTTCAGTAATGACATTTGCGATAATTTCAGATGTTTTTGGATATTATTAAAGATGAACAATTTATGTGTCGAATTCGCTCCCCTTATGTAAACTCGCATCCTATCCATATGTGTGCTACGAAGTACTAAAACGGATTAAAAATGTACCAACGTATGGGTGCGGTTCCTTGACGTTAGGCAGTAGTCTCACTTAATCTTGCAATTATTTGGGGTTGTCTTTTTCAGATACTTGATGTCGAGTGAAGCTATAGTATATTTTAGTGAAGTATATTGAATGCCTTATACTGTATCCCGTATAAGGTATTCAATTTTTCATAAAGCCTCTTCTGTATTTTGTATAGCAAGTTCAATCATATCTAACCAACTCCTAATGCATGAATTGCAGACATAATCTTTAGGTCAGTTGGATGCAACACGGCTACAGCATACCCAAATAATTCTCAAACCAGTCGCCACGTGACTGCTGAGTTCACAACAACGATCCACCTATCCCGTTGCCATGTAATAACTTGCTCAGGTCTTTGTTACATGTTAACCCTTTCATGCCCGAATTAATTGGGGCGTGGCTAATTTTTTTTAAGGATATAGAGTTGTTAGTCTGGACCTTAGTATGAACTGATATCAATTTCAAAGTCCTATGTATCCTGGTTTAGCCATTATGAAATGTTCCCTATAGGCAATAGTGGACACATTTTTAAACACATATTTTAATTTCTGTTTTTTATTGATGTTTTTATTAATTTTTAATACAATTTAAGTGTGATATGACACAAAACAATTTGAACACAAATAAACCTTGCATTTAGCGCACTTTGAGCGGGGATACCCAGTGTGACTTAGCCTACATCTGCCTTTCCATCCCCATTCAATCCAGCGGTCGATTTGGTCAAATCGTATGGTTTTTAAAGGTTCTGCAAAATATGGTCTTTTATAAGAACTTGACGAAGATTGTGATGGAGGTGCTGGTGATGGTGGATCTGACTGCATTGTTGAGAGAAGTGACGATAGGCGACCTTGTGGCGTTTCTAACAGATACATACACAATACACAAACAAACAATACAAAACGAAAATCGAATAAGAAAATGCATCAGAGCCGTATATCATAGCGATAACACAACAATCCCACATCAGTTGAGTATACTTTAGTTTAGAAATCGAATTCGTACACGTGGCCAGTAGCCTGATGCTTCATTGCTTCGCTTCTCAACCGTTTCATCATGTGTTCAATTCAACTTCTTCACTATCCTTGCTCAACGCAACAACCCCGACGTGATCGGTGTACACATAGCACACACTTTCCCATAGTAAAACAAAACTTTAGTACTCGATCACGTCTTCCGCATAGAGCACCGGCACACTCGCCTGCTCCGACGTTCTCTCGCTCGCTCGTTCCTCGTTCCGTCGTTCCTCGCCCCATCGTTCGCACAGGAAGTTGATCGTAACAAAGTTACTGAGAAGGGAGTAGTAGTGGCGTTTCTAACAGATACACACACAACACACAAGCAAATAGTGAAAACACCAAACGAAAATCAAATAAGAAAATGCATCAGAGCCGTATATCATAGCGATAACATAAAAATTCCACATCAGTTGAGTGTACTTGAGTTTAGAAATCGAATTCGTACACGCGGCCAGTAGCCTGATGCTTCATTGCTTCGCTTCTCAACCGTTCATCGTGTGTTCAATTCACCCTCTTCACTATCCTCGCTTAACGCTATAACCTCTTTTGCGTGTTGGAGTTCTTATTTATTTTTTTTGCATTGAGTAACTAGTTAGCAATATCCAACTGAAAGTTTAGTAGTGACATATATTTGTTGTCTCTGCGGTACAACAGCCAGCTATTGACTACTGATGAGTTTATGCGCCAGGAAACGTTACGCATATACCACTTCTTTGAACGGTGGTTGATTTTGTAGAACTGCAACAGCAGGTCGGCAAGATCAACCCCTCCCATATGCTTGTTATAGCATTCAACAATAACTGGACGTGGAATGTTGGCAAACTTCTTCTCTTTTTCGACACCATCGTTTGCACTCAGTCTTGGGTTTTTACATTCTTTGCCCTCGAAATGTTCATTGCACCGCGTAAAAGTATAATTGACACAAAAGGAGGAACGTGTCTCACCGCTTGGAGATTCGTAAGAATCAACAGGACAACCCTGTAAGAAGGATGTTTTTTTTTACACTAATGCCCGCACAAGAGGGGATTTTGAAGTACGCTTAAATGTCAGCGCACAGTGCGAGCGGATGGAGAGGAAGTGGATAAGGGAAGGAGGTATCGGTGTACATTGGTCTTGAATGCCTGGCATCGCAACGACGAGGAAACATGATCAGGCAGAACTTTCCACATTCGTGTGGTTCGGCTAAAGAAAGACTCTCTGTTTATTTGTGCGCCTGAAGTCCACTTTCAACGTGAACTGATGCGCATTCACAGATTGACGGGTATCGCGGGAAAATGTCTGAAGGGGTGGAACACATTCAGCGAGTTCAATTGAGCAACGACCGTGGTAATACCTACAGAAAAGAGATAGGCATGATACGTTACGCCTATTCTAACGATGGAATTGATGGACTTGAACTGATTCCATTACCTTCGAGAGAACAGAACTTAGTGCTATGGGTCGATAAGAAGAGAGGGATGATTTGTCACCCTTTTTGGGAATTGGCTGAATGTTCGCTGACTTCCATCTATTTGGGAAACGGCCAGTAGAATAAGACAAATGGAAGAGTTTCCTCAGTGTTTTAGCGACTGAAAAGGAACATCTCTTCAAGAGGATTGGGGGAATCCCATCCGGACCAGCGGATTTGTCTGCGTATAACTCTTTGAGTGCGCGGGCAACAGTGCGCGTTCGGAAGTGAATCTGGCTCATGGTGTGCTGCTTATGCTCAAGTTGAGGCGGAACTGATGTGGTATCAGGCTGCGTGAGTTGGCTGCAAAATGTGCAGCAAGTATATTCGCCTTCTCTATTGCACTCGTGACTGGTCTGTCATCGACTATAAGTGATGGAATGGATGAAGAGACTGAGTTTTGAATGTTTTTCACGAATGCCCAGAAGCTTCTACTACATGTGGAAGAGTATAGTATTTTTTGTCTCACTCTCTGGTCATGCAAGAACTTGGAGCGTCGAATATGCGGATCGCAGTCATTTCTAGCTCTCATAAATCTTTTTCGGTTTTCCTCAGTATTGATTGATTTATACAACCGGAAGCTTAACTCTTCAGCCTTAATGGCTTCTCTGCACCCGGAATCGAACCACATATTTCTCTTGGGTTTGATGCTCTTTACCCTGTGTGGCGTTGCACACTTTTGTTGTCATACCATCGACAAGCAATTAAATTATTTGTTGCTTCAAATTTAAAATCGTTTGATCCCCATCCATTTCTAAGAAGATCCTTTTCGTCGCTTAGCGCACAATTTTTTAATCTATTGTTTCGAATGGTTCCTACGGCTAATATACTCTTTTGTTTCAAACGAATCATCAGGCTTATGGAAGTAAACCAGTTGTCAAAAAAAATTTGAAATTTTGGTTTACGGGAATATTAGAAGCCAAACGTAAAACAATGTCTAACGATATGCCCAATCCAAAGGATTGCCACTTTCCTTCTCCAATGTAGACGCAAAGGTCGTATACAATACCAGATACTCCGGCTTTAGTGAACATTTTAAAGCCCTACTTTGAGGCTTTTTTGGCAGATATTGCTTCAAACTGTGCTGACCTAATAAAATATAAATATTCGATTATATCACAAGACAGTTATCTTTATAGGAAATCATTTGCTCGTCCACGCTTTGGTATTCCTCCTGTGCTATTCCTTTCGGTAGCAATCGCAATATTTGAAATAATCTTATCGTACGTTACTCGAAAAACTGTCTTTGGAAGGTACATGAAAGCCCAGAACTTTTTAATGCCATTGATTCCAATACCAAGCAGGCGCATTGCAAAAATAATCCGTGTGTTGACTTCATATACACGATCATTAATTAACGGGCAACTATTTATCGAATGATCGCTGCAATTCCTGCAGTTTAGAATAATTTTGGAGCCAAGCCTGCGTCTGTTGTCCTGAAAATGTCACGTCACCTTTGCATTCCCTGCATACTTGAGAAATAGGACTAAAACAGTCAGAAAATTGATGAAACGGTAGCCAAATGATTCATTCACTTTTCTATCACACTTTTCATCGTTCATTTTGAGTTTTTTTTTTTTGCCGACGAGCTAACGTACTCCGAATCGTGCTCGAAAGAATGACGGTTAGGCGGACGCCTGTTTCCGATTTTGCTTCGTCTTCGCATTGAATAGTTTTATTTAGTGCCCTTGCGGCCCCCAATATGTTTCACTGCTCATTTTTGCATCCTATCAATCACTTGCAGCATAGTTCTGGATGAGCCTAACCAAATATGGGCTCCATTTTAGGATGAATGCACGCCCTGTAAATAGTGGCAAGGTTGGATGGAGTAAAGTATTTTTTGCATGTCTTAAGGAACCCCATAAATTTGGCTGCGCTTTTCGCAGCTTCAAATATGTGTCGAATTAATTTAAGTGCCAAGGATTGATAGTTCCTTGGCTTCGTCGAGTGTGCCGTTCATCGACAGTATATTTACTTTGGGGTTCGCCTATGACGACAAGAGATAGCACTGAGTTTTTAAGGCATTGAATTCTACTCGGTTAAATAATCCGGATTAATGTATCTTGGTTGGGGTCTGAATTCAAGGTATTAAGCATAAACTGCTGTGGTTGGTAATGATTGTTGTATTTTTGGATTGGTACAACATTTAATATTTGGTTATCGGAGAGTGGTTGTTTATTAATATTTTCATTTATTATAGCCCCACGTTGGGCGCCAAAATGGTGTATATATATTTTTACAACATTTAATATTTTGTTATCGTGATATGAAGTTAGTTATCTCTCGGGGAATGCGCCTCCAAGGTTAAGTTAATGATATTCACCTGTTAGTCCTAGCACGTTTCCAGTCAGGGGGAACTATGTACTCGTTCTCTGTTCTAGTTTCATCTGAGCAGCTTTCCTTTTGTAGTTCGCCCCCCTGTGGGTAGTTTTTGGAGAATAACAATAAATGGTTACCTATTGGCTCTGGTAGGTTTCCTTGTGAGTAGGTTGTTGGTTTCGGCAGGTTTCCCGGTAGGCGAGTTATTAGTTTCGGTATCTACTATGGTGAGTAAGTTGATTTTCCATACGTTGAGAAAACTAAAACACTTGTCTCTAGGTTTGCTTTTATTTGAACACTTTTATTTGTTTGCTTTTATTTGGATAGCTAGATTTACTTTTATTCGCCTACTACTCTAACCTGATCAAGACAAAAGGCCCGCTGTACAAACGCTAAGGCCGCAACCTTTTGCTTGATTGATTAGTTCTACACTGGGAGTTCTGCCCAATCGCAAACACTCTTTTATACCGGAATTATTGGTAAGGAAATGCAGATGATGCATTTTCCTCAGCCTGAACTTTGTTCCAGAACGTATGTCCCAGTTCAAGGCTAATCGCCTGGCACATGTCACTCGCATTTCTTAATTATCATTAGCGTTCACCTGGATGCAACGGCATCGGTTTAAGCATTCATTCAATTTGTAGTGGCAATAACCGAACCAATTATAGTACATTGCTCTACGTACAAATTGTATCGTTCAAATCGTATCATCCGATCGATTAGCATTTCGTTGCTGTGTCTGTTCTTTCGCAGAACTCAGCATTTTGACTGACGCTCAATTATATCGTCGTTAATAGCCTTTGAAAAGCACCGGTCGTATCATATAACTTGTATGACACTTGTCTTTGGGCATGAAGCAAAAAATATGCATTCGAAATGTGAGACCGTGAAGGTCCGCGGACAGGTGCTCGCTTGATTTTTGAAATGTGAAGCAGAATGCAGTTAGCGAGTGGCGTTGGGGAGTGGGTCAAGCGTTTGATTACATTTATATATGATGATTGTTATGGCTTTGGAAGGTGGGTATGAATGGGTAATTATCGCAACGTATGCGATATGAATTAATTGCCCGTGGAAAAGGCGGCAGCGCTTTGCTTTGGATTTAATGAGTAATCGTATGCGAATTTTAATTGCCTCTGGGTAAAAGGCTGGTATTGCATTCTATGCTGAATGATTATTGGATGTGAGCATGCTTGAATATTAATTGTTTAAGAGGGGGTGTAAAGCGAGGTGTAACATGATGTTCGAACAGTTTGGTCGGGAGTGTATATCTTGTTGAGGTCTGAATTCAATGTATTAAGCATAAGTTGCTGGTTGGTAGTGACGTTCGAAGAGTTTGGACGGGAGTGTTGATATGAGTATGAGAAACTCAACGTGCTATCATAAGCAAACGAGTGAATTGGATTGTGAGTAATTGACAAGAGATCATTTATAAAGATGAGGAAGAGAGTGGGTGAGAGTACCGAACCCTGGGGAATACCTGCATTAATTTAATGGGAGACAGATTTGACACCATCAAGAACCACTTGGATTGAACGGCCAGAAAGATGGTCTCTTATCCATTGGATCAGGGAATTGTCCACTCCATATGAATGCAATTTTGACAAAAGGGCTGGATGCCAAACTCTGTCGAAGGCTTTTGAAATATCCAATGCGACTACCTTGCTTCAACCGAGGTAGTGGATGGAATGGCTCCACTTTTCGGTAAGGTACACCCTCAGATCTCCTGTGGAACTGTTGCTACGAAAACCATGTTGGCGGTCATTGAGGAGGTCATTTGATTCCAGATATTTCGGAAGTTGACGGTTAATCAGTGATTCCATTACCTTCGAGAGAACAGAACTTAGTGCTATGGGTCGATAAGAAGAGAGGGATGATTTGTCACCCTTTTTGGGAATCGGCTGAATGTTCGCTGACTTCCATCTATTTGGGAAACGGCCAGTAGAATAAGACAAATGGAAGAGTTTCCTCAGTGTTTTAGCGACTGAAAAGGAACATCTCTTCAAGAGGGTTGGGGGAATCCCACCCGGACCAGCGGATTTGTTTGCGTATAACTCTTTGAGTGCGCGGGCAACAGTACGCGTTCGGAAGTGAATCTGGCTCATGGTGTGCTGCTTATGCTCAAGTTGAGGCGGAACTGATGTGGTATCAGGCTGCGTAAGTTGGCTGCAAAATGTGCAGCAAGTATATTCGCCTTCTCTATTGCACTCGTGACTGGTCTGTCATCGACTATAAGCGATGGAATGGATGAAGAGACTGAGTTTTGAATGTTTTTCACGAATGCCCAGAAGCTTCTACTACATGTGGAAGAGTATAGTATTTTTTGTCTCACTCTCTGGTCATGCAAGAACTTGGAGCGTCGAATATGCGGATCGCAGTCATTTCTAGCTCTCATAAATCTTTTTCGGTTTTCCTCAGTATTGATTGATTTATACAACCGGAAGCTTAACTCTTCAGCCTTAATGGCTTCTCTGCACCCGGAATCGAACCACATATTTCTCTTGGGTTTGATGCTCTTTACCCTGTGTGGCGTTGCACACTTTTGTTGTCATACCATCGACAAGCAATTAAATTATTTGTTGCTTCAAATTTAAAATCGTTTGATCCCCATCCATTTTTAAGAAGATCCTTTTCGTCGCTTAGCGCACAATTTTTTAATCTATTGTTTCGAATGGTTCCTACGGCTAATATACTCTTTTGTTTCAAACGAATCATCAGGCTTATGGAAGTAAACCAGTTGTCAAAAAAAATTTGAAATTTTGGTTTACGGGAATATTAGAAGCCAAACGTAAAACAATGTCTGACGATATGCCCAATCCAAAGGATTGCCACTTTCCTTCTCCAATGTAGACGCAAAGGTCGTATACAATACCAGATACTCCGGCTTTAGTGAACATTTTAAAGCCCTACTTTGAGGCTTTTTTGGCAGATATTGCTTCAAACTGCTGACCTAATAAAATATAAATATTCGATTATATCACAAGACAGTTATCTTTATAGGAAATCATTTGCTCGTCCACGCTTTGGTATTCCTCCTGTGCTATTCCTTTCGGTAGCAATCGCAATATTTGAAATAATCTTATCGTACGTTACTCGAAAAACTGTCTTTGGAAGGTACATGAAAGCCCAGAACTTTTTAATGCCATTGATTCCAATACCAAGCAGGCGCATTGCAAAAATAATCCGTGTGTTGACTTCATATACACGATCATTAATTAACGGGCAACTATTTATCGAATGATCGCTGCAATTCCTGCAGTTTAGAATAATTTTGGAGCCAAGCCTGCGTCTGCTGTCCTGAAAATTCATACTTGAGAAATAGGACTAAAACAGTCAGAAAATTGATGAAACGGTAGCCAAATGATTCATTCACTTTTCTATCACACTTTTCATCGTTCATTTTGAGTTTTTTTTTTGCCGACGCTCTAACGTACTCCGAATCGTGCTCGAAAGAATGACGGTTAGGCGGACGCCTGTTTCCGATTTTGCTTCGTCTTCGCGTTGAATAGTTTTATTTAGTGCCCTTGCGGCCATCATACACGTTATCACTCATAATTCAGAACGTTTACAATTATTATAATGGCTAACAACGGTGAACCTGGCGCAAGGCTAATGACCTTGCCCGAAAAAAAAAAAATCATTATGGAAAATTTAACAAGCCTACGGCCAAGACCGGTTCCCGCTTGTAGTGCCGATGGTGATGATGATGATGAACAACGGTGAACACGTAACTACGAGTCGAATTGCAGCGTACAAGTGATTGACGAAACAAGTGCTCTTACAAGAGTTGCTGCACAAGGATCAGTTGCACAGAAATAAATATATTAGAATTGGGTATACTCACTGTTTCCTTTGACTCGGATGTAGGGATTCCTTGGTATTCGTGTTGATGACACTTCTCGTGGCAAGTTGAATTTACTTCGTCTTTAATCACTTTGTCATATATGTATATCCTTAGTTAATTATCAGAAGCACCCTTGTTTGCGCAAACACTTCAAGTAAAATGAGTTTCATTTTATGTTTCTTATGTTTATTGATTTATTTACACACAACCTATTTTACTACATGTCTCCTTATAATAACTTTTCGTCAATCTATGTTGAAGATCTTTGTATTTTAACTTGGTTAATTTTTCTTTTTTCACAAACTGTTTTAAATGTCTTCTTATAATAACTTTTTGTCAATCTATATTGAAGATCTCTTTATTTTAGCACCACTGGCGATAAGATACACGCCGAAATCTTTAAAACAGAACGACTGCTGATGATAATACGACACACTACGACGCTTCTACCAGACGACTCATTTTCTCTGCCTATTCGCGCCCTTTTATACCGATCGCATACTCATCCTCAATTTCCCATTTATCCACCCACTAAATGCGAATAAACTCGCTAATTTACTCAGCAGTCAATGAACCCAGAGAGAACGGGAAAATTCCAAAGGAGAGCAGCTTGTATTAGGGAGTTATTTGGTTTCGCTTGCAACGAAAAACAAAACCAAAGGGTAAATTGTATGTTCTCGTTCAGGGGCTTGGGTAAATCTCGGAATGTAGAATTACGAAGTGCGTTCCGAGAAGGGAAAATGGAGAAGATTGAAAAATATCCTCATGCACACTTTTCACCGGATGTTGAAACTGTTCCCAAGTTAATGGGCTGCACTTTTTATAGCCGAAAGGGGAACATTGGCTTGGGAAAAACCTTACATCGGAATATGCAAAGGAATTTGAAGATGAAGTAAACTGTTTCGCTATATAGAAATAGGGTCATCTGCCAATGTTTTGCTGTTGTTAAACAGCATGATGAGTGATGATGGATATATTGAGGGAACTGGTATGTAGGATTTAAGAAATCGGGTTTTTAGACAAATAGACGCGAATCAGCTCAATGATTCGAGGGGATTTTTAATTATGTAACATAGTCAACACGTACTATATAGTCCACGATAGTGTATATATAGTACACAGCGACATCTATAACATAGTTTCGAAGTATATTCTCGGCGGTCGATAAGTTATAGGCATATATATGACCGTGAGATTCAAAAATACGGTGTCAACGATATAGTCGAAATTTGCTTTTCTTTACATTTCAGAGTTGCTCTAAAAAAATTGATTTTAAGAACATGTTTGTATTTTTTTCATGCTTGACCGTTATTCATTATAAATCTAGGGATGTTTTGGCATAATTTAAGCCAATAAAAAAAATGGAAAAAGAATTTCAAACAGGAACCCCTTAACTCAAAACGTAGGTAAACCGAGACACATCACCCACATCCCTTGCAAGATCGAATCACTTGGGCGCGAAGATGATGCTCCGTGTTTAGTGGGAAAAGAATGGTGCGGCCTATAATATCTTGGTGAGGCGGTTACTATTAAACACTGTAAGCAACAAATGTGTTGTGAGCTATTCGCTGCTCGAAAAATCACCTGCAATGCTCCAATGCAAAGCTGGTTTGTGAGGCGTTGGAAGCACTAAACTGTGAAGTGCTACCCTATGCCGCTTACAGCCAGTCTTGGCTCTTTCCGATTACCACATGTTTGTATCAATGGATCATAATAAGATATGGTTCAGTGAGTGGTTCGCGGAAAAAGGAGAACATGTGATATCCAATCCAAAAAGATAGAAAAAACGAATGCCGGAAAATAGAATTTCTTGATTTTTGAAATTCTTAAAATAAATCTGCACTTCTGACTTGTACGTCTGGCAAGTTGCGGTACGGTGATCACATTTGAGTTGTTTACCAGGTATATCATCATCATCATCGGCACTACAACCGGGAATCGGTCTTGACCTTATTTAGCAAGTTCTGAGGCTTGTTAAATTTTCCATAATGATTGGTTTTTTTTTTTTCCGGGCAAGGTCATTAGTCTTGCGCCGGAGGCTCCCCGACGGGGAATCGAACTCCGGTCTCCCATGTGACAGGCGGATATACTATCCACTATACTATCGAAGAGCCCGGGTCTATGCATACGTTTTTTTTCCGCTGGCGCCAGCCAAAAGTACATCATCATCGGCACTACAACTGGGATCCGGTCTTGGCCCTATTTAATAAATCTGTCCGCTGGTCCCGATTTCAAGCCGATGTCATCCAGTTTGGCACTCTCAGGCTCTGGGTGTCCTGATATACGCCATCCCTCCATCGCAGACAAGGTCTGCCGCACTGTCTCCTTCCATACATCCAGCGAAAATTACGCAGCGTATTAATTTGACACATACGTCATTTTGTTCCTCTGAGATTTAACACACAAGTTGCGTCCGCCAAAAACTAGCGTCTTCGTTTTATCGTTCAGTGATCATGTCGAGTTTTGTGCCTGAAAAAGAGCATTTGCGGCACGCATTACTTTTCTTATTTAATCAAAAGAAAAAGGCTGTTGAAAGCTATCGTTTGCTGGTAGAAACATATGGTGAACACACTCCATCAATTAGAACATGTGAGACATGGTTTCGACAATTTAAAAGTGGTGATTTCAATGTGAAAAACAGTGAGCGCTTTAGTAGACCACAAAAATGTGAAGACGAGCAATTGCGGGAGTTATTGGATGATGAGTCAACTCAAACTCAACGGCAATTAGCAGAAGCATTACATGTGTCACAAGAAACAATCAGCAGACGTTTACGAGCAATGGAAAAGATCAATTCCAAGTGCATGCATATGCTTTTTTCCGGTTTAACTAAGAGAAAGCGACAGCGAAAAATACGCAGCACACAACAAAACCAAGGAAAGACACCTTGAAATCGCTTGGATGGGACATCCTTCTGCATCCGCCGTACTCCCCAGACTTGGCGCCATCTGACTATCACCTCTTCGCATCAATGGGGCACGCGCTCGCAGAGCAGCACTTCAGCGATTTCGAGGAAGCTGGAAAATGGCTCGACGAATGAGTTGTTTTTCTGGCATGCTATTCATAAATTCCCTGAAAGATGGGCGAAATGTGAAGAAGCCGATGGCCAATATTTTGAATTAAAAAAAATTATATTCTATAGAAAATTAAGAATTTTTTTTTTACCAAAGAAACCGGAAAAAACGTATGCATATATCTGATTCTCGAGAATTGGCCAGACTTCTGTTACGTAAAGATTACTTGATAATCTAGAAATCGGAAAACTCTTAAAACCAATGTTTTTTGATCTAATGCATTCCATTAACTTTAGACGACGTTAACTACAGGAATTGAAAATTGACTTAGAGCCTTCGAGGCCGAAAATATAATAGATTGATATTTAGTAAGAATAAAATTAGCATATGCCACGGCAGAAAATATAGTAGATTGATTATTTAGTAAGAACAAAATTAGCATTTGCCGCCCCTTTCCAAACTATCTGCCAGCTCTTTAAATAAATAATAATTTCAATACCTTGCTCTTCCACTGCTTGCCTCACCTGTTCACATTGTTGTAGAGTTACAACTAAGATAGGTGCAGTCTCAGCGAACCTGTCTCACGATTGTTGGGTAAAAAAATTTGACCTCCACCACACCAAAGCCTCATCCCATCTTCACCACTCAGTCTAAAAATTATTCTAAACTGCAAGCAAAACTAGAATTAAGAGACATGTTCCAGTTTTAAGCTAAATAGTAAATGAAAGAGTCAATATTTTTAAACACTCGTTCGAAAACAAGTAGTCACTTCATCCATTACTTCAGAGAAAGCATGTGTAACGCTCGAAAGTATTAACCCACAGGAATTATTTGTTATTTACCTATCAAAAATAGAAATAATAATGCGGAGCTTCTTTGCTTTTTACCTTTCTACAATAGAAGTGGCACAGCACCGCCGGTTGGAAACACGAATTAATATTTACTTCAGTATTTAGTGATTGTGTTTATATCATTAATATAGACTCATTAAATTGAAACTGATTCTTTCTAAAGATAAAATATAAAAGATATTTGAATTGCATAATATTAACAACTGATTCAGACAATCACAGGGGGTGCATTCGCCCAAAGCTGGTCTTCAACACCAGCATTTGATCAAGAATTATTATTATGGCGCAATAAAAATTGAACATAGCTCAAAGTCCGTGTACATCATATGCTTTTACATACCGCCATCGCAAGTTATCGAGTTATACGAACTCGCTATTGCTGCAATCGGCCGCATAACTGAGCCTAGTTCTTCCCAAGATGACATTGTAGTCCTTGGCGATTTTAATCTCCCCCATCTTCAACGGGCCCTGTCTGACGACTACTCTCACTACATCTCAAATCCCACTACTACTAAGGAATGTCTCTTTATAGACAGCTGTGGCGACTCTAACAGATACACACACAATTCACAAGCAAAAATAGTGAAGAACACCGAACGAAAAATCGAACAAGAAAATACATCAGAACCGTATACCAAGCGATAACAAAAATAATTCACATCAGTGGAGTATAGTCGAGTTTTAAAATCAAATTCTAAACACGGTCAGTAGCCTGATGGGTAACGCTTAGGTTCAATTTTTTTCGTGATTCAAACGGTCATAGCGTCAGTTCGAATCACACGATCTTCTTCACTATTATTTCAAAGCCTCATTGACTCTAGCCTTTGCCAAGTAAGCAATGTCCAAAACCATCTGGGCAGACAACTTGACCTTCTGTTCACGACAGACCCCTTTAAATTCCTCAGTCGTCCCTAGTCCCCACACCCTCTCAACTATTGATCACCACCCCCCACTTCTCGTATCCTTATACCACGACTACTCAGCCCACAGCACACCTCCCCCCTATCAATTTTCTTTCAACTTCCGAAAAGCCAATTTCCGCCTCATAAATGAGTATCTCAGCAATATCACACTCCGCATAAATGATATAAGTGTAGAGGACGCTACAGCCTCGTTCTACACAGAAATCCACAACGCCATATCCATACATGTCCGCTACTCCCGACACAGGTTATCATTCTCATCGCCCCCATGGTATAACCACAAACTACGCACCCTTCGTAACAAGAGGAATAAGTTGTGGAATACTTTCCTAAACCCGCGTTCTCCCCGTGACTACTCCAACTATCTGGGTTACTTTTACCAATTCACCGGGCTTTACAGCTCCCTCTACCACAATTACCTTGCCAAAGCTCAATTCACCCTGATCAACGACCCCAAATCTTTCTTCCACTTCATCAACCACAAACGGAAATTTGATGCCTATCCCACCTCCCTTTTCTACGGCTCAACTACTCCAACGGACTCCCAAACCATATCAAATCCTTTCGCGTCCTTCTTCAAACTATCCTTCACGGACGACTCATTCGAGCCTAACCCCTCCTACTTTACTGGCATCTCTGAATTCTCCCTCGGCCCTCCCATCCCTCTACACATTCAACAACACCAAGTCATAAATAAACTTGAAGAACTGAAAGACGATTTCAGTCCCGACCCAGACGGACTCCCTGCTTATCCTCTTAAAAAAATGTTCCTCTTCTCTTTGTCTCCCGCTCGCGTCAATCTTCAATCTATCCCTTGCACAAGGTCTATTCCCCGACTTTTGGAAATCCTCTTACATAACCCCCATACATGAAAAGGAAAAAAAAAAACGATATATCCAATTATCGTCCCATTGTTAAGCTTTCGCACATTCCCAAACTGTTCGAAGGGCTTCTATATGAGGCGTTATGTTTTCGCTGCGCACCCATCATCTCTCCGAACCAGCACGGCTTCCACTCAGGCAGGTCCATTACTACTAACCTTGTCGAATTCACATCCCACACACGCCTTGCCCTAGAAAACGGCGATGAGGTCGATGTAGTCGCTACCGACTTTAGCAAGGCCTTCGACAAAATCTCCCATAACCTCATTTTCTTCCAGCTATCTTTCCTCGGTTTCGAACCCCTGCTGATTAAGTGGGTCTCATCCTATCTCAGTTATCGAACCTGTCGCGTGCGATTTAGATCCACCCTCTTCGATCCTTTTTTCCAAACCTCAGGTGTCCCCCAGGGCAGTCATCTCGGCCCTCTCCTATTTATCTTAACCATAAACCACATAGGCTCTTGCATTAATCACTCCTTCATCTCGCTTTACCCGGATGATTCCAAAATTTTCAAGACAATCCGCTCTCCGCTGGACTCCTCACTTCTCCAATCGGATCTTGACAGCTTCTTGAGTTGGTGCCAAAATAATTGCCTAGAAATGAATATCGCCAAATGTCACACAATCACCTTCTCTCGGAAGAGTTCCCCCACTCGCCCACGCTCCTATCTCTTACGGAACCAACCGATAACATCGGTTGAATTGATTCGCGATCTGGGCGTCCTATGCGACAAGGAGCTCAAATTTACCGCACATATTGATTACATAAGGGCTCCTCAATAGTATACTGGTTAGTATACCCGCCTGTCACGCGGGAGACCGGGGTTCGTTTCCCCGTCGGGGAGCCTCTGGCGCAAGACTGATGACCTTGCCCGGAAAAAACAAATCATTATGGAAAATTTAACAAGCCTTAGGACTTGCTAAATAAGGCCAAGACCGGTTCCAGGTTGTAGTGCCGATGATGATGATACCCGCTTGTCACGCGGGAGACCGGGGTTCGATTCCCCGTCGGGGAGCCTCTGGCGCAAGACTAATGACCTTGCCCGGAACAAACAAATCATTATGGAAAATTTAACAAGCCTCAGGACTTGCTAAATGAGGCCAAGACCGGTTCCCGGTTGTAGTGCCGATGATGATGATTGATTACATAATCCTCAAGGCCAACGCCGCCCTTGGGTTTGTCAAACGCTAGTCTAAGGAATTCCTTAACCCCTATGTCACCCGATCACTCTACACAACATTTGGTCGGCCACTACTCGAATACGCTAGTCGGGTCTGGTCCCCGTATCAAGTGACTCACATTCGCAGGATTGAGGATGTTCAACGTCGTTTCTTGCGCTTTGCCCTCCGCGGACTAAACTGGGAAAATGTGCTGATTCTACCACCATACACAAGCCGGCTCCCTCTAATCAATCTAAACACACTTGAAGAGCGCAGAATCCATGCCGACATCATCTTTGTCCATCGCCTTCTGTCTGGCTCAATCAATTGCCAAGCTTGCTCTCCACTTTAACATTGCATACAAACCCCCGTAACGTACGTAACCCTCGACTGTTTTACGTGCCCGCTCATCACACTTCTTACGGCGCTAACGAACCCATCTCGCGTATGCTACGACAGGCTCTTTCCCCACCTCCTTCGATTTCAACATCTCCACTCCCGCTCTTAAACGACGTCTCAGAATAAACCCGTCCTAAATCCGCCCCCTTCAATAACCTCTCTACCCTGCAATCCTCTCCTCTCCCTAGTACCCAGACTATCACCTGTCGTCTTGGTCTTGCATCCGTACATTGTTTTGATTTTTAAGTGGATCACAAAACATTTGTTCCGACGGATCCCTTCAACTACATGCGTGTGACTGGGCTAGCATAAATGACGGATCTATTATTGTGTTGGTCATTTTGTTAATACTTTTGAGTATTTTTTTTTTGTTTTTTTTGTTAACGATGCACCAGTTAAGATGATATAGATATGTGCTTCTTCCTACCTTTCTTTTTCCCGACTTTGGCCGCTTAGAGTATCGCGAGATATGACCACCCCAGCTCCATTTCAGTGTCAGTGAATCGGAAATCTTCGTTTTCTATCTTATTATGTCGCTTCTTATTTCCTGTACTTTCCTTATCTTTAAAATACTTCTCTTAGCTCTTTAGTTGCTCCTTATTTTACGTTTAACTTTTTCTTTAAAGGTCCAGTTTCGGCAGCTGTATAGTAGACTTGGTAGGACACAAGTGTCCATTACGACTGTCTTCATGTGAGAACTATAGTCGCCTTTTAAAATGTCTTTTAATGACCAAAATCTATTCTACGCTATAGCTATTCTTCTTGTGACTTCATCTTATCTTCGTTGTTAGTCTTACTGAAAGTTGTTTGTTTTCCTAAATAAATGTAGTTTTCAACATAGTCTATGATATTTCCTCTTACTTTAATAGGTTCTTTGTCACTGTTGGTCATTACTTTATTCTTACTGGCCATTCATTTCTAAGCCAATTTTCGCACTTTACTGGTCAAGTAATTGCTGTCAAACTGGCTATTACTTGACAGCTTTATATACACCTATTAAATTTTAATTTTAAGTGTATAATAATTAAAATTGAACTCCTTATTTTTTCACTAGTGGCCCAACTGCAGGAATGCGTGCGGTGCGTTTGCTCAGCGAAATGGAACTTGATGGTAAAAAGCTAGTGGCAAAAGTTGATGCAAAAAATAAACTCTTATTGGATAATTACAAGGAGGAGGAATTAAAGAGTGGTAACAGAAAGGTAGACAGTGAAAAGGATGAGGACGAACACGCTCTCTTGATGATGAGTCGTATTATAGATGAACACAAACATGAGATACCTCAGCACGTTGTTGGTAAGTATCTTTAATGAAACATCAATTAAAGTTTGTTATTTATTATTTAATCCTATTCCTAAGGCCGCCAAGAAACAGCTGATATGAAAATGAGCAAAGCATTACAAGAAGCAAATCTCGAAGAAGATAAAAGAAGCTTGATAAGCAGTGAAATCGGTAAATTTCGTAAAAAAGCTGAAGCAGATGACCATAAGAAGGAAAAGGAAAAAGATCGCCGAAAACGTGATGAGAAGGAGCGAGATAAGGAAATCGAAAAAGAAAAGGAGAAGGAAAAGGAAAAGGAGAAGGAAAAGGATAAAGAGAAAGAAGGTAAAGAAAAAGACAGGGATAGGTCAAGTGATTTATCACCAGCAAAAAAGGAACGTGAACCAAAGGATAGACGAAGAAGGAGTAAATCCCGTTCAAAAGATCGTGAACGTGATCGTGACAGAGATGTCAGAGAACGGGACCGCGAAAGAGAGAGAGAAAAGGAACCGAACCGTGAACGAGAAAGAGAAAGAGAACGTGAACGCGAGCGGGAACGGGAACGAGAAAGGGAAAGGGAGCGCGAACGAGAACGTGAAAGAGAGAGGGAGCGTGAAAGAGAACATGAACGTGAAAGGGAGCGTGAACGCGAACGAGAGAGGTAAGTTTACAAGATCATATTCAAAAGTTATTGAACCCAAATTTTTACAGTTATATGGTTCTGGAATTTTATATTATTTTAATTGGTTTCCATGTTCAGAACACAGCTTACTATAGCCCAGCAAGTTCTGGAGTTTTATATTATTTTAATTGGTCTCCCACGTTCAAAACACTGCTTACTATAACCCAGCAATTTGGTGGAATGAAACACCAAAACATGCTGTAGAAAGCTCCTAGTTGTTTGAAGCCATTAACTATTACTTTATTTACTATTTATTGGAGTGTAGGAACCCGGAAGTTCATGACCCCATCGACAAGACTCCGCCATCGTTCCCTGTCCTGTGCACTCTCTTTCCACGTTTGACTAGTGTTATATATAAATATAACTTTAATGCTTGTTTAATGTGTGGAGTCGTGCTGTATGTGTCGTATGTTGTCAAGTTCAATGTTGTAAGTGTTTTTCCTCCAATATTTTTTCTTTGTGGGGAGCCAGTATTCGCAAATTTGGGCTAATGGTTGCTTCATAAGAGTTGTAGATCTGCGCCAAATGCTGCAGATCTGACTAATTTGAATTGGGTCTGTGGTGAAATTGCAGGGGGAGTAGTATCGTGTATACTATCCCGACTGTCGCATTCTCGAGGAAACAGATAGGCTTAAACAAGAGGTAGTCACAGTAATGGAGGCGTCAGTATTGTAGGTAGGTAGCCGTCTTAGTTGTCATCTTCACTTGGCGCCCCATAGACTACTTCAGGTGCTGGGCTTCCAAGGCGTTGGTCCGTTGGTAATTTAGTCAGAAGAGCCCTCTTCTCAAGCACAAAAACCGAGATTGATTGATTGATTGAAGGCGGAACCCCATTTTTATTTAGCTTAATGCAAGCTTAAAATTAACTTAACATAAAAACCTTACAGACACAGATGTGTTAGACCTTCACTGTGGTTGGGCTGGTTACGCTCCAACTACCCGGTAAATGCCGTCTCAACCACCGGGGCCGATGGTCTTAGAGGTGACTCTCGCCGTTAATCCCAGGAGTGGGTTGATTGTCTGTAACTTCTTATTCAAGAAAAACACCTTGGTCGTCCGTTTATGTTTAGTCTTACTTTATTATTTTCAGAAAATTAGAGATACTCGCATTGATTCGTTACTAAAATGCTACACACTTGGTTCATTATTATTGAAGTTGCTTGTTTTATGGCTCTGGTGGGCCTTTATTTAGTGCAATCTATACATTTACGATAGTCTTACTTCCACAGTTGGACTTTGTGATCTCCTTTGGTTATTCTCCGTTATCACGAACGGGGAAAACAAGAAACAGGAACAGAAAACTGGCCACACATTCGGAACGGTTAGACCACAAAAACGGCACATAAGACCACGCACCGTCGAAGATAAACTTCATAGCTCTTACAAATTATATAATACTATTACACGAGTACGCGACGAATTAATAATTTAAACATGCAAAAACAAACTTCCACTAGAGACGGGCCTCACGCCAAAAGAAAAACGTCACACACTAGACCCTTTGCGACTTCAACCTTTTTACTACTTGTCTGCTTATCTTACTAGCGGTCCCCCAAATATCCACACCGTTAGTGTTTTCTTTTTTCACTCTATCTCTAACCTCCGCCTTAAAGAAGGTCTGGGTTTATACGCGGTATTCAACTTGAAACACAAAGCAGCCACATTCAATCAATTCGATTACAAGCTACATATTTTTATACGACGTGTTTATTTAATACATTTAAACATTTGAATTTTTTAACTCGTCGATGTAGCCGAGTTTGTGCTTCGTCAAAACCAGGAGTTACTTATGTAACACCAGCCGATCCGATCTCCTCAAGGTCAAACCTAAATTGTCTTATCTCCGTCGCGGCCGTCCTGCCGGTGTCTTTCCCGTTAGTCTACCGTCAAAAATTCTACGCACGGTCCTATCGTTGCCCATTCGCGCCACATGTCCGGCCCATCTTAATTTTCGCGACCTGATTACTCTTACTATTGTAGGTTTGTGGTATAGCACTTCCAATTCATGATTGTGGAGTTTCCTCCATTGTCCTGCCTCCTCGTCATATTTACCGCCCAAGATACCCCTTAAAACTTTATTCTCGAATACGCGGAATTTTTTTTCCTCCTGTTTTGTGAGAGCACATGTTTTGCATCCGTAAAGAACAATCGGCATGATTATGGTTCTATAGATACGGAGCTTTATGTTACGTGATAGCAGTTTGCATTTCAGCAGTTTACTAACTCCCATCCCATGTTTCGCATCCGTATAGAGTAATCGGCATGATTATGGTTCTAATATCTTGCTTCTAACAACTGTCAGAAACCAATTGTCAACTTTGCAAATGTAGGTGTTGCCATACACCACATGTAGAAAAATTTAAATTGGCATATTGGACTTGTTTATGTATTCCTTTATTTGATTTGAGAAATATTAATTATACTAATTTAAAAAACAAAAAATAATATTTTTATGATAATATTTCTACCACAGAGAAAGGGAAGAAAAAACAACCAAGAATGTTCGAGATATCCAGCGTGAGAAAGAAATTGAAGAAGAATCGCGTGAACGAAAAAAAGCAGATAAAAAAGCTCGAGAAAAGGAATCTGCATATCAGGAGAGACTACGTAATTGGGAAATAAGAGAACGACGAAAAATGAAGGAACATGAAAAGGTTAAAATATATCACTTTTACGACAAATTATCCTTAATTTCCGCTTGTTTATTTTATTCTTCAGCAAAAAATGAAAGAATCATTAAAGCAAGAAGAGAGAGAGAAGGAAGCAAAAAGACTTAAAGAATTTGTTGAGGATTACGAAGACGAAAGAGATGATCCCAAATACTACAAGTAATTTAAAAACTACCAAAATTCTATTCCTAATGATATTAAACATATGATTTTTGAAATTTTTTAGAGGTCGTGAACTTCAAAGACGTTTAGCAGAACGTGTAAGAGAAGCTGACCTAGATGCCAAGGATCGTAACCGGGAACAAGAAGAACTTGAAGAACTTAAAAATAAAATCTTTAGCGGTGAATATGAGAATCCGACACAAGAATTCGAACGGCTGAAGAAGGAACGTGAGAATCTATACAAGCCTCAAATTCTAATTGACGTTAATTTAGAAGCACAACAACGTAAGGAACGCGAACTAGAAAAGGAAAGAGAACGTGAAATTGAAAAAGCTAAACGTCTTAAGGAAAAGGAAAGGCTTGCGGCTGCAAAGGAAAAATATCTTATGGAACAGGAAGAGGCAGCAATATCAGCAACAGCAACATCTGTGATCCATACAGAACCCATAGATTCGGATTCAAACGATGGTTTCTTGGTGTCACATCGGGGTTCTAATTCCAATGCCATACCTAGCCGTCAGGAATCCGAATCAGGAGACAGTGATATAAATCATTTCCATGATGAGGACTCTAGGGGATCAATGATATCATCGAGTCACGGTTTCAGTCCAGTTAATAGTCATAATAATGTAACAACTCCTGGTACTCCTCCTATTTCCGCTCCACTTATTAGTCTCAATTTAGGAGCTAATACTAAGAAGAAAAAATTGGAGGTTACTACTGACGTTTTTAATAATGAAGAAGACAACGAAGATGCTAGTAGTGCGAAAAAACGGAAGCTAGTTCCATTAGGTAAGCATATAATCTTATGCTATTCGGTATGAATTTATTCTTATTAATTCCACAATGAATGTAAAGTTTAAAATGTAAATTCACAGTTATAACTGAGAGTCTGCACCACAAAATAAGATGCACGGTTTTTGGGGTATATTCAAGCGTCCACTTTTGAATAGTCATAATAATGTGTTTTCAAAAATCTCAATCATAGCATTTCGAGCATCACATTTCCCTGCCAAGTAGTTGTGGCCTTTTTTATTTGTGAAAATCAAATTTGCGAAGAACTTCTTGAAACTTGAATGTTTTATGGTAATGGGATCTTATCCGGCTTAGGTGCCTTTCTTTAACCAATCATTTATTTCTACAATTTCGTTTCATGGTTGGCTTGTTGGTGTCTACCTTTTCCTCCAAGTACTCCCATAGGAAGAAGTCAAGTCGAGATCATGTGGACTAAATTCTATAACCACTTTTTGACATTATTCGATCGTAAAAGGTGAAAGGTAGTACGAGCTGTGTGTGGTGTGATTATATCGCGTTTTGCGACGGGAGCGAAGAACGTGTGATTCAAACTGACGCTAATGACGGTTAGAATCACTAAAAATGGGACCAATGATCATCAGGCCACTGCCACGTGTATGAATTCGATTTCTAAACTCAAGTACACTCAACTGATGTGGAATTGTTATGCTATCGCTATGGTATACGGCTCTGGTGCTTTGCTTATTCGAATTTCCTTTCGGTGTTCTTCACTATTTGCTTGTATATTGTGTGTGTATCTGTTAGAAACGCCACAACTCTGTCTTGTTGAAACCAAATCTCCGGTAGACCTAATTGATCCTATTCTGGGACAAGAACGTTTTCCGATGTATCACAATATCGGCCAACAGTAGCTGCTACCCCCCAGCCAAGTAGCGCTCCATACTACGAATTATAATGGTCAGAATGCAGTAGACATTTCAGGGTATTTAAGAAGAACATCAAAACTCATCTACTCAATGGCTCAAAGTAAATCCCGTCATCAATGAAATAGAGAAAGTGAATCTACTCGCTGCACATTTCGCGACAAGATCAGCGCTCTCTTAAACTACACCACCTCCATTTCAGTTTCAAGTCAAGTGGCATTCAATGAGCCAAATTCTCTTTCGAATTCATATTGTTCTCCGAGTACTCAAATAGTTGAACATAGACGATTTCCATGGTTCACACAATATTCCATCTATAATTTTGAATATACAATGATGTGAAAAATTATAAACTCAAACGTAAATTTTCAGTTTTCTTGGAGTGAGTAAATTCTCTTTCCAAATCACATTGTTCTACGAGTACTCAAATACAAAGTGGCGCAAAATTAATCATCCAATTTTGTTTTTGAATTACTTTTTTACTAAATAAAAAAAGAGGTGTTTGAGTGATGGAAATCTTTATTTGGACTGTTACGGACCTCGCGTCCATGTCCTCGCCCAACACCCACTAATTTCCGCAAACTTCCCCTCTCTGGCTGTAAAGTGAGGAAAAATCGTCAAAATAGTTTATGCAAATTAGCGACTTGACGCCTTTTCTTCCCTTTACAGGCAGAGAGGGGAAATTTGCGGACACTAGTGTGTGTGCGAGGACATGGACGCGAGGTCCGTAACAGGGCCTTTACAACTCTGTCTGTTAAGTGGAAAAGATGATATTCGTCGAGTGGCTGCCGCCAGTGTTTTTACGCATTTTCCATGACTTTCCGCAAGATTTCCAGTGATAACTGTTTGCATTCCTGTCGAATATTATCCTTAACGGCTGCGATTGTCTGAGACTTATTGACATAAACCCGCGACTTCAAGTAGCCCCGAAGAAAGAAGTCTGGGATGGTTGAATCGGGCGATCTTGCTGCCATGCCAAATCGTCAAAACGGGAGATTACCCGACCAGAAAACGCTTCCTTCACAATGTCTATTGTGGCTCGTGCTGTGTGTGTGGTTGCGCCGTCTTGTTGAAACCACATGTTATGGCAGTAAAGAAGGATGGCATTTCCTTGGTGACCACACCCTAAAGAGACAATTTTCTCCTTCGCCTCCTAATCTCACCCTTAACCGAGGATTGAATACAGGTCGGAGTTCTTTCCGCAGATAGTCGTATTTCAACCTTCAAAGTGGTCGGGCCGTCGTCGGTGGGTTCACGATAAGTCGAGAGTCGCGTTCTACAAAAATGTATTTAATTAGTGTAGTGTCCCAAAACAAGAACAATTAAATTAAATAAACTCCTCGTAACGAATCACTCCTCAAGTGCATATAAAAATTGTCTTAAGTTATCAACTGTTCTTAAACGTTAACGCCAGTTTATTTGGTTACAAGTAATAATTCCCTCCCACGGTTGCTCCTTGCAAAGTTGTTAAAGATAAAGAAGAATATAGAAAGAATCATTCGAACATTAAATCTGAGCGTTTCATTTATTTTCGCTACGGTACCATCTGTGTGTTTTGTTTCGTTCCTTGGGGACAATTTTCGGCTGAACTTTTGATCGATGGAGGAAAGAAGTAAATCCGTGCCCTACGCCGGCGCACCATACTTCTTCCCCACAATGTGTTTTTGGAAGATAAGTTTTTTTTATCTAGAATAATACCTAGATATCTACAGTGCTCCTCGATAGTATAGTGGTTAGTATACCCGCCTGTCACGCGTGAGACCGGGGTTCGATTCCCTGTCGGGGAGCCTCTGGCACAAGACTAATGACCTTGCCCGGAAAAAACAAATCATTATGGAAAATTTAACAAGCCTCAGGACTTGCTAAATAAGGCCAAGACCGTTTCCCGGTTGTAGTGCCGATGATGATGATGATGATCTACAGTCTTCAGACCAATCAATATCAACTGCACACATACTGAGTTTAGTAGTTTCAAAAGTAAAAACAACAGTTCAAAAGAAAAAACAACACTTGTCTAATTTTTAATTTTGATTTATTTTACTTTCGTTTGAATTCTTAACGCGGTGCACTTGCGGCCTCGGAATCTATCTTAAGATTCTTATGTTTTATTACAATTTACGCAAGGACCTGTGCTCACGGAATCTTACTTAAGACTTACTTATACTTCTATTTTACTTATCATCTAACATTTTCGGGTACAGCAGAATGTACCTCAGGTAGTTGCGCAAAAAGGGGTCGACGCACAAAATATCTACCTGCGTAGGACTAACATGTAATTTTAAGTGGAACCTTTCGGGGAAGGGTACTTAGCATATCGTTGCGTTGTAGTGACGAGTGGTGCACACGTGTTTGGTTTTCGTGTTTTGCTGACATGCGACGATTGTGATATGTAACATTTAGTGCCATTTGGTAGGTAGCAGAGTTTCCTACATCTCGAAAACCAGACAGCTTGTGTTTTATTACCATTTATTTTTATTTTCCATTTCCTGTAATATACTGCTAGTTTGTCAAGAGCTGCTTGCAAAGAGTTGTAGACGTTAGTGAATAAGGCACCTGAAGAGAAAATGGCCGTATCATCGGCAAACATAGCTACCTGAATGTTTTCACCTAGACATGGTAAATCTGCGACAAACAACCTGAATAATATGGGACCAAGGACCGACCCTTGGGGTACACCATAGTGGATTTGGTGAGTAGAGGATATGTCGGTTCCTATACTCACAACATATTTTCTCGAACGAAGAAAGTTCTGGATAATTTTGATAAGCGGTATTGGCAGCTTAAGTTTTAGTAGCTTATAAATCAAGGCATCGTGCCATACCGTATTAAAGGCTTTTTCGATGTCTAGAAGAACCAGTCCCGTTGACTCCTTGTCGATGAATTTACTAGCTATTTGGTTTTTAATGCGCAAGACTTGGTGGATTGTGCTGTGACCACTACGGAAACCGAACTGAAAGTTTGGTAAGATGTTATTGTCTTCCACAAAACGATCAATCTTTTCCTTAATGATTTTTTCTAAGAGCTTACTCAGACGTCAATCATATTTGACGTTTGCGAACGAGACAGCTGCATTATACAAACCGGCAAGCAATGGAGCGATGGAGGTCCAAATAAAGATTTTCATCACTCAAAGCAATTTTTTTTATTTAGTAAAAAAGTAATTCAAAAACAAAATCGAATGATTAATTTTGCGCCACCATATATATGTATGTATATCGTCGCGAGATTCAAAAATGCAGCGTCAATGATTTAGTCGAAATTTGCTTTTTTTTTACATCTCGGAGTTGCCCTAAAAAAATTGATTTTGAGAACATTTTTGACTTTTTTTTTCATGTTTGGGCGTTATTGATTATAAATCTACGAATGTTTTGGCGTAATTTAAGCCAATAAACAAATAATTGGAAAAAAAATTCCGAATAGATATAACCCCTAAAAACCCTTTAGTGTGTATGTTTCGTATAGAAAACTGCGTTTAGTAAATCAACTCCTTATTTCATATAGTATGTCCCAGAGTGTAGGAAAAATTGTTTGATACCGTGTGTTATATGTTTCATAAATTTATCAAGCGAAATGGAAACTATATTCGAACAAATTCTTCAATAATGTAAACTTGAGTTTCAATCTTAGTTTCTTTTATTTATTGTATATAAACCTCCAATAGTAGTGCCATTCACCTACACCCAACACACCGTGAGAATCTAAATATACGAGAGTAGGTCAAGTTATTAGAAACGCCTACGATGACGCTCGTAGCATCGCTAATGGTCTGTATTTAGTATGCGTCACTGGGTATCTGTCAATTTTCAATTTGTTTCATGTTCTAATTTTGTATAATAAATTCTGTATGAAAAAAATATCTGCGAGATTGGTGCCGCATTTGCTCTCAGCTGAAAACTTTTGGAGTCACAAAGTTCAGTTACACAAGAATATAATGTTTTGCTAATAGTCTAAATCTCTTCCTGCATTGTATTGCGACACTTTATTTTTTTTAACCTTTTTGGTCGTTAACCACGTATAACGCTGTTTTGGACGTGACTTAAAAAATATGGGATTTAAATTCCAGTCTTGTGCGAATATACGTCTTGTACGAGGGCTGGTCAATAAGTCCTTAGAAAATCTAAGAGACGGTGCTCGTAGCATTGCTAATGGTCTGTTTTTAGTAAGCATCATTACTCACTAGGTACCTGTCAAATACAATATATAAATACCTTGTATATATCTGATAAATTGTGTATGAAAAAAATATCTGAGGTTGGTGCCGCATTTGCTCTCAGCTGAGAACAAACGCAACCGCGTGGTCTCTTCTAATGCTAATTTCGAGCGCATACGTCGCAACCCAGATGAGTTTCTGTGCAGATTAGTAACTGTACATGAAACATGGGTACACCACTACACTCCCGAGGCGAAAGAATAGTCGAAACAATGGATTGTTAAATGGGAACAGTCTCCAAAGAAGGCAAATACGGTGAAATCATCTGGAAAGGTTAAAGCTACCGTGTTTTGGGATGCACGTAATATTATCTTCATTGACTATTTGGAAAAGAAGATCAGCTAAATGGAAAAATAAAATATAATCATTCTCATTTTCTAAAGACTTATTGACCTAACCTCGTAATATTCAAAAATTAAATACCAACGCGCATCGATACCTAACCCCACTTATCTCTGTGTTCACTAGACTTTTGCGAGGGTTGCCTTTTATATTTCGGGATTAGAGAACAAAAACAAATAATGATCATCGAAAATCATATTATTGTTTTTCAAAATATTCCCCATGAAGATCTATACACTTTTGCATGCGTTTGAACCAATTGTCGAAGCACTTTTGCCACTCTGATTGAGGTATCTCCAACACATGCATTCTGAATGCAGCAACCGCTTCTTCAGGTGTCGAAAAACGTTGACCTCTCAGTTTGTTTTTTACGTACGGGAATAAAAAGAAGTCATCCGCTGCCAAGTCAGGACTATACGGCGGATGACCCATCAAATCGATGTTTTGGGTGCTCAAAAATGCAGTTGTCGCAGCCGATGTGTGAGAGCTCGCATTGTCGTGGTGAAGAGTGATCCGTCTTCGGCGGTTGGTTTTCCTGATTTCTTGGAAGACAACTGGCAAACAAATGGTTGTGTACCACTCAGAATTGACTGTTCTGCGTTGTTCTAGTGGTACGGTTGCGACATGTCCAGTTTTTCCGAAAAAACAGGCGACCATTTGCTTGGAAGTGCTTCGTGCGCGAACAACTTTTGTTGGATTTGGCTCATCTTGAAACACCCAGACAGTCGACTGCTGTTTACTTTCGGGCTCATACGCGTAAATCCACGATTCATCACCTGTCACGATGTCATAGACGTGTTTCGAAGCACCGCGACCGTATTTTTTGAGCATTTCTTTCGACCAATTGACACGAGCCTTTTTTTGGGCGATTGACAAATTGTGTGGGATCCAACGCGAACAAATTTTTTTGACGGTCAAATGTTTATGCAATATTGAATGTATGCTGGTCCCACTAACGCCTAAGGTTGTCTCAATCTCACGATGGGTCACATGACGATCTTCCAATATCAGTTCGCGCACAGCATCAATGGTTTTCGGAACAACAACTGATTTTGGACGACCTTCACGAAATTCATCTTGGAGTGAACTACGGCCACGATTGAATTCACCATACCATCGATAAACACTGGTCCTTGATGGAGCTTCATCGCCAAAAATTGAATTAAGTTCATCCATGCACTGTTGCTGAGTTAATCCACCCCGAAAGTTGTAAAAAATAATCGCACGAAAATGTTGACGATTTAATTCCATTTTTGGGCCGAGATGAATCTTTTCAGTTACTGTAAACAACACAAATAGCGCTCGTATGTCAAAACGTTCTGAGTGCGTATAACCTCAAAAATGTCTAACTTTACGACAGAGCTGTCAATTGCCGGATTGCAACGCTAGGGTTGCCAAATCCCGAAACATAAGAGGCAACCCTCGTATAGATAAAGGTATCAACAACATTCCTATTGTTCAAAATTAATAATACCAACAATGTTGTAATCTGAGTCGCACCTTGGTAAGCGTACTCTATTACTATGTGTGATTTCGGGACCATTTTTTTAAACATTAAATAGCTGCTAGGTTTTTGGCCGCTTCAACAAAACGGTGTCAGAGCTATAAAAGTATCCTGCAGTTATTAGAAGTTACTCCATTTAAAAGTATATTAGAAGAATAAAAAAAGTCGTTCCGCTCTTTGAATTGTTCATGTGTAGCTTTAATTTAATATCATCATCATCGTCATCGTCATCGGCACTACAACCGGGATCTGGTCTTGGCCTTATTTAACAAGTATGAGAGGCTTGTTAAATTTTCCATAATAATTTGTTTTTCCGGGCAATTTAATATACCACTCAATAAAAGTAGAAACGATTCTTCCGACTGATGTGATCTGCCTTTTCGTTTCATTTTAATAGATTACGACGAAAATCAATTTCCGAACGCTCAGTCCCAAGGACGAGGTTCACAACAGTCAGCTTCAACAAATGCAACCAATACGAATTCTCAGGGACAGACGAAACCGAATTCGAAAAAACGTGGCGACAAGCACGACAGTGGTACCGCAACAATAGGTGCAACATCTGGCAAGGACGACAATGTAAACAAATTACAAGAGGAGAAGCGGCGACACATAAAAAGCATTATTGATAGAATCCCTACACAGAAGAGTGACCTCTTCAATTACAAACTAGATCGCAATGAAATTGATAATACCCTCATGGAAAAGAAGATTCGGCCTTGGATAAATAAGAAGATTATCGAATATATCGGAGAACCGGAGCCAACCCTAGTGGATTTCATATGCTCCAAAGTTCTAGCTGGCAGTTCACCACAAAGTATTTTAGATGATGTCCAAATGGTAACAACAAATAAAATAGGAATCTTCCCAGTGGATAACTCTATACTAATTTGCAGGTACTCGATGAGGAGGCAGAAGTATTCGTAGTTAAAATGTGGCGATTACTCATATATGAAGTCGACGCGAAGAAAGTCGGCCTGGGTAAATAAATTATTTCCTATGTATGTAATATGTTTTTTTTTTAAGAACGTGTCTCAAATCAAAATACAGCTGATTAGAGTTAAAGTAATAGAAAAAAGTTAATTTTTTACCAAGTCAAGACGGAGATACGGAATACCATAGCATGTCCGATGATGTTTGTTAGTATTTTACCCGCTGTTTATTCATTTTCTATACACCTTTAGTTTCATTAATTATTTATAGGTTTCTCTAATTATGATAAAAATGAATTTACCTATATTTTTTTCTAAATTTAGCTGGTATATAAAGCAATAAAATAAATGGAAAAGATTGATTAAATAAAAATTCGAGATTAAAAAAAGGATAATGGTGGACTTTGCTTTTGGAGGCATCCTTTTCGTTTTTGTACGTACGTTGGAAAAGAAAATTTAGGGAGATAATTTCTATTAAAGTTTTTTTAGCTCGAACTTTGGTGTACCACCATCAACATACGAAGAGAGCTTGTTCGTTAATTCCTTGGTGTGGTTGAATGACGAATTTTGTATACCGAGACGTGGAGTGAGTATTGACCTTGTGAAAAATACAATACAGTAAAACTCGGTTAAGAGTTTTAGTAAAGCTGTCTAATAAACTATTTCTTTAAGGTAAAATTTTATATCATTTTTTCTTCTTTTTTTCTTTCAAACAATTGATCTAACGAACGAACTAAAGAACTAAAAACATCTGTGAAGCCTTTTTGAATAATAAGGTAATGTAAAATACCACACTACAGTAAAGTATAGGATTAAAAATAGCAACGAAAATAACGATTCGTTGCTTATAATAGTTGTAGTAAAAAGAAATCCATTATTTTTGCATGGAATTGAGGGTTTTATTTAGCATAGTTAGAAAGATCCGATTTATGTCAAATATGCACCTTATTGTTTGATAACATGTTGCCATTTAGAAGGTAATTTCATGATGCCGCTGTTATAGAAACCCTCGTCCTTATTGGCAAAAAAAAATGGCATAGTCGATTTTCAAAAGCTTCTCTTAAGGCAAATTTTTCACCAGCCTTTTATAGAAGTCCAAATTTGGATAGAAACGCATCCTTTACCGAATTTGATCCTCTTTCTGATTCTATCGATAGAATCTTGACCCTATATCCGCACACTGAAATCGTTATTGCTGGTAATTTCAATGTGCATAACTGTCAGTGGCTTCGCCACTTCAGACGCAACGCCTCAAGGTCAGTATATTCAGCTCTTTGCTGAGTCAAATAATATAACTCAACTCGTCTATGAGCCAACACGGGTATCAGACATAGATGGTCATTCCGTCAACACCTTGACCTCACCTCCCCAACAATTACACAATTGAAGTTTTTTTCCCTTTGAGCACTGCAGACCACTGTGCCGTATCAGCTTAATTTGCTCTAATCAACAACTGTAACGAGAAAACTCCCAAAAGAACAGTATGGTTCTATGAAAAGCCAACTGGGAAGGTCTGAACTACTTTTTTTGGGAAGTTAAATTCGTCGTTATTTTCTTCTACTGGCCTTGGCTTATTCTACTGGCCGTTTCCAAAATAGATGGAAGTCAGCGAACATTCAGTCAATTCCTAAAAAGGGCGACAAATCATCCCTCTCTTATCGGCCCATAGCACTAACTTCTAAACTTTCGAAGGTAATGGGATCACTGATTAACCGTCAACTATCGAAATATCTGGAATCAAATGACTCATCCGCCAATATGGCGTTCTTAGCAATCGATCCACAGGAGATTTGATGAGGTACCTTACCGAAAAGTGGAGCCATTCCATCCATTACCTCGGCGAAAGCAAGGTAGTCCCATTGGATATTTCAAAAGCCTTCGACATAGTTTGGTATCCAACCCTTTTGTCAAAATTACATTCCTGTGGAGTGGACAATTCTCTGATCCGGTGGATAAGAGGCTATCTTTCTGGCCGTTCAATTCAAGTGGTTCTAGATGGTGTCAAATCTGTCTCCCATCAAATTAATGCAGGTGTTCCCCAGGGTTGGGTACTCTCACCCACTCTCTTCCTTTTCTTTATGAATGATCTCTTGCCCATTACCTACAACCCAATTCACTCGTATGCTGGTGATAGCCCGTCGAGTTTCTCATACTCATATCAACACTCCCGACCAAACTCTTCGGACATCATTACCAACCAGCAGTTTATGCTTAATACACTAAATTCCGACCTCAACAAGATATATCAATGGGGATTATCTAACCGAGTAGAGTTCAATGCCTTAAAAACTCAGTGCTGTATCTTGTCGTCAAAGTAAATACACTGTCGATGAGCGGCACTTGCCCCGACGAAGCCAAGGAACTATCAATCCTCGGCACTTGAATTAATTCGACACATATTTGAAGCTGCGAAAAGCGCAGCCAAATGTATGAGGTTCCTTAAGAGATGCAAAAAATACTTTACTCCATCCAACCTGGCCACTATTTACAGGGCGTGCATTCGTCCTAAAATGGAGCCCATATTTGGTTAGGCGCCTTCAGAACTATGCGTGCATTCATCCTCAAATGGAGCCCATATTTGGTTAGACTCATACAGAACTATGCATGCATTCATCCTAAAATGGAGCCCATATTTGATTAGGTTCATCCAGAACTATACTGCACGTGATTAATAGGATGCAAAAACGAGCAGTGAAACATATTGGGGACCCAGCTGTAAGTCGATCAATTCCATCGTTAGAATAGGCGTAACGTATCATGCCTACCTCTTTTCTGTAGGTGTTACCACGGTCGTTATTCAACTGAACTTGCTGAATGAATGTGTTCCGCCTGAGACATTTTCCCGCGATCCCCTTCAATCTGAGAATGCGCATCAATTCACGTTGAAAGTGAACTTAAGGCGCACAAATAAACATAGAGAGTCATACTTTAGCCGAACCACACAAATGTGGAATACTCTACCTAATCATGTATTCCCTCATTGTAATGTCCAGATATTTAAGACCAATGTACATCGATACCTCCTTTCCTTATCCACTTCCTCGCCTTCCGCTCGCACTGTGCTCTGACATTTAAGTGTACTCCAAAATCCCCTTTTGCGCACGTGTTAGTGTATAAAAAAAATTATTCACCACAGGTAGGAACATGTGGTAATCACTTAGTGCGAGGTCCGAGCTATAAGGTGGATGCATGAGAACCTCCCAACCAAGCTCCCGGAGCTTCTGGCGAGTCAGTATCGATGTGTATGGCCCAGCGTTGTCCTGAAACACAATTTCTCTCCTATTGGGCAGAGCTGGTCGCTTTCGGGCGATTGCTTCCTTCAGGGGGTTTAATTTTCGACAGTTCGCGTCTGAATTTAAAAGTTTGGTTTTGTTGCTATTCCCAGGTGGTAATTCGGTCCACGAGGTTTTTTTTTGCGTTAACTCGCCTGGCATCCATACATCGAGCTCCTTTTTGTATCCAGCCTTATTCAACGGTTTGTTGTGCAATGTTTAGCTCCCTGGCAATCGAAACAGTGCTTACATGACGGTAGGACTCGACGATTTTCATGATTTTATCGACATTTTCGACAATTGGCATTCCAGAGCATGGTGCATCTTCGGCATCAAAATTACTGGAACAGAATCGACTAAATCAAAATTGTGCGCGATTGGCTGTTACAATATCAGGAATAATCACATTTTCAGCCGCTTGGCTTGCCTTTCCGCCTCTATCGAGGAAAAGCTATAAAATAAGGCGTATTTTTTCTTTGCTGCTGTTTGATTGATTGATTGATTGAAGGCGGAACCCCCATTTTTATTTAGCTTACTGCAAGCTTAAAATTAACTTAACATAAAACCTTACAGACTATCTTAAAATCTAGAGTAGTGGTTAAGACGTTATTCAAATTATTCAATCGAGAAAAAAGGAGAAGAAAACCAGAAGGTTGAAGATTGCTGGGCGATAGGGGATGTAGGGGGCCAGGGAAGAGCGAGTGTATGTGGGGGTGGTAAACGCGGCCTTTGTGCGACAGTGGAGGGCATGGGTACGAACTGATACGGGGGCGGGGGTGGGGGCTCATATTTAACGCGCGCTCAAACAAAACGGAGTCAAGCCATCACAAAACTCTCTGAAAAGATTTTTAGTAAGAAATCATATCTTTCTAACGCCATCTACCGTAATCCGATCGCACTTATACAACGCGAGATACAGATTACTAGAGTCATCTAATGAAAAAATAATGGATTTCTTTTTACTCCACCTTATATTAGAATATTGTAACTTGAGCTCATATTTTAGCTGAAATTCTTGCGTCCCATTTCCCCGGCAGAGTTCTAAGATAACAAATTTTAAATCAATTGAAATCGCTTAATTTACAGAAGCAAGTAAGTCTCAATATTAGGGAACATATCATAACAGCATATAACGTACTTTACTGCTTCTACCATTCTGTTTTGTTCCACGAAAGTATAGCCTCCAACTACTATTTACTACTATTTATTGGCCTGTAGGAACCCGGAAGTTCATGACCTCACCGACTCGACTCCGCCATTGTTCCCTGTTCCGTGCGCTCCCCTTCCACGTTCGAACATCTGATCCGATCTCCTCGAGGTCTAACCTAACATTGTCCTCCCATCTCCGTCGCGGCCGCCCTGACGGTCTCTTTCCTGTTGGCTTACCGTCAAGAATTCTATGCACGGTCCTATCGTGGCCCATTCGCGCCACATGTCTGGCCCATCTTAATCTCCGCGACTTGATTACTCTCACTATTGTAGCCTCCAACAACTGATTTATTCTAATCATATTTTGATATCTGAAAAAAAAAAGAACACATTCTACTTCTACACAAGCCGTCTTCCAATCTGACCGTTTATAGATGGCAGATCAACAAAAACCAACCTCGAATTTACATCTTTCACAATGTCAGCCCTAGAGAGTGGCAAGGTGGTCGCCATCGTTACAACCGATCTCAGTAAAGCTTTCGACAAAATTTCTCATAAACTTATACATTTTACATTGTCCATCCTCGGTTTTGAATCCATTCTGTTAAAATGAATTTCTTCCTACTTGGAAGATCGACTCTACAGTGTTCGTTTCAGATTCACAATATCTAATACTTTTCTTGCTTCATCCGGGGTCCCTCAAGGCAGTCACCTAGATCACCTAATTTTCATTCTAACTACAAACAACGATGGAATCATCAACCACTCCTGTGTGTCTCTTTATGCTGACGACACAATATTCTATAGCACTATCATGTCATCACTTGATTCTGCATTACTTCAAGCAGATCTTGACAACTTCTCGGTTGATGTCGCAAAAATTGCTTAGAGCTTAATGTCGGTCTATAGTTTAGTTTAGTGAGGGCAGAACCCTCATATATTTAGCTTAGTACAAGCGATAAAACTTAACAACTATCTTAAAACTATATATAAGAATATAAACTATGGTTAAAAAGAAAAGGGGGGGGGGGGGGTATGTTTGGAGAGTTGGTTACTGGGTTTATCCATCAAATATTATTCATTTATTTCCCTTAGTATATGATGTAAGAGTGTAGAGGGGGAGTGGGCGAGGGGAAAGAGAGGAGATTAAGTTTGAGAGCAGTAGAGGTAAAGTTGAAATCGAAGGAGGTAGGGTAGGAGTTTGTTCCTTTCTCCGCTCACTCCTCAAATATACAAGTCAAATAGGGGGACCACCATCAGCAAACACACGCAGAATTAAAAGCATTCATCGTCGTTTCTTACATTTCGCTCTCCCTGAGTTGGTGGGAAAACCCTCTGATCCTCCCCCTTTACACCAACGGTCTAAAATTACTTAACCTGTAAACCCTAGAAGGACGCAGAATCCTGTCCGCTATTCTCTTCGTTCATCAACTTCTGTCTGGTTCGATCGAGTCTTCCAATCTTCTCAACTAAAATTCCTTCAACATAAACCCACACGGCATACGTAACTCACACCCGTTCTACACTCTCCCCGGCATGCCGCTTACGGCTCCAATGAACCCATCTCCCGAATGCTACGAAGTGTCAGCTCCAAGTCATCCATCTTTGACTTCAATATTAGCATACCCACTCTAAAATACCACCCCTAAATGTCGCTCCCTAACTTCTCTTCATCTCCTGTCCTATCCCTCACCTAATTAAGTTAGATCTAAGAATCTTTTTGTAAGCTTAATCGAAGCTAATATATGGGGCGCATAGCCCCACTAAAACTTTGGAAGCAGTATGATGGGAATCTATAGCATATCTACATTCAGGTCAGTTTGTTGAAAAACGCGACTAAGCCAAGCAATAATTGCTGTACATCAACCATGGAAACCTATCAGGTAGTTGTTTTGGCCATTCTCAGCATCCTTTGAAACCACGATTTAGGTTTGCGAAAACTCCTGTAATAATTAAATCGACAAGTAACAGTTTAATTGGGAGACCTTATATGTTGAGCTAGTACTAGAGTAGACCCGAATGTACATCATCTAACAAAGAATAATTCACAAATTTGGGAAAACATGTTCATTTCTCAACTTACAAGGGTCGTTCAATGAGTCCTTAGAAAAGGATTTGTCAGGTGATATTTTTTCTTGACTTCTCACTAACTTCTTCATGTTACAATAACGACACATACTACCGTTCAGTTATTGTTTTTTCTTTTTCTGAGTATTATTCCATGTGTATTCCAAAATACGGCTGCCATCACAGCCTCAGAATCGTCCACTCGATTGCATTTATTCTCCACTGGGAGTAAACGCGGACCCCACCTTACGGAGATTCTATTCACACTCAATTTTTCGTGTAGCTGGCTAGTCCGTAATGTTGCTCACTAAAAACAAACCATTTTCGATAGTACAAGTGCGGTCTCTCGAATGTTGTGAAGGCTTATTGAACGACTCTCGTTTTTCGTTTATATATATATATATATATATATATATATATATATATATATATATATATATATATATTTTGTTTATATATATATATATATATATATATATATATATATATATATATTGTTTATATATATATATATATATATATATATATATATATATATATATATATATATATTGTTTATATATATATATATATATATATATATATTGTTTATATATATATATATATATATATATATATTTTGTTTATATATATATATATATATATATATATATATATTTTGTTTATATATATATATATATATTACGCTTCTCTCGGAGCACACCTATAGCGCCGAATCGGCGCCCCGAGATGCCACCAAATAACCGTTGCAGTACTTTTTGAACAGTTGCAGATTGTAACGCTTCGGAAGCACTCGCGCGGGGAATTCCACAGCTCTCCCGCTCTGTAACGGAACGAATTTAGATGCAAAGATGTTTGCGCCACTGGGAGATGAACGATCCGTCGAATTGTCTCTTGGAGCGCATAAGAACTGTATTGCGCGGAACAATACCACGAATCTCCGAAGAACAGTACCCGTGATAATATCTGTAAAACAGAGTTCAACTACGCGCCATCGACGTGATAACGACTGTAGTCCCGACGTCAATGCCGTGTCCCCGATCAGGCGGATAGCTCGTTTCTCTATGCTCTCAAGTAGGTTGAGGGTATGCTTAGGAGCCGAGCTCCAAACATGAGAGCAATATTCGAGCGCCGATCTAATTTGGGATATATACTGGAGAAGAAGTTGGGCCGGAATAAAATATTTCTTGGTTTTAAAAAGATAACTCAGTTTTCGAGAAGCTGACCTGGCGATGTTCAACACGTGCTTATGCCACGATACATCCCCACAGACCGTGACGCCGAGCAATTTCAAGCTTTCCCCAGATTCGAGGGCCTAACCATTTATCATCAACTGTGGAACCGATGACCTACTTTTCTTTGATAATTGATGTATATTGTGTCTTCATTGCATTGACGTTGACGAGATTGGCCTTTCCTCACTGTGGGACCTTATCGAGATCCCGATTCCGAGAGTCGATCTGGCTACATCTCAGCTGATGCGACGTTGTTGCAGTAATCGACCGATCACTTGAAAAAGAGGAAACAAGCGTTCTATCATCCAAAAAACTGAACACTGTTATCTATTGACTCCAACAAATCATTAATGTGAAGTAAGAACAAGATTATAGCGTTTGGGATGTTAGTGAAGAACGTGTGATTCGAACGGACGCTATGACAGTTAGAATCACAAAAAATTGAACCAATGCGTAACACATCACGCTACTGGCCGTGTGTACGAATTCCATTTCTAAACTCAAGTACACTCAACTGATGTGGATTTGTTATCATATCGCTATGGTATACGGCTCTGATGCATTTTCTTATTCGATTTTCATTCGGTGTTCTTCACTATTTGCTTGTGTATTGTGTGTGTATCTGTTAGAAACGCCACACTACTCCCTCCTCAGTAACTTTGTTACGATCAGCTTCGTGTGCGAACGAGAGAACGTCGGAGCAGGCGAGTGTGTGGATGCTCTATACGGAAGTCGTGATCGTGTGAAGTTCTGTTTACTATGGGAAAGTGTGTGCTGTGCGAACAGATCACGTCAGTGGGTCACCAATTATAGCGTCTGGGATGATAGTGAAAAGCGTGTGATTCGAACTGACGGTATGACAGTTAGCATCACAAAAAATTGAACCAATGCGTAACACATCAGGCTACTGGCCGTGTGTACGAATTCGATTTATAAACTCAAGTACACTCAACTGATGTAGATTTGTTATGTTATCGATATCGTATACGGCTCTGATGTATTTTCTTATTCGATTTTCGTTCGGCGTTCTTCACTATTTGCTTGTGTATTGTGTGTGTTAGAAACGTCACAAGATAGGAGCCAAAATAGAACCTTGAGGCACTCCAGAATTAACAGGATACAGATCCGAAGACCCACCGCCTACAATAACCCGTAGGAAGCTCTTCGTCCAGTCGCAAAACTGCTTGGAAAGTCCGTATGAACAAATCTTGCACGACAATGCTCCGTGCCAGACACGGTCAAAAGCCTTAGAGATATCCAATGCCACCGCTCTTGACTCTCCATGCCCCTCAATCGCAGATGTCCATATATCGGTTATAAGGGTCAAAAGTTCTCTGGCCTGGCACGGAATCGGGATTGATGATCATTCAAAAGTCCGCTGCACTCCAAATACTTAATTAACTCGGCATTGATGACCTTTTCCATCACCTTAGACAACACAGATAGTAATGCTATCGGTCGGTAATTTTGTGGGAGAAACTTTTTCCCCTTCTTTGGGATTGGCTGAACTCGAGCCGCTTTCATGCAGGTAGGAAATGTCCTCCATACATAAGATACACGGAAGAGCCTGCCAAGGACCGGCGACAGTTCTGGAGCACAGCTCTTAAGGACCACTGCTGGTATTCCGTCCGAACCGTTGCCTTCTTACAGTCAAGTCTACGCGGAATGCGTTGAATAGTACGAGGGCAGAACTTTACATCCCGCATCGAAGACCGTACCGGCACGAGCGCAGGTGGCTCCAAGAGACCGGCATCGAGGTTATTACACATTAGCTTTATCTTGTGAAATTATGACTAACGTCCCACTGTCCGTCACTGACGAAGGAAAAGAGGAGGAAGCGAAGTTAATGCTGACAGTCCTTGCCATTGATCATAAGGGACACGGACCAGTTGGACACTCAACGAGTTTATTATCACCCTGTCGTTGTAAGCCTTCTTCGCGACATCAATCGCCTGGTTGCACGCGTTTCTGATTCTAACAAAATTCGTTCTGTTATCCTTGATGAGATTGGAACGCCATTGTTTAAAAGCTCTATTTTTTCCGCTGAAATCTGCTCGCAATTTGTATCAACCCAAGGTATATCAGATAAATTTCGTTTGATGAAATGCGGAATGTATATCCACATCCCGAGAAGAATAATATCCTTGACGAACTCCGCGCCTACGTTAACATCGGAGTTCCACAGCAAACCTCTGACCACGGAAAGGATGGGAAGAAATCTCACAAATCGTCCCGGGTAGCAACCCCATACCTCCATACATGGCGAAGCTTCTTAGATCGGTTTTTCGTTTGAAATACAAGTGGCTACGGGACTAATACGAAGCAGTGATCTGAGTTTTCCAGTTGCCCAGCAACTTCCACGGTATAAAAACTCAGCTCGGATGTCAAAAACAGATCCAGGGTGTTCGCAAATTGGAAGTTCCCACCTTCTAAGTACAAACCTGTCTTGCTTGAGAGATTGACGACCAAATGATTAATTGAAAACACAGCGATGACCTAACGATACAGTCACATTCCTATAGAAATTGCGTAGCGAATGTTTTCCTGTTTTACATACATTACCAGGGAGACTGTTCCCTGAAGATCCGTGATATCATTTAAAGGAAGTCGGTTTTCTTGCGTTCCACAAGGCACCCAATTAATTTACAATTCTTCTCTTAACCGCTCGCACAGCTCTGCCCTCCAACCTTTTTATGGAATCGTCTGGGTAACTGTTTAAAAAACAGCATCCGAGATATATATGTGTGCTGCTCCTAAGAGAAGTATTTGAAAAAATGGAGAGACGACTAGATCTAGGGAAAGGCTGCGCGAGGAAGAAATTGTAACTTTAACTCATTCATTTTGTCCACCGCGATAGCGGAAGTTTTGTCTTGGTGAAATAATTTGTTTGCCAGTTTTTCTTGATTTTATCACTCAAATGCTGCAGCAAAGATGTACGATTACTTTTCATTTTTGAAGATAATCCGTGAAATTATTCTACGAGGGTGGGCTGAAAAGTTTCCGTCCTCAAGATAACGGCACTCTTCAATAACAGCTAGTGAATGTAGTTGTGCGTCTTTTAGCAGTTACTCACCAAAATTTCAGCCATTTTGGCCGGGGAGTTGATGCCGTAACCTCCACAGCCAATGGAATTGCCTTTACCCTGTTTGAAATCTTTTCTCCCCTTTCAGTCCATTCTTTCGTTTCAGGCGTGAAATTATGAACCCATTTTTTATTCATGGTTGTGAATCGAAGCATAAAACTCGGCTTTGTTTCTATGAAACATCTCTAAAAGCTTGATTAAAATATCCCAACTTAAAGAGAACTATTGAATGGCACTTGCTTCGTCAAACCCATCGAACTGCAATATAAATTCCTGCCACTCAGATTAATCCGCCGTAATTGAAGCCACGAAAAGTGGACCAAATATATGAGGTCTCTTATGAGGGGCAAAAAATACTTTACTTCATCCAAACCTGGTCGCAATTTACAATATTCATCATAAGCCAGAATTTAATTTTCATATTTGGTATCTCTTTTCTGTAAGTATTATTGCTGGAAGTTGGTGAACATACTCCCTCTTTCTCGCGCTCTGGGCATCAGCTCAAGTTAAAAATTAACTTCAATCGTAGGGATAAACATGGAGAATCAGTCATTAGCCGACAGCAGCCGGTCCACCCAAGAAAACGTATTCGGCAATCACCAGTGCCGGCTAAGTGTCCAACCGCATCCATTGTTCCGATGCGGCACATTCAGGAATCTCTCAATCCCACAGCGTGATCAGTTTGTCCACCGGTATGTAGGAACTGCCTCAGTGCAGACCACGGCATTAACAAATGTGAGAAAGGTAACTGTCGAGGTAACGGACGGCACAACTCGTTGCTGCATCAATCGGTGGACGTTCCGAGGTTATCACCAGAGGCTGGACCATCGGAGAGATCCTGCGCAGCAGTACGAGCCCAGGATTCGCTGCTGCCTACGGCAATCGTGACTGTGGGTGGCGACAGAAACCACTTGGTTACTTGTCGGGTGCTTCTGGACTCCGGTTCAACCACATCCTTAGTCCGGGTCTCATTCGTTCAGCAGTTGGGCGTGCGACGCACGCAGGCGAAGGTAAAGATAAGTGGCATAGGCGAAGCGAATCCACGGGTCAGCCAAGGAAAAATCGAGATGCTGCCGAAAAGTCGAATAGGAGAAACAAGCGTTCGGGTAACGGCATTGGTGCTGTGGCGATCGACCTCAGATCTGCCGTCAAGGTCACTGGAGCTTCTCGTCGCTGGCGTTGGCCGACCCGGTGTTCTACAAATCGAGGCCCATTGACTTGTTGCTGGGATCGGACACTATCTTCCAGGTCCTGCGCGATGGACGAGTGATGGATGCCGACAGTAAAATAATGGCCCAGAACTCCATATTCGGCTGGGTGATCGCAGGGAGTGGACCAGCTCTGCCCGACCAGGAACAACATTGCTGCACTGTCACCCATCAGGTCGGCCTGTGGCGTTTCTAACAGATGCCAACAGATGTACCAGAGATGGAGGGGCGTTTAACGGAAGAAGAGAGAAGGGCAATTACGCATTTTGCGGACACGCACCAGCGCTCAGCAGTGGGACGCTTCGAGGTGGAGATGCCAGTCGGGAATTTCGCACCGTCATTGGGCCATTCCAGCGAAGCCGCCATCCAAAGGCTTCTGTCCATGGAGAGGCGATTCAAACGAAACCCGGAGCTAGGCCAGCAGTATGCTGAATTCATGAGAGAATACCAGGGCATGGGTCACATGAAGCGGGTGACCGAAGAAAACCAAAAAATATCGGCTAACCAATGCTATTATCTGCCCCACCATATAGTACTTAAAGCCGAGAGTGAAACCACCAACCTCGGGGTGGTGTTCGATACTTCTCGGGCCACCAGCAACGGAACATCTCTTAACGATCACCTGATTGTTGGATCGTCCTTGCAGTCGGACCTATTTTCAATATTGATCCTGTTTCGCAAGCATCCCCATAGCGTTTGCCTCGGATATCGCCAAGATGTTTCGCCAAATTCGAATCCAGTCTGACCACGTCGCCTTCCAAAGAATCATTTGGTGTGACAACCCAGAGGAGGAGTACCAAACGTTCGAGCTGCTAACCGGAACATACGAAATGGCATCCGCGCCGTTTCTAGCACTGCGTTATTTGGTATAGATTGCCGAGGAGATCAAACAATCGTGTCGGGGGGCGGTGCGAATCATCAGAGAGGATGTTATAAGGACGATTGTATATTCGGAGCACAATCCATGGAGGAGGCAATCCGGTTAGTGAGTCAGCTGACAGAAGCTCTTAAGTACGGAGGATTTCCGCTACGTAAGTGGAAATCAAATTGCAACAAATTTTTGAAGTGGCTGTCGCGTGATTCACCACGTGCTAAAGAAGTGTACCAATTCATCACGAACGAGGAAACGAAGCAGCTTGGAGTGAGTTGGCATCCCAGGGCAGACAATTTGAACTACAAGGTAGAGGAGATTCCGGGGGTGTCAACTCTCACGAAGAGGAAGCTCCTATCTTACGTCTCCAAGCTTGGTGATCCATTTGGGCGTGGCCACTCCAGTGGCGATGCCAGCCAAGCTGGTATTGCAGAATCTGCGGCTTAAAGGTGTCGATGGGGATGATCCCCTGGATGAAGAGATTCGGGGGGATTGCAAGGAATACTTCGAGGGATTACTGGCGCTGGTGTCAGTGAAAATCCCACGTTGATTGGGACATCCGGAATCATGGGTTTTCGGATGCGAGCGAAAATGCGTACGGAGCGGTCCTCTACGCCAGATTTGGGGAGGAGGGGGCTTCCCGGCTGCATATCATCGTGGCAAGACAAAAGTGGCAGTTAAGCAGGTGCCCCTGCCAAGGCTCGGGTTATTTGGAGCCCATCTCTTGGCTGGACTCTTTTCGCTCGTGAGGAAGGCGCTTCAATTTAGCGAGGTACAATGCTTCGCATATACCGATTCTACTATATTGCTGCAATGGCTATCGGATCATCTCAGGCGGTGGAAGACATTGATCGCGAATCGTACGTCGTACATTTTGGAGAGGTTGCCAAGAACCCAGTGGCATCATGTACCGACTGTTTCAAATCTAGCGGATTGCCTGTCAAGGGAGCTCGCCGGGGCATATCTGGGGTGGCGAGGACCCGCCTCTCTGTGAGGCAAGGAGCTGGGGTTGGCCCGGATGTCCATTTACCAAGTCCGAGGGGCCGAAGCCAGAACACCAATAGATTTCGAGGAGCGAATGGAACCATGCTTCGTAAACCAACAGGAAGATCTGTCCATAACAACGAGATTCTTCAGCTTCACTCGAACGGTGCGAACAGTAGCTTGGCTGAAGTGATTCATCGGCAACAGTATCTGCGAGGAGGGCGACGGGTCAGCCAGGCAATCGGGCGTTCTCGATGCCGAGGAAGTGAGGGTGGCCACACGCATCATATTGCGAACGGCTCAGACTGAATCGTTCGAAGCAGGCCTGTCGTCCATAGGAGCCGGGAGGAAATTGTCAACACGAATTGAACTGGTTGCGCTCGACCCATTCATCGATGACCAACGTATCCTCAGGGTGGGCGAAAGACTAGAAGCTACAAGGATGGAATACGAACGCCGACATCCACGACAACATCACCTTGCAAAGATCATCGTAAGGGACTTGCACTTGAAGCTAATGCACGCTGGAGGCCGGTTACTGCTCGCCGCAGTGATCTCCCGGTACTGGAACATAGAGATTCGGGGACTTGTCCGGGGGGTCATCGCTGAACGCACGATTTACGTTCGCCATAAGCGACTGGTGCTATTTCAACAGATGGCGGCATTGCCAGCCAGTAGGATTAAACGTGCACGGCCATTTAGTAACACCGGCGTTGATTACGGAGCTCCCATCACTCTTCGGACATGGACAGGACGCGGGGCAAGGCGAGTCGAATGCTATCATCTGTCTCTTCGTATGCTTGACAAACAAGACAATACATCTCGAAAGTGGTAGCGAGCTGCCCAGCGAGGCTTTCCTGGCAGCATTGAGGAGATTCCTCGCGCGTAGGAGTTTTTGTCGCACCCTATGGAGTGATAATGGTACCAATTTCGTTGGAGCATCTCGAGAACTGCAACATGTTTATGAGCACATAAACCGGAAAACTACCCGGCATCAGGTCATGGCGGAGTTGGGAACCAAGGGGATCACTTGGAAATTCATTCCGCCGGCAACCTCCTATTTTGGTGGCTTGTGGGACGCAGGAATCAAGTCCGTGAAGCATTATCTTAAGTGGGTTATTGGAAATGTGTTACTGACTTTCGAGGAGTTTACTGCCGTATTGGCCCAGATCGAGGCTTGTGTGAATTCCCGACCCCTGGTTGTCCTGTGAACGGAGCCTGGCGACCCCGAAGTGTTAACACCCAATCATTCCTTAGTTGGGGGACCGGCTATAAGCGTTCCGGAAGTCGATCTGGGAAATACAGCGATCACTTGGCGGTCCAGATGGAAGTACTTGCGGGCATTATATCGAGCATTTTGGTCCCGGTGGAAGAACGAATACCTCCACACGTTGCAGGCTCGCAACAAACGGTATCATCCGGAACATTCCACATTCGTGTAGTTCGGCTAAAGAATGACTATGTTTATTTGTGCGCCTAAAGTCCACTTTCAACATGAACGGATACGCATTCACAGATTGGGGGGTATCGCGGGAAAATGTCTGAAGGGGCGGAACACATTCAGCAAGTTCAGTTGAGCAACGACCGTGGTAATACCTATAGAAAAGAAAATGTCTGAAGGGGAGGAACACATTCAGCAAGTTCAGTTGAGCAGTTGAGCAACGACCGTGGTAATAATAAAAATAAGAAAAGAGATAGGCATGATACGTTGCGCCTGTGTTCTAACGATGGAATTGATCGACTTACGGCTGAGTCCCCAATAAGTTTCACTGCTCGTTTTTGCATCCTCTCGAGCACGTGTAGTGCAGTTTTGGGTGCGTCTGACCAAATATGGGAGTTCAACTCCATTTTGGGACGAATATACGCCTTGTAAATAGTGGGCAGGTTGGATGGAGTGAAGTATCTTTTGCATCTCTTAAGGAACCCCATACATTTGGCTGCACTTTTCGCGGCTTCAAATATGTGATCATTCCAGTTAAGAGCCGAATTAATTCGAGTGCCGAGGAATGATAGTTCCTTGGCTTCGTCGATGCAAGTGCCGTTCATAGAAAGTATATTTACTTTGGGACCCACCTTTGACGATAAGTTACAGCCTCTTTCGGGTGTCCTCTGTGTGTATCGCCTTCGGTGCTCATTTCGCCCTGTTTAAATTTAGCAAAGCGCTTCTCAACGGTTGATCAAGCCAAGCTTTGCCTTCAACAGTATTTGTTCAAGATAAAACAATGCTTCATTAACACACGACATTGTTTTTTATCCATTTTTTTTAAATGACAAAAGTTGATTCACTCACAATGCTATATCTCATTACCAATTGTCCGACAAGTGACAAATTTATACACGTATCATTTGAGGGTCAGTACTAACTAAACATCATATGGATTTATTTCTAGTAATACCATCTATGTGTCAGCCTACAGGCTTTTCAGCCGAACTGATAGGTTTAGTGAATTCGGAAGTTGCGTTACTCTTCATATATTCGCCCACGAAAGCCGTCAATCAAAGTGTGCACATCTGTTCACTCTAAGGGTAAATTTTAGATGAACGGACAAATACAGGGAAACGTTCTTTAGCAAAATTACAAGAGCGTGGAGCGCGCTGACAGGTTATATATTGCCCCACAGAAACAACTTACAGTCATTCATGACAAATGAGGTTCGGCATGTTCTTTCCCTTTTCTTCCACTCGCACAAGCATTAACATTTAGGGAATTAAAAAATCGTTTTTGTGTGCGCGTACCATAAACAAATGTTTTACTCACATGGGAAATTTTCGTATGAAAGTCCTCCTGATCAGCCATTGGTGAACCCGTGGTTCACTAAAAAAATCGTTCGCTTTCCGGTTGACGAACGCCGAATAAACCTTCAAATTTGTTTTGCGATTGCATTAGCCATAGCTGAGATGGTGATTCTTCCTTCTTTCGCCCGCTGTCACACATGTACTTGTGGCGGTTCCGCCAAACCCCACGGTTCGCTTACCTAAAAAAATCCCTATAGCGTTTGAAATAATTGTGAAGAAGAACGTGTGATTCGAACTCACGCTATGACAGTTTGAATCACCAAAAATTTTTACCTAAGCGCTACCCATCAGGCTACTGGCCGATTTTAGAATTTGATTTTAAAACTCGACTATACTCCACTGATGTGAATTGTTATGTTATCGCTAAGGTATACGGCCCTGATGTATTTTCTTATTCGATTTTTCGTTCGGTGCTCTTCACAATTTTTGCTTGTGAATTGTGTGTGTATCTGTTAGAGCGGCCACACCCCCATAACTTTCACCCAATCTCATAACTTCACTAATGCAATCGCATTAGCATCTTAAATGCTTCACGCATTAAATACATCAAATCTTTAACCTAAAAGTCCCTGTAAAAGAAAACTTACCTTTCATGCATCCCTTCGCATACAATTCCCCGCAAGATTTCTTGCTCAACTTATCAGGAATTCCAAACCAATTCTTCGGTGCCAGTCAGATTCCCCTAGACGAATTCCTAATAACAAAGGATTTGGAATATATACTATGTAACCTTCACCAGGGACCATAAACATTGCGCTGTTTATTTTTTCAGTTTCGCCATGTGTATGATAAATCTCTTAACGTACACATTGGCCGGCGACCTTTTTCTCCCAGCAATAAAATACCCAAGCAGCTGCATGCAATTAGCGCAATCGACGCTGAAGCCAATTTCCCTAACTCGCACCACGTGCAAACGCTGTTCCTCCATAGGCTTCCTGGCGATACCATAAACAACCCATATCGTTCGTGAATCCTTTCCTCATTACCTCGATGGATAATCAAACTTCTTGGTGTTTCAGATTCGTTATCATGGATTCGACCTATGAAAAGAACCGACGTAAACATATACATGTGTACCATGATCTATGAGATACGGTTATCACCACCGTAAAAGTGAATGCACCCAAATTTCCCTTGGACAGCGATTTAATATCGACGAGTCAACTTATATCCGCAGACCAGCACGGTCGTTGTCGCTCCCGCTCTCCGTCGCGCGGCGGAGAAGCGCGGAGAACGCAAAGTCGTGTTAAGAAGAAATGTGTCACCTTGTGTAAAATTTTTAAAAACCAATTCAATACTAATATAAGTTCGAAGTAAAGAAATAAAAAATGGTGGTCACCAATTAAACCTGTGCGTTATTTTCTGTGTTGTCCGCTCCGTATTTTGGTGTTCGGTTTGTTGGCTCGCGAACGATACTTGTCGGAACTTTAGTGACAGTCAGATGGGGATAGGAGTTCACCGAGTATCCGTGTTTGGCACAATACTCCTAATCCCCACATACTCATATATTTAACTTATGGCTTTGTTCTATTGCGTTCTATTGAGACTGCCCATGAAAAAGGTATCAAATGAGTACTGGAATAATTAGCAGTAATATGTTGCGGATTAGGTATCGGCTTAGCCCATAGATACTTCCACATAATAGTGGAATGTGGAGTAAATTGGACGTACAAGTGGACTCGGGCCACTTACACCCCTCACGGTGTGCCACCTTCAGGTCGCAAACCAAAAAGGAAAAACTCAATCCGACGTCATTTTTACATTTCTAAATAGTTTATTTTACATTTCTGAATTTTGCTTCGGGAGAGGCTTGAGACTTTTATGCTAGAATAAATAATAACTAAAATACTAGCGAATATAAACACCAATTCCATTTTGAAATAAATAATTATTAAATATTTTTATTGCTTTCAATTCTCGACAACATTTTTCACTTGAGTATAACAAGGAAATGGATGCAAATATTAATAAGGTACACTTTTTTCTATATTTTTATATCTCGTTGTTTATAGTTAACTCCACCCAAAACCCCAACTGAAACCACTCAGTAGTTTCTTTGTAAATATATTACAATCTTTTTACATATACTTTAGATTATCTATATGCTCTCTGTGATACAACAGTTCTATACTTCCCTTATGTTCTACCTGGTGCACTGGGAACATACTTCTCCGAAGGCTGATACTGCCATTGTGCGCATATTTTATCGGATGTAGTTTTATTATATCCAGCTCTGCAATAAAAATCAGCTGTATTTATAAATTTTTGTTCTATATAAATAATTTTAAATATTTCACAAACTTGGTAAGTAGCAAAAACAAAACATATTATTTAAAACAATTGACGTTTATTTAAAAAGAAAATGTAAATAAAATATAACATAAAAATTAAATCTTAAATGTGATATTATTATTATTAATGACATAAATATTACAAACATCGCTTATTTACTTAACAATGATGAACTCGAATAAAGTAAAATGATTGAGTAAAAACACGAATTGTTTTCATTTCAAATTTTCAAATATTTTTAGACACAAATAGTGTTTTTGTAAATTGTTTTACTCCCACTTTGACTATTATTAGAAAATGCAAATCCTTGCGATACGTTAGTACCACCATTGTCGTCGAATACTAGTTTATCGAAAACTGTAGTCGCCTTAAATGCGTATCATAATATTGAACAATACAATTTCCTAAACAATTTAATTTTAAAAAAGGGAGCGTTTCATTTGCAGTTGTTCATGAAGATGGGTCAATTATTAGCACGGGTCTACTGTGTGAACAAGCATCAATCTTCACTGCAGCTAAAATTGCAGCAAAAACTTGTGGTATATACATCATCTCAACTAATAGTATATCGGTTATTAATGTTATCCGTAATGATAGATATAATGTCCATGTTATAAACAAAATTAGAGGCATCCTCATTCGTTCACCTAAAATACTGTGGACCCCCGGTCACGCAGGAATACAAGGAAACGAACATGCAGACAAAGCCGCTGCTATGGCTCACAAAACGCCACTCCATTTCTTTGACACGTTCACCAAAAAAAAACCTTTCCAACGCTATTCAAAATATTCACTTAAAAATGGAACAAGACTTATGGAAATCATATGTAAACCACTACGCCACTATTAATCCAGAACGCGACAAGCCACTATATCCCACAACCACAACAAAAGCCGCAAACACAAATTTTATAAGACTCCGCTTAGGCCATACAACCGTCACTCATCAGCATCTACTACGCAAAGAAGATCCTCCGATTTGCACAACATGCAACGCAGTCATCGACATAAAACATATCTTGGGCTTAGGACAATGTTCACTGCCCAGTTCGGTTATAAACGATATTTTTAAAAACAACTCTGCTTTATGAATTTTAAAAGCCCCAAATACAGAAAATATATTAAGAATCAACGAATTTGTAAAACTGTATAATATTCCTATATAAATTACATACATTCATATAGAAGAAATATATATAAATACATATTATTATTTTAACTAAATATTCGATTAATATTAGAGCCGATAGCCCCTGCAGCTTGTGCTCTTTAATTAAGATTAGCATTATTATTTTTTATGTAATTATTTTGTTAACCCCCCGCTTGGTAGAAACCTTGACGTCGAGCGGGGGCTTAAACTACAATTAATCACTGAGGCTATGCTGACGGAAGCATACGCTTCCAGTAGGGCCACCCAGGTCAGACAGACTAGCGAAGAGTAACACACAAAGATCTACCACCCCTAATCCAGGGTGTTACGCGTCACCGTGCCCATTGGATGGTTTGCAGCCACGGGTATACCGGCTGTATTATAACGGCGCCTCTCTGACACCAGGTCGAATCAGAGCAGTAAGCAGACCTTACCATATCGAAGAGGGGCTCTGATGTGGCGGACTATTTGAAACCCCAAGACTCGTGGGATCAAAAATGAATAATCAATATACAAAAAACAATCCCACGAAAAACCCGGTAGGCGTAGGTGTAATGAGCCGACACTACCATAAGGGAACAAATCATCAAGAAAACACCCACTCGGCAAGAAGAAGACGTAGGGGAAAATGGAAAAAGTGGGATATACGCCTTGGCACGTGGAATGTTCGAACGTTATATAAACCAGGCACGATACAGACGGTCGTAGAAAACGCGAAACAATATAAAATGGACATCGTCGCGCTTCAGGAAGTCCGACACCCACATCAAATAATCGAAACCGACGGGTTTACACTGGCGTGTGGAGGTACCGAAACACATAACCTCGGAACTGGCTTCATCATAAGCAAGAAGATTACGCCCCATGTAAAAGATATGCAATTTATTAATGACCGAATGTCGGTGCTAAAAATACAGGGCACATGGTACAATTATGTATTTATAAACGTACACGCCCCAACAGAATCTACGGACGAAGAAACGAAGGACACATTCTACGAGACCCTAGAGGAAGTATTCGATGGGATCTCATCATTCGATGTTAAAATCCTCCTCGGCGACCTCAATGCGAAAATTGGGAAGGAAGACATCTTCCAACCAACTATAGGTAAAGAAAGCCTACACGACGTTTCAAACGATAATGGTATTCGAATTATCACGTTCGCAGCATCAAAAGATCTGGTAATGAAAAGCACTATGTTCAAGCACAAGCAAATCCATAAGGCCACATGGATATCACCCGATGGCGTAACGCGTAACCAAATAGACCACTTCCTCATAGACAAAAGACACCACTCGAATATTCTTGACGTAAGATCATATAGAGAAGCAGATTGCGACTCCGATCATCTTCTAGTGATGGGCAAAATCGGGAGTCGATTCGCAGCAAACACACATGGGCAGTCACGGGAGACGAGCAAAAAGTTCGACATTGATAAACTAAAAGGGCTAAATATCAAGACGAGCTAACGAATAGATTTAGCATCCTAGAGAATGGGAGCAGTGGGGAAGAGGAAGCCAATAGTGTGGGCACTAAATGGGCATCGATCAGAGACACAATCAAACAAACAGCCCAGAGGTATTAGGATTTAAGAAAACAACTAACTCCAAACCTTGGTTTGACGATAAGTGCAGGGCAAAGATCGAACAACGTAAACGCCTCAGAACGATCCACTTAGAAGCATATGATGAAGTCAACGCAGTAAGATACGCGACAATTCGGAAAGAGACAATGAGACTTTTCAAACGCAAAAAACGCGAATGGGAGAAGACTAGGATCGAAAAAATCCTAGAAAATGCCAGAGCAAAGAACAGCAGAGGTATGTATGTCGGCATAAATTCAATTAAAAATTGCTACTGAGGGAGAGCCAAAATAATCCGAGACACAAACGGTTGTCTGGTGACAGAAACAAAAATAATGTGACAAGATGGAAGCAGTACTTTGAAAAGCTGCTCAATGTGCGCACCCATCAACCACAAATAAACGCACCAGACGTACATACAGCCGAACCTCAGATCCCAGAGCTCTCTCTCTCTATCGACGAAGTTGTAGACGCGATAAATCGACTGAAAAACAACAAGGCCCCCGGAATCGATTGCATACCGGCAGAGCTTGTGAAGCATGGAGGAGAGGTAACCGCTCGAAAGATCCACCAACTGGTTAAAATAATATGGGACAAGGAAGTCATTCCGGAAGAATGGAAAACCTCAATAGTCATCCCCATTTTCAAAAAAGGCGACAGATCTGACTGCGAAAAGTACAGAGGAATATCATTACTCCCAACCACACACAAAATATTAACAAATGTCATACTGGCAAGAATCACACCGTACGCAGAAGAAATATTGGGAGACTACTAATGCGGATTCCGTCGGAACCGGTCAACAAGCGACCAGATGTTCACAATAAGTCAACTGCTGGAAAAGAAGTGGGAATACAGAGAGACGGTTAACCAACTGTTCGTTGACTTCAAAAAAGCCTACGACTCAGTCGCAAGGCAAAGACTCTACCATATTGTAGTTGAGCTGGGGACCCCGAAAAAATATGTCGCCCTCATTCAAATTTGCATGAACGAAAACAAAGGGCAAGTTAGAATAGAAAACCACCTCTCAGAACCATTTGAAATTCGGGACGGACTAAAACAGGGGAATTGCCTCTCACCATGCCTTTTTAACCTTGTCCTCGAGTATGTTATCAGAAAGGTACAAGACGACAACACGGCCGGATCATCCCTGAACGGGGCACACAAGTGCTCGCGTATGCGGATGACATCGCCGTTCTAGGCGATAATCTAGAAGCTGTAAGTAAAAACAGTGAAATCATCATGCAAGCGGCAGAAGAGGTGGGCCTAGAAATAAACGAAGACAAAACAAAATACATGATTACGGCGCGAACAGGAGGACCTCAGAGAACACATATAAACGTCGGGGGCAAGATATTTGAAAATATCAACGAATTTAAATATCTGGGAACGATACTGATGACCAGAAACGAAACGTCGAAGGAAATTAACAAAAGACTACACTCCGGCAACGCTAGTTGGCATGCAGCCAGTAAACTGTTGAAATCCAAACTGCTATCACGTAATATAAAGCTCCGTGTCTATAGAACCGTAATCATGTCGATTGTTCTATACGGATGCGAAACATGGGCTCTCACAAAACGGGAAGAGAACAAATTCCGCGTATTCGAGAATAAAGTTTTAAGGGGTATATTTGGCGGTAAATATGACGAGGAGTCAGGACAATGGAGGAAACTCCACAACCACGAATTGGAAGAGCTATCCCGCAAACCCACAATAGTGAGAGTTATCAGGTCGCGAAGATTAAGATGGGTCGGACACGTAACGCGAATGGGTGATGATAGGACCGTGCATAGAATTCTTGACGGTAAACTAACGGGAAAGATATCGACAGGACGGCCGCGACGGAGATGGGAGGACATTGTTAGATTGGACCTCGAGGAGATCGGATCGGATGGTTGAACGTGGAAGGAGAGCGCACAGGACAGGGAACAATGGCGGAGCCGAGTCGGTGAGGTCCTGAACTTCCGGGTTCCTACAGGCCAATAAATAATAATTATTTTGTTAATAAAAAATTAAAAAGGGATCTTTTAAATTCAACTCTGTAATGGAGTGAGTCATTTGAGACATTCACGTCTTGGTCAGTGTGAAATTGAAGAAATTACTTACTATTTATTCTTATAAATTGATGATTATGAAATATGTAATTTATTTCGCGGCATTTGAGACGAGAAGTTCTCTAATTTTAGTTTTTGTGTACTTTTTTTTAAGCAAGGAAAGACTATTACATATTTTTTGATGTGGCAACGTCGGTTGGTCAACTATTCGCAGAAAATTATTCATCATGCAATCAACGTCACGTATGGATTCTAACAGCGGAAAGCTTGCCTTGAAAGGGCGACAAGGTGTACAACAAAGTCGTAAATATCGTCAAAGGAAAGAAAAACAGTAACTGAAAAAAAGTTATATTCTTTATATATCGGATTTTCCAATGAATTTAATTTTTGAGCGCACCCTTTCACTAATCATCGAACTGTCACTGTCAATTTATTCAATAAATTCAACATTTTCATCATGGTTTAAGTACACGAACGAACAACGTCGGCAAATTATAACAATTTACTACCGAAATTTGGAGTCGGTGACCGCAACTTTAAGAGCATTAACTCCAATTTTCGGTCGTAATTCTCCCCCTAGTAGACAGGCAATAACAAGTTTATTGCAAAAATTTGAGTCTACATATTCGTTGTGTGATGTTGCCGTGCCAGTGAGACAACGGGTTGGTCGAAGAGTCGAAAATATCGCTGCCGTTCAGGCGTCCATAGCAAACGATCCAAATCAGTCAATTCGACGGTGTTCTCAAGAATTGGGCATCGCCCAAACCACTCTGTGGCGAATTTTGCGTAAGGATCTTGGTTTACACCCACACAATATCAAGCTGACTCAAGAATTGAAGCCGATGGACCGTTTGAAGCGACGTACGTTCTCTGATTGGGCTCTAGAAAAGATGCGCCAAGATGATGAATTTCGTCGCAAAATCATCTTCAGTGACGAAGCTCATTTTTGGTCGGGTGAAAAACCACATGTGCTTCATGAATCACCACTTCATCCACAAAAACTAACTGTTTGGTGCGGTTTGCTTGCCGGCGGCGTCATTGGGCCATATTTTTTCGTCGACGATAACGATCGTCACGTTACTGTGAATGGCCATCGTTATCGCGCCATGATTACCGATTATTTTTGGCCCGGGTTGGAAAATATGGACTTGGGTGAGATGTGGTTTCAACAGGACGGTGCCACAAGCCACACAGCACACGATACAATCCATTTATTGAAGAGTAAGTTTGATGAGCGTGTTATCTCAAGAAATGGGCCAGTCGGTTGGCCGCCTCGTTCGTGCGATTTAACGCCTCTAGACTATTTTCTTTGGGGCTACGTCAAGTCATTGGTCTATGCCAACAAGCCGACGACGTTGGAGAGCTCAGAACTAACATTGAACGCGAAATAGCGGCCGTTTCGGCCGAAATGTGTGGCCGAGTCATCGAAAATTGGGTCGAACGAACCGACCGCTGCAAACGTGCCCGTGGTGGCCATATGAACGAAGTCGAGTTCCATTCATAAATGTTTTGATTGCACTTCAAGCCGATAATAAAGTTTTTGAAATATCTCAAATGGTTTGCATTTTATTAAAAAAAAAAGTTGTCAAGTCCCTATTGGAAAACCCGATACACTAATTAAGGGGTTATATCACGCGAACCACTCACTGAGCCATATCTTCTTATGATCGATCGACACGAACATGTGGTAATCGGAAAGATCCAAGGCTGATTGTACGCGGCATAGGGTAGCACTCCACAGTTGAGTTCTTCCAACGCCTCACAAACCAGCTTTGCATTGGAGCATTGCAGGTCATTTTTTGAGCAGCGAGTAGTAGTTCACATCAGAATTGTTGCTTATAGTAACCGCCTCACCAAGATATAATAGGCCGCACCCTTCTCTTTCCACTAAACACGGAGCATCATCTTCGCGCCCAAGTGATTCGATTTTGCAATCGATGTGGGTGATGTGTCTCGGCTTACCCATGATGTTTTGAGTTAAAGGGTTACTGGTTGAAAATTTTTTTCGGATTAAATTACGCCAAAGCATTCCTAGATTTATAATCAATAACGTTCAAGCATAAACAAAAACTCAAAAATGTTGTCAAAATCTATTTTTTGGAGCAACTCTGAGATGTTTAAAAAAGCAAATTTCGGCTATATATCGTTGACACCGAATTTTTGAATCTCACGGTCATACATATGTGCCTATAACTTATCGAACGCCGAGAATACACTTCAAAACTATGTTATAGATGTGGCTGTGTACTATACATATACTATCGTAGACTATATAGTACGTGTTTACTATATTACATAATTAAAAATCCCCTCGACTCATTGAGCTGATTCCCGTCCTTTTGTCTAAAAAACCGATTTCTTAAATCCGACATACCAGTTCCCTCAATGTATCCATCATCACTCATCATGTTGTTTAACAACATACTTGGCAGAGAATGGAGGCTGTGGAACCCAATAATATGCACATCGTATGGTTGAGAGTCGTCCTGAGGAATTCTGTTAAGTTTCTTTGTTGTCTTTACCGCTCCCCGAATGTCGATCGACTGGCGACATTTTTCGAACATCTTTTACATGCCGTCGACTGGATACGGATCAACCACCCAGCTTTTGAAATTGTTGTCCTTGGCGATTTTAATGTGCACAATTCCGGCTCGTTGGTACATTCTAACAGAACCGACGAGGCCGGGTGGCTGGCGGAGATGTTTGCTGTTAGCAACAACTTGACTCAACTCGTGGAGGAACCAACGCGAGTGCCGGATGCCCGAAGCGATTATTTTATATTTATATATTATTAACACCCTGGATTTGTTTTTGACATCCGAACCGAGTATTTATACCGTGGAGGTTTCTGCGCCACTGGCAAATTCGAATCGCTGCTTGGTATCTATCGCACAAGCACTTGCATATCAAGCTAATAGCCGACCTAGGCAGTTTCGCCATGTATGGAAGTATGGGGCTGCTAACTGGGACGATTTGCGAGATTTCTTCGCATCTTTTTCATGGTCGGAGGTGTGTTTCGGAGACTCCGATGTTAACGCCTGGGCGAAGTCGGTGTAAGAGATTATTCTTCTGGGGATGGAGATGTATATTCCAATTTCCATCAAACGGTGTTCATCTGATAAACCGTAGTTCGACAAAAAATGCGAGCAGATTACAGTGGCAAAAAATAGAGCTTTTAAGCAATGGCGCTCCGATCGCACTAATGTTAACAGAACGAATTTTGTTAGAATCAGAAACGCGTGCAACCAGGCGATTGATACCGCGAAGAAAGCTCACAACGACAGAGTAATCAATATACTTCTTCGGCGCCCAACTGGTTCGCGCTCCTTCTTGGCAATGGCAAAAGCTGTCAGTGGTAACTTCGCATCCTCGTCTTTCCCTCCGTTGGTGACAGACAGCGGGACGTTAGTCACGAATTCAAAAGATAAAGCTAAAGTGTTCGCGAATTTATTTTCCGCGAATTCAAACCTCGATCCCGGTCTTTTGGAGCCACCTGTGATCGCGCTGGTACGGTCTTCCATGCGGGATGTACGATTTCGTCCGCGCACTATTCAACGCATTCTACGTGAACTGGATTATAGGAAGGCAACCTGCCCGGATGGAATACCAGCAATGGTCCTTAAGAACCGTGCTCCAGAACTATCGCCGGTTGTAGACAGACTCTTCTGCTTATCTTATGCACGGAGGACCTTTACTGCCTGCTGGAAAATCGCCCGAGTTCAGCCAATCCCGAAGACGGGAAAAAAGTGTCTCTCACAAAATTACCGTCCAATCGCATTACTGTCTATTTTATCTAAGATGATGGAAAAAGTCATCAATGCTGAGTTGGTTAAGTATTTGGAGTGCAACGGACTTCCGAATGATATTCAATACGGATTCCGTGGCAGGCGGTCCACGGGAGACCTTTTGACACTTATAACCGATATATGGACATCTGCGATTGAGCAGCATGGTGAGTCAAGGGCGGTCGCATGGGATATCTCCAAGGCTTTTGACCGCGTCTGGCACGGGGCATTGCTGAGCAAACTTCGTTCATATGGACTTTCTCAACAGTTTTGCGACTGAACGAAGAGCTTCCCTGAAAATCGATCGATCCGGGTTGTTGTGGACGGTGAGTCTTGGGATCTGTATCCTGTTAATTCGGATGGGGGGGGGGGGGGGCAAGATTCCATTTTGGCTCCAACATTAATGATTTGTTGGAGACAACGGATAACAAAGTGTACAGTTTTGCGGATGATAGTACGCTTGTTTCCTTCTTTTCGAGCGTTCGGCCGATTGGTGCAGCTATGTCGCACCAACTGAGGTGTAGACAGATTGACTTTCTGAATCAGGATCTAGATAAGGTACTGCAGTGAGGAAGAGCCAATCTCGTCGACTTCAATGCAGCGAAGACACAATATACAACATTCACAAAGAAAAATGAGCTATCGGTTCCACAGCTGATGATGAATGGCCGAGCCCTCGAAGCTGGGGAAAGCTTGAAATTGCTCGGCGTAACGGTCCGTGGGAATGTATCGTGGCATGAAAACGTATCGAGCATCGCCATGTCAGCTTCAGGAAAGCTGAGCTATCTTTTTAGAGCCAAGAAATATTTTACTCCGGCCCAACTTCTGCTCCTGTGTAAATCCCAAATTAGACCCGCGCTCGAATATTGTTCTCATGTTTAGAGACGAGCGATCCGCCTGATCGGGGACTGGGCGCTGACATCGGGACTATAGCCGCTATCACATCGAAGGCGCGTAGCCGACCTCTGTCTGTTTTATAGATATTATCACGGATACTGTTCTTCCGAGATTCGTGGTATTGTTCCACGCAATTCGGTTTATATGCGCTCCACAAGACAATCTGACGGATCGCACCAATTTGCCTTTCATCTCCCGACGGCGCGAACATCCCTGCATCAGAACTCGTTCCGTTGCAGAGCGGGGAAGCTGTGGAACTCTCTTCCCACGCGATTATTCCCGGAGCGCTACAACCTGCAACTGTTCAAAAAGAACTGCAACAGTTATTTGGTGGCATCTCGGGGCGCCTACTCGGCGCTATAGGTTCGCCTCTCCCGAGAGAAGTGTAATAAACAATAAACAAAAAAATGACGGAATTGAACGTGTAGCTTCTGGGTCTGCTCGTTGTTGGATTTTACTTCCTATTGAACACTTGCAAAGTTGTTCCTGCTGCTGCTGGCCCACTAATGCGACTTTTTTTAAATTGTTCACAAATGACGGGTAAAGTGCTTCTTGTATCTTTAAAGCAGCCCTAATCTTCTCGTTGTATATTTCGTACCCAATCCCAGTTAGGAGCCGAAAGCCCGACAGTTTATAACTTTGATGAGGAGTTGGTTAACCTTCGACAGAGGATTTGATGGGGTCGTTATGAGACATGGGTTTAATATGCAAACCAGTCAACAAGCTTCGGAATGGCGCCTTCCAACTGATCTGAAACCGAAAAACCACGTCGAAGTCGATCTTCATCATCATCATCATCGGCACTACAACCGGGGTCCGGTCTTGGCCTATTTTGGCAAGTCCCTCCACCGGTATCCGGTCCTTATCCGAGACTTGTTAAATTGTCCATAATAATTTGTTTTTCCGTGCAAGGTTATTAGCCTTGTGCCAAAGTCGATCTGAAGCCAATGTAATGTTGACTGCTTTCTTTGATCATCGCGGTGTTGTGCACTCGGAATTTCTACTACAAGATCAGACAGTGAATAAAGAATATTTTTAAAGTGCTGTGCGTCGTTTTAGAGAACAAATTCGTCGAAGGGGGCAGGTTTTTGAAAAGAAAACTCATGGATTTTACACCTCAGTAAGGCACCATCTCACAAGGCTATCATTATGAACGAATTTCTGGCCAAAAACTCAACAAATGTCATCGAACAACCAACCATATTCACCTCATATGGCTCTGGTGGACTTTTTCGTTTTTTCAAAACTTTACCACTTCGAGGCATCTGTTTTCAATCGATAGAAGCCATGAAAGAGAATTCGCCACGAGGCTGAAGCCAATTTCGGAAAATACGCTCTTTAAGCAAAAAAATAATGAATCAAAAGGGAAATTAAAAAAAAATTAAATCGATGAAGTTAAAAGAATCAATAACAGTTATTTGAAAAACAATAATTCTTATAGTAAATACTTATTTAAGATAAGAAACTCATATAATTTTGCTATCATTATCAATCACGTAAATTCCCTTAGTGGTTCAATTATATTGAGGGACAAGATATACGCGCAGTTTCGCATAGATTCAGTTATACCATTAAGTTGCTTGGACACTGACTATTTAACACCTACCGAACTACAGTCCCTAAGATTTATCCATTTTAAGTTATTTTTTGGAGCCATGCTTGGTTATATTAAACAACGATATCAATGGCATTTTAGAGTTCATTGCTTCTTAATCAATCCTGTGAATGCAGTAACAGTAAAACTTAGCTATTCGGAAGCTTCTTTTCGCTTTTTCTATTTGAAGAAGTAGAGAGAGAATTTACTCCGTCCACTTCGACACAAAGTTAAATTGGGTGCCAATCGACATATTTCCATGTTCCGTCGATATTAGTTTTGCTTATTGCATGAGATATGAAAAACGAACTCGATGGATTCGAAATAATGAATTTCGGACCCTTTTCTCCTTAAAAAGAAAGAGTAAACCTTTGCCAAGGAATCCTATATTGAAGTCTCATTCCTAATAAGATTAAAGTATCTTTTTTTGAATAAAACATTTTTATGAAGTAAGTTTCATACCTCTACGCAAATTTGGTAAAGGTGGGTTAATGTTATCCTGCTGCAAAAAAAAAACGCTTTGCCATGCACCCTTTAAAGCAACCTACAAACTATGTGCCATGTTGATTATTTAATTACTGTTATACAAGCAGAATGTATGTGATCCCTCATTCTACTGAACCCCAAAGATTTTTTTTTATTCAAAGCCTTTTCAATTACCATATACTATGTTCATTCTCCGAAAAAGAAATCCCCACTCCATAATTGCGACCAATTATTTTTAAGTTCCTTGAATATATTAACAGCTATATATCCTGCCGAGATTAATTTAACACCCCATCTGGCAACGCTCTCAATAAGTGAGGACCTATCTGATTGTCCTTCATCCCTCCCGAATTGATTGTTATTTGAAAGAAAACGATTTACAGCAGATGTTTTTTCAACAAAACGTGAAATTAAATTATTTATACGTAACGGAACATAAATTTCGGACGGCATAAAATTAAGCACACAATTATAACCATCATCAGCAAACCTTTGGTGGGCAGAGCAAGGGCTGCGCTCTTGAAAGCACGTTACTTGGACAACATTGTAGAATATTGCTCCCAAGGTGTTGGCTGTTTCTAAAGGGTAAACGACTTATTTTAATAGTATTCAAAACAACTTCTAAGTTTATCCTTTATACCGGTATTTAAAGATTGCAGGCAACGTCTAAATCTAGCATCACAATCACAATGTGAGCGTGTAAATGTTCCCGAATTGCATAGTCCACGGCGGCATTCACCTGGAGTTAGAACATTCGGGCATAAATCATGTTCACGACAGCAGCGATCTTCATCAGAGTGCTGACCTAAATCATTGTAGTCTGTAGCAACTGTACCTGTTGGTTATTAGAGATTTTAGAGTTTAACCGATATAATTTAAAATGTTTAACGTTTTCCTCACCTGGACCGCACCATTTTGTTCCAGGATATATAAAACCGAGGCCGCCACGAAATTCCTTTCCGTATGAGCCAGCATCTCTGCAAACAGTTTCCAACTCCATCACAGATTCTCGTGGTACTTGTCGCACTCGTCTTGGATCGGCTTGAAGAAGCATACGTTGAATGTCTCCTCTTTGAAAATAATACCAAAATTTACTTTCTACTTATGAGGAGAGAAGTATAGAAAAAAAAGATATACCTATCTGTATGCATTTTGCAAAATGGATGTCTCGAAGACAGTTCTACCATAACCGTCATAGCCACGTCAGCTATCAACACCGCCGATCCGCTTGTCAAGTGAATAACTCCAAAAAGGAGTACCGTAAGAAAAAACAAGGATATATACATCTTACTATTCATCTGCAATGAAAAAAGAAAATTTTATGAAAATAAAAGTTCATTTTACAACAAAAAAATCATCTTAAACTCGGTAATCAAACTTTGAAGTTTGCGTGATAAGATATCGGATTTTGGGACCGATTCTCCGCTTGTTAGGTTAACTTACTCAGACCTTACCTAAAACTTCTGCGGGAATGAAACTACTGAGCAACGGAAATCAGAAGATATATATTCTCTAAATGCCGAGGACGATCTGGAGAGATCGTACTTTGTTATTAGCGCAATATATGATGATGAGAATTTACCTCAATCAACATTTTTCCTCTAGAGTCCTCCGTGCATAAGATAAGCGGAAGAGTTTGCCAGGAACCGGCGATAGTTCTGGAGCACAGTTCTTAAGGACTATTGCTGGTATTCCGTCCGGGCCGGTTGCCTTTCTACAGTCCAGTTCATGTAGAATGCGTTGAATAGTACGCGGGCGAAATCTCACATTTCCGTGAAATCTCACTGTACCGGCGCTATCACAGGTGGCTCCAAAAGATCGGGATCGAGGTTTGAATTCGCGGAAAATAAATTCGCGAACACATCAGCTCCATCCTTTGAACCTGTGACTAACATTTCGCTGTCTGTCACCAACGGAGGGAAAGAGGAGGATGCGAAGTTACTGCTGACAGGTTTTGCCATTGACCAGAAGGAGCGCGAACCCGTCGGACACCGAAGGAGTTTATTGATCACTCTGTCGTTGTGAGCTTTCTTCGCGGTATCACGGTTGCACGCGTTTCTGATTCTAACAAAATTCGTTCTGTAAATCGGTGAGGTTGAAGCGCCATTGCTTAAAAGCTCTATTTTTTGTCGCTGTAATCAGCTCCCTTTTTTTATCAAACCAAGGTTTATCAGACGAACTTCGTTTGATAGAATGTGGAATATACATCTCCATCCCCATAAGAATAATTTCTGATACCGACTTCGCGCAAGCGTTAACATCGGAGTTTCCGAAGCACATCTCGGACCATGGAAAGGATGCGAAGAAATCTCGCAAATCGTCCCTGTTAGCAGCCCCATACTTCCACACATGGCGAAGCTGCCTAGGCCGGTTATATGCAAGTGATGCGCGACAGATACCAACTTCATATTGTAGGGTTCCGGTATAGCTCTTCCAATTCGTGGTTGTGAAGCTTTCTCGAATACGCGGAATTTGTTTTCTTACCGTTTTGTGAGAGCCCATGTTTCGCATTCGTATAGAGCTTGGGTCGGAAACCTATGACCCACGGGTCACCGACTGACCCATTTACTAATTTCAAGATGAAACGAATATTTTGAGAATAAAAAAAAAATTGAAAATAGATACTTTGTTTTTGCGCCCAAGCAAGATACGATGTGAAAATCGTTCTTGGTGATTTGAACGCCAAAATAGGTTGGGAGCCGGTTTTCAGGCACTACAAAGGTCCCATAGTTTGCATGAGAACACTAATGACAATGGACAACGAGTCATCGAACTGGCAGCATCAAATACTTGGTCGTTGCAAGTACCGGGTTTCCGCGTAAAGATATCCACAAGGCCAGTTGGGTATCACCTGATGGAGCCACTCGCAACCAAATTGACCACGTGTTGATAGATCGCCGCCATTCCTCGAGCCTGTTGACGGTACGTACGTACCGAGGTGCCAACATCGACTTGGTTCACTATCTTGTTGGAACAGTTTTCCGAGCGCGGATTGCCTTACGGAGACGTAATGCATCCACGGATCAGGTTCGAATCAACACGGCTACCTTACGCAATGAGAACACCAGTAACATCTTTGGTCATGCGCTAAGACTCGCTCTCGAAGAGATCGATGGAGGGAGTGTAAGTCCTGGGCGTAGAAGAGAAATGGACACGCCTTAAGAATTCTGTCATTAGCACTGCCAACTCTATCTTAGGCAGTAGTCGTAGAGATCGGAACGACTGGTTTGATGATGAGTGCAAACTAGCGACTGAACGTAACAATGCTGCATACCGGGCAATGCAGCATTATCATAGAACGCAGGTACGCAAAGAGAAATACAAAGAGCTCAGAAGATCTAAAAAAAGACTCCATAGACAAAAGAAAAGTGCCTGTGAAAAAAACCTTGTCTGTGAAAGAAAAGTAGAAAGCGACGTCCGCACCAGGCGCGGAAGTTCTACCAAATAAACCGCAGTATGACGCGGTACACGCCACGCTGCACTTACTGCAAGGATAAAGAGAGTAATGTGATCACAGATCCTCAAGGCATTCTGTAGTGATGGGAGGTGCACTTCAATGAATTGTTAAATGGTCAGCTCACTAAAGAATTGGAGGCTCCACCAATGCAAGATCAAGACTAAATGCTGCCTTCACCAAGCATTGAGGAAACATCAAAACCCATAAGGCAGCTCAAATCAAACAAAGCCCCCGTAGCTGATGGCATACCAGCTGAGCTGATCAAACAAGGAGGGACAACGTTACATCACGCAATTCATTATATCGTGGTGCACGTATGCGAGCAAGAGGAGATGCCGGAAAATTGGCGTCGTGGTATAATTTGCTCCATACATAAGAAGGGAGATATCACACTGTGCAGCAACTATAGGGGTACAACATTGCTGAGTACCGCATATAAGATACTCTCCTCTATTCTACAAGATCGGATAACCCTACACGCTAAAGTCATCATTGGTCAATATCAGTGTGGCTTCATCCCAGGCAAATCAGCGATTGATCAGATATTCACCCTTAGGCAGGCGTTGGAAAAATGTCTGGAATTTAAGATTCCATTATATCATCTATTTATAGACTTTAAGGCCGCCTACGAAAGCATAGCCGGGGTAGAACTATATAATGCCATGAGAGAGTTCGGCATTCCAAACAAATTGATACGACTTTGTAAGTTGACCATGATCAACGTAACTAGTCAAGTAAAAATATCGGGATTGCTGTCCAAACCAATTAACATATTTAATGGGCTCCGACAAGGGGATGGTCTGGCCTGCCTCCTCTTCTACCTGGCGTTGGAGAAAGTAATCCGTGACTTTGGCGTCACAACTCGAGGGACTATTATCGCCAAGTCCAGCCAGATACTTGCCTACGCAAATAACATCGGTATCATCGGTAGAACAGAATCGGCTGTACAGGAATCCTTCACCCAGATCGAGCAGGCGGCACAAAAACTGGGACTGCACATTAATTAGGGGAAAACTAAGTACATGGTGGCAAGTTCTGCGAAGAGAAGACCTAATGTTGGTCAAACTATCAGGGTAGTGGAGCACGAATTTGAAGTATTGCAATCCTTTAACTACTTTGGGTCAATAGTATCACAGCCGATAACAATATGGAAGAAGAAATGCGCGAACGGCTGATCAAATCCAACAAAGCCTACTATGGTCTATCACGGCTCTTTAAATCCCGAAATTTATCCAGAACATCCAAGTTACTACTGTGCAAGACCATGGTCTTAACAGTACTCACGTATGGATCCGAGACGTGGGTGCTCAATGAAAGGCACTCGGAACTCTTAGCCGCGTTCGAGAAGAAGGTCTTTAAATACCTCAAAAAGGTCGCCGACAATTATCGCAGGTCGATATTCTTAGAAATGAATACCAACTATGACCTTCGTTATCTTTAAGATATTTTGGCCTTCAGCCATAGGTATAAATAATTTGTAAGATATAATTGTAATTCATTCATATTTTGTGTAATAAATGTGCTAGTCGTTTTGCTGCACAAAATAGAATCGAATCGTGGTTTCGAGCGATTAACTCGTGGCAGACCTTGCCTGCGATGGAGGGATGGCGTAGACCAGGACGCCCAAAGCCTGGGAGAGCCAAACTGGATGATATCGGCTCGAAATCGGGACCGGTGGAGAGATTTGTTAAATAAGGCCAAGACCTGATCCCGGTTGTAGTGCCGATGATGATGATGATGAGACACTCAACGTGCTATCATCAGCAACGAGTGAATTGGGTTTTGGGTAATGGACAAGAGGTCATTTATGAAGATGAGAAGGACAGTGGATGAGTGTATAGAGTTCTGGGGAACATCTGCATTAATTTGATGGGAGGCAGATTTGACACCGTCAATAATCAGTTGAAAGAAAGATAGTCACTCATCCTTAGGCTCAGTGAATTGTCCAGGGATGTGGTAGACCAGGATGCCCAGAGCCTGGGAGTGCCAGACTGGATGACATCGGCTCGAAATCGGGACCGGTGGAGAGACTTGCTAAATAAGGCCAAGACCAGATCCCGATTGTAGTGCCGATGATGATGATGATGATAAGTGTCTTTTCCAATAAAGCTGAATTAAATACTGCAACATCACTAATGTATCGCAAATTGACCAACGCCATAAAATTAGGTCTACACCAAGAATGCGTAACCTGCATTTAGAGCAGTTGTATACATAAATAACGTTTAGTACTAAAAATAGTGGAACTTGTACTATTAAAAATGCTGTGTATACATAATTTAAACCTCGACATGAGTATGAGCATAGCTTCGAAACCACATTCAAAATATGCAAAATCCAGCAAAACCTGTAGTTAAAATTTTATTTTTGACATACAAACGCATAAATATTTTGAAAAAAGGCAGAATTATTTCCTAAGGTATTCGAATACCTGCGACCACCCTACGGAGCCATGCTGAATTTTGACACAGATTTCGAATACCCTGGCCGCTAAACGTTAACACTTGTTCAACAGCGTCAACTTGATCACTGACGGAATCTGGTAATCGGTTGAAGACGGAAGTCGATATAGGTTCGCCAAAACTAAAATCGTGCGTTTCTTTTATTACCGGTCTTGACAATTTATGGTGGGCAGTGTTGTTCGTCTCTTTGAAGGTGAAGGTCAGATTGCAGGCTTCTCATTAGCATCTGCTGCTGTTCGCAAACGTTGCCTCTCAACATGTATTTGATACCAAATTGATTTACCAACTACTTACATCCATTTATCTTTTAACAATGTAATCTTTTGATAATGAACCATGGAAGTTACAGCAATTTCTTTATTGATGGTTACGTTAACAAATGGAAAACATATAGGAATCTTATACAGAAGCGTAACTCAATCTTAGACCTTGGTGGCTGTGATATGTTGCTTACTTTTTAAGTTTTGTAAGATTTGAATGCATTGAATTAGTAAAAGAACAATTTGTTCACAATTTCAGGAATGATCACTTTATCTTCAATCTGAACAGATTGATTGATGTTATTGCTCGCTGCCGTCAACGTGTATAAAAGGTAATTAGTAGTTGGCAATATCATAAAATTTCAGTGTGTAATATAATTCATCCGCCGAGATAGAGTAGTAGACAACGAGTTTGAGACGCGCATGTGGAGGTTCAATTGGGATTAGTTGGACAATAGATTTAATAATTATTTTTGTCAAACAATTTGGGTAGTGGCTTTTAAAATTGATCATGGCAAGAGCCATGATGAGCATCGGAGCATCTGTAATGTTATTCATTGTTATCTGCTTGTACTCCCATGTAAGATATATTACAACATTATAAACAATAAGTTTAGGAGATCATATTTTTAAAAACCATACACACACTATGAATATCGATGTGTATATTTATTTGGTGGGGTGGCATGACTGTTGTGATCAGCTGGCAAAATTTATTATACTAGCTTCGATAAATAGAAATTCTTTTCTGTTTGAAGAAAATTATTGTCGGCTATCAAATAAGTGTACATTTCGATGTGCAAAGCGCATGTATTTCTTTAAACCTACAGCCTCAATGCACAGTTTAATGGATCAAGAACAAACAACTTAGAAATGGAGGTGTCGGTGCAGATTGGTTTTGAATGCATATAGTGGGCAACCCCGGGCACACAAATTACCTGACATAGCGTTTTATAGTCAAATAGTTTGATTGAAACACGATTCCTTGTTTTTACTTCCCATTTAAAATTTACCTTTTACATGAACCCAAAAATATAAACAACATATTCAAAGAAATTTGTGGCGTTTCTAACAGATTCATTCACACACAATCACAAACAAATTGTGAAAACTAATAACGAATAAAATCGAATAAACCAAGCATCAGAGCCGTATAACATGTCAATTGAAAAGTCCCCGGCCTTTCATAGTAAAACACATTTTTTTGGGAAAATTCGTTTTTTTATTCAACATAATTGCCTTCGAGGGTGATACACTGATTATAGCGACCCTCCAACTTTTCGATACCTTTTTTGTAGTACGATTTGTCCTTTGCTTCAAAATAGGCCTCGGTTTCGGCGATCACCTCTTCATTCGACGAAAATTTCCTCCCAGCGAGCATTCTTTTGAGATCTGAGAACAGGAAATAGTTGCTGGGGGCCAGATCTGGAGAATACGGTGGATGCGGAAGCGATTCGAAGCCCAATTCATGGATTTTTTCCATCGTTTTCACTGACTTGTGACACGGTGCATTGTCTTGGTGAAGCGGCACTTTCTTTTTATTCAAATGCGGTCGTTTTTCGGCGATTTCGTCCTTGAAACGGCCCAATAACGCTGTGCAATAGTCGCTGTTGATGGTCCTTCCTTTTTCAAGATAGTCAATGAAAATTATTCCGCGCGCATCCCAAAATACAGACGCCATAACCTTGCCAGCCGACTGTTGCGTTTTTCCACGCTTTGGGGCGGGTTCATCGTGTGCAGTCCACTCGGATGACTGTCGGTTGGACTTCGGAGTGAAATGATGGAGCCATGTTTCATCCATTGTCACATATCGACGCAAAAACTCGGGTTTATTACGCTTGATCATCTCCAAACACTGCTCCGAATCATCAACTCGTCGTTGTTTTTGGTCAAAAGTGAGCTCGCGCGGCACCCACTTTGCACAGAGCTTTCTCATACCCAAATATTCGTGAATGATATGATGTACACGTTCAGTTGATATCTTTAGAGTGCCTGCTATTTCATTCAATTTCAATTTACATCATCATCATCATCATCATCATCATCGGCACTACAACCTGGAACCGGTCTTGGCCTTATTTAGCAAGTCCTGAGGCTTGTTAAATTTTCCATAATGATCTGTTTTTTCCGGGCAAGGTCATTAGTCTTGCGCCAGAGGCTCCCCGACGGGGAAACGAACGGCGGCGTCTGGAAACTCGTCATCAAGCCAAGTTTTTGCTTCAACTGTATTTTTTCCCTTCAAAAAGCAATATTTTATCAACACGCGAAATTCTTTTTTATCCATTTTTTTCACAATAACAGAAGTTGCTTCACTCAAAATACTATAATTCACAAACTAATGATCCGACATCTGTCAAATTTATACACGTGTCTTTTGAAGATTAGGGCTAACTAAAAATCATATGGATTTAATTCTAGTGCCGCCATCTATGTGCCACGCCGGGGACTTTTCAATTGGCCTGTTACTATAGCAATTCCACACCAGTTAAGTGTACTTGAGAATCACGATCGGATTTGTAGACGCGCCCGTTGACTGATGCGTTGAGACTTTGGTTCTGTGGGGGTTCTCTATACCACATGGAGAACCGACGCACAATGCCAACCAATTTTGACCGCTAACAGGCGTCACCCTAATCTAACCTGTAACCCATTTCCCAACATGCAAAAACACATCCCAATAGGCAACAGCAACCGTCCCCAAATCCGCAATTGCATACATCCCCATATTTACCAAGAATCCATTTCCCAAGCTGTAATAAATGCATATCCCAATTTACAACGGAATACGAGGGTTGCCTCTTATGTTTCGGGATTTGGCAACTCTAGTGTTGCAATCCGGCAATTGACAGCTCTGTCATAAACTTGGACATTTTTGAGGTTATACGCACTCAGAACGTTTTGACATTATTATTATTATTATTATTATTATTTATTGGCCTGTAGGAACCCGGAAGTTCATGACCTCACCGACTCGGCTTCGCCATCCTTCCCTGTCCTGGGCACTCTCCTTCCACGCTTGACCATTCGATCCGATCTCCTCAAGGTCAAACCTAACATTGTCCTCCCATCTCCGTCGCGGCCGTCCTACCGGTCTCTTTCCCGTTGGTCTACCGTCAAGAATTCTATGCACGGTCCTATCGTTCCCCATTCGCGCCACGTGTCCGGCCCATCTTAATCTTCGCGACTTGATTACTCTCACTATTGTAGGTTTGCGATATAGTTCTTCCAATTCGTGGTTATGGAGTCTCCTCCATTGTCCTGCCTCCTCGTCATATTTACCTCCAAAGATCCTCCTCAAAACTTTATTCTCGAATACGCGGAATTTGTTTTCTTCCCGTTTTGTGAGAGCACATGTTTCGCATCCATATAGAACAATTGGCATGATTATGGTTCTATAGACACGGAGCTTTATGTTACGTGATAGCAGTCTGGATTTCAGCAGTTTACTGACTGCGTGCCAACTCGCGTTGCCCGAATGCAGTCTCTTGTTAATTTCCTTCGACATTTCGTTACTGGCCGTCAGTATCGTTCCCAGATATTTAAATTCTTTAACTTTTTCACAGATCTTACCTCTGACGTTTATATGTGTTCTCTGAGACCCACCTGCTCTCGCCGTAATCATGTATTTTGTTTTGTCTTCATTTATTTCTAGGCCCACCTCTTCTGCCGCTTGCATGATGATTTCACAGTTTTTACTAACAGTCTCTAGATTATCGCCCAGAACGGCGATGTCATCCGCATATGCGAGCACTTGTGTGACCCCGTTCAGGGATGATCCGGCCATGTTGTCGTCTTGTACCTTTCTGATGACATACTCGAGCACAAGGTTAAAGAAACACGGTGATAGACCATCTCCCTGCTTTAGTCCGTCCCGGATTTCAAATGGTTCTGAGAGGTGATTTTCTATTCTAACTCGCCCTTTGTTTTCGTTCATGCAAATTTGAATGAGCGCGGCATATTTTTTTGGGACTCCCAGCTCAACTAGAATATGGTAGAGTCTCTGCCTTGCGACTGAGTCGTAGGCTTTTTTGAAGTCAACGAACAGTTGGTGAACCGTCTCTCCGTATTCCCACTTCTTTTCCAGCAGTTGTCTTATTGTGAACATTTGGTCGCTTGTTGACCGGTTCCTACGGAACGTTTTGACATACGAGCGCTATTTGTGTTGTTTACAGTAACTTAAAAGATTCATCTCGGCCCAAAAATGGAATTAAATCGTCAACATTTTCGTGCGATTATTTTGTACAACTTTCGGCGTGGATTAACTCAGCAACAGTGCATGGATGAACTTAATTCAATTTTTGGCGATTAAGTTCCATCAAGGACCAGTGTTTATCGATAGTATGGTGAATTCAATCGTGGCCGTAGTTCACTCCAAGATGAATTTCGTGAAGGTCGTCCAAAATCAGTTGTTGTTCCGAAAACCATAGATGCTGTGCGCGAACTGATATTGGAAGATCGTCATGTGACCTATCGTGAGATTGAGACAACCTTAGGCGTTAGTGGGACCAGTATACATTCAATATTGCATAAACATTTGACTGTCAAAAAAATTTGTTCGCGTTGGATCCCACACAATTTGTCAATCGCCCAAAAAAAGGCTCGTGTCAATTGGTCGAAAGAAATGCTCAAAAAATACGGTCGCGGTGCTTCGAAACACGTCTATGACATGGTGACAGGTGATGAATCGTGGATTTACGCGTATGAGCCCGAAAGTAAACAGCAGTCGACTGTCTGGGTGTTTCAAGATGAGCCAAATCCAACAAAAGTTGTTCGCGCACGAAGCACTTCCAAGCAAATGGTCGCCTGTTTTTTCGGAAAAACTGGACATGTCGCAACCGTACCACTAGAACAACGCAGAACGGTCAATTCTGAGTGGTACACAACCATTTGTTTGCCAGTTGTCTTCCAAGAAATCAGGAAAACCAACCGCCGAAGGCGGATCACTCTTCACCACGACAATGCGAGCTCTCACACATCGGCTGCGACAACTGCATTTTTGAGCACCCAAAACATCGATTTGATGGGTCATCCGCCGTATAGTCCTGACTTGGCACCGAATGACTTCTTTTTATTCCCGTACGTAAAAAACAAACTGAGAGGTCAACGTTTTTCGACACCTGAAGAAGCGGTTGCTGCATTCAGAATGCATGTGTTGGAGATACCTCAATCAGAGTGGCAAAAGTGCTTCGACAATTGGTTCAAACGCATACAAAAGTGTATAGATCTTCATGGGGAATATTTTGAAAAACAATAAAGTGATTTTCGATGATCTATATTTGTTTTTGTTCTTTAATCCCGAAATATAAAAGGCAACCCTCGTATTAATCTGCGCCCTCAATTACATCACCCCACATATAATTTTTCCCAAAAACCACCTCGGTTAACTTCCTATTTAAATTACATTCCTTGCTTACGACCAAGCAATTCTAATTTCCCCCGAAAATCATACTCCCTAATAAACGCATATTCAAATTTACAACGGAATACTCACCATCTCCATCAACTACACCGAGCCGCATACATTTCCCCGAAATTGCTTCGGTTAATTCCCTATCTAAATCATATTAACCAAGCAATTCCAATTTCCCCCGAAAACCATTTCGGTTCCCATTCCACCTAAACCACGTAGAACCACACCAATTCTCTCTTACTGGCAAGCCCACAGCATGATGCGTCGCCTTTCCACGAAACGACCATCGCAACGATCAACACCCTTGATCATACTTGGCTATGCCGCCGAAACCAATTTCCCGGTACACACAACCAACGAATCCAACTCAGCTAATACGGCGATGATTCCCCGGAACTAAATCCCCTATACAGGCATAGCAACTCTTTTCAAAGTTCCTAGTAAATGGCAGCGAGTCGATTTTAACTATGACTCCACTGCCACGACGTGACGAACTTTTCCTCGCCAGTAACTAGATAGTCGAGATTCAACCGCCACCGTGGGCACACACAGACAGTCGAGTGGAAAATTTGACCATATTACCCGCGTCGACCCCACACACGCAACAGGTACATTAGAACCAACAAAGCCGCCTGCAAGCATTTTGTTTAGTTTCAAATGTTTTCATTCGATCCACTCAGTCGGTGTTTGACGTAGTGTCTTTCGGGAGTCCGTTGTCAGGATGTGACGTGCGTTTTTGGCCACCTTATGTTGGCACCCCTCGCGTATCAAACAGCTTTTGTAACATAGTGCGGCGCAACTCGGGTCACTGTTAGGAGTATGCGGATTTACCCAGCCACCGGATGCCGAAAGTCGCAGAGTGCCTTGAGACGTTATTTTCAAAAGTCCTCATTCGTTGTTAATTGAAATCAATTTGCAAAATTTCGCTTTGGAAATCAAACCAAAATTGAGTGCTCTTTTAAACGAGTTAAGTGAAATATAATACTAAAATAATCTTAAATAAAAAGGGAAATTAATCGATAAATAAATATATAGGAGAAAATCAAAGGAAATTCGTATATGATATATTTTCAACAATATGTATAGACAATCCTTATTTCTTAAAAAGGTGACAATAAAGTGAAAAGGTTTGCAGCAGAACAGTTGCAGTGTTTCATTTTCATTGGAGAATTCTAGTACATTCCCATTTGCCAGCTGTCAGCCACCAGCAGGCGACGCGTCGGTGACAGAAAATGAACGTTACCTAAACATCCAAGTTATTAAAAATTTCATAACGGCTCTGACTTTATTGGTCTCCTCTTGTGGTTACAATCGTTTTATCGTTTTTCTTGGACGCTTCACTGCTTTCTTCCTTCTCGACCGTTCTTTCTTGGACGCATTACTGATCTTTCCTAGACGCTTCGCCGCTTTTTGTCTCCTTAACCGTTCTTTCTTGGACGCATCACCGATCTTTCTTAGACGCTTCGCCGCTTTCTGTCTCCTTAACCGTTCTTTCTTGGACGCATCATCGATCTTTCTTAGACGCCTTGCCGCTTTCTGTATCCTTAACCGTTCTTTCTTGGACGCATCACCGATCTTTCTTGCAAGTTCCACCACTATCTGCCCTCTCAACGGGGCTTCCTTGGACGCATTACCGCATTCTGCCCTTCGACCGTCCACCTTGGACGCAACTCATCGGTTATCCTTTGACCAACACAACGCCGCCCTCAGCAGGATCGAACCCCGAACAATGTGCGTTTCATGATCTTGGCATTTTTCTACACTCTGTTATTCTGTCAAAAAAATGCGGGGAAATTATAGCGTTTGTGACGATAGTGAAGGAGGTGGGATTCAAACCGACGCTTGATGGGTAGAATCACTAAAATATTGAACCAATGCTCAACACATAGGCTACTGGCGGGTTTTTGAATTCGATCGTTATTCTCAAGTTCACTCAACTGATGTAGTATTGCTATGTTATCGCTATGGTATAAGGCTCTGATGCTTTTGCTTATTCGATTTTCGTTCGGTGTTACCCTTCTCTTAGAATAAGAAACGCGTCCAACCAGGAGATTGATACCGCGAAGAAAGCTCACAACGACAGAGTGACCAATAAACTCCTTCGGTGCCCGACGGGTTCGCGCTCCTTCTGGTTAATGGCAAAAGCTGTCAGCAGTAACTTCGCATCCTCCTCTTTCCCTCCGTTGATGTTAGACAGCGGGACGTTAGTCACGAATTCATAGGATAAGGCTAATGTGTTCGCGAATTTATTTTCCGCGAATTCAAACCTCGATCCCGGCCTTTTGGAGCCACCTGTGATCTCGCCGGTACGGTCTTCCATGCGGGATGTGAGATTTCGTCCGCGCAACAACGCATTCTACGTGAACTGGATTGTAGGAAGGCAACCGGCCCGGACGGAAAACAGCAATAGTCCTTAAGAACTGTGCTCCAGAACTATCGCCGGTTCCTGGTAGACTCTTCCGCTTATCTTATGCACGGAGGACCTTTTCTGCCTGCTGGAAAATCGCTCGAGTTCAGCCAATCACAAAGACGGGGAAAAAGTGTCTCCAACAAAATTACCGTCCGATAGCATTACTGTCTATTTTATCTAAGGTAATGGAAAAAGTCATCGATACAGAGTTGGTTAAGTATTTGGAGTGCAACGGACTCCTGAATGATCATCAATACGGATTCCGTGGCAGGCGGTCCTTTGACACTTATAACCGATATATGTACATCTGCGATTGAACGGCATGGTGAGTCAAAGGCGGTCGCATTGGATATCTCCAAGGATTTTGACCGCGTTCGGCACGGGGCATTGCTGAGTAAACTTCATTCATATGGACTTTCCCAACAGCTTTGCGACTGGACGAGGAGCTTCCTTGAGAATCGATCGATCCGGGTTGTTGTGGACGGCGAGTGTTCGGATCTGTATCTTGTTAACTCGGGGGTGCCCCAAGGTTCTATTTTGGCTCCAACCTTGTTTTTGCTTCACATAAATGATTTGTTGGAGGCAACGGATAACAAAGTGTTTAGTTTTGCTGATGATAGTACCCTTGTTTCCTCCTTTTCGAGTGTTCGGTGGATTGGTGGATCTGCGTCGCACCAGCTGAGATGTACACAGATTGACTTTCTGAAACAGGATATAGATAAGGTCCTGCAGTGGGGAAAGGCCAATCTCGTCAACTTCAATGCAGCAAAGACACAATATACAACATTCACAAGAAAACTGGATCATCGGTTCCACAGCTGATGATGAATGGACGGGGAAAGTTTGAAATTGCTCGGCGTCACGGTCTGTGGGAATGTATCATGGCATAAACACGTGTCGAGTATCGCCAGGTCAGCCTCAAGAAAGCTGAGCTATCTTTTTAGAGCCAAGAAATATTTTACTCCGGCCCAACTTCTTCTCCTATATAAAACCCAAATTAGACCCGCGCTCGAATATTGCTCTCATGTTTAGAGCTCGGCTGCTAAACATACCGCCGACCTACTTGAAAGCATACAGAGCCGAGCGATCCGCCTGATCGGGGACACGGCGCTGACGTCGGGACTACAGCCGCTATCACATCGAAGGCGCGTGGCCACCTCTGTCTGTTTTATAGATATTATCACGGGTACTGTTCTTCGGAGATTCGTGGTATTGTTCCACGCAAGTCGGCTTATATGCGCTCCACAAGACAATCCGACGGATCGCACCCGTTTGTGGTTCATCTCCCGACGGCGCGAATATCCCTGCATCAGAACTCGTTCCGTTACAGAGCGGGGAAGCTGTGGAAATCCCTTCCCACGCGGGTGTTCTGGGAGCGTTACAACCTGCAACTGTTCAAAAAGAACTGCAACAGTTATTTTGTGGCATCTCGGGGCGCCTACTCGGCGCTATAAGTTCGCCTCTCCCGAGAGAAGTCTAACAACAAAAAAATAAAAAAAGTTTGGTTTCTTAATCTAAGCTATGCGCACATTTGCAGGCGCCGTAGTTTTTTAGACGCGTTCAATTCAAGGGGTACCCACTTATCGAGTTTTTTACCTTTCCTATGAGAGAAAGGTGTCGACTTATTGTCATTGGGGAAGGTCCCATGCTTTGTGCGATCTCCCATACCCATTTAGTTGGGTTCGCATCCACCGTTGCTCTTAAAACATCATCAACTAACGTTTCCGGATTCCCACGTGATTCATTTTCGAGGCTGAAATCTCCCGAACGGAACTTTCCAAACCAACGTCGTATAGCGTTCGTTTACCGCTACATCCTCAAATGCGTCATTAATATTTTTCATTGCCAGTGACGCATTATGTCCCATTTTAAATTCATAAAGGAACAGAGTTCGAATATGAACTGCGGACAGCATGGTACACAATTCCTAGAAAAAAAAACTGTACTTGTAACGAACCCTAAAATGCTCACACGTCAAGCACACGTACTACTTTACTTTATAAAAAAAGAAAATTTAACGTTCTGGCTCAGACGTTCATTCGAGAACTTCTTATTTCCGACTGACCGAAAATCGGACATCTCATGTGGTGCAACCCAATACTCAGGATGACCCGAGAGTTTTTTGTTTTTTTTTTCAAAACGTAAAGTCCTTAACATTGGATAGATTTAGTGAATTAAGATTTATATTTTATTATAAAACGAAAAAAAAAGGCTTAATGCGTTTATTTATTTTACTGGCACTAACTGGCGTACCATCCTGAGAAAGGTTGGCGCAAGGCTAATAACCTTGCCGGGAAAAACACATTATTATGGACAATTTAACAAGTCTCGGATATGGACCGGATACCGATGGAGATACTTGCTAAATAAGGCCAAGACCGAATCCCGGTTGTAGTGCCGATGATGATCATGATGATGAAGAACTGGCGTACACTCTCCATGCTTTCCTCGTCTCTTGACGAGCTAGGTCGTCCTGTCTATGGTTTGTCCATTGTCGAATTAGTCTCTTCAAATTTATTTACCCATGGTTTGATACGTAAATTAAGTACTCTATGCTTCTCTAATGGGATAAATTTTATAGTACTCAACCTTTGAGTAGTATTAACTAGAAGGATATGCAACAACCGGAATCCGGTCTTGGCCTTATTTACCAAGTTTCGAGGCTTGTTAAACTTCCATAATAATTTTTTAATTTTTACGGGCAAGGTTATTAGCCTTGCGCCTCGCATTACACATCTACTAACAGAAAATGTTTGGCTTTTTAATCTCAAATAAATCAGTCATGAGTTACCCTGACAACGGCGAGAGAACTTTTTTTTGGGAGGTGTAGCGAAAGTATTCGTATTTATGACATTATTACTAGACAAAGATGAATAAACACAAACAACCGTAGCACAATATCGCTAAACAAAAAAGAAAGTAGACATCTCATATGTTTTTCCAGACATAAGTTGTCAAAAGTGAGCTGGAAAATCTACTAAACAATCTTAATTTGCCACAGTTACATGGCGATCCGACTCGATTATGGCTTTAATTAGTCATCATCAAGCTCATCTGGTCGACCTGATCGTTGTTCATCATTGAATGAAAAATCCCCGGAACGAAATTTTTCAAACCAATTCCGGCACTGTCTTTCTTCTTCACCATACACGTCACGTAACTTTTTTTGTGGTCTTTCTTTTACGGAAATTAAAAAGTAAAATATGACGAAAATCCTCGTTTTTGCACTTGAAGGCACGAGCTCACATCACAATTTTGAAAAAATCGATTTATATCTTGAAAAATCGCCTTTTAAAGATTTCAGCTTCTATAACAGATTAAAACGAAGCGTGTGATTCACCGCTGGTGTCTAAGCAGTAGTCGTATTCACGTCATTCACAATTTAAACATTATTTTTTTACGGTTTTCTTTATTAACATATTTTTTATCGGAATATACCTCAATATGTAAAAATATAGTATTATTATTTATTATATTATTATTATTTATTGGCCTGTAGGAACCCAGAAGTTCATGACCTCACCGACTCGGCTTCGCCATCGTTCCCTGTCCTGGGCACTCTCCTTCCACGCTTGACCATTCGATCCGATCTCCTCAAGGTCAAACCTAACATTGTCCTCCCATCTCTGTCGCGGCCGTCCTACCGGTCTCTTTCCCGTTGGTCTACCGTCAAGAATTCTATGCACGGTCCTATCGTTCCCCATTCGAGCCACGTGTCCGGCCCATCTTAATCTTCGCGACTTGATTACTCTCACTATTGTAGGTTTGCGATATAGCTCTTCCAATTCGTGGTTATGGAGTTTCCTCCATTGTCCTGACTCCTCGTCATATTTACCTCCAAAGATCCTCCTCAAAACTTTATTCTCGAATACGCGGAATTTGTTTTCTTCCCGTTTTGTGAGAGCACATGTTTCGCATCCATATAGAACAATTGGCATGATTATGGTTCTATAGACACGGAGCTTTATGTTACGTGATAGCAGTATGGATTTCAGCAGTTTACTGACTGCATGCCAACTAGCGTTGCCGGAATGCAGTCTCTTGTTAATTTCCTTCGACATTTCGTTACTGGCCATCAGTATCGTTCCCAGATATTTAAATTCTTTAACTTTTTCAAATATCATACCTCTGACGTTTATATGTGTTCTCTGAGGTCCACCTGCTCTCGTCGTAATCATGTATTTTGTTTTGTCTTCATTTATTTCTAGGCCCACCTCTTCTGCCGCTTGCATGATGATTTCACAGTTTTTACTAACCGTTTCTAGATTATCGCCCAGAACGGCGATGTCATCTGCATATGCGAGCACTTGTGTGACCCCGTTCAGGGATGCTCCGGCCGTGTTGTCGTCTTGTACCTTTCTGATGACATACTCGAGCAAAAGGTTAAAAAGACATGGTGAGAGGGCATTGCCCTGTTTTAGTCCGTCCCGGATTTCAAATGGTTCTGAGAGGTGGTTTTCTATTCTAACTCGCCCTTTGTTTTCGTTCATGCAAATTTGAGTGAGCGCGGCATATTTTTTTGGGACTCCCAGCTCAACTAGAATATGGTAGAGTCTCTGCCTTGCGACTGAGTCGTAGGCTTTTTTGAAGTCAACGAACAGTTGGTGAACCGTCTCTCGGTATTCCCACTTCTTTTCCAGCAGCTGCCTTATTGTGAACATTTGGTCGCTCGTTGATCGGTTCCTACGGAATCCGCTCTGGTAGTCTCCCAGTATTTCTTCTGCGTACGGTGTGATTCTCGCCAGTATGACATTTGTTAATATTTTGTATGTGGTTGGGAGCAATGATATTCCTCTGTAGTTTTCGCAGTCAGATCTGTCGTCTTTTTTGAAAATGGGGATGACTATTGAGGTTTTCCATTCTTCCGGAGTGACTTCCTTATCCCATATTGTTTTAATGAGCTGGTTGATCTTTCGAGCGATTGCCTCTCCTCCATGCTTCAAAAGCTCCGCCGGTATGCAGTCGACTCCGGGAGCTTTGTTGTTTTTCAATCGTTGAAAGATGGCTCTGGGATCTGAGGCTCGACTGTATGTACGTCTGGTGCCTTTATCTGTGGTTGCTGGGTGCGTACATTGAGCAGGTTTTCAAAGTACTGCTTCCATCTTGTCACGATATTGTTTGTTTCTGTGACCAGACAGTCGTTTGCGTCTCGGATTATTTTGACTCTCCCTCGGTAGCCACTTCTAATTGAAATTATGCCGACATACACACCTCTGATTTCGATCCGAGTCTTCTCCCATTCGCGTTTTTTGCGTTTGAAGAGCCTCATTGTCTCTCTCCGAATTGTCGCGTATCTTTCTGCGTTGACTTCATCATATCTTTCTAAGTGGATCACTCTGACGCGTTTACGTTCTTCGATCTTCGCCCTGCACTCATCGTCAAACCAATTTTTTGAAAAATATAGTATGCTTTTGCAAAAGGGATAGGGTTAAAAACTGGGTTTTTTTCCTTTTTTTGCACTTATGAAATTTTTTTTATTTTTATCGATTTTTTTGTGGTAGATTCCAATGTGAAACGCATTCGTCTTTAAGAAAAAATATTTTTGTTTCGGACGCCTATCCTGAGATTAATTGTCCGCCATGCAGCAAAATTTTGTTTCAGGGACAACTTCAACGACATCTATTATACGTAAAAATTATGGAAAATAAAAAAAAAATTCTATTGTTTAAATGTCAAATATTTTGGTAAAAAAATTGTATCACGATAAATAATAAAGGTTTTGAAAAAAAAAATCGGAAAATTTATACTAAAAAACGCCTTTGTAATGTGTATTAGTACCTTATGGGTTTGAATAGAATACATTCGAAAAATGTTAGTTTATTTAAGGGGACATTCTGGTTTGTTCGGTTCAAAAAATTAATTTTTTTTGCTTAATCGATAGTTTTATACTTCAAAAATAATATGTTAAAATTTGGAAACGAGATCTTAGGCGGTTCCAAAGTTATAGGTCATTAAAGTGTCGGGTCTCCCGTTGATACAAATTCGTATCATAGGTGGCAACTACCTTGTATTTAGAAAGATGCAGGCTATCCATTTATGGGCATTAATTTGCTTCGCTGTTGGCTTGGGCCAACTGTCACTTCTCTGAACATATCGAAATCTTGTGCGACTGAACAACATGTTCATAAGCGGTAACGGATAGTCGCCCCTGTGTATGTTGTTTTTACATTCGGGCGTACTGCGGGTGACCTGCGATTGCCTGAGTTTTAGTTAGTTTCATATAAAGCAATTATGAGCAGCTGGTCCTGGAAAACTTACGGGAAACATGATAACAGGACTGACGACTTATTACGAACTTGCGATTAGACGCAATGCTCACTCTGCTGAAGAAATTGCGAAAGAAATTTGGGCAACATACTACCACAAAATATCAACCGATGAAAATCCGCAACATCAAAACTGTCCAGAGGGCCCGGAGTCATGGTGCAAATGGAAACGTGCGGAAGCTGCGAATGAGCTGTCAAAGTTCCACCACGACAAACCTCCCTTGGATCCTAAAGTACGAACAGCTATTTAGCCAGTTTACGTAAAACTGACAGATCCCGAAATGCGAGGGAGGTTTCACGCAAAATAACAACGAAAGTTTCAATGCTACTATCTGGCAAATGGCACCAAAACACACATACAGTGGTAAGAAACTCATTGAAGTTGCGGCTTTTACCGCAGCTTGTATGTTTAATGAGGGGTTTTTACCCGTATTGCTAATAATGCAAGTCATGGGCATCCAAATTGGGTACGCTGCGAGAGCGTTTGCGAACGAGGGGGACAGAGATCGGCTGCAAGACTCTGACCGCAGCCTAGTATACAACTCGCGCGAGGCACGAACAGCGAGGAAAAATGCGAAAATGCAACCGGAGGATCCATTTGAAGTCGTGGAAGGAATTGTTTATGGTCCAGGAATAGATGTCTAGCTGTTAGTATAAAAAATCCCGATGATTTCATGAAAAAACCCACTTTTATCTTTTGTCTAATTTATCTCCAAACTTTGAATGCGTTTTTCTCGACTTTTTTGAGTGCGGTGTAAGCGATAATATGAAAACGGAGCATGCGATTCTTATGAAAGCACACATATTTTTAACACGCAAATTGTGAGCGAATTACTTTTTTTATTTATTTATTTATTTTTTTAGTTATAACTAACAAATAGAGTCAATAGTCCGCCATTTTGTTGATTTTTATGAATTTTAAAAATTTGTTCACTCACATTGGGCTAAATGTATTTAAGTTCAATAAACTTTTTGCATTTTTCGTATTTTTTCACCGGGGACGAAAATAACCCTTACACGAGCAGAACGGATGGCTAACTTTGAACACCTGGACGAGGGGGGCAGGGGCGGTATCCGGTTCCGGAGTGACTCGACAAAATTTACAAACGTAGTCGAAAGATGAATAAAATGTTTAAAAAGAAAAATTGTCGTTATATCTTTAATACTTTCTCTTAAAAAAAATCATAAAAATAACCTATTTTTTGACCCGACAAACCGGAATGTCCCCTTAACACGATAATGGATTTCTTAATTCTTTGATCCTGTCTTTGATCCTATAAACAGGAGTTTTTTCCAATCTATCCTGAGAAAAATAGTTGATAGAGTTAAGAGAATATTGGGAAAGGTTGGAATAACCCTTTTTTTATGTGACGGTGAAAGTAGCCGGGGCTCCTCGATAGTATAGTGGTTAGTATACCCGCCTGTCACCCGGGAGACCGGGGTTCGATTCCCCGTCGGGGAGCCCCTGGCGCAAGACTAATGACCCTGCCCAGAAAAAATAAATCAAACATCGGAGTTGCGGTTCCCAGCTGGCGAAACATTATACTCCCAAGACGAAAATGGCAAGTAAGGAGTGGCGAAGGAAGGATGAAGGCTGTCTAGTGAAGACCAAAATTCATCTCTCAGGCGGAAAAGTTCATGCAACGATTTTTTTGACTCAAATGGAGTTTTATTGATTGATTTTCCTCACGAATAACGAACAGTGAATGCTTACTACTGTCAGTTATTACAGTCGGTAAAAGCCGTAAACCGGCTCCTCGATAGTATAGTGGTTAGTATACCCACCTGTCACGCGGGAGACCGGGGTTCGATTCCCCGTCGGGGAACCTCTGGCGCAAGACATATGACCTTGCCCGGAAAAAAACAAATCATTATGGAAAATTTAACAAGCCTCAGGACTTGCTAAATAAGGCCAAGACCGGCTCCCGGTTGTAGTGCCGATGATGATGATGAAAGTAGCCGACCTCGGTAAGAATTCATTATTGATATTCGACATCTTTATTTCTTTACTACAGGAATGCGCGAGTTTAGAGAAAAGGGGCTCATTGAGGATATAGTACGAACAACTTGATGGCAGAAGTTAGGAAAAAATGGGCAATGGTACGCAGGTCGGTTCCCGATTTACTTTTAAAGACATAGGAGAAGGGGTAACCATGAAATTATATTAAACGATTTTAAAAAATTGAATTTAAAAAAAAGAACTTCGTGATGCACTTCTGAAACTATATATAGAAGGCGACCATTATTAAAATTTTACATTATTATATAATTATTCCGTAAATTCTATTATTATATAATTATTTCCATGAATTCATTTTATTATTTTGTTTACCTTGCTCGTTTTAGGAATGTTATTTCTTTCTTTAAAAATGTTGCCTATAAACGCATCAACTTTAAGTTTTCGAGTCGCAAATTCACTACTAGTTCAATATTTCTCAAAAAATTCTAAAAGATTCAATGATAAATTCAAACAGTCTTTAGTTATTAATTTTTTTCACGCAACGTTTTGAAGAATCTGGATTGCAATTACCTCTCGCAGATAAATGTAATAGAAACGGTGGATTTTGAAATAAGAATTAAACGTCGCAAATTAATTAATCATTTTAGTTTCATATCGTTTGGAAATAATTACACAAATGGAATCTCTTCTTAGACAAGAGTGTAATTTGCGCATCTAGTGTCGTGCCTTTAATTGTCGCAAAAGTCCAATGTCTTATGAGTTTAGTTTAAAAGGTCGATAGTTTCTTTTTAATAGTTAGACTTATAAAGATAGTACTGGCCTCAGTTGTGCAATTAGTGGAGTGCTTAAGAAATATGAATAATTGTGTGTGTGTGTGTTTGCAATTGGCGACTCAACTTACAAAATCGAATCAAATAAGCCCCCAACTTACCCTATAACTTGAAAATCTAGGTTACCCATAAATTACTTAACATGAACTAATAAAACTAATTTTGTTTAAGTTGTGTCACATTATTTTGTATATTAAAGCATGTAAAACACACTGCTCTCAAATGGGTACAAAAAATCTTCTGATGCACTAAAACTTGTATCAACTTTTCTGGTTTCTTCAAAATTTCTTTTACTGTTCAAGTTTTCCTCGGCGAATTAAAAAAAAGATTATGAAGTTACGATACCATTGTAAATACCTGCACAGTTTTGAATTTATCTGTCTACTGATTTTTGTCCTACACACTACAAGAATAAAATGGCACCGCATGCCACACATCTCATGCAATAATAGCTTTATGTATTGAAAATTTTGATCGTCGCATAATATTTCGAACCACCACGTACAAATTTAGCGTCTTTGAACTTCTTTCTTTGTAAAAGTAAGATCTATGTCAATAAGCCAAAAACAATTCAAGGTAATAATGCATACATATACGAAGGTGAATCAAATATAAAAGGGAATTTTACTTTTTTGCTTAGCAACAAGTTGCGAGTTAAATAATCTTGCGCGTGGCTGTGGTTTGGTTTATGAAAAGTAGGGGAACCAGCTTGGCTAGCGGTCGCACTAGACTTTGTAGTCAGTACAGCCATGCGCGAGTAAGAGGTGCATGCGTCTGTTGGGCAACGAATTATTGTAAAATGTTTAACAAATGGAGGCGTTAAAGCCTCGGCAATTTTTTTCCGATAGAAGGCACAGTTTAGTGATGATACACTGTCTCGGAATCATGTGTATATCAGAGAGAGGGCCAGATAATTTAAAAGTGGATGAGAACGTATCGAAAACGAAAGTCATGATCGACGCCCAAGGAGAAGTCGTACAGATGACAACATCCGTGCTATTCGAGAGCTTATTGAAAGTGATCGCCGCTTAACTCTTGGAGAAATCTCATCAGAAGTGGGTATCAGCTATGGAAGTGTTCAACCCATTGTCACTGATGATCTTAGCTTCAGAAAAATTATTGCTCGATGGGTTCCGAGGTTATTGACCGTAAATCAAAAGCAGGTCAGGTCGGAGATGAGTGGAAGACTTCTGTTGCAGTTCCGCAACATGTATTATACATTATACCATTACGGAAAATCACCATTGGCACTGAACGCTGCCAATGCCAACTAGCAGATTCATCGGACTGATAACGAGCCCGTTATCAGTAAAATAACACAAAGGAGAACAAAGGAGTTTGATATATTTTACCACGGTACTGTTCTCACACAGTTTTGTTTTGAACGTAAAAGTTATGACGTTATGTTTTGATACGGTGCCGTCAGCATCTGTTAACAATGTGAACATACGTTCGAGAAGAAAGTAAAAATTGTTTACGGTGCCTTCAGCACCTGTGCTTTTTTAATGAGACATTTTAAAATTCGTAAAATATAAGTTAAATTAGTGTGTTACAAAATGTGTTTCTTTTGTGCCCAATGCGGCAGTCATTTTTGTTGTCTCGTCGATGAATTAATCGACGCAGAATCACCCTTTTGCTGTTTCCCAGTTGGCGAACCATCGGCAACATCGGAGTTGCGGTTCCCAGCTGGCGAAACATTATACTCCCAAGACGAAAATGGCAAGTAAGGAGTGGCGAAGGAAGGATGAAGGCTGTCTAGTGAAGACCAAAATTCATCTCTCAGGCGGAAAAGTTCCTGCAACGATTTTTTTGACTCAAATGGAGTTTTATTGATTGATTTTCTTCACGAATAACGAACAGTGAATGCTTACTACTGTCAGTTATTACAGTCGGTAAAAGCCGTAAACCGGCTCCTCGATAGTATAGTGGTTAGTATACCCACCTGTCGCGCGGGAGACCGGGGTTCGATTCCCCGTCGGGGAGCCTCTGGCGCAAGACATATGACCTTGCGCGGAAAAAAACAAATCATTATGGAAAATTTAACAAGCCTCAGGACTTGCTAAATAAGGCCAAGACCGGCTCCCGGTTGTAGTGCCGATGATGATGATGAAAAGCCGTATATCGAAACGAAAGACGAGGTATGCCCATTCAAGATGTCACCCTTCTTCATGACAATACAAGGCCCCACACCAAGGGATACATTGGAAAAAATGGGCTGGGAAACCCTCGAACACCGTCCTTATAGCCCAGACTTACCTCCGTGTGACTATTTTTTGTTCGCGCCCTTCAAGGGATCACTTGGCGTAAAAAAAAAAAGCGATAGTAATGAAGAATTCGAGGAGCACGTGCGCAATTGGCTAACAACTCGTCCTAAATCTTTCTACGAACAAGGGATATTATCAGCTTCCAAATCGGTGGCAAAAGTGTGTAGATCACAGAAGAGACTATATTGAAAAATGTTGATAATATAGTTAGTATGTAACATTATTCAACAAATGTATAAAAAAAGTTACCGTTTGTATTTGATTCACCCCAGTATATTTACTATGGGGTTCACCTTTGACGACAAGGGGCAGCACTGAGTTTTTGGGGCATTGAATTCTACTCGGTTAGATAATTCCTACTGATAATTTTTGTTGTGGTCACAATTCAATGCATTAAGCATAACCCGGGGGGATGGGAGCGAACATACAGGGCAAATTTACTGATTGCTTTCGATGCGGCGAAGGCCAGGACGATCCTTGTCCCTGTTCAATTCAAGTTGACATGCAGTCTCCACGTGACACCCCTGGATAGCTACTTTGGCACGCGGAAAGTAGTGAAACAATGCATGCCACGACATCCTAAGAAAGGTTGTCGCAAGGCCAATAACCATGTCCGTAAAAATGAATTATTATGGCAAATTTAACAAGCCTCGGATATGGACCGGATACACGAGGACGACCACGGAAACGAAAATGGCTAAACGATATGAGAATTTTCTCATGGAACGTCTGCTCACTATACAGAGCTCGAGCTGCACAGCAGCTAATCGATGCCCTGTCCGAATATAAGGCTGACATAACAGCATTACAAGAAATAAGATGGACGGGGAGTCGTGTTATTCAAAGAAACGAGTATGACATTTATTACAGCTGTTATGCAAAACACCATGTGCTCGGGGTAGGCTTTCTAGTCAGCCAAAAACTGAAGCCTGTCATTATCGATCTAAATGCAATAAACGAAAGCCTATGCACTCGTCGCGTGTGAGGCAAGTTTAAGAACATAAGCCTCATAAACGACCTACAGAGGAGTCACTGACGACGAAAAAGAACAATTCTACAAGAACGTCAAACGGGCCCTCAATGCTGCCCAAGATATAATGTGAAAATCGTTCTTGGTGATTTGAATGCCAAAATAGGTCGGGAACCGGTTTTCAGGCACTACACAGATTCCCACAGTTTGCATGAGAACACTAATAACAATGGACTACGAGTCATAGGACTGGCAACATCGAAAAACTTGGACGTTGCAAGTCCAAGGTTTCCGCGTAAAGATATCCTCAAAGCCAGTTGGGTATCTCCTGATGGAGCCACTCGCAACCAAATTGACCACGTGCTGATAGATCGCCGCCACTCCTCGAGCCTGATGACGGTACGAATGTACCGAGGTATCAACTTTGACTTGCATCACTATCTTGTTGGTACAGTTTTCCGAGCGCGGATTGCATCCGCGGATCAGGTTCGAATCAACACGGCTGCCTTACGCAATGAGAATACCAGTAACACTTTTCGTCATGTGTTCAGACTTGTCCTCGAAGAGCCCGATGGAGGGAGAGTTAGTCCTGGGGCCAGAATGCCGGGCGTAGAACAGAAGAAAAGTGCCTGAGAAACAAAATCTAGTCTGTGAAAAAGAGAAAAGTAGAGAGCGATGTGAATAGGCGCGGAAGTTCCACCAAATAATGACAACAGAGTAAAACTCATATGCTACATGACGCTAATCAGGCCAATGCTCATACCAGGTGTACCGGTATGAAGTGAGCGTTTTTTTTTTTTTTTGTAGTAAAGTAAAAGTAAAAAAACAAGTAAAAATATTTTATTCGAAGTATTGGCCATTGCTTTCTACACATTTCGACCACCTTTCTCTGGCAATTTTTGGATACCACGCCAATAAAACCGGTCGTCTTTTGAGGCAAACCATTCGGAGACCCAATTTTCGACTTCTTCGTAGGAATTGAAATGCTGCTCAGCCTATGCGTGTCCCATCGATGAAAACAAATGGTAGTCAGAAGGAGCCAAGTCTGGTGAATACGGCGGGTGGGGTAATACTTCCCAGCCGAGAGCTTTTATTGTTTCTTTAACGGGTTTTGCTGTATGACTCGGAGCATTATCGTGCTACAAAATTGCCTTTCCGTGTCTTGTGGCCCATTCTGGTCATTTTTCGATCAATACATGGTTCAAATTGATCATTTGTTGTCGGTAGCGTTGCGCATCAACAGTTTCGCCAGGTTTTAGAAGTTCATGGTACACCACCTCTTCTGTTCCCACCAAACACAGAGCATTGTCTATTTTCCGAACTGATCAGGCTTTGCATTCAATGTTGACGCTTCTCCTGGATGTACCCATGATTTTTTGCGTTTAGGATTTTTAAAATAAATCCATTTTTCATCACCAGTCACAATTCGATGCAATACTGACTTCCTTTCGTGTCGTAGGAGCAACGTTTCACATGTGGTGTTTCGCTTTTCCATCTGCCTGTCATTCAATTCATGTGGCACCCAGTTTTCACACTTTTGGATTTTTCTCTTAGCTTTTAAACGGTCAGAAATTGTTTGTTGTGCAACATTTAACATTTGTGCCATTTGTTTTTGACTTAAAGTGTCATCTTGATCCAATATTGCTTGCAATTCGGTGTCTTCAAACTTTTTTGGTGGTCTTCCACGTTCTTCATTTCGCACATCAAAATCATTATCTCTGAACCGCTTAAACCATCTTTTGCATGTTGCTTCCGATAGAGCATGATCACCATAAGCCTCGACAAGCATTCGATGCGACTCTGCAGCACATTTCTTCAAATGAAAACAAAAAATTAATGCTTTTCGCAAATCATCATTTTCGGGTACAAAATTCGACATTTCTAACAGGATTAAAAAAGAAATGATGTTGTTTGTACAATGACTTGATGCATACCAAATATGTTTGACAGATGTCATAGCAACCAAATAAAAAAATATATAAGGGCTCGTTCACAACAAACGTTCCCTATTGATACATTTGTATCTTGACGCTCACTTCACACCGGTACACCTGGTATATGGTTGTCCAGTATAGTTTAACATAGGTCCAAATTTGATGGAAAAGATTCGGGTCTTCGAAAGGAAGTGTCTCAGAACTTGTTTCAGATTATATCGAACACCGGAATCGGACTACAAAAAGTACTATTCAAATGAGGCTTTATATAATAAAGCCTGCATAAATAGGGTGGATGATTTTATGATTAAATTAATCAGAGGACATATTGCGAGAGCAATAAGCTCGTCCAATTACCTAATTTTCGGGACTTATTATCCAAATACCCTGTACTATGAGAACGTGCGTCGCAGCGGTTTTGTTCCACCAGAGGCGTTCCTTGATTTGGACATGAAAAAGCTTATACAGGATGGATCCGGAATTCCGCTGATCTATCATGTAAGTAGATCATCCGTAGACGGGCGATTGTACTACGACCGGGAAGAAACGCGTGTTACGTCAAAGAATCCTTGACGACACAAAAACCCATCAACCAACATGTGTAACCTAATTACACATTTTGTCTAGACAGAAATATTATTAAGAACAAAACTCAAAAGGTTACTAACTACAAAAATTCAAAGAAACGTAAAATATGGAATAACCAAATTAGAATATAATGTATATCACAACATATGTTACCTAATTGCACATTTCATCCAGATGAACAAACTCAAAGATAATTAGCAAGAACTCGTGGAAACACGAAAATGAATATTACACTAATTGCAATATAATATCCATTGTGATAAAGATATTATATTGCAACGTAGAGAAACAAACCTAGATATAAGATTTTATGTTAGAGTAAGTTTAGTTTACAAAACGGCACTCTGAAGAGCAGACGTTTGTTAAATTCGAAATTGAATAAAATATAAATTTTATTTAAAAGTGTTTTCCTTCATTTCACTCAAGTGGAGTTTAAGAAAACATAATTCGCGCACCGAAGAAGAGCTCTTGCGCTTCAGTAGGGCTATCTCCCCCAGACACCGGGACGACAGTATTGGATGGCTTCAACAGTTCTGGTGGTTGCAAGTAACAAGAGACCTCTCGGCTTTTCGACAATACATTTGTATGGAAGTGGCATCTGGTCCCCTACGCAGCGAACCCACAAAGAAGAAGTTTTTTCGGCCCTAAACAGCTGCCCAACCCACTATCTACGGGGTCTCCCAATACTATTCGCCTAACTATTTACTACCAGAATGTCAAAGGACTACGGTCCAAGACCCATTCGATCTTACAAAATACCTCACTCCTTTCCCTTTGATATATACGCACTGACCGAAAGTAACCTTCCCCGGTATCAATAGCCCGGAACTGCCACCCCCCCCCCCCCCCCCCCCCCTTCACAGTTTTTCGGGACGACGAGGTCCATCATTCCGGGTCTGAGACCCCTTGCCGAGGCGTGCTGCTTGCCATCCAAAACGGACTTACATCTTCTCTTATCACCATCTCTTCTTCTCCCAACCTCGACTATGTCGCAATAAAAATTAACATTGCTCAAAGTCCGTGTACATCATGTGCTTTTACATACCGCCATCGCAAAATATCGAGTCATACGAACTCACTATTGCGGCAATCGACCGTATAACTGAGCCTAGTTCTTCCCAAGACGACATTGTAGTCCTTGGCGATTTTAATCTCCCCCATCTCCAATGGACGCTGTCTGACGACTAGCCTTTGCTACACCCCCCTCCACCCCGTTTCAATTTTCTTTCAACTTCCGAAAAGCCAATTTCCGCCTCATAAATGAGTACCTTAGCAATATCACACTCCGTGTAAATGATATAAGTGTAGAGGACGCTACAGCCTCGCTCTACACAGAAAACCACAACGCCATATCCCTATATGTCCCATACTCCCGACACAGGTTATCATTCTCATCGCCCCCATGGTATAACTACAAACTACGCACCCTTCGTAACAAGAGGAATAAGTTGTGGAACACTTTCCTCAACACGCGTTCTCCCCTTGACTACCCCAACTATCTGGGTGACTTTTACCAATTCACCGAGCTTTACAGCTCCCTCTACCACAATTACCTTGCCAAAGCTCAATTCAACCTGATCAACGACCCCAAATCTTTCTTCCATTTCATCAACCACCAACGGAAATCTGATGCCTATCCCACCTCCCTTTTCTAGGGCTCAACTACTACAACGGACTGGCAAACCATATCCAATCTTTTCGCGTCCTTCTTCAAACTATCCTTCAGGTTCGAGCCTAACCCCTCCTACTTTAATGGCTTGTCTGAATTCTCCCTCGGCCCTCTCATCCCTCTTCACATTCAACAACACCAAGTCATAAAAAAACTTGAAGAACTGAAAGACGATTTCAGTCCCGGCCCAGACGGACTCCCTGCTATCCTCTTAAAAAAATGTTCCTCTTCTCTCTCTCCCGCTCGCGTCAATCTTCAATCTATCCCTGGCTCAAGGTCTATTCTCTGACTTTTGGAAATCCTCTTACATAACCCCCAAACACAAAAAGGAAAAAAAAAACGATATAACCTATTATCGTCCGAAGGCTTTCTGTATGAGGCGTTATGTTTTCGCTACGCACCCATCATCTCTCAGAACCAGCATGGCCTCCTCTCAGGCAGGTCCATTACCGCTAATCTCGTCGAATTCTCATTCCACACACTCCTTGCCCTAGAAAACGGCGATGAGGTCGATGTAGTCGCTACCGACTTTAGCAAGGCCTTCGACAAAATCTCCCATAACCTCATTCTCTTCAAGCTATCTTCCCTCGGTTTCGAACCCCTGCTGATTAAGTGGGTCTCATCCTATCTCAGTTATCGAACCTGCCACGTGTGTTTTAGATCCACCCTCTTCGATCCTTTTTTCCCAACCTCAGGTGTCCCCCAGGGCAGTCATCTCGGCCCTCTCCCATTTATCCTAACCATAAACGGCATAGGCTCTTGCATTAATCACTCCTTCATCTCGCTTTACCCGGATGATTCCAAAATTTTCATGACAATCCGCTCTCCCCTGGACTTCTCACTTCTCCAATCGGATCTTGACAGCTTCTCGACTTGGTGCCAAAATAATTGCCTAGGAATGAATATCGCCAAATGTCACACAATCACCTTCTCCCGGAAGAGTTCCTCCACTCACCCACGCTCCTATCTCTTACTAAACCAACCGATAACATCGGTTGAATCGATTCGCAATCTGGGCGTCCTATGCGACAAGGAGCTCAAATTTACCGCACATATTGATTACATAATCCTCAAGGCCAACGCCGCTCTTGGGTTTGTCAAACGCTGGTCGAAGGAATTCCTTAACCCCTACGTCACCCGATCACTCTACACAACTTTTGTCCGGCCACTAATCGAATACGCTAGTCAGGTCTGGTCCCCGTATCAAGTGACTCACATTCGCAGGATTGAGGGTGTTCAACGTCGTTTCTTGCGCTGTGCCCTCCGCGGACTAAACTGGGAAAATTCGCTGATTCTACCACCATAGACAAGCCGGCTCCCTCTAACACACTTGAAGAGCGCAGAATCCATGCCGACATCATCTTTGTCCATCGCCTTCTGTCTGGCCCAATCAATTGCCCATCCACTTTAACATTGCATACAAACCCCCGTAACGTACGTAACCCTCAACTGTTTTACGTGCCCGATCATCACACTTCTTACGGCGCTAACGAACCCATCTCGCGTATGCTACGACAGGCCAACTCTTTCTCCACCTCCTTCGATTTCAACATCTCCACTCCCGCTCTTAAACGACGTCTCAGAATAAACCCGTCCTAAATCCGCCCCCGCCCCTCAATAAACCCTCTACCCTGCAATCCTTTCCTCGCCCTCCTCCATGTGCCGTCGTTGGCACTGGTTCTACTCCTATCCCCAACAAATTCACTGAAGAAACCCTGGTCACGAACATGGAAGTGGGTGTAGGTATCTGAACATCCTCTTAAAATCATGAAAGAAAACAAGGACTCTTCGTCTTATTCTTAGTTTTATTAACTTGTAACGTAAAATTGAACATAAATGAGATAAATTGAATACAACTGCCAGCACATAGAATAAATTGAATAACTTGTGTTAAACTTTATTTCAATCACTGCGATACACTTTATTTAAATAACTGAAGGGTCCCAATTCCAAGCACCGTTTCACCTAAGGTAAATTTGAACTTTTAATTCTTGAAAAGATTGCCGCTTAAAGCACACGACTTTATTCTACGAACCGTTTCAACGATCGATACGCTTAGAAATTCCTCGACGCAGGTTGATATTTGACTCGAATATATTTAATGTTTACGTGGAGGACACGACCTGCCTCCACGGAATCTGTTTTAAGATTCATTTATACAGAAAATTGAATTTCGATTTTCGCTCGCCGACCAATAGGAGAAGATTCTCCACACATTGGTCCCAGCATAGGACGCGAAACACACACACGATGATCCATTTGGTCGTTCGTGATGTGTGTCCATCTGTCTGCGAAACGAGAATCATACCATTGGCTAGGGGGAAATAAAAAGAAGCGGTGGCAGCTGGCCAATTATCATGAAAAAGATATTTGGGGTGTTTACACGATCAGCAACTGCGTACAGCATTTACGCTGATCGTGCACATATCGGTAGCGTCTCGCAAGGGTCGAACTCTCATGTGTGTACTTACATTAACGCGAATTCGATTCCCTCCGGCAGCCAGTGGCGAGATATGCTATTGCTAATTGAACGATCGATCGCTGGGTCTTCTGCTATGACTTACCATGCACGTGTGTGGAAAAATACTTTCTTATCTGTGTGCATGAGCAAATTCGAGGATTTTGCCGGTTACATAATGTCGTAACCGAGTTGAATTTCAGGAACATGCTGCTTGTAGGCATGCCCCTGGGGGAAATACTTATAGGATGCTAATGCCTTTGCTTGTCGATCGGTTTAGCGACCGATTGCTTGCAGCAAAAAGGAAAAGAAAGAATATCTCCTGCATGTGTGCGGCGGAATTTGCCAGGAGATATGAGCACCGCCAAGACCAGTTCCCGGTTGTAGTGCCGATGATGATGATGAGCACCGAAATGGTTCGAGTTATGTCGCTTGCTTGGTGGTGCAACCGAATTGCTTTTAAGGAACATGGTGCGTTTCATGTAACCATGCCCTTAGGAAAAATACCTGCTTGGTGCTAATGGAATTGCATTAGCGCAAATTATAGGTTTAGATACTTAAGGAGAAAGTTTGAGCGAACAATGGAAAGGTAAGTAAATGTTTTCCAGGGTTTTTAGTGCTTTAGGGAGCAGTTTCTTAATAATTGGTGGGAAGGTAAGTAGTGGCGTTCAGACACAGACCAGTAAGTTATAATATAAGATAATTAAGCTAGAATTCAAGGAGTGCGCCAGTGCCCCACCGAGAAGGAGTAAAGTATAAGTGGAAACACCTTTTGCTCTACACACATTAATTATACAAGAAGCATGAATGAATAAATTGATATTCTACATTAATAGTTAGTTATATAAGAAACATAAATAAACACATTCCACAGTGTATAATTGAATACGAGCAGATGCACGAACCTGCCTCGTTAAGTTGAGGTTTTCGAAAGGACAGTTAGGTCGAGTTTCTATTCGGAGAAGTAGTGAGATGGCTAGAGATGGAGGGAGAGAGAGTGTCTTAGAGTCTGTCAGTCAGTAGTCAGTCAGACGACAGAAAAGTGTGAAGTGAAAACCCGTCCATGGAGGACGCATCTCGTTTTTAATGTTTTTTTTAATTCAAGTTTAAATTCAAAGAATGAATGTACAGTTGTTAAATTTAAATGAATAGTGTTATCTGAGCTGTTATTTAATTAGTCCACGGAGAACACCTATTTATGTTTTGAGAAGAAATTAAAAGTTTATGTTGAATGAAGCTGTAGCGTTAAGCAAGGATAGTGAAGAAGGTGAATTTGAACACACGATGAAACGGTTGAAAAGCGAAGCAGTGAAGCATCAGACTACTGACCGTGTTTTGAATTTGATTTTAAAACTCGACTATACTCCACTGATGTGAATTATTTTTTGTTATCGCTTGGTATACGGTTCTTCACTATTTTTGCTTGTGAATTGTGTGTGTATCTGTTAGAATCGCCACAAAGCCTTGCATGTGTTTCGTAAACGTGATTCAGAGAACTCTGTAGCTGAAATTGATAGTAAGATCACTGTTTGTTAACGAATGATTTTTGCTATAACGGAGGTGCTGCAACTGGTTCGGCGTAGTACCGTGGTACTTCGCTCGGAAAATGCACTTGGCAACTGTTGTACTTAAAATACCGCAATTGTATGGAGAGTACAGTTAGTCAGCTACAAGAAGTGGCACCGTTACCCAACCAAAGAAAAAGTTGAAGAGGAAAAAATCCAACACCAGACGTGGTCCAGGAAAGCATACAGCTATGGTTGAAGACGCATATTACCACCTGCTGCATCCGCTCGATACATGCGGCCAATCCAAGTTGCCTAGTCACCGGATACTTTCCCACGACTGCGACCTTAGCGAATGAATGTATTTGCATGATAGCCGTCAAAAGGATTGAAAATATTTTCTACTCCTTAATGTAACAACCTTGGGCTCTATATATAACATCCGTCTTTTGTAACAACTGGCAACACAAAGCTACAACTTCAATTCCACCATCCAACCATCTTTATATAACAGTGATCGTACACAACAACTAATAACAAATAATATCTCTAAATAATACAACAACTGGCGCTGACGACAAACTAATTATATAACACTAGCATGTAATTTAGAAACTAAGAAGGTAAAAAGAAAATAAAAAAAATGTTATAAAAATGAAAATGAAAATGGCCTTAACAGACTTTTAGTTGTTCCCCAAACTGAAGTAGGCAAAGAGAGGAACCCTTACCACGCCATTGGGGTAATCCAAGCAAATTATATTGAAGTATTGAATCCAATTCCAAAAAGGACTACAATCACTTTGAAATCGCTTTCAGCTTTGTATTAATTTAGAAACAGATCATGTTAAATAAATACAGTGATTTCTGGAAGATAATCCCTGTCTTTTATTTACAGTCCTCCCGCAAATGGGAAACTACAATATTAACCCAATCAAAAGTTTGTAGGCCAAATACATAAAAACAAAATTTTACTATTATTTATTATTTATTTATTCTTTATTTTCTTCCCCAAGAAAATAAAGAATAATGTTGGCGGAACCACTATGTAGTTTATTCCATTAACACTCTGATTATACATAGTGACGGTATCCTCTCCATCCTAATTAGTATCTTTAAATTTTTTGGTACGTTTAATTTTAACTTCTAGCTTATATGCATCCCACTTCTTGGTGTTACCAATTCTATTCATGAATTAATGATTCACTTTTTCAAGTCAGGAGAACTCTTTAATTCCACTTTGTGTATGCCATTCATTTAGCATTCCCCTGTTTCAAGGTTGTATAAACACGCCACAAAATGTTTAAAGTCATGAGACTTCGTCTATAGTTAGAAATACATTAGGTAGCTTCCTACTCAAGTGAATGACACCAAACAGCCATGAACTTTAACTAAGCAGTTTTGCGGCACTACCTCTGCTTTTTAAGTAGCTTATTCTGGCAATATGCCAGCATTATCAAAACATTAATGCGTCGCCGAAGGCAGACACACAATGAGGAATATATGAAAACCAGAAATTGTGGGTAGGCACTTACTCCTTCTTCCTCATACTCACGTACTAAAACAATCCCTTAGTAGAACTATAATTATGTCTTATTGTAGTTGGAAGTCTTGTTTGGTAGTACATAATGTATATAAATGTTGAAATTCATAAAATAGTAATAATTTGATGCGTGCGATGTGTCGGATAATATTTGTTTTTTTAATGCTTGCGCACAAACTGAATTTTATGATACGTTTTAATGTTAATACACAGTGCGAGACATAACATTCCACGCTCGTGCGGTTCGACTGAAGAACGATCACTTTGTTTGCAAATCAACCTAAAATTGACTTTTAATGCGACCCAAAGGGTATTCTCTGTTGATGGGGAAATAATTGAGGGATGGGAGTAAATTTTCTGTAAAATCTGTAAATCAAGGAAAGATACGATATTTTCGCCAGTACTCTATTGACAGAATTGAACATATTGCGTCTGCGTCGCCCATGAACTGCAGTGCTTAGTTTTGCTTTTTTTTTACACTAACGTGGGCACACATGGGAATTTTGAGATACCCTTAAATGTCAGAGCATAGTGCAAGCGGATGGAGAGAAAGCGGATATGGAAAGGAGGTATTTTGGCGGATTCAGTACTCGCTGCAGTGTTCCGCCGAACACTGTTTATACAAATAAAAGACTCCTTTAAGTTATGCTCATTTGCTTTTATCTGACTTCTCTTTTTGATTCCAGAAATTTAGTTTTATTGTTAATCGAACGCTTGTTGCACTCTTTTATATGAATTTAACTTTACTTTTATTTGCACCCGGTTGCTCCCCGAAACTCTCTCGCCCGATCTTCTTTCTTATAGACCTTTCTCCTCAGAATTTAACACTCGACTAACTAAACGAATTTTTTTCAAGGGGTGGAAAGTCACCGGGTTGTTCTCACTTTCTCTTTTAGCCTCTTTCCCTTGGTATCCCCTTTTTCCAAGGGATTTCTTCTTTCCAGGAGATCGCACTCTCTCTTGTCCTACGATTTGTTCGTAGGGAAACTGTGTGGATGCACCCAAACACACAGACGCGCACGGTGCTGTCCATGTGGCCGGAGATATGCCGAGGAAGTCAGGCTTTTCACACATCTGTGGTATCCCTTTGGGTACTTTACTCGCGTGTGGTTTATGGCCCTAGAGAATTCCTCGGCCGAAGTCATTATCTTTGGCTGCGATATTTACAAAGGTTTTTATCACCTTGTAGGAATAGTGTCACTTGGTTGGTTTATTGTTTACCTTCTGTTCCCACAATAGTACTATCGATAAGGAAAACCAAATTGCGGTTGGCTTAAGAAAAGATCATAAATTTGTTTATTACTTGGCCATGCTTTTATCGCCTGCGATTTTGATGGCTGTCGGGATCTGGCGCAACCGCGCCGGCCACTTGTGTTAGCCCAGCTAATGGTCGTCAAATAATTTCGTTTCTGGGTAGTGTCCTTCGATAGGTGTGCAGGCATGAGGAATCGGCCGAGAAATTGGGCCCACGTGTCTGTGGATACGTGGGGTTGAGGACGCCCGCATGTCTGTCACCCTTAGCTAAGCGGAAAGGTAAATTCGGCCCACGTGTCTGTGAGCACGTGGGATCGAGCACACGGTATGTATGTCTCCTTTAGCCAGGCGAAAGGTATTTAACCCCATAGTGTTTTGTGGGGTTCGCAGGAGCGCCACAGTATCGATATATATATAGGCCTTGAATGCCTGGACATTTTAACGACGAGGAAACACAAGATCAGATAGAGCAATCCACATTCGTGTGATTCGGCTAGAGAATGACTCTCTATGTTTATTTGTGCGCCTGAAGTTGACTTTCAACGTGAATTGATGCGCATTCTCAGATTGACGGTTATTGCGGGAAAATGTCTGAAGGGGCGGAACACATTCAACAAATTCAGTTGAACAACGACCTTATTAATACCTATAGAAAAAAGATAGGCATGATAGGTTGCGCCTATGTTCTAACGACGGAATTGAACGATTTACGGCTGGGTCCCCAATATGCTTCGCTGCTCGTTTTTGCATTCCATGGAGCACGTGTGCCGCAGTTTTGGATGCGCGCTCCAAATATGGGAGTTGAACTCCATTTTGGGACCAATATACGCCTTGTAAATAGTGACCAAGTTGGATGGAGTGAAGTATCTTTCGTTTCTTTTAAGGTACCCCATACATTTGGCTGCACTTTTCGCAGCTTCAAAACTGTGGTCGCTTCAATTAAGAATCGAATTAATTTGAATGCCGAGAACGCAAGTGCTGTTCATCACCTTTGACGACAAGAATCAGCACTGAGCTTTTAAGGCATTGAATTCTACTCGGTTAGATAATCCTCATTGACATATCTTGTTGAGATCGGAATTCCATGGATTAAGTATAACCTGCTGATTGGTAATGACATTCGGGAATGTTCATATGAGTAAGAGAAACTCAACGTATTATCATCACCAAACGAGTGAATTGGATTTTGGGTAATTGACAAGAGATCATGTATAAAGATAAGGAAGAGGGTGGGTGAGAGTACCGAACCCTGAGGAACACCTGCATTATTTTGATGGGAGATAAATTTGACACCGTCAAGAACTACTTGAATTGAATGGCTGGAAAGATACTCTGTTATCCATAGGATCAGGCACTCCATATGAATGCAATTTTGACAAAAGGACTGGATGCCAAACTCTGTCAAAGGCTTTTGAAATATCCAATGCGACTACCTTGCTTTCTCCGAGGTAGTGGATGGAATGGCTCCACTTTTCGGTAAGGTACGCCATCAGATCTCCTGTGGACCTGTTGCTACGAAAGCCGTATTAGCGGTCATTGAGGAGGTCATTTGATTCCAGATATTTCGAAAGTTGACGGTTGATAAGTGATTCCATTACCTTTGAGAGAATAGAAATTAGTGCTATGGGTCGATCAGAAGAAAGTGATAATTTGTCACCCTTTTTGGGGATTGGCTGAATGTTCGCTGTCTTCCTTCTATTTGGAAACCGGCCAGTAGAATAAGACAAATGGAAGAGTTTCTGCAGTGGTTTAGCGAGTGAAGAGGAACATCTCTTCAAGAGGATTGGGGGAATTCCACCCTGACCAGCGGATTTGTGTGCGTTTAGCCCTTTGGGTGCGCGGGCAAGAGTACGCGTTCGGAAGCGAATCTGGCTCATGATGTGCTGCTTATGCTCAAGTTGAGGGGGAACTAATGTGGTATCAGGCAGCGTTGAGTTGGCTGCAAAATGTGCAGTAAGTAGATTCGCCTTCTCTATTGCACTCGTGACTGGTTTATCATCGACTATAAGCGATGGAATGGATGAATAGACTGAGTTTTGAATGTTTTTCACGAATGCCCCGAAGTTTCTACTACCTCTGGGAGATTGTAGTATTTTTTGTCTCACTCTCTGGTCATGCAATAACTTTGCGCGTTGAATATATGCATTGCAGTAATTTCTAGCTCTCTTAAATCTTTTCCGGTTTTCCTCAGTATTGTTTGATTTGTACAACCCGAAGCTCAACTCTTTAGCCTTAGTGGCTTCTCGGCACTCGGAATCGAACCACATATTTCTCTTGGGTTTCATACTCTGTGTGGAATAAAGGTCCGCATGCTAAGTAGAATCTTGTCTGTCAATGTGTCCGCTATAGAGTCAACATCGTTATTGAGGAAAAATAACGACCAATTTAACCTCCCAAAAAGTCGTTTAGACCTTCCCAGTTGGCTTTCTCATAGAACCATACTGTTTTTTTGGGAGCTTTTCATTAGCGTTGCTATTGGTTAGAGGAAATTTAACTAACACGACACACTGGTCTGAAGTGCCCAAGGGCGAAGAAACTTCCATTGTGTATCTGTGTGCTGGCAGAATGACCATATATGTCTGGTACCCGTGTTGGCTCATTGACAAGTTGACTTAAACTATTTGAATGAGCAATAAGCTGGACATATTGACCTTCAGGTGTTGTGAGTCCGGAGTGACGAAGCCACTGAGAGTTATGCACATTAAAATCACCCGCAATAATGAGGTCGGTGTGCGGATATAGAGTCTAAATCCTATCGATAGAATCAGACAGAACATCAAATTCGTTAAGGGATGCGTTTCTATCCAAGTTTCGACTTCTGTAAAGTAAGCAGTAATGTACGACATGCTTACGAACGTGAAGTTTTAGCCAAGAGAAATTAAAATCTGAGTTGGAATAGAGCCCATATTGTGGCAGAAGCTGATAAGCAATATCATTATCTCTAAACGCGGCATCACATCTGATTACTCTCCTTTTTTCTCTTTGGATTGTGGGCGCGAGTTATATAAAAAATCTGCATAGAAATTTAACATTCCCGTCAGAACTAGTTACAAAAATGGTTTGTCGTTGTTAATATAGCCATTAAAATTATTTCGGGAATAACTTGCAATTTTGAAGTAATTGTGAATTTTTTTTTTTTTTTTTTTTAATTATTATGTAGATAATTACATTTATGGTATATTGCGAAACTATTCTACCGCCGTTAGTATATTATATTTATTATCATATATTAATTATCATACCAACTGAAAATAGAACTAGTAATGCATCCTTTTTATGCAACCAACATCAAAATAGATGATTCTAGAACAACCCGTTATTTTTCCACATAAAAAACAAAAGTTTCTATATAAAAAGACCTTCGTTATAAGTAAAGCATTATTGCACTACAATATAAATCATATATCCCAGCATTACTCGTATACCATCCTTTCAATTTCAAGTCCAATGGTCTTACTTTTTGATGTGTTAACCGCATCAGTCTCCTGAAAACTTAGAAGAGCTTCGTCGGGAGGAACGTTATATAATCTGGTCACGAAATATTTATACCATTCGAAAGTCCATTACAAAGTAGAAATTTAAACAAATACCTCATGGACACGTTTATCCACGAATAAATCATTTGAAATAACAACCACTTTAAATTCTTATAACCGACTCGCTTCAATTTCTTTATCGCTTGACTTAAAACAAAAATAACCTTACCATTGCGGACAGGTACAGATATCTGCAGGTACATGCAACATTGGCAAAATCCCAGGATACGTATGTAATTGAATTTCGATGCAAATAAAATGTGTTTAGAGATGTATTCGTTAACAGAAAAACCTTTTCTTCATTCTAGATACGATACACGAGATACACGAACTATAAAACTTCTGAAATCTACAACACTAATCCAAACAACAACCCGACTCGTCAACAACGTTCGTAGTCCGCCGAAATAAAACTGATTTGGTTGCCGCTAATCAATTGGAAGGAAGCTGTGGAGTTGTTATCTTCGTTTTTGGCAATGCACATGTGTGACATCAACGAGGTGACTATGATGACTATTTAAGAGATACGCCAGCGATTCAGAAACATATCCGAATTCATGGCCACGACGAGTTTCTCTTCGTATTACAAATGTGAAGAGATGATAAAAGCTTTTATTAATTTTGTACAATCCACGAGCTTTAGCTGTTTGTGAATGAAAAACTAGAAAGCATCTTATAGATACGGAAGGTGTACTTATCTGATTAATATGGATGGCATATTTGTAAACTAATGTAAAAAGAAATGCTACCCTATATTTCTAAGCAGTGCATATTTCAAAACACAATCACCCAAAACAGAAATCGATCCAAAACAAAAGTTTTCAACCATGTTCCTTCTAAGGAATGCGTGCACATGGTAAACTTTGTTAAACTAATAAAATTAAATTTCAAAAACCACAAAACTGGTATGCCTTAAAAGGACAAGTTTATCATAAAACGTCTCTTTGCTTGAGATTTGCCGTGTTTATTAAAAGCCTCTTCTTTAAGATTGCCTTGAACAGAAAATATGACAGGAGAGTTATTTTGAGTAACTTTGTACACATACGTCAGATGTGGTAGTGTGCCCTCAATCATCTTACATAGGAGGTTAATATGGCTATAAAATTTTGAGATTAGTGCTATAAAAGGTTTTATTTTAAACTTACACATACTTAATGTTTGCCCCTTTCAATATATACCCCTTTTTGATCCTAAAAGGTTTCAGGTACATTTTCCATTGTTACTGTTAGGTTACGCACGTCGGGGTATTGCAAAAAATCTAGCGAACGCAAAACGAGGTATCGTTCAAGAATGCTAGAAGTCGAGTCATAATTTTCGCAAAGTGTGTAGTGCTCTGAAAAGCCCTACCATCTTCTTCCCCTACACATACATCCAAACCCCATAATCATCCAACTAATCCAGAAATAAATTGTGGCGCTGACGCCAAACCCTACGGTACACTTACCTAAAAACCCCCATAATCTCATCCCACCAGCATAAGTTTTCGCTAATGCAATCGCATTAAGCACTGAAAATGCTACACGCATTAAACAGATCAAAGCTATAATCGTAAAGCTTCTGCAAAATAATTCTTATCTTTTCAAGCATTCCTCGGCTTACAAATCCCCTGTAAGAGTTCTTACTTTCCTTGTCATAAATTCCCTGTAAAGAAAATTCATCGGTTCGTATATCATACGACCGCATATCAGAGAATCTTACCATAGAGTTGGCTAAGCCCAGCCTCAATATGTGTACAAAAAACTATTTACACACACATCGGCTGGCGACCTCTTTAGCCAGAGATAATAGACCAACGCAGATGCATGTAATTAGCACCATCCACGTTGAGACTAATGCCTTAGCAATGCACTAAGTGCAAGCAAAGGAACGCTGTCCTTTGGCAGGCATCGGGCGATACGACAGACTATAGTCGTATCACCAGCATCTTCCTATAGATAAACAATCTACAATTTCTTTCGTGCCGCAAACGAATAATCCCGCATATTCAAATGCGAACAAGGGATTTTTTCCGACAACCAACTTAAGATACGATATACAATTTTCATTGTATAAAGTATCGCACCACTTAGCACCTTTTTACCAACGTCCATCATAGCGACGTTGCATAGGATAAACATGACCCTCATTACGGAGCGAACCATTTGGTCGGGGAGTCAAATTTCATCCGCTGACCACCACGGTCATGCGTCGTGAGCTCCCGCTCTCCGCCGGCTGCGGAGACGCGTAAAAATACCGGAGTCGTAAGGAGTATTTTTGAACTTGTGGCGGTTCCACCAAACCCTACGGCCCACTTACCTGAAAAACCCCCCATATCCACAACTTAACCCCCATTGTCTCCTGCCAATGCAATCGCTTTGGCGCCCGAAAACATTTCCTTTTCCAAGGACAATTAATGCATACAAGCACCCACTGCACAAGCTGCTTTGCTCAAAGCGAGGAAAACTTTTGCTATGACAAGGAGGCTATTTCACAGTAGCCAACTTAAGGTAAAAGGTAAAAGTCATATGCTATATGACGCTAATCAGGCCAATGCTCATATATGGTTGCCCAGTATGGTTCAACATAGGTCCAAATTTGATGGAAAAGATTCGGGTGTTCGAAAGAAAGTGTCTCAGAAGTTGTCTCAGATTATATCGGACACCGGAATCGTACTATAAAAAGTATTACTCAAATGAGACTTTATATAATGAAGCGTACATAAATAGGGTGGATAATTTTATTGTTAAAATAATCAGAGGACATATTGCGAGAGCAATAGGCTCGTCCAATGACCTAATTTTCGGGGCCTATTATCCAAACACCTTGTACTATGAGAGCGTGCGTCGCAACGGCTTTGTTCCACCAGAGGCGTTCCTTGACTTGGATATGAAAGGGCTTATACAGGCTAGATCCGGAATTCCGCTGATCTATCATGTAAGTAGATCATCTGTATACGGGCGATTGTGCTACGACCGGGAAGTAACGCGCACCGAAGAAGAGCTCCTGCGCTTCAGTAGGGCTATCTCCCACAGAGACCGGGACGATAGTATTAGACAGCGTCAACAGTTCTGGTGGTTGAATGGCATATAAAGACCTGGATACCAAAGTCGGTATAGAATCATAGTATCATCAGCTAGCTTACATAGACTTAATTTTTTTAGAATTAGGGTAGTATAAGATTTAAGTTAAGTTAGATTAAGTGCTTTTACATAAAAAAAGTAGGTAAGTTAAGTAAGTTAAATTTTAAGAAAAAAACACAACAAAAATTGACAAAGTTTTTCAAATTTTTCTTTGTATTTCAACTAATTATCAGTACTGCCACAAAGTTCTGTCGCCGAAAGGCAAATTATACAAATGTTAAGTAATGTTTAGCTTAGAGCGTCTGCGAAGGACCAGTAAGTTATTATATAAGATAATTAAGCTAGAATTTAAGCATTTTTTGTATAGCCTTTAATTTAGAAATTAAGAATATAAAAAGAAAAATAAAAAATGTTTTAAAAATGAAAAAAAAAATGAACAAAAGAATCCGATTCTCCCAGTCGGCAGAGAGACGATATACGATCTCTATGGTATGAAGTATCGCAATCCCTTCTAGCATCTAATGAGTGGCTGCTTTTTAGACAGCCGACCCTCATTACCGGAAGATGCTGTAGGTCGTTTCACTATTGTTCTTTTTTTTCCTCGTTTCAGGCAAAACGCAACGATGAACACGGCGAAAGGAACCGACGTACACACACACTTGTGTATTGTGAAGATCTCCTCTATGAGATCCGGTTATCACCACCGTAAAAGTGAATGCACTCAAATTTTCCACGGACAACGATTGAATATCGTTGAGTCATATTTCAACCAGCAAGGTGGTCGGGTCGCCTGCCATCCACCGTACCGGCGCCGGTACGGTGTGTCAACACCAAAAAGCGTGTTTAAGTCCTGCGAGTCGTCTGCGCGTTTAATGTATTAAGTAAATTTTTCGTACCGTGTGTTAAGAAACAATAAAAGTAAAAGATGTGATCAGCAATTAATTCTTGTGTTTCATTTAACTTGTTTCCTGTGTTGAGAAGTTTTGTTTTGTGTTGCGTTCCTTGCGAACGATGCGTGTCGGCACTTTAGTGACAGTCGGATGGGGATAGGAGTGAACGGAGTGCCCATGCCTGACACACAACTCTTAACCCCACAAACTTGTCGGTTTTCAATTGTTTGGCGAGTTTGTGCCACAGTTAGTTCCAGTTAGTAAAAAAGAATTTATAAGTGAGTAAAGTGATGTTATTTTAAAACAACAAAATCTTTAAATCACCAATCGCTCAAAAACAGTGTAACTAAGTTCAACAAAATAATATAAAAATAATAAAATACTTAAAACAAATCGGTGCGTTTTATTCCGGAGGCTACCATCGGTGCGTTTTGTTTCGTTCTTGTTGGAAAGGGAACGCCTACAGAGTGTTCTGGTAACAACCTTAGTAGTTCTAGCGACGGATAAGTGGCGCTTAGGTCAACAAGCAGGGCATATATAAACAGTGGCGCCGATGATTTTCTCTCTCTCTCCTTTCGCCGCTGAACCTGTCGTCAACACAATTTAATTCAAGATTTAACTTAAGACCAAATGTTAACTTCTGTTTTACAAATATCATTCTTACAAATAAAGTCTCATTTCCAACTGTTCTATGACAATTTCCTGCGGACAGTTCACGGCGGCGCAATGGGCGACTGTAAGTGGCTGTTGGAGGAGGAAGTGAACGGAGTACCCATGCAGGTACATACTTCCTCCCCACAACATTATCCCAATCCAGCAAAATTTCTGGTAAACGAATCAAATATTCGTTTATCATCCACACATTCAATTTCCTATGATCCTCAAACAAAAGTAAACATATGGTAAGTTGAACCGATATTCTATTTCCATACTCACACTCGTGTTTCCGAGAATTCTCCTAACTGAACCCTTATCTCAAAATACAAACATTTGACTCCAGCCAAGTATCCTTTTCGAGATTCTGCTCGCATTTTGATGCATTCGGGATACAAAATCCCGATAAGATTTTAAATAAAAGGGTGATGCATTTCAAATTCGGAGATCAGATCAGTGCCGGGGACCTAATACCTGATTTCCAATTTGAATTTAGAAGAGCGCACAGCACCACTATGACTCTCAACATATTTCAAAACCACATGCGCGTGCGGCTCTTTAATAAGGAACCCACCATTGCGTTGAGCCCGGACATTGAAAAAGCTTTTGACACAACGTGGCTCGAGGGTCTCGTTTTTAAATTATTGAATACTGGCCTCAGTAGAACGCTATATAGTATTGTGGCGGTTCTACGAACCACACAACCCACTATAGGTTGAGATGTCCTTTCCGCCAAGGAACATACTCACCTTTATCCATTACACGTGCCCACAGACACGTGTCCCAAAAGTCCTTACTCCCACCTGAAACAATAGGTAACATTTCAAACACCAACATTGAATTCAATAACAGAAATCAATCGAACTAAACGTTCAAAAGTCTCTAATATTGAATTCAACGCATCCATGCAAGGCATCCAATCCAACGCATCCAATTCGACGCGCAATTCAACGTATCTAAGCCAACGCACCCATTCAAGGCATCAATGCATTGCACCCATTAAACGTAATTTTCGGTAAACAAGCCGAACAACGAATATCTCCTCTGGCAGCTAATAGCAATTAGCACCTAAATTCCTAGCATGATCCAAAACCTAAAAGGCACACTTATGCAAACAAAAACCTATACCAATCCCACGGTTCCTTTGTTACCCATCTGAAGCGCACAAGAACTGTGTTGTCTTAAGCCAGATGGGTAGCACAAACAAATCCCACGAAAAGATCGGAAAATAAGTGGCGGTATGCTCGATCTTCCAAACAAAGGAACAAGATTCCGATAAGAAGACGGAAAGGAGAATGATCATTATGATGAAAAATTTTCTTTGCAGATTGGATGGGAAATTTTCTTTTGCAGATGCGGGGATGAGAAGTTCGAATTGGATTTTAAGAATAGAGACAATTAGTCTACTTCGAGCAGGAGTCTGAGAACTCCACCGAGGAGGTCGATCCGCGTTGCGCCATTGATTCAATTCTTGAACGGCCCGCGAGTGTAGTTTCACGAGTAATCAGAATATTGAAAAACACAGAAAGAATGATAAAGAACTATGAACGTCGAGATTGCATCCTCGATCATTTCGCGACAACCAAATTTTAAAGTCGGTGTGTGTTTTAACGATGAAATAACTCTTAATAAATCTCCACGGGCGTAAGTGGAGTAAATCCTTGTTTTATACAAACGAAAGAAATAAACCGAAATTAATAGAAGAAAAAAAACATTTCGTGTTTCAATTTTGTGCTGTGTTCGGTGTATTCTTTTCTCTGCGGTAAACAGTGTTCGGTGGAACACTTGGACAATATACAAATCCGCCAAAGTATCATCTACCAGTTCGTTCGAAACAGAACCTTCCATGTTCGAGTGAATGAAAAGCTTTCCCGAACATTCCACGCCGCTGCGGGCGTACCACAGGACTCCATTCTAGGCCTCATCTTATTTAATATCTACGCCTCCGATATTCCTCGCCCTGTGGACGGGAGAGTAAACCAGATATGCTATGCGGATGACGTCCTAGTATACACGTCATCCAAAAGTCCTAAACTCGCAACAAATCGACCAAACCGTCACCTAGACGAACTGTATCAGTATTATAGTCGATTGAAAATTCGACTCAATCCATCTAAAGCAATAACTATAATTCTGAGTAGTAAACACTTCCAACCTACTTCTCGATATTCACAGAATATTCGAATAAAAATAGGAGATACTACGATTAGACCACAGGACAGGATGAAATATCTTGGGGTCATTTATACCCCAAAAATGAATTTCATAAAAGATGTGACCCACATTCTCCAAAGGGGCCTCAGTCGGTCTAAGCAACTGCACAACATCTGGAAGTGGAGCAACAAAGTTGACACCAAAGTTAAGCCTCTCTGCTAAAAGCAGCTAATCCGATCTGGAATATCGTACGCCTTTTCCATATGGTCCTGCATATCTTCGGCTCAAATGGAAAGACTTCGAGTTTTCGAAAGGAAACTCTTCAGAAGATTCACCAATCACTCTAGAAGGCCTGACGCTCGTCATTACCCCAACTCTCACCTATACGAAGGAGCCTCCATTACCCTTATCGACGAGTACTTGCTACAATTAGCATACAAGTACTTCGCAAGCATTCAGAACAGCGAGAACCTACTTGTATGGGAGTCTTGCGTTCTTGACCCTTCTCTCTCTCTCTCGATCTTTTCGGATCAGACCATCACAATTTCTTCTTCAGTACAAGACTGAAGAAAGCACCCTTTCCAACAACATTCCCCTCTATAATAGAGGATTCCTGGAACCATCCCATAGGGTCTACTGTTGACAAACCACACACACACGGACGCACAGTACAAGACGGCACAAACATACACACACCGACCAAAGCGCAGATCATCAGACGCCAAAGATGTGATCTGCGTTTACTACTGCACTCAAGACCTACCGGTCTTGTATGATTTCTTTCCCACCATCCCTCCATCCAAGTAGTTAGAGAACACCTGAACTAACACTGTCCACACTATCCTTGGAACAACGGAGTCGTAGGCTTTTTTGAAGTCAACGAACAGTTGGTGAACCGTCTCCCCGTATTCCCACTTCTTTTCCAGCAGTTGCCTTATTGTAAACATTTGGTGGCATGTTGACCGGTTCCTACGGAATCCGCATTGCTAGTCTCCCAGTATTTCTTCTGCGTACGGTGTGATTCTCGCCACAATGACATTTGTTAATATTTTGTACGCCGTTGGGAGCAATGATATTCCTCTGTAGTTTTCGCAGTCAGATCTGTCGCCTTTTTTGAAAAGTTACAAGTATAGTTATTTTTTTTAGGAATTGTTTACCATGTTGTCGGCAGTTCAAATTCGAACCCTCTTTTTTTATGAATTCAAAATGGGACATAATGCGTCATTGGAAATAAAAAACATTAATGGCGGATTTGAGGATGTAGCGGTAAACGAACGCGCTATTCGACGTTGGCTTGGAAAGTTCCAGTCGGGAGATTTCAGCCTCGAAAATTAATTACGTGGAATGCCGGAAATGTTAGTTGACGACGATATTTTAAGAGCAACGGTGGATGCGGACACAACGAAATCGGTGCGGGAGATTGCAGAAAGCATGAGAGTATCCCCAATGGCAATAAGTCAACACCTTTCTCTTATAGGAAAGGTAAAGAAACTCGTTAAGTGGGTACCCCATGAACTGAACGAATCCCAAAAACGACGGCGCCTGGAAATCTGGGCATGGCTTAGATTAAGAAACCAAACTGAACCGTTTTTGCACCGGATAGTCACCTGTCATGAAAAGTGTATAACCGTAAAGGACCTGGGCAGTGGTTGGATGCAGGTGAAAAACCAAAACACAACCCAAAGCCCGATCTTCACCCAAAAAATGTTATGGTGACAAGTTGGTGGACATCGAAAGGACCACTCCTCTTTTCATTTCTTTAACCAAGAGAAACGATAAACGCTATCAAATATTGTGAGTAAATCGACATATTGCATGCCAAATTGGCTGAAAAGCAACCTGTGTTGGTCAATAGGCACGGCCCGATCCTGGCGTGCACAAAATGGGATTTTGGAGTACCCTTAAATGTCAGAGCACAGTGCGAGCGGAAAGAGAGGAAGTGAATAATGTTACGCACAAAACCTTCAACCCCTTAATACCTACTTCTTTGGAGCTAGTATCGACCATTAATCGCGCATACATTGAACATCGCGATATCAATTCAATATCAAACAAATTGAACTACACGTTCAATTTGGTCATATTAAAGTTAACTTAAATCCAAGACGTGATAAACGAACCATAGGTTCAACACGTGAAATCCACCGGGACCAAAATCTGCGGACCAGATGACCAACTTTCAAGTAAAGTTGTTAGGACTCCTAAAATGCGCGTCTGCAATTTTATGATCCTTTAAAGGTTTGTTTACCCAAACCATTTTCCACAGGCAATATCTTTTTCCATTCTTCTAAAACAAACAACTTGCGCCATAAAACATAAAACCACAAGTTCGTTTTAGCGACCACCGACATAGTGGATCGTAAATGTGCATTAGCAAGATCCTCTGTTGATTTTTCCTTTGCGTTACCTCTTTTGATCCTAAACGGAAAAGACAAAGAAAGGAAATGGCGACTGGTAAAAGGGCCATGCAGACAAAAGGACATATCCTTCGATCTGCAGGATGTAAGAATAAGTCTTCGTTCGGGGAGACTAAGAAAAAAAGGATGTTGTTGATTCGGGATATTTGACCGGGGCGGTCACGAGTTGGATGGAAACGATCACGGAACGGAAAAGTTGTGTGATGACGTGTCCGGAATTTTTGAAGAATAATTAAATGCTCCTGATTGAGGAAGTAGAAAAAAAATAGTTAGTGTTAAATCATCGTCTGTGCGTTAATGCATTCATTAATTTATAACCCGTGAGTTTGTGCAGTGTATAAGACACATCATAATAAGAGAAAAATTAAAAGTACTTTTAAATTATTTGATTATAATAACTGTGAATAAAAATATAAAAAAAAAACAGTGGAACTTCTTTTATTACATTTCCTAATCATCATCATCATCGGCACTACAACCGGGAACCGGTCTTGGCTTTATTTAGCAAGTCCTGAGGCTTGTTAATTTCTCCATAATGATTTGTTTTTTTTTTTCTTTCATTTTCTAATAAGATGTGTGAATTATTTAAAGCAAAAGAAAAAGACTGTCTTTGGAGAATTGCTCCATAGTGCACATAAGAACAGTATTGACCCCGAACGGTCATTCAACAAACCAGCACCATAGTACATCATCTATAATAAGAAAAGGATGTATCGATGTACATTGATACAACGACGAGGAAACACATGATCAGATTGGCGGGTATCGCGGGAAAATTTCTAAGGAGGCGAAACACATTGTGCAAGTTGGGTTGAGCAACGACCGTGATAATACCTATAGAAAAGAGACAGGCACGATACGTTGCGCCTATGTTCTAACGACGGAATTGATTGACTCACAGCTGGGTCCCCAATAAGTTTCACTGCTCGTTTCTGCATCCTATCAAGCACGTGTAGTGCAGTTTTGGATGCGCCTGACCAAATATGGGAGTTGAACTCCATTTTGGGACGAATATACGAGGGTGGACTGAAAAGTTCCGACCTCAACATGAAGATAGCAGCACTCATCAATAGAAGCTAGTGAATATAGTTGTGCATCTTTTGACAGTTACTCATCAAAATTTCAGCCATTTTGGAGGCGTAGTTTTTATTTGACAGTCCCTTTAGTGAGTCGATGTTTTTTGTTTTTTGGAGCCGATTCCCCCTTTGCAGTCCACTGTTTTGACTGTATTTTTGTTTCGGGCGTATAGTGGTGTATCCAAGTTTCATCGACAATAATTAATCCGCGCCAAAACTCGGATTTATTGCGCCTAAACTGCGCCAACAGAGTGCGTTGGAAATGTTCACTCGAACACGTTTTTGGTCTAACGTGAGCAAACACGGCACCCAACGCACGGACAGCTTTCTGATGCCTAAATCTTGATTTAATATGTGACAAACTCGTTCTTTGGACATTTTCATAGCCTCTGCTATCTCTCTCACTTTAATGCGACGGTCGTCTAGTACCATTTCGTGAACTTTAGGGATGTTATCGTCAGTTGTTGCAGTTTTTGGACGTCCTGAACGTTCATCATCTCCCAAGCTCTCATGGACACGTTTAAATTCAGCTGCCCAAAATTTCACTGTGGTAAATGATGGTGCAGAGTCCCCAGACACAAAGTCCAACTCACCTTTGATTTGCGTAGGGGTATTGCCTTTCAAAAACAAATAATGTAATGACAGCTCGATACTCAATTTTGTCCAATTTCACAAAAACAACCACATCGACTCACTCCAACGACTGTCAAATAAAACCTGAATGGCTGAAATTTGGTGAGTAACTGTCGAAAGATGCACAACTTCATTCACTAGCTTTTATTGACGAGTGCTGCTATCTTCACGTTGAGGTCGGAGACTTTTCAGCCTACCCATGTACGCCTTGTAAATAGTGATCAGGTTGGATGGAGTGAAGTAATTTTTGCATATCTTAAGGAACGCCATACATTTGGACGCACATTTCGCAGCTTCAAAAGTGTGGACGCTCCAATTAAGAGTCAAATTAATTCGAGTGCCGAGGATTGATTGTTCCTTGGCTTCGTCGATGCAAGTGCCGTTCGTCGACAATATATTTACTTTGCAGTTCGCCTTTGACGACAGGAGACACCACTGAGTTTTAACCCATTGAACTCTACTCTGTTAGATAATCCCCATTAATATATCTTGTTGACGTCGGAATTCAGTCTATTAAGCATAACCTGCTAATTGGTATTGACGCTCGAAAAGTTTGGTCGGGAATGTTCGTATGAGTATGAGAAACTCGACGTGCTATCATCAGCAAACGAGTGGATTGGGTTGTGGGTAATGGACAAGAGATCATTTATAAAGATCAAGAAGAGAGTAGGTGAGAGTACAGAACCTTGGGGAACACCTGCATTAATTTGATGGGAGGTGAAATTCATGTGAAATTCCCATTCCATTGAAATGGCTGCACAGAAAACCAAAACCGCCTCAAAGGATCCAAGTTGGACCCGGTGATAGAAAAGCCAAAGCAACCACCACTACAGATGTTATGTTAGGTTATATTATGTAGTAGGTGCCCCACTAGATACGTTCCGAAATCCAAGTCGCATCCCTTTCGTGACGAATATTTTGTAATTTATCAGCACTACAACCGGGATCCGGTCTTGGCCTTATTTAGCAAGTCTCGAGGCTTGTTAAATTTTCCATAATAATTTATTTTTACGGGCAAGGTTATTAGCCTTGCGCCACGTGACGAATATTACGCCACTCAAAACACCATCAACCCTCCAAAGATTATAAATCAATCGAGAGTATCGATGCCTGAGGGCCGCAACAGAGGTCCGAAAAAGAGGAAAAACAGACACAAGGAAAGGAATGGATATGAGTTGTTCGGCACTGTACACTTCCACACAATTTTCACACTCGTTCGGACTCCCCCGCTTGGTATAAACCTTGACCAAGCTTAAACTACAATTAATCACTCAGGCTATGCTGACGGAAGCATACGCTTCCAGTAGGGCCACCCATGTCAGACAGGCTAGCGAGGAGTAACACACAGATCTACCACCCCATATCCAGGGTGTTACGCGTCACCGTACCCATTGGATGGTTTGCAGCCAGGGGTATACCGGCTGTATAATAACGGCGCCTCGCTGACACTGGGTCGAATCAGAGCAGTAAGCAGACCTTACCATATCAAAAAGAGGCTCTGATGTGGCGGACTATTTGAAACCCCAAAACTCGTGGGATCAAAAATGAATGATCAATATACAAAAAACAATCTCACGAAAAACCCGGTAGGCGTAGGTGTGATGAGCCGACACTACCATAAGGGAACAAATCATCAAGAAAACACCGACTCGGCAAAAAGAAGACGTAGAGAAAAGCGGAAAAAGTGGGATATATGCCTCGGGACGTGGAATGTTCGAACGTTATATAAACCAGGCGCGATGCAGGCGGTTGTAGAAAACGTGAAACAATATAAAATGGACATCGTTGCGCTTCAGGAAGTCCGACTTCCACATCAAGTAATCGAAACCAACGGGTTTACATTGGCGTGTGGAGGTACCAATACACATACCCTCGGAACCGGCTTCATCATAAGCAAGAATTTTTTGCCCCATGTAAAAGATGTGCAATTTATTAATGACCGAATGTCGGTGCTAAAAATACAGGGCACATGGTACAATTATGTATTTATAAACGTACACGCCCCAACAGAATCTACCGACGAAGAAACTAAGGACACATTCTACGAGACCCTAGAGGAAATATTTGATGGGATCTCATCATCCGATATTAAAATCCTCCTCGGGGACCTCAATGCGAAAATTGGGAAGAAAGATATCTTCCAACCAATTATAGGTAAAGAAAGCCTACACGGCGTTTCAAATGATAATAGAATTCGAATTATCACGTTCGCGGTGTCAAAAGATCTGGTAGTGAAAAGTACGATGTTCAAGCAGAAGCAAATTCATAAAGCCGCATGGATATCACCCGACGCCCTAACGCGTAACCAAATAGACCACTTCCTCATAGACAAAAGACACCACTCGAATATCCTTGACGTAAGATCATATAGAGGAACAGATTGCGACTCCGATCACCTTCTAGTGATTGGCAAAATCAGGAGTCGGCTCACAACAAACCCACATGGACAGTCACGGGAGACGAGCAAAAAGTTCGACATTGATAACCTAAAAGACCTGTGCAAAAGGGCTGAATATCAAGACGAGCTAACGAATAGATTTAGCATCCTAGAGAATGGGAGCAGTGAGGAAGAGGAAGCCAATAGTGTGGACACTAAATGGACATCGATCAGAGACACAATCAAACAAACAGCCCAAAAGGTGTTGGTATTTAAGAAAGCAATTGGGTCCAAACCTTGGTTTGACTATGAGTGTAAGGCGAAGATCGAAGAACGTAAACACATCAGAGTGATCTACTTAGAAATATATGATGAAGTCAACCCAGAAAGATACGCAACGATTCGGAAAGAGACAAAGAGACTCTTCAAACGACAAAAAATGCGAATGGGAGAAGACTAGGATCGAAAAAATCCTAGAAAATTCCAGAGCAAAGAACATCAGAGGTATGTATGCCTGCATAAATTCAATTAGAAATGGCTAGCGAGAGAGAGCCAAAATATTTCGAGACGTAAACGGCTGTCTGGTCATAGAAACAAACAATATCGTGACAAGGTGGAAGCAGTACTTTGAAGATCTGCTCAATGTGCGCACCCATCAACCACAAATAAACGCACCAGACGTACATACAGCCGAGCCTCAGACCCCAGAGCTCTCTCTCAACGGAGCTGTAGACGCAATAAATCGATTGAAAAACAACAAAGCTCTCGGAGCCGACTGCATAGCGGCAGAGCTTGTGAAGCATGGAGGAGAGGCAACCGCTCGAAAGATCCACCAACTCGTCAAAACAATATGAGATAAGGAAGTCATTCCGGAAGAATGGAAAGCCTCAATAGTCGTCCCCATTTTCAAAAAAGGCGACAGATCTGACTGCGAAAATTACAGAGGGATATCATTGCTCCCAACCACATACAAAATATTAACAAATGTCATACTGGCAATAATCACACCGTACGCAGTAGAAATACTGGGAGGCTATCAGTGCGGATTCCGTAGGAACCGGTCAAGGGGCGACCAAAGGTTCACAGTAAGGCAACTTTTTTTTTTTTTTTTTTATTAGACTTCTCTCGGGAGATGCGAACCTATAGCGCCGAGTGGGCGCCCCGAGATGGCATCAAATAACTTGCAGTTCTTTTTAAACAGTTGCAGGTTGTAACGCTCCGGGAACACTCGCGTGGGAAGGGAGTTCCACAGCTTCCCCGCTCTGTAACAGAACGAGTTCTGATGCAGGGATGTTCGCGCCGTCGGGAGATGAACCACAAACGGGTGCGATCCGTCGGATTGTCTTGTGGAGCGCATATAAACCGAATTGCGTGGAACAATACCAAGAATCTCCGAAGAACAGCACCCGTGATAATATCTGTAAAACAGACAAAGGTCGGCTACGCGCCTTCGATGTGATAGCGACTGTAGTCCTGACGTCAGCGCCGAGTCCCCAATCAGGCGGATCGTTCGTCTCTGTATACTCTCAAGTAGGTCGAGGGTATGCTTAGGAGCCGAGCTCTAGACATGAGAGTAATATTCGAGCGCGGGTCTAATTTGGTATTTATACAGAAAAAGAAGTTGGGCCGGAGTAAAATATTTCTTGGCTCTAAAAAGATTGCTCAGTTTTCCTGAGGCTGACCTGGTGATACTCGGCATGTGTTTATGGTATGATACATTCCCACAGACCGTGACGCCGAGCAATTTCAAACTTTCCCCAGCCTCGAGGGCCTGGCCATTCATCATCAGCTGTGGAACCGCTGATCCAGTTTTCTTTGTTAATGTTGTATACTGGGTCTTCGTTGCGTTGAAGTCGACAAGATTGGCCTTTCCTCACTGCAGGACCCTATCTAGATGCCGATTTTGAGAGTCTATCTGTCTACATCTCAGCTGATGCGACGCCGATGCACCAATCGGTCGAACACTCGAAAAGGAGGAAACAAGCGTACTATCATCCGCAAAACTGACCACTTTGTCATCCGTTGTCTCCAACAAATCATTTATGTGAAGCAAGAACAAGGTTGGAGCCAAAATAGAACCCTGGGGCACCCCCGAATTAACAGGATACAGATCCGAACACTCGCCGTCCACCACAACCCGGATCGATCGATTCTCGAGGAAGCTCCTCGTCCAGTCGCAAAGCTGTTGGGAAAGTCCATATGAACGAAGTTTACTCAGCAATGCCCCGTGCCAGACGCGGTCAAAAGCCTTGGAAATATCCAATGCGACCGCCCTTGACTCACCATGCCGTTCAATCGCAGATGTCCATATATCGGTTATAAGTGTCAAAAGGTCTCCTGTGGACCGCCTGCCACGGAATCCGTATTGACGATCATTCGGGAGTCCGTTGCACTCCAAATACTTAACCAATTCTGTATTGATGACTTTTTCCGTTACCTTAGATAACATAGACAGTAATGCTATCGGACGGTAATTTTGTGGGAGACACTTTTTTCCCGTCTTTGGGATTGGCTGAACTTGAGCAATTTTTCAGCAGGCAGGAAAGGTCCTCCGTGCATAAGACAAGCGGAATTGTCTGCCAAGAACCGGCGATAGTTCTGGAGCACAGTTCTTAAGGACTATTGCTGGTATTCCGTCCGGGCCGGTTGCCTTCCTACAATCCAGTTCACGTAGAATGTGTTGAATAGTGCGCGGACGAAATCTCATATCCCGCATGGAAGACCGTACCGGCGAGATCACAGGTAGCTCCAAAAGGCCAGGATCGAGGTTTGAATTCGCGGAAAATAAATTCGCGAACACATTAGCTTTATCCTTTGAATTCGTGATTAACGTCCCACTGTCTGTCACCAACGGAGGGAAAGAGGAGGATGCGAAGGTACCGCCGACAGCTTTTGCCATTGACCAGAAGGAGCGCGAACCAGCCGGGCACCGAAGGAGTTTATTGATCACTCTGTCGTTGTGAGCTTTCTCCGCGGAATCAATCGTCTGATTGCACGCATTTCTGATTCTAACAAAATTCGTTCTGTTAACATCGGTGGGATTGGAGCGCAATTGCTTAAAAGCTCTACTTGTTGCCACTGTAATCTGCTCGCATTTTTTGTCAAACCACGGTTTATCAGATGAACTTCGTTTGATGGAATGTGGAATATACATCTCCATCCCCAGAAGAAAAATCTCTGATACCGACTCCGCTCAAGCGTTAACATCGGAGTCTCCGAAGCACACCTCCGACCATGAAAACGATGCGAATAAATCTCGCAAATCGTCACAGTTAGCAGCCCCATACTTCCATACACGGCGAAGCTGCTTAGGACGGTTATTCGGTTGATACGCAAGTGCTTGCGCGACAGATACCAAGCAGTGATCTGAGTTTCCCAGTGGCGCAGAAACTAGCACGGTATAAATACTCGGTTCGGATGTCAAAAACAGATCCAGTGTGTTCGCATAATCACCTCGGGCATCCGGCACTCGCGTTGGTTCCTCCACGACTTGAGTCAAGTCGTGGCCAACAGCAAACATCTCCGCCATTTTCCCAGTCTCGTCGGTTCTGTTAGAATGTACCAGCCAACCGGAATTGTGCACATTAAAATCGCCAAGAGCAATAATTTCAGAAGCTGGGTGGTTGAACTGTATCCAGTCGAGGGCATGTGAAAGATGTTCGAAAAATGTCGCCGGTCGATCGACATTCATGGAGCGGTAAAGACAACAAAGAAATTTAACAGAATTCCCCAGCACGACCCTCAACCATATGATGTCCATATTATTGGGTTCCAACGCCTCCATCCTCTGGCAGGCCAGATCGGACCGCGCGAAAACGCAGACTCCGCCCTTAAAACAGAATCTCGAATGTAAGTCGTATCCTGACCAACGAAGATATGTCGAATCAGTCGACGAATCTACCTGGGTCTCAGTTAGGGCAAGGATATCAGGTTTTGTTGTTTGCAAATATTGGTGGACGGCATTTACATTCGTATTGGTGAAACCGATGCCCCTAATGTTACAAAATGCCGTCACCAGTCGAGAGTGGTCAGAGTCTCATGAGTGAGCCCGGTTATGCGATGACGAACCTCTTAAAGTTCGGTTATTTATCATGATATCTGCATGATGTTCCCCCTGACATAGTCCCCCTCGGAGAACTGAATGGGCGACTAGTTTACCTCCGGAATTCTTTATATCAGAAGGTACCATCATGACTTATCCCCGTGTCAGTCCGGGCCTTCAACCACATATCCGAAACACCGTCGAAGATTTCACTCGACGATATTGCGGAATGTACAGCGTGACGGGGTGGTATCTCCCCTTGGGACCGACTACCACCTAACCAACCTTTTCTCGAAGCGGTCCATCAGCCAAGCTCCGAAAGATGGCCAGGGATTTCTCTCGACCATTTCCCGGAGCCTAAAGCTTGATGCTAAACAAAAAATAATATTTTAATGAATGATAAACAAGAATAGAATGATGAATTGCAAAACACAAGAACGTACAAGTTATTATCCTCTTTTATTTATTTTCTAATAATTTCTTTCTTTTTGCAGATTGCATACTTCAATTATAATTGCTTATTATTAAAAATAATTATTAAAAAATAAAGAATTAATTATTATTATTTTTTGCTCGTTTTTTCTCACTTATAATTTCATTTTGATAAAAATTCCTAATTAAATCCTAACTTAATTAATTCAAGTAAATTATGTATATATACTGCATCCTTAGGGCATTAAATCTTTAAATATAATTGCAGTAGCAAGATTGTTTTTTGTTTTTTATTTATTTTTTACTTTTTTATATATTTTTTTCTTTTGTTTTTTTGCGTATGTTTTTAGGGAGTTTACTCGGCTTAAGAAATATTTTCAATTTTACTTAGTTTAGGATTATATCGAAGTAAAAAAAAATTAGCGTATCATAAATATATATATACGTAAAAACATAAAAAATTCTTGTACACACAAAATAAAGAATAAACAGGAAAAAGTGAAATAAAATAAAAACAAGTTAAACACTAAAATAATTTGTCTCTTTTTGTTTTTTTATTGTTCTTTTTTAATTTTTTTAAATGTATTATATTTATGTGTAGACTATATAACAACTCTTATTAAATCATTAAAATTTAGTATCATAAAAACAATTAAATAAAAAAAATAATAAAAGTAAAAAACTTCGCAATTGAAGGATATTATTAATTGTTCTTTACAACTATTTTATACAAATTTTTCACTCGAATTTCAATTTTAATATTGTTTTCCCTTTTTGCGTATTTAATTATTTTTTTTTAATTTCTTGAACTAAAATCACCACTTACAAAAACAAAAAAAATTGTTTTTATTTCATTAATATTATAAGTAAATGTTTACGTTTATATAAAAAGGGAAAACTTTGTAACTTTTAGTATTAAAGAGATATCTTTCTTCACATAACTATACAAATATATTTAGATATACATATCGTGTGTTCTTTTAATGGTATATATAATAAATAAATAAGTAAATAAATATAACGTATACGTATATATTTATTTATTTACTTATTTATTTATAATTAATTTCAGAATTACGTTAGTATTTAATTTTTTACGTGTACGCATAAACCTAATTTGTTTAGAAATTACAAGTCTGTTGTTTTCTTTTTTTTTATTTCTTTTTGTTGCTTATTACGTTTGTTGTTTAATAATATTGTTTTTATACATGTGTACGAAAAATTATATTATTTTTAACTGAAATATATGAACATCGTATATTTTTACTACTCTTTTGTTGACTTGTTTTCTTTTTTAACGTGTTCAAGAAGTTACTATGTCTCATATTATACACATTCTTTTTCGTACGCCAAAGATGGCAGATTTATTGTTACAACTTGTCTTATCTTTTTTTTATTTGTCTCCTTCTGTTTTTTACGTATTTTTTTTCTTTGCCTTTAAATATGTTGTTAAGCTGTCGTATTTAAGGCTTATTTTTATAGGTAGAAAAATATGTACTCGAATATTTAGAAACTGGCAGCCTTTTTGGGACAGCGCTTATAACATTTGCGTATGCGACATGCTCTCAATCTGAGGACAAAAATAAAACGACATTCGTATTGAAGATGGTAAATAGGTAACGTAATTACAGAACAAAGTGGCTCTATTTAATGAGATGCAGAATCATGGAGAAGGGGTATAAAAGGAAAAGAACACAAAACATCAAACTTTCAATACACTAAATCTATTCTTCTTTGAACAACCGATTAAATCACCTACAGCTCACGACCGATGTTAAAATATTCAACTCGCAGTGAAAACATGTAAACGTTTAGGAATTCTATTTGTTTTATTTTTTCGTTTTCTTTCCATCAACTAAAATTACCTTTATTATTTATAACATATATGCGACGAGACTTCCTGCAATAACTAATGATTAAAATGTCTTCTTCCGTTTTTATTTTATGCTAAAACACAAGTTGCGAAATTACTAAAACTAATTTCTAAAATAAAAATAAAAAAAATAATAATAATAAAAATTGCCCACAAAAAGATGTTTGTAAGCCAAACTATTTATCACAGCCAATATATTTTACTTTTATCAGCCGACATGGGATATGTCGCTATGAAAGGATGAATTCACAAACTTCTATCTTTTATATATTTATAAAATAATATTATAAATAGCCGTGCTAGATTAATTATATATAAATAATTAGAAGAATAAAGAATGTCGGTTTAAGTATTATAAAGATAAGGCGTATTATAAATGAATCTGATCTGATCTTTAGAGCCGTAGTCTTTTTTATTTAAAAACAAAACAAACAAAAAGTAATAGCAACAAAGCCCCACTTATAAAGAGTGAGTGTTATTCAGTGCTATTTGAATTAAACAATTTAGAATTCATTTTCATCTCGTTTATTTAAAATTACTTTACTAACTCATTAAATTGTCATTAAATTAAATGGTCGCAATCAAATGTGTCATATAATTTTATGTTTAGCATGTCGGCATAGTAGCGCGGAGTGTGTTAGTCCCTTAAACAGAATATTCCATTCTTTAAATAATAATAATAATTATTATTATTCTTCATCACTTAATGCTTCATATTGTGCGGAGAGAAGAGGTTTTGGTTCGGTTGAGGGATGTTGCGATGATGATTGGTGGCTGGTGTTCCCTCCAGTGATTGTGAGACTGGAACCAGATTGGTCTATACTGGGATTCGAATGAAGTTTTGGTAAAACCATACTGTTTGACCCCGGCGGTGGACCGTGAACATTTAGAGCGTTGAAGGGATAAGTGTAAGTCGCAGTAGCAAAAGTTGTCACTGGAGGTTGATTGTAAGACGTCGTGTGGTGAGTATCATTATTTTGCATACTAGTACTACCACCGCTTCGGCGTCCATCTTCATAATTCGGTGTTTGCTTCCCTCCCATTAGGCCATCCTGATCCTTGTGGGTACCAGTCGCAGCAGATTGTCTATGATCATTACTATGGTGAATTCCAACATTAGCAGCGGCGTGTAATTCTTCTGGCCGTCTATCATCTTCGGTTCGCATAGCTTCCACAATTCGATTCTTCACGTATTTCATAGTATCAAATTGATGATTGAGACTTCCACCAACAATTCCACCGCCAGGAATTCGCCGATCATGTGGATTACCACCGGCAGCGGCCGCAGCGGCTGCCAAATAGTAGTGACTACCATCATGAGGCATCAATTCATGTATAAATTTACGAGGACTCAATGGTGGTTGGGTCATTCGAATAATTTGTCGTTCGTCAGGTGTTGTCGAACGACCGGCCCCTCCCGTACATCCTGCTGACGTTGAATTTTTATTTCGCTCAGCAGCAGCCGCTGCTTCGGCTTCTTTCTGCTGCATTCTTCGGTTATATTTCCAACGATCAGGCGCCACAATTGTTTGGGGTTCCTGCATGTAAGACATATAAGGACGCAATTGCATAGGATTTGGTCCATAATCTTTGGCTATGATGGACTCGGTTAATTCACCAAATGTAATATTCTTCGTCAAAACTTGAGATGGAGGTGGTGGTTGACGATTGCCAGACGATCCACTACTATTTCCTCGTTGCGCTTGTTGCTGTTGATCACCACTATCTAAATCAATATTTATAACATTCGGTGAATTTGCTTTTCCATTGTTCTCCACGGCAGCAATGGCAGGATGATGATGCTGCGAAGGTATCTCACGAGCGTTATACTAAAATGATGATTATCATTGCTCAATCGATATTCAACTTTGCCTTTGAAATACTTACAAATGCTGTTCGTGATGTTTCACGTCCCATATTGGATGGTGGTGGGTCAGTTGCTCCTTGACTGATTGAATGTTTGATGATCGCATCGATTAGACATGCTGCGGATAGAGTACTCTCCGACGAGCGCCCAGAATGTGGCCTATGATAGCTGAAATATAAGAATGTTCCCATTAAAGCCACTGAAAGAGAATGTTTTATTCTTAATTTATCCGAAAGTCTTAGAAGTTAGTGTTACATGGGTACGTAGTTACTATGCCGGTATTAAGCGATTCTATTGTCGGAAGTAGCCAGAAAAACAACTTGCGGTATCTATAGTTGTGTGTGATTGACTGCATGATAATGAGGTCACTAAACTATCATTAAAAATTATAAACAATTGTGACATGAGAAAATGGAGAGGACAACGCCTAATTTTTTTCAGCCTTATAACTACATGTATATATAATTTATTTTATTGGTTGGTAGCAATATCATTGTGTTACTATTGGGCAATGCAGGCTAAACAGTTTAATTCTTATTTTCGAAGTGCTAACTAGTTCGGTTCGTTTTTCTAAAGTCTAAAATGCATTTGTTTCAGAACAAAATCATTAACCAGATTAATTAAAGTACTGTCCTTCGTTGGCTACTACCTTTTCCCACCTCTTACGATGAAATCCATTTCAAATAGGTGTAAAGTAAGAAAGCAGTTGGATTATTGTGGCAGGATCGCCATGTAGGAAAAAAAATTAAAATATGCTTGAATCTCTTAGGATAACTAATTGCCCAGTCGCAGGGGGTAGAGAGTAGAAAGAGAGAGACCTTTGCTCATGACAGGTTAATGCAGAATCGCCACGTGAAGGTAGCGGCGGACTGATGTGAAGTAAATGCAATCTTCCAAAGCTGGGGTCCAACAGGTCCACTAGTGATAACTGGGGTAGAATCTGTTAGAATAGATATCACTGCTCGATTATTAGGCAGGACACGAATGCCATAAATATCTGCCAAGTCAGATACAACACAGTTTGAAGTCTGCTTGAACCTGATCTATTCTTCAAAAATTCCGTCCTTAAATACTATTTTTCCCATCAACATTTCCGATGCATATCAAAACTAATTATTATGGCAAATTTAACAAGCCTCGGATATGGACCGGATATACGAGGACGACCACGGAAACGAAAATGGCTAAACGATATGAGAATTTTCTCATGGAACGTCTGCTCACTATACAGAGCTCGAGCTGCACAGCAGCTAATCGATGCCCTGTCCGAATATAAGGCTGACATAACAGCATTACAAGAAATAAGATGGACGGGAAGTCGTGTTATTCAAAGAAACGAGTATGACATTTATTGGAGCTGTTATGCAAAACACCATGTGCTCGGGGTAGGCTTTCTAGTCAGCCAAAAACTGAAGCCTGCCATTATCGGCTTTAATGCAATAAACGAAAGCCTATGCACTCTTCGCGTGCGAGACAAGTTTAAGAACATAAGCCTCATAAACGTTCACGGACCTACAGAGGAGTCCCCTGACGACGAAAAAGAAGAATACTACCAGAACGTCGAACGGGCCATCAATGCCTGCCCAAGATACGATGTGAAAATCGTTCTTGGTGATTTGAATGCAAAAATAGGTCGGGAGCCAGTTTTCAGGGACTACACAGGTTTCCATAGTTTGCATGAGAACACTAATGACAATGGACTACGAGTCATCGAACTGGCAACATCAAAAAACTTGGTCGTTGCAAGTCCAAGGTTTCCGCGTAAAGATATCCACAAAGCCACCTGGATATCACCTGATGGAGCCACTCGCAACCAAATTGACCACGTGTTGATAGATCGCCGTCACTCCTCGAGCCTGATGACGGTACGAACGTACCGAGGTGCCAACGTCGACTCGGATCAGTATCTTGTTGGTACAGTTTCCGAGCGCGGATTGCCTTACGGAGACGTATTGCATCTGCGGATCAAGTTCGAACCAACACGACTGCCTTACGCAATGAGAATACCAGTAACACCTTTGGTCATGCGTTAAGACTCGCCCTTGAAGAGCTCGACGGAGGGAGAGTATGCCCTGGGGCCAGAATGCCTGGCGTAGAAGAGAAATGGACACGCCCTAAGAATACTGTCATTAGTACTGCCAACTCCATCTTAGACAGTAGTCGTAGAGATCGGAACGACTGGTTTGATGATGAGTGCAAACTAGCGACTGAACGTAAGAATGCTGCATACCGGGCAATGCAGCAGTCTCATAGGACGCGGGTGCGCGAGTAGAAATATAAAGAGCTCAGAAGATCTGAAAACAGGCTTCACAGACAAAAGAAAAATGCCTGGGAGAAAATTCTTGCCTGTGAAATAAAGAAAAGTAGAGAGCGAGGTCCGCACTAGGCGCGGAAGTTCTACCAAATAATCCGCAGTATGACGCGTACACACCACGCTGCACTTATTGCAAGGATAAAGAGGGTAATCTGATCAACGATCCTGAAGGCATTCTGGAGCGATGGGAAATGTACTGCAATGAATTGCTAATGAGTCAGCTCACAGAAGAATTGGAGGCTCCACCAATACAAGATCAAGACCAAATGCTGCCGCCACTAAGCATTGAGGAAACATTAAAAGCCATTAGACAGCTAAAATCAAATAAAGCCCCTGGAGCTGATGGCATACCAGCTGAGCTTATCAAACAAGGAGGGACAACGTTACATCACGCAATTCATGAGAACGTGGTGCACGTATGGAAGCAAGAGGAGATGCCGGAAGATTGGCGTCGTGGTATAATTTGCCCCATACATTAGAAGGGCTCCTCGATAGTATAGTGGTTAGTATCCCCTCCTGTCACGCGGGAGACCGGGATACGATTCCCCGTCGGGGAGCCTCTGGCGCAAGACTAATGACCTTGCCCGGAAAAACAAATTATCATTGAAAATTTAACAAGCCTCAGGACTTGCTAAATAAGGCCAAAACCGGTTCCCGGTTGTAGTGCCGATGATGATAATAAAAAGGGAGATATCACACTGTGCAGCAACTATAGGGGTATAACATTGCTGAGTACCGCCTATAAGATACTCTCCACTATCCTACAAGATCGGATAGCCCCATACGCTAAAGCCATCATTGGTCAATATCAGTGTGGCTTCATCCCAGGCAAATCAACAATTGATCAGATGTTCACCCTTAGGCAGGCGATGGAAAAATGTCAGGAATTTAAGACTCCATTATATCATCTATTTATAGACTTTAAGGCCGCCTACGACAGCATAGCCAGAGTAGAACTATATAATGCCATGAGAGAGTTCGGCATTCTTAACAAATTGATACGACTTTGTAAGTTGACCATGATCAACGTATCTAGTCAAGTAAAAAAGCGGGATTGCTGTCCAAACTAATAAACTTCTTTAATGGACTCCGACAAGGGGACGGTCTGGCCTGCCTCCTCTTCAACCTGACGTTGGAGAAAGCAATCCGTGACTCTGGCGTTACAACAAGAGGGATTATTGTCACCAAGTCCAGCCAGATACTTGCCTACGCAGATGACATCGACATCATCGGTAGAATCGAATTGGCTGTACAGGAATCCTTCACCCAGATCGAGCAGGCGGCACAAAAACTGGGACTGCACATTAATGAGGAAAAAACTAAGTACATGGCGGCAACTTCTGCGAAGAGAAGACCTAACGTTGGTCAAACTATCAGGGTAGTGGAGCACGAATTTGAAGTAGTGCAATCCTTTAACTACCTCGCGTCAATAGTAGTACAAGGCCATGGTCTTACCAGTAGTCATGTATGGATCCGAGACCTGGGTGCTCAATAAAAGGCACTCTGAACTCTTAGCCGCGTTCGAGAGGAAGGTCTTAAGGAGAATTGTTTGCCCCGTATGTGAGGGAGGACGATTCCCGAGACGCTACAGCCATGAGTTGTACGCGATCAACCTTGAAGCTAATGTTGTAAGAAAAATCAAGCTCGGTAGACTCCGGTGGGCGGGACACCTAGCTCGAATGAGCAAGAGGAGCCTGCCCGGAAAGTCCTTTGTGGCTGGATGTATGGAAGGAGACAGCGCGGCAGACCTTGTCTGCAATGGAGGGATGGCGTAGACCAGGACGCCCAGAGCGTGGGAGTGCCAAACTGGATGACATCGGCTCGAAATTGGGACCGGTGGAGAGATTAGTTAAATAAGGCCAAGACCGGATCCCGGTTATAGTGCCGATGATGACGATGATACGGCTCTGATGCTTTGCTCATTCGAATCTCCTTTCGGTGTTCTTCACGATTTGCTTGCACATTGTGTGTGTATCTGTTAGAAACGCCACCTACTCCCCCTCCTCAGTAACTTTGTTACGATCAACTTCGCGTGCGAACGACGGAGCGCGGAACGAGCGAGCGAGAGAACGTCGGAGCAGGAGTATGCCGGTGCTCTATGCGGAAGTCGTGATCGTATCGTGTTTTACTATAGGAAAACGTGTGCTGTGTGTACACAGATCACGTCGGGTTGTTACGTTAAGCAAGGATAGTGAAGACGGTGATTTGAACATACGATCAAACGGGTGAAGAGCGAAGCATTGAAGCATCAGGCTACTGGCCGAATGTGATCAACACATCAGGCCACTGCCGCGTGGACGAATTCAATTTCTAAACTCAAGTACACTCAACGGATGTGGAATTGTTATGTTATCGCTATGATATCCGGCTCTGATGCTTTGCTCATTCGAATTCCCTTTCGGTGTTCTTCACTATTTGCTTGCATATTGTGTGTGTATCTGTTAGAAACGCCACAGAACTGCTAGCAGATCTTTGTTCATATTATAACCAAACAACTGCAAACTTAGGACATTTTTTTTATATAGACCTTATTCATCACCGCAACTCAATAAATTTCCCAAACATTTTTTCTCAACTCAATGAAAATGTTAATAATAGTTACCTAAGTCGATTGAGAATTGAAATCACTGGCAAACAGTTGGGAGTTTTTGATGATTGATCTCGTAGATCCATGATATCACTCCATCCTATCGAGCATGAGAACTCCTGAATAGACAGTACTTTTCACCGCATCCATCTCTCTGGGTGTTCAACTGACTTTTCCCGAAAAGTTGTTTTATTTCTAATCCGTGTTAGCCGAGTGAGTGCGAGCAGGTAACTGAATTGTATTAGAAATGGACAGCTGTCTAAACGTGAGAATGTTTCAAAATGAGAATCAAACAAGTAGGATGTTCTTAATCATTTGCACGGAGAATTCGCTCAACGGTGTTTTCAATGCGATGGTGTGATAGCAATTTCACTGATGCGTTTATTCACGATGTGGATAATACGGGAATTATAATTGTAACTAGAATGGTGGTAGGTCATTTGTCGATATGTGTTCCTTAGTCGCGCAGCAGCAGAATCCCCACAAGAAAACTACTCGTCTACCACGGTTGGTAGCTTCAACTCAACTTGGCTCATCGAATCATATTTGGTAACTGAACTTCAAGTCCAAGGTTGTGATCAACGACGTTGAGTGTGCGTATCCCATGAAGCCGATTCTTGGGGTGACATGGTGAAAATGGGTAGACCTCGCAGCGAACCGTCGCAGGTGGCCCTCGATTATTAAAACATAAAACTGCTTGATGAGGGTCCAAACGCTTGACAGCATCGTGCACAAGATCAAGTTGATGAAATCATGTTAGAAAATTTATTGTTTATGTGTGCTGAAGACATGTGGCGGCGAATGCATGTGATCAAACCCCTCGTTCCGTCGGATACATGGGCAACCCCTATAAACACACAAGCGACAGTTAGGCAAGAGGGGAAGCCGCTGGAACGGACAAATGATGTGTTGTTTGGTGCATTTTCAACCACCAGAAGATTGATCGCTCGCCACGCGCAGCAACCGAGGTGAGAATAAAGATAATAAAAATATAAACAAAAAGTTGGGTAGTCTGCAATTGGAGGTCCGTCGTTAGTTACCGGTAAAGAAATAGGAGTCTGTCTTTTTCGGAAGTTAAACGAAATAAAAAGTGACACTATTAAAAACAAATCAGATGGAATGTAAATTTGTTTAAAGGAATTATTGTGAAGATATATAATCCAAACTGCTATCACGTAACATAAAGTTCCGTGTCTATAGAACCATAATCATCCCGATTGTTCTATACGGATGCGAACCGTGGGCTCTCACAAATCGGGAAGAAAACAAATTTCGCGTATCCGAGAATAAAGTTTTAAGGGGTATCGTTGGAAGTATATATGACGAGTAGGCAGGATAATGGAGGAAACTCCTCAACCACGAATTGGAAGAGCTATACCGCAAACCTACAATAGTGAGAGTAATCAAGTCGCGAAGATTAAGATAGGCCGGACATGTAGCGCGAATGGGCAACGATAGGACCGTGCGTAGAATTCTTGACGGTAGACCAACGGGAATGAGACCGGTAGGACGGCCGCGACGGAGATGGGAGGACAATGTTAGGTTTCAAGTCGAGTCGGTGAGGTCATGAACTTCCGGGTTCCTATGGGCCAAGAAATAATAAAATAATAAATTGTGAAGATATATGGTGATCAAAATGATATGTTGAATGAAATGAAAAGTGACACTATTAAAAAAATAACAAAAGGAAAGGTAGCAATATTTAAATGGATTAAAATCAAAGTGACTAAAACTGGTAGGACGAAGAAAAACTAAGTTAAGTTCATATCATAAGTGTAAGTCTATCTCCTACACATAGACACATAGATTATTACCATACGTTAAAAAACAAAGCGCTTGCGAAGAGCCAGTAAGTTAATGTAAAAATGATACGTATAAAATAGAATTTAACATTTCATCATCATCGGCACTACAACCGGGATCCGGTCTTGGCCTTATTTAGCAAGTCCCGAGGCTTGTTAAATTTTCCATAATGATTTGTTTTTTTCCGGGCAAGGTCATTAGTCTTGCGCCAGAGGCTCACCGAAGAGGAATCGAACCACTGTCTCCCGCGTGACAGGCGGGTATACTAACCACTATACTATCGAGGAATTTAACATTTAGTCTTAGCTAAAATCTGTAACTGTATTGAAAGTAAATGTGGATGTAAAACCAAAATCAAAAAATCTTAAGTGTACATGATGCCTAAATAGTAATAAAAATAAAACAAACAAAAAAAAAAGAACGGAGAAGGGTGTTTTTTTTCTAAACTGTGGGAATGGCTATAATACTTGTCTTTTCTGTTATGTAAAATTCCTGTTCCGGGGTTGAGAAATAACTTAACTCGGATGTGTAAAATGAATATCAGGGATAAGAAAAGATAATATGCAAATAGATAAATACGTACGGGTCTCGCTCTCGGTCGGGTATAGCCCGTGGTGGACCGTCAGCTCTCATGTAATGAGACCCTCCCGGAGGTGGCGGTCCGCCGGCTGCATAGATTCGTGCATTCTCTAAACGACGACCTTCCCGTTCCTGCTCTTCAACAAATCGCTCTCGTTCTCGTTCTCTACGCTCGCGTTCTCGTTCCCTTTCACGTTCACGCTCCCGTTCGCGTTCTCGCTCTCGGTCAATGCGATCACGCTCAGCTTGTAGACGCTCCTGATTTTGTCGCTCTGCAAAACGTTGCTTTTGCATAATATCACGTTTATTTTGTTCGAAACGCCTTTGCAGATGCATATCGGCGATGTGCTGTTGCTGGCGGAAGTGTTGCTGTTGCTGTTGCTGTTGTTGCTGCTGCTGCTGTTGCTGCTGCTGTTGTTGCTGCTGTTGTTGCTGCTGTTGCTGTTGCTGTTGGTGTTGTTGATGTTGTTGATGTTGTTGATGTTGTTGGTGTTGTTGGTGCTGTTGGTGCTGTTGGTGTTGTTGATGCTGTTGTTGATGCTGTTGCTGTTGCTGATGCTGATGTTGCTGGTGTTGATGTTGTATCTGCATGGCTACATGGTCACGCGGAATTTGTGCAGGATGATAACGTATTTCGTGATGTGGGGGCGGCACGGGCTGATGATCTGTGATCTGTCGCTTTTCATCCTTTTGTGGGACTGGAAGCTGTGGTTGTTGTACAGCAACATCAACAAATGAGGAAAATGCTTCATGACCAGCTGAAAGATAAAACAGTAATTGAATTGTTAATATGAAAAACACCAAATGATATATAAGAGAGCACCAACCTGGAGGATAGTTATGTGGAATTGAGTGAATTCGATTAGGGGGCGCAGCTGGTGAAGGAGGTTTTGAACCAGTATTGTGACGCTGGATAACACCCTGTCGTTGTGGTGGAGGTGTTCGATGTGGACTGGGCGTACTGTGGATATAAGAATGTATTACGTATTCAGTTAAGGGACTTGACTTGTCTTACCTATTCACATGGTCGGCCGGCGAAGCGCGGCTTGAAGTGTAATCCGTTACTCTGCCACGATCTTTGTCGTAGTATATGAGAGCTGGTGATCCACTCAAGGCACTATTCCGAGGCGATGGTGTTTCCTTATCGCTCCGTGAAACGTTTCTTTGTTGTCCTTGCATTTGTTGTGATGTCATGTAATCGTGCATCACTATTTGTCGGGTACTTAGCACTGGTTGAGGCTGTTCCATTGTTGAGTACGGAGCGGGCCTTACATACTGCGCATTTACAAAACCTTGCGCCTGCGGACTAGACTGTTGAGAATGAGGAGGGATGATTTGTTGTTGCTGCTGTTGTTGCTGCTGCTGCTGCTGCTGTTGCTGTTGACTTCCAGAATTACCAGCCGACGCTTGTTGTGCTGGACTTTGTCGACTACTTTTATAATAGTCCAGAACTCGCTTGTTACTTTCTTGTAGATGGTGAGGAGGAATATGAATAGGTGTCCCCTGTGTGATAGACCCCAATTTGTTGTTTTCCGTACCGCTGCCAGATGGCGGTGTCTGTCGAAGGATTCCTTCAAATTTAGGGCTAAGTGTCGCACCTGCACTCCCCTGCACAATAATCTGTTGTTGGGCATTGTTTATCGGAGTTCCGTGGGTTATGGAACCTTTGGGACCTCCAGCGGCTGCAACAGCAGCCGCCGCTGCAGCCAATTGGCTAGGGCTTGGTGATTGCTGATGAGGATGACCTGGGTGATGTATTTGTGAAGTCAATTTCGGCGGCATTTTGTTTTTCGCAAGCCCGGACTGTTGTAGCTGTGCATGACTTAGGGGAGGCAATTGCTGTTGTTGCTGCTGTCTAGAAGAAGCCGATAGAGGCTGCTGCGATATTGATATTGGTACAGGTACTTGGGATACATAAAGCGAAGATGTTGGCGTAGATTTATTTACTGAACGGCCCAGATCAGCAGCTGCGGCAGAGGCGGCCACATGATGGAAAGGCATATAAGTTTGTGCTGATGAGACATCACAACCAGAACGAAATATCGACGTTGAATTGGTACCGACAACATGTTTGGAGACATGAATCTGTTGTTGATGCTGATGCTGTTGCTGTTGGGGTGGTTGTTGCTGTTGTTGTTGTGAATGTTGCGATTGTGGCTGTTGCTGCTGCTGTTGTTGTTGGTTTTGAGAGGAAGAACCGGTATCTCTTGAAGGTTTCTTAATTGAAAGATCTAACGTTTGTGGTTCAGGCTCATTCGAACGCTGTTGAATATTATAAATAATATCATCCTTTTCTCTAAGTTCATGTTGTTGTGCCTGAGGAATCTTGACTGGTGTTATTGTCGCAGCAATGCCATGTGGGTGAGCTATAATTTGTGGTGCCATATGCAGGTGCGAATTTACAACCGATAATGTTGCCAAATTATCTGCCACACTAGTTGACTGTCTAGAAGTAACCGCAACCGAAGTGGAGGAAGACTGCTGAAGCGACGACTGTAAGTTCGTTGTTGTTGAAATCGATGTTGCGGGTGACTGAGATGTACCTTGTGATGGTTGCGGTTGCTGTTGCGACGACTGCTGTTTAACAATAGACCCATCAGTACGAAATTCGCGCACAAATGTTACATCGCTATTAGTAATAACATTCTGTTGCTGAACACCGCCATTGTTGGTCTTGATTTGAGAATTTGAATTCTTCAATGGCGGTGCTTTAAGAGATCGTTCGATCACACTATATACAAAATCTTGAACATTAATCGATTGTTCATTAGGTCTCGGTGGACCATTGGCCTGCGGGTTTTGCTGCTGTTGCTGACTCCCACCTAATGTTGGTGGAACCATAACATTGTTCATTGATCCCCCTGTACTCAATATAACTTTGGGACTTTGTCGATTCGCAGGTGAGTTTTCGTTTTCTTCATCAGCAGTCTCTGTAGCAGAGCTATCATACTCTTCCGAAGCTTTTTGTTTCTTCGGTGCCTGTTGTGGTGGTAAAAGACGTTCATCAACCTTAGTCGACGATATTGTTGTCACACTACTTTCTAAAGCGCTTTGTTTTTGTTGATCATTCTGCACAATATTTGAATGATGTTCACGATTCTCTGGACTTTCTACAGATGCTGTATCACTTCCACCCTCGCGTTCATCGCATGATGAAGTACTTAAATCTGATTCATCACCGTCTGCTCGTCGTTCTTCATCGGTTAAATTCACATGTGGATCCAGTTTACGGCGAATTCTCATTAAACAAGCTGAACAGCAACGATTTGCGTTGTTTGGAATTTGAAATTCCTGAACAATGGGATCTCTTATCTCAGGAGATAATTCAAAAAGTCTAGATGGTATATTATGTAAACGTTTTGCACGGTCCTTGGAATTGGGACAGGTGGGCAGCGGGCAATTTGGATACCGATTGCGCACAGATTTACATTGACATGAATTACAAACCCTTGCTCCAGTGGGAATAGTCTCATCAGATATTCCATATTGTTGTCCACGACCCTTTTTAAGAGGTCGCGTGCGAGGACACGCTTCTGCTTTACAAACAAAGCACGGATTTAATTTTTCTGCAAAGTACAAAAAAAAAGGTCATTAGTAATGGGATTCATATAGGTTAGCAAGCATAATTTATTCAATGCTATTGTACAAAATATATTAGAGAAGAAAATCCTTTGTCAGAGAGAAGATAAATACAAGACTCTTAATAGACAATCATCCAGGAGTAGTAGGATCCGAATGGGGAGAATCCATAATAGATATTATAATGTGAAATGTAATGATATACAAATACGATGATTGCACAAAGCATGACATTAGAATCACCATAACTGCTGGCAAAGGAATCGTGCAACCCCATCACTTGAACGTCCTCTTGTGTACACACCGTTGATTATTAAGTGCGGTTTCACATTTAATAAGATTAAAAATATACCATTCTTTTCAGTATAAAAAAGTGCATTATTCTATGCTCCCTAGTATATATCGGATGTACCAATTAAACGAAAACTTTGAATATACAATATTAGCTAATTTGGATGGCTACAGTTTGGAGCTGTGGCCCCATAACCAAGGCTATAAAACAATAACTAGGATTAAGGAAATGTCTGTAATCAAAATAAACCACATTTTAATGTGAAAACCTGTGGGATTATTCATATTTACATGTGTGGACCATAACTCTTGCTACTAGTATGTAATGTAACATAATAACATCATTAACAAATTGGATATAAAATCTTCATATAGCGCCGAAGGCAGAACAATTCTTCTATTCGAAAAGTAATCATACTATCTATTCATATTTAACTTTATTTTTATAAAATAAACAATACGAATTAAGGTCTAAAAATGATGCACGCCCGCAAAAGGATTTTTGTATAACACATAACTGTCAAAGTACAGTGGATACCGAAAAAGATTAAAATACAATATGTGTTATGTAATTTTATTGTTCAAATACTTGATGGTAGTAAAATAAAATCTCAGACACACGCTGTTACAAATAGTAGTCCATAAATTGCCGTAAAACTTCCTTAGGTGGAAAACAAAGAACAGGAAGAGACAACGAGAGAAATTCTGAAAGATCAAACAAAAGCTAAAACCAGATACAGTCATGCGAACATTACCATCTGTGAAATTCCTACCATCGACAAAATCCTCGTTGTTTTATCAACGTGAAAGGCAAATCATCGCTCCCTGTTATTTGCCAAAGAATTTTGTGTCAAGTTGGCGCAATTAATCTCGTATACACGTTAATTAGTACCACTGGGAATTGCTTGTTGGAGGAACTGCTGTAAATGTATATACGGGAAAATGTGTTTGTTCAGCAGTCGAAGCAACAGCAGAAAAGATTTTCCCGGGAATCATGTAGTTGACGCCGCTAATGTAGGAGTACGGGGTTTGCGTTTACTATTAGCAGCAGAACAGTACGAGGCTCACTATCGATGGAGGAAAGTAAATTTCCAACTTTGCGGTTTTGATTTGAGTTTGCTTCTCGCTAGGTTTCTTGCTTATACATGGTCTTACATTTTGTGGAATAATTCCTTATCCAAACAGAGTGATGTCGGATGAATGGTTTAACATTTTTAATGACGGTAAAGGATTACCAAGTGTAAATTGAGTTATTAATTAGGCTAAGAATAGAATAGTAGCATGAGGCAAATAAGTTTCGCTGAACGATCACGAGCAAACAATCTGAATACTTTACTTAATCGACTGTAAAATGTGAAAGTTCTATGGTCCGTTTAAATTAAGTAACATTATCAAATGTAATTTAAGGATGTGGGTAATTTTCATAAGACGTTTGTACAGTGCCTTGAAAAATTATAGACTCAAACGTAAGTTTTCTTGGAATTAGTGAACTTGAACTTGTATGACTAGTTTTCTGACAAAATATTGTCAACCGACTACAACTCAGGGAAAACCCTTTAATGGCTCAATGCCACCGAGATGCCACCAAATAACTGTTGCAGTTCTCTTTGAAAAGTTGCAGGTTGTAACGCTCCGGGAACACTCGCGTGGGAAGGGAGTTCCACAGCTTCCCCGCTCTGTAACGGAACGAGTTCTGATGCAGGGATGTTGGTGCCGTCTGGAGATCAACCGCAAACCGGTGCGATCCGTCGGATTGTCTTGTGGGGCGCATATAAACCGAGTTGCGTGGAACAATACCACGAATCTCCGAAAAACAGTACCCGTGATAATATCTGTAAAACAGACAGAGGTCGGCTACGCGCCTTCTATGTAATAGCCGTTTTATTGAATTTGTATTTGTATTCTTTTCACAACATAAATTACAAGTGTATTCTCAAATATCAAGCAATTAAAATAAACAGCGTAACGATCTGATATAAACAATACACTGCCGTTCGTTCAGTGAATACAAGTTCTCTATCTTTTATTCCGACAGGATATTCAAGGAATGGCAACAATATCTACTTACATATTTCAATTTGTTTCGTTTCCCAATACGAGTATCCGTTAGGCTGTTACATAAAACCAAGCCAGGTAAAGGAATCGTTATATGGGCAATTCAGTTACATGTTTTTCTAGGAAGTCTTAACTCTAATTCCAATGTCCAGAAGAGGCTTCGCGAACAAGACACCGTAAGGCAAACTAATCTAATACTACACTTAAAACTTTATAAAGACTATAAAAAAATGTCGAAAGATTCGAGAGTAAATATCTTTAGCGGTAGAAGCGAATACACCAAAAATGTGTGAGCACTAGATACTAGTTTAATCCTTGAAGTAGCTGCTGTTTGTCTGCTGATCAACTGTGTTCCCTTGACTATACTAAGGCTGAGTTAAAGGAACCTACCGGCTAAATATATTTCTATAAAAAGAAGAACCACGGCTTGGTGCCGAACTTGAGTGCAAGGATTGTGATTAGTGGTACTGGTGAAATTGTGAACAATGAATTAATTAGTGGGTCAGTCTTTTATAAAGAATTTGTTCTTATGTCGCTTTAAAAGAAAGCAAGCGATAGACTATTATGAGTCTTATAGATAGGTTGCCTGAATATCAACGATTCACTCAAAGGACATGAGATTTATTGGAAGAGGCTTCTTCTCGATTGCCCGCTAAGATGCTCTGCATATAGAACTTGTCCATTGACGAGTACTGTGCATACTATCTGTACGGAACTTATACACTATTCCAAGTGCCGGATTGAAGAGTTCAAATGAGTTCTTGTACTTTGGATTATCCAACACTTGGGCACACCAACCGTCCAATGGAAAAACTTTGCATAGTTCCCACTTAAAATCTGAACGATCGGAGCCTTTAAAAGACTTTGGTGGAAAGTATACTAAGGAATTTGCCCAAATTTGCAACCAATAACGTTGCCAAGAAGCTACCGCAGGTTTTCGACCTTCTTTAAGAACTGTCTTCCTTCGCACACAACCTTGGAAGCTTAATGCTGCAGCGTTCATATCTGTGACTTCAGTATCCAAATGACAGACGGCACCTTCTGAGCTCTCTGTTGAAGTTGCATCTGTTGTATGGTGAGTCCCATTCTCCAGCACCGAATCGTCTAATAGATGACGGGGTTGATTTGATGAATTGAGATCTTGCCGAAAATGTTTGAGCCCAAGCTTCGACATTTCCGATGGCCTGGAATGAATTTCGTTCCATTGGTTATGCGCACAGATCCGATTGTTTTCGCAGGTGAGAGGTTCAAACACGCTAAAGCGGGAGCCACTGAGTCAACGTTGAATGACTCTTTAGAGCTATATGATGACGAACTTGGCCCTGATAATGAAGGCTCCAATTTGAGAGATTTCTTGTACTGATCTTCTTCGAAGATATTTTGTAGCTACTCAATGTATCTGATGGATTGTAGGTATTTTTTGTATAGATTCGATCGGTATCAGATTTGTGTAATCCGACTGTTGATAATTAGACTCCACTCGTAAAATATTGTTCATTTTATTACGGCACTGTTCGGGCTCCAAACCGCCGAGATGTGGGTGATCCAAGTCAATGTAAATTAAATCGGTGAGGAAAAGTCCCAAGTAGGGTAATACAAGGTAGGCGTAGACTTTCAATATATTCACGAAGATTCTGCCAGTTATTTTGATCGCTAAAAATATCATATATATTGTTTATCCTTCTTCGTCAAACTTGACCATGTCTTCTTCAAGCGAAATATACTGGCGCTTTGCATCGCGGAGACTACAGCGAATAGGGTGTGCAAATTGTTGAGTTCATACAGCCTTTTAGCGACCTTTATGAAATGCGTCAAGATTTCGGCTGTAGTCCCGACGTCAGCGCCGAGTCCCCAATCAGGCGGGTCGCTCGTCTCTGTATACTCTCAAGTAGGTCAAGGGTATGCTTAGGAGCCGAGCTCTAGACATGAGAGTAATATTCGAGCGCGGGTCTAATTTGGTATTTATACAGAAAAAGAAGTTGGGCCGGAGTAAAATATTTCTTGGCTCTAAAAAGATAGCTCAGTTTTCCTGAGGCTGACCTGGCGATGCTCGACACGTGTTTATGCCATGATACATTCCCACAGACCGTGACGCCGAGCAATTTCAAACTTTCCCCAGCCTCGAGGGCCCGGCCATTCATCATCAGCTGGGGAACAGATTATCCACTTTTCTTTGAGAATGTTGTATATTGTCTTCGCTGCATTGAAGTCGACGAGATTGGCCCTTCCCCACTGCAGGCCCTTATCTAGATCCTGATTCAGAGAGTTAATCTGTCTACATCTCAGCTGATGCGACGCAGATGCACCAATCGGCCGAACACTCGAAAAGGAGGAAACAAGCGTACTATCATCCGCAAAACTGAACACTTTGTTATCCGCTGTCATTTATATCATTTATGCATCATCAAATACATACAAATCATTTATGTGAAGCAAAAACATGGTCAAAATGAAACCTTGAGGCACCCCCAAATTAACAGGATACAGATCCGAACACTCGCCGTCTACAACAACCCGGATCGATCGATTTTCAAGGAAGCTCTTCGCCCAGTCGCAAAGCTATTGGAAAAGTCCATATGAACGGCATTTGCTCAGCAATGTCCCGTGCCAGACACGGTCAAAAGCCTTAGAGATATCCAATGCTACCGTCCTTGACTCACCATGCCCCTCAATCGCAGATGTCCATATATCAGTTATAAGTGTCAAAAGGTCTCCTGTGGACCGCCTGCCACGGAATCCGTATTGACGGTCATTCAGGAGTCCGTTACACTCCAAATACTTAACTAACTCTGTATTGATGACTTTTCCATTACCTTAGATAAAATAGACAGTAATGCTATCGGAAGGTAATTTTGTGGGAGACACTTTTTTCCCGTCTTTGGGATTGGCTGAACTCGAGCGATTATCCAGCAAGCAGGAAGGGTCCTCCGTGCATAAGATAAGGGGAAGAGCCTGGCAAGAACCGATCACTTCTGGGATACGGTTTTTAAGGACTATTGCTGGTATTCCGTCCAGGCCGGTTGCCTTCCTAAAATCCAGTTCACGTAGAATGTGTCGAAGAGTACGCGGTCGAAATCTCATATCCCGCATGGAAGACCGTACCAGCGAGATCACAGGTGGCTCCAAAAGGCCAGGATTGAGGTTTGAATTCGCGAAAAATAAATTCACGAACACATTAGCTTTATACTTTGAACCTGTGACTAACGTCCCACTATCTATCACCAACGAAGGGAAAGAGGAGGATGCGAAGTTACCGCTGACAGCTTTTGCCATTGACCAGAAGGAGCGTGAACCAGCCGGGCACCGAAGAAGTTTATTGATCACTCTGTCGTTGTGAGCTGCCTTCGTGGTATCAATCGCCTGGTTGCACGCGTTTCTGATTCTAACAAAATTCGTTCTGTTAACATCGGTGGGATTGGAGCGCCATTACTTAAAAGCTCTACTTGTTGCCGCTGTAATCTGCTCGCAGTTTTTGTCAAACCACGGTTTACCGGATGAACTTCGTTTGATGGAATGTGGAATATACATCTCTATCCCCAGAAGAATAATTTCTGATACCGACTTCGCGCAAGCGTTAACATCGGAGTCTCCGAAGCACACCTCCGACCAAGGAAAGGATGCGAAGAAATCTCGCAAATAGTCCCAGTTAGCAGCCACATACCTCCATACATGGCGAAGCTGCCTATGCCGGTTATTCGCTTGATATGCAAGTGCTTGCGCGGCAGATACCAAGCAGTAATCTGAGTTTCCCAGTGGCGCGGAAACCTCTACGGAATAAATACTCGGTTCGGATGTCAAAAACAGATCCAGGGTGTTCGCATAATCGCCTCGGGCATCCGGCACTCGCGTTGGTTCCTCCACGGGTTGAGTCAAGTTGTGGCCAACAGCAAACATCTCCGCCAGCCACCCGGCTTCATCGGTTCTGTTAGAATGTACCAATCAGCCGGAATTTTGCACATTAAAATCGCCAAGGACAATGGAAAAGATGAAATGCAAGTGGTTGTGCGACAGATACCAAGCAGTGATCTGAGTTTCCCCGTGGGGCAGAAATCTCCACGGTATAAATACTCGGTTCGGATGTCAAAACAGATCTAGGATGTTCGGATAATCGCCTCGGGCATCCGACACTCGCGTTGGTTCCTCCACGAGTTGAGTCAAATTGTGGCTAACAGCAAACATCTCCGCCAGCCTCCCAGCCTCGTCGGTTTTGTTAGAATGTACTAACCAATCGGAATTGTGCACATTAAATCACCAAGGACGACAATTTCAGAAGCTGGGTGGTTGATCCGTATCCAGTCGACGACATGTGAAAGACGGTCGAAAAATATCGCCGATCGATCGTCATTCGGGAAGCGGTAAAGACAACAAAGAAATTTAACAGAGTTCCTCAGCACGACCCTCAACCACATGATGTCCATTTTATTGGGCTCCAACGCCTCCATCCTCTGGCAAGCCAGATCGGACCGCGCGAAAACGCAGACTCCGCAGGCGGAATCTCGAATGTAAATCGTGTCCTGAGCAACGAAGATATGTCGAATCAGTCGACGAATCGGCCTGGGTCTCAGTTAGGGCAAGGATATCAGGTTTCGTTGTTTGCAAATATTGGTGGACGGCGTTTACATTCGTATTGGTGAAACCGATGCCCCTAATGTTACAAAATGCAGTCACCAGTCGAACGTGGGCAGTGCCTCGAGAGCGAGCCCGGTTATGCGATGACGAACCTCTTAAAGTTCGGTTATTTATCATTACCCTGACATATTTATTTCCAAATTGAAGATTTTTATGTTTCTTTCAATTTAATAAAAATAATGAAGATGGAATTAAAAAAAGTTTTATTCGTACACTAAATTGGACTAAGAGTCACAAAGTTACATACTATAAATCTTAAAATATATAATCTTTAAAACACGGGTCATTTAAGGCCTAGTGGTAGAAATAAGTATATATTGTTAAACAGAACATGCCAATAAACTTAATAACAAAATTACGTAGTAAGCCACAGTTACGGTGGAAATTTTTTTTGTGTTAACATTACTCTAAAATTGGAGGTACCCACTTACAACAACTCAATCAAATAATTAAGTAATGACCTTCTTGTTCTTCTTCTGGCAGGTAATTATAACAAGTTCCATCAATAGTCGTTTAAATATTTGCCTTCAATGAGTGCGATGAGACGATTAGCTATGATTTGACATATTTAATTATAACTCAACAACTCTAACTCTTGTTGGGGCGTTTCAATATGCCTACAAAGTACTTTCAATTTTTCTTGTTCCATTTCATTTTACCACAATCATAAAATAAATCAACATATGAAAAGTAAAGAACTTTCACATCACCGAACTGGCAAAGACAAAAACACAAGAAATGTAATCAACAGCTAACAAGGTTTATATTTACACATCACAAGACTTTATTAATATTTCACTGCGAAATTAGCTAATTAACTGCTACAGGGTGCAGTGCCATAGCATATCACCTAACATCCCCAATGAACACCCTTCTTCAACATTCACAACCAACCGAAATAGAATTAACAATCTTTTTTTGTTGTCCTTCTTTGTTGTACCTCCTGTTTATCGGGCATACTGTGGCTGACAACAACAAGTGGTCGAAAAGCTAAGCGAAAACCTTTTTCAGTATCTATTTTACTTGTCAGAGGCGAGCGTTTAAGAAACAAACCAAGAGGATGTTTACCCCTCTACTGAATCCCGAATACTGCACACTCAAATTTTCTCAAACCCATTATTTGTGTTAGCTGCCGCACAGCGCAGAGGATCACTGAAAGAGGACCGTTCATTGAGTATAATACCAGAGTAATTTTAAAAATTCACCAAACAGCATTTTTAATAATTCTATTTGCTAAATTAAACCCGAACCCTGGGGGTGGATAGCTTTGCACTCGAGCAGCGGTCTATACGGACAATAAAAAGGAATCAAAAACAATTACTTTATAATCGTTCAAAAAGATGCGGGAAGGTAGTCCAAGTGGAGATTGTAAATTCGACATGAATTCGCTAACTATAAAAACAAACAAAAATAAACCCCCCCTTCTACAAGAACAATATACCATATACTACAATAATGCGAAAATATTATTATAACAATAAATTATCAACGAACCCCAACAACTTAGTTGGTTCGATGCGTGTGGATTTTATAAGTGGCGAACAAATAAAAAGGCAGCAAATGCAAAGAGATATTTCTAACCGGAAAACCAAAAAGAATTAAAAGGAATAGATAATTCCCATTTTCTTTATAGTCCTTTGACGTAGGTTTGCATTGTGAGCTACGTGAAAGGGATTCTTTTTTCTTTCTTTCCATTGAATAGAGAAATGACGAGGAGGCTATATCCTCCGTAGGAATGCGCCGTCCTGGGAAATTAATCTCGACTTGTGGCAGTACAAACAAAAAGTCAGCAAATTAAAAAAAAAAAAAGAGCTCCAAGGTAAAAACAAGAGAAATGATTTCAATTAAATTTGTTTTAATGACAATTAGATTGTTGGCAGGATTTATTGTAGCAATGTTTTTTTTTTCTTTTAAAGAAAAATGCACTACAGTCAAATTTGGCACAGATATGTTACTTACTGCAAGGCCTACATAAGACTGTTATTCTAAGCTCTTACGTCGGGCGTAAAACATTGATTTCAATTGTTAAATCCTCCCAACTATCGACAACAATCGTTTTGGGATAAATGTATTATTTATCATATCCGATTTTCTGTTAAGCTGTTCAGCATTTTTGCATAAAAAGTATCTGGAATTTGTCACTTTACTGAACTGCTTAAAAGGAATTGGTAAACATTTTTTTGTCAAGTTGGTAGGACCTACCTTAATTACAAAGTCAAATGTCTTTTAACTAGTTTGTTTCGAAATAGGTCAACATCAGAATTGCTCTGCTTACTATTATTAATTTTACTTAATTGTCTTGCAAAATGACCATCGAAAATATATCTCTGAAGAGATGTATTCTCGGTACGTTGATTTCATAAATCACATCCCAACCCGTGACGAAACATGGGTCAATGAATACGAACACAACGGCCCAACAATTAATCGAATGCCGCATGGAACAGATCTCTTGTGACTTGACCATAAAATAAAATTGAACGTATTCTTAACCCTTCCAAGATAGGGACGTTTTTTGTCATCCTTAAATGATAGGGTCGACCGACTCCTTAAAAAGTAACTAAAAGTGCTAAAAAAAAAGAACAAATTCATGTTGCTTCATTAAGTATCCTTTACTACATAATTAAAACATCCCGTCAAGTAGTGAACCAATGCATGCCGCGACATCCTGAGAAAGGTTGGCGCAAGGTTAATAACATTGCCCGTAAAAACGAATTCTTATGGCAAATTTAACAAGCCTCGGATATGGACCGGATACACGACGACGACCACGGAAACAAAAATAGCTAAACGATTTCAGAATTTTCTCATGGAACGTCCGCTCACTATACAGAGCTCGAGCTGAACAGCAGCTATCCGATGCCCTGTCCGAATATAAGGCTGACATAATAGCATTACAAGAAATAAGATGGACGGGGAGTGGTGCTATTCAAAGAAACGAGTATGGCATTTATTACAGCTGTCATCCAAAACACCATGTGCTCGGGGTAGGCTTTCTAGTCAGCGAAAAACTGAAGCCTGCCATTATCGGCTTTAATGCAAAAAAGCAAAAGCCTACGCACTCTTCGCGTGCGAGGCAAGTTTAAGAACATAAGCCTCATAAACGTTCACGGACCTACAGAGGAGTCCCCTGACTACGAAAAAGAAGAATACTACCAGAACGTCGAACCGGCCCTTAGTGCCTGCCCAAGATACGATGTGAAAAACGTTCTTTGTGATTTGCATGCGAAAATAGGTCGGGAGCCGGTTTTCAGACACTACACGGGTTCCCATAATTTGTATGAGAACACTAATGACAATGGACCGGAAGTCATCAAACTGGCAACATCAAAGAACTTGGTCGTTGCGATTACCAGGTTTCCGCGTAAAGATATCCACAAAGCCACCTGGGTATCACCTGATGGGGCCACTCGCAACCAAATTGAACACGTGTTGATAGATAGCCTGATGACGGCACGAACGTACCGAGGTGCCAGCGTCGACTCGGATCACTATCTTGTTGATACAGTTTTCCTAACGCGGATTGCCTTACGGAGACGTATTGCATCCGCGGATCAGGTTCGAATCAACACGTCTGCCTTACGCAATGAGAATACCAGTAACACCTTTGGTCATGCGCTAGGACTCGCCCTCGGAGAGCTCGACGAAGGGAAAGTAAGTCCTGGGGCCAGAATGCCTGGCGTAGAAGAGAAATGGACACCCCCTAAGAATACTGTCATTTGTACTGCTAACTCCATCTTAGGCAGTAGTCGTAGAGATCAGAGCGACTGGTTTGATGATGAGTGCAAACTAGCGACTGAACGTAAGAATGCTGCGTACCGGACAATGCAGCAGTCTCATAGGTCGCGGGTGCGCGGGGAGAAATACAAAGAGCTCAGAAGATCTGAAAAAAGACTTCCCAGACAAAAGAAAAGTGCCTGGGAAAAAACCTTGTCTGTGAAATAGAGAAAAGTAGAGAGCGAGGTCCGCACTAGGCGCGGAAGTTCTACCAAATAATCCGCAGTATGACGCGTACACACCACGCTGCACTTATTGCAAGGATAAAGAGGGTAATCTGATCAACGATCCTGAAGGCATTCTGGAGCGATGGGAAATGTACTGCAATGAATTGCTAATGAGGCAGCTCACAGAAGAATTGGAGGCTCCACCAATACAAGATCAAGACCAAATGCTGCCGTCACCAAGCATTGAGAAAACATTAAAAGCCATAAGACAGCTCAAATCAAATAAAGCCCCTGGAGCTGATGGCATACCAGCTGAGCTGATCAAACAAGGAGGGACAGCGTTACATCACGCAATTCATGAGATCGTGGTGCACGTATGGGAGCAAGAGGAGATGCCGGAAGATTGGCGTCGTTGTATAATTTGCCCCATACATAAGAAGGGAGATATCACACTGTGCAGCAACTATAGGGGTATAACATTGCTGAGTACTCTCATATAAGATACTCTCCTCTATCCTACAAGATCGGATAGCCCCATACGCTAAAGCCATCATTGGTCAATATCGGTGTGGCTTCATCCCAGGCAAATCAGCGATTGATATTTCACCCTTAGGCACGTCATGGAAAAATGTCTGGAATTTAAGACTCCATTATATCATCTATTTATAGACTTTAAGGCCGACTGCGACAGCATAGCCAGAGTAGAACTATATAATGCCATGGGAGAGTTCGGCATTCTTAACAAATTGATATGACTTTGTATGTTGACCATGATCAACGTAACTAGTCAAGTAAAAATAGCGAGATTGCTGTCCAAACCAATAAACTTCTTTAATGGACTCCGACAAGGGGACGGTCTGGCCTGCCTCCTCTTCAACCTGGCGTTGGAGAAAACAATCCGTGACTCTGGCGTTACAACTAGAGGGACTATTGTCACCAAGTCCAGCTAGATACTTGCCTACGCAGATGACATCGACATCATCGGTAGATCCGATTCGGCTGTACAGGACTCCGTCACCCAGTTCGAGCAGGCAGCACAAAAACTGGGACTGCACAGTAATGAGGGAATAACTAAGTACATGGTGGCAACTTCTGCGAAGAAAAGACCTAACGTTGGTCAAACTATCAGGGTAGTGGAGCACGAATTTGAAGTAGTGCAATCCTTTAACTACCTTGCGTCAATAGTATCAGCCGATAACAATATGGAAGAAGAAATACGTGAACGGCTGATCAAATCCAACAAAGCCTACTATGGTCTATCAAGGCTCTTTAAATCCCGAAATTTATCCAGAATATCCCAGCTACTACTGTACAAGACCATGGTCTTACCAGTACTCATGTATGGATCCGAGACCTGGATGCTCAATAAAGGGCACTCCACACTCTTAGCCGCGTTCGAGAGGAAGGTCTTAAGGAGAATTGTTGGCCCCGTATGTGAGGGAGGACGATTCCGGAGACGCTACAACCATGAATTGTACGCAATCTTTTTTTTTTTTTTTACACTAAGGCGCACATAAAAGGGGATTTTGAAGTACCCTTAAATCTACCTTGAAGCTAATATTGTAAGAAAAATCAAGGGCGGTAGACTCCGGTGGGCGCGACACCTAGCTCGAATGAGCGAAGAGGAGTCTGCCCGGAAAGTCCTTTGTAGTGGGATATATGGAAGGAGACAGCGCGACAGACCTTGTCCGCGATGGAGGGATGGCGTAGACCAGGACGCCCAGAGCGTGGGAGTGACAAACTGGATGACATCGGCTCGAAATCGGGACCGGTGGAGAGATTTGTTAAATCAGGCCAAGACCGGATCCCGGTTGTAGTGCCGATGATGATGATGATTCTTCAATAACAAGGTCACCCAAAACTTTGGTTACCTATACCGTTAAGAATTATTCCTTATTTTTTTACCCTTCCTCGTGTTACTAACTTAAACCACATCTCTCCATCGCCAACATTATATTCTTCTATATCGAAAGTTGTCATTTTCATATTTCATATATATTTTAAAATAAATTTAGAAATTGTTTCGATTGAATCACACTTCATTTAGAAGCGCACTAAATAAATTATTCATCACGCGGACACGTGTAAAAGTGCTCAATTCGCATAAATTTATACTGCAGTTTAGTGTGCAAAAACTCCCAAGAACACGGATAAACCATATTCAGTATTTTTGTGCCTCTGATTTCGAATATATAAACACACAGTATTTTATTAATTAAAAAATGTAATTAAGCTTATTCCTGCACAACGACAGTTGACGATATGATGTGATGATCCTCCAAGACTCACAATGTGAAGCTGAATAATAAAAAATGTACACAAAATGAAATGTGCATGTGTTATAGATGCAGATATATGTTGAATAAAAAATTCATCATAATCACTTTACTGAAAAATTGAATTGGTGGCGTTATATCATCGTACGTCCACTTGTGAAGGATAACGCAAGCAGGAAGGCAGCGTTGTGTAAATTACTTGGATCAGCGAACCCAATGCTCGATGATATAAATTAATTAATTGACTTGAGATGAGTGTATTACAAGAGTCAATAAACAGTCAATCACAAAATGTAATTCAAATTCAGTTTACATCAGCGGAAAACTATCGCGTTATGTTGGTCTCACCATCCCAATTCACAAGTTCAGAATTCACATTCATATTGTTACGATTAACCTGTGTTCGTTAAATACGTAATCGACCGACCATACATGGCAATAAAAATATAATTGGCGGTCAATATTAATAACGCAATTGTATATGGGCAATTGCAATCGCCCTTAGTGGTGCTGTACACGTCCACACCCATCCAACCCTTACAGGGGAATACTTTTGTGTTTTTCTCTCTGTAAATGATTTCGCTTTTGAAAATTCTAATTTGAAAATTTTATGCCAACTGACCATGATCTAAAAGCACTCTCTAGAGCATTCAAAGGGTGATTTTGTCAGGTTGTAGAGAGAGGCATGTCCGTACATTCATCCATCTCTAAGGATTTGAAAAGTTCAGCATATTTTCAAATAACCAAACACAATTCGTTCTGTTGTCTGTCCAACATGTCATTCTTCTTCTCGTCTTTGCTACAGCAGCAAACGACAAAAGGATGCTCCGAGTTTATCTATTCAACATGGATGGACGATATCTAACCAATGCCCCAACCCCATCATCTCCCCTCGCTCTGCTTCTCTTCAGACAAGGGCTTACAAAAATGAAATTGGCGGAAAAGCCGATTCAAAATGTTTTGTGTGAAGGGATTTAGTCGGACTAAAAACAATTACTACCTCCATTTACACAATGAAGCGGAATCATCGAGGACCGTGGTTTCAGGGAATTGCATGATGTTACTGGCAGGGGAATGATGGTATCGCCTAAGCACATCACGTTTTGATAACGTATTAGTTTCAAATGCCTTTTGTAATGGAACACAAACTGACATTCCTCGGCTAGCCGACGGCACACCAGAAGTTAAGGTTATTAATTTGTTTATTGTAATTTCAGTAATTGCAATGACGGGTATTCTGGTATGACCATCGAGCAATGATGGCGTTTCACTCCTATACCAATCGGATTTTTATCCAAATTAATTTAAATGCCCTTACACCTGATGTATAGTACATTTGCGTTTTTATTTACAGGGCACGATAATTTGCAATTGACATAAAGAGATCACTCAACTTCAAATGACCTCATTACATAATTTACCTTCTTTTTGTTTGTGAAGAGTGTGAAAAACGTAATTGATATGTGTTGTGTAGAGAAATTATCTTTGCAACATGAATTACCTAATTAATGGACTCATCCCCCTCGTTTGAAAAGGTTTCCATTTAATTTTGCTTTCCAAATTATAAATATCTATTCGGACAGTTTCTATTTATGGTCTCTCCCTCTTAAGTATTTTTGAAAATCATTTCATAAATAAGAATAAATAAATAAATATGTCTTTCATTTCATAAAATAGTATAAACAAAAAATTAAAGACTTCTTTATGTGTTTAGAATACCGTGTTAAAATTATAAGTATCTATACGACATTATGTGGCGCAAAGCTAATAACCTTGCCCGTAAACATAAATTATTATGGAAAATTTAACAAGCCTCGAGACTTGCTAAATAAGGCTAAGGCCGGATCCCGGTTGTAGTGCGAAGATGATGATGATACGACATTATGAGAGCAAAGACATTTTTTATATTTAAAACTTTAACCGCGTTTTTACCGAAATGAGAAACTTGCAGCGATCACCGAACACATTCTTCTTCGTCGCCCTACATGTTGAAGAATTGTTTTCGTTAATATGTCTTTTATGTGTTGAGACTGTTCCAGTTCTCAAAAATAAAAAAATAAATGTATATCCTAGAGGAAATATCCCTCAGGAAAAAATGTTTTTTTCATTATTATTTTAAACAAATTGTCAAAACCACCAAAAACCGATTCTTTGTTCTGAAATTATCCCAACTCGTAGTGCCGAAGTTTGCCTTGAAAATGACACAAACTTTCTTCGGTTATGTGTCGTAGATATCGAGCTATCACGGGCACAGGGTCGCATTACAAAAAAATGATTTAACTTGGCCCACTCCTTGAGCGAACAGATTTTTTTTTACACTAACGCGCGCACCAAAGGGATTTTGAAGTACCCTTAAATGTCAGAGCACAGTGCGAGCGGATGGAGAGGAAGTGGATAAGGAAAGGAGGTGTCGATGTATATTGGTCTTGAATGTCTGGACATCACAACGGCCAGGAAACACATGATCAGGCAGAATATTCCACATTCGTGTGGTTCGGCTAGAGGATGACTCTCTATGTTTATTTGTCCGTCTGAAGTCCACTTTCAACGTGAACTGATGCGCATTCACAGATTAATGGGCATCATGGAAAAACGTCTGAGGGGCGGAACACATTCAGCAAGGTCAGTTGAGCAACGACCGTGGTAATACCTATAGAAAAGAGATAGGCATGATACGAGGGTTGCCTCTTATGTTTCGGGATTTGGCAACCCTAGTGTTGCAATCCGGCAATTGACAGCTCTGTCGTAAAGTTGGACATTTTTGAGGTTATACGCACTCAGAACGTTTTGACATACGAGCGCTATTTGTGTTGTTTACAGTAACTTAAAAGATTCATCTCGGCCCAAAAATGGAATTAAATCGTCAACATTTTCGTGCGATTATTTTTTACAACTTTCGGCGTGGATTAACTCAGCAACAGTGCATGGATGAACTTAATTCAATTTTTGGCGATGAAGCTCCATCAAGGACCAGTGTTTATCGATGGTATGGTGAATTCAATCGTGGTCGTAGTTCACTCCAAGATGAATTTCGTGAAGGTCGTCCAAAATCAGTTGTTGTTCCAAAAACCATTGATGCTGTGCGCGAACTGATATTGGAAGATCGTCATGTGACCAATCGTGAGATTGAGACAACCTTAGGCGTTAGTGGGACCAGCATACATTCAATATTGCATAAACATTTGACTGTCAAAAAATTTTGTTCGCGTTGGATCCCACACAATTTGTCAATCGCCCAAAAAAAGGCTCGTGTCAATTGGTCGAAAGAAATGCTCAAAAAATACGCTCGCGGTGCTTCGAAACACGTCTATGACATCGTGACAGGTGATGAATCGTGGATTTACGCGTATGAGCCCGAAAGTAAACAGCAGTTGACTGTCTGGGTGTTTCAAGATGAGCCAAATCCAACAAAAGTTGTTCGCGCACGAAGCACTTCCAAGCAAATGGTCGCCTGCTTTTTCGGAAAAACTGGACATGTCGCAACCGTACCACTAGAACAACGCAGAACAGTCAATTCTGAGTGGTACACAACCATTTGTTTGCCAGTTGTCTTCCAAGAAATCAGGAAAACCAACCGCCGAAGGCGGATCGCTCTTCACCACGACAATGCGAGCTCTCACACATCGGCTGCGACAACTGCATTTTTGAGCACCCAAAACATCGATTTGATGGGTCATCCGCCGTATAGTCCTGACTTGGCACCGAATGACTTCTTTTTATTCCCGTACGTAAAAAACAAACTGAGAAGTCAACGTTTTTCGGCACCTGAAGAAGCGGTTGCTGCATTCAGAATGCATGTGTTGGAGATACCTCAATCAGAGTGGCAAAAATGCTTCGACAATTGGTTCAAACGCATGCAAAAGTGTATAGATCTTCATGGGGAATATTTTGAAAAACAATAAAGTGATTTTCGATGATCAATATTTGTTTTTGTTCTCTAATCCCGAAATATAAAAGGCAACCCTCGTACGTTGCGCCTGTGTTCTAAGGGCGGAATTACTCGACTTACGGCTGGGTCCCCAATAAGTTTCACTGCTCGTTTTTGCATCCTATTGAGCACGTGTAGTGCAGTTTTGGATGCGCCTGACCAAATATGGAAGTTGAACTCCATTTTTGGAGGATATACGCTTTGTAAATAGTGGCCAGGTTGGATGGAGTGAAGTATCTTTTGCATCTCTTAAGGAATCCCATACATTTGGCTGCACTTTTCGCAGCTTCAAATATGTAGTCATTCCAGTTGAGTCGAATTAATTCGTGCCGGGGATTGATAATTTCTTGGCTTCGTCGATGCAAGTGCCGTTCATAGACAGTATATTTACTTTGGGGTACACCTTTGAAGACAAGAGGCAGCACTGAGTTTTTAAGGCATTGAATTCTACTCGGTTAAATAATCCCCACTGATATATCTTGTTGAGGTCTGAATTCAATGTATCAAGCATAAGCTGCTGGTTGGAAGTGACGTTCGAAGATTTTGGACGAGAGAAACTCAACGTGCTATCATCAGCAAACGAGTAAATTGGGTTGTGAGTAATTGACAAGATATCATTTATAAAGATGAGGAAGAGAGTGGGTGAGAGTACCGAACCCTGGGGAACACCTGCATTAATTTGATGGGAGACAGATTTGACACCATCAGGAACCACTTGGATTGAACGGCCAGAAAGATAGTCTCTTATCCATTGGATCAGTGACTAATCCACTCCATATGAATGCAATTTTGACAAAATGGCTGGATGCCAAACTCTGTCGAAGGCTTTTGAAATATCCAATGCGACTACCTTGTTTTCACCGAGGTAGTGGATGGAATGGCTCCACTTTTCGGTAAGGTACGCCAACAGATCTCCTGTGGACCTGTTGCTACGAAATCCATATTGGCGGTCATTGAGGACGTCATTTGATTTCATATATTTCGAAAGTAGACGGTTGATAAGTGATTCCATTGCCTTGGAGAGAATAGAAATTAGTGCTATGGGTCGATAAGAAGAAAGGTATGATTTGTCACCCTTTTTGGGAATTGGTTAAATGTTCGCTGACTTCCATTTACTTGGGAAGCGACCAGTAGAATAAGACAAATGGAAGAGTTTCCGCAGTGGTTTGGCGAGTGAAGAGGAACATCTCTTCAAGAGGATTGGGGGAATGCCATCCGGACCAGCGGATTTGTGCGCGTTTACCTCTTTGAGTGCGCGGGCAACAGTACGCGTTCGGAAACGAATCTGGCTCATGGTGCGCTGTTTATGCTCAAGTTAAAGTGGAACTGATGTGGTATCAGGCAGCGTTGAGTTGGCTGCAAAAGGTGAAACAAGTAGATTCGCTTTCTCTATTGCACTGATGACTGGTCTGTCGTCGTCTATAAGCAAAAGTATGGGTGAGGAGACCGAGTTTTGCACGTTTTTCACGAATGCTCAGAAGCTTCTACTACCTGTCGGAGAGTGTAGTATTTTTTGCCTCGCTCTGTGATCATGCAAGAACTTTGCGCGTTGAATGTGCGCATTGCAGTCATTTCTAGCTCTCTTGAATCTTCTCCGATTTTTTTCACTACTGTTTGATTTATACAACCAGAAGCTTAACTCTTTAGCCTTAATGGCTTCTCTGCACCCGGAATCGAACCACATGTCTCTTATGGGTTTGATACCCTATACCCTGTGTGGAATAAAGGATCACATACCGAGTAGAATCGTGCCTGTCAATGTGTCCGCTATAATGTCAGCATTGTTATTACGGAAAAATAATAAGAAATTTAAATTCCCAAAAATGTAGTTGGATTTCTCGTAGAGCCATACTGTTCTTTTGGGAGTTTTTTCATTGACCTTTTTAGTTAATCCTCTCGTAAAACCACGCTGTTTTTTTGGAAGTTTTCTCGTTGCTGTTGGTTAGAGGAAATTTATCGGACATGACACACTGGTCTGAACTCCCCTGTGTCCATCTTTGTTATTCATATTTAACATCCAAGGTTTCTTTGTATTTAACTCTTTCAGAGTTTTCTTCAGTCTGAACTGCCCAAAGGCCGAGATATTTTTATTGTGTATTTATTAAGGTGAGAGGTGAGGAAAGGACGAGTGCGTTGGTGGAATTATCATCAATGTCTAATGCCCATGAGGGCTCATTGACGACTTGAGTTAAACTATTTAAATCAGCAAAGAGCTGGACATACTGACCTTCAGGTGTTGGGCGTCCGTAGTGGCGAAGCCACTGAGAGTTATCCACATTTAAATCACCCGCAATAACAATTTCAGTGTGCGGATACAGGATCAAAATCCTACCGATAAAATCAAATAATAGGCCATGCAATTCGTTAAAGAATGCGTTTCTATCCAAGTTTGTGCTTCTATAAAGACAGCAGTAATGTATGACATGCTTCCGAACATTAAGTTATAACCACGAGGAATTAAATTCTGGATTGGAGCAGAGCCCATACTGTGACAGATGCTGATAAGCAATATCACTTCGTATGTTTGAGGCTAGAACACGACGTGGGAACAACAGAAGCCCTAAGTTATAATCAGGTAGATTGAGTTCGGTATTATATGTACCTGCCGCCTCAATGGCGGAGTTGATAAGGAGGTTGTGTCTTGCGTTTGATTGTGCAAACGTATGTTCAACTGACGACTCTTGCTATTGCGCAGTTTGGTACAATTACTGAATGATAGGTAGGATCCCAAAGCCCAGCCGTCCGGTGAAATACCACCCCATTAAGCTATAGGCTTCACCAAATGGTTGGGAAAAATCCTTGACCATCTTCCCGAGCTTGGCTAATGGACCCGGTCGAGAAAAAATAGCATCCCAATGCGCTGACTCAGCGCACAGGTTCGCCTTTGCTGGAAGAAGTAAAATTAAAAAAAAAAAACATTACCTAGTTTTCGCTAAGTGCAAGAATTGCTGGTTTCTGGTGAAAAACGTGAACAGAAACAGAGGAAAAATTATATCTTAAGCCGCGAATGTTACAATGACTGACGCGAAATTCCCGTACCATTGAAATAGCCTGGCACAGAAAACCAATACCGCTTCAGAAAAATTACGCGAACTAACACTATAGTCGTTGCAAGCGAATACATACCATCAAGACTATCTCGTGATATACACCCGAAGATATTGGCGTAAATGTACCAAGTTTGACGATAATAACACAAACAGTCTTGGGTGAAACGCGCTAAATAGTGCACATATAATATTTCACCTCTAAATTTTGTTGATGACTGTTACGCATAGAACGTAATGCATCAAAATATTGTGTGTTTCCTGGGTTCATTTCTACCAACAGTTACGGCATTTAACAATGTTAGGATTGCATAAGTCATTTCACATGGGCGGAGTAAAGGTATGGATTAGAAGGTGGTCCCGGGAAACCTGTCACCGCTCTTATAGAAAAAACTATCAACACTGTGATGATAGGCGCTGACCCACGCTTAATGATATTAAAATGGCTTTGAAATATCACATACCGAAAAAACGATCAGACCTTGGTAACCGTTGAAAATTGCATCACGATAATGCACGCCCACTTGTGGAACACGTTGTCAATTAAATCCTTACGACCTATTGTACCGCAGCCATATTTTAGTTCAGATCTAGCTCCGAATGCCCATTTTTATATGTCCAGGCCAAAAAAAAACGTTGTTATCGTTTTCCTATTGCAAGTGTGGCTGCAATGGGCTTCGAGGCGGCCTTTAAATTGCTTCCCGAGGGGTTTTTCAGGAGTGGCAGAGCCGCTGGAAAAAATGCTTTGCACTGCAGGAGAATTACAGTAAACGTAATTGAACTATTACGTACTAAGCTTATAAATAAAGAGGTTTCTCGCAGTAGTCTCAGCCTTTATTGAACAGCTCCCCCTTATTTATATATATCACATCAACGACAAATAATATTAATGATTTCGAAATAAAACTTTAATCAGCTCAGATGATTGTAGGTTTATATACAATATACATCAAGTCGTCTGCGGTCTTCAGCAAACAAAGATTTTATTCATCTTATCAATGGTGGCAAAACATTGCTCTTTTATAGTTGTCTTATTTTTAGGAAACAGAAGAAAAGACAAGGAGCATGTACAAAAATTCACGAACAAGCAATGAAATTGTGCAGACGCAATATTGTGGTTCGAAATTCAACAATTTTAACACAAATACACATGTTTCAGCCCATAACATCCGAGAAAATATAATGACATGAGCCAATAACATCAGCGACTACTCTTTTTATTCCACTTTTTCCATGTGTTCAACGGTTATTAATGTGCTGGTGCATCCATGACGCCGCCATCTCCACGGCCTTCTTGGAAGTTGTTGCAAAATGCAACATGATACGCAAAAAAAATCATTCACGTAATTCGAATATCATCATTCTCATAAAATTCGATCAAGGACGCCCTTATGCAAAGGCAATATGACACGCCTTCGACCAACCTCATTGCCGTCGCCAAAATACTTTTAATGTCGAATGAGGCGGAGGCCAAAAAAACGTGTGAGGCAAAATGAAGAACTTATTCCACACGTTCACATGGCGTCCACAAACAGCAGCCAATTAAAATTTCGGCTGGAATTGTGGTCGACACAGGTAGAAGATGAAACGGTCGTCTAAAAGCAATTGCGTCAGCGGCCGAGAATAAATCAAGGCCAGCGTGCCTGTGGTACAATGAAAAGGTAACCGATAAGGACTCGTTCGCAGTCAGTGCATCAGAAAAACTCTTCTTCGTCGGTGTCGCAGTCAGTCCGTCGATAAAATTATATTCGCAGTCAGTCTTTGGGGTCGTAAGTGTTCCGCCGAACACTCTTCACAAACCAGAAACAACCCGAAACACGGAGACACTGTCCCAAATGAAACTTTTTTTCCTTTTTTTGAAAACGCTCTTTATTTTTGTTTGTTTTTTTCACTTAATCGTCTAATACACATATTTACTTTTAGTTCATAATAGTAGATCAGGAGGTATACAAAGAAACGACAAACTTCCACCATTTACTGTCCGCATTTCCTCTACTTATTTTAGATAACAAATTAATCAACCGATAAACACATTTCCGATGTCCCTAATGAGGATCACAGGCCTGCGCGCGTTGAATTGCTGTGCGTTGAACGTCGAGTATTACGTTTATGATGTTTGCCTTCGGTGGGTCAATGACTTTAGTTACTCGCGTACTTTTGAAAGGTTTAAACTTCGGGTCGAACAGTTCTTTTCTTGCGTTATCGTGCTGCGCGGATCACCTCCTCGTCGGAGTTCTCTGTGTAGACTGTGGTAACTTCTGTGGAGATGATTCCATTCATGTATGGAGATGATTCTATTCCCCATAGTTGTTTTTCTCTCCTTTCGCTTTCCCTGGTGGTGACTTTCTCTCAATCGAGAATCTCTCCACCAGTGAAGATCGCGCTCACACATACAGACGCGGAGGTTATTGTCTGCATGCTGTAGATCATCCTGTGCTCGTCAAAATGTTCACACCTCTGATGGATTGCTTACGTAAACAATCGAGTGTGTGATTTACACTAGTCGATGTTGGGATCGTGTTTACTTTGACCTATGGGAACAGCGCGTTCGTGTATTGCTGTTGCATCGCAATGGCCTTTGTTTAGGCGAAATACATTGCGGCAGGGATTTGTCGACGGATTGGATTTCCGGCAATTCGCTTATCGCCTGGGATGTGATGTCTGTCGACAGCTGTGCCAACCGTTTGTGTATATCCAGTTGATGGATTGGTACACAATTTCGATGGTGGGTCGTGTTCTTCAACCGCCTTGCAGGCGTAGGGAAATTGGTCGGGCTTGTGGCCCATGTATCTGTGGATACGTGGGTTTGTTGACTCCAGGATGCATGTTACTTTTTATTTCAGGTGGAAAGGAGGACTTTTGAGGACACGTGTCTGTGGGCACGTGTAATTTGGGTATAGGTGAGTATGTTCCTTGGTGGAACGACGACATCTCGACCTATAGTGGTTTGTGTGGTTCGTAGAACCGCCACAAGTCCAATTACGAAAACTTCCTCGTTGTATTTAAGTAAAATAAAGTGTCGAAGTGGGTGTTTGTTTATTTAGTAATTGAATAATTCCGATCGGTTAATTCGATATACGTGCACTCCTCAACACATTTGTTTTTTACTAGTTTCCATCGCGAACCATTTTTTCTCTTTTTGCTAGTTTCTGAAGCGAAACAGAAGTCTTCGAGAAATGGTATAACCTTGTTTTACTCATAGCAGAATCACCAAAACCAATATTTAAAATTTGTAAAACATTTTGTAGTAAAATTTAATGACAATTCTCTCATCCATTTTTTCAGCAAGGGAGAAATTGCCGATTGTACCGTAATACATGTAATCCTTTTAACAACTGACAACAGTCGAAACATCCATGTTTCGTGGTTTTTAAAGATGTTCACTAACAGAACAACAAAATAAGCACACGAATTGGACTTAATACTATCCACGAAATTCCGAGGTTCCTGTTGTTTCTTTTTGAAACGCACCTCTATTATATTCTCACGTGCTATACTCACATGCGATTTTGTTGTAATAATAATATTCGGTAGCTATTCGCTATTCTAAATAGTAAAGCCCAACGTATAGTATGTTTTACCCATCGCGGAGTTATGAGCACTGTATGATAAATAACTGACCTAGGCCAAGTACATAAAGTGATGTTGTGGAAGATTGTGTAAATTAGATACATCAATCGCCTGCAGAATGATATTCAGTAGATTGTTGAGCTCTGTCCAACTCATAAGCTTCGGCTGTTTACAATATCAGAAGCGTCGCCTGTAATTCCGCATTTCAAATCACCACCAGTCTCAGAAAGTATCTGTTAAGCCATTTGAAGGCGTTGCCATTTTTCAAACAAATTCAATGCTTTTAGAAGAAGACCAAAACGAATTCATTCATAGAGTGCGTATTTTTTTTAAGTGTTATTCTCATTACTTGTTGTCCGCAATAGTAAATATATATTTTTGTTTTATAATAACACTAACGAAAAGGGTTTCCGATACCCTTAAATGACAAAGTATAATGCGAGCGGGTGAAGAATATACACATGCATGGGAAATAAAAAGTTAATTTATTCCTGGAAATTAATGGCCAGGCACGAAATCAGAAATTAATTATAAAAAATCCGTTCCTGATAGAATAATAAGGTCAGTAAATATCTAACACAATTGGGAATATTGATTCTTATGAGAAATCTATTTAAACGACAAAGTTATCTCCGTAAATATGTACTACACATCAAAGACAAATAATATTACACACGGCTTTTTATTTCGTTTGCGAAGAAATTCGAAAACATTTTTTTGAGTTTTTTTTTTTCCGCTGACAAACAATTGAACTGCTAGTCAATTGGTTGAGTGGAGTCCCCCAATAATTTTCTCTTTCTCTCTTCAATTTTATTCTATAAATTTCCATTAGTTCAATATCATCAAGGGAACGAGGTACATAAAGACGACGATCGAAGATTTCCTTTTACTCTTAGAGCAGAACACTTGGCAAATCAAGAATTATGAAAAAGGAAAAGTTGAATCAATTGAAAACGAAAACAGACAAGATTGCCCGAGGATTCTGTTTGCATTCGAATGCCATTATTGAATTAAAAAAAATCATCCGTCAAGTGAATGTACTTCGTTCCGGAAACAACTTTCTTATTAATTTTTTCTTCAATATATATTTCCATTTAAAATTGTTTTATTCGTGGTTTCCAAACTAATTTATATCGATGGATATCGTTTTCTTTTATTAACAGAAATTTAAAAACGCAGAGATGTTTGAAAAGGTAATGCAAGTTAGCGAAAAATTAATTAACTAATAAACGATATGTATTTTTTCAATCACTAAATGAATAATTAGATTATTGAATATATAAACAAGTACAGAAATTGATAAAAGGTAACTCCAACATTTAAGTATTTGAATAAAAAGTTTTCTTCGCCCTTTATGCATTGACATGGCCATGACCTTTCACAATGAGGCAACAAATCGTATGTATACAGAAGTATGGGAGAATGCGGATTGAAAGAACTATTCCAAATGCTTTCCCTCCTGAAATATGGTTATTTTCAAATTGTTTTTGCAATCGTTACCCTTGTGGAATGGTCGGACCCTCTCATTACTGCAACGACAAGGTGTTTGTTTCTATTATGCAGTCGCTCCTATTTTGCCATTTTTTCGCAAAATTCCACTCGTAATTTATAAAGGCACTACCTCTGCGACTTTATTAACGCACAAAAGAGTTTACTTTATTGTTAGAATATCGAGACCCAATTTCCCTTGAAACAAACAAAAGATGCTCGACACGTGTTTATGCCATGATACATTCCCACAGACCGTGACGCCGAGCAATTTCAAGCTTTCCCCAGCCTAGAGGTCCCGGTCATTCATAATCAGCTGTGGAACCGGTGATCCACTTTTCTTTGTGAATGTTGTATATTGTGTCTTCGTTGCATTGAAGTCGACGAGATTGGCCTTTCCCCACTGCAGGACCCTATCTAGATCCTGATTCAGAGTCAATCTGTCTACATCTCAGCTGATGCGACGCAGATGCACCAATCGGCCGAACACTCGAAAAGGAGGAAACAAGCGTACTATCATCCGCAAAACTGAACACTTTGTTATCCGTTGTCTCCAACAAATCATTTATGTGAAGCAAAAACAAGGTTGGACCAAAATAGAACCCCCGAATTAACAGGATACAGATTCGAACACTCGCCGTCCACAACAACCCGGATCGATCGATTCTCAAGGAAGCTCCTCGTCCGCTCGCAAAGTTGTTGGGAAAGTCCATATGAACGAAGTTTACTCAGCAATGCCCCGTGGCAAACGCGGTCAAAAGCCTTGAAGATATCCAATGCGACCACCCTTGACTCACCATGCCGCTCAATCGCAAATGTCCATATACCGGAATCCGTATTGACGATCATTCAGAAGTCCGTTGCGCTTCAAATACTTAACTAACTCTGTATTGATGACTTTTTCCATTACCTTAGATAAAATAGACAGTGATGCTATTTTTTTCCCGTCTGGATTGGCTGAACTCGTGCGATTTTCCAGCAGGCTGCAAAGGTCCTCCGTCCATAAGATAAACGGAAGAATCTGGCAAGAACCGGCAATAGTTCTTAAGGACTATTCGCCCGTATTCCGTCCGGCCGGTTGCCTTCCTACAATCATAATTCATGTAGAATGCGTTGAATAGTGCGCGGACGAAATCTCACATTCCGCATCGAAGACCGTACCGTCGAGATCACAGGTGGCTTTAAAAGGCCGGGATCGAGGTTCGAATTCGTGGAAAATAAATTCGCGAACACATTAGCTTTATCTTTTGAATTCGTGACTAACGTCCCGCTGCCTGTCACCAACGGAGGGAAAGAGGAGGGTGCGAAGTTATCGCTGACAGCTTTTGCCATTGAGCAGAAGGAGCGCGAACCAGTCGAGCCCCGAAGGATCACTCTGTCGTCGTGAGCTATCTTCGCGGTATCAATGGCCTGGTTGCACGCGTTTCTGATTCTAACAAAATTCGTTCTGTTAACATCGGTGCGATCGGAGCGCCATTGCTTTAAAGCTCTATTTTTTGCCGCTGTAATCTGCTCGCATTTTTTGTCGAACTACGGTTTATCAGATGAACTTCGTTTGATGGAATATGGAATATACATCTCCGTGCCCCGAGGAATAATCTCCGCTCAAGCGTTAGCATCGGAGTCTCGGAAGCACACCTCCGACCATGGAAAGGATGCGAAGAAATCTCGCAAATCGTCCCAGTTAGCAGCCCCATACTTCCATACATGGCGAAGCTGGCTAGGCCGGCTATTCGATTGATATGCAAGTGCTTGCGCGACAGATACCAAGCGTTGATCTGAGTTTCCCAGCCTCGTCGGTTCTGTTAGAATGTATTAGGTGTACAACTTTGCTTTCTCCGTTTTGCAATAGATGGCTGTAGCGGTAAGTGGTAGTTGAAATAAATAGATCATAGATGTTATACAATAAGCTTAGGTATTTGTAAACATAACGCCATCGAAATATTAGTCGATTTGTGTCTGCGTCAAAAAGTTATTCTCGATTAAACATGTCAGCTTACGAGCCATATTCTTGTCAATTGCGGGAGGTTTTAATTTTCTGCTTTAATATAAAGAAATGGATTCGTATGCTGCCCGAAAGATGGAAGAAAGTAGTGGGCAGCGATGTACAATACTTTGAATCATAAATGTATAACCAGTTTTTTACAATAAAGCCTCGAATTTCGGAAAAAAAACGGCGAAAACAAAGTTGAAATTTTCTTGAGTTCGAAGTAGCACTCGATCGGTATTTTAACATTCGTACCTTAGCTAACAATGTTTGACATTCTTTCCTCTCCTCGTCTATCAATTTAAGTTTGTTACGGTCCATTTTAAAATATGCTGAACAAAAATGTTCCTAAATTATTTTTTCGCAACACTATTATTAAAAAGTTGCAAGAATCTTAAACTTTCTTACTGAATAGAAAGATAACACATAAGATATACGAAAAAGCTTACAGAAAACCTACGGCAGATCCTTTTGTTTTTTTACTATAGGTGGTATTCGTCCAGAATGCTTGCTTTCTAGTCGAAACTACAAATTCGCCATTGAAGGTTGTAGTTGCGCGATCTCAGATAGCTCTAAAAGATCAGAATCCAGTGTGGTGTTCGCGGTGTTCAATATTGTTGTCGAATCGAAGATGCTGAATTAACGAAGATGCTCCCTCCTTTCTGTCATTCGTTCCTTTCCTGATGATTCCTAAGGGGTTGTCCATAAACCCCACAATGGTCTTTTTTAGCATTTTTGACATGATACTAAATGGCTCCTCGATAGTATAGTGGTTAGTATACCCGCTTGTCACGCGGGAGACCGGGGTTCGATTCCCCGTCGGGGAGCCTCTGGCGCAAGACTAATGACCTTGCCCGGAACAAACAAATTATTATGGAAAATTTAACAAGCCTCAGACTTGTTAAATAAGGCCAACACCAGATCCCGGTTGTAGTGCCGATGATGATGATGATGATAATTTAATATAATTGGGTTCTTTTTCAAGAAGTTCTTTCATCTTTACAACTTATTTAACTCTGAGTTACAATTGAAAAATCGGCCACCCCTAATCCAGGATGTTATGGATCACCGTGTCTATTGGATGGTTTGCACCGAGGGGTATACCGTCTGTAGTATAATCGTCAAATCACCGCAGTAAATACCCTTTATCGTATCAAAATGGGGCTCTGATATGGCGGACTATTTGAAACCCCAAGACTCGTGGGAAGAAAAATGAATGAAAACTATAAACACAACAAACATACAAAATACCCGGTAGGCGTAGGTCTCATGGGCCGACATTACCATAAGGGAAGAATTCATCAAGACAACACCGACTCGGCAAAAGGAGACGTAAACGACTTAGTGAATTCATGAACTCACGGGTTCCTACAGGCCAATAAATAATAATAAAGTTACACTTCGTTGCAGCCACTCTTTATATACCCAAATTATGGGTGCAAAAACGCAAACGATGCATCTAATTCTCCTGACCCCAAACGCAAATCATTCATTCTGCAGCTCTGCTCAGTCGGCTTTGACCCATATTGAGTCCAAATGCCCGACACGAGTCATTCGCATTGCTTAATTACCATCGCAATTTAATTGGCCTACTTAAGTTGCAATTGCCACTGTATCACTCAATCAATAATCGCATTTGATCTTACCAATTAAAGTACAAATGCCCCCACGCCAAAGCCATTCGTATCGTTTAATTGATTGGCGCTTCGTAGTCACGTCTATCTTTCGCAGACTTGTACACTTCGACGGAAATATCGTTAAACGGCCCGCCAATTGCCATTGAAGACGCCGGCTGTGTCCCATGCCAGATGTGACACTTGTTGTCGAACACGAGGCAAAACAATCCATTTGCAATTTTATAGTTTGGAAAAATGTTTCATGCAAGGTGCGGTGGTGGTTTTTAGGTATTGTTACGGACCTCATGTCCATGCCCTTGCCCAACAACTAATTCCCACGACTTTAACTTCCCCTCTCTACCTGTAAATAAGAAAAATCGTCAAGTAGCTAATTTGCATAAACTACTTTATGCAAATTCTACTTGGCAGAAAAAGTAACAATAAACGGCGTTGGCGTCGAATAAAATAAATTATATACGTCAACGGCGAAAAAATAGTTAATTGAGATTTAATAAATGAAAGCGAACACAAATTTATTATTCCAAAAATAAAATACATTGAATTCGATAACAGGACGAATAAATAATCATTCAAAAAAAATAAATTGAATCCGATAGCAGGACGAATAATCATTCGGAAAAAAATACATTGAATCCGCTAGCAGGACGAGTAAATAATCATTCAATGAATATGGTACAAAACTCCTTGTGAACTGTTTACCTCTACGATCTCTTAACGGACCGGACACAACAAAGAAAAAATAATTCAAGACAACAGGGGGATCAAGACTCAACACCCCCTGCAACCGACATACCTGCAGTGTCGACCTGCGAAGAGGTCTGACATCCTAACCAAGTAAGTCCCGTTCCCTTTACTTACCCTTATTTAAATTATTTTACATATTGTTAAATTACCACAACATACTTTCCCCAAGCTTGGAAGCATGCTATTGTTTGTCCAATAGCCAAAGTTGGGAAACCAACCTATCACCCCTCAAAGTTTCGACCCATCTCGCTCCTCACCTACATCAGCAAAATATATGAACAGTTCATATACAAGAAGCTGTACAACTTTATCGGTGCCAGGAACCTAATACCTGACTTCCAATTTGGATTTAGGAAAGGGCACAGCACCACAATAGTTCTCAACTCAAGCAAAACCACGCCTGCATGCATGTCTTTAATAAGGAACCCACCGGTGAGCCTAGACATTGAAAAGGCTTTTGTAACGACATTGAAAAGGCTTTTGAAACGACTTGGATCGAGGGACTCGTCATAAAAATGTTGAACACTGCTCTTTGTAGAACGCTGTTATGTACATCACTTCGTTCGAAACAGAACGTTTCCAGTTCGGGTGAATAGAAAGATATCCCGAATTTTAAACCCCGCCGCAGGCGTACCACAGGGCTGCATTCTGGGCCCCATCCTATTTAATATCTACACCTCAGATATTCCTCGCCCCGCGGACGGGAGAGTAAACCAGATATGCTATGCGGATGACGTCCTAGTGTACACGCCATCCAAAGACCCTAAACTCCCAACAAATCGACTCAAGCGTCACTTAGACGAACTGTATCAGTATTAAAGTCGATGGGAAATTCGACTTAACTCATCCACAGCAGTAGCCATATTTCCGAATAATAAACACTCTCAACCTACTCGATATTCACAGAATATTCGGATACAAATACTACGATTAGACCAAAATAATGAAATATCTTGGGGTCATTTATACTGTGGTGGTTCTACGAACCACACAACCCACTATAGGTTGAGATGTTCTTTCCGCCAAGGAACATACTCACATTTATCCATTACACGTGCCCACAGACAAGTGTTCCAAAAGTCCTTACTCCCACCTGAAACAATAGGTAACATAACAAACACCAACATTGAATTCAATAGCAGAAATCAATCGAACTAAACGTTCAAGTCTCTAATATTGAATTCAACGCATCCATGCAAGGCATCAAATCCAACGCATCCAATTCGACGCACCAATTCAATGCATCCAAGCCAACGCACCCATTCAAGGCATCAATGCATTGCACCCATTAAACGCGTTCTTTGGTAAACAAACCGAACAACGAATATCTCCTCTTGTAGCTAATAGCAATTAGCACCTAAATTCCTGACATGCTCCAAAGCCTAAAAGGCACACTTGTGCAAACAAAGGATAGCGATTCGCCGTAGATCTCACGCTAGATGTTTATGATTTGGAAATGCAATTAGACACGAACCAAATCCCACGGTTCCTTTGTTACCCATCGGAAGCACACAAAAACTCTTTTGGTGGAAGCCAGATGGGTAACGTAAACAAAGCCCATGATAGGATCGAGAAAGAAGTGGCGGTACGCTCGATCCTCCGAACAAAGATTCCGATAAAAAGTCAGAAATGAGAATGATAATTATGATGGGAAATTTTCTTTTGCAGATAAAGGGATAATAATTATAATTGGAAATGGATGGGGAGAAACGAGAGTACAGACAGAGAACCTCACCGAGAAGGTCTCTTGTTGAGTAACATAATTCGAAACGGGTGACGCGAACAGTAAAACGTACGTGCCTAATTAGATTCGATAAATTAACACGTAAGGAAAGCTATCGCGGATATCACAGGATATATAAGAACAAAAATTGCAATAGTTTAGTGTCGTCGAAAGCGCATGCGTGCCGAATACCGGGTTGATCCGATCGTTAGTTTTTGATGTGCTACGGGAACGGTGGTGACACATCGCGTCGATCCCAAATCAAATAATCACGGATTCGGTTCACACCTGAACGGGTTTACTCTACCAGGAACAATATAATCAGTGTTGAGTGTTCTTCCGCAGTCCTTTCCTTGTACTCGTTTTCGATCATGTATAGAAGTAGTGGGTAACCATTTCGTCAATTGTACAAACAATAGCCAACTCGGCTGTGGCGTTTAGCAATCACAGATTCTATAGAATTTATCCTGTGTTTAAACAGAGGATATAACGGATATTTGGAATATAGAAAGTGGTTTATAAGTAATGCGCATTACGGCAGATAAGGTAGGTCTACTTGCTACTTTTACATCCTTCCTAACTTTGAAATTTATGTTATGTAGCATCAAGAGACGATATATTTATCTGAATTGAAATCAATATGAATAACACTTGAAAAACAAAAACACCTAACAACGCATGCACCCGATTCTAATAGACACATCAAACACCATTGAAACCACTCACGCCTTAGGGCAACGCATCGCATGAATACATTTTTATAGAAACAAGTCCTCCTTCGATAATTTGAATAAATGAGTTTTTATAATAATATTCGCTTAGGAGAGGAGTAATTTATGTATCATAGAACTCACCAATAGCGTTCCATTTAGGAAATACCATTGTAAGTACATACATCAATTCTTTGTTGTGTATTAATAAATCACAGAATATTTTGTCGAAAAAGCTATTTAAATTTTTTATTGAAATAAAATACACCCACAATGTGCATTACGAATATCTCTCTCCCCAACAGTTTCTCCTATCAAAACATAAGAAGAAGTCAAATTGTATTAAATCAATTGTGAGAATAAAAACAAATAATCCCAAACGACTCGCTTGTTGAATGAGAGCAAGGGAGGATTGGAGAAAAGTTTAGAACATAAATGTAAACAAACTGTATCCTTAATTGAGAGCGTCACATTGAAATGTGCGAAGCACGTGAAAATCAAAAGGATCCACAGCGCAAGACCGTTCTCGCGCTCACTTATAAAGAACATCGTGAGTAAAATGTGAAGAGGAATATTGAGAGTAATAAATGTGGTGGTTATCGTAAAATTTATGGTAACAGAAGGAAATGTCGTGCTGTAGACAGGAATGAAGTACAAAGCTCACTGAGATTCAGAATAACCTCCCACCGTTCACGGACGTCCCTAGTGACACCCCTGCAGGATACCACCATCAATTTAATGGCCATATAAAAACTGAAGACAATTGAACACGATGTCAGTTATAATTGAGTTATTACCGAGATAGCAGTTAAATTCGAAGGTAGATTTCTAGTAGTGTGGAAATTTGATCAAAATTCAAACGGTTACGGAATGTTTACTAATTGGCTGACTGGTTCATCGGGTAATTCAACCACTACCTTACCTCCTCCGACCGTGGCCACTACTCCGCCCGATATTGTTTTGGAGGTCGGCCCAGCACCAAGTGTTCGTTTCGTTGCACATAGTATTATCTTAAGTATGCATAGTGGATATTTACGTTCGGCCCTTAGAATGGATGAAAGTGGCGGAGGTAACTCTCCAGAAATGGTGTTATTTCTTATGAACGTCACTCCGGAACAGTTTGCACCTCTTTTAACCTATATGTATACTGGATACTTAGATCTCAATATGGAAAATATTTTTAGTGTCCTTTTAGCGACGCATGTTTTGCATATGCCGCGAGCTTTGGAAATTTGCCGGTAAATTCAAATGAAAATAAAATTTATAACAGTTCTAAATTTCTATAATTTTCAAGTGCTTTCCTTTCACGTGCTCAGTCGGAGGGTTATTTGAACAGTGGACATTTCATTAACAACTCACATAGCAAAATAATCCGACCTATAGCTAGTAAAGCTTCGATGCCAAATTTAGGATTCATTGCTCCTCCAATGCAGCATATTTCGCTGCCAAGCATAGGAACACCTTTTAAGAGTTTACAACCTCCGGGAGTTACTGGAAATACAACTGTCGAAGATCTTTCGGATAGCGATTCACAATCTATAGCTGTAACCTCGCCGAAACCTCTCCCGCATCCCACATCGAACGACAAAGAATTATCTTCCTCAACACAATCTTCGAATATTCCTTCGAATAAACGCCAGAATAGACCGAAACGATCTAATGAACGACATCGAAACAAAACACCATCATCTTCTTCAGCAGTATCATCACTGTTTTCGAAGGATAATACTTCGCAGTCAGTAGAATCTGAAAATAAGACCATCATAGATGTTGCTAGTTGTGATGGTCCAATACGATTTCGACGCGTTCTTAACGATGCTTACGGATTTAAATCTGAAACACTGCAATACCCTCCAGCTCAGGAACGCACCCAACAAAGTGTGTCACATTCATTCCATCAGCAAATGGCTAAAACTATCAGTCAACGACAACTTCAATCCGAGGAATCGGAAAACAGTGAAGATTTGAACGGTAAATCGTCTGCAATTTGCCCTAAAACAAAAAACGGAGAAATTTACAATTGTGTCTATTGCAATCACACGTTTAAATCGCAATATTGCTACCAAAAACACGCTAAACGGCACTTAAACCCTCTATCGTTGGATTGTACATCAACAAAGAAGTCAACCCGTACGGCAACGTCACCGTCGAATTCAATTTCATTGGACGGGGATCTAGAGAAAGACGAAAAAACGCCGGTGCCTCTCGGACCTAGTACAATTACCGATGTTCAACGACGCGAAGTTCGTCCCTTGGATATGAACGTTCAGTATTATCCTTGTAAAATGTGCGGCAGCAAATTCCCCAGCTACTATTTTGTCCACAAACACCGTAAAATGTGTCACGCCGGCGAGGAACACACAAAAACCGATTCCGATAAGAATGAAAATTAAATTACAAAGCAGTTGATATCATGATGTAAGAAAAAATTCTTTATATAAGTTAATAAACATTATTTAAATTTACAGACTTCATTTAATACAAATGTATTTTAAAATTTAGTGCATGTGAAATAGGTTTGGATTGGTGGAAGGGATTGGTACAAGGGATTGGTGCAAGGGATTGGTGTTACAAAATTGTTTTTAGGTGCCCACACATTTGGGGGAAATTTGTCTCATCGTCAACTTTTTCTTTTACTACATAACAATAATACTGTCATTTCGTATTTCAGAGTATTTTTATTTTGCTTGTTATGCTGCGCATAATCAAGGCAACGATAAGAAAACCAAAATCGCGAACCTAAAAGGAAAAACTAAAGGAGTGAGAGATGAGATAAAGTAAATATATAGGAGATGAAGGAAGAAGAATAAAAAACAAAAGTGATAGCAGGAAAGAGTAGGAAGTTGATGGAAAAGAAAAGGAAAACAGAATAAGAGAAGTATCAAAAACAATACTTATAGGAGTATAAACAAGGAGACACATAGAAGAAAGAACTACAGTGCGATTTGTAGGAAAACGCAAAAACCACAAGTTAAAAAAAATAATATGATGGAAAAGAAAATATCGTCGAAACAAAACTAAGAGGTGACGAAAAGAAAAAGGGGGAGGAATAAGAGGCATTAAATTACAAAGGAAAGAGTAAACTATTATTTTTGACACAGCCCTTATAAGGCTGTGTTCAAAAGTAAGATCAAATTCCATAACTTTCGTAATTTTACTGTAACACGTAATAAGTTTATTGCCCAAGTATCACAGTTCCATGGGGCTCCTCGATAGTATAATGGTTAGTATACCCGCTTGTCACGCGGGGGTCGGGAGCCTCTGGCGCAAGACTGATGACCTTGCCCGTAAAAATAAATTATTATGGAAAATTTAACAAGCCTCGATACTTGCTAATAAATAAGGCCAAGACCGGATCCCGGTTGTAGTGCCGATGATGATGATGATGATTCTTCAATAAGGGGGATGGGAGCGAACACACAGGGTAAAGTCTCTGATTTCAACCCGAAGGCCAGGACGATCCTTGTCCCTGTTCAATCCAAATTTAATTGCAAAAAAATGGGTGGAAAGAGAAGGACCTCAATGCGGAACTGCTCGATTATACACTGGAAGACCAAATCGCACAGTTTGACGCAGAGGCCGATGCGAACAGGCAGGCTGGAAAAGTCATGAAGTGGCTAACTACCGCATGTGATGCTTCTATGCCACGACAAAGACAACCAGCAGGGGCTATCAAACCAGTCTATTGGTGGAACTCAGAAATCGCCCATTTGCGATCGGAGTGCAACAGGTTAAGACGCTTGCAACAAAGAGCAAGAAACCGTAACACCTACCCACAGTTGCATGCTGAATTCGTCAACAAACGGAAAGAGTTGAGGAATGTGATCCGCGAAAGACAAATTCTAAGGGATGAATTAAATAACAACCCATGGGGTAGCGCCTACAGAATAGTCATGAAAAGACTACACAACAACAGTAACACCTACCACAGTTGCATGCAAAAGCAAAAAAGCAAAACTGACATGGCAAGAATCGTTGCTGTTCTCTTCCCACAGTGTGATGAGGTGTTGAGAGTGCAAGAGGAGTGGAGTATCACTGAAGGAGAGATACCTCCCGTGACCCCCGAAGAGGTGCTCTTGACTGCAAGGGTTGTCAAAAAAAAACAAGACCCCGGGACTGGATGGTATCCCTAACGCTGTAGTGAAGAGTGCTTTAACAAAAAACCCGGAAGTCTTCAGCAGTCTCTTCACAACCTGCCTTCAAACAGGACAATTTCCCAAACGATGGAAAAAACAGCAGCTTGTGCTTATTCCAAAAGGAGTCAAGAATCCAGAGGCGCCGTCGTCTTATCGTCCGTTGTGCATGTTGGACACGACAGGAAAACTGCTTGAGCGAGTAATTGCCATTCACCTGGAACAATTCACTGAGGGGACATCGGGGCTCTCTGAATAGCAGTATGGATTCCGGAAAGGAAGATCAACCGGTAAGGCAGTATCTGTGATGTGCGACATCGCTCGCAATGCGATAGCTAGAGCACGATGGCTAGGGGGTACAAAGAACTATTGCGCGGTGGTGACGCTAGATGTTAAAAATGCGTTTAATTCGGTGAATTGGAATCGGATTCTAGAAGCGTTACGCGATCTACAAGTCTCACCCTACTTGGTGCGTATACTAGCAAACTATCTCTCGGATAGAAGACTGCTGTATGATACAGATGAGGGACCACAGGAATATCAAATAACAGCGGGTGTACCTCAGGGATCTGTATTAGGTCCGCTGTTATGGAATATCATGTATGATGGTGTGCTCAGGGTCAATGTACCAGAAGGGGTTAGAATCATTGGGTACGCAGATGATTTGGTAATAGTGGCCGTAGCTAAACATCTAGATGACCTGGAATATACTTGCTCCCAAGCAATCCAGAGCATTAAATGCTGGCTAGATATAGCTGGACATAAGACGAAGGCAGTTTTAAAAAGCAGCCGCAAGAAAGTTGAACACCTTGATTTGTAAATAGAGGGCCAAATAATCAGTTCCAGTCCCTATATTAAATACCTTGGTGTTATACTCAACAACAGGTTGAGCTTCAAGGAACACTTGAGGAATACGAGTGAAAAAACAGCAAGACTATCCAAAGTTTTGGCGAGACTGCTACCCAATGTTGGTGGACCCCGGCCCCACATAACGACACTCATAACCAGTGTCAACACCTCAATTATAATGTATGCAGCTCACATATGGACAGAAGCCCCGCAGAATAAGTCGTACATGAGGGGAGTGAACTCCGCACATAGGCTGGCATCACTAAGAGTATGTTGTGCATTTTGAACGATATCCGAAGATGCTATAAATATTTTCGCCGGAAGGACGCCACCTGACATTGCAACTAAAGAAAACGCTGCATTGCATGAGGTCTGCCAAGAGAAACGTCGGAGAATGCGGTCACAATTAGAGCTCTCAAGCCTAAGAGAATGGCAACGAAGGTGGGATTCTTCCACCAAAGGAAGAAGGACCTACACCATGATACCTGATATAGAAACATGGGTGAAAAGAAAACATGGCGAGCGGAATTACCACCTGCCTCAGCTAATATCAGGACATGGATATTTTCGGTATTGCGAAGGCAAAATAGAAAATGCGGAACACGTACTTACAGAGTGCGCGAGATTCGAGAGCGCACGAATGATTTTGGAGAGACATATGAGGCGGACAGTTACTCCGGTAGGAGCAATAGAATACATACTGAGTTCAAAACAGGCATGGCCCGTAACAAATGGTATTCTATGTGACATGATGCAGCAGTTGCGACGCAACGAGCGGGGTAACAGGTAGACTCCGTCCCGCCCCGCGATGGAATATCTAAAAGAAAGTTTCGCGGGGATCAACGGGAATATGAGCCTGGCGGGAGGTGGTTTTAGTTGGTAAAAACACGACAAGCCTCTGGATCGGTCCAGGGGTATCTTTTGAAGATTTCCACCTTCCTACCGAAACCAAAAAAAAAAAAAAAAAAATCGTTGAATGGCACTTGCATCGTCGAAACTAACGAACTTTCATTTCCTGGCATACTAACTAATTTAACTCTTAATTGGAACGACCATATGTTTGACGCTGTAAACAATGCGGCCAAAATGCATAAGCTTCCTCAAGAGATACAAAAAATACTTCACCTTCTCCAGCTTAAGACAAATTTAATCATCATCATCGGCACTACAACGGAACCGGTCTTGGCCTTATTTAGCAAGTCCTGAGGCTTGTTAAATTTTCCATAATGATTTTTTTTTTCTGGGCAAGGTCATTAGTCTTGCGCCAGAGGCTCCCCGAAGGGGAATCGAACCCCAGTCTCCCGCGTGACAAGCGGGTATACTAACCACTATACTATCGAGGAGCCAAATTTACAAGGTGTATAATCGCCATGAACTGAAATACGATTCCATATGATCAAGGGCATCTAAAGCAACAACACGTGCCTCATGCATAGACGAGCAGTGAAACTCATCGAGGATATAGACGCAAGTCGTTTTAATGCCGTTATTATGTTAGAACACAGGTGCAACGTATGTCTATCTGTTTTCTATAGAAAATATCACGATCGTTGTTCAACTGAGCTTTATGAATTGTATTTTATACTTTGGCACACATCCTCGGCCAAATGTGGCAGTTCTTTTTTCTGGTTTTGCCACCGAAAACTAATTAATGATTAATTTGTTACCTTAGATCCGGGGAAACGCCGATCAGGAATGTCTTCGCTGCGTGCCGCCCTGCGAGATTTCCACTCCCAGTCAATCGGTTATGAGCTTCTCCAATATCCCTCCAAGTTGATGGTGCATACAATTTTGTTGACTTCCAAATAATTGGGTGCACCAATTTGGTTGATAATTTATTCCAGCTTTATTTATTACGATTCCAATTTTAACAACTCTTTTGTTCTTCTTCTTGTACAATTTCAGTTTTAATAAATTTAAACTTTTCTTCCTCAGCCGTGACTGAATCTTTTTTCTACTTTAACCCTTTCTTTCCTTTCCTTTCTTTTTCTTTTTTCATAAAAAACAAAAATCAAGACCGGACAATTGCTTTTTTTCTTTGTTCTTTTTTTTCGTTCTTTTTTCGTTAACAACAACGTTTTTCCTCACAACCGTCACCAACGGAACCATAACAAAACCGAACTTTTACAACCTCCTGTCTCTCTCATTTCGCTCTCCATTCACGTCCACTTCGAAAAACAAATTCGAACTCGAAGAACTGCACGATCCACACCCGAATCAGGGTGGGTTCAAAAACTCACTTCAGGATCGTACAATTCTTCCACCACCTTACCATCGTACTATTTTAAAACAAAATTATGTTAAACACAAATTATCAAAGGATGGTGGTGGCCGACGTACGTAACACACCTCCCCCCTCCACAAGACTGCGTGGCATTCTTGGGAGAGGAATGTCACGCCGGAGAGTGGACGGCGGAGAGCAAACAAATAAACAATCAGCAGACCAATCAACAAATAAATAAATAAATAAATAAATAAATTAACTAGTCTACATGCTTAAGTGCTAATGTTAGTAGGGATTATACTACTTTTATATGGGGGTTAGTACAAATAAATAAATAAATAAATAAATTAACTAGTCTATATGCTTAAGTGCTAATGTTAGTAGGGATTATACTACTTTTATATGGGGGTTAGTACAAATAAATAAATAAATAAATAAATTAACTAGTCTATATGCTTAAGTGCTAATGTTAGTAGGGATTATACTACTTTTATATGAGGGTTAGTACAAATAAATAAATAAATAAATAAATTAACTAATCTATATGCTTAAGTGCTAATGTTAGTAGGGATTATACTACTTTTATATGAGGGTTAGTACAAATAAATAAATAAATAAATAAATTAACTAACACGTAGTTATTAATATAAGAGGGGGGAACAACAGACTAGCGCTCCACAAAACCAATGACAACACAAACGACCGCGGCGGGTCCGACACTCAATCCGATGGTTCGACCAAAAGCTCGACCGCCCACACGATCCGGTTAGGACTCCCCCGCCAAGGCGAGTTGATCCCCTCTCGCTCAACCACTCCAAAATGTCACCCGGCCGGCGAAAACGTCCCGCTCTTATATATTTAATCTAATCCTCGAGCTCACGACTCCCCTACTCCCAGTAGGGCTTTAGACGGTTGTTGTGCACAACCACCGTTCTCTTGCCTTGCCTCACCGCGCTGTTGACCGCACTTTTCACCTCCACCACGTCATAAGGACCTCTCCATAGGGGCGCCAATTTTCCTTTTTTGTTTTCTTCCCGCATCAAGACTTTATCGCCCACATGGAACGTGAACGGGCGTAACTGGCGGTCATGATACCCTTTGGACCTCCTTTTCGAGATCAACAGATTGCGCCTAGCTATTTCGTACGTTTTCTGAAGCTTGTACTTCAATAGCTTATGGAAGCTCTCGTGGTTGTAAACCGGTTCCGGAGGTAATTTGATGTTCGAGGGAACCTCCGGAGTAAAACCAAAGAGACAGTCCATCGGCGTCAATCGGGTACTCTCGTGCACGCTGGTGTTGTACACGAAAGTGGCCGCCCTCAGGTACTGATCCCAGGTTTGGGGATTTGTGCCCACAATGCTGCGTAGGTATTCTACCAGCGGTCGATGGGCTCGTTCCAAGGCACCATTCGATTGTGGGTGGTACGCTGAGGTTTGCAGTTTTTTGATGCGGAGCAGCCTGCACACGCTTTTAAACAGGCTGCTCAGGAAATTGCTGCCCTGATCGGTGACCAGTTGTGTAGGTACACCATACCTTGCAACTATTTGGTCGAAAAAGACCGAAGCCACCGTCTCAGCCTCTGCATTGGGCAGGGCATAGCAATCTATATACTTCGATAAATTATCTTGGAACGTAAGTATATATAGATTGCCTTCAGGAGTACGGTCCAGGGGGCCCACGATATCTAAATAAACCTTTTCGAAAGGCCTCTTGGCAATGTCGGTGATTACCATCGGCATTCGTAAATTTGGGGAAGACTTCATGCGCTGACAAATCTTGCATACTTTAATATATTGCTTGATATCGCGCATCATATTCTTCCACCAGTAGTGCCTGCGTATCTTCTTATACGTCTTGATCACCCCTTGGTGCCCACCTAAAGGGTGATCATGGTAATCCCGTAATAAGTGTTGGATCTCCTCGGGATTAGTTATTTCCATTCCTTTTTCCGTGCAGGAAGGAATGGCGTCCTCTTCAGAAGGTGACTCTTCGTCACTTGGACGTCCCGGGGATCCCTCGCTGTCCCGTTGGGGCTTTGCCTGGGCGCGAGTCACTACATTGCATCGCGGTGGTGAAGGGGTTTCGTCTACAGAATGGGGAATACGGCTTAGCGCATCCGCATTGGTGTTGTATTTACCGGGTTTGTACTCGATTGAGTAGTCAAACTCCGATAGTTTATGACGAAATCTGGTAAGGCGTGAGGTGGGTTCTTTCACGCCGAACACTCCCTTCAACGGTTTGTGGTCCGTGTACACGGTGAAACGTCTACCCAACAAATAGCACCGAAAATTCGTCGCCGCCCATACAATGGCCAACAACTCCTTCTCGATTGTGCTATATCTATGCTCGGCCCCATTCAGGGTGCGGCTGGCATAAGCAATAGGCTGGTCTTTGCCTATCTCACCTTGGGATAACACCGCTCCAAGTGCCTCATTACTCGCATCCGTGGTTAGATTAAAGGGTTTAGTGAAGTCGGGGTAAACCAATAGTGGTGGCGAAATTAACTTCCCCTTTATCTCTTCAAATGCCTGTTGACATTTGGACGACCACGTGAACTTCGCGTCCTTCCTTAATAAGTTCGTTAAGGGGCGCACTATCCGGGAAAAATTTGGCACAAATTTCCGGTAATAGTTCGCCAACCCTATGAATGACTGGACGTGACGTACCGTCTTCGGAATGGGGAAATCTCTGACACTAGCTGTCGTGTCAGGATTTGGCGAAGCCCCTTTTTCTGAACAAACATGTCCCAGGTAGACCACTTCCCTTTGCAGGAATCTACACTTTTCCGGCTGAAGTTTGAGGTTGTGGTATCTCAACCGGTCGAACACCCTCCGGAGCTTGTCATTATGGTCAGCCAGGTTCTTACCATATATGACGATGTCATCCAGATACACAAAGCATTCGACCCCTTGCAGACCAGTAAGGACATGGTTCATTAGTCTCTGAAACGTAGCCGGGGCTCCTTTTAACCCGAACGGCATACGTCGAAACTCATAATGCCCATAGTTGGTGCTAAAGGCGGTTTTATTCCGATCGTTTAGATCTACCAAAACTTGGTGATAGCCACTGGCCAAATCGAGCGTGGAGAAGTAACGCGAGCGACCGAGCTGGTCTAAAATGTCCTCTATACGGGGAATAGGATACGCGTCCCCGATGGTTTTTTCGTTTAGTTTACGAAAGTCCACCACAACTCTCCATCGGGCTTCTCCGTCGGGGCCCGCTTTCTTGGGAACCACTAGAAGGGGGGAATTCCACGGGCTTTTGCTTGGTTGGATAATGTCGTTATCCAACATTTCCCGAATTTGCTCGTTTATAACCTGCCTTTTGCTTTCGGGCAATCGGTACATTCTTTGGTTAATGGGTGCCTGATCCCGTACCAAAGGTATTTCGTGCGAGATTGCACTGGTGTACGTCAGGTAGTCGCCCTGTAAATGAAATATGTCGTTGAACTCGCGACATAACTCCGTTATCGATTGGCACTCGGGTGTGTTCAGGGTATCCCCTAAACGAAGTTCCCCGTGCAATTGTGCCAACCTGGAGCTCAAATCGGGTTCATCAGGCGACTGACCATCCGAGAACAGGTGTCGAATGAGGTGAAGGGATCGTCCCTCCGAAGATTGGTTCTCGGGCAGGAGTCCGCTTGACTCGTCGTCAGAGTCGGTTACCGGCGACGTTTCTTTACGCTTGACCAAGGGGATGGTGTTATAGTCCTTGGTAGGGTATACCTTCACCGTAAGCTGATCGATCCTTTGAGGACCACTCTGGGTATTAAGTGCCAATAACCTGGCACTCCTTGCCCTACCAGTAACGCAGTGCGAGAATAAAATCTTCCCTCGCGCGTCTTGCGGCACCAGAATGGCCTTTTCCCGGATGTCAATGGGAATAGCCACCTCCATTTGGGAGCGTGCCGGCACTTCCACCGGCCTACTCAGGGCTACTTCGATCCTCGGCGACTCACGTTCATCCATCCACGATGTTTCCTCTCGCTGGGGTGACCTGGCTGAGCATTTTTTCGTGTCCCTTCCCCGTGTGGGTGGGGTCTCCGGTGGAGTGTGGACCTCGGTATCGACCCTGACAGGTCCCCGTGTCCCAACTCCCCGTTTGGTTACCTTATGCTTCAGCCCCTTTGTCCCACCATTTACAAAACCAACGGAGAAGAATTCGGGGTTTATGGTTGTTCGGGGAAATTCCAAACATCCACCCGGTCCGTTGATGTTGCAATGTCTGGACAGGAAGTCATTACCCAACAAGCCATCTGCTTCCAACCCCGGCATGGAGTCTACCACGTGGAAACTGCAGGGAATCTCATGGTGCAACTTGAGAGTCCCATGGCAGGACCCACTCGACTTGCCGTTGCCAAATATGGTTTGCAATGGTGTGGATTGCCGAACGTCCACCGCCTGGCCCCGGTGAAGGGCCCTTCGCTTCAAAAGACTGACCTCAGCGCCAGTGTCCACCATGAGACGCGTAGTATTCCTACGGCCAATGTCCAAAGGAAGCTGGACCATGGGGACCTCTACTGGCAAAAGCTGAGGACAGTATTGGCCAAACAACGTGTTCAGTGCGGTCGGGTTACGGTCTCCCGACCCGACCTCCGGGAGTTTTCCGACCTCTGATTAGATGTCTCCCGCCGACGCACCGTCGCCGCATAAGTGCGTCGGCTGCAAGATTCGCACCGTGCCTTGTCCTTCCGTTCAGGACTATCCCGCTTGGAAGTCTCAATTGACTCCGAACCAGCGGGACTGGACTGGCCTTGCCCCAACCTGGGCCCACGGTGCTGAGGTCGCTCCCTCCTATTTCTTTTATCCCTTGGTGAGGCGCCACGCCTCGCACCCGCTTCTGAGGACTCCGAGTCCACGGAGTCGGCTCGTCTCTCGTCACCGCCCGACGCGGGCGATCGTCGTCCATCAACTCCATCCACTTTCCGGTAAACCACACTCTCCGCGCGACTATTACCGGCCTTCCGATTTCGCCGACGCAGTCTGCGTCTATTACTCGCGCCTGCCCTACTCTCCACACGGGTGTCCTGCTCTTGACTCGCAGCAGGTGCTGTTCCGGCGTGCCGCTTGTGGGGAGAACCCTGGGAACCCTGTTGTTGTTCCCACCTTTGCCTGTATTCGCACCCGCGCAAGCTATGACCTTGTCGGCCACAAAACTCGCAACAGCACCGGACGCTGAATACTCTTGGGCCTGATGTTGCCGGCCCACCGCCCGTAGACGGGGGCTGCGGCTCTGGTAGGGCTCTCCGCTGAGCCTGCGGCCGCTGATGTTGTGGCCCATGCCGCGCGGTTCCGCTCTGCTGAACACCACCCCTGTATGGAGCCTGGGCTTGGCGCGTCTGTCTCGGTCGATCCGGGCAGTCCACTATGTCGTGGCCATACCGCCAGCACTCGCGACAGAAAGGAGTGTTCCTTCTCCTCAGGCACTCGTCGTACACGTGACCCCTCACTTTGCAGAAACTGCATGTTGTCTGGGATTCCAGGGGGCGAGCCGATCGACCAACCGAATCCCGGACCGGATTGTCCCGACCCGATCGATCTCCCGGCACATACGCCCCTCGAGCCAAACCCTGCGACCCTTCACTCCGACTCGAGGAAGGCACGGTATTTGACCACGCTCCCTCGCCAGAGGAGGCCGGAGCATAGGCACCAGCATCCCGTCTATAATTGAGAGGCCCGCACGACTGCTCCCGAACGAAATCACCCTCTTCCCGCCGACGACTATCAGGCTCTTCGGCCGGCAACACGAATGACACCGCCCGGGGATTTAAATTCGACAACACCGGCGCCGGCGCCGCGGCGTAATCCCTAGAAGTGGAGGATGTGTTTTCTAAAAGGGTCGAGCAACTTCCCGGTCCCGACTCCAATGTTTCCGACGCTCGTTCGGCGATTCCGTGCCGCGCATCCACAAACAGGTCGTCCTGCCTCAGCATTTCCCTTCGAGCTCGCTCGAATCCGGTTAGGTGGTCCACCAGGCTACGAAAAGGGACATTACCCAACGTGAGGAGGAAGTGTTTTAGTCCTTCCTCCCTCAGACCCCTCACCAACACCGGTTTGGCCATGCCCTCAAGCTGGCTGGCGAAGACGGACCTACCCTGGCGACCATAAAAGCGCTCAGCTGCCTCCTCGCACCGTACCACGGCCCGCTTCACCCGGGAAACGAAACCTGTGGCATCCTCGGAAGGAAGTTGTCGCATTTTGGAAAGTTGTGCGCACAACTCCTCATACGACACCCGGGGTTCGTAGGCCTCTCTAAGACGCTGTTCCGCTTCAAGGAATGTCGTGGGTGGTCTCTCCTCGAACATCCGATAGGCCTCGCCGCTCAGCCTAGAGGGCAGCCACCGGAGGAAGGTATGTTCCTCCTCCACCGCCAGCCCATCCAAGGTCCTTCTACAGCCCTTGAGAAACGAAGAGAGTCTCTCGGCCGTATCCGGTCCTTCCTGTCCCGAAAACATGGGGACTGCCTTCGACACCAGGTCGAAAACCCTATCTGTGCCCAACATGGTCCGTACAGGACATGGTTGTGGGCCCAGTTTAAAATACGAGGGCATCGGCGTGTCCTCCATGCTCCCGACAGGCTGTTTACCGACGGTGGGAGGGGGGCGCGCCGGCGATCGGTCTTCCACAAACTCGTCCCTCGAATCGTGGAATGCCTCCGGATCCACCTCGTCAACCGGCGGCTCGGGAAATGCCTCGGGTCGTGCCCGGGCAGGGGTGCCCTCTCGGACATCTCTTTGACGTTGCCTTGTCTGCATCTGCGGCCGTCTAACTAAATCTCAAGGTCACCTACACCAAAGTCAATCCCGGATACCCCGCGGAGAAAAGAAAAAACAACCTCGTCGCCGACAGTATCCACCAACAGAAAGGGTGCGAAAAACAAAAACAAGCACGCTCCCAAGATACAACAGGACACCGTCCGACGAGCTCTCCCCTCTCGCAAATACTAAATGGGCCTAATACACAACAAGGAGACCCGGAACAACAGAGAAGATCAGCCCGCAAACAACAGTTCGAAAACAAAACGACAGTCGAAAACCCCAAGAACACAATTCACCAACATTCAGCGGGAACACAGGATGGGCTGCCAACGGATTCACACGATCACAAAAGCACCAAACAAATACTCTCAAAGGGGAAGAGAAGGAAAAATAAGGGAAAAATACACACCGCACCTGTCAGTCAAAACGAAAAACCACAATTTAACTAACAATCGCCGTCCTCAGTGGGCGAGAAATGGAGAGAGAGAATCGAGCAAAGTTCGATTAATTAAACGCAAATCCAAACTAAATCGCAACAAAAGTTCCACGACACGAGACCAAACCAACGTTTGAAGATAATTCCGAAAACTGGACAGTCCCAAATTACATTAACACTACCATAAACGAAATTTTCTGAAAGGAAAAGAAAAACTGAAAGTGCACCAAAATTTTGAATGGAATGCTGAAAAAGCTTAATAGTAAAAAAAAATTGTTTGCCTCAATAAATTAATATGAAAAGGAAAATACAGTCCGGACGAAGATCTGAGGAAACTCAATAGTCCTCAGTTACAATAAAAATTACATAAAATCAAAACATGCAATTACAATAAATATTCCTTAACAACAATTAACTCCAACCAAAACTCTCGGCAAAACAATTCCACAATTATCGACAATAGATTCTTGAACTACAAAAAAAAATACAAAAATAAAAAAAAATACTTTCGCCGCTCTCCTGCCGATAACAAGCTCCATCAACAGCGCACCGCCTCCAGTCTTCGCTCCGCCGATCGCTATCCTGCCGAACACCTTCCAGAAATCTCCCTCCTTAATTGCAACGTATCTCTATGCCTGCTGAGGTTTCCCCGGTGTGTTTGTCCGCAGCGCCAGTTGTGGCAGTTCTTTTTTCTGGTTTTGCCACCGAAAACTAATTAATGATTAATTTGTTACCTTAGATCCGGGGAAACGCCGATCAGGAATGTCTTCGCTGCGTGCCGCCCTGCGAGATTTCCACTCCCAGTCAATCGGTTATGAGCTTCTCCAATATCCCTCCAAGTTGATGGTGCATACAATTTTGTTGACTTCCAAATAATTGGGTGCACCAATTTGGTTGATAATTTATTCCAGCTTTATTTATTACGATTCCAATTTTAACAACTCTTTTGTTCTTCTTCTTGTACAATTTCAGTTTTAATAAATTTAAACTTTTCTTCCTCAGCCGTGACTGAATCTTTTTTCTACTTTAACCCTTTCTTTCCTTTCCTTTCTTTTTCTTTTTTCATAAAAAACAAAAATCAAGACCGGACAATTGCTTTTTTCTTTGTTCTTTTTTTTTCGTTCTTTTTTCGTTAACAACAACGTTTTTCCTCACAACCGTCACCAACGGAACCATAACAAAACCGAACTTTTACAACCTCCTGTCTCTCTCATTTCGCTCTCCATTCACGTCCACTTCGAAAAACAAATTCGAACTCGAAGAACTGCACGATCCACACCCGAATCAGGGTGGGTTCAAAAACTCACTTCAGGATCGTACAATTCTTCCACCACCTTACCATCGTACTATTTTAAAACAAAATTATGTTAAACACAAATTATCAAAGGATGGTGGTGGCCGACGTACGTAACACAAATGAAATCCACAGTAAAGGGATTACTCCGTCTATAGTTAAAGAGAGAAATAAAAGAGAGATCGAGGAAGGTTTCCGCGGTAAAAAGATTGCTGCATTGGCAATCAAAATAGAGCACAATACAAAGAGGATATTATGTATATGCCGGGATGTTATATGTGACATAATGCATTACAACTCTCCAAATATTTTCCTGTGAAACTCGTTAGTCGGAGTATGAGTAGAACTTCACGCTAAAACTTAACTTCAGACTAGGTGGTAAACACAGAGGATCGCTCGTTAGCCGAAGTACATGTATGACCAACGTTCTGCCTGATCATTATAGCATTCAGCCATTCAGGACCTACATTGATACTTCCTCTCCCTCTTTTTTCTATCACTCTGTTTCGACAGTTAAGGCTTCCTCAAAAAAGCTTTTGTGTACGTGTTTCGAGTAAAAAAAGAAGTAGATTTACTTTCTCTACTACGTTGATCATTCGATAGTCATCAAATGTGAAGGACGGGATAGATAACAAGATCAAAGCTATTGATGTTCTTCAAAAATACCCAGAGACAGTGCAGACTATTTTTGTTTTCTCATTTTTTTGGCTGAATGTGCGCATTGAAATCATTCCTTACTTGACTGTTCTTCTCTATGGGTTTCCTCCGTGTTGTTCGATTTGTTTAACCGCAACTTCACCTCTTTTGCTCTAACAGCCTCCCATCATAATCAGGAATAGAAATATATTTAATATGGCCTTAGTACCTTCTACTCTGTGGTCAATATACACCCTTAAACCTCGAATGCAAATTCATAAAAATGAGAAATGAAGAACAGATCTAGTGTTGGCGGAATGAGCTTTCACCTCTGGTACCCTTGTAGACTTATTTACGAGCTTAGTCCGATTTTTTGACTCGACGAAGATCAGAATATATTCCCAAATGGTTTCTGTTCGCCCCAAGCAGTGAAGTTATAGCGTTTGCGACGATAGTGAAGAACGCGTGATTCGAACTGACGCTATGACAGTTAGAATCACTAAAAATGGAACCAATCCTCAACTCATCAGGCCACTCCCGCGTAACGAATTCGATTTCTAAACTCAAGTACACTCAACTGATATGGAATTGTTATGAAATCGCTATGGTATACGGCTCTGATGCATTTTCTTATTCGATTTTCGTTCGGTGTTCTTCACTATTTGCTTGTGTATTGTGTGTGTATCTGTTAGAAACGCCACACTACTCCCTCCTCAGTAACTTTGTTACGATCAACTTCGTGTGCAAACGACGGAGCGAGCGGGAGAACGTCGGAGAAGGCGAGTGTGTCGGTGCTCTATGCGGAAGTCGTGATCGTAGTCGTAAAGTTCTGTTTACTATGGGAAAGTGTGGGAGTGTGTGTGTGTGTGTGTACACAGATCACGTCGGCTTGTTGCGTTAAGCAAGGATAGTGTAGACGGTGATTTGAACATACGATAAAACGAGTGAGAAGCGAAGCAATGAAGCTTCAGGCTACTGGCCGCGTGTACAAATTCGATTTCTAAACCCAAGTACACTCAACTGATATAAAATTGTTATGTTATCGCTACAGTATACAACTCTGATGCATTTTCTTATTCAATTTTCGTTCGGTGTTCTTCACTATTTGCTTGTGTATTGTGTGTGTATCTGTTAGAAGCGCCACAAAGCCACTGAGAGTTATGCAGTGAGGCCACTTAGAGTTATGCCACATCATTCTTTCGCTTTTTTTAACACTGCGGATGGTTAGCAGAATTGCGAATAGATTTCGAATGCGAATTTATAAAGATGAGAAATGAGGAACAGATCCAGTGTTTCCCGAATGAGCCTTCATGTCTAGTAGTCGTGTAGACAGATGAGTCAGATGTTTTGACTCAACGAAGATCTGAATATATTCCCCGTTCGATTCTGTCCGTCCCAAGCAGTGAAGGCACTGACATTATGCACATTAATGTCATCCGCAATGATGATTGTGTAATGCTGTACGATTTTAAGAAAATCATTTTCGTAAATACGAAATATATTATTGCAAACTATATTTTGACCCTTCACATGCCCACGATTCTTTACTACTATTTGGTATTTGTATTTGTCAACTAAACCACCTTGTAAATTGCTTACCCTATAAACATTAAATTTATTTTGAGTAATTAAAAAGATCTAATGATATGAGGTGATAGAAATTAATTAAAAACAAATAAATAACTAAAAACATAGTGCTGCATTTCGCTACCAAGGAATCTCTTACTGTTTATATAATATTCAATTTAAAAACTGGAGTAAGTTATTCTATTCAAATCCATTTATGTGGAAGTTGCAAGAAAAAAAAATCAAAATCAATTGAATCAACGAAACTGAATGCCTACATTTATACATTTTTTATGAAGTTGCTAATGAAATCCGGTTGGTGGTCCTAAAAGGACATCTTATTATCCTTCTTTTTTACACAAATTTTACATTTTATAGTAAAAATGGACAAACGGCGGGAGTAATGCACATTCATTTTTTAACTCATATTATATTCATTGGAAAGCAATCTCTGTTTCATTTATTCTGACCAGGGAATATGGGGGAGTACCAATCAAACGAAGTGTACAACCAGACTGGTAAACCAACGAATCATGTCAATCTCCCAAGTCCAATACATATACAGGAGCTTATGTTTGACCCTACCCAACGCCCCCAAAGAAACTTCCCTACTTCCATGAATATTTTATGGAATTTTAAAATATCCTTAATTCAAATAAAAATACAAGAACCTCTTTCCACTAACGATTGACTCACTTTCAACCAAACTGTTTCAGCACATCGAGGCCTACCACGCTAAGGACTCAACCAAGCAAACCAACCAACAGCCACCGTCGTCCGTTCTCCTCATCTGATCCCATCCTTCGCCATCCTGCCTTATTCTCCTTTTTCGAGTGAATTTTGTGATTTCATGCTCAACGGACCTGGGCAGTTAATTAAAATATTTTTAACTGTCGAGATTCTCGGGCTGCCTTTTTTCCTACAGTCTCAATTTTTTTCTTGTTAGTTTTCCTGGTTTGATGGTTGATTGGCAAAAGGACGAAGAAGGATCGCGCTCGGTAAACACCAAAAACAAAAAACTAAAAAAAAAGTATATATATATAGTATATGTATATATATTTATATATTCTCAGCAATGCAAAAGAAGGGACTCGTCAATAATAAAGGTAATAAAATAAAAAAGAGAATTACCAAAGCTAAAATAAAATACAATGCGTTAAGTGTTTTCGAGCTTTCTGTGCATCTCGTCGTTCGCACGCTTATTCCTGTTACTGCGGGTGTAAGGGCATTTTATTACATTTTGGTGAGTAGCCACCGTACGTCCTTTTAATTTAAATTTGAATTCATTCTCGAATTGTCAATACAGTTAATTTAAAATTTTTATCTCACCGTAAAACAAAATACAAAAAGGAAGGAGATTCAACTGAAGCTCGTGAATAAGTGATGAACGCCACACAGTGGCAATTCTATTAAATTAATTAAATTATATTGTGCAGAGATTGACTGTTACGGGAGCCAAGATGAAAGGGACGAAGTTATTAAATGAGCATTTTTAAGCAGTAGAATTGGGAATTAACCTGGAATAATAAGGGAGAACTTCATGTTGGCAACAAGAATCTTACCTTTGCAATCAGCAGGTGAGTTACTGTCGTTTAACTTTACAGTTGTTACAGCATCATCCATAGAATTGGTCGGGATTACTGAATCCGATGTATCTAAATGTATCCTTTTCGGTTCACTAAAAGTAAAAAAGAATTCAAGAATAGAAACTAGTTACAAAAAAGAAACTTATAAAAATAACATCAAGCACATTTATAACATAAAACTACACAAAATATCAACACAGTTTTAGTTCCGCAATACATGTATTAAGAGTAGGCCGAGGAGAAAAATTCAACATAGTTTTAGTTCCGCAATACATGTTTAAATGTACATCGAGGAGAAAATTTCAACGGAATTCTGTTTGCTTGATTTGGAACTGTCATAACTACGAAACAATTAGCTGCATCTGGCAACTCTTTTCTTCTGTCAGATATCAGATCATCGTCGTGCTGAAGTTCTTCCAAGGTGTGACCTCAAAAGAATGTTACAAATTTACTACGATGAAAGTGAAACAGTATACTTTCTATTTGGCGTTTGAGCAATTTGGTTGAGAAAGATGCTTCTCGCTGTCGTCAACCTATCGCCGGAAACGCCGATGAAATTCAAGAAGACCGACGTGAGTAGTTACGCTTTTAACTATTTACATAAAGTTGGTTACAAAGAAACAAGCTTGATATGCGAGTGCCTCATGAACTGAATGAAAAAAAAGTTATTGACCACATTTCGAATCGCGATTCACTATTGAAGTGAAACGATATCATGCCATTTTCGAAGTGTATAGTAACACGTGATGAAAAATAGATCACATTTGACAATGTTGTACACAAATTGTTGTGGCTAAAAATATGGAGCTCCACAAACGGAAAAAAAGTCGGTATTGATTACAAAGAAAATGCAATTGTATAGGGTGGGCCATACATTTTTGCACATTTGAAATATGAATAGAAATAAAACTACAAATGTTATTTTGTTGATCATTTATTTAACGTAATAAACGTTTATTGAAATTTATTTTTAAAAAATGACATCGTCGAGATGTGCCCCGTCGCGCGCCTCTCCCTTTAACAGTTTTAAAGAAATCAAGTGTTGCCATTTGCATAAATGTATGGCCAGCCCTATATATTGTGACAGTACTAGAATATTCGAGAAAGTCCGAAACAATGTACTAGAATTTTCTAGAAAGTACTGGAAAACTGGAGACTATGAACAGTAGAACATTCCGGTATAAATATGTCGAGCACAGATCGAAGCAGAAGTAATAAGTGAGAAAGCAAGCAGAGTAGCAAGCGATAAGTACGGAAGCGATGAGTAAGGAATCGTTAAGTGTACGGTAAAAAGTAACGGTTGTTATTAACGGACTATTAAAGTTGTGGCGTTTCTAGCAGATACACACACGACTAGTAAAGAACAACACCACCAAAAGCACATCCATTAAAGCCGTATACCATAGCAATAATATACCATTACCAAATTAGTCGAATGTATTTGTGTTTAGAAATCAAATTCACATAAGCGGCAGTGGCCTGATGGGTAAGAGCTTTGGTTCTATCTTTTAGTGATTCTAACCGTGATAGCGTCGGTTCGAATCACTCGCTCTTCACTATCGTCGCAAACGCTATAACTTGGTGACCCCGGCGTGATATCTGTACGACATTACACACACTCCCATCCACACACAGAACTTTACTTTACTTGCAATCACACGACTTCTACACAGAGCAGCGGCCCACTGGCCTGCTCTGACATTCTCTCGATCGCTCTCTCGCTAGCTCTTCGCTCAGTCGTCTCAAAGTTGATCGTAACGAAAGTTACTGGGAAGGGAGTGGATGTGGCGTTTCTAGCAGATACACACACGACTAGTAAAGAACAACACCACCAAAAGCACATCCATTAAAGCCGTATACCATAGCAATAATATACCATTACCACATTAGTCGAATGTATTTGTGTTTAGAAATCAAATTCACATAAGCGGCAGTAGTCTGATGGGAAAGAGCTTTGGTTCTATCTTTTAGTGATTCTAACCGTGATAGCGTCGGTTCGAATCACTCGCTCTTCACTATCGTCGCAAACGCTATAAAGTGTTACATTAATTCAAAATCGATTCAACGGCTCTTATTTATTAAAAATAATTAATCCAGCGAACCCTAAGCTCGCAACAATATATAGTGGGGGGCATCATCCATCATAAGCAACTACCACCTGGCCAAATGATTGATTCAAAACTCGACTGCCAGCAATTAATGCAGATGAAGCGAGGAATTGAAAAAACGACCGGAATTGATGAGCAAGAAACGAATTCTCAACACGAAACAACAATCATTGATGATGATTCGGCAAAAACCGGAGGAACTTGACTGGGAAGTTTTTACGCATATACCGTATGGTCCTGACATTGTAGCGTTAGATGCAATGTCAGGCCTATCTCTGCAACAATGGTTTCCTAAACTAAAATGTACCTCAAAAAGAACAATGAAAAGCGCTTGCATCAATTTTTCGAACCCCCGCTTGACGTGGTGCGGGGGCTTAAACTACAATGAATCACTCAGGCTATGCTGACGGAAGCATACGCTTCCAGTAGTGCCACCCATGTCAGACAGGCTAGCGAGGAGTAACACACAAAGATCTACCACCCCTTATCCAGGGTGTTACGCGTCACCGTGCCCATTGGATGGTTTGCAGCCAGGCGTATACCGGCTGTATTATAACGGGGCCTCTCTGACACCGGGTCGAATCAGAGCAGTAAGCAGACCTTACCATATCAAAGAGGGGCTCTGATGTGGCGGAATATTTGAAACCCCAAGACTCGTGGGAACAAAAATTAATAATCAATATACTAAAAACAATCTCACAAAATACCCGGTAGGCGTAGATGTGATGAGCCGACACTACCATAAGGGAACAAATCATCAAGGAAACACCGACTCGGCAAAAAGAAGACGTAGGGAAAAATGGAGAAAGTGGGATATACGCGTCGGCACGTGGAATGTTCGAACGTTATATAAACCAGGCGCGATACAGACGGTCGTAGAAAACGCGAAACAATATAAAATGGACATCGTCGCGCTTCAGGAAGTCCGACTGCCATATCAAGTAATCGAAACCAACGGGTTTACATTGGCGTGTGGAGGTACCGATACACATAACCTCGGAACCAGCTTCATCATAAGCAAGAAGATTACGCCCCATGTAAAAGATGTGCAATTTATTAATGACCGAATGTCGCTGCAAAAAATACAGGGCGCATGGTACAATTATATATTTATAAACGTACACGCCCCAACAGAATCTACCGACGAAAAACGAAGGACACGTTCTACGAAACCCTAGAGGAAGTATTTGATGGGATCTCGTCATTCAATGTTGAAATCCTCCTCGGAGACCTCAATGCGAAAATTGGAAAGGAAGATATCTTCCAACCAACAATAGGTAAAGAAAGCCTACATGACGTTTCAAATGATAATGGTATTCGAATTATCACGTTACCGGTGTCAAAAGATCTGGTAGTAAAAGCACGATGTTCAAGCAGAAGCAAATTCACAAAGCCACATGGATATCACCCGACGGCGTAACGCGTAACCAAATAGACCACTTCCTCATAGACAAAAGACACCACTCGAATATCCTTCACGTAAGATCATATAGAGGTGCAGATTGCGACTCCGGTCACCTTCTAGTGATGGGCAAAATTAGAAGTCGGCTCGCAGCAAACCCACACGGACAGTCACGGGAGACGAGGAAAAAGTTCGACATTGATAAACTAAAAGACCTACGTAAAAGGGCTGAATATCAAGACGAACTAACGAATAGATTTAGCATCCTAGGGAATGGGAGCAGTGAGGAAGAGGAAAGCAATAATCTGCGCACTAAATGGACATCGATCAGAGACACAATCAAACAAACAGCCCAAAAGGTATTAGGATTTAAGAAAACAATTAAATCCAAACCTTGGTTTGACTATGAGTGCAAGGCGAAGATCGAAGAACGTAAACGCTTCAGAGTGATCTATTTAGAAAGATATGATGAAGTCAACGTAGAAAGATACGCGACAATTCGGAAAGAGACAACGAGACTTTTCAAACGCAAAAACGCGAATGGGAGAAGACTAGGATCGAAACAATCCTAGAAAATTCCAGAGCAAAGAACATCAGAGGTATGTATGCCGGCATAAATTCAATTAGAAATGGCTACCGAGGGAGAGCCAAAATAATCCGAGACACAAGCGGCTGTCTGGTGACAGAAACAAACAATATCGTGACAAGATGGAAGCAGTACTTTGAAAACCTGCTCAATGTGCGCACCCATCAACCACAAATAAACGCACCAGATGTACATACAGCCGAGCCCCAGATCCCACAGAGCCCTCTTTCAGCGAAGTTGTAGACGCAATAAATCGATTGAAAAACAACAAGGCTCCCGGAGTCCACTGCATACCGACAGAGCTTATGAAGCATGGAGGAGAGACAACCGCTCGAAAGATCCACCAACTCATCAAAACAATATGGGATAAGGAAGTCATTCCGGAAGAATGGAAAACCTCAATAGCCGTCCCCATTTTCAAAAAAGGTGACAGGTCTGACTGCGAAAATTACAGAGGAATATCATTGCTCCCAACCACATATAAAATACGAACATATGCCATACTAGCGAGAATCACACCGTACGCAGAAGACATATTGGGAGACTACCAATGCCGATTCCGTAGAAACCGGTCAACGAGCGACCAAATGTTTACAATAAGGCAACTAGTGGAAAAGAAGTGGGAATACGGAGAGACGGTTCACCAACTGTTCGTTGACTTCAAAAATGCCGACGAATCAGTCGCAAGGCAAAGATCCTACCATATTGTAGTTGCGCTGGGAATCCCGAAAAAATATGCCGCCCTCATTCAAATCAGCATGTACGAAAACAAAGGGCGAGTTAGAATAGAAAACCACCTCTCAGAACCATTTGAAATCCGGGACGGACTAAAACAGGGCGATGGCCTCTCACCATGTCTCTTTAACCTCGTCCTCGAGTATCTCATCAGAAAGGTACAACACGACAACATGGCCGGATCATCCCTGAACGGGGTCACTCAAGTGCTCGCATATGCGGATGACATCGCCGTTTTGGGCGATAATCTAGGAACCGTAAGTAAAAACAGTGAAATCATCATGCAAGCGGCAGAAGAGGTGGGCCTAGAAATAAATGAAGACAAAACGAAATACATGATTCTGGCGAGAGCAGGTGGACCTCAGAGAACACACATAAACATCAGGGCCAAGATATTTGAAAATGTCATAGAATTTAAATATCTGGGAACAATACTGACGGCCAGTAACGAAATGTTGAAGGAAATTAACAAAAGACAACACTCCGGCAACGCTAGTTGGCCCGCAGTCATTAAACTGCTGAAATCCAAACTGCTATCACGGAATATAATGCTCCGTGTCTATAGAACCATAATCATGCCGATTGTTCTATACGGATGCGAAACATGTGCTGTCACAAAACGGGAAGAAAACAAATTCCGCGTATTCAAGAATAAAGTTCTAAAGGGTATCTTTGGCGGCAAATGTGACGAGGAGGCAGGACAATGGAGGAAACTTCACAACCACGAATTGGAAGAGCTATACCGCAAAGCTACAATAGTGAGAGTAATGAAGTCGCGAAGATTAAGATGGGCCGGACACGTGGCGCGAATGGGCAACGACAGGACCGTGCATAGAATTCTTGAAGGAAAGAGACCGACAGGGCGGCCGGGACGGAGATGAGAGGACAATGTTGGGTTGGGCCTCGAGGAGATCGGATCGGATGGTCAAGTGTGGAAAGAGAGCGCATGGGACAGGGAACAATGGCCGAATCGAGTCGGTGAGGTCATGAACTTTCGGGTTCCTACAGGCCAATAAATAGTAGTAATAGTATGTTTACGGACCCTAGGTTATAGCCACGAGAAATTAAATTCTGGATTGGAACAAAGCCCATATTGTGGCCGAAGCAGATAACCAATATCACTTTGCAGATATGTGGCTAGACCACGCTGTGGGGAGGACAGACGTCCTAAGTTATAATAAGGTAGATTGAATTTGGTTCTATATTTATCAGCTATTACCTAGGTTTCGCTAAGTGCAAGAATTGCTGGTTTCTGGTGAGAAACATAAGCCGACACAGAGGCAAAATTACATCTTAGGTAGAGAATGTTACAATGATTGACGCGAAATCCCGGTACCATTGAAATGGCCTGGAATAGAAAACCAATACTGCCTCCGAATAGGATGCATGACTGACACGATTGTCCTTGCAAGCGAATACATACTATCAGGACTATCTCGTTATATACACCGGAAGATGTTGGCGTAAATGTACAAAGTTTGGTGATAATAACACAAATAGTCTTGCGTGAAACCCGCTAAGTTATAATCAGGTAGATTGAATTCGGTAATACCTATATCAGTTATTACTTGGTGCGTATACTAGCAAACTATCTCTCGGATAGAAGACTGCTGTATGATACAGATGAGGGACCACAGGAATATAAAATAACAGCGGGTGTACCTCATGGATCTGTATTAGGTCCGCTGCTATGGAATATAATGTATGATGGTGTGCTCAGGGGCAATGTATCAGAAGGGGTTAGAATCATTAGGTACGCAGATGGGTTGGCAATAGTGGCCGTAGCTAAACATCTAAACCTGGAGAATATTTGCTCCCAAGCAATCCAGAGCATTAAATGCTGGCTAGATATAGCCGGACTGAAACTAGTTGGACATAAGACGGAGGCAGTTTTAATAAGCAGCCGCAAGAAAGTTGAACACCTTGATTTGGAAATAGAAGGACAAATAATCAGATCCAACTATATTAAATATCTTGGAGTTATACTCGACAACAGCTTGAGCTTCAAGGAACACCTGAGGAAAACGAGTGAAAAAACGGCAAGAGTATGCAAAGTTTTAGCGAGACTGCTACCCAATGTTGAAGGACTCCGACCCCACATAAGAAAACTCATAACCAGTGTCAACACTTCCATTATAATGTATGCAGCTCACATATGGGCAGGAGCTACATAGTATACGTCGTACATGAGGGGAGTGAAATCCGCACAGCTGGCATCACTAAGAGTATATTGTGCATTCCGAACGGTATCCGAAGATACTATAAATATGTCGGCTGGGAGGACGCCACCTGACATTGCAGCTAAAGAAAACGCTGCATTGCATAAGGTATCCCAAGAGAATCGTCGGAGAATGCGGTCACAATTAGAGCTCTCAAGCCGAAGAGAATGGCAACGAAGGTGGGATTCTTCCACCTAAGAAAGATGGATCCACACCATGATACCTGATATAGAAACATGGGTGAAAAGAAAACATGGCGAGCTGAATTACCACCTGACTCAGCTAATATCAGGACATGGATGTGTGGCAACTCTAACAGATACACACAATTCACAAGCAAAAATAGTGAAGAACACGAACGAAAATATCGAATAAGAAAAATACATCAGAACCGTATACCAAGCGATAACAAAAATAATTCACATCAGTGCAGTATAGTCGAGTTTGGAAATCAAATTCTAAACACGGTCAGTAGCCTGATGTGTAACGCTTAGGAAAATTTTTTTTCGTGATTCAAGCTGTCATAGCGTCAGTTCGAATCACACGATCTTCTTCACTATTATTTCAAACGCTATAGATGCTTTCGACAATACTTGCACAAGTATAAGCATGTGAATCACCCATACTGCTTGTATTGCGAAAGCAAAATAGAAAATGCGGAATACGTACTCACAGAGTGCGTGAGATTCGAGAGCGCACGAATGATTTTGGAGAGACATATGAAACGGACAGTTGCGCCGATAGGAGCAATATAATACATGCTGAGTTCAAAACAGGCATGGTCCGTAACAAATGGTATTCTATGTGAAATGATGCAGCAGTTGCGACGCGGCGAGCGGAGTAACAGGTAAACTCCGTCCCGCCCGCGATAGAATATCTAAAAAAAAGTTCCGCGGGGATCAACGGGAATATGAGCCTGGCGGGAGGTGGTTTTAGTTGGTAAAAAGCCGGCATGCCTCTGGATCGGTTTTTGGGTAAGTGTGGCGGCACCGCCACAGTACTCCCCCCACCAGTGACGAAGTCGCGAAAAAAAGGTAGGGCTGAAGGAGGTGCTCGAATGGGTGCTGCGTGGTGAGAGGAGGGCCGAGCGCTTGGAAAACAAGGTGGCCCTGCGTGCTTCGGGAGGCGCTGTAAATTTGTTAGGGGAACTGTCGTGATGACGAGTTCCTGGGTCATAGAGAGGGCCTGGGTCGATACTAAGGTGGACGCGGGTGTTACCGCGTTGATGCCGCAGGGGCAAGGGGTGTGCGGCGTGGTCCATGGCCTGTTGTGGGTCACTTGGGCCAACAGGCTTATCGTCCGAGTAGGTCGGAACCTATCGGAAATCCGCTCGCATCCGCAGTGACGGTGTGGCGTGTGCGATATGGAGGGGGCTTATCCCAGGATTAATCGCATCCGCAGCGACGGGTTGCCGTGTGCGGGGTGGAAAGGGGACGCGAGTCCAGAGCCGGTGTCTCTCGTCCATACGTTTGTATGGCGAATTGTTTGCCGCTGGGACTGGTAAAGGGGGCGGGCCCTCAGTTGCGCGGCTTACCGACCGAGGGAGGACCGGTACATTGCTGCCAATGTAGCGGTAGCCTCGACCTCGACCGAACGGCAACTTGTGGTGAGGTGCCGGCCGGTTACGCTTGTTAAAAGATAGGCGATTTTGCTTAGGGGCTCCTGGTGGGTGATTGGTTGTGTTCAACCGCAGGGCGCCCTAGGGAAATGGAAGCGCGCTCCGAATATGGTTGTTGCACCTGTGTGTGAAGCGACGTAGAGGGGCGTGTATTCCCTTAGGTTGCCGCAAATATCGGGCCTTGGGGGGGCCTAATGACTGAAATACCTGTATGAGGTGTCCCAGGGTGGGGTTGGGTAGAGACACCTGCGCAAGGTGTTCTAGAGTAGGGTCTCAGGCCGGTGTTGCTGAGACATTTGGGATACGTTCAGAGACCTAAGGACGAAGGTCCTGAAGTTTATGTAAGGAGGTAGAGCCGGGCGCCCTACTAAATTATAGCCACGCAGGGTAGTTGGTGGATAGTAAGGAGCCGGCTTGGGCGTCGGGCGCCCTACTGGTCATAACGCTACGCGCAGTAGCCGTGGTTCAGCGAAGAGCCGAGGCTGTGGAAGAAGGTAGAGTAAGGACGAGCATTGGCGAGCGGGGTCGCGTGAAGGCTGTGGTTGGCGAGCATGAGCGCCAACCTCCAGAAAAGGGACAGAAAAAGTCGATTTATGACAAAACCGGGCATCCTATTGAGTGTTGGTACTCGTAGTAGCCGTTGTTAATTAAGGAGCCGGTTTGTGGAAGATGGGCGTTGAGCTATGGCGAGCGTGTGCGTCAATATTTGTAAGGTGGGCAGAGGCGAATTTTGCCTGTATTAAAGAAGACCAGAAAGGGGTCGAAATGTTCGAGCGAGACGGAACCGGGCGTCCTGTTGATTATGTGCTGCGCGGAGTAGCTAAAGTGTGATGAGGAGCCGGTTTGAAGGAGTTAAATTGAGAGGGTTACGAAGAGACGAGGAAAGGCGAGCTGGGTCGCGTGGAGTCAGTTGGTAATGGGCATTGTTGCGCCAAAATAATGAGGGGTCGGGTTTGTGTTGAGGCTTGTGGAATCACGTCGGGGTCACCAATGTGGGGATGGTAGTCGCGGCGCCAGCATGGACGCGAGTTCTACTACCAACCCACCACTTGTCACTGTCACCCGTCGATTGTTCCGTCGAATTCCGCCGCACAAACGATCTGTCCTCACTAAACCTAAATTCCTGGAGTGTGTAACCAAATTAAATGACAATAAAAAAGGAACTAATTACAAAATAGCGAGTTTCATTTCTCCGGTGTGTGATGTTTTCCTCTTCTGCTATGGTGATCGTTTGTGCCGCGGAATTCGACGGAACAATCGATGGGGGACAGTGACAAGTGGTGGGTTGGTAGTAGAACAGTGGTGGGTTGGTAGTAGAACTCGCGTCCATGCTGGCGCCGCGACTACCATCCGCACATACTCTTGACAAAGCACACTGCAAACATGTTCCAGGACAAGTAAACTTTGGAACTATCTTTAGTTCTAGAAACTAACGATCTGGGAAACACCATCCGTTACCTATTCCCACCTCGACGGCTCTCTAAATTATAGCACGCTACAGAACATGGAACGGATTTCATGGGGTTTTGATGCTAGATGACCCGTAGTGGCAATCTGTTCACATCTCAGGATGCTATCTGAGCTTTCGGACGCACTCGAAAAAATAATTTAAAAAGGAATATCTAAATCCATCTTTGGAGGCAATTTAAATAGGATAGAAAATAAATAACGCCCGTCATTAGTCGGCCCGCAGCAGCCTACGTTTTTTCCTCTTCTATAAATTTTATCTCTCACCAAGTGAACTTGGTAGTTGCACTTCCATCCTACACTGCCTTGGTGTTTTCCAATGACTAAAGTCTACAGGCATTCAAGATTAATGTACGTCTCTCCTTCTTCCTGCCAAAACTTTTGTGGGCATGAATTTAAGAAAATTATAAAAATCTTATTAACCCTATCAGGGAAGTGCCAAGTCAAGGATCGCGGGCTTACTGTCATTGCTATTAACTATAAATCTGACTACAGTTACTTTATGAATAACTTTAGTATGCATACACTAACCCATGTACACAATTTTCCACTCAAAAAGAATGAGATTCATCGCACAAATGATAAGTAAGTAAAATAAATATAAAATTAACACTAACCTCACGTCGCAGGTGTCACCATCGATATCAGTCGCCTTCGTTTTATGACCCGCCAACTGCAATCCAACCGTTTCAGTCATTTTCGATGTAGCTGAATCCTTATCACTCCCTATCAGAGCAGCAGTCGGTTTAACATCATTACCAATTGTTACCGCATTCATTGATGTCGTATAAGCAGCAGCATAGGAAGTTTTAATGCCATTCGGAGTGTTACCAGTGTGTGCATTCGAATTTAAATTAACAGCACTGTTACTCGGTTGCTGCATGGGCACTATGGTGACTTCCGCAGGTGATTTGACATTTCCGTTACCGGGTATATTGGGTGTAACTGCTTTAGGTGGTGGTGGTGTAGGCGTCATGGAATCATTTTCGTTGAGAACATTTGCACTGGTTACAGATTTGTCCTCACTGTTCTTAGTTTCCGTGGTGCTAGTAGATACTATGGTTGTGGTACATTGCGCCATCTCGGATACACTTTGAACAATGGTTGTGGTATTCGCATTACTGGTTTCTGTATTCGATTGCGAATTGGTGGCACTTTCGCAATTCTCTTTGCTAACAGTTGGGTTAATCAGCGTTGTCACCACCACGGAGGGTGGTGAATTAGAATCCAATGACGCTTTCGGAATGGATTCCGCAGTTGTAACGGTACTGGTCGATGTTGTGGTTCCTGACACCGATTGCATTGATAATGCAACCACCACAGACAGTACTGAAGTTGTACAGGGTGATGGTGTTTCGGAAACAGAGCAAATAGCCGAATTTGATGTGGATGGTGTGGATGTTGTAACTGAAGTAACTGCTGCTATTGTGGCAGATACTGTTGCCTCGATGGAAGAATCACACGTTGATTTACTATTTGTTGACGATGAAGATGATGCCGGTTGTGTGGTGAGCGTTGATGTGGTTGTTGGTGTGCCAGTGGATGTCTTTGACGATAATACCGTGACAGTTGATGAACCAGTTGTTGATGTTGTTATTGCCGTTGTGGTTGTTAAAGTTGTTGTGGAGCTGTGTGACGCCGAAGAGGCAATTGTCGTTGATACCACTGTCGTAGAATTTGTTGAAGATGTCGTTGTGGCTGTTGCGGTTGATGATGACGATGAAGAAGTATGTGTAGACAGATGAGCAGCGACACTTCGATCCCGACCGCCGGTTTTTTGCTGTTGTTCCCTTTGTAAACGTGTTGTAACCCCGGTTGTTAAGGAATCAATAATACACTGTGTTTGGGCTTGTTGGGATTTTTGTGGGTTCCTAGAACTTCGTGTCCGTTGTCTAGACTTTCGTAAGAGTTGCTTATAATTTTCCGTCTTTTTACTGAGGTAGTAATATCGAACACAATCTTGAGCAGATTTTCTATCCAAACTTGCTGCAATAGCGCCAAAATTTTTCGGATGCTGCAGAAATTTCTCTTTGAAAATCTCTTTTTCACCTGCGGTCCATACGTTCAAATTTTGACGCTCTTTATAATCTGCTACCATATCAGTCAGGGCACCGTTCTCATTATAAAATATACACCGCCGCTGCTTTGAATCATACATCAAGGGTGGTATCACAGCATAGGACCGCATCTTCTTATCTTCCATTGCTTGCTCTTGCAAACCATCCATAATCTCCTCTAAATCAGCCTCAGACTTTATTCGAGAGCCAACACGATTGAAGCGTTCCTTGTCTTCACGCTGCTTTCGCAGCTCCGTAAAAACTTTTTCAAAAAATTCGCGATTCTTAGCTTCGCGCGCTTTCCGTTTGGCGCTAGATTCAGACTTTTCTACCCGTTTTTGCCATTCTTGCGAGAGTTGAGCATATTTTTCGACCAGGCCCATATTACGGACGTATCGGTCGTGCTTAACCTTCTTCATGTGAAGTAGTAGATGACTTTTTACTGTCGCTTGATGGCGTTTTATTACTTCCGCACAGGTCTCTACGTCAGATGGCTGATTGTATAATGGCAGGTCAACACGGGGACCCAATGAACTTAGAATGGAATGTCTTGTGGCAGCTATTTTTCGATTATCATCGTAGATTTTTTGGGCCAAGCTTTGATGACGTCGTTTGGGCTGAAGAGCGTTCTCTTCATTGGCCTTTTTAGGCTTACTCGATGCCTCCTGGAGCAGTTCGGCTTTTTTCTGCAACGAAGTCATTGTGTTTTCGGCGTTGACGATCTCTTGATCAACTTTCTGAATCTGCGTCATGAGTTCTTCCTTGGCGCTGCGACGCTCGTCGGCGATATCATTTGGCAGTGTGGGCGAAATTGCCTCTACCTGTGGATGGTAAGCTTCAGCCTGAGGCGGACGTGGATGGGTTTCAATCTTCAGTTGTTGCGTTGGAGGAATATTTATGATAGCAGGCTGATGACCACTATTGCTTGTCGCACTAACAATATTGCCAGTGGGTAACGGACAGGGAGGTAATTGAGAATGTGTTGGTACTAAATGTGAACTTCGACTAACTATGAGAGCGGATGTAGGAGGCTGCTGTTGCAGTGTTGTTTGCGATGGATGTTGGGATTGTTGACCCAAAGATGGTTGCTGTTGGACAACTGTTTGCACCGTTGCCGCCTGTTGGTGTGGCTGATGTAAATGGGGATGTTGTTGAGGTTGAACATTTTGCTGACCTGCAGACGATAAACTTGCAACAACGGATGGTAGGTGATTAGATTCAGAAAGGCGGATCTTTTTGTAGGGTTGCCCCCCTGGATCGGGAGGTGCCTGTTGGGTTTGTTGTTGTTGATGCTGCTGTTGTTGTTGCTGCTGTTGCTGTTGCTGTTGCTGTTGCTGCTGTTGTTGCTGCTGTTGTTGCTGTTGTTGCTGCTGTCTTGCATGAACAATGTATTCAGTTGTTGCATATTGTACAGCTGGCGATTGTGGGTGTTGTATCAGAACACCCGGTATACGTTGCCTACCTACTGTTAACATACCTCCTGCCCCAGCCGGTCCTGCTGGACCAGTACCAGTTACAGCTACACCAACGTTAGCAAGTAATTGGTTGGATGGAGCGTGGGAAAATTGCACTGTGCCTTCCATCGAATTGGAGGGTATGCCAGATACAATTGTTGGTAAGCTATTATTGCTCGATACGACAACCGATGAGGAAGCCGCTGCAACAGCAGCCGCAGCTGCTGCCCGATGATAGTCCTGGACTTGGGTTGGTGGCATTTGAGGTATTCTAGTATATGGGCTATCCCGATATTGCGCAACTGGACCGATACTATATGAGCTTTGCTGTATATATCGGTGAGGTGCTTCACGGACTGCATTGACATCAGCGAATTTTGGATAGGTGTTTGCTGCAGCACCCGGTCCAGGACGGGGTGGTGATAATGGACTAGTTGCCGAACGAGATTGGGGTTGTTGCTGCGTGGGTGGCGGTCCAATGCCACCCTTCGCATAAGACTGCGGTGTTTCAACAGGTCTGTAAAATCAAAATATCACAACAACAAAATATTTATTAGATTTATATGTAACAATAAATGTTTTTATAATGTAGCAATAAATATATTTTTAATAACATCTAAATTAAATTTACACAACAAATTGATAATATCAACTATTTATCAAACAAAATTATTTTCAAAATTACTAACTTTTGTCCCGATTTCATTATTGGAAATATATCCAGACGCAATATTAAAAAAGTGAATCAAACACAAGAATATATCTGAATGACAACTTCGGTCTGCCTAATGAACTAATGAACTGTGTTAAGTTCTAAGAATAAAAATCGCAGTTGTCAAAATTGACAACTTACATAATGAATTGTGAAAGCATCAGAGTAGTCATTGCAGTCCCCTTTTTTATTTGTCATTATTCACGTTTGAAAATTTGTATAAAACGTGGTGAAAAATAAGGCAACTGCTTCCCACATGTCACTGTTTTTCCTCAGTAAACTCGTATGAGTGATTGCATGCCAGATGTACACACTTTTAGAAAAACAAAGTGTTCTAGAAGGTAGAGAATCCTCAGAGAGCACAACGATGTGTTAAAGAAAAAATAGTTATATATATTTTAAGGTGATCACTCATTTGTTAACTTCGATGTTTAATGTACAGCACTGAAATTTTTAACATAAGAACAACAATTACCAAAAGAAAACCGATATTACCGATCACGTAAAGATAAACCTCCTCAAAAAATTACAGATACTAAAACTTGCTATCATTTTATGGAAATAAAAAGTACAGGGTGAAGCAGAGGAATTTGCTAACTGAGGAATTCAATAAAAAAAAATGTTATGCAAATTTTCCACATCAAATATAACATTCAAAGTTATTTTATTTTGTTTGCGTAGTTTTAAAGATGATATCAGGCAGATGTCATCTATTATTGTCAAAACACCGGAAATTTCGTTCAACTCTCTCCATTTTATCAACAAGTATGTTTTTTTTACACTAGCGCGCGCACAAAAGGGGATTTTGGAATACGCTTAAATGTCAGAGCAAAGTACGAGCGGAAGGAGAGGAAATGGATAAAGAAAGGAAGTATTGATGTACATGTTGACGAATGTTGCCCTTTAGGTGAGCCTGGACCCTTCTGCGTTTCAGAAATAATCTGAGTTTCAGAAATAATGTGTTCAACAAGTTCCTCTGCCCCACCCTGTATGTCTTACCAAATTCTACGATATTTACAACATACACAAGATAAAAATGCGAGAAATTCTAACGATAAGACAAGAAACTAAAAATATTCGTAATTATAATAAAAGAGCAAATATAGAATTGGTTTTACGCAACTTATTAGTTTTATTTGTTGATGCGATATTTATGTGGTCGGAATGTGAGTAAATCTTATATTTCATAGACTAATGTAAAAGCAATATGAATTTACCACACTGTGACCATCAATAGGCGACGAAGAGAAGATCGCCCCCCTCTGCTTAATCTACTACGAAGCAGAAAATTAAAATATTGTCTAACTTTCGGCTGACAACTGATTATGTGAATTTTCCGAGCTCTTTGTTCTACATATCGCCCTGTGAGTAGGGCATTAGAATATACTCACAGCTAGGCCGGCTTGTCGTAAGAGGCGACTAAAAGCCCATCAAGCTTTAGGCTCCGTGAAATGGTCGGGAAAAATCCCTGGCCATCTTTCGGAGCTTGGCTGATGGACCGGTTCGAGAAAAGGTTGGTTAGGTGGTAGTCGGTCCCAAGGTGAGATACCACCCCGTCACGCTGTACATTCCGCGATATCGCCGAGAGAAATCTTCGACGGTGTTTCGGATGTGTGGCTGATGGCCCGGACTGAGATGGGGATAAGTCATGTTGGTACCTTCTGATATAAAGAATTCCGGAGGTAAACTAGTCTCCCATTCGGATCTCCGGGGGTGACTATGTCAGGGGGAACATCATGCACATATCATGATAAATAGTGGAACTTTGAGAGGTTCGTCATCGCATAACCGAGCTCGCTCTCGAGGCTCTGCCCACGCTCGACTGGTAACGGCATTTTGTAACATCAGGGGCATCGTTTTACCAATACGAATGTAAACACCGTCCACCAATATTTGCAAACAACGAAACCTGATATCCTTGCCCTAACTGAGACCCAGGTCGATTCGTCAACTGATTCGACATATCTCCGTTGCTCAGGATACGACTTACATTCGAGATTCCGTTTTAAGGGCGGAGTCTGCGTCTTCACGCGGTCCAATCTGGCTTGCCAAAGGATGGAGGCGTTGGAACCCAATAGTATGGACATCATATGGTTGAGGGTCGTGCTGAGGAATTCAGTTAAATTTCTTTGTTGTCTTTACCGCTCCATGAATGTCGATCGACCGGCGACATTCTTCGAACATCTTTCACATACCATCGACTGGATACCGATCAACCAACCAACCAGCTTCTGAAATTGCACAATTCCGGCTGGTTGTTACATTCTAACAGAACCGACGAGGCTGGGACGTTGGCGGAGATGTTTGCTGTAAGCCACAACTTGCCTCGACTCGTGGAGGAAACGACGCGAGTACCGGATGCCCGAGGCGATTGTGTGAACACCCTGGATCTGTTTTTGACATCCGAACCGAGTATTTATTCCGTAGAGGTTTCCGCGCCACTGGGAAACTCAGATTACTGCTTGGTATCTGTCGCGCAAGCACTTGCATATCAAGCGAATAACCGGCATAGGCAGCATTGCCATGTATGGAGGAATGGGGCTGCTAACTGGGACAATTTGCGAGATTTCTTCGCATCCTTTCCATGGTCGGGGGTGTGCTTCAGAGACTACGATGTTAATGCTTGCGCGGAGTCGGTATCAGAGATTATTCTTCTGGGGATGGAGATATATTCCACATTCCATCACACGTAGTTCATTTGATAAACCGCGGTTTGACAAAAAATCCGAGCAGATTACAGCGGCAAAAAATAGAGCTTTTAAACAATGGCGCTCCAATCCCACCGACGTTAATAGAACGAATTTTGTTAGAATCAGAAACGCGTGCAACCAGGCGATTGATACCGCGAAGGCAGCTCACAACGACAGAGTGATCAATAAACTTCTTCGGTGCCCGGCTGGTTCGCGCTCCTTCTGGTCAATGGCAAAACCTGTCAGCAGTAACTTCGCATCCTCCTTTTTCCCTCTGTAGGCGACAGAGAGCGGGACGTTAGTCACGAATTCAAAGGATAAAGCCAATGTGTTCGCGAATTCAAACCTCAATCCCGGTCTTGTGGAGCCACCTGTGATCGCGCCGGTACGGTCTTCCATGCGGGATGTGAGATTTCGTCCGCGCACTATTCAACGCATTCTACGTGAACTGGATTGTAGGAAGGCAACCGGCCAGGACGGAATACCAGCAATAGTCCTTAAGAACTGTGCTCCAGAAGTGATCGGTTCTTGCCAGGCTCTTCCGCTTATCTTTTGCACGGTGGAGCTTTCCTGCCTGCTGGAAAATCGCTCGAGTTTAGCCAATCCCAAAGACGGGAAAAAAGTGTCTCCCACAAAATTACCGCCCGATAGCATTACTGTCTATTTTATCTAAGGTTATGAAAAAGTCATCAATACAGAGTTGGTTAAGTATTTGGGGTGCAACGAGCTCCAAAAAAAAAAGCAAAAAACATGAATTCACCCAAAACTACCCGTCCAAAATGGCTGCAATTTTGGTGAGTAACTGTCAAAAAATGCACAACTACATGCACTAACTTTTATTTACGAGTGCCGCTATCTTCGTATAAAGTTTTTATAAGATAATTTGTATGTAAGATGATTTTATTGTATCATATAAGTCACTCATCTGATTCACAAAAATTGCCTCGTCCTGCTACCTCACCCGGCCGAAAAAGACGTCGCCTGCAAAGGGTTACAAAGAAATACCAAAGATCTCGGCGGTCGGGGGAAATTGAAAAAAGGCCATGGTCTTACCAGTACTCATATATGGATCCGAGACCTGGGTGCTCAATAAAAGGCACTCTGAACTCTTAGCCGCGTTCAAAAGGAAGGTCTAAAGGAGAATTGTTGGCCCGTATGTGGAGGAGGATGGCGCAAGGCTAATACCCTTGCCCAGAAAAACAAGTTATTATGGAAAATTTAACAAGCCTCGGGACTCGCTAAATAAGGCTAAGACCGAATCCCGGTTGTACTGCCGATGATGATGATATTAGAAGAAATCCCGATTCGATCGAGCAAATGCGGAATGACATTTGGGCAACATTGTATCATAATTTGTCGACGAACGAAAATTCGCAACACCATAAGTGTGCCGCCGGAGTTGACTCTTGGTGTACTTGGCAGCGCAGTAAAGTGCTTGGTACTCTTTCCGCATACGAGCATAAGGATCCAATGCATAAAGATGTTTTTGATGTAATCAAACCAATTTACGAAGAACTCAGCTCCGATGATCTTCTTTCACACTCCTTCGATGGATTTACCCAAAATAACAATGAGTCATTCAACACAGTCGTGTGGTCGATTGCTTCAGGTGCCAAACTGTGAGACTGTGCTTGACATTGTGACCGACATTGCTGTAATTACTTTTAATGACGACTGCCAAGTCTGTTTGCCGTCTGTGATGCCCTTGGATTAACTGTTGGGCCAAATATGCCTAAATTCTACTTGGAAACAGACGCCAATCGGATCCAAACCGCTGAGCACAATATGTCCGATATTGGTAAAGAGACCAGACGCAGCAGCAGCCAAAAAATATGAAGAGCAAAATAAGGCCCTAGAAGGACAATTGTATTGTGCAGGGATACCAAACTGAAGAAAAATAATTATTATGTACCATATTTTTACGGTACTAAGATTTATAACATTTTGAAACTTTAAACGCGTTTTTCTCGAAATCGTAATAAGGCCCTAGAAGGACAATTGTATTGTGCAGGGATACCAAACTGAGGAAAAATAATTATTGTGTACCATATTTTTACGGTACTAAGATTTATAACATTTTGAAACTTTAAACGCGTTTTTCTCGAAATCGTGTTTTCAAAATCGGCCGGCAGTAGACCTCGAAAAGTCTTCATCTGATTGACTTGAAATTTGAACTGTAGCTTCATCGTTTGATTATTTCAGTAGATTGTTTAACTGGAAAAAAGTTATAAACAATTTAGGTAGATTTTTGTCGTCAAAAAAACGAGTTTTTGTTAAAACAACGCAAATTCGCGAAAAAAATTCAAAATTTTAGCGATTGTTTAACAGGAAAAAAGTTATAGACAAGTTTGGTCAATTCTTGTTGTCAAAAAACGAGTTTTTGTGAAAACAATGGCAAATTCGCGAGAAAAAATTTTAGCGATTGTTTAACAGGAAAAAAGTTATAAACAAATTAGGTCGATTTTTGTTGTCAAAAAAACAAGTTTTTGTTAAAACAATCGCCATTTCAAAGTTATAAACAATTTAGGTCGATTTTTGTCGTCAAAAATACGAGTTTTTGTTAAAACAATCGCCGTTTCAAAATTATAAACAATTTAGGTCGATTTTTGTCAAAAAACGAGTTTTTGTGAAAATTTTAGCCATTGTTTAACAATCGCCATTTCAAAGTTATAAACAATTTAGGTCGATTGTTTTTGTCGCCAATCGCCAATTCGTGAAAAAGAAATCATACATTTTAGCGATTGTTTAACAGGAAAAATGTTATAAACAATTTAGGCCGCTTTTTGTCGTCAAAAACACGAGTTTTTGTGAAAACAATCGCCAATCTGTGATAAAAATTATAAATTTTAGCGAATTCAAACCTCGATCACGGCCTTTTGGGGCCACCTGTGATCTCGCCGGTACGGTCTTCGATGCGGGATGGAAGATTTCGTCCGCGCACTATTCAACGCATTCTACGTGAACTGGATTGTAGGAAGGCAACCGGCCCGGACGGAATACCCGCAATAGTCCATAAGAACTGTGCTCCAGAACTATCACCGGGTCTTGGCAGACTCTTCCGTTTATCTTACGCACGGAGGACCTTTCCTGCCTGCTGGAAAATCGCTCGAGTTTAGCCAATCCCAAAGACGGGAAAAAAGTGTCTCCCACAAAATTACCGTCCGATAGCATTACTGTCTATTTTATCTAAGGTAATGGAAAAAGTCATCAATACAGAGTTGGTTAAGTATTTGGAGTGCAACGGACTTCTGAATGACCGTCAATACGGATTCCGTGGCAGGCGGTCCACGGGGGACCTTTTGACACTTATAACCGATATATGGACATCTGCGATTGAGGGGCATGGTGAGTCAAATGCGGTCGCATTGGATATATCCAAGGCTTTTGACCGCGTCTGGCACGGGGCATTGCTGAGCAAACTTCGTTCATATGGACTTTCCCAACAGCTTTGCGACTAGGCGAAGAGCTTCCTTGAAAATCGATCGAGGCTTCGGATCTGTATCCTGTTAATTTGGGGGTGCCTCAAGGTTCTATTTTTGGCTCCAACCTGGTTTTTGCTTCACATAAATGATTTGTTGGCGACAAGGGATAACAAAGTGTTCAGTTTTGTGGGACGATAGTACGCTTCTTTCCTCCTTTTCGAGTGTTCGGCCGATTGATGCATCTGCGTCGTATCAGCTGAGATGTAGACAGATTGACTCACTAAATCAGGATCTAGATAGGGTCCTGCAGTGGGGAAGGGCCAATCTCGTCGACTTCAATGCAGCGAAGACACGATATACCACATTCACAAAAAAAAAGTGGATCATCGGTTCCACAGCTGATGATGAATGGCAGGGCCCTCGAGGCGGGGGAAAGTTTGAAATTGCTCGGCGTCACGGCCTGTGGGAATGTATCATGGCATAAACACGTGTCGAGTATCGCCAGGTCCGCCTGAGGAAAACGGAGCTATCCTTAGAAATATTTTACTCCGGCCCAACTTCTTCTCCTATATAAATCCCGCGCTCGAATATTGGTCTCATATTTGGAGCTCGGCTCCTAAACATACCCTCGACCTACTGGAGAGCATACAGAGAATTCTGAAATTCTGCAATTCGATTTATATGCGCTCCACAAGACAATCGGACAGATCCTACCCGTTTGTGGTTCATCTCCCGATAGCGCGAACATCCCTGCATCAGAAATCGTTCCGTTACAGAGCGGGGAAGCTGGGGAACTCCCTTCCCACGCGAGTGTTCCCGGAGCGTTTCAAGCTGCAACTGTTCAAAAAGAACTGCAACAGTTATTTGATGGCATCTCGGGACGCCCACTCGGCGCTATAGGTTCGCCTCTCCCGAGAGAAGTCTAATAAAAAAAAATAAAAAAATAAAAAATAAAACATATGGCAACTTTCTCGAACATTGCAACATTGCTAAGAGGACAGTATTCTAATGTACATTCGCTTATTTAAACTCGTCACTACACCACTCATTTTGATTTTTACAATTGCTATCTAATAACATAATTTGTGAGATAAAAATAAACATGACTGGAAATATGGCCGGTTTTAAATGCCTATAAATGCTCATACTTTCTTTTACTGGATTGATAGCTGACAGCAAAGGGTTGAGTAATTTCGAAATCCACGACGTGCGAATGGTATTTTAAATGACATTTGTAATATGTGTCTAATCTTGTCTTTAGAAAAAGTTATTTTCTGTTAATCGTATTTATTAAACATCAATTATGGCAGAATTTAATTTGGACGCTAAAACGTTGTTGAAAAATTGTAGATGGAAGATTCTGACTCATCCGCTATACTCCACGGACTTGGCGCCATCTGTCTATGACTTGTTTTGGTCAATGCCGACGAATGTCCCTATTTAGAATATGCTTCATTTTAATCGAAGGTATCTAAAATTGGCTCAAATCATTTCTTGATTCGAGAGGTGACAAGTTTTACTGAAAGGGAATCGGAAGAGGGGAGAAAGTCGTAGCTAGCCGCGGACAATCATCATCATCATCATCATCGGCACTACAACCGGAACCGGTCTTGGGCTTATTTAGCAAGTCCTGGGTCGTGTTAAATTTTTCATAAGATAATTCCGGGCAAGATAATCAGTCTTGCGCCAGAGGCTCCCCGACGGGGAATCGAACCCCGGTCTCCCGGGTGACAGGCGGGTATACTAACCACTATACTATCGAGGATCCGCGGATAATAGTTTTAATAAAATTCGTTGTTGCAATGTCTTTTTAAAAAAAATTCAAATCTCATTTTTTGCTCTTTTAAGGAGTATCTTTGGCGGTTAATATGACGAATATGCAGGACAACCACGAATTGGAAGAGCTATACCGCAAACCTACAATAGTGAGAGTAATCAGGTCGCGAAGATTCAGATGGGCCGGACATGTGGTGAGAGTGGATAATAGGACCGTGCATAGAATTCTTGACGGTAGGCCAACGGGAAAGAAACCGGTAGGACGGCCGCGACGGAAATGGGAGGACAATGTTAGGTTTGACCTTGAAGAAATCGTATCCGATGGCCATGCATGGAAGCAAAGTGCACAGGGCAGGCTTCCGAGTTCCTATAAGCCAATAAATAGTAATATAATAATAGTAAATTCTTTGCTCTCAGAAATAAATAAATATGCTCGAGATGTTAGAATGTGTCAAAAATAATTTGCGCGTTTCAAAAATGATAATTTCAACATCGAAGACAAAGAACCATCCAAGAAAGTTCGAAGGTGAAGAATTGGAGACTTTACTCAGAATCGTGTCAGTCTCAAAAAGAACTCGGAAATTCATTGGGCAGGACACAAAAGTCAATATCCAAGCGCCTTAAATCATTGGGATTCATGCAAAAGCAAGAAAATTTGGTGGAGAGAATCGGGTTATTCATTCTGTCAAATGTCTATCCGGAATTTCTCATTTAAATTTCCCGTCTATTGTCAAATTTCTTTTTCCCACTAAGCTGGCACCACTACGAGACATAATGACGTTTGCGCCTTATCTGGCTATTTGTTTGTTGATTTTGTTTACAGCTGCTGATTTTGTTGGTTCACCTCAAGTACGTTTTTCGATTTTTATAATGGATAATTCAGTTGAGCAGAGAGTTTGCATTAAATGTAGTGTTTCCAACGGGATTGGTTGTGTGGAATCGTTGAAAATGTTGGTTAAAACCGATAACGACTCAGTTCTATCGAAAACAAGCGTAAGAATGGTACTAATCATTCAAAGCGGTCGTCAAGACGTTAATGATTTGTCTAGTGAGTTAAATTCAGTTATTGGTCGGTTGCCTTTTTAAAAAACAAGGAAAGGTGTAGGGGAGAACTAGTTTGAGGGAAGGAGAGAAGATTGCAGGGTAGAGGCGTTATTGAAGGGAGGGGGCGGATTTAGGACGGGTTTCTTCTGAGACGTCGTTTAAGAGCGGGAGTGGAGATGTTGAAATCGAAGGAGGTGGGGAGAGAGTTGGCCTGTCGTAGCATACGCGAGATGGGTTCGTTAGCGCCGTAAGAAGTGTGATGAGCGGGCACGTAAAACAGTCGAGGGTTTCGTACGTTACGGGGGTTTGTATGAAATGTTAAAGTGGAGAGCAAGCTTGGGTAATTGATTGAACCAGACAGAAGGCGATGGACAAGGATAATGTCGGCATGGATTCTGCGCTCTTCAAGTGTGTTTAGATTGATTAGAGGGAGCCGGGTTGCGTATGGTGGTAGAGTCAGCGGATTTCCCCAGTTCAGTCAGCGGAGAGCAAAGCGCAAGAAACGACGTTGAACATTGAACATTGATGATTAATTCAAATTTATTGTTTTATTGAGAAATTCCGGGTAGACACCTGACAGATTCTACATATAGATCAACGGAAATATGTGCTGGTGGGAGATGGTTTTAGTCGCTAAGAATCCGGCATGCCTCTGGATGGGTGTAGAGATATCTTTTGAAAATTACCACCTTCGCACCGAAACAAACAAACAAACAAAAAAAACAACAACAAAATCAGAAACTTTGGCGCGCTGTAAATTTGACTTCAGTTTTAACTAATAAATTCCGAGTGCTCTGTCTGAATCTTGGAACTGGTTAGCTTTTATATTTTGTTTTTCTATTTGCACCAATTGCCTAAGAGAAGTGTTATTATATCCTGGAGCTCTGAGTTAGGCATAAAATTACGTACTCTCCTTATTCTAAATGTATTTTATAGTTTCGAGGGAATTAACTCGCCGTTTTTTTTAGTAAAAAAGTTTTTTTCTCACTCAAAATCAGTTTTATTTACTTGAACATTGGTCATTGTCCTCAACCATTTTCTCCCAATTGACCAGAGATGTGTTATTATATTCTGGAGCACTGAGATACATATAAAATAACGTAACCTCATCATTAAAAATGTATTTTATAGTCTCGAGGAAATCCAAACTGCTATCATGTAACATAAAGCTCCGTGTCTATAGAACCATAATCATGCCGATTGCTCTATACGGAAGCGAAACATGGGCTCTTACAAAACGGGAAGAAAACAAATTCCGCAAATTCAAGAATAAAGTTTTAAGGGGTATCTTTGGAGGTAAATATGACGAGAAGGCAGGACAATAAAGGAAACTCCATAACCACGAATTGGAAGAGATATACCGCAAACCTACAATAGTGAGAGGAATCAGGTCGTTAAGAATAAAATGGGTCGGACATGTGGCGCGAATGGGCGACGATAGGACCGTCAGGACGGCCGCTGGAGAGATGGGAGGACAATGTTAGGTTTGACCTTGAGGAGATCTAATCGTCTTTTTTCTTACTCAAAACCAGTTTTATTTATTCGAATACTGGCCATTCTCTTCAACGATTTTCCCCCGTTCTTCGGCTAGAATCTTTTGGAGTATTATCTTCGAAAAAATTGATGCAAGTGTAGTGTCCCACTACAGGTCCCACTACATAAACCTCTTTTTAATGCTTACAACCAAATTAATTTAATGTTAATATTCATTCATCCTTTTTAGCGCTCACGCTTGACATCGAATATGATGCTGCAATGTCAGAATCCCCTTTTGTGCGCGCGTTAGTGTGAAAAAAAAGAAAAAAGCTCTCCCGATTTTTGGCGCGGTATCAAAGATGATTATGGCTTAAAGGGTGGTTTTCATCAAGAAGTTTTAAAAAAAATGATTTTTTTTTCATTTTTTGATAGCTTATAATGTGTAGAATTAAGTCCCCAAAACCGTTTTTGCATAAATAATTTTATAGAAAAGTTACAGCATAAAAAAGGGACCAACCGTTACCAACGTTATCAAGACGCTATTAAACGCGTTTTTCTCGAAACGTTATTAAACGCGTTTTTCTCGAAACCATGTTTTTCACATTGGTCTCCACAATAGCTCAAAAACTACTCGATGGATCGGCTTTTTTAATTTTAAAGTAAATTAAATTTATTGGCGTCTGAACCTAAATGTAGATGATTTTTTCATAATGTTTTTTTCCTATTCAACGTTAAAGAGCAAAAACAAATGCGAAAATCGGTACCTAAAGTTTGCATGTCCGCCATTTTGTTTATTTTCAATTTTCTTTCTTCAAAATAGGGTCAGACTCCGGCAAATATTGTATAATTTCAAAAAACTTTTTGTTGTATGATTACAGACGATTGCAAACAACGCTAGGTTGGAGACCGATTGGGTACCTTTTTTTCGAATCATCAGACTGCGCCATCTATTAAATTGACAATTTTTAATGTTTCAAAAAAAAAAAATTTATATTTTTATTCCATAAATAAATAATAAATTTAACATTGATATTTGCTTCCGTCTTCGAGAAAAAAAATGCAAGATGAACACGCCAGTTTTGGGTCTCTAGAACCTCCCCTTAATGTAAAAAGTGTATTACCTTGGAAAGAGTCTACCTTGAAGGCGAAAAAGTAAATGTTTATGTGAAATTCAAATGTTTTACAATGTTAATACAATACAAAATATATGCGAAACGGGAAAAGTGTTGGTTTTGCTTGCTGGACAAAACTTCACCACAAAACTGAAGAAAGAACTGTTTCCATCAACATTCCTCCATGTAATTGAAGATTATTGAACGCATCTCATATGATCTAACATTGACTTAACACGCACATAACAAAATGGGATAAATCGACACTCGCCGACAGCAACGCAGGTTATCGAACGGCATGAACCTAAACTACATTTATTACCACACCCAAGGCCGATCGGTCTTATATGACTTCCCTCTTTCTTTTCCTCCATCTTTGTAGTTAGAGTGTAGTTGAATTCCTCTAGCCCACTAGAAACTATTAATTTAGATAATCCTTCCTTTTTCATATATCATTCACAAGTACAAGCTCAAGCTCAACATTTTGATGAATATGGGTGATTGGGGACCCAAGACAAATAGTTGGCAGACATTTGGAAAGGACATGCTTGTTCTTCTCTCCCAAAACGAGTTTCCTACCACTTTTTACAAAAAGAGGAATGGAGTTACAATATAGAAGCCGAGGAACATCACTCTCTAAATGTACTATTGGTTCTGAATGACTAATCTTTTACCCAAAACACGCGCGAAAAAGGGGTATGCGGTAACCTTAAATGTGAGGGAAAAAAACAGTGCAAGCTAATACTAGTGGTTCGAAAGCAAAAGGAATTTTAATTACAATGGGCCCACAAGAAGCAGAAGAAGAGGAAGACGATAGGGCCAGGAGATGAACGTTGGTCATAAAGATATGAAGTGTGCAAAAGCGGGTAATAAATGACTATGCAGAGAGTTCCACACTCCTGTAGTTCAATTGCAAATATTCCTTTTGTACCTGATCTTTACAAATTCGCTTGTAAATTGTATCCAAATCTCAAGGTATAAAGTATTTCTTTAATCTCTTAAGAAACCCCAAACACCTTGTGGCGGTTCTACGAACCACACAACCCACTATAGGTTGAGATATCGTCGTTCCACCAAAGGAACATACTCACCTATATCCATTACACGTGCCCACAGACACGTTTCCCAAAAGTCCTTACTTCCGCCTAAAACAAAAGGTAACATTCCAAATACCCCAACATTGAATTCAATAGTAAAAACCAATCGAACCTAACGTTCAAAATTTCCTAATATTGAATTCAATGCATCCATTCGATTCATACATTAAACGTATTTTTCTGAAAACAATCAGAATAATCTTCTCATGTAGCTAATAGCAATTAGCACCCTAAATTCCTCGCAAGAACCCAAACCGACAAGCGCACGTGCGCAAACAAAGGCCTAGCGATTCGCCCGCCGACCAACAATTCTTGCAATCATAAACATCGTAACGCCTATCCCACGCTAGATGTTTATGACTGAGAAATGCGATCTACAAACCAAATCCCGCGGTTCCTTTGTTACCCATCTGAAGCACACAAAACCTCTTGTCGTAAGCCAGATGGGTAACGCAAACAAATCCCATGAAAGCATCGAGAAATGAGTGGCGATACGCTCGATTCTTCAAACAAGATACAGATAAGGAAATGAGAATCGAGATGGGAATTTTTTTTTTTCAGATAAGAGAATGAAAACTATGATGGGAATTTTCTTTTTCAGATGAGGGGAAGAGAATGGTAGATGGATAGAAAAATTAATTAGAAAAGGAAGATTAGTCTATTTCGAGCAACAGGACAGCGAACCCCACCGAGGAGGTCGAACCGCGGGACGAATACGGTAGCAGAAGTAACCGCGACTTAAAATTTAAAAATAAAGAGAAAGGCGAGTTTAACGTGTGTCCAAACTTCTTAAGTTAACATACTGTGAAAGCGTCAGGAGTGCTTAATGCGAATCGGTGAACTAATGTAAACTCGGAAAGAAAAAATGTTAATAAACAAAAAGTATACACTAGAAATAGTTCGTGTTTCATTTATTTAAATAAACAGACCTGGTTCACGTAAAAGTAGTTCGTCGCTTCCTTTGCAACCGTGTTTTGCTCCGCTTGTGTATTTCCCTCTGCGGTAAACAGTGTTTGAGAGAACACTACAACATCATCGGCCATAAACATTCGACCAACAAACTGGAATAAAAATTCCGCCAAAATCTTATCCTAATTTTGAATATGTGCCCATCCCAATGAAAGGCTGAATTAATTCGAGTATCAATAATTGAAACTTTGTAGTCTTCAATGATCCAAATGTTACTCATAACCAGAAAGTTAATGTTAGCTTCTGTCAACAACAAACTCCACTGGATTTTCATTTTGTTGGAAATTTACAAGAATTTCTACTTAATGTTACAATTTAATAAATTGATTTAAAAATACTGTTTGATAATAAAGTTCGAAGAGCTAAACCGGTTGCGCATATTCAAACAAGAGGAAACCAAAGTGCTGTCATCAAGGAAGCGGTGTGTTAGGTTTTGCATCTTGGACAAGAGATCATTTACGTGAATGAAAAATCATCATCATCGGCACTACAACCGGGAACCGGTCTTGGCCTTATTTAGCAAGTCCTGAGGCTTGTTAAATTTTCCATAATGATTTGTTTTTTCCGGGCAAGGTCATTAGTCTTGCGCCAGAGAATGAATAATACAGCCCGGGAAATTCCAGCATTACATTGCCAGGGGCAGATTGAACACTATACGTCTTAGACTGGAACAACGGCCAAGATAGTCAATTGCCCTAATGCCTAATGCTGACGGTTCAGTTCACAGAAGGGGGCACAATTTCATTAGAAAGAAAGATTTTACCACATTAACATACTTTAACTGAAATTTTACACCCACTAACAAAACCTCTCAAATAGATCAACAGATCTCCTGTAGACTAATTATTGCAAACGACATATTTCGAAATTGGTTGATCACTGACGCTGTCGTTAGAATAGAAGTTAGGAAAGGATATATAAATAGAGAACTCAAATTTTAGGGGTCCTTAAAATACTGACAAACATTCTCACTCAGCGACTTGCTAATGTAGTACATATTTTCAAGAATGGGGAGTAAATACACATGGGTAAGATGACCTTATGTCCCGTTTTCAATGTGACTGTCCCGTTTACAGCTGCTCTGCCCCGGTGTCCCCAAGAACATTTTGGGGGTGTATAATTGTCCCGTTTTCGGAACATTGAAAATAACGACAGTTGATCTGCGCAAAAAATTATAAATTATCTACAAATTTGAGCGACAATCCTACAAACGAGGAGTGCAGCGGCGACGAGCAACGGGGGTGGGAACTACCGCAAACAGTAGCGAAACTCCACAGGGCATGGCATTATGTTGTTTACTCTTTCAATTGAGGATTACTTTCGCTAATTATCATATAGGTTTTGTCAACAAAGTCTTTTTTTTTCAGTGTACAAATATTCGCCAACAAAGGGCCAAAAGAGATGTGCACATTTAATACTAATGTACAAACGAAATACTCGTTTATAAAACAAACCATCATCTAATGTCAGGGGCGAAAAGTGTCATACGGAATTTAATATTTTTCAAGGCGGTAACAGTAATTCGAATAATATAATTTAAAGTGTGGAAAACATAAAACTGTTGGTTGGGCCGCTGCTTCGAGTACTTCAATGTTAACTTATTAAAAGAAACCCCACGTTAGCATTAGGACCCAACCGCTGCAAAAGGCTTATTATATAATGTATTAAAATTTGCAATTACAGGTGTCCTATGTTAATTCCGATTATGGGCGGACAAATTGGGACAACTTCAATATTACATTGAACGATAAACTCCACCAACTCTCTCTTCCCACTGACAGGAACTTAACGACGGTTGAGATAAACAACGCTGCAAAACAACTTCACGAGATTCTAGTTGAAACTTCGAAGACTCATGTCCCGAAGTACAAACTTAAAAAGCCTTATCAGATTCCCCATGACGACTTCACTCTTCGTCTCATCCCGGAGCGTAAAAAGCTCTCCAGAATGAGATATCGTCCCCACTTTACGCAAAGGGAGCCATTATTGCGATCCATTATTCACAATATTGGTACACTGATAAAACAGAGAATCCAAAACAATCGTACCCGGCAATTGGAAGACAAACTGAAGGGTATTCAGATGTACCAGAACGTTTATAAAAATGTTAAAAAGATATGTGGCACTTCTCGTATCACTGGGCCAATCATACACAATGGTGTTGTTGTTAATAACGACACCAATAAAGCAAATATCATCGGAGAGCCCTTTGAAAATAATCACAAACTTACTCTCCAAGATGGCGACCCGGATACTAATGCGATCATTAGTTCAGAGGTCCACAGTAAATTGGACGACTTCAACAAGCCAATTGTTGTCTTTAACCCAACTAACAGTGCATACTTCAATGACACACGTGATAATGGTCAGAGTTTCATCGCACCAAATACCATACAGAGCCTGGTTAAATCTCGAAACCCTAAGAACTCACCCGGTATCGACAACATGTCATACCACTCGTTGCGAAGGCTTTCTGCCTTATTCTTTATAAAGCTCTTCATTCTGTTCAACCATGCTTACAACATGGGCACTTTCCCGGAGCTTGGTAGCACGCTATTATTTGCCCAATAGCAAAAGTTTGGAAACCAACGTATCACCCCTCAAGCTTTCGCCCTATCTCGCTTCTCACTTGCATCAGCAAAATATATGAAAAATTCATATACGAGAAACTAAATAACTTTATCAGTGCCAGGAACCTAATACCTGATTTCTAATTTGGATCTCGAAGAGCGCACAGCACCATTATGGCTCTCAACATATTCCAAAACCACGTCTGCGTGCGGCTCTTTAATAAGGAACCCACCATTGCTGTGAGCCTGGACATTAAAAAAGCTTTTGACACGACTTGGATCGAAGGTATCGTTATCAAATTATTGAATACTAGCCTCAGTAGAACGCTATGTAGTATCATCTGCCAGTTCGTTCGAAACAGAACCTTCCAAGTTAAAGTGAATGGAAAGCTTTCCCGAACTTTTCACGCCGCTGCAGACGTACCACAGGCCCCATCTAGGCCCCATCTTAGGCACCACCTTATTTAATATCTACGCCTCCGATATTCTTCGCCCTATGAATGGGAGAGTAAATCAGATATGGTATGCGGATGACGTCCTAGGGCACACGTCATCCAAAAGCCCTAAACTCGCAACAAATCGACTCAACCGTCACTTGGACGAACTGTATCAATATAACAGTTGATAGAAAATTCGACTCAATCCATCTAAAGCAGTAGCTATAATTTCGAGTAGTAAACACTTTCAACCTACTTCTCGATATTCACACGATATTCGAATAAAAATGGGAGATACTACGATTAGACCACAGGACAGGATGAAATATCTTGGGGTCATTTATACCACAAAAATGAATTTCATCAAACATGTGACCCACATTCTTCAAGGGGGTCTAGCAACTGCACAACATCTTGAAGTGGAGCAACAAAGTTGACACTAAAGTTAAGCTTCTCTGCTATAAGCAGCTAATCCGATCTGGAATATCGTACGCCTTTCCCATATGGTCCTGCATATCTTTGGATCAAATGGAAAGACTTCGAGTTTTCGAAAGGAAACTCCTCAGAAGATACACCAATCACTCTAGAAGGCCTGACTGTCGTCATTACCCCAACTTTCACCTATACGAAGGCGCCTCCATTACCCCTATCGACAAGTACTTGCTAAAATTAGCATACAAGTACCTCGAAAGCATTCAGAACTGCGAGAACTTGACCCTTCTCTCTCTCGATCTCTTCGGATCAGACCATCATTTTTTTCTTCTTCAGTACAAAACTGAAGAAAGCACCCTTCCCAACAACATTCCTCTCTATAATAGAAGATTCCTGAATCCATCCCATACGGTCTTCTGTTAACAAACCACACACACACAGACGCACAGTACAAGACGGCGCAAACATACACATACCAGCCAAAGGCGTGATCTGCGTTTACTACCGCACTCAAGACCTACTGGTCTTGTATGATTTCTTGCCCACCATCCCTCCATCAAAGTAGTTAGATACCACCAAAGTAGTTAGAGAACACCTAAACTAATACTGTCTATCCTTGGATACCCCCCCCCCCCCCCCCCCCCCCTTTTTTTTCCTTTTTTTTCAGATATCTCGAGACCGAGCTCAACAGTCTCACGGATGTGGGTAATTCTGGTTATCACAAGATGACCAGAAGCCAGAGATGAAAGACACATCTGTCCTTGTCTCACTAAAGTCGGCCCTCTCGCCAACCCATTTTTTTTGTCCTATGTTAATTAATAAGGTTAATTTTCAAAAATCTTGCTAGTTTTACACATTTAAAATTGTCACCTGCAACATTAAATCAAATTTACATATATTAATCAGAAAAATCTAAAAACATTCAAATTCCTTTTCCTAGTGAGTGTAACCAACGTACGCTCAAAATTGTTCTTTCACGGCAAAAATAAATGATCAGTTTACACAAGGGTCATTAGATTTGTAAAAATTAATTTGTACAAAAGTACAAATTCTAAAATGAATTTAACATATCGTCGACACCAAAGGATATAACTGGATGTTAGATTGAGTAGTTTAAGAAATTCCAAACACCCTAACCCAATTCTTGTTCTCTACAACTCCACCTTCCTGTGATCGCGTTGATGTGAAATCCATATTGATCGCTACTCATACAGAAAACACGTTTTTAGAGAGAGTTGACGGTTGGTCAATGGCTCCATTAACTTTTATAGAGTGGCAGTTAATGCAACGGAATAGGAGAGGAAGATAATGGGTCATTCTTTTTGGGAATCAATTGGACATTCGCTGGCTTTCTTCTATAAATAAAATAATTGGATGAAGCAACACGAAATCATGTGGAATCGATGCCAAAGTGTGGTATAATTATAACAAAAAAGATTAACAGATTTAAGACATGTCGTTCTAACTTTTGCACCTATTGAAGATTAGGATATAACACGCGTATGCAAAGTCACAATTACAACGCAATGAGTAACAATTGCAGGTACACCCCCGGATCCCTTTTTTTCCTTAATATCCCTGGAATTTGCAATTTGTGCCTATTTACCTGCGACAACTGTTTGAGACACTGAATTCGGCGTTTCTCGATAATTTTGTTTCGTGTGTACTGCAAATTTGCGCAAGGCTAATAACCTTGCCCTGAAAAACAAATTATTATGGACAATTTAACAAGTCTCGAATATGAACCGGATACCGGTGGAGAGACTTGCAAAATAAGGCCAAGACCGGATCCCGGTTGTAGTGCCGATGATGATGATGTGTACTGCAAATATTACTGTTAGATAATCATTACCATTTTCTAAGATTCTAATAACCATAAACCTTTTTTTTTAATTTAATTTCTTTGGAATTTGCAATTTGTTACTAATTACCCGCGACAAGTGCTTGAGACAGGGTATAGATACTTTGAAATTTAAGTTGTGGATTCCATTCGCCGTGTGAGTTGTTGGTCTGTTTTAGTGATTTGATTTAATGGAAAGTATTTAAACACTTCTTAGAAGTAAAAAAATCTGGAAGGATGTTAAACCAAACGGAGATCCAAAACATTCAAAAAATGCGTCGATGGGTTTTCGGTCTACCAAATTGCAAAACGCTGTCGTATAGTTGTTTCAAACTATTTAAAGGATCCAAAAAACTACGGGAAAAGATACGTACCTGGAGGAAAATATAGCTTGACACCAGCAGATCGGAGCTCCCTCCTAAGAGAAACGTCAAATTCTACAGCAACAACAAAGGAAATCGCGGAATCAGCTGGGATTTCAAATGTAGAAAAAAACTAACTGTGTGTTAGTTCAAGTGGAACATCTTCAAAAAAGCATTTGAAAAAAAAACCCGCTCTATTACAACGTCATCGAGATGCCCGTTTAACCTTTGACAGAAATAATTTAAGATGGAAGGAGCGTTGGAGAACTGTCATCTTCACCGATGAAAAACGCTCTTGCCTTGATGGACCTGACAGATTTCATCATTATTTTCATAATTTGGGAAAGGGCGAGTTGTTTTTAAGACTACGACATCAAGGTGAAAGTGGAGTCACGGTTTGGGCAGGAATATCATACCAAAATAAGACCAACATCCGCTTCGTAAACGGCAGGATTTATAATGACATGTACCCTAAGATCTTAGATGAAGAGATCATGCATCACAACCAAGAAAACGTTGGCGAAAATTTCATCCTGCAACAAGATTATGCAGCAATCCACACAGCCCGGAAGGTAAAAGGGTACTTCGAGCGTAACAACGTTTCTGGTCCTGAGTGGCCAGCATTGTCTCCAGACCTTAACATAATCGAGAATGTATGGGGACATCTCACCAGAGGTGTATACCAAGGCGGACGACAATTCAATAACGTAAGAGACCTTAAAGATGCCATTAAAACTGATTGGGACAAAATTCCAAAGAATATTGATTACAAAAATTTTTAAATCGCTTCCATCAAGAATGTTAGAGGTTGTAAGTAAAGAGTAGGTGGGCTGAAAAGTTTCCGACTTCAACGTCAAGATAGCGGCACTCGTCAATAAAAGTTAGTGAATGTAGTTGTGCATCTTTTGACAGTTATTCACGAAAATTTCAGCCATTTTGGATGCGTAGTTTTTATTTGACAGTCGTTTGAGTGAGTCGATGAGAGTGTTTTTGTGAAAATGGACAAAATTGAATATCGAGCTGTCATTAAATTTTTGCTATGCAAATCAAAGATGAGTTGGACTCTGTGTATGGGGACTCTACACCAACATTTATCACAGTGAAATTTTGGGCAGCTGAATTTAAACGTGGCCGTGAGAGGTTGGAAGACGATGAAAATTCGGGACGTCCAAAAAGTGCAACAACTGACGATAACATCGCTGAAGTTCACCAAATGGTGCTAGACCACCGCCGAATTAAAGTGAGCGAGATAGCAGGGGCTATGAAAATGTCCATAGAACGTGAACGTCACATATTATATCAAGATTTAGACATGAGAAACTTGTCCGCGCGTTGGGTGCCGCGTTTGCTCACGTTAGACCAAAAACGTGCTCGAGTAACATTTCCAACGCGCTCTATTGGCACAGTTTAGGCGTAATAAATCCGAGTTTGGGCGCCGATTAATTACTGTCGATGAAACTTGTATACACCATTACACGCCCGAAACAAAAATACAGTCAAAACAGTGGATTTCAAAGGGGGAATCGGCTCCAAAAAAAAAAAAAGCAAAAAACATGAATTCACCCAAAACTACCCGTCCAAAATGGCTGCAATTTTGGTGAGTAACTGTCAAAAAATGCACAACTACATGCACTAACTTTTATTTACGAGTGCCGCTATCTTCGTATAAAGTTTTGATAAGATAATTTGTATGTAAGATGATTTTATTGTATCATATAAGTCACTCATCTGATTCACAAAAATTGCCTCGTCCTGCTACCTCACCCGGCCGAAAAAGACGTCGCCTGCAAAGGGTTACAAAGAAATACCAAAGATCTCGGCGGTCGGGGGAAATTGAAAAAAGGCCATGGTCTTACCAGTACTCATATATGGATCCGAGACCTGGGTGCTCAATAAAAGGCACTCTGAACTCTTAGCCGCGTTCAAAAGGAAGGTCTTAAGGAGAATTGTTGGCCCGTATGTGGAGGAGGATGGCGCAAGGCTAATACCCTTGCCCAGAAAAACAAGTTATTATGGAAAATTTAACAAGCCTCGGGACTCGCTAAATAAGGCTAAGAACGAATCCCGGTTGTATTGCCGATGATGATGATATTAGAAGAAATCCCGATTCGATCGAGCAAATGCGGAATGACATTTGGGCAACATTGTATCATAATTTGTCGACGAACGAAAATTCGCAACACCATAAGTGTGCCGCCGGAGTTGACTCTTGGTGTACTTGGCAGCGCAGTAAAGTGCTTGGTACTCTTTCCGCATATGAGGATAAGGATCCAATGCATAAAGATGTTTTTGATGTAATCAAACCAATTTACGAAGAACTCAGCTCCGATGATCTTCTTTCACACTCCTTCGATGGATTTACCCAAAATAACAATGAGTCATTCAACACAGTCGTGTGGTCGATTGCTTCAGGTGCCAAGCTGTGAGACTGTGCTTGACATTGTGACCGACATTGCTATAATTACTTTTAATGACGACTGCCAAGTCTGTTTGCCGTCTGTGATGCCCTTGGATTAACTGTTGGGCCAAATATGCCTAAATTCTACTTGGAAACAGACGCCAATCGGATCCAAACCGCTGAGCACAATATGTCCGATATTGGGAAAGAGACCAGACGCAGCAGCAGCCAAAAAATATGAAGAGCAAAATAAGGCCCTAGAAGGACAATTGTATTGTGCAGGGATACCAAACTGAAGAAAAATAATTATTATGTACCATATTTTTACGGCACTAAGATTTATAACATTTTGAAACTTTAAACGCGTTTTTCTCGAAATCGTGTTTTCAAAATCGGCCGGCAGTAGACCTCGAAAAGTCTTCATCTGATTGACTTGAAATTTGAACTGTAGCTTCATCGTTTGATTATTTCAGTAGACTGTTTAACTGGAAAAAAATTATAAACAATTTAGGTAGATTTTTGTCGTCAAAAAAACGAGTTTTTGTTAAAACAACGCAAATTCGCGAAAAAAATTCAAAATTTTAGCGATTGTTTAACAGGAAAAAAGTTATAAACAAATTAGGTCGATTTTTGTTGTCAAAAAAACAAGTTTTTGTTAAAACAATCGCCATTTCAAAGTTATAAACAACTTAGGTCGATTTTTGTCGTCAAAAATACGAGTTTTTGTTAAAACAATCGCCGTTTCAAAATTATAAACTATTTAGGTCGATTTTTTTTGGCAAAAAACGAGTTTTTGTGAAAATTTTAGCCATTGTTTAACAATCGCCATTTCAGAGTTATAAACAATTTAGGTCGATTTTTGTCGTCAAAAAAAAAGAGTTTTTGTTAAAACAATCGCCATTTCAAAGTTATAAACAATTTAGGTCGATTGTTTTCGTCAAAAAACGAGTTTTTGTCGCCAATCGCCAATTCGTGAAAAAGAAATCATACATTTTAGCGATTGTTTAACAGAAAAAATGTTATAAACAATTTAGGCCGCTTTTTGTTGTCAAAAACACGAGTTTTTGTGAAAACAATCGCCAATCTGTGATAAAAATTATAAATTTTAGCGAATTCAAACCTCGATCACGGCCTTTTGGAGCCACCTGTGATCTCGCCGGTACGGTCTTCGATGCGGAATGGAAGATTTCGTCCGCGCACTATTCAACGCATTCTACGTGAACTGGATTGTAGGGAGGCAACCGGCCCGGACGGAATACCCGCAGTAGTCCTTAAGAACTGTGCTCCAGAACGATCACCGGTTCTTGGCAGACTCTTCCGTTTATCTTACGCACGGAGGACCTTTCCTGCCTGCTGGAAAATCGCTCGAGTTCAGCCAATCCCACAGACGGGAAAAAAGTGTCTCCCACAAAATTACCGCCCGATAGCATTACTGTCTATTTTATCTAAGGTAATGGAAAAAGTCATCAATACAGAGTTGGTTAAGTATTTGGAGTGCAACGGACTTCTGAATGATCGTCAATACGGATTCCGTGGCAGGCGGTGCACGCGAGACCTTTTGACACTTATAACCGATATATGGACATCTGCGATTGAACGGCATGGTGAGTCAAGGGCGGTCGCATTGGATATCTACAAGGCTTTTGACCGCGTCTGCCACGGGGCATTGCTGAGCAAACTTCGTTCATATGGACTTTCTCAACAGCTTTGCGACTGGACGAAGAGCTTCCTCGAGAATCGATCGATCCGGGTTGTTGTGGACGGCGAGTGTTCGGATCTGTATCCTGTTAATTCGGGGGTGCCCCAAAATTCTATTTTGGCTCCGATCTTGTTTTCGCTTCACATAAATGATTTGTTGGAGACAACGGATAACAAAGTGTTCAGTTTTGCGGATGATGGTGCGCTTGTTTCCTCCTTTTCGAGTCTTCGACCGATTGGTGCATCTGCGGCGCATCAGCTGAGATGTAGACAGATTGACTCCCTGAATCAGGATCTAGATACGGTCCTGCAGTGGGGAAGGGCCAATCTCGTCGACTTCAATGCAGCGAAGACACAATATACAACATTCACAAAAAAAAGTGGATCATCGGTTCCACAGCTGATGATGAATGGCCGGGCCCTCGAGGTTGGCGAAAGTTTGAAATTGCTCGGCGTCACGGTCTGTGGGAATGTATCATGGCATAAACACGTGTCGAGTATCGCCAGGTCAGGCTCAGAAAAACTGAGCTATCTTTTTAGAGCCAAGAAATATTTTACTCCGGCCCAACTTATTCTCCTATATAAATCCCAAATTAGACCCGCGCTCGAATATTGGTCTCATGTTTGGAGCTCGGCTCCTAAACATACCCTCGACCTTCTTGAGAGCATACAGAGACGAGCGATCCGCCTGATTGGGGAGTCGGCGCTGACGTCGGAACTACAGTCGCTATCACATCGAAGGCACGTAGCCGACCTCTGTCTGTTTTACAGATATTATCACGGAGATTCTTCGGAGATTCTTGGTATTGTTCCACGCAATTCGACTTATATGCGCTCCACAAGACAATCCGACGGATCGCACCCGTTTGTGGATCATCTCCCGACGGCGCGAACATCCCTGCATCAGAACTCTTTCCGTTACAGAGCGGGGAAGCTGTGTAACACCCGTCCCTCGCGAGCGTTACAACCTACAACTGTTCAAAAAGAACTGCAACAGTTATTTGATGGCATCTCGGGGCGCCCACTCGGCGCTATTGGTTCGCCTCTCCCGAGAGAAGTCTAATAATAATAAAAAAAAAAAAGATTGTTTTACCGGAAAAAAGTTATAAACAATTTAGGTCGATTTTTGTCATCAAAAAACGAGTTCTTGTGAAAACAATCGCAAATTCGTGAAACAAATCATAAATTTTAACAGGAAAAAAGTTTTAAACAATTTAGGTGGATTTTTGTCGTCAAGAAACGAGTTTTTGTTTAAACAATCCCCATTTCAAAGTTATAAACAATTTAGGTAGATTTTTATCGTCAAAAAACGAGTTTTTGTGAAAACAACGCAAATTCGCGAAAAAAAATTCAACATTTTAGCGATTGTTAAACAGGAAAAAAGTTATAAACAAGTTAGGTCGATTTTTGTCGTCAAAAAAAAAAAAAAAACGTTTTTGTTAAAACAATCGTCATTTCAAAGTCAAACAATTTAGGTTCATTTTTGTCGTCAAAAAACGAGTTTTTGTGAAAATAGCAAATTCGTGAAAAAAAAAAATTTTAGCGATTGTTTAACAGGAAAAAGTTATAAACAAGTTAGGTCGATTTTTGTCGTGTTTGTTAAAACAATCGTCATTTCAAAGTTATAAACAATTTAGATCCATTGTTTTCGTCGAAAAAACGATGTTATAAACAATTTAGATCCATTGTTTTCGTCAAAAAACGAGTTTTTGTTAAAAGAATCGTCATTTCAAAGTAATAAGCAATTTAGGTCGATTCTTGTCGTCAAAAACACGAGTTTTTGTGAAAACAATAGCCAATTCGTGACAAAAAAAAAATCCAAAATTTAGCGATTGTTTAACAGGAAAAAAGTTATGAGCAAGTTAGGTCGATTTTTGTCGTTAAAAAAAACGAGTTTTTGTTAAAATAATCGCCAATTCATAAAAAAGAAATCATAAATTTTAGCGATTGTTTAACAGGAAAAATGTTATAAACAATTTAGGTCGATTTTTTTCGTAAAAGAAAATTCTAAAAATACTATAATCACGGGTACCTACTTCAGTAACGAAATTCATGTAGATAATAAAGAAAAATTATTTTGTTCAAGGTTGAGCTGGACGAGACTGAGACTTCTACTGCCGGCCACGAGAGGCCTTTTTGAAGTAGCGGTCTACGCTAACTACAGATGCCACTTTGTAAACAAAAATTCCAATAAAAAAATATTTTTTCTAACTTCAAGCGTTGCTTAATCCAATGATATATTATTTGTATACAATTCATCTCAAATGTCTTTGCAAAAAAAAAATCATAAAAAGCTTTTTTTTGCATTAGACGAGAATAACTCTTTAAAACATCAGTACATTTAAAACCCTGTAAATACCGTGAAAAAAAGACACCACATTGTTTTAATACATATTTCTACACAGAAGAAACACGAAGATATTGGAGTGGTTACCATCCGATATTCCTCAGATTCTGCTTGCAAAAGGTTTCGGGAAAAAAAAATTCAATAACTGCTTAGATAAAGTGGATCTGCCGATAGAACACAGGTAGAACGTTTCATGATTTACAGATGTTACCACAAACATTAATCAGGTGAATTCGAAAGCTGAATTCCTCCTTCTCGTCTTCATTCGCGAAAACCGTCAATTCTGAATTTTAAACGGATAAATAAACACAGAGAACTACTCTCGTCGAACTACATAAGCGTGGAGTACTATGTCGTCATATGTTCACTCGCGATTACAACTATAGGGAATAAAAACCAATTCTTCAACACCTCGATTTCGATCCACACTTTTCATTGACATTTAAGGGCATCGAATAATCCTGCGCCACGAGTATTATAAAAAAAAGTATATTATTCACTTAATGTTTATGCAAATAATTTGCAAGGAATTAAATCGTTCACACATTTTCCTCGCTCTTCTTCCACAGGCCATACACATTTTTTAAAACATTCACAAAATGCATCAAGATAGCCGGCACAACTATAAGAAATATAAACATACCGTAAAATTAGAATGACAATATTTCTAGGCAACTCCAAACTATTCCACACTGACGTTAAATATCTCACTTGCAAACATAATCAAGTGGATCCTTTTGTAATTCCGGACGAATCCAACTTTCTTCACTAATTAGCACAAATCTGGCGTCGAATTTTACAACCACATTCCAACGCCTTTAACTTCAGTGAAAACAATTCAACTCGATAAATATTTCATACACCATAATATCCAGACACATATAGACCACCTTTAAAATTCACATAAAAACCACTGCAATATTAAATTGTGTAAAGTCAAACGTTCAGATACGAAAATCAATCAATTACCAAAACTACCAAACAACTATTTGTTCCGTGTTATTACCAGAAGTATCCAATAATTGTTTACTATTTCATCTAAAAATAAATGCGCCATTTCTGTAATTTTTTGCAATTGTTTTCTTTTCCTCTTCGTCTTCCTTTGCTTATATTCTATAAACAGACATTTTCTCTACGAAGTATAGGGAAGTTTGACGGCAACTGTTTTGCTTGTAAACAATCCGCAATGTAGTTCGCAAACCCAACGGCACTGACATTTGGTTCATAAAAACAACACACTACACAAAAAAAAACCATGAAAGAAATAAATAGAGGAAAATAAGAATGCCCATTCACCAACTGAAGCGAGATATCACTAGTTTCGTATGGTAAGGAATATGTATTAGAATAAGAGAGAGTCGAGAATCCCAAGATGGCCGAATTAAATTGAAGAAAGCCAGGTATACCATCAGTACGAGAGCCTATCTCTTTCTTTTGTTTGACATTTGATTTAACTTCTACCATTGTACGTGGGTTTTGATTATAGAAAATTCATGATGGCCGACAACAACTTGACATAAAACAACTGAAGGGGAAACAACAATATGAAACTCACCACACTGGTTACTTTAAGAGTGGCTATCAGTCTGGAATTCTGTGTAAGGCGTAATACACACACATCCGTACATTCGGAGCTACGTACACTTCCCACACATTCTTGTGTGTTGTGCGACTTTCTTTTCGGCTTTTTTCTTTTATTGATTTCCTGCAACGTTGCCACATTTCATGCTATTCGCCGTACGAGAATATTTGAAGTGAAGAAAATTAATAGTCCCCCACACCACCAACTTATATAAATGCGAATGTACATAATATGTATGCACAGACGTGAAGATATAATTTGTGCTGCAGGCAACATCGACGTAGGAATTGATGTTTCTGCATGAGTTGCTGCCACCCCCCACACACCTATCATTTTGATCTTGCTTATACACCAATTAATATGATGATTTATTCAATGAAATATTGTTGAAAATATAATACACACCGCTAAATTAGAATGTTTGCATAATTTCGCACAATTCCGACCACTGGGATCGAAGGAACAGGTTCTCATTTTGTTCCCATTTTGCAAGAGATGATGTGATTAACGGTTTTCCTTCAATCCAACACGAAGTCGCTTATTATTATTCATAGCAGGGGACCAATACCTCTGCCACTGCATCTAAGAGTGTAATAACATTACCACTGCGGCGATTTGCCGCCCTGTAGTGACACAAGATTGGGAGTTACTCTCAGCGACATGTTGTAATGCATCTGTGTACGGCATTTTCCCACAAATTATTTATGGTAAAAAAATAGAAAAAATAAGATACATTGCCCCCCGGGTTGAACGCGGATTGATTTCAATATCTCATTGTATTGCCATTTGAAATACTGACAATCTATTTGTTTTTCTTCTTGTCTTATTGACTACTTTTCACTTATAGCAAAAACTCGACGAGGTTTACCAAGATTGGAAGAATACAGTTATGGCGGTGTGGAACTGGATTTAAGAAAACACTCATAATTGAAAGGCTGGAAATGCGACGCAAATAAAATATAGGGTGTGGCTAAATCAAAATGGGATATTACTTATTTTTTATAATATTTGTGTAAAATAAAATTATTGATTTCCTTTAGATCCACAAAGTGTGTTGTATGTAGGTAAATAGCAGTATTGTTGGAGGTTTATACCTATACAATAAATAAAAGAAACTAGGATTGAAACTCAAGTTTACATTATTGCCATCTTCTTGTTTGTCGAATATAGGGTTTCTATTTCGTTCGATAAATTTATAAAACATATCGCAAAAGGTATCAAACAATTTTTCCTATGGCACGTACTATATGAAATAAGGAGTTGATTTACTAAACGTGTGTTTCTACACGAAACATACGAACTTAAAGGTTTTTAGGGGTTAAATCGGTTCGGAATTTTTTTTCCATTTCTTTTTTTATTGGCTTAAATTACGCCAAAACATTCCTAGACTTATAATCAATAACGTCCAAGCATGAAAAAATCTCAAAAATGTCCCCAAAATCAATTTTTTTAGAGCAACTCCGAGATGTTAAAAAAAGCAAATTTCGACTATATCATTGACGCTGGATTTTTGAATCTCGCGATGGTGTACATATATAGGATGGCGCAAAATTAGTCAGCCAATTTTGTTTTTGAATTACTTTTTTACCAAATAAAAACAAACATATAACATACAAGGCAAAGTCACTGAATGCTTTCAACCCGGCGAAGGCCAGGACGATCCTTGTCTCTGTTCAATCTAAGTTGACATGCAGTCTCCACGTGACACCCCTGGATAGCTACTTTGGCACTCGCCAAGTAGTTAACCAATGCATGCAGCGACATCCTGAGAGAGGTTGGCGCAAGGCTTGCCCGGAAAAACCAATTATTATGGACAAGTCTCGGATATGAAGCGGATACCGGTGGAGAGACTTGCTAAATAAGGCCAAGACCGGATCCCGGTTGTAGTGTCGATGATGATGATGATGATGATTTTTCAACAAGGGGGATGGGAGCGAAGATACAGGGTAAAGTCTCTGATTTCAACCCGAAGGCCAGGACGATCATTGTCCCTGTTCAATCCAAGTTGACATGCCACGTGACACCGCTGGATAGCTACTTTGGCACCCGCCAAGTAGTGGGCCAATGCATGCAGCGACGTCCCGAAAAAGGTTGGCGCAAGGCTAATAGCCATGCCCGTAAAAATGAATTATTATGGCAAATTTAACAAGCCTCGGATATGGACCGGAAACGTATTACATCCGCGGATCAGTTTCGAATAAACACGGCTGCCTTACGCAATGAGAATACCTCGACGGAGGGAGAGTAAGTCCTGGGGCCAGAATGCCAAGCGTAGAAGAGAAATGGACACGCCTTAAGAATACTGTCATTAGTACTGCCAACTCCATCTTAGCAGTAGTCGTGGAGATCGGAGCGACTGGTTTGATAATGAGTAAAAATGATGAGTAAGAATGCTGCATACCGGGCAATGCAGCAGTCTCATAGGACGCGGGTACGCGAGGAGAAATACAAATAGCTCACAAGATCTGAAAAAAGACTCCACAGACAAAAGAAAAGTGCCTGGGAAAAAAACCTTGTCTGTGAAATAGAGAAAAGTAGAGAGCTAGGTCCCCACCATGCGCAGAAGTTGTACCAAATAATTCGCAGAGTGAGGCGGTACAGACCACGCTGCACTTACTGCAAGGATAAAAAAAGCTATCTGATCACCGATCCTGAAGGCATTCTGGAGCGATGGGAAGTGCACTTCAATGAATTGCTAAATGGTGAGCCCACAGGAGAATTCGACGCTACAACAATACAAAATCAAGACCAAATGCTGCCGTCACCAAGCATTAAGGAAACATTAAAAGGGATAAGATAGCTCAAATTAAAAATAAAGCCCCCTTGGGCTGATCGCATAGCACCTGAACTGATCAAACAAGGAGGGATAGCGTTACGTCACGCAATTTACGAGATCGTGGTGCACGTATGAGAGGAAGAGGAGATGCCGGAAGATTGGTGTCGTGGAATAATTTGCCCCAGATATCACACTGTGCAGCAACTATAGGGGTATAACATTGCTGAGTACCACTTATAAGATACTCTCCACTATCCTACAAGATCGGATAGCAGCATACGCCAAATCCATCATTGGTCAATATCAGTGTGCCTTCATCCCAGGCAAATCAGCTATTGATCAGATATTCACCCTTAGGCAGGCGTTAGAAAAATATCTGGAATTTAAGATTTTATTATATCGTCTATTTATAGACTTGAAGGCCGCCTACGATAGCATAGCCAGGGTAGAATTATATATATTACCATGAGAGAGTTCGGCATTCTAAACAAATTGATACCACTTTGTAGGTTGACCATGACCAACGTAACTAGTCAAGTAAAAATAGCGGGATTGCTGTCCAAACCCATAAACATCTTTAGTGGACTCTAACAAGGGGACGGTCTATGCCTCCTCTTCAACCTTGCGCTGGAGAAAGCGATCCGTGACTCTGGTGTTACATCTAGAGGGGCTATTGTCACCAAGTCCAGCCAGATACTTGGCTACGCAGATGACATCGACATAATCGGTAGACCCGATTCAGCTGTATAAGACACCTTCACCCAGATCGAACAGGCGGCACAAAACGTGGGACTGCACATTAATGAGGGAAAAACTCAGTACATGGTGGGAACTTTTGCGAAAAGAAGGCCTAACGTTGGTCAAACTATTAGGGAAGCGGAGCACGAATTTGAAGTAGTGCAATCCTTTAACTACCGTGGGTCAATAGTAGCAGCCGATAATAAGATGGAGGAAGAAATACGCGGACGGCTGATTAAATCCAACAAAGCCTACTATGGTCTATCAAGGTTCTTTAAATCCCGAAATTTTTCCAGAATATCCAAGCTACTACTGTACAAGACCATAGTCTTACCAGTAGTCACGTATGGATCCGAGACCTGTGTGCTCAATAAGAGCCACTCTGAACTCTTTGCCGCGTTCAAAAGGAAGGTCTTAAGGAGAATTGTTGGCCCGTATGTGGGGGAAGATGGCGCAAGGCTAATAACCTTGCCCGGAAAAACAAATTGTTATGGGAAATTTAACAAACCTCAGACTTGTTCAATAGGCCAAGACCGAATCCCGGTTGTAGTGCCGAAGATGATGAGGATAATGTGGGGGAGGACGATTCCGGTGACGGTACAACCATGAGTTGTACGCGATCTATCTCGAAGCTAATATTGTAAGAAAAATCAAGCTCGGTAGACCCCGGTGGCCGGGACACCTAGCTCGAATGAGCGAAGAGGAACCTGCCCGTAAAGTTCTTTGTGGCAGGATGTATGGAAGGCGACAGACCTTGTCTGCGACGGAGGGATGGCGTAGACCAAGACGCCCAGAGCCTGCGAGTGCCAAACTGGATGACATCGGCTCGCAATCGGGACCGGTGGAAAGACTTGCTAAATAAGGCCAAGACTGAATCCCGGTTGTAGTGCCGATGATGATGGCTCAATACCTACCGAAAGGCAATGAATAGACTACTCCCCCAATTTTAGAAACTGAAAAAAGAAACGCAATACTGTCCTAAAAAACAGCAAAGCTCCCCGAGATGATGGAATAGCAAATAAAACCTTGAAAGGATGCCTAGATTCCATCATAAGGCCTATTACAAATATATTTAATGACATTATCACTGAAGAAGTAATACGTAAACAATGGACATCTTCAACTATCACATTGCTCCATAAAAAAACGTGATACAGTTGAAATAAGTAACTACCGGGTGTACCGGTATGAAGTAAAAAAAAGTTTTTTTGGGAAAGTAAAAAACATTTTATTCGAAGTATTGGCCATTGCTTTCTACACATTTCGACCACCTTTCTGGCAATTTGCGGATACCACGCCAATAAAACCGGTCGTCTGTTGAGGCAAACCATTCGGAGACCCAATTTTCGACTTCTTCGCAGGAATCGAAATGCTGCTCAGCCAATGTGTGTCCCATCGATGAAAACAAATGGTAGTCGGAAGGAGCCAAGTCTTGTGAAGACGGCGGGTGGGGTAACACTTCCCAGCCGAGAGCTTTTATTGTTCTTTGACGGGTTTTGCTGTATGACTCGGAGCATTATCATGCAACAAAATTACCTTTCCGTGTCTTGTGACCCATTTTGGTCGTTTTTCGATCGATACATGGTTCACATTCAACACTTGTTGTCGGTAGCGTTACGCATCAACAGTTTCGCCAGGTTTTAGAAGTTCATGATACACCACCCCCTTCTGGTCCCGCCAAACGCAGAGCATTGCCTTTTTTCCGAACTGATCAGGCTTTGCAGTCGATGTTGACGCTTCTCCTGGATGTACCCATGATTTGTTGCGTTTAGGATTTTTAAAATAAATCCATTTTTCATCACCAGTCACAATTCGATGCTATCCTGACTTCCTTTCGTGTCGTAGAAGCAACGTTTCACATGTGGTGTTTCGGTTTTCTATCTGCCTGTCATTCAATTCATGTGGCACCCAGTTTCCACACTTTTGGATCTTTCCCATAGCTTTTAAATGGTCAGAAATTGTTTGTTGTGCAACATTTAACATTTGTGCCATTTGTTTTTGCCTTGAAGTGTCATCTTGATCCAATGTTGCTTGCAATTCGGCGTCTTCAAACTTTTCTGGTGGTCTTCCACGTTCTTCATTTCGCACATCAAAATCATTATCTCTGAACCGCTTAAACCATCTTTTGCATGTTGCTTCCGATAGAGCATGATCACCATAAGCCTCGACAAGCATTCGATGCGACTCTGCAGTACTTTTCTTCAAATGAAAACAAAAAATTAATACTTTCCGCGAATCATCATTTTCTGGTACAAATTTTGACATTTTTAAGAGGATTAAAAAAATGATGGTGTTTGTACAATGACTTGATGCATACTGTGACGAGCTGGCAAGACTCCAAAACAAAATACTGGAATATTCTGAAAAGTACTGGAAAACTGGAGACTATGAGCAAAAAGAAGCGAGAGGAAAAACGTTGTTTCCAGTGATAGAAGTGTCACTTTTGACAGAGGAGCGAAAAGTGAAAGAACGGTTGTCAAGAGCATGAAAAATAAAGATTTAATAGAAAATTGATTTCACGGCTTATTTGGTGTAAATAATTAATCCAGCGAACCCTAAGCTCACTACAATTGGTGTCAGAAGTGGGATTAATTGAAGAAATAAGTCTGTGAAAGTGTGTGGCGACGATGTCAGATCGACATTTGGAGGACCGGAACCTGGATAGCAAAGGAGAGAAGCCAATTCTTCGACAGGGTCTGCAAGCAGCAATAGAGGAAGAAGATATTGATGTCGACACAGATGCTTTTACGAGTGGGCCAGACTGTCCGGATGGAGAAGAAACAGCGAGTCAAGATGGTGACAATATAGCGGAGAAGAGTTCGCCACCGTTGGAGATTTCGGAGATGTTCAGGACGATGATAGCAAAATTGGACGCGCAAGCTGCAGAGTTTAAGGCAAAATTAGATGCGCGAGCTGCAGAGTTTAAGGCAAAATTGGATGCGCGAGCTGCAGACGTTAATGCAAAATTGGACACGCGGGCTGCAGAGTTTAAGGCAAAATTGGATGCGCGACCTGCAGAGGTTATTGCAAAATTGGGTGCCCAAAGGCAGTGTATGAAAGAATTCTGGGACTCGGAAGTGGAAGAATCTGAGGATGAGGAGGAATTGGAGCCACATGAAAGGAAGAAACTCAGGAAGAGCAAAGCTATGGCCGACAGCAGTGAGGAAGAGGAGGAAGATGACGATGATGTGTTACGTGAAGAACTGAAGGATCTCATCGATGATAACCCGATTGAAGAGGACGGCAGTGATGGTGAAGACACTGATGCTTCAGGCCGTTCCCCGAAACGGATTTACAATGATGATGACGAGTTGGACGACCGACTGGAAGACGACGACTGTGGCTTTATTGAAGAGAATCTTGGTTTGAAAGTCGAACGCAGAAAGCGTTCCAAGCGTCTGCGTCGTACACAGGACGAAGAAAGTGATGGAGAGGAACAGCACGTCGATGAAGGTTCAGCACGTGAGACTATAGCCGAACAGCTATTCGACGACGAAGACGATGTTGAACGCCGATCTGAACGTAGTCACAGGAAAACTGAGGCGGCAAAACATTTCAATGGTGATGAGGAATCGGAATCTGATGCTGAGGATTTTATTGTAGACGACGAAGGAAGGCCAATTGCTGAAAAGAAGAAGAAAAGACGACTTCTAGTCACTGACGCGTCATTGCAAGAAGGTCAGGACAGTTTCGGTGTAGATTTCGACTATGAGGATTTCACTAATTATGACGAGGACGGATATGAACCCGAATACGAACCTAGTGAATTGGAAAGGGGTCACTTTACGGATTTGGACAATGAAATCCGTAAAACGGATATTCCTGAGCGAATGCAATTGCGCGAAGTTCCGGTTACGCCTGTTCCAGAGGAACCCAATGAACTACAAGATGAAGCTGAATGGATTTACAAACAGGCGTAAATCATCTGTTTCCGAACAAGAGAGATCAACGGATGTTGTCGAAACGATCTATGGAAAGTCTATTACTACGACGCACGCTGGTCTTTACTGTCAGCTTCAAGGAACAAACTGCTCCAGTTATTTGAAAAGATGCGGAACTACCAGTTGGATACGCCTATGAAATCGACAGATGCTCCAATACCAGATGATATGCGCGTAATTAAAGATGAAGATCTAGATCGCTTACGTGATGGGCAAACTCCAGAAGAGCTTAACCCTTATGTCAATGACGAACTTTACCGACAGTAGTCAATGATTGGGTACCCGGGTACCCACATATAGATTTTAATTTGTTTATCAGAAACAAATATATTGTGAATATTTTATGTATTTTATATAATTATTTTTTATAAATATAAAGAATTTTGACTGTCGGCTACAAAAGGCCTATTGAAATCGGCGCAGAGCAAGGTCAGGATTAGCAGGTGTGTAACAAATTCAATTATACCTGCTAGAGGGATCTCGAGTATTCGGTTGACGAATAACTTGTACGGTCAACTTTCTATTTATAACTTGCGAGTTTATGGTGAAACCATTCGAATCCGGCATTAGAGAAAGCGTGGTTCAGTCAGCGTCCTTTGTGCATCTGAACATCTTCAAAATGACGACTTTGTTGACACGTGCTCAATTCAACAGGTAATAATATTAAAATTAATATTATTAATGTATTTAATAATATTAAATATTTTTGTTGTTGTATTATTGTTTTTAGAAAACAAGAAAGGCGTGTCGGCAATGTGAAATGCCGGTTTCCGACGAACACGCAACTACGTTGGTTGAATGTAATGCATGTCACAGAAGTCCTTCTGAATAAATTTGTTTGTTAATTTAAATGCATTTTCATTAATTATTAGTTATTTAAATAGTAAAATATCAATAATTAATTATTAATTAACTATTTAACATTCAATTTTGCATCATTCTTCATCATTCTCAATGCTTTTTAAATGCGGTACCCGGGTACCCGGTCGTGGAATACAGAATACAATTTTTTAAAATGTCAATTTGAAAGCAAAAAAAAATTTTTTTTGCATTGAAATTTCGTAATTATCATTCAGAAACGTTTGAATGGAGATGATCTAAGACATGGGACCGAAATTCGTCTACTGGGCCGAGGAATCGTGAAATTGCGACGAAATGGGTACCGCAATCGTGAAATTGCGACGGAATGGGTACACGGGTACCCGGTCATTGACATAGGGGTTAAGGATGTGCACATGCATTTTCTCTTATACTATTCGCATGAGATCATTAAAATGCAAGAGGAATTCCGTCGTCGGGAAAAGGAAGAATTGCGGCAGGCTAGAGCTGACGCGAAAAGGAGAGCAGTAGAAAATTTGGAAGATGGTCAAGAACTTCCACCGCCGAACGCCAAGATGAAAGTGGTACATCGTGACCGACTGGCAACTATGGTTAACCCAGAGGACCAGTGAACTGAGTTCGGGACGAACTAATCTAGGCGGAGCGTAGTGTGACGAGCTGGCAAGACTCCAAAACAAAGTACTGGAATATTCTGGAAAGTACTGGAAAACTGGAGACTATGAGCAAAAAGAAGCGAGAGGAAAAACGATGTCTCCAGTGACAGAAGTGTCACTTTTGACGGAGGAGCGAATGAACGGTTGTAAAGAGCATAAAAAATAAAGATTTAATAGGAAATTGAGTTCACGGCTTATTTTGTGTGAATAATTAATCCAGCGAACCCTAAGCTCACTGCAATACGAGGGTTGCCTCTTATGTTTCGGGATTTGGCAACCCTAGTGTTGCAATCCGGCAATTGACAGCTCTGTCGTAAAGTTGGACATTTTTGAGGTTATACGCACTCAGAACGTTTTGACATACGAGCGCTATTTGTGTTGTTTACAGTAACTTAAAAGATTCATCTCGGCCCAAAAATGGAATTAAATCGTCAACATATTCGTGCGATTATTTTTTACAACTTTCGGCGTGGATTAACTCAGCAACAATGCATGGATGAACTTAATTCAATTTTTGGCGATGAAGCTCCATCAAGGACCAGTGTTTATCGATGGTATGGTGAATTCAATCGTGGTCGTAGTTCACTCCAAGATGAATTTCGTGAAGGTCGTCCAAAATCAGTTGTTGTTCCGAAAACCATTGATGCTGTGCGCGAACTGATATTGGAAGATCGTCATGTGACCTATCGTGAGATTGAGACAACCTTAGGCGTTAGTGGGACCAGCATACATTCAATATTGCATAAACATTTGACTGTCAAAAAAATTTGTTCGCATTGGATCCCACACAATTTGTCAATCGCCCAAAAAAAGGCTCGTGTCAATTGGTCGAAAGAAATGCTCAAAAAATACGGTCGCGGTGCTTCGAAACACGTCTATGACATCGTGACAGGTGATGAATCGTGGATTTACGCGTATGAGCCCGAAAGTAAACAGCAGTCGACTGTCTGGGTGTTTCAAGATGAGCCAAATCCAACAAAAGTTGTTCGCGCACGAAGCACTTCCAAGCAAATGGTCGCCTGTTTTTTCGGAAAAACTGGACATGTCGCAACCGTACCACTAGAACAACGCAGAACAGTCAATTCTGAGTGGTACACAACCATTTGTTTGCCAGTTGTCTTCCAAGAAATCAGGAAAACCAACCGCCGAAGACGGATCACTCTTCACCACGACAATGCGAGCTCTCACACATCGGCTGCGACAACTGCATTTTTGAGCACTCAAAACATCGATTTGATGGGTCATCCGCCGTATAGTCCTGACTTGCCACCGAATGACTTCTTTTTATTCCCGTACGTAAAAAACAAACCGAGAGGTCGACGTTTTTCGACACCTGAAGAAGCGGTTGCTGCATTCAGAATGCATGTGTTGGAGATACCTCAATCAGAGTGGCAAAAGTGCTTCGACAATTGGTTCAAACGCATGCAAAAGTGTATAGATCTTCATGGGGAATATTTTGAAAAACAATAAAGTGATTTTCGATGATCAATATTTGTTTTTGTTCTCTAATCCCGAAATATAAAAGGCAACCCTCGTACTAAATATGTTTGACAGATGTCATAGCAACCAAATAAAAAATGTATAAGGGCTCGTTCACAACAAACGTTCCCTATCGATACATTTGTATCTTGACGCTCACTTCACAAAGGTACACCTGGTATAGACCGATTAGCTTGACATCTAACTTATATAAGATAAATGACAGACCATGCCCAAACTTCATGTCAGGATAAAGGACAGTTGGCTTAGGTTCGAATTGTGTCAATCTCTCTAAACGGGCTTTTTAAATGATCAATACCCGGTACTTTTTGGCAGAATATATTCTCCGGCAATAACAATTTCCCGGTAATTAATGCCAATATTTCCGTTTTATCTTCATATTCTTCCGCAGTTGGGAGCTGTACACACTGGTCTAGCAAATCTGCACCTGCTTTACTTAACTCAATTCATTTAAGTACACCTCAAATCTAGTATTAAACTAACTTAAAAAGAATGCACACATGTTCGTCTGTATTGAATTTTTAACTTTTTCTCACACAAAACCGAAAATTTGTTCAAGAAATTGTTTCGTATTGTGTTTTTTTTCGGTTCTTAATATTCAGTCCCTTATATTTTTACCTATATCTTTTTCCAAGTGATCCCTGCTGCGGTGACATGAATTTGGGTGGATAAAAACCACTTTCTTTTTTTATGGATCGTTATGGTGCAGGGTGAAGTTTTGCGAAGGATCATTTTTGAGCAGATACAAAGAATTTTAATTTATTCTAATGTAAATCAATAGCCCTTTTGATTTATAATATTGTGACGCATATGACAATCAGTACTGGAATCTTCGAGAAAGTCCGAAACAAAGTACTGGATTATTTTAGGAAGTACTGGAAAACTGGAATAGAACATTCAAGACTATGGAACGGACGGAAACGATACACCAAATCAGAATGAGGAAAAACGGTATAAATACGTCGCACGCAGAGCGGAAGTTAAGTTAGAGATAAGTAAGACAGTGAAGCAAGCGATACGTCTCGAGTGAGAAGTAAGAAGTAAAATACGCGATAATTACGGAAGCGATAATAAAGAAAACGTTATGTGTACGGTAAAAGTAACGGTTGTTATTAACGGACTAATAAAGTGTTAGAGTAATTCAAAATCGATTTAACGGCTCTTATTTATTTTAAAATAATTAATCCAGCGAACCCTAAGCTCGCTACAATTGGTGTCAGAAGTGGGATTAATTATTGCTTAAGTGAATAAGTGTGTGAAAGTGTGTTGTGGCGATGTCAGATCGACATTTGGAGGATCTTCGCGTTCCTGAGTTGAAGAAGGAACTTGAGGACCGGAATCTGGATAGCAGAGGACAGAAGCAAATTCTTCGACAACGTCTGCAAGCAGCTATGGAGGAAGAGGGTATTGATGTCGACACATATGTTTTTACGATTGGTCCAGACTGTCCGGATGGAGAAGAAACAGCGAGTCAAGATGGTTGCAATGTAACGGAGAAGAGTTCGCCACTGTTAGACATTTCGGAGATGTTCCGGATGATGATGACAAAATTCGACGCCCAAAATTCAAAATTCGACGCCGTAAATTCAAAATTGGACGCACAAGCTGCAGATGTCAATGCAAAGTTGGATGCCCAAACACAATGGATGAAATGTAATTTTCAACACTTTAAGGACGAAATTCGAAACGAAGTAGAAAATCTAGATCTAAAAAACGAAACTGAATTCAAGAAAGTCACCGATGAAATAATACGAATCGAAAAGAGACTTGATTGTGTTGAGAGAAATAAGACATCGCCAGGCAATCAACATGACTACAAAGATACAAGGATGCAACCGCCAACCTTCGATGGAACGGGACCCTTCTCCGTATTTATACGTCAGTTTGACGCCGCGGCCAATTATAATAAGTGGTCGGATGAGCAAAAGTCAACATCACTAATCCTGTCACTCCGCGGGGCGGCTGCAGAATTGCTACAAACCATACCAGCAGAGAAGCAAACAGATTTCCAAGCGATAAGAGACGGCCTTGAAGCTAGGTATGGCGACAACCACATGCAGCAGGTCTACCGCATGCAACTGCGGAGCAGAACGCAGAAACCGGGAGAAAATCTTCAACAGTTGCAGGCAGACATTGAGCGATTGGCAAACTTGGCTTATACAAATATGACTAAAGAATTTCTGAACGAGGTAGCAATGGATGCATTTATAAACGCACTCCAAGATCGGGACTTGCAACAGGCCGTTCGTTTGGCAGGAAAGAAGACGACTAATGAAATACTGGCGTTCGCATTGGCATATGAATCTGCTAAACTGGCTACCAGGAGTACATATAGAGTTCGAGAAACGTCCGTCCAAGAATGTTCCTGCCAAAGAATCGGGCATGTACAACGGAGAACCCCGAGAACTGACATGAAGTGTTGGACATGCGGCGAAGTCGGCCACATCTCTGTTGACTGTAGGAAACGTCGACGAATGAATGAAACATCAAGTGAGAATTGTTATTCATGCGCTAATCATAAGAGGAGACTATCAACGGACCAACCTGAGGTCAATAGCTCGGGAAACTTGTAAGGGCAGACTTTACGGGGCGAAAGTCGCCTGGTGGAATTTGCAGCCCCAGCATCGTAACTGTATCACAACTCCAACGGGATAACCAAAGTTTGGTTATAACTACGATTGTTAATGGAAGGACAACAACAGTGACAATCGACACTGGAGCAACGAGATCCATAATTCGGCCGGATGTCGTGGGCCAAATTGCCCTTAATAAAAATAGAAGATACGCTTTGAGGACTGCCACAGGAGAATGTTCTACAGTCTACGGAGAAGTCGAGAGAATAATAGTGCTGGGCAATATTTCCATCTCCCACCAATTTTTGGTTGCCGATATTACGGACGAATGCATTCTTGGAATGGATTTCATGAAGGAGCACCAAGTTGTTCTAGATATCGGGCAAAGAACACTGCGAATTGGTAACTTAGAGGTTGCTATTACACTGCAGGACGAACAATTGCGAAGGCTGAAATGTTATGTGCGTGAGGAGGATGAGATCCCAGCTCGTTCAGACTCGGTAATTTGGACCAGTCTCGAGAGTGATCCCGGTGACAATCGGTTTTACATCACCGAAGCTGCACAAAATCAGCGCAAGGGGAACATCCTTGTTGGGAAAGCCCTTATCGATGCGAAGAAGCACATCGTACCCGTCAGAGTACTAAATGCGTCCAAAGAGCCGATCGTAATAAGAAAAGGAGAGGTAATCGCAGAATGTGCACCCGTGTCAATGATAAGCTCAATCCCGACAAGGGAAGAGGACCATTCAATTCAACAGCCCTCTGGTGCACCAGCTGTGGTTAATAGGTTGATATCCCGGAAAATCGGATTAACAGACAGAGAAAAGGCAAGCGTTAAATCACTCCTGAACGATTTTTCTGATATTTTTGTGACAGGACATGATAAATTCGGACGCACCGGTATAGTTAAACATCGCATTGACACGGGTGAGTCAAGACCTATAAGACAGCCACCTCGTCGACTACCGTTGGCCAAACAATCAGAAGTAGGCAACATGATTCGAGAGATGGAAGAGCAAGGAGTCATCGAGAAATCATCGAGCCCATGGGCTTCGCCGGTAGTGCTCGTCAAGAAGAAGGATGGGACAACTAGATTTTGTGTCGACTACCGCCGGTTAAACGACGTTACGAAGAAAGACAGTTACCCACTTCCTCGAATCGACGACACACTAGATACCCTTTCTGGAGCTCAGTGGTTCTCAACATTGGACCTAAAAAGCGGTTACTGGCAAGTGGAAGTGGAGGAGGAGGACAAGGAGAAGACAGCGTTTACTACCGGAAACGGACTATATCAATTCAACGTGATGCCCTTCGGATTGTGTAATGCCCCAGCAACGTTTGAACGATTAATGGAAAGTGTTCTACGGGGACTTACATGGAAGACGTGTCTTGTGTACTTGGATGATATCATCGTTGTTGGAAGGAATTTACCAGAACACATCAATAATCTGCGCTCCGTCTTCGAACGACTAAGACAGGCCAACTTAAAGCTCAATTCGAAGAAATGTGAACTCTTCCAAAGGAGAGTAAAATTTCTGGGACACATCGTTTCATCTGCAGGAGTTCAAACGGATCCTGACAAGATAGCAGCCGTCCGTGAGTGGCCTACTCCAGAAGACAAGCAGCAGTTGAGAAGCTTTATGGGATTAGCCACATATTACCGACGGTTTGTTAAAGGTTTCGCCAATGTGGCAAAACCCCTACATGAACTAACGGGTAAAGACAAGAAATTCAATTGGACAGAAAAGTGTGAGGCAGCATTCAACACATTGAAGGCCGAGTTATGTAAGACACCAACATTGGCATTCCCAAGAGCGGATTGCCCATTTATATTGGATACTGATGGAAGTAACACAGGAATCGGAGCAGTGTTGTCACAGGAAGTCGATGGTAAAGAGAGAATTGTCGCATGTTATAGTCGAGTTCTATCTAAGCCAGAGAGAAATTACTGCGCAACAAGAAAGGAACTGCTGGCTGTCGTAGAAGCCGTTAAGAATTTCCATAAATATCTCTACGGACGTCGATTCCACCTTCGGACGGATCATGCGGCCCTGAAATGGTTGCTAAATTTCAAGAATCCGGAAGGACAAATAGCTCGATGGATCGAACGACTTCAAACGTACGATTTCCAAATTTCCCACCGTCAAGGGAAGGTGCATAATAACGCTGATGCTCTATCAAGAAGACCATGTAAGCCAGATTGTAAACATTGTCATAGAGCGGAAGAGAAAGAAGAGGCGTACGACCTGCGAAATGTACAAGTAGAAGTACTAGATGGGTGGACGAGTGATGCTATACGCGCAGCTCAACTTCAGGATGAAGATATGTCGCTAATTCTGGAATACAAAGAAAAGAACGAGCGGCCAACTTGGAACAATATTTCCGACAAGAGTGGAACATTTAAGGCATATTGGGCACAATGGAATTCCTTGCTAGTGGAAGATGGTATTCTTAAGCGTAAATGGGAAGCCGCGGACGGAAAATCCCATCGAATGCAAATTCTAGTCCCACCATCAAAAGTGAAAGATGTTCTAACAGAAATGCACGACGGGGCCTCCGGTGGACATTTGGGAGTTAATAAGACACTTTCAAAATTACGATCTCGTTTCTACTGGCTTCACATGAGAGATGACGTCGAGTCTTGGTGTAGGAAGTGCACAACTTGCACTGCGACCAAGGGACCAACGGCAAAACCAAGGAGCGCTATGAAGCAGTACAACGTGGGTGCCCCTTTCGAGCGAATTGCGATTGATATCTCAGGACCATTCCCAAAAACAAACGACAACAACAAATACATGTTAGTTATCATGGATTACTTCAGCAAGTGGGTAGAAGTCCTTCCAATTCCAAACCAAGAAGCAACAACCGTCATTGAGCAGCTAATCAATAATTGGATCAGCAGATATGGAGTTCCCTGTGAGCTTCATTCTGATCAAGGCCGAAATTTCGAATCACAGATATTTCAAGGCATCTGTGCGGCACTGGGCGTAAGGAAAACCAGGACCACACCCTTACATCCGCAGTCAGACGGAATGGTCGAAAGGTTCAACCGAACAATAAAAGAGCATTTATCGAAGGTCGTTAGTGATCACCAACGAGATTGGGACAAATATGTACAAACCTTTCTCATGAGCTATAGATCGGCTAATCACGATACGACGGGCCATTCTCCAACAAAAATTATATTTGGACGGGAGATACGATTACCAGCCGATCTGCGATTCGGAATACCTCCAGACGCCATAGACAAGACCGAAGACTACGTAGCCGAATGGAGAAATCGCCTCGATGAGATTCATCATTTGGTTCGAAAGCAAATCAAGGTATCCAGTGACAGGATGAAAACAAGGTACGACGTTCGAGCCAACGCATCCGGATTTAATGCAGGCGATAACGTATGGCTTTATAACCCTCATCGGCAAAAAGGAAGGTCTCCGAAGTTGCAGCAACATTGGGAAGGACCGTATAAGATTCTCACAAGAATTAACGACGTTGTCTATAGGATTCAGCGACGACCGAACTCCAAGATGAAAGTGGTACACCGTGACCGACTGACGACTTTTGTTAACCCAGGAGATCAGTGAACTTAGTTCGGGACGAACTAATCTAGGCGGAGGGTAGTGTGACGCATATGACAATCAGTACTGGAATCTTCGAGAAAGTCCGAAACAAAGTACTGGATTATTTTAGGAAGTACTGGAAAACTGGAATAGAACATTCAAGACTATGGAACGGACGGAAACGATACACCAAATCAGAATGAGGAAAAACGGTATAAATACGTCGCACGCAGAGCGGAAGTTAAGTTAGAGATAAGTAAGACAGTGAAGCAAGCGATACGTCTCGAGTGAGAAGTAAGAAGTAAAATACGCGATAATTACGGAAGCGATAATAAAGAAAACGTTAAGTGTACGGTAAAAGTAACGGTTGTTATTAACGGACTAATAAAGTGTTAGAGTAATTCAAAATCGATTTAACGGCTCTTATTTATTTTAAAATAATTAATCCAGCGAACCCTAAGCTCGCTACAATATCTTCAAACAAAAACGCTTTACGAGTCCTTGCCCAGTACCAGCGGAATATAAAAATTGTTTATTTAATTTTTATATTCCGCTGGTACTGGGCAAGGACTCGTAAAGCGTTTTTGTTTGAAGATATTATAAATCAAAAGGGCTATTGATTTACATTAGAATAAATTAAAATTCTTTGTATCTGCTCAAAAATGATCCTTCGCAAAACTTCACCCTGCACCATAACGATCCATAAAAAAAGAAAGTGGTTTTTATCCACCCAAATTCATGTCACCGCAGCAGGGATCACTTGGAAAAAGATATAGGTAAAAATATAAGGGACTGAATATTAAGAACCGAAAAAAAACACAATACGAAACAATTTCTTGAACAAATTTTCGGTTTTGTGTGAGAAAAAGTTAAAAATTCAATACAGACGAACATGTCACGCCGTATTTGCGGCCTCAATTGACCCTTGTTGTCCACTCAGGTTATGTTAGATTTTTTTCTCCCCTATACAAAGAGAGCTCTACTTAAATTTTTTCCGCAGATAACAATAAGAGAAAATAGGGTAGACAAAAAAAAACCAAAACACAAAATGTATCTCCCTATACCATGCACAGTGAACTTTATGAGAATATTGATTTTTCCTAAAACTTCTTCCTCATGGATTTCTATTTATTTTCATTTTATTTCCCTCTTTTTCTGTTTGCAATTCACTTTAAGTCTGCACACACACTACGATATTGTACATAGAGTGCAGATAACTTGCTTGCTATAAACCATAAGGAAACGTGCAGATGGACTTAAGGGCAACCAAGCCAAACGAACGAGCAGCGGTAACGAAACACACGAACCTTCTATGTAAAGATGGAACTGGAATAAATTCCCTCAGCAAAATGGCTTTACATATCCACGTTCTGTATATATATATACATATCTCGTATTCTGCGCAACTGGATGGTCCTCTTTTTACAACGTAAAGGAAGAAAAATAAAGTAGGTGGAAGATAAGTTTTATTGTGTGCAATTGTACTGCAGACCCAGGGCCAGAACCCAAATGAAGATGGAGATAAATGTGCATATAAAAAAGAGCTATTGTGAAATCTTACAAGCGTTGATATTGATTTACATTTTAAGTTCACATCCCGAAAATTAAAGAAATTCATTTCAACTTAACGAATTCGGTTTATAATGTGTGTACATAACGGCTTCTTGATACAATAGGAATAACCTTCAGTGATGGGATGTGATAAATGGACTTTTTTTTTTGTTTTTGACATAAGGGTTGCAATCTGTTACAAAAAGAGACACAGCTGGATGGAATGAAATCCTAAAAAAGGGATGTTTCTTTGTGAAATCATTCAGTAGGTACAAACTGTGTTTTAGTGCCTCTTTAATGAATATCAAATTTTACAAGTAATCTTTAAAATGCTTGTAGTTTTATAAAATTGTGGTGATGAATATTAACATTTTCAGTGAAGTCCATCTTCAATTCTTAATTTCAGGACGTAATTCCTAAATCAACTGGCTGAGATTTTTTTTTCATATAAAATGGCAAACTATAAAAATAGTTATCAATGTCATTTTGAAATGATTCATAATTCTATTCTATTCCATTTATCGGCCTGTAGGAACCCGAAAGTTCATGACCTCACCGACTCGACTCTTTTTTTATTTGTCTATATAGTCTCCTTGTAACTCTACACACTTCTCCCAGCGTTGCTCCCATTTCTCTAACCAGTCCAAATAGTATTCGGCGTTTTTCTCTGCAAAATAACTTTTCACGAAGGTGATTGCCTCCTCATTTGACGAAAATGTCTGTCCTCCGAGCGCAATTTTTAGATTAGGGAACAAAGCCATTGTTCCCTGTCCTGTGCATTCTCCTTCCACGTTCGACCATCCGATCCGATCTCCTCGAGGTCCTCCCATCTCCGCCGCGTCCGTCCTACCGGTCTCTTTCCCGTTGGCTTACCGTCCAGAATTCTATGCACGGTCCTATCGTTGCCCATTCGCGACACGTGTCCAGTCCATCTTAATCTTCGCGACTTGATTACCCTCACTATTGTTGGTTTGCGGTATAGCTCTTCCAATTCGTGGTTATGGAGTTTCCTCCATTGCCCTGCCTCCTCGTCATATTTACCTCGAAAGATACCCCTCAAAACTTTATTCTCGAATACGCGGAATTTGATTTCTTCAATTTTTTTGAAAATTTGATGCCGCGTACTTCGAGAATTATCGTTATTTCTTGATCACATCATGCGTGATTAGGAAGGGTATAACACTAATTATACCTATAATGGCTGCGGCCGTTCTTCAAACATAAATTCATTAAATTTTGCTGAACTGATCAATTGCTTAAATCAAACTTTAAGGGCTTTCTGTAAGTTAGCCTAACAATCAAACACTCCTTATGACAGCGCAAAGGTTCGACAATCTTTTGGTCACATTTCGTATTTCAAACTAGGTTCGATGGGTTATGCTTCCAATGGGAAAATGAATGTTTAAAATAACACATTCATATCTGAAAAGGGGGTTATCGTGTCTCAAGTGGCTTTATATTCGCGTTAGTCACAATGTCCCGATAGGAAATGTGTAACCTGATTGATTGAAGCGTCCAAGCTTTGTCTACTTCTAAAGATCGGAAGAGCAACTTTTCCTCTGGCCAATGCGTTAGGGGCTTTTGTATTCATGTCTATTTCGTGAAGAAGTATAACATAAAATTTCCCTTGCGCTACTCATAGATGCCGTTTGTCGAAGTAGATCTTGATCTGTTTATACCATGTAATTCCTAAATTCTATAGTGATCTTAGTTTTACCTTTTCGTCGTTAAAACCCCCGTCCGATTTTTTTCTTTTAATGGTTTTAATTTATACGGACATCAAAAAGAGTCTGAGATACCCTTAAATGTCAAAGTACACTGTAAGCGGACGAATGAGGAGACGACAAAGAAATGAAGAATTGGTCTTAAAAGCCTCAATATTTTTTTATACGCGCACAAAAAAGAAACTGAGATACCCTTAAATGTCAATCTATTTCTATCCCGAACCCGAAAGTTCATGACCTCACCGACTCGACTCCGCCATTGCTCCCTGTCCTGTGCGCTCTCCTTCCTCGTTCGACCATCCGATCCGCTCTCCTCGAGGTCCAACCTGACATTGTCCTCCCATCTCCGTCGCGGCCGTCCTGTCGGTCTCTTTCCCGTTAGTTTACCATCAAGAATTCTATACAAGGTCCTATTATCGCCCATTCGCGCTACGTGTCCGGCCCATCTTAATCTTCGCGAGTTGATTATTCTCACTATTGTAGGTTTGCGGACAGCTTTTCCAATTCGTGGTTGTGGAGTTTCCTCCATTGTCCTGACTCCTTGTCATATTTACCACCAAATATACCCCTCAAGACTTTATTCTCAAATACGCGGAATTTGTTCTCTTCCCGTTTTGTGAGAGCCCGAGTTTCACATCCGTATAGAGCAATCGGCATGATTATGGTTCTATAGACACGGAACTTTATATTACGTGATAGCAGTTTGGATTTCGACAGTTTGCAGGCTGCATGCCAACTAGCGTTGCCGGAGTGTCTTTTGTCTTATTTAATTTGCTTCGACGTTTCGTTTCTGGTCGTTGTTACTTAGATATATTTACAAGACTCCGATTTAGTCAAATTTTTTGGAGACTTCATTTAAAGATAATACCCTCACAAAATACAAATCCAGTAACCCGTTTGCAGTTAGTATCCTGCCTGCTCAACTATATAAATGTGAGATTCTTGAATTATTTTGTAACAGAACAGTGTCGAGCACTGTGGATGAGTCGACAGTCAAATACAAAAGTTGAATTTCATTCATCACATACAATCCGATGAAACATACAAAATGGCGTCATTTTTATTTTCGCAACATTTTATTCTATTCTATTCTATTTATTGGCCTGTAGGAACTCGGAAGTTCATGACCTTACCGACTCGACTCCGACATCTTTCCCTGTCCTGTGTACTCTCCTTCCACGTTCGACCATCCGATCCGATCTCCTCGAGGTCCAACCTAACATTGTCCTCCCATCTCCGTCGCGGCCGTCCTGTCGGTCTCTTTCCCGTTGGCTTACCGTCCAGAATTCTATGCACGGTCCTATCGTTGCCCATTCGCGACACGTGTCCGGTCCATATTAGTCTTCACGACTTGATTACTCTCACTATTGTACGTTTGCGATATAGCTCTTCCAGTTCGTGGTTGTCCTGCCTCATCGTCATATTTGCTGCCAAAGATACCCCTTAGAACTTTATTCTCGAATATGAGGAATTTGTTTTCTTCCCGTTTTGTGACAGCCCATGTTTCGCATCCGAATAGAACAATCGGCATGATTATGGTTCTATAGACACGGAGCTCTATATTACGTGATAGCAGTTTGGATTTTAATAGTTTACTGGCTGCATGCCAACTAGCGTCGCCGGAATGTAGTCTTTTGTTAATTTCCTTCGACATTTCGTTACTGACCGTCAGTGTTATTCCCAGATGTTTAAATTCTTTGACATTTTCAAATATCTTGCCCCTGATGTTTATGTGTTGGCGCAAGGCTAATAACCTTGCCCGGAGAAACAACTTATTATGGAAAATTTAACAAGCCTCGGGACTTGCTTAATAAGGCCAAGACCGGATCCCGGTTGTAGTGCCGATGATGATGATGATGATGTTTATGTGTGTTCCCTGAGTTCCACCGGCTCTCGCCGTAATCATGTATTTTGTTTTGTCTTTATTTATTTCTAGGCCCACCTCTTCTGCCGCTTGCATGATGATTTCACTGTTTTTACTTACAGTTTCTAGATTATCGCCAATCCGCATATGCAAGCACTTGTGTGACGCCGTTCAGGGATGATCCGGCCATGTTGTCGTCTTGTACCTTTCTGATGACGTACTCGAGGACAAGGTTAAAGAGACATGGTGAGAAGCCATCTCCCTGTTTTAGTCCGTCCCGGATTTCAAATGGTTCTGAGAGCTGGTTTTCTATTCTAACTCGCCCTTTGTTTTCGTTCATGCAACTTTGAATGAGGGCGGCATATTTTTTCGAGACTCTCAGCTCAACTACAATGTGGTGGAGTCTTTGCCTTGCAACTGAGTTGTAGGCTTTTTTGAAGTCTAGGTCTAAGTTTGTATCAATAGAATCGCAAACATTATTAAATTCATTTTAAATACCGTTTCTATTTAAGTTCGGGTTCCTGTCCAGGAAACAATAATGAATAGTATACACTCTCTGACAAGTGTTTGAGGCACCCCCCTGATTCGACGTTTCTCGATTATTTTGTTCGTGTGTACTGCGAATATTGCTATTAGGTAATTTCTTAGATTCTAAATCCCTTTTTGTCTTTTTTTTTTGGAATTTGCAATTTATCCCTAACTATCTGCGACAAGGGTTTGAAACAGGATTGGAGTTTTTTAAAAATAAAAACGAAATTTGTAAACTCAAAACGAGCACACAAAAGAAAAACCAAAGCGGCAAAAACCCTTTGCAATTTTAAAAAACTCGTGTTTTTCTGTTGATAAATTTGGCGCTTCAATCACACGGAGGTTAACAGAACGAATTTGGTCAGAATCAAAAACGCGTGCAACCAGGCGATTGATACCACGCAGGAAGGTTCACAATGACAAAGTAACCAAGAAACCAACCAACCGAACTGGTTCACGTCCCTTCCAGTCAATGGTAAAGGCTATCAGCAATAAATTCGCTTTCTCCTCTTTCTCACTGTCACTGGTAACGGGTGGCGGGGCACTGGTCATGAATTCAAAGGATAAAGCCAATGTGTTGACGAATTTTTTTTCCGCGAATTTAACCCTGGATACCGATCTTTTGGAGTCTTCCGTGATCGCGCCGGGGAAGTCTTCAATGTCGTATGTAAAGTTCCGCTCACGAACTATTTAAAGCATTCTCCTTGAAGTGGTCTTTAAGAAAACAACCGGCCCGGATGGAATACCAGCAATAGTCCTTAAAAACGGTGCTCCAGAACTGTCGTCGGTTCTTAGCAAACTCTTTCGCTAATCTTATGCATAGAGGACCTTTCCTACCTACTGGAAAATCGCTCGAGTTCTGCCAATCACAAAGGGGAAAAAATGTGTCTCACAAAATTACCAGCCGATAGCATTACTGTCTATGTTATCCAAGATGTTGGAAAAAGTCATTAATGCCGACTTGATTAAATATTTGGAATGCAACGGATTTCTAAATAATCTTTAATACTGATTCCGTAGCAGACGGTCCATGCGAGACCTTTTGACCCTTGTAACTGATATCTGAACATCTGCAATTGAAAAGCATGGTGAATCAAGGGTGGTCGTATTAGATACCTCCAAGGTCTTTGATCGCATCTGGCACGGGGTGTTGCTAAACAGGCCTCGTGCGTACGAACTTTCTCAACAACTTTACAACTGGATGAAGACCTTTCTCGAGTATCGATCGATTCGGGTTGTTGTAGATAGCGTGTCTTCGGATATGTATTCTATTAATTCCGGAGTGCGTCAAGGTTCTATTTTGGCTCCAACCTTGTTTTTGTTTCACATAAATGATTTGTTGGACTCAACGGGTAACAAAATATTTTGTTTTGCGGATGATAGTACACTTATTTCCTCATTTTCAAGGAATCGGCCGATTAGTGCATTAACGTCGCACCAGCTGATGTGGCCAGATCGACTTTCTGAATCGGAGTCTGGATAAGGTGTTGCAGTGGGAAAAGGTCAATCTCGTCGACTCCAATACAACGAAGACAAATATATAGCATTCACAAGGAAAAATGGATCATCGGTTGCGCGGCTAATGATGAAAGGCCAGGCCCTTGAATCTAGGGATAGCATAAAAGTGCTCGGCGTAACGGTCTGCGGGAATGTATCGTGGCATAAACACGTGTCGAACATCACCAGGACGGCCTCTGGAGAATTGAGTAACCTTTTTAGACTCAAGGAATATTTTATTTACTCCGGCCTAACTTCTTCTCCTATATAAATCCCAATTTAGGCCACCGCTCGAATATTGTCCCCATGTTTGGAGCTCGGTGCCTAAGCAATACCATCGACCTATAGAGACGGGCGATCCGCCTGATCGGGGAGTCGGCACTGACGTCGGGTCTACAGTCGCTATCACATCGAAGGCGCATAGCTGACCACTGTCTGTTTTCCAGATATTATCACGGGTACTATTCTTCGGAGATTCTTGGTGTTGTTCCAGGCAATTCGGTTTATTTGGACTCGACAAAACAATCCGACGAATCGCATCAGTTTGCGGTTCATCTCCCGACGGCGCGAACATCTCTGCATTAGAACTCGTTTCGTTACAGAGAGGAAAAGGTGCGGAATTCCCCCCACGCGCGAGTGTTTCTGGAGCGTTACAATCTGTAGCTATTAAAGAAGAAATGGAAGAGTTATCTAGTGGCATCTCGGGGTGCCGAACCGCTGCTATAGATTCGCTTCTCTAGAGAGAAGTATAATAATAAAAAACTAAGAGAAGGAAAAATCGAAGTATTAAATACCTGAAGTATATACCGTGAATTGAAGAACACGGAGCGCTTGCGCTGGGACAACTTTCTCTTTCATAATACATTTGTATAAACGTGCTCTATTGTATACGAGGGTTGGGTGAAAAGTTTCCGGCCTGACCTAGATATGGCACCAGCCTGTTTAATTTTTTGTTGTATGCTTTAATAAAAACATGATTTTCAGATAATTGCATTTGAAGTTTTACATCATGACGTACGAGGGTGGGGTGAAAAGTTCCCGGCCTGAACTACAGATGGCGCCAGCAGGGCTAATTTTTTGGCTTGTATTCTATAGTACTATCTCTCATTAGCTTGTTTATATATTTTCAGGTCGATTACTCTGTTAGTGTACATTTGAGAGCTTACTGAACAAGACGCCCCGATTGTTTACGTACTTGGCGAAGAAAAAATCTAGTTTCACCATGACAACGCACCTGCCCATTCATCGTTGCGATGGCTAAAATCAACGAATTGAAGTTTGAATTGTTTCCCCAACCACCATATTCACCAGATTTAGCCCCTATTAACTACCTTTTGTTTCCCAACCCTAAAAAATGGCTCATGTAAAAAATTTGACAGCAAGGAGGAAGTCATCGATGCTGTAAACGAGTTTGAAGAACTTGATGAATCGCACCACAAAAATGGTATTACTGCATTAGAGCACCGTTATGAAAAATGTATTGATATTGATGGCTATTATGTTGAAAGATAAAGCAAAAAAATCAAAAAAGTTGTTTTTCTTTATCAGGTCGGAAACGTTTCACCCTACCCTCGTATTTTTATATAGGGTGTAACTGAAAGTATGCGACACGAATATTGCCCGAACGACAGAGTCAGTTTAATTCGCAAGTTCGTAGTGTATGGTTGAGTTTAGAATGTAAAATGCCAAACTTTAAACACGATTGTGTCGAATCTATCCATCTATCTAGGAACCCGAAAATTCAAGACTTCATTAACTCGGCTACGCCATCATTTCCTATTTTGGGCACCATGTTTCATCCTTTGATTCGATTTCCTCTCGAAATAATTAATATTTGGAAATTTTTATTTGTATTTAAGGAAAGCAATAGATACGCAACGACGATGAGTAGATAAGATTTTCCGTACCATACACATTACCAATCCCACACAATATGTGTGGAGAACTGTTTGCTTATTTTAGATTCCACATTAGTTTACGCACGATTCGGCATTGCAAATGAGCATCCTATTTTATTTTGTTTAAGACGCCCTGTGGCGGTTCTTTTAGGCATTTCCAAACAACCACCCACTCCCTTTGAATTAACCGTCTCCCACTTACCAGGCAAGTCATTATACTTACCTGCAAATGAGCATCGTAAGCTACTCTGCATCACCTTCCACCTGTAAACATAAGCCCACGGCAAGATTACCATCTTACCGTGGCATCAAACTTTCACCCCGGTGCATGCTTGCATCCAATGCATCATGTTTCCGAAATCTAGTTCGGTTACCTCTTCATGGAACCGACATTAATTCCCGAACATGTCAATGCGCATTGCTGAGAAGCACTTTCTCACACACGTGCATGATATGTCCATCTTCGCCTTATTTGCTGGACCATCGGTTGATCGTCCAAACAACAATCCGTTTGTCCAGAAGACACGTCGACCAACGTACTTGTTGACACAAATGCAGCCGATAGTTTCCCTACCATTCGGTAATTAAATATTGCCCCCATATCTTTAGGTTCGCAATAGCTGCAACCAATTTCCCATTATCGGCTACCAACCGATCGTAGAACTAGATATGAACATGATTGCTACTTAAACAATCATACCCTGGTCATGTCTCAAGTATCTTTTCCTAGGTAAATAATCATAGCAATGGCCATGCCCTACGATGCTTGCCCAAACTAAACGTTTAGCCATCCAGCCTGATCCCTGGCCATCGTCAGCGAGGTTTCTGTTGACTTAATGTCAACAAGATATTCTACCTACATCATGCACCAGAACAATACGGCTGAACCAAACGAAATGGATCTAATGTACGACCCGCGAAATAGCGATTTTGTTTATTTAGGACGCAGAAACCTATTTCGTTCTCAGGCGTTCATCATCGATGATTTATGACAACAATGCCTGCAGCCCCTTATGCTCGTTCATTTGTTTGAACAGGTGGAGGACCGATCGTTGTCTGTATTGCAGGCGAAGGGGCATCGTACTTGTCCTATACGGGCATATGGGAAATCCTCCCATTTAACTCCTTTTCGATCGCCCATTGGCCGTCGCCAAATTGATCCGATTCGCTCCTCTCACCTGGGTGTGATCCACCACGGTTGCATCGGATGGGATGTGGATTGCATCGGTGAGTCAAAATTCATCCTCCGTAGAGTTCGCTTTCTGTTCGTAAATTCTCGGTTAGAGTGCGCTATATCATAAGTATAAAAAAATCCTTGTTTGCCATTTCTTGTTTCTGACGATTGCACGGCGAATCGAACGTTTTATAAATAAATGAACAGTGTCGCGATTAGAATAATTCAACTGTAAAAGTGCTTGGACTTTCCTTGAATATCAAGAGGTGCTTTTAATCGTAATAACCATTTGTGACTATTAACAGAAAAGGAATTTGTGACAATAAAAAAGCAGTGCTCAACACCAACACAAAGCGTTGTATTATTTATTTATTCTGGACGAAAAGCTGCTGCTAGCAATAGGACGATTGGGCGCACCACGAAGGAATTTCGGACGTGTCGATAGTGGAGTATCGTCAACAAAGGACTTCCAGCCGTGTTTACTTCTACCATCTTCTCTGGAGCAGTTGGTGTTCTTGTATTTGGAGTGGAGTTTTTATTGAACCCGTATCCTTGCCGATACCAAATAAAATCCGCCCAGAGCCCATGTCCAGAATTTCCCTTAGGCAAGAATTGCTAATTTATGGTTATGGATTTGCACAGTCGTAGCCGATAAATGACATTTAAAGCGATGGATGTTGCACTGATCGATGCGAAACTTTCGCATCATTGTAGAGATCCGGCACAAAGGTGCCGATTTGGATAGGATGTATGTTAGGATTTTGAACCATAATGGGGCATTAAATTTGTTTTTTACAGATGTATTTATGAGTAGAATAAATGATCATTATCCAGTTTGAAGATATAAATCCTAAAAATCCCAAGTGAGAATTTTTCAAAACTATCCGTTTAGCAAATGTAGGGAATGTTTCAATGAAATTTAAAGATATAAGTCCAAAAATCCCGAACATTTTTCAAAATTATTCGTACAGCGAATGTAGAGAATGCTTTAACGAAGCCTTTAATTTAATTGAGAAATAAAATCTTATAACACCTTTAAATGAACACTTTATTTATAAATTGGTTCAGCAGACGTGACGAGTGTTTCAAGGAATCTTTTATTAGCACTCAGTGAAACTCATAATTTAGTACTAGTTTTACATCTTAAGACACTCTTACACATTTTAATAATATGTTAAATGTGTAACAAATATGTACATTGTTCTTGTATTGCGGTATTAGTTCAACAATAAATTAGTTTTATGACTTTGTTTTGTTTTTGGACACTCGCAGTACTAATAAGATTCATGAGACAAGTAAATTTAATATATTTTACTGTCACCAAGAAAATAAATGGCAGCTTTGGCTGTGGCCCTTAATTCCACCACTGAACTTATTTCTTCCTTTTGTACAATAAATATAAAGATTTTCGCAAGACCTATTGTAAGCTAATTAAATTAATTAATTTATAGCCATTCACAATCTAGTTCGTTTATAGTTTACATTAACCAAATTGATTTTAAATTATTGCAGACCACTACCGCTTTTTGATATTAGGAGCATTGGACCCCAAGAGCTCAGTGTCAATTACCCCAAAACATCGGAGTCAGCACCATTAGATGTGATGATACTTTTAAATGTGAAAAGACATTGCAGGTGAAAAAAAAGGTGAAAGGAATTATTAAGGTACATCAGTTTTAAATTCGACAATATTGTAATGATGAAAAAGCCTACCTTTTAGGAGGAGCAGTCTATCCTTGTGTGTGCCAAAGTTTCCCTCAAAATGCTAGATTATCTTATACCTACTACATGATACAAAAGCATGAACATTTACGAAGTTGTGTAGGGTGCTTCGAACGTGCAGTTCATCAAACAATATTTGTTCCCGTTTGTGTCAATATCTGGAGGAAGAGGTACATATATACAAAAGGAAGCTGTATATACCTGGAGATTATAGTGATAGAGAAATATATCATCAGGCAGAATGCAACAGAGAATAATTCTCGTTTATCTGTAAAGGCTTTTTCAAGAGGCACATAAGAATTGTTTTTTTTTAATACGAACGCTCCATTAACCTTTTTTTCAGGATTTGTCGGTGTCAAAACGTCAGCCCAACTTTATATTTTATTATGGTGAAGCTCACAGATGAGCCACGTGTGGAGAATATTAAAATTACTACCGAAATTCTGAGTCGGAGGTCGTAATTTTAAGAGCACTTACTCCTTACTTCGGTCGTAATTATCGTCCCACCAGACATGTTGTGCCATCTAAAGTGGATAAATTTGAGTCAAAATATTCACTATCGGATATTCCTGTGCCAATGACAATACCGAACAGATCATACCTGTAAGTTACGACTATTCCAGTTTAAAGGGAGCCAATTCAGTCGATCCCACACTGTTTACAGGAATTGGGAATCTCTCAAATCAGATTGAGGTGAATTTTGCGTAAAGACCTTGGCCTACTTTAACTTATAAGTACTTATATTGCTTGAATTAAGCCAATAAATGGGGTGGTAGCCCCACTAAACTACCCAAATTCAAATTAATCCAAGAATTGAACCCTCCTGATCATTTAAAGCGCCCAAGCTTCCTCAACTGGACTCTACAAAATTTGAAGAAGTTTCTGAATTTCATCGAAAAATAATCTTCAGCGATCAAGCTCATTTTTGGCTTAACGGCTTTATCAATAAGCAAAATATGCGTTATCATAGGGTTCAAAACTCTACAAAGCATCCACAAAAAACGACTGTGTGATGTGGATTTCATTTCGAAGGTGTGATTTGTCGATGAAAACGCCCGCCATGTTATGGTCAATAGAGTTTGGTATGATGCCATGTCAGAAGACTATTTTTGGCCACAATTGGATGGACTTGATATCAGTGATACGTGGTTCCAACAAGAAAAAGCCAGACGCTAAACTACTGGTCACACAATTGATCGGTTGAAGGCGAAATTTGGTAATCGTGTAGTCCCGATAAATAGTCTGGTTGAATGGTAACCTCGCTCATGCGATTTAGTTCCGTTGGATTTCTCTTTATGGGGTTACGTTAAGTCGTTGGTTTATGCCAACACCCCAACAACGTTAGAGAAGGTCAGGGACATAATCGAACGAGAAATTGCCAACGTTCCAGCCGATAAGTGTGGACGAGTGAGGCAAAATTGGCTCCAAAGAATCACTCGCTGCAAACGTGTCTGTGACGGTCGTATGAATGACCTAAAATTCTATTCTCAAATGTAACATGTGTGCTACACATGGAATAAATGTTAACCCTTTTATTATGTATTTTATGTAAATACAAATTTGTTACCTCCCTATTGAACAACGCGATACCTCTGAAGCCGATTTTCAAAGTGAACTGGTGAGAACTCTCTGATTGACGGGTATCGCGGAAAATATATAGATGGAACGAGAATACCTGTACAAGAGATTGGTAGGATACGTTGTGTCTACATTCAAATGATACAACCCAACTGAACCTCTGCAGAAAAGTCATGTACAAACCGAATGGTCTCTCTCCCAAAGTCAAATCACTTATCTACAAACAAATAATCAGACCCACTCTCACATATGCATGCCCGATATGGTACCATATCACACCCGCCCAAATGGAGAAGCTACGCATTTTCGAAAGGAAATGCTTCAGACTTATCACTGGCCTCAACCGACATCCTAACTCCCACAAATATTACAACAGTAGTTCGCTCTACTATGCCGCTAATATTGAACGTATAGATCGACGCTTCCTCGAGCTGTCCATCAAATTTATCGAAAATCTTCCCAATAATCCCAATCCGATAATAAATGCGCTCACATCGACTCCGTCAGACAACCGAACTGCCTACCCGAACTGTCTCCACACCAGAACCCTCTTCACCTCTGGCAGGTTGGTCAACAACTCCAATGAGATCGTATACCACAATACTGAACTCTCACCTCACCAGTTTAAATATTGTAATATACAACCCTTCTCTAATATCTTGCGTTTCAACGACCAATCGGAAAGTGTTCCCCCAACCCATATCCCCGACTCATAGTACCCACCCTAACCCAAATTCCACCCATCAACCACTATACCTCCCGCCCCACCCTATTCTAACTTATTGTAATAATAATAGATTTAATAATTAGATAAGCTAGGCTAAGCTAAGTTAAGTTAAGTTAAGCAAATTAGTTATAGGTTAAGTAAATAATTATATCCTGGTTTTCTGACCTTTTCCAGGAAGCCCCACCTACTCCTATCTTGTCCACCCATGAAATATATAACTTTATAATAATGTTTGAAAAATGTACTAGCAAGTATGTGTAAACGATTAAAGCTAAGATAATTATAAGTTATCTGTATTACTTATTATAACAAATCATTGATGGTCAATAAATACAGAAATGTAAAAAAAAAAAAAAAAACATTCAAATGACGAAATTGAGTCGCTTTTGAGTTTCACCGCACTGAGAAATTATTATTATTATTTATTGGCCTGTAGGAACCCGGAAGTTCATGACCTCACCGACTCGGCTCCGCCATTGTTCCCTGTTCCTGAGAAATGAACGTGATAATGCTTTTAGAAAAGAAATGGGCGATACATAATGCGTCTGTCAAAATTGAACGAATTGAGCACTCAGATAGCCCCTTGTTCCTGTATTGTCACGTTTAGTACGAGGGTAAATCAAATAAAAACGATAATTATACTTACAAGGTGCGAGCTAGATAATCTTGTGCGTGACTGTTGTCTGGTTTATGAAGAGTAGGGGAACCGGCTGGGCTAGCGGTCGTGCTCGACTTTGTAGTCCGTACAGCCACGAGCGAGCAAGAGCTGCATCCCTCTGTTGGGCAACGGATTATTATAAAATTTTTAATGAATGAAGGCATTAAACTCTCGGAAATCTTTTCTCGATTGAAGGCACACATTGGTGATGATACACTGTGTCAGAATCGTGTGTATACGTGGGCCAAAGAATTTAAAAGTAAGAGAGGACGCATCGAAAACGAATGTCATGATCGATGCCCAAGGATAAGTCGTACAGATGACAACATCCATGCCGTTTGAGAGCTTATTGAAACTGATCGCCCCTTAACTGTTGAAGAAATCTCATCGGCAGTCGCCAAAAGCTGCATAACGAAACAAAAGACGAGTTATGACCATTCGAGATGTCACCCTTCTTCATGACAACGCCAGGCCTCACACCGCGTCCTTGACAAGGGATGCATTGGAAAAAATGGATTGGGAGACCGTTGAACACCCTCCTAATAGCCCAGACTTGTCTCTCTGTGACTATTTTTGGTTCACTTTCTCATGTCTGCACTTCGATCGTCGTTCAAAGACTTAAGTAACACCGTTTTTTTTTTTATCAAAATCAATATTCCAAGGGCGAATCATATATAGACGGTAATTTCTCCTTATACATTTATTTAATAATGTTACACACTAACTACACTATCATGGCGCAAAGCTTATAACCTTACCCGTAAAAATAAATTATTATGGAAAATTTAAAAGCCTCGAGACTTGCTAAATATGGCCAAGACCGGATCCCGGTTGTAATGCCGATGATGATGATGAAAGCATTCAACACCTTTAAACATTTAATAACACGACACAGACCGTAACCACGTACACGAGGATATTTTAACTCGCAACTTAAGCTGTGTGATCGCTACGTGAATGCTCTGGGGTACGACACTGATTTGAGTCTCTTGTGTGGTGGTATTCATTACGGTGGGTAATTTTATGCGAGTCGTTATAATTTTTCCGCGATACATGTCAGAGAGTGGGCATCAGTTTATGTTAAAACTTAACTTCAGACGTACGGATTAATTCCTTATCCGACAAACACGAATATGCAATTCTCTGTATGATCAAAAATTGTATACTGATTGTAGCATCCAGGCATTCATGAACCAATGTTATCTACAGGGTCTTCTTCAGCTTTCTATTGTTTTAACATTTATCGAAGGATAACCGAAATTTATCATAAATTTGCTCGACATAAAAGTCAGCGCGAATCCAAAGTGGCATGAACATGTGTCGAATGTTGCGAAGCCCGTCTGAAAGGAACTGAATTACCTTTCCAGAGAAAAAATATATTTTACTTCGACACATTTTCTCTTCTCTGGTGTTCTGCTCCTAAACATGCCATTGCTCTTCTATACACGTTATTGGGTAGATCAATGGCATGCTTAGGAGCAGAATCCCACATATGTGGACAGTTTTCCACCGAGAGTCCAAATTCGGATTTACAAAGGAGAAGGGAAAATGTGTCGAAGTAAAATATATTTTTTCTCTGGTGCTTAATTGAGAAGATACAACTATCTCATCGCTGCTACAGTCACTGTCACATCGAAGGTGAGGAGCGGACATTCATCTTTTTACAGATCTCACGCCGGAAAATAATCCTTTGTCCTTAGTGATATCATGGGGTATCGTGTGATATGGTGATTTATGTGCGCTCTACAAAGCAATTGGAGAGACTCCATCAATTTGTAATTCATCTCTCAACGCCACGCACATTTCTTTAACAAAACTCTATAGATATTCTCTGAAACTTCCTTCTAGCATGAGTATTTCCACAACACTGCAATTTACAGCTGGTCAAAAGATACGTTGAGAGTTAGCTACTAACATCGCAGGGCGCTGTTTCCGTGTTACAGGTTCTTCCCAGGAAGTAGTATATGGAAAAGAAAACGTATTCTTTCGCACGCACTGAGAATTGACTTATAAGGGTATCGAAATATCCTGTTCATGCGCTCGTAGTATACAAAAATAACTGAGATAATTGGACAACGGAGGCTCTCATTAAAAAATCGCCTTTTGAAGGAAATAACCTTTCGTGACATTCTGTTTCATTGGCACTTGAAGAATATATAATAATAAAAGAGATAATTATAGTAATTCCCAGAAGGAAGTTATATGTTTCAAAATATCTCTTTTAGGATCAGAATATAAGATTATTTCCGGATCAAATGTGACGTACCCTCTAGACGGATCCTCTAGATGATATTGTATACACCGAAATATCAAGAGCCCCTTTGCGCGGGATTGCGTATCCTTTACAGTTTATCAGAGATTTATTTCCAATAAAAAACCTATTTCTGAATAAGTGTTCATCTTCTGCCAGAAATGTTCCAGGAGGAAGACGACCCAACACCCACAAACAGGGAAGTTGAAACAAGAAAACCAGCTCTAGTAAAACACACATTCGTAACCCAGACTTTCCTGATAAGCATACGATCAGAGAAATGCTACAAATGTTAAATAAGCACAGTTAATAAAAAGAAGTATAAGAAAAAAGAAGAAGAGAGCCCCGAGACGATGCTATTCTGAGTTGCACGATAGGAATATCAAAACAGGTTGAAGTTGTACCTAGCCCCAAACTCGGTGTGTGTATATAGATAGACACATATCTTGGGCTCTCTCATATTCTTGTACATCAAAGGCTTCATATATTTATTTATACATGATTCGTTAAAAAAGTAGTTCTACCACGTTTCTTTTTCTACATCTTGCCCTCTTATCGTAGTCATTTCGCACTACATGTTAATAAAACAAGTGTAGGTAAGAGAGGAATCTACAAACGATTGTTGTTCTACCTTCTTTGCTCCTTTCAAGATGTGTGTTGCTTGACGGGCTGCGTAAAGTGGTTTGGTGCTTAAGTGGCATCTCACGGTGCTTGCCAGCATTACCACCTTAGTCATCATCATCATGGGACTGGTTGTGTTCCCTTCTTCGCATACCGAGTACGTATCTAACCATAAGATACAAGAGTACAACAAATATTAAGTTCTCTAGGTTGATGTATTATATTTGGAATATCTCCAAGTGTAGACATTCTTCAACCGGTTTCATAAAGTATTTTTATAAGGCAGAATCCACCATCAAAGGGTACAACAAGGAAAGAAGCAATTGCCTTCAGGTAAAAACAAAAACCAAAACAACAACAACAACATATCTACCAAGGTTGCTATGGCGGTGCCGTGACTTTTATGGGTTTACTTTATGCTTTTATTTATTTTCCCTCCTCTCTTCGGGTGTGTGGATTTCCTTTTTCTTGTTCTAGCTCGTTTTGTTTTTCTTTACACGATATTACTTTGCTTCTGCTTTGTATGCAACTCCCCGTGTCCTCTTTCAAACACAGAACATTTCCTAGGAACAACTTTTTAAACTCACAAAAGTAAATACTGCATAAACGACGACGTTCCAAAAAGTACAAATAAAAAACACAGGTATAAAATCATGTGTGGCAAATTCTAATTAGAAAGGAGACTAAAAACAGTCTTTAAAAAATCGGGGTCAGGTGGCTCATACGAGAGATGCAACTTTTCCTACAGACGAAACGTAAATACTTACATTAATGTAAACACTGTTAAAATGAAGCGAACATAAAGAAACTAGGCACCCACTTCGCGTTAAATATTGGGCTATGACAAGAGTGGTTCAGCTTGTTAGCCTATGAAACCTTTTCCTTACCCCAGTACAAGTGCTTCGAAATGCTCTCGTAATGAGTAGTTTTCTGAAGGCGGAACACCATTTAATTTGAGGAATTACTTGAAGTTTGCAAAAAAATCGAGTTTACAAAAATTGTAATTTAAGTAAAAATTGTAATTATAAGAAAAAGATATTCCCTTTGACCTCTCGGCTGTCAAAACTAACCTAAACCACAAAATATTATATAAGAGTAGTTACTCAAAAGCAAAGATGTCTCATGATTGCAAGAATGCAGCAGAACCAAAAGCACAAGGCAACTTCCCATCTGAACTGGAGATCTTTCAAGAAATATACCCGAAGAATTTATTACTTTTTATCGACTTTCGACTAAGATTACTAAACAACGATAAATGGGATAGAAACTGTATAGAACGTTTGGATATGATATGATTTATAGTTCCGCAAGCTTATGACTCGGAGTGAATACGACGATTGGGTTTTATCAGGACCTTAAAAAGAGAACTACTCCAAAAAAGCAATAGGCTCATCAATTAATAGAAACTTGTCAAAAGAGAGTCCTATCGCCCTATATCGGCAGGTACAGCACTTATACCTGCTTAACAGTGAAAAATACACCCACAGTGACCACCAAGCCAAAATAGTGGAACTTAGCGGAAGTAACGAGAGCCACCACAACCTACAAACAGGTTTTAAATGGAAGGATGGCGCGTTCGACGAAGGTTCATTTGAAGTCATTGTGAGATCCTCCAACCCCACAATAGAAGGAAGTGGGGTGTAAATGGTCCAGAAGTTAATAGAGATGGTGAACACAGTGTGTGACGCAGCAATGGCTAGACGGTTATCCACGGATGGAAGAAAACCATGGTACCGGCGGACGAACGAAACCAAATCACTAAAAGTATGATGCTTGAAATTTCGCCGTATGCTGCAGAGATCAAGAGGAGGAGCTGACTACCAAGAACACTTTGGTAACTTAACAAGTCAAAGCGGTACTAGCTATAAAAAATAGGAAGGCATCATCAGAAGCATCAGTGCAGAGGCGGACGTAAACCTCTAGGGTACCGCCAACAGCACGGTACTTCCAATTTCGCCAGAGGATGCAGAGATCAAGAGGAAGAGTTGACTTCCAAAAACACCTTGATAACATAAAAAGTCAAGGCGGGGCTTCAAAATAGCTATAAAAAAATAGCAAGGTATCATTAGGAGCATCTGTGCAGAGGCGAACGTAAACCCCTGGGACACCGCCAACAAAGTGGTTATAGCAAGACTAAAGGGACATAAAACCTCACACATAACTTGCCCCAAATTACTGCGCTCAGTAGTAGAGCATCCCTTTCCTTGGAAAAGCAGCACAGAAAAGAACGTTTTCATAAACCCTGACACCGAGGCCATAGCAGCGCTGTCGACAGAAAAGATACAAAGGGCATGTAAAAGAATACGCGACAAAGAAGCTCCTGAGCCTGACAGGATCGCAAACAAAATTGTCAAAGCAGCACTTATTCCAATCCGCGATGCAGAAATGTGTCAAAGACGGAAATAACATTTCCGATTTATGAAAATTTCAATACCTAGTACTTTTGCTTAAAGTAAAGAATAAACGACAAGATGCCCATCGTCCTACCGCCCCTTATGCCTTCTGGATACAATGGGGAAAATCTTGGAGATTATATATGGTGTACTGCTCACCATATAGAAAAGCAACAGACCGCTATCGGATCATCAATATGGCTTCAGGAAGTCGCGATTGGCCATAGACTCCAGCAAAACAGTGGTCGATATGACAACCGAAGCAATAAAAGGTAAAACATGGAAAGGAATAACAAAGAAGTACTTTTCCATGGTAACGTTGGACGTGAAAAACGTTTTTAACTCGGTCAACTGCTGCTAAATCAGAAGAGCCCTTCATAGACAAGCCGCCCTATCTCGTAAAAATCGTCATAAGCTACTTCACTAATAGAAAGCTGATGTACGATACGGACAGAAAAATCTATAACGCCTCGACAGAAATTCTTCAAGGGTCAGTACTTGCTCCGCTCTTGTGGAGTATTATGTGCGAAGACATTTTACAAATAAAACTACCACAACGAGTGGAAATTATTGGGTTGGTAGAGTACATTGCGGTTGTAACAGTCGCTAAACATAGCAACGTGGTAGAAGAGGCATCTAATAAGGCAATTCGGCTTTTAAAAACTGGCTACAATCCGCCGGACTGGTACTAGCCGACAACAAAACGGAGGTAGTCCTAATAAATGATCGAAAATGTGTGGAATATGCTAACTTCCAGATCGGAAATCGGATCCATCCAAGGAAGCGGTTAAGTGCTTGGTAGTCATGCTCGACAATAGACTAAGATTTAAGTCTCTCCTAGGGAATGCGAGTAAGGAATTCGCTGGCATACAGGCAGCCCTATCCGGTAGTTCGCCAAACATCGGTGGTCCAGGTTATACTAAAAGAATTATCATGTCAAGGGTAATCACATCCGCACCAGACTAGGCTGCGCCAGTGTGGGCAGAAGTTCTACAAACAAAACAATTGAAGTAAATTATGAAAACAATACATAGGCTTTGTGCGTTAAGGACTATATGCGGTTTCGAGACAAACTCTGACGAATTAGCATTTGTCATAACTGGACTACTCCCCCTAGATATACTTCCGAGAATATGCTTCGGATATATAAAAGGAGAGCCACAAGATATGAAGTGCCTGGAGGAATGGCAATGATAAAGCTAGAAGAAAGAGAAGCTATTGCTTTGTGGCAGGTCAAATGGAATACGAGCGTAGCAGGCAGATGGACCTTTAAACTCATCCCATCCATAGACGTTCGGATAAACCACTCACACAGGAACTGCAACTATCATCTTACTCAGTTCTTGTCAGGGCACGGTGGGTATCGAAAATATCTAAACCGTTTTGGACACAACAGTGGTCCAGGTTGAGATCCTTGTTCATAATGCGAAAAGCGAGAGGAGAATGTTGAACCATTTTTTTAATGCAGTTGCTTTGCTCAATGGAGAAACAACCTGCCGGGGCCACGCCACTTCGGTGACTACTACATGGGCCGAAAATGGCCGATATTTTTCAATAGGTGGCGCCACTAGGAAATGACTCATTTGGAGGGACTCGTCTGGCATTAGTTTATGTATGAAGTTTCGTCTTTTTCGTTTACAAGCTACAGTCGTTTGAGTGACGCTACTTTCGCCCTCGTAAAAATATGGAAAAAAACAGAAATATCGCATTTTGATTAAACATTGTATTTTGATAGGAAAAACAGATCGCGCCACTAGAAAATGAAAATGACTCATTTCAAGGGACCCGCCTGTCATTAGTTTATGTATGCAGTTTCGTCTTTTTGTTTACAAGCTACAGTCATTTGAGTGACACTACTTTCGCCTTCGTAAAAAAACGGGAAAAACATAAATATTGCACCTTGATCAAACATTATGTTTTGATGGGAAAAATTTCGGCATTTTTCAACAGGTGGCGCCACTAGAAAATGAAAAGGACTCATTTTGGGAGGCTCATCTCCCACTAGTTTACGTACGAAGTTTCGTCTTCTCGCTTACAAGTGTAATGCTCCGGGCCGTGCTTTCCCGAAACGGCGGGAGAAGTGTCGACGGTAAAAATGAAAGACGCGAAAAGGTCAAGTTAAAACAACGACACTTAACTTTATTCTTTGTGTATATTTAAAAGTACAAGGGTGATTTGAAATTGGTTGTTGAACGGCCAGAGATCCGGATTTCGAAAAGAGACTGATCCCGAAATTGAAAAAGCACTCCCTTTTATAGATTTTGGAGTTGACTTTTGTAAACTATTTTAATGTTAAAATTCCAAGAAATACGCACAATGACTTAGTGCTTCGATTGGAATTTTGTCCTGGGAATTATTTAAAGGGTTTTGTTGGATAGATTCTCGGAAGGGAATCATGAAATGCGTTTTGAATTTAGCATTTCATGATGTTAGGATTTTTAGGAATTGAGTCAATGTATGATGAATTAACTTTTGGTTAAATTCGTTGTACATGTGACTCAATATGGGATTTGGATGTGTTATGTGGAATTTGAATCAATGTGCGATAATTAACTTTTGTTTAATTTATCGCTCATTGATTCGATATGAAATTTGGGTTTTTTGTTATAGGATTATGGATGATGTTGGGGATTTAGATAGGGGTAGCGATTTGGGATCGCTACACAAGCTTCAATCGTTTGAGTGACGCTATTTTCGCCTTCGTAAAAAAAAAATGGAAAAAACATATATATCGCATCTTGATCAAACATTGTGTTTGTATAGGAAAAACTTCTGAACAATTATTGTAATGGTCACAGAAATGTTATCTCACATCTCATCATCATCATCATCGGCACTACAACCGGGATCCGGTGTTGGCCTTATTTAGCAAGTCTCTCCACCGGCTCCAATTTCGAGCCGATGTCATCCAGTTTGGCATTCCCAGGCTCTGAGCATCCCTCGATCGCCTTATCTCCTTCCATACATCCTCCCTCAAAGGACTTTCCGGAGTCTACCGAACTTGATTTTTCGTACATTAGTTTCAAGGTAGATCGCGTAACTCATGGTTGTAGCGTCTCCGGAATCGTCCTCCCTCACATACCGGGACAAGAATTCTCCTTAAGACCTTCCTTCCGAACGCGACAAAGAGTTCAGAGTGCCTTTTATTGAGCACACAGGTCTCGGATCCATACGTGACTACTGGTAAGACTATGGTCTTGTATAGTACCAGCTTGGATGTTCTGGATAAATTTCGGGATTTAAAGAGCCTTGATAGACCATAGTAGGCTTTGTTGGATTTGATCAGCCGTGCGCGTATTTCTTCTTCCATATTGTTATCGGCTGCTACTATTGACCCAAAGTAGTTAAAGGATTGCACTACTTCAAATTCATGCTCCGCTACCCTGATAGTTTGATCAACGTTAGGTCATCTCGCACATCTGCTCCTTCGAAAATAACACTTTATCGGTGGTTTAGTGAATTTAAAATGGGTCATACAAGCACCGAAGACGCACCTCGCTCTGGAAGGTCAAAAGAGGCTACAAATGCGGAAATCGTAAGACATGTGCATCGAATCGTTTTGAGTGATCGTAAAGTGAAGTTGCGCGAGTTAGTTAAAGCCGTGAGCATCTTAAAAGGACGGACGGGATAAATTTTGCATGATATTTTGGAGATAAAAAAACGATCGGCGCGATTGGCGTCGTTTTTGCTGACTGTCGACCAAAAACAGCAGCGCGTTGATGACTCAACGGCCGGTTTGGCGTTGTTGCAGCGTAATCGAGCGTACTTTTTTCGACGATTTGTGGCGGTGGATGAAACGAGGGTCGATTACCATACGCGCCAGTCCAATAGGCGGTCTGCAGAGCGGCTGGAAAGCCACGAAAGCCGATCAGAGCGGCCAAAAAAACCACTCTCGGCCGGGAAGGTTGTGGCCTCCGTTTTCTGGGATGCGAATGGCAAAATCTTCATTACTTACCTGGGGGTAAGTAATGAAGAACAGAAGGGAAGAACAGTAACAGGAGAGTATTATGCAGCGTTATTGAACAAACTGAACGATGAAATAAAGAAAAAACGGCCCCTTAATGGCGAAGAAAAAAGTTCTGTACGATCACGATAATGCACCGTCATACACGTCCTTGAACGCGATGGCCAAATTGGACCAATTACGATTTGAATTAGTTTTCCATGCACCGTATTCTCCAGACTTGGCCCCCAGCGACTACTATCTGTTCCCAAACTTCAAGCCGTAGCTCCAGGAAAAGACATTCAGATCGAATTAGGAAGTCAATCGTATCGTCAAATGTATCGTCCCCGAAGGTAACTATTTTGAGGAATAAGTAATACTTTGCCCGAAAGCGCTTGTTTTCATTAAATTCCGGGACTTTTCAGCCTATGTAGTATATCATGCGGTCAGAGAAGTGTTAGACCGAAACCTGTAATTTAGTAACCCTAGTACAGAATAAGCTACTTGATTTCGAAAGAACAAGAAAGATATCGCGGAAAGTAACAGGAGACCAGCCTAAAGGGATAGCCAAGTCCGCGAAGGAAAGCCAAAAGTCACTCCCGCGGGGATAGTGGTAGGAGATGCAGGGATGTGTTTTAGTACGTAGGCGCAGTGTTGCGACAAACTGTTTAACTCTGTGAATCGTGTACCGCAAGGGCTCGGGTCCATGGTATCTTTAGAAGATCACACCTTCTTTGGCGCAACCAAAAAAGACAAACAAAACGTGCTGAAGAGTGCGAACAATGAAAGTCAGGGGAACCTAGACATTATACATTATATTCCCTCATTAGAACATGTCGCCTCAATGGCGGAGTTGATAAAGAGATTGTGTCATAAGTTTGATGATTGCGCATACGTAGGTTCAATTGACGACTCTTTCTATTGCGGCAATTCGGCATAATTACTGAATGCTAGGTTGGGTCCCATTGTTTAGCCGAGAAAACCGTCAATTAGAGCAAACACCACAGTTGTAGACGACCAGGCAATCACTGTAAATCGTTCTTCAGTCAAGTACAGAAGTGTGTAACATTGTGAGAAGGCATATGTTCCTTTGCGTTTGCCTTCTAAAGGCATTCAAAACAGGTCTTAGATTTCTTCTTGACCGTGTGCCTGAAGGATGCTTTGATGAATACGTATCGATTCCCAGTGAGGACCCACACGGCCCTCCTGCAATGGATGTGTAAAAATTGCGAAACCACCCATTTAAGGAATTAACGAATTAACCGAGTTAGCAAATTAATGCAGTAGTAGATGCAGTTAGGAAAAAACAGAAATGTGTTGTTGAGTTTGGGTTTGGTACGAAGGCACTTCCAGGAAGTTAATAGTATGCAAGCGGACTAGTATCAGTAACATCTTTTGGAAAGGACTGCATCTAAGTCCGCCAACCGAAAAAAATGTATGTACGTGCATTCTGTACAAGATACTTCACATTGCCTATAGCCCCAACATATCATAATATTTAACATATCTCGAAGGACAATTTAAACGAATAACAATACCTAAGTCTAAAAGATATGTGAAAAGATCCTACAGATACGTTGATTGAATTTACATATTCTGCATTGTTGTCCAAGCAAAAGGAAGTTTTGTTTTTAAAAATGTCATTATTCAATTCCGTGCAATTCCAGGAACTCTTTCTTTTCTTCATTCAGGGCTGCGTAAATTCGGGAACATTCAAGTAATGAATTACTTTTCAAACACAGCATGATGATTTGTTCTATTTCAAGCTCTGTTATCATCTGCAAAGGGGGTTTGTGCTATATAAATGAAAACGTTATACTTTTTATGACTCAAGATATTTGTTGATAAGATAAGTTTCTGACAATAACAAGAAATAGGAAAGAAAAAAACAAACCTTTAGAAGTTGTTCAGCAAAAAGTTATTGTTTAATATATAAGTCCCCTGCGTCATAAATGGTATCTCTATTAATCCCTATTATTCACTGTTTAAATATAAGAGTGAATAGCTTCGGTGAATCCGGAGTAAATGACTTACCTAAAAAGAGATTGGAAAAAAAGAAAACGTTATTTAAAATTAGTTTCAAGGGCATATATTAAATTTTATTGGAGGCAATAGTAGTGTTCTAACAAGTAGCTGGTATTTGTTATGTAATATTTAATTTATACTTAATGTTTACATATTGTATTGGTGTTCTTTAACAATAAATATATTACTAATGAGGTAAGAAATGGTTTGAAGCAATTGTACCGTAAGCCAGAATGGATGATTCGTAAAATATTTATCTGAATTTGACTTTATTTTATAATTTTTAAATACTATCAATATTCATTTCTAAATTCGAATTCTACCAAGACTATAGTCATTCTATATTGACTTCATTTTGAACTATCACCCACTGAGAGGTTCTACTAATTTATTCTTGAGATACTTGATATCTCTCGCATAATCAGCCTTTTACATTTCGTTTGAATAACGAAACTTAGAACAGAATCGAGAATGGGTGTAAAGATAGATAGATATATGTATGCCCACGACAAACATTTTATACTATTAATTTATTTACATATGAATAAAGGAAGGCTTTAATCCATTGCAATAAAAAGAAAGTTATGGGCTAAGATCGTGGTAAAGGTAAATTGGTATAAAGAATAACATCAATTTCACTGTAGGCTAGATATATCTTATTCATTTAAGTTGTTCTATTGCACGTTTAATCTCAATTTATCCTAGATTTAAATAAATAAACCCCAAATTTATACTACATTTGGATTATAATGATTATCATCATCATCATCGGCACTACAACCGGGATCCGGTCTTGGCCTTATTTAGCAAGTATAAGGCTTGTTAAATTTTCCATAATAATTTATTTTTCCGGGCAAGGTTATCAGCCTTGCGCCAAATGATTATAATGCCACATATTTATTTCGGAAGGTAAGACGTTAAATCTGAATGGGGCTTAAACGTTAAAAGATTTTAGACACTAATTGTAGTTTAGTTTTTGGTAATTTCAACTACGGAAATCTTGTCTAGTCATTGGGAATCCAGTTGGAATGAAGTGTTTCACTAGAACAAATTGTACGTGGTACGTGGTACGTTTTACAAAAACTTTTACGCTCATCTGGCCTAGACAAGCAGTCTTTTATCTGCTTCAAGTTAACTGTCGAAAGTTTTTTATGCACGAAATAAAATTAAGAACATAGGTTCCATTAACTTTCACGAGCTACAAAAAAGCCGCACGTTTTGTCTATAATATAGGGTTTTCCAATAGGGACTTGACAACTTTTTTCGGTAGTTAATTTTTATAATTTGCAGACGTTGTTCGTTCGTGTACTTAACCATGATGAAAATGTTGAGTTTACTGAATAAATTGACAGTGACAGTTCGATGATTAGTGAAAGGGTGCGTTCACAAATTAAATTCAAAGTAGGCAAGTCCCTATTGTATAAACCTATAGATGTTTTTTTTCTTATCTTACTTCTTGCAGAAGTAAACCTATAGCGCTGAGTCGACGCCCTAAGAAGCTTTTTTTCCGAACGGGTCCATCAGCTAAGGTGCGAGAGATTATATTACTATCTATTTGTCTGTAGGAACCCGAAAGTTCCTTATCCTGTGCACTTTTCCTCCACGCGTTGCCACTTGTTCCCATTTCTTTAAGCTCTCGCCTTGCATTGTTCTCTCATCTCTGTCCCATCGGTCTCTTTCCCGTTGGTCTTCCAACAAGAATTCAACGGGCAGTTAACAAACATAGAGAGTCATTCTTTGGCCGACCTGCACGAATGTGAGTTGCTCTGTCTGTGCTTCTTCGACGTTGTAGTGTCCAAGGATTTAAGACCAATATACATCGGTACCTACTTTCCTTATCAACTACGTCCTCTTTCACTCACAGTGGGTCCTGACATTTAAGGGTATTTCAAAATTATCTTTTGTGGGCGCGATAGTCTAAAAAAAAAGTATCGATAGACTACGCGCTCTTTCTCCTCAAATAAATGCCAAGGGAGCTGGTAATTCCGAAAAAATATGCCGAACTCATTAAAAGATGCATGAACGAAAACAAAGGGCAAGTTAGAATAGAAAACCACCTCTCAGAACCATTTGAAATCTGGGACGGACTAAAACAGGGAGATGGCCTCTCACCGTGTCTTTTTAACTTTGCGCTCGAGTATGTCATCAGAAAGGCATAAGACGACAACATGGCCAGATCATCGCTGAACGGGGTCACACAAGTGCTCGCATATGCGGATGGCATCGCGGTTTTGGGCGATAATCTACAAACTGTAAGTAAAAACAGCGAAATCATCATGCTAGCGACAGAAGAGGTGGGCCTAGAAATAAATGAAGACAATACGAAATACATGATCAAAAAATATATAAACGTCAGAGGGAAGATATTTGAAAAAGTTAAAGAATTTAAATATATGGGAACGATACTGAGGGCCAGTAAGGAAATGTCGAAGGAAATTAAGAAAAGACAGAAGTGGGAATACGGAGAGACGGTTCACCAACTGTTCGTTGACTTCAAAAAAGCCTACGACTCAGTCGCAAGGCAAAGACTCTACCATACTGTGGTTGAGCTGGGAATCCCGAAAAAATATGCCGCTCTCTTTCAAATTTGCATGAACGAAAACAAAGGGCGAGTTAGAATAGAAAATCACCTCTAAGAGCCATTTGAAATCCGGGACGGACTAAAGCAGGGAGATGGTCTATCACCGTGTCTTTTTAACCTTGTGCTCCAGTATGTCATCAGGAAGGTACAAGACGACAACATTGCCGCATCATCCCTGAACGGGGTCACACAAGTGCTCGCATATGCGGGTGACATGGCCGTTCTGGGCGATAATCTAGAAACTGTTAGTAAAAACTCTGAAATCATCCTGCAAGCGGCAGAAGAGGTGGTCCTAGAAATAAATGAAGACAAAACAAAATACATGATTACGGCGAGAGCGGGTGGACCTCAGGGAACACATATAAACGTCAGGGGCAAGATATTTGAAAAAGTTAAAGAATTTAATTATCTGGGAACAACACTGACGGCCAGTAACGAAATATCGAAGGAAATTAACAAAATATTACATTCCGGCAACGCTAGTTGGCACGCAGTCAGTAAACTTCTGAAATCCAAACTGCTATTACTTAACATAAAGCTCCGTGTCTATAGAACCATAATCATGCCGATTGCTCTATACGGATGCGAAACATGGGCTCTCACAAAACGGTAAGAAAACAAATTCCGCCTATTCGAGAATAATGTTTTCAAGGGTATGGTATATATGACGAGGAGGCAGGACAATGGAGGAAACTCCACGACTACGAATTGGAAGAGCTATGCCACGAACCTACAATGCAGAGAGTAATAAAGTCGCGAAGATTAAGATGGGCCGAACATATGGCGTGAATGGACAACGATAGGATCGTGCGTAAAATTCTGGACGGTAGACCAACGGGAGAACAGTAAGACGGCCGCCACGGAGATGGGAGGTCAATGTTGGGTTTGACCTTGAGGAGATCGGATCGGCTGGTCAAGCGTGGAAGGAGAATGCACACGACAGGGAACAATGGCGGAGTCGAGTCGGTGAGGCCAGGAACTTCCGGGTTCGTACAGGCCAATAAATAGTATAGTAATCATCATCGGCACTACAACCGGGCTCCGGTCTTGGCCTTATTTAGCAAGTTTCGAGGCTAAATTTTTCATAATAATTTATTTTTACGGGCAAGGTTATTAGCCTTGCGCCGAGTATAGTAATAGTAGTAGTAAAATAAATGCCAATATATAATACATTAGGGGCGGAATAATAAACCGGTAATAAGGAAAGGAAATGTCTAAGTATACTCATCTTTACTGTCTGGAAATTATGATCGATGGACGGAGCTAAATTACTATAACTTAGTATGTTATGGTCCGATTGTCATAATAACATTTTGACACATCATTTGAAGGTTAGTACTTCTATAGCGTTTGCGACGATAGTGAAGAATGTGTGATTCGAACCGACACTATGGCGGTTAGAATCACTAAAAGATTGAACCAATGCTCACCGCATCAGGCCACTGACGCGGGTACGAACTCAAGTAGACTAAACTGATGTAGAAGTGCTATGTTATCGCTTGGTATACGGCTGAAGCTTTTACTTATTCGATTTTCTTTCTGTGTTGTTCTTCACTAATTGCTTGTATATTGTTGGTGTATCTTTTAGAAAAGCCACACTACTCCCTCCCCAGTAACTTTGTTGCGATCAATTGAGCGTGCGAACGACGGAGCGAACGGCGAGTGATCCGCTGCTCGGCGTGGAAGTCGTGATAGTAGTAGTAAAGTTCTAAAATATATAAGCTAGAATTTAAGCCTAGCGAATAAGTTAAATATAAGAGGAAGGTACTCTTTTTTGTCTACCAAGTAAGTTAAATATAAGAGAAAGGAATAAATAAAAAATGTAAAAAAAATCGGCGCATACTGTCGCGTAGATACACACACACATATGTTCACAGAGTGAATGGATCCATTCATACTAACCTCGACATCGAAAACAGAGCTATCCAAAACCATATATCGCTGCACAATGAACGGCAAAGTTGGCATTCCGAAAACAGAAGTTTCACCACCTTCAGTGAAAACCATAGAGCGGATGCGCCGCTTAGCAATTTGCACACAAAACAAGAATGAACTCATGGACATCCTTAGATCCATTAAAAACAAGAAATCCTCTGGAACAGATGGTATTCCGAATACAGTTCTTAAACATCTGCCTCCGGAAGCTATGAAAATTTACACAACCTTGTTCAATAACGCTCTAAATAATGCGTACTTTCCAAGACGTTGGAAAATAGCAGTAGTCCATCCCATCCCCAAAAAGGGCAAGGACAGGAGCAATCCGCCAATCTTCGCTCGATTAGTCTGCTTCTAAACATTAGCAAAATATTAGAGAAAATCATAAATAAGGCATTGATAAGCTGGTGTGATGAAAACGACAACATTCCGAACAACCAGTTTGGCTTTAGAGCAGGGCACGACATGGTTCATTCAGCTACAAAACTTGTTTCCGATATACAGTGGAACAAGGCAAAACGAGAATGCACAGGCGTATGTTTGGTTGACTTTGAAAAGGGCTTCGACACCGTATGGTTAGAAGGACTTGTATATAAGTTATCAAATCTAGGTTTTCCCGAATATTTGTTATACATCATTTACGATATGATAATGGATCGCAATTTGTGGTAAAATGTGGAGACAAAATCACCAATAAAACTTTCCATATTAAAAATGGCTTACAGCAGGGAGCCATGAACTCCCCCATTCTCTTCAATATTTATACTGGTGATCTAGTTGGGTCTCTTAATCATGCTATTGTATATGCCGACGATATTGTGGTGTACGGATCAGGAAAAAAAAAACGATGCCATTAACAGACTCCTTCAAGACGACTTCAATAAAATCAAACGCTTTTGTGACGATTGGAAATTGAAAACTAACTTCCAAAAGCCAGAAACTATCCTTTTCAGAACACCTCTTTCTACAGCTTCAAGAGATACAAGAAATAATTGGAAAAACTTTTCCATTGTAGGAAGCAACAATCTTCCGCTGCAAATGAAAACTGTTGTCAGGTACCTTGGTATTTGGATGGATCAATACCTATACTTTTATAAGCAGATAGCAGCTGCCCTCTCCGCAGCTAAAAGTGCATATGCAATGACAAGAAGTCTGTTCCGAAATAGTCTCCTAGATCACAAAGTTAAAATAATTTCGTACTCAGCATTTATCCGTCCAATATTAGTGTATAGTTGCCCGGTATGGTTTAAAGTTTCCCCCATCCTACATGGAAAAGTTTCGCATGTTCGGGAGGCAGTGGTTGCGTTCCTGCCTCGGATTACATAGAACAATTGAGTCTCAATACAGGAAATTCTATCCTAATAGCACACTGTATGACAAATCAGGATTGAATAGGATAGACAATTTCATTATCAAAATTATTCGTGGTCACACTGCAAGGGCAATGTGCAGCGAAAATAATCTTATCTCGGGAGCATACTACCCCAATGACATCTACCTGGAGAATATACTCCAAAATGGGTTTATCCCACCTGAAACGTTCCCTCTTTTGAATAGAAAAGGTCTTATCCAAAACAAGCACGGAGTCCCTATTATTTACCACGCTTTTCGTGGTGCCAGGGATAAACGGATTCTTTATAACAGTGATATATCAAATGCTGCAGTTCACTTGCGCTTTAGCATGGCAAGAGGCGATCGAGATAAATCTATAAATGACTGATCCCATCCCAACTGGTGGTGGATTGACAACGAAGAAAGGACTTAAATCCCCAAATATAATAACATCTTCAGACGCTACGCCTTCCCTTCCCATTCCTCATTTCCCTTTTCATATATATATATTTATTTATTCATCCTTTTCGTTTCCATTTTTCATTTAGATTCTTTTTCGTTTTAAAATCTCTGTATGTTAACATTTTTGTTAATATGTTTCTTGATATTTTTTTTTGTTAACTTTTTATTTTATCTTGTTGTGTCGCCATGGACACAGCAAAATTACGATGGACTCAAATAAGAAGTTAAACCAGTAAAAGAGAAAAACATACTGTTTAAAAGTAAAAGATAAAAATCTTCTTTTTTGAAGAAACGTTTCAAATTATGTTTTGTTGCTGTACTGCAACATCTTGCCGGGCCGACGACGATGCACCAGTGGTTGTCCTTCCCTTTGGTGCTGTCAATGTGAGGCCTTTCAGCGTCGTGGTTTGTCGTGGTTGAGAACAGAGGCTTCAAAGCTCGCGTTGCTCATGAACCGGTACGGTGCAGAGGTAGGGTGGCAAAATTAATTATATTGTTATACTATATATTGATTTTATTAATTGATTAGGTTATAAAGATAATTCGTACTCAGTTATCAGTGTTAGTGTGTGTGAGTGTGTGTGACCGAAGGCTCAGTTGGCCATTGATTCCTAACGTTGTATCTTGAGATAAGGCCGTCGTTGTTTGTAGTTGATATTCTCCGACATGTTGTGGGGGGGTTGCCTGAGAGGCGATATTTGCCGCATCAGCCGCGGCTACGATGTGATCTGTATTTGTGTTATCCCATTGGTTGAGGTCACTATGGTTGAATTGATTACTATTTAGTTTGTTGTGTGACTTGTGCGTTTAACATTCCGGTTTGTCGGGTCAAAAAATAGGTTATTTTCATGATTTTTTTTAAGAGAAAGTATTAAAGATATAACAACAATTTTTTTTTTAAACATTTTATTCATCTTTCGACTACGTTTGTAAATTTTGTCGAGTCAGTCCGGAATCGGAACCCCCACCCCCCGCTCCAGGTGTTCAAAGTTAGCCATCCGTTCTGCTTGTGTAAGGGTTATTTTCGTCCCCGGTGAAAAAATACGAAAAATGCAAAAAGTTTATTGAACTTAAATACATTTAGCCCAATGTGAGTGAAAAAAATATATGAAACTAACTAAAACACAGGCAATCGCAGGTCACCCGCAGTACGCCTGAATGTAAAAACAACATACACAGGAGCGACTATCCATTACCGCTTATGAACATGTTGTTCAGTCGCACAAGATTGCGACATATTCAAAGAAGTGGCAGTTGGCCTAAGCCAACAGCGAAGCAAATTAATGCCCATAAATGGATAGTCTGCATCTTTCTAAATACACGGTAGTTGCCACCTATGATACGAATTTGTATCCGCGGGAGACCCGACCCTTTAATGACCTATAGCTTTGGAACCGCCTAAGATTTCGTTTCCAAATTTTAACATATTATTTTTGAAGTATAAAACTATCGATTAAGCATTTTTTGAACCGAACAAACCGGAATGTCCCCTTAATGTTGAATGTTGGTTGGATCGTAAATCCCTGGTGTCATCGATGAGCTTCTTGGACGTAGTCCTCTTTTGGATCGTGAATCCCTCTGTGTCATCGATGACTTTCTTGGACGTAGTCCTCTCTTTGGATCGTGAATCCGTATGTAGAGTATCAATATGTTGGACGTAGTCCCATGTTGGATCGTAAATCCATACGTAAAGTATCAATATGTTGGACGTAGTCCCATTAAAAAAAAAAAGAGAGAACTTCTTCCTAAAATATTCAGCTAACAGGAAATATGTAGAAATATAAAAATATAAAAATATTATTGTACGCCGAAAGGCATTACACAAACTTGTATCGTGTAATTTAGAGTGCTCGTGTAGAGCCAGTAACTTATTTTAAGAATAAGAAAAGTTTGTAAAATAGGATTTAGCATTTAGTCCTAAGTCAAGTTTTGTTAAATTATTGTACAATATCTACCCCACCAAACGGTCATCACTCAACAGTCGGACACCTGACGTACATCAGTGGATATACTTGCAATTGTGCATAAAATAAACTCTTCAATAATTGTATCCCCTAAAACTTTCTATCACCCACGAAAACCCTTTGTCCACCTCCGAGATCGAGTAATCTACTAACGAAATCTCTTACGCTTTTTGATTTCATATAATCCTGTTTTGACTTATTGTGTCCTGGAAAAGTCTTTTTTTTTTTGGGACTCGAGGAATAATTATTAATAACTTTTGTAATTATTTTTTGTATAAAAAATAAACATATTCTTTAAATAATAAGAAACATTATGCAACACTTTTAAAGTGAATTTATTCAACCGTTTTTTTAATAAAAAAAATCGAGAAAAAGCAGCTTGTTCACCTTCATGACCGCCTATACATAAATACAAATTATTCGACGATTTTATGTGATAGTCAAATGTCAAATCGAAGTTTTATTTAGGGATATACATATATAGGAAAAACCGTACTTCGAAAAAACCACTTTATAATGACTTACAATAAAAACTGTATCTGACTTTCACTTTAACATTTGTAAGGCCAATATATTTGTATTTATTATATATAAGAAAGTTTTAAAGCATCTAATGAAGGCTTACTTATGTATATTCCTACCAGAAAACCCGAATATATCCAAAGATCTTAATATCTTTTTTAATTCTACATTATCTTCTATTTTGGGCCCACGAAATCTGCCATAAATTATTGACCCAAATTAACTTTACAAAAAAATGCAAATTGGTGAATTTTAATATAGATTATTCAAATCATGTACCGTCAATTATTCTTAATTGGCGTCATTAAAAAATATTCCGTCTAAAAAAGTTGTCGAAAAGCAAACTTTCTTCCTAAGTTCTCAGCAGCTTTTAACACGTGTGATGAATAATTTTACATAATGGTGCATTTAATATCTATCTGCAATAGACAACGACATTGTATTGTATTTTGTATTGTAGATGCAGTTTTTCACTGAAGTATCGAAAACAATTCTGGTACCGATATTAATATCTGAAATAGATGACAGAATGCAAAGTATTCATCATCGATTTAATAATTATTAGGCATCGTAAAAAGGCATTAGGTTAAATCTTTTCGGTGACTCACCAGCTTATTACTATTATAATCTACTTATTTTGCATATTCAAGTATATTGCAAATAACATATTTGCGGTTTTGGCGATTCATCTTGTGATACTAATTATCATAAGTATGTAAACTTGCTTTATATTTCTTGTTGTCTACGTCGTTTTCAGAAAACCAATTGGTTTTTTATACAGTTCCCTGGAAGACAGATTAGGTAGCACGTGAAACCGGCCATTTCTATTTTTTTCTTACAACATTAATGATATTTTAATTTAACTTTGGCTCTGGTGGCAGCTACAACCTTCGCCTGGCTTTTAGTCAGCAAAAATCACAAATACAAAAACATTTTTTGTGAGACAACCCGTCCATTAAAAATCGACTAATGATTTCACAACAATGGCGGCGAAAAATTATAGATATTAAGTCGCACGCCAGCACTTGCTATCAATTTAAAAGCAAGAAAAACGAAAACAAAAAAAAAACCAATCAACCAATTGTGCTCGTAAACTCAATATTGAGTGGGAGAAAAATGCACGCTTGCCAGAAAGATAATTAATATTTCTCAAATGGTATATAATAATTAAAGCCGACTGTGTAATCGAAACAAGAGGAAGGATGGAACTATCTAATTATGCTATCAATCAAATCTGCCTGTCAGAAAATACAAATGATTGACCATTAGGAGACATTTGTGTTGACCGGCTGAACAAGAATTGTGTACTTGATCCGGCGTCAGAAACAATCTAGTTAAATGTGCTCTACTAAAGTGGTTAGTGACTCAATGCTGAAGATTATTTTTCTCATTTTTGGAACATTAGATTGTTTTGGTCTCAAGAATTCACAAATAAGCACAAAACCAGATTTCATAACCAAGTGCAACATTTTTAGCGAAGCGAGGGGCGGTCCTGCTTTATCAGATCGACCACCAATGAATAGGAGATTGCCATAACGTACCATTCGATGATTGGCAAATGATATTTTGAGCAGGGACCAGAGCGTAATCTAGGTTTAAGAAAAAGCTATATGTAAATACTACCAGAAAATAAAAAGAAATAGTATTAAATAAATAATGGGTACCACATAATTTCAAAATATCGATATTGAGTGCATTTTTATACCTTTTTGAAATTATAGCACTGCAGGCATATTCTCCCTCCGATGCTTACGCCTCTATTAAATAGTTTTTATAATAAAAAAATTAACAAAAGCTTTAAATGTGTTTTCCCAGTTAATCCGACAACTTGAACCAGAATTCAAAAAGAAAAAATTGGCAAGGCAAAGAAAATAAAAGAAAGGCTAGTTTTTATCAAACTTTCGCCGTTTTATTGTATTAATCGATTTTTAATAAACCGTGATGAATTCCTGTCAAACTCTTCCTCCTTAAGATGCCGTTAAGTTTTGCATTTCAAACTAACCAATCCTGAGATCAAATATCCCCAATAGGACAAGATCTATTCGAGCGTTTGGTCTAAGCTCCAAATTGAAATTGAAAAATAATTTTTTTTTCTACTTTCGGAGTGAACATATTTTTAAAAGAAGTTTATAGTATTATTAAACACGTTCGGCGCCGCGTCACTCATATTTGGGTGACGGTTATGCTTCCGTGAGGGGCCGGCACCCAAATATGGGTAACGCTCCACTTGTTCAAGTTAAATAAGATTTTCACTTTAATTTTTAAAAGGAATTTAATGGAACAAACACTGTATAACACTGTATAAGTATAACAATATCAAATATATACATATTATCATCATCATCATCATCGGCACTACAACCGGGATCCGGTCTTGGCCTTAGTTAGCAAGTCTCGAGGCTTGTTAAATGTTCCATAATAATTTATTTTTACGGGCAAGGTTATTAGCGTTGCGCCAAATATACATATTATACTATACTTTTTTTAATTTATATTTAGGACAAAATACTACATTATCTACGTCGCATGATATTCGGCGATACAGTCCAAGCACACTGTGGCGATTTTGGGGAATTCAAACAATACGTTGTGGTTTTCCAACGTTTTTCCTCCCTAGTTGGCGTTCGATAGTTTGCTTCTTTTGATAACACAGGACACACATTTGATGCTCTGCCTGATTCTAACGATAGGATCTTGACCCTATATCCCCATACTGAAATCGATATTATGGGTGATTTTAATGGGCACAACTCTCAGGGGCTTCGCCACTCCGGACGCACAACACTTGAAGGTCAATATGTCCAGCTCTTCACTGATTCAAATAGTTTAACTCAACCCGTCAAGGAGATAACACCGGTACCAGTCATAGATGGTCATTTCGCCAATACACGGGACCTGTTTCTCACCTTCTACCCGAACAAATACACAATTGAAGTTTCTTCGCCTTTGGGCACTTCAGACCGCTGTGTCAGCTAAATATGCTCCAACCAACGTTAACGAGAAAGCTCCCAAAAGAGCAGTACGGTATTACGAGAAAGCCAACTGGGGAGGTCTGAACGACTTTTTTGGGAGGTTAAATTCGTCGTTATTTTTCCTCAATAACGATGTTGACTCTATAGCGGACACATTGACAGACACGAACCTTTATTCCACACAGGGTAAAGAGTATCAAACCCAAGAGAAATATGTGAATCGATTCCGGCTGCAGGGATGCCATTAAGGCTAAAGAGTTGAGCTTCCGGTTGTATAAATCAAACAATACTGAGGAAAACCGGAAAAGATTTAAGAGAGCTAGAACTGACTGCAATGCGTATGTTCAACGCGCCAAGTTCTTGCATGATTAAAGAGCGAACCAGATTTACATCTGAACGCGTACTGTTGCCCGCACACTCAAGCAGCTAAATGCAAACAAATCCGCTGGTCCTGATGAAATTCCCCGAATTCTCTTGAAGAAATGTTCCTTTTCACTCTCTAAACCACTGCGGAAATTCTTCCATTTGTCTTATTCGATAATATTTGTCAATTGTATTATAAAATTTAATGTACAAACCATATAAGAAATAAAACTACTACTACTACTTCTACTGGGCGTTTCCCAAATAGATGGAAGTCAGCGAACATTCAGCCAATTTCCAAAAAGGGTGACAAATCGTCCCTCTCTTCTTATCGACCCATAGCACTAACTTCTATTCTCTCCAAGGCAATGGAATCACTTATCAACCGCCAACTTTCGAAATATATGGAATCAAATGACCCCCTCAATGACCGCCAATATGGCTTTCGTAGCAAGCACAGGAGATCTGATGGTGTACCTTACCGAAAAGTGGAACTATTCCATCGGCGAAAGCAATGTAGTCGCATCGGATATTTCAAAAGTCTTCGACAGAGTTTGGCATCCAGCCCTTTTGTCAAAATTGCATTCCCATGTAGTGGACAATTCCCTTATCCAATGGATAAGAGACTATCTTTCTGGCCGTTCAATTCAAGTGGTTCTTGATGATGTCAAATCTGTCTCCCGTCGAATTAATGCAGGTGTTCCCCAGGATTCGGTACTCTCACCCACTCTCTTCCTGATCTTTATAAATGATCTCTTGTCAATTACCCACAACCAAATTCACGCGTTTGCTGATGATAGCACGTTGAGTTTTTCATAGTCATATGAACACTTCCGACCAAACTCTTCGGACGTCATTACCAACCAGCATTTTATGCTTGATACACTGAATTCAGACCTCAACAAGATATATCGATGGGGATTATATAACCGAGTAGATTTCAATGCTTTAAAAACGAAGTCCTGCCCCTTGTCGTCAAAGGCGAACCCCAAAGTAAATATACTGTCGGTGAACGGCACTTACATCGACGAAGCCAAGGAACTATCAATCCTCGGCGCACGAACTAATTCCACTCTTAATTGGAATGACCACATATTTGAAGCTACGAAAAGTGCAGCCAAATGTATGGGGAGATGTAAAATATACTTCACTCCATCCAACTTGGCCACTATTAACAAGGCGTATATGCGTCCCAATATGGAGCTCAACTCCCATATTTGGTCAGGCGCAGCCAAATCTGGACTACACGTGCTCGACAGGATGCAAAAACGAGCAATGAAACTTATTGCGGATTCAGCTGTAAGTCGTTTAATTCCGTCATTAGAACATAGGCGCAACGTATCATGCCTATCTCTTTTCTATAGGTATTACCACGGTTGTTGCTCAACTGAACTAGCTGAAGTGTTCCGCCCCTTCAGACATTTTCCCGCGATATCCATCAATCTGTGAATGAGCATCAGTTCACGTTGGAAGTGAACTTCAGGCTCACAAATAAACATAGAGAGTCATTCTTTAGCCGAACCACACATGTGGAATGCTCTACCTAATCATGTGTTTCCTCGTCGTTGTGATGTCCGGGCATTCAAGACCAATATACATCAACAGTTCCTTTCCTTATCCGCTTCCTCTCCGTCGGCTCCCACTGTGCTCTGACATTTAAGGGTACTCCAATATCCTCTTTTGTGCGCGCGTTAGTGTAAAAAAAACATCCTTCTTACAGCGTTGTCCTGTTGATTCCTACGAATCTCCAAGTGGTGAGACACGTTCCTCCTTTTATGTCTATTAGTATCAATTATACTTTTACGCGGTGCAATGAACTTTTTGAGGATAAAGGAGTCACCGATGTGCTTGTCACAAAAAGTATGCTTCTCGCTTAAATGAAGAATCTGCAATAACTGCATTGAGATCCGTGACAGTTCTCTTTCCGAGAAGTCAGTCAGTAGGATTTGGGCCCCGCGAGAAACTCAACCGAATCACGCGTTAATAAAGCTGCGATTTTTTAAATCAAACCAAAGTTTATCGGATGAATTTCGTTTGAAGAAATGCGGAATGTGAAGTTCCATACAGAGAAGAATAATATCCATGGTCGACTGCGCACAGTCGTAAACATCCGAGTTTCGGAAGCAGACCTATGGCCACGGAAAAGATACGAAGAAATCCTCCAAAGATACGCTAAATGGTAATAGGGCGGATTGGATTGTAGGTAAAGTGTTGCCGCCTCAATGGCTGAGTTGGTAAGGAGGTTGTGTCTTGCGTTTGATTGTGCAAACCTAGGTTCAACTCATAACTCTTGCGATTGTACTTGCTACCACTCAAGAATTGTGCAGTTCGGTACAATTACTGAGTGGTAGGAAGGGTCCCAAAGCCCAGCCGGCCGGTGAAATACCACTCCATTAAGCTCTAGGCTTCGTGAAATGGTTGGGAGAAATCCTTGGGCATCTTTCGGAGCTTGGCTGATGGACCCGATCGAGAAACAAAAAATGGAATCTCAGCGCTATCATCATCATCGGCATTACAACCGGGAACTGGTCTTGGCCTTATTTAGCAAGTCCTAAGGCTTGTTAAATTTTCCATGATAATTTGTTTTTCCGGGCAGGTCATTAGTCTTCCGCCAGAGGCTCCCCGGCGGGGAATCGAACCCCGGTCTCCCACGTGACAGGCGGGAATACTAACCACTATACTATCGAGGAGCCTTTCCTGGGATAAATAAAATTAAAAACAATTAAAATAAAAGTTTGAAAAAATATATCTAACAGTCCAGGGTTATAAAACATGAAGCGCTTCACAAAAGAAGATCGCATTGTACTATATTATAAGAATAATGAAGGTTGCCGCTGAATTTGAACTTAAAGACCTGTCGAAAGTAGCTGAACTTCATTGACAGAGAGCAAAGATACAAATTAGTGATAACACTCTGTCAATGAAGTTCAGCCATGGAAAATTCGATAAAAGAGTACATCCTCAAAGCCGTTAAGGCCACTTACCCCATATGGTATTGTGGCGGTTCTACGAGCCACACAAATCCTACCTATAGCATAACCCATTTCATATCCCCAACACAACATTGAATTCAATGGTCAAACCCAATCGAACTAAACGTTCAAATTCTCTAACATTGAATTCAATTCAATTTCATCCAATTCAATTCAATTCCCTAAAATCAAACAGCATAATGGATATCTTCTTATGTATGCTATAAGCAATTAACACCTCTAAATCTCCTACAAGATCCAAAACCCAAAAAGTGCACGTGTCCAAACAAAGGCATATCTATTCGATCCGCCGACACACAATTCTTGCAATCATAAACATCCTAATGCATATCTTCACATGCCAGATGTTTTATGACTTGAAGATGCACCAATCTAAAAACTGACACCCAATTTCCACGGATCTTGTGTTACCCATCTGAAGTGCACGAAAACTCTTGTCGTTATAAGCCAGATGGATAACGCAAAAAAAACCCCAAGAAAGGATCAAGAGATAAGTGGCGATGCGTCTGAATCTTCGAAAGAAAATAAAGATAGGAGTAGAATTTGGAATTAAGAAGGGGACACTTTAGTACAGTCGTCCCAGAGAACTCCGACGAGGAGGTGATCCTTAACGTGTGTCGAGTTTAACGTGTATCGAGTTTAACGTTTTTTTTTTTTTTTTTTTTTTTTTTATATATTAGACTTCTCTCGGGAAATGCGAACCTATAGCGTCGAGTGGGCGCCCCGAGATGCCATCAAATAACTGTTGCAGTTCTTTTTGAACAGTTGCAGGTTGTAATGCTCCGGGAACACTCGCGTGGGAAGGGAGTTCCACAGCTTCCCCGCTCTGTAACGGAACGAGTTCTGACACAGGGATGTTCGCGCCGTCGGGAGATGAGCCACAAACGGGTGCGATCCGTCGGATTGTCTTGTGGAGCGCATATAGACCGAATTGCGTGGAACAATGCCAAGAATCTCCGAAGAACAGCACGTGTGCCGATTTTAACGTTGTCGGAAAGTAACATGTCCCGTTGAGTAATTAAGTGTGGTATTAGCTAAGACAGTTTCAACAGCAGATAACGCTAACCCATAAGTGAAATTAAGTACATAAAATGTTTCGTGAGTTTGACGCTTCGCTTGCAATCAAGTAGTTAAACGTTGCACACAATATACCAGGCAAGGATTAAGCAAAGACAAATGTACGCACACTGGTGTATCAAGAAAAACTTAGAATTGTGTCCTAACGATTTTCAACCAGTGTCAACTAAATTTAATAACAATAAAATAAATAATAATAAAGAACTGCAACAGTTACTTGATGGCATCTCGGGGCGCCCACTCGGCGCTATAGGTTCGTCTCTCCAGAGAGAAATCAAATAAAAAAAAAATAAAAATTATACTTTCCTGAAGGCTTATAAAAGTTGAAAAGACGTCTGTCAACGTGTATTGAATTAGAAGCAGATTATGTTGAAAAAAAATTTACCTAGAAAAAAATGGTGTTTGTTTCTTTTTCTAAAGACTTATTGACCTGTCCTCGTATTTTACGAATCAATAAAAAATGTACAATTTGTAATTAAAAACTGGGGTTTTTAATCATAAGTACTGTTACGTGAATTTGCGACATCCGTTATGAAATCTCATCTTTTACTCACTATTTAGACCTTCTAGAATGAAATTTTATTAACATCCAAAATTCTCTCCAAGGGAATTAAGAAATAAAATCAATTTTAAGTAACGACAAATCTCAGCGTATTTCGAGCTAACTTATTACAGCACATGTAACAAAATCTGTCGTATGACATGTTAGAGTTACTCGACGAAATCAAAAGTTCTGAATGGAAAATTTATTTTTACACTAGTTATGTAATGAATATCCCCTTCGGTGTTTCACTCACAGTTATTACAAACAATGAGAAACGTATCCACCTACCGAAGCAATTCACATTCCTTCCCACATCTTTTCTGCTGAACGTATTGGTTTTCTTGTTTTGTAATTTGGTTTCACCTTACTTCACTAATTTGAATCCGTTTGCGGCAAAAGCCGTGTCAGATATAGTATCTGTGAATAACACGCTATGCAAGGCAACTGATGTAAAAGCTGATTCGTGTATTTTTTGGATTACAACTAGACCTACTCAAGAACGTAGTGGGAAAAGTTCATGCACCATGTAATGCTCTTAATGATTTTCCTGTGAAAATAAAGGAAAAAAAAGAAGAAATTGAACGTAAGAAAATTCTAATTTAATTGTTGGTATAGTGTCAACACACCCAGATACTGGTGGGCAGAGCTTCTCAGAATCTAATTGGATAAAGAAGGTTTATGGAGGTGAAGTAGGGTGTTTGTTGTTCGTGAATACCCATGACCGGTTGCTCCCATCTTGAAGTTGAATATGGCATTGCATATTACTATAACTATAGTATATATTTAGCCGAGAGGGATTTTAATGATACCTTCTGATCGCCTTAACGTGTCTAAATTGACGGAAATTATTAGTTTTTATTACATAATTCTAAGTTCTTAATAAAGGGTTTATGGATACTCTAGAAATGTTATGTAACATGGTATTGATAAAGAGAGAAAACAGGATAGGAGTAACAAAATGTTATGAATTCGTAGACTTAATTCCGTAAGCGCACGTGCTATATATAACAAGAGAGAGAGGGAGAGGGTGAGGAACAGGAAGGCAGTAACAGGATACACCTTTGCATTCAGACCTTTGGTAACCTGGTCTTGTCCTTTCTTCGTTAAGGTTTAATACGTAATTCATGACGTGTCTAGTCATTGAAACCTGATTGCTTTGAAACACACGAAGTCTACCATCCGTTCAGACGTTATTACATATCTGGATAAGCAAAGATAGGTCCTTTCCATAAAACCTCTAGATGCGCTCGAATAGGTCTGTCATAAGAAAGGGTATAAATCTCTTTTATACGCACCAACTGCGAAAAATGTTTACTTTACTCATTCATATAAAACAAATGATCCACGAGATTTTGATTATTTTTTAAGTATTGTATGGCTGTCATGAGATGACTATAACTCAAAAACACAATTGCCAGCACTGGTGCAGGAAAGTTTCAATGAAATTCAGCCCCAGCCGTCCAAAACGTGACTTTAGCGCATTGAACAAATTTATATTAAGTCGTATTACTCAAAAATCATTCTTTTGTACTTAACGTATGTAATTACTAAAGTTCTGGAATTCCAATTGTTGTATTGAGTGAAAAGCGGCATATACAAACACGTAATTAACTAGTTAATTGCGTAAGTGTACAAATATGTACGTATTTAAGTAAATGATTAATAGCACGTAAAACAGTCAGTAATTAAGAATATAGGTAAACATATAAGTATCATCATCATCATCGGCACTACAGCCGGGAACCGGTCTTGGCCTTATTTAGCAAGTCCTGAGGCTTGTTAAATTTTCCATAATGATTTGTTTTTTCCGGGCAAGGTCATTAGTCTTGCGCCAGAGGCTCCCCGACGGGGAATCGAACCCCGGTCTCCCGCGTGACAGGCGGGTATACTAACCACTATACTATCGAGGAGCGTGTAGTACTCCCAAAATGGAGTTCAATTCCCATATTTGATCAAAAGCATCCAAAACTGAGGTACACGTGCTCGATAGGATGCAATAATGAACAGTGAAACTTATTGGGGACCCATCCGTAAGGCGATCTATTCCGTCGTTAGAACTTTGGTAAGTCGATCAAAGTCGAAACATATAAGTATAGGAGCAAGTAAATAAGTAGGTAAAGAAGAAACAAAGAGAATTAAATACATTTGCTTTTTTAAACTAAATCCCTCTACCCCTGCAATATAAAGAATTTAACATAACCTAATGCTTAGGGATTATATACGATACACACTTTTCAAATTCAGGTAAAATTTTTAATGTTTTTTTAAATACATAGTTGTCAGAAAAATGTGTTCACAATCTCGTGCATCATCTTCAGTTTCTTGTCAAGCATATTTAAAAGAAAAGCCTATATGTCAAGTCAGACACCCAGTAGTACAGCCAATTAAGTAAAAGAAATAACAGCTAAAACCAATTTAATCTTACAGGGTTAAAAACCAGAATTGTCATTAGTGCAGGATGGTTGCACTAGAAGTCAGAGCCAGTCGTTAAAAACGTAGTTTTTATAAAAGTGAACAAATTTCCATCAAGTCATGTTAGTCAGAAATTATTCCTTTTTAGGTATTTAATCGCGATTTACAAGAGGATATTGGCGTATAAGTAAATAACTAAGTAAGGAAGTAAATAATTAAATAATACCAGGAAGTAAATAGTTAAATAAAAAAGAAATAAAAAAGAACATTTGCGGCACGCATTACTTTTCTTATTTAATCAAAAGAAAAATGCTGTTGAGTCATCGTTTGCTGGTAGAAACATATGGTGAACACGCTCCATCAATTAGAACATGTGAAACGTGGTTTCGACAATTTAAAAGTGGTGATTTCAATGGGAAAGACAATGAGCTCCCTGATAGACCACACAAATGTGAAGACGAGCAATTGCAGGAGTTATTAGATGATCATCCAACTCAAACTCAACGGGAATTGGCAGAATCATTACATGTGTCGCAAGAAACAATCAGCAGACATTTATGAGTAATGGGGAAGATGAATCCCATGTGTATGCATACGTTTTTTTTTTTGGTTTAACTAACATATGGCGTCAGCGAAAAGTGCGCAGCACACAGTAAAACTAGTGAAAGACACCTTAAAATCGCTTAGGTAAGACATCCTTCTGCACCGGCCGTTCTCCCCAGACCGGACGATCCTTGTCCCTGTTCAATCCAAGTTGACATGCAGTCTCCACGTGACACCCCTGGATAGCTACTTTGGCATCCACCAAGTAGTGAACCAAAGACACCACAGGCAAAAGAAAAGCGCCTGGACTAAAAATCTAGTCTGTGAAATACAGAAAAGTAGAGAGCTAGGTTCGCACCAGGCGCGGAAATTCTACCAAACAATCCGCAGTATGACGCGGTACACACCACGCTACACTTACTGCAAGGATAAAGAGGGTAATCTGATCACCGATCCTGAAGGCATTCTGGAGCGATAGGAAGTGCATTTCAATGAATTGCTAAATGCTCAACTCACAGAAGAATTGGAGGCTCCACCATCTGCTCTATCCTACAAGATCGGATAGCCACATACGCTAAAGCTGTCATTGGTCAATATCAGTGTGGCTTCATCCCAGGCACATCAGCGATAGATCAGATATTCACCCTTAGGCAGGCGATGGAAAAATGTCAGGAATTTAAGATTCCATTATATCATCTATTTATAGACTTTAAGGCGCCCTACGACAGTATAGCCAGGGTAGAACTATATATTGCCGTGAGAGAGTTCGGCATTCTAAACAAATTGATACGAGTTTGTAGGTTGACCATGACCAATGTAACTAGTCAAGTAAAAACAACGGGATTGCTGTCCAAACCAATAAACGTCTTTAATGCACTCCGACAAGGGGACGGTCTGGCCTGCCTCTTCTTCAACCTGGCGTTGGAGAACGCAATCCGTGACTCTGGCGTTGAAACTAGAGGGACTATTGTCACTAAGTCCAGCCAGATACTTGCCTACGCAGATGACATCGACATCATCGGTAGAACCGAATCGGCTGTTCAGGAATCCTTCACCCAGATCGAGCAGGCGGCGCAAAAACTGGGACTGCACATTAATGAGGGAAAAACTAAGTACATGGTGACAAGTTCTGCAAAGAGAAGACCTAACGTTGGCCAAACTATCAAGGTGGGGGAGCACGAATTTGAAGTAGTGCAATCCTTTAACTACCTTGGGTCAATAGTAGCAGCCGATAACAATATGGAAGAAGAAATAGGCGAACGGCTGATCAAATCCAACAAAGCCTACTACGGTCGATCAAGGCTCCCGAAATTTATCCAGAACATCCAAGCTAGTACCGTACAAAACCATGGTCTTACCAGTACCCATGTATGGATCCGAGACCTGGGTGCTCAATAAAAGGCACTTTTGAACTCTTAGCCGCATTCGAGAGGAAGGTCTTAAGGAAAACAGTTAGCCCCGTATGTGAGGGAAGACGATTCCCGAGACGCCACAACCATGAGTTTTACGCGATCTACCTTGAAGCTAATGTTGTAAGAAAATTCAAGCTCGGTAGACTCCGGTGGGCGGGAATGAGCGAAGAGGAGCCTGTCTGGAAAGTCCTTTGTGTCAGGATGTATGGAAGGAGACAGGGCGGCAGATCTTGTATGCAATGGAGGGATGGCGTAGACCAGGACGCCCAGAGCCTGGGAGTGCCAAACTGGATGACATCGGCTCGGAATCGGTTAAGGTGGACAGATTTGTTAAATAAGGCCAAGACCGGATCCCGGTTGTAGTGCCGATGATGATGATGATGATGCTTTGATCGGAATATTTCTCAGTCGCTTCATTTACTCTAAGTTCATAGTCGATTAACGCACTTGGTGTTTATCTACTATCATCATCATCATCGGCACTACAACCGGGAACCGGTCTTGGCCTTATTTAGCAAGTCCTGAGGCTTGGTAAATTTTGCATAATGATTTGTTTTTTACGGGCAAGATCATTAGCCTTGCGCCGTTTATCTAGTATATCGGTGTCTAAAACATGTATTCGAAAGACAAATTTAATCAACCTGATCCCTCATATGTATTCTAACAAAGCAATTGACCTGAATATTTATATACAAGCTAATGAGATATACTACTATAGAATACAACTCAAAAATTAGACCCGCCGGCGTCATATGTAGGTCATAGGGCTGGATCGATAGGTTTTTCGGTATACAAAGGTAAAGGGTGGTTAAATTTTAAGGGCCGATGTTGATTTTAAATAAAACACAAATCATTTAGGAAATTATTGTCATTTCTTTTTATTATGATAATATTGGTATGGTTCAATTATGTATGGAACAAAATATCGGCCAAATGGCCGCCGCGACCTCGGCGGCACACCTCCATCCGATGGTTCAAATTTTCGATGACGCTGAGGCATAATTGAGGTTCTATGCCGCTAATGTGCCGAATTATCTCATCCTTTAGCTCTTGAATTGTTGCTGGCTTATCGACATACACCTTTTCTTTCAGATAACCCCAAAGAAAGAAGTCCAACGGTGTCAAATCACATGATCTTGGCGGCCAATTGACATCGCCACCACGTGAGATAACACGGCCATTGAATTTGTCGCGCAAAAGAGCCATTGTTTCGTTAGCTGTGTGGAAAGTGGCACCATCCTGTTGAAACCACATATCCGTCCGCATCCATATCTTCCAATTCGGGCCATAAAAAGTTCGTTATCATCTCACGATAGCGAACACCATTCACAGAAACTTCCTGACCGGCCACATTTTGGAAAAAATACGGCCCGATGATGCCGCCAGCCCATAAACCGCACCAAACAGTCACTCTTTGTAGGTGCATTGGTTTTTCGACAATCACTCTTGGATTATCATTCGCCCAAATGCGGCAATTCTGCTTATTGACGAAACTACTGAGGTGAAAATGTGCCTCATCACTGAAGATGATTTTCTTTGAAAATTGATCATCCGGTGTTGCCATTTCTTGCCACCATTCTGACCATTGACGACGCTTGAAATGGTCAAGAGGCTTTAGTTCTTGAGCCAATTGCACCTTGTAAGCGTGTAAATGCAAGTCTTTATGCATAATGTTCATCAACGACGAGCGTGAGAGGTGCAATTGTTGGGCACGACGACGAGTTGAGGTGGACGGCTCTTCAGCCACACTATCGCGAACAGCAGCAATATTTTCTGCAGTACGAGCTGTACGAGCATGCACTGGTGTTTTCACATCTCCTACAGACCCGGTTTGCTCAAATTTTTGCACGATTTTTCCGAAAGGTACGCACATTTGAACGATTAAATTGACCGAAAAAATCACGAAGTGCACGATTGCATTTTGATTTGAACGCCCATTTTCATAAAAAGCCTGAATAACTTTAACGCGTTGCTCGATTGTGTATCTTTCCATGGTTCAAATTGAGTTAGTCTGAAATTGATAAATGTCAAATAAAATGCAGAAAAAAACCTGACGTTTAGGTGTGGTTCACATTCAACATCGGCCCTTAAAATTTAACCACCCTTTATATGAAGATAAGGAAGTGAAAATGACTGCAGCAGCATCCCTTGCAGCTAAAGCGACACCACAAACGAAGCCTGATTTCAGCAAGTAGGCACCAGCACCAGCGAAGAAAGATGCCAAGAAATCCGATGCACCACAAGAAGGAAAGAAGCCCGCTGCAGAGAAACCCGCCGAGCAAGGCAATGATAACAAATCAACGAGACTGCTCGAGGCGCAGTTCGCGCTAGACCCAGTCTCCTCAATTACGACAAACAACGCCGATCAAGGCAATGATGCCCAACTACCGAGCCTCCCCAACTAATGCGAACAGCGCCAATCAAGAAGTCAACACCAAACAAGCGGTTAAGGAACCGCACACACTCCCAGTGAGTATGTACCAGCAGGCCGCCGACCAGAGTGCCGCCTGCCCAAAGCTTAATCCGGCCCATGTCTCGATGCTCGGACCACCGCCGAAGCCCCAACAGAAACCGATGCCGCGCACGTGTTGTGGGGCACAACATCACATGGCCGTTCCTCGTGGGTTGCGAACTTCCAACTCCGACCCAGAGGAACTGGTCCACCTTGAACCAAGGCATTTCACGAAGACGCCATCAACTGTCCCAGAAACAGTAACCAACAATGTCACCAGTGATCGTGACAAACCACAGAGTCCGGTTAATAGTCAGTCTCATCAGCAACATGCATTGCAACAGCAACAACTACAGAAGCATCAGCAGCAATATTCAGCAGGAACTGGCCTAGGAGCAATCGAAACGCAGTTGTCACTCACCAACCTATCGGTGATGTCGATCGACCCAACCAATTGCAATTCGCTGTACTATTCGGATGGAAATCTTCCATCAATCGATGGTCTCTCAACAACTGTCAGTGGTACAGGAAACCTAGCAGAGACACCGGGTGGCCAAACTCCGGCCAATGGCAATCATCAAGGACGACCGCTACCATATGTAGCCACCCCAATACCCCGCTTGGCGGGCGGCCAACATTCAAGCATCAACCAGCACGCCTCTCCGTAATCCAGTAGAGGCGGTACTTCACTCAGCCCAGTAGACATTGGGTCCGCACCTGTCATTCCGCCAGGACCTGCGGACGGTGCCATGAAAGACGTCGCATCAGACTAAACGTTGCGGCTTCACATGCCAAAGGCCGCATCCCGTCGGCAGCTACCTTCGGACGGGCATCAATGGACGCAGCATTTATCACTGCCACTGGTCCCAACCCAGATCACATGGTCAGTTCTGCGACCAAAAATACCGGACACCAGCGACGGAACACTTGTCACCAAGTCAGGGCGGACGGCTCTTTCCAGACCTCCGCATCACCAGAAGACCACGGCCCTCGGCCTCCGTCCCCTGGAACCAAAGGGTTTGCCAATGATTGGCGAAGGTGGGCGAAGTCTGTGTACTCGGCCATCAATAAAGCAGGTCTTAGGAAGTCCGACCATCGGACATATCCCTCGCCCGATCACCTGCGTGAAGCAACTATCAGACCTCTCGCAATCGACCATCGACGTGAGGGTGGACTGCGGCGGACCGCTCCCGGCATACTCACGAGCCCGTCGCCAAAATAAGTATCTTTCCACTGGAGGTGCGACCCCCGATCAATCTCCGGACGTCCATCCCCTGGAGCCAGATGATTCGCCAATGATTGGCGAAGGCGGGCGGAATGTTGCAGATGCGCACTGGATACAACCAGCGAATTCGCGACTGACTGCAACCCTTAGCAACCAAAGAATAACAAATGTCAGCAGCCAGCTGTCAGACAATAAATTCTTTGGTTGTCAAGAAAAGTAAACAACTTTTCTCTTCTTCTTTTAACTACTGAGAGACGCAGGTCACAGCAATTTAAATCCATTCAAATTTCTATCAATCGTAATAAATAAACGTAACAATTAACCACATTGAAACGAACACCGAATTCTTAATTTCAAACTTCTTTGGTGCATTCTTTATCTTTAACATCAAAATCATTATTTTTGAAGCGTATAAACAAATCTCCGTATGTCATTTTCCGACAAAGCAAAGTCGCCACATCCTCAACAAGAATATAATATTACATATATAATATTACAATCAAATTCACCCCACGTAATCTATTTTGGCAAGGAACTTGACATATTAAACACTGGGAAAAAAGTCGTTTACACTTCGGCAAAATGACTTACATAGATTTCAAACGTGGTTATTGAATTTTCTTATAAATACGTTACCATATTATACAACACGCTGTTTCGAAATCGCTATCTTTCTAAGACAGAAAGAAATTATTCAAAGTCCTATTATACGTTGGCACGCTCCAGAAACAAGGGATATTGGTCTGGTCAACGTGAAATTATCATATCATTGCAATGATCAGACACTAAAACTTATACGAGTATAGCATTAGAGCGAGATGTGTTTGCAATCAGCATTCGAGAAATGTTATGTCACATGACTGATTCGAGGCGTACTACGAATGGAACATTCTGAAAGAAAAAAAACGTGGCCAAAGTGACCCTGATCTTATCTAGAAACCTATATATAGTCTTCATGCCATACTGTCGAATGTTTGGGAGACGTTAAGATAGACAGCTGGACAGTATTTCTTTTCTTCGAACGCCTATTCTATTACTGTGGTGACACGGTGATCCTGATCAATAGTTGAGTGTTTATTCCTAAAGTCAAATTGAAAGTCTGGAATATTGATGAGTGGCTTGAGTCGCTTGAGTCGCTTGAGGAGTATTTTCTCAAACAGTTTTGAAATGGATGGCAATAGCGATATAGGTCTATAAGACGATACTTCTTCTGTTGGTTTATCCGGTTTCTTGATCATTATTATCTGGGCTGTTTTGAATGTATCTTAGTCGAAAACAAGCATTAAACAAATATGTTAGCATAATGATAGCTTTTCGAGGTAATTCTTTGTATACGCCAGGTGATATTTCATCGACGCCTGGTAGCTTTTTATGGTTCAATTTTATGGCTATTTATTGGGCAATTTCCATTGGGGTCACTGGTTTGATTGTTTGCTCAGTTTGATACCTGGGTGAAGGATCAATACTAGAATGGATGTTGTGTGGTTTGAACACTGAAACCAGGTGTTGTGCAAATATTTCAACGTTATCTTCAGTTCTGCGTATTCACTGTCCCCGGGCATCCTTTATAGGTGGCACTTAAATAAGGGGACGTTTAAATTTACGTGTTGCCTTCCAGAGAGAGTAATCCGTATCCGCTGACGGACTTAGTCCACTTAGATACTTATCTATACAACTCTGTTTAAGTTCTGTAACTAATTTGTTAACTTTAAGATTGCTCAACTTGTTAAATATTTTTTTATCGTTAGGGTGCCTGGATCTGTGCCGGGTTCGCCTAGCTTAGATCTCTAATCTCAATAGGGTAGTTGGCTGTCGGTTCTAGTTTATCTCTTGGCGCCGGAGTTGCAGTTTCGGCTGCGCTTTGTAGTGTTTCGATAAATTGTTGTACTTGTTGTTCCAATTCTTCACGATCTTGAACTTTAACGTTTAATTCTATTTTACTGTCAAGGTACTTTCGGAAATTTTCCTAATCTGTATATTTGTTAGTATCATTTAATTTTCTATTTGTTACGGATTCACAAGTATAGGGACTGGAGAAATCTAGTACGTTCACGTCTGCCTGCCACTTGCCAACTATCAGCCAGAAGTTGAGAACACGTCAGTGACAGAAAAGGGGCATCACTTAAGCGTCACAATTCAAAAATCAACTCAACGCTTCGCTTCTGCTTTTCTGATTCGAGAACCTTTGCCTGGATAATCTGTGGGCTTGCCCCGACGCTATCTACCCCATTGGTTGAGCATTCTGTCGATAACCTTTGCCTGGAGATGCTGGGTAACCCGTGGACTTGCTCGGACGCTACCTACCCCATCACTTGGACATTCTGTCGATAACCTTTGCTTGTACGCTGGATATCCTGTGAACTAGCTCGGACGCCCTGTGGCGTTTCCAAGAGATACACACACAGTACACAAGCAAATAGTGAAGAACACCGAAATCGAATAAGAAAATGCATCAGACCCGTATACCATAGCGATAACATAACAATTCCACATCAGTTGAATGTACTTGAGTTTAAAAATCGAATTCGTACATACAGCCAGTATCCTGATGTGTTACGCATTGGTTCAATTTTGGGTGATTCTAACTGTCAGCGTCAGTTCGAATCACACGTTGTTCGCTATCATCCCAAACGCTATAATTGGTGACCCACCGACGTGATCTGTGTACACACAGCACACACTTTCCCATAGTAAAACAGTTCTTCACGACACGATCACGACTTCCGCATAGAGCACCGGCACACTCGCCTGCTCCGACGTTCTCTCGTTCGCTCCGTCGTTCGCACTCGAACCTGATCGTAACAAAGTAACTGAGGTTGGAGTAGTGTGGCGTTTCTAACAGATACACACACAATACACAAACAAATAGTGAAGAACACCGAACGAAAATCGAATAAGAAAAAGCATCAGAATCGTATAACCTAGCGATAACATAACAATTTTATATCAGTTGAGTGTACTTTGAGTTAGGAAATCGAATTCGTATACGCGGGAGTGGCCTGATGAGTTGAGGATTGGTTCCATTTTTAGTGATTCTCACTTCATAGCGTCAGTTCGAATCACACGTTCTTCACTATCGTCGTAAACGCTATAGAAGTACTAACCCTGAAATGATATGTGTCAAAATGGTATAATGACAATCACACCATAACATACTAAGTTTTAGTATTTTAGCTCCGTCCATCGATCATAATTTCCAGACAGTAAAGATGAGCGTACTTAAACATTTCCTTTCCTTATCATCGGTTTATTGTTCCTCCAATTGGTAATATATTCTGATCTTCGTCGAGTCAAAAAATCGGACTGAGCTCGTAAATAAGTCTACAAGGAGGGTACCAGAGATGAAAGCTCATTCCACCAACACTAGATCTGTTCCTCATTTCTCATCTTTATGAATTCGCATTCGAGGTTTAAGGGTGTTTATTGACCACAGAGTAGAAGGTAATAAGGTCATATTGATAACATACTGCATAACTCTCAGTGGCTTTGTGCCGTTTCTAACAGATACACACACAGTACACAAGCAAATAGTGAAGAACACCAAACGAAAATCGAATAAGAAAATGCATCAGAGCCGTATACCATAGCGATAACATAACAATTCCACATCAGTTGAATGTACTTGAGTTTAAAAATCGAATCCGTACACACGGCCAGTAGTCTGATGTATTACGGATTGGTTCAATTTTTGGTGATTCTAACTGTCATAGCGTCAGTTCAGAATCACACGTTCTTCACTATCATCCCAAACGCTATAGTCCTCCATACCTTCTCTCGCTTGGACGCTGCGGATACGGTCTCTTGCTTCTCTCTGGACACGCCGCAACACTATTCTTTCTGGGAGCAGTAGCATTCAGTCTTGGTAGTAGAGGAATGTGGTCAGACGTCAAATCAACTAAACTATCCGTTTCAATGTAATTCGATGCCACTCCTTTCGAAATAAAAAATTGATCAGGTCAGGAGTTTTGTTACCGTCAGTAGGTCAGTATGTTGGTGAACAAGACGAATGAAATTCGCACTTTACTTCTTTGATGGTTGTAAGCAATTGTTTCCCCTTGCCTGGACTGATCAACCTTCACCCCCAAGCAGTGTGCCATTAAAATCTCCCCCAATTATAAACCTGGGTTTGAGCTTATTGAAGACATTCTTGAATTGTTGTTTTGAAATTCTCTGTCTAGGTGGGTAATATACGTGGCTATGTTTAAATCAGCTCCATTAAGGTTAATAGTAATGATAGAGGCTTGAATAAAAATTCTTTTTATTTCATGTTCGAAGTGATGTGTACTTTGTTTTATTATCAGAGGGGTAACTGCACGGTCGCTGGGGCGCGTAGCCATTTAACCTCTGATTTTTATGAAGCTCATGTGAGAAAAGTGTGTTTCAGATATCAGTGCAATATCTATGTTACGTTGTGCTCTCTTATAAATATTTCAAGTTCTTGAGCCCTATGGTTGAGCCCATTTGTGTTCTAACTGATTATTGTTATAACCCGATTACTCATTGTGTTTATTTCTTGAATTTCTTGGTTGGTGGTTTTTGAAAACTTTCAGATTACCTACCCTTTCTGTTAGCTGCTTGATGCTTTGCTTGATGCCGTCCTGGAATACAGTGAACATCTTCATCATATCCATGATAGTAGGCTCATTATTGACAAGTTGTTGTCTCCTTTTATTATCTGCTTTCTCATTTGGTTTATTGTTCATTTGTGTGTTGCTAGCACCAGTTGTGGCTGGCCCCCTCGCTCTGTATTTTTTTATTGCACTCTTTAAGTGACTGTCGTTTTTTTTTTTTTTTTTTGGATTCTGAGCTTTTAATCTTTTTTTTGATACACTGATACACCCTTGTAACTAGCTGGATGGCGTTTCTCGTGGCAAAGCGCACATATTGCTATGCTGTTGGGTTGTTTCGAGCACTGGGTTGTGTGGTGAAACCCAGCACACTTAATGCATCTTGAATTATGATTGCAAACATTTTTGGTATGACCAAGCTGTTGGCAATTGTTACATTGAGGTATCGATCTAACCTTTTTTGGCAGTTCAATCGCTACTTTCATCATCATCATCATCATCATCGGCACTACAACCGGGAACTGGTCTTGGCCTTATTTGGCAAGTCCTGAGGCTTGTTAAATTTTCCATAATGATTTATTTTTTCTGGGCAAGGTCATTAGTCTTGCGCCAGGGGCTCCCCGACGGGGAATCGAACCCCGGTCTCCCGGGTGACAGGCGGGTATACTAACCACTATACTATCGTTACTTTGCACTATAATAATTCTTGGTTTTCTTAAACTGATTTGTTATTTTCTTTTTGAACTATATCAACATAAAACAACTTTTTTTTTTAACATTTTTTCTCCATTATTCGACGTGGAACTTTTTCTGATATTAGTTACCTTTACCACTTTCTGATTTAGTGAGCATAATTCATTTGCAATCATACCTATGGACATTGAGGCTGGAAGTTCTCTGATTCATCATCATCATCGGCACTACAAACGGGATCCGGTCTTGGCTTTATTTAGCAAGTCTCTCCTCCAGTATCAGTTCCATACCCGAGACTTGTTAAATTGTCCATTATAATTCGTTTTTCCGGGCAAGGTTATTAGCCTTGCGCCAACCTTTCTCACGCCCCAACAGAATCTACGGACGAAGAAACGAAGGACACATTCTACGAGACACTAGAGGAAGTATTTGATGGGATCTCATCATTCGATGTTAAAATTCTCCTCGGGGATCTGATTATCAAAATTCGAAAGGAAGACATATTTCAACCAACTATAGGTAAAAAGAAAACCTACACGACGTTTCAAATGATAATGGAGTTCGAATTATCACGTTCGCAGCATCAAAAGACCTGGTAGTGAAAAGCACGATGTTCATGCACAAGCAAATCCATAAACTCACATGGATATCACCCGACGGTGTAAAGCGTAACCAAATAGACCACTTCCTCATATACAAAAGACACCACTCCAATATTATGGACGTAAGATCATATAGAGGAGCAGATTGCGACTCCGATCACCTTCTAGTGACGATCAAAAAACTCGACATTGATAAACTAAAAGACCTACTCAAAAGGGCTGAATATCAAGAGGAATTAACGAATAGATTTAGCATCCTAGAGAATGGAAGAAGTGGGGAAGACGAAGCCAATAGCGTGGACACTAAACAGGCATCGATCAGAGACACAATCAAACAAACAGCCCAAAAGGTATTAGGATTTAAGAAAACAATTAAGTCCAAACCTTGGTTTAACGATAAGTGCAGGGCGAAGATCGAACAACTAAACGCTTCAGAGTGATCCACTTACAAAGATATGATGAAGCCAACGTAGAAAGATACGCGACAATTCGGAAAGAGACAACGAGACTGTTCAAGCGCAAAAGACGCCAATGGGAGAAGACTCGGATCGAAAAAATCCTGGAAAATGCCAGAGCAAGGAATATTAGAGGTATGTATGCTGGCATAAATTTAATTAGAAATGGCTACCGAAGGAGGGCCAAAATAATCCGAGGCACAAACGGCTGTCTAGTGACAGAAACAAAAAATATCGTGACAAGATGGAAGCACTACTTTGAAAACCTGTTCAATGTGCGCACCCATCAACCACAAATAAACGCACCAGAGGTACATACAGCCGAGCCTCAGATCCCAGAGCCCTTTTTCAACGAAGTTGTAGACGAAATACACCGATTGAAAAACAACAAAGCTCCCGGAGTCGTGTGCATACCGACAGAGCTTGTGAAGCATGGAGGAGAGGCAACCGCTCGAAAGATCCACCAACTGATTAAAACAATATGGGATAAGGAAGTCATTCCGGTAGAATGGAAAAACTCAATAGTCGTCCCCATTTTCAAAAAAGGTGACAGATCTGACTGTGAAAATTACAGAGGAATATCATTGCTCCCAACCGCATACAAAATACTAACAAATGTCATACTGGCGAAAATCACACCGTACGGAGAAGAAATTTTGGGAGACTATCAATGCGGATTCCGTAGGAACCGGTGAACAAGCGACCAAATGTTCACAATAAGGCAACTACTGGAAAAGAAGTGGGAATACGGAGAGACGGTTCACCAACTGTTCATTGACTTCAAAAAAGCCTACGACTCAGTCGCAAGGCAAAGACTCTACCATACTGTGGTTGAGCTGGAAATCCCGAAAAAATATGCCGCTCTCTTTCAAATTTGCATGAACGAAAACAAAGAGCGAGTTAGAATAGAAAACCACCTCTCAGAGCCATTTGAAATCCGGGACGGACTAAAGCAGGGAGATGGTCTATCACCGTGTCTTTTTAACCTTGTGCTCGAGTATGTCATCAGGAAGGTACAAGACGACAACATTGCCGGATCATCCCTGAATGGGGTCACACAAGTGCTCGCATATGCGGGTGACATGGCCGTTCTGGGCGATAATCTAGAAACTGTTAGTAAAAACTCTGAAATCATCATGCAAGCGGCAGAAGAGGTGGTTCTAGAAATAAATGAAGACAAAACAAAATACATGATTACGGCGAGAGCGGGTGGATCTCAGGGAACACATATAAACGTCAGAGGCAAGATATTTGAAAAAGTTAAAGAATTTAACTATCTGGGAACGACACTGACGGCCAGTAACGAAATGTCGAAGGAAATTAACAAAATATTACATTCCGGCAACGCTAGTTGGCACGCAGTCAGTAAACTGCTGAAATCCAGACTTCTATCACGTAACATAAAACTCCGTGTCTATAGAACCATAATCATACCGATTGTTCTATATGGATGCGAAACATGGGCTCTCACAAAACGGGAAGAAAACAAATTCCGCGTATTCGAGAATAAAGTACTAAGGGGTATCTTTGGTGGTAAATATGACGAGGAGGCAGGACAATGGAGGAAACTCCATAGCCACAAATTGGAAGAGCTATATATCGCAAACCTACAATAGTGAGGGTTATCAAGTCGCGAAGATTAAGATGGGCCGGACACGTGGCGCGAATGGGGAACGATAGGACCGTGCATAGAATTCTTGACGGTAAGCCAACGGGAAAGAGACTGACAAAGCGGCCGCGACGGAGATGGGAGGGCAATGTTAGGTTTGATCTGGAGGAGGTCGTGTCGAATGGTCGAGCGTGAAAGTAGAGCGCACAGGACAGGGAACGATGGCGGAGTCGGATCGGTGAGGTCGTGAACTTCCGGGTTCCTACAGGCCAATAAATAATAATAATAATAATAATAATAATAATAATAATAATAATAATAATAATAATAATAAGACAACGGGAAAGAGACCGACAGGACGGCCGCGACGGAGATGGGAGGACAATGTTAGGTTGGACCTCGAGGAGTTCGGATCGGATGGTCGAACGTGAAAGGAGAGCGCTCAGGACAGGGAACAATGGCGGAGTCGAGTCGGTGAGGCCATGAACTTCCGGCTCCCTACAGGCCAATAGATAGAATAGACATCCGCCTTAGGGAATTGTAATCACTCTTTGACTGCTCTGTATGCATTTCAGTCTCACATGTTATTTTTATGTCATTATTAGATAAATCTTTGAACTGAATTTCGTCTTTCATAGAGACAAAGTGGCATTTCTAAATATTACTCACATCGATTAGTGGTGGCAGGAGAATTTTCTTTTGATTGGTACCCTCATTTGTTGAGTCACGAGCTGACGTCATATTGTTTACGGTCGGTATTGCATTTTGTTTATGACTGTTATCAGTTTTTCTTTTCTTTTAAACTGCAGAGGTTTCCCTTTCCAGCTCTTCTTCGTCTGTGTGATATTCATATGGACAAGTGACTTACTATTTTATAGGCACGTGTCTAAAACATGTTTTACTTCTGCAGCTTAGCCGAAAAATTATGGGATTGGCTTTAAATGCGAAAAACAGACGCAAGACTTTTCTTGAAGATTCAAAATGTTGTTCAAAGAAAAACGAGGATATTTAAACGCTGAAAATCTGAAATTACCATGAAAAGCCTCCGTTGTTATACAATATACTATGACAAATAGCAAAAATATCCAAATACATTTATAGTAAGTCAAATAGATGTCGTTTGCTTACGTCCTGAGCCAAAGGCACTATCAAATTATAGGTGGTATGAATAACACACAATATACGATTACTGATTTCCTAGTTTAGTGGGGCTACCATAATACAGGCAACATTTCCTGGGTCTTCTATATTCAAGCAGTCAAAACGAATTCCTATTGTTCCTCTCTTTCCTCGTCCTTGATTTGGTGTTTATGAAAGAAAAAAAAAACAACTTATTCTGTGCATACAATTCGTTAAATAATCTAGTTTCAATTAATCTGCTTGTGGATGAAAAACATTCCAAATATTCCGGTATTCGTCAATAGTATTTTTTTTTATTTGATTTAATTTCTTTATGTACCAATGAAAGAAATGCGATAAATTAAAAAGTAAGTGAAAATATTTTAGGAATAGAGTCAAACATATAAGAGAAAGAGACCTATTTATAAAAATGTATGAAAATAATTTCCAAAGAAATATAGAAATTATTATTAATTCACAATAATTAAAAAATAAAATCAGTTTAATTCATGTGTTCGTAAATTATGTTGTTATCTCAAAATGTTTGCACACCTAAGAACTGACAAGGCTTGCTTGTAAAGTTATAAATCGACCTAATAAAATTCAAAATATTCGCCATTATAGTTAACCTTCAATAAAAGTTTATTTAAATGTTATTACTTTCGGACACTGTATTTTCGTTGGCGTGCCGTCTAGCATAGTTTATTGCGATTTTGCGGACTCGATCTTTCAATAATTCATGAAAAACGGATTTAGATTATTACTTTCCTATTATGCCTTTCTGTGTTGCTGTACTTTTATTTATGACTCACAGCGCTGGTTGAATATAAATTATTAATGTCTCTCAGGTGCAGACCACTTTAGTAGTAGTTGACATTGCGTGCTTCTAAATCTTTATAATAATCGATGACTAATATTGGTGATTACCACCACGACGATACCTTTTTAACGAGAAAACAAGAACAAAACCTAAAGATGATTTCATTCATTCAATAGTTTCACCTGAAAATTGCAATATTAAAAAAAGAGATTTATTTAAAAGACTTTGGATTATTGGGAACCAATTTATTAGAGTTGTTTCCTCATGAATACAAGTTCGAAATTGTGTTCTAATTTGAAGGCCAAGAAAAAAGTGTTAAAAATAATTTTACTGTACAGGCGGAATGAAAAGAGAAGAAAGTACGAACAAAAACTTAAATACGTGATATAGTCTTAAATGCTGGCACAAGGGTATTATTATTATTATTATTATTTATTACGATGTAATTAATTACACAATAACTTAATTCTAAATAGCGCTAGCTGCTACGGCTTTCGGCTGGCACAAGGGTAATTTATTGTGATCTAAGGTTAATGGCACCAGGAACGTAATTATAAAAATATTGCTACATAACAGGGGTACCGGTGTGTGAAGTGAGCGTAAAGATACAAATGTATCGATAGGAAACGTTTGTTGTGAATGAGCCCATATATTTTTTTTATTTGGTTGCTATGACATCTGTCAAACATATTTAGTATGCATCAAGTCATTGTACAAACACCATTTTTTTAATCCTGTTAAAAATGTCGAATTTTGTACCAAAAAATGATTATTTTCGGAAAGCATTAATTTTTTGTTTTCATTTGAAGACAAGTGCTGCAGAGTCGAATCGAATGCTTGTCGAGGCTTATGGTGATCATGCTCTATCGGAAGCAACATGCAAAAGATGGTTTAAGCGGTTCGAAAATAATGATTTTGATGTGCGAAATAAAGAACGTGGAAGAACACCAAAAAGGTTTGAAGACGCCGAATTGCAAGGAATATTGGATCAAGATGACACTTTAAGTTAAAAACAATTGGCACAAATGTTAAATGTTGCACAACAAACAATTTCTGACCATTTAAAAGCTATGGGAAAGATCGAAAAGTGTGAAAACCGGGTGCCACATGAATTGAATGACAGGCAGATAGAAAAGCGAAACACCACATGTGAAACGGTTGCTTCTACGACACGAAAGGAAGTAAGGATAGCATCGAATTGTGACTGGTGATGAAAAATGATTTTATTTTTAAATTCCTAAACGCAAAAAATCATGGGTAAATCCTGGAGAAGCGTCAACATCGATTGTAAAGCCTGATCAGTTCGGAAAAAAGACAATGCTCTGTGTTTGGAGGGGCCAGAAGGGGGTGGTGTATCATGAACTTCTAAAACCTGGCGAAACCGTTGATGCGCAACGCTACCGATAACAAATGATCAATTTGAACAATGTATTGATCGAAAAACGACCAGAATGGGCCACAAGACACGGAAAGGTAATTTTGTTGTTGTTGTTGTAATTTTTAAATCCTCCGAGTCATACAGCAAAACCCTTCAAAGAAACAATAAAAGCTCTCGGCTGAGAAGTGTTACCCCACTCGTATTCACCAGACTTGGCTCCTTCCGACTACCATTTGTTTTCATCGATGGGGCACGCATTGGTTGAGCAGCATTTCAATTGCTGCGAAGAAGTCGAAAATTGGGTCTCCGAATGGTTTGCCTAAAAGACGACCGGTTTTATTGGCGTGGTATCCACAAATTGCCAGAAAGGTGGTCGAAATGTGTAGAAAGCAATGGCCAATACTTCGAATAAATGTTTTTTACTTTCCCATTTAAAATTACTTTTATTTATAAAAAAACGCTCACTTCATACGGGTACACCTGGTACATGACACCTCCTGTTCTAAGCACTGGAGTTTATGTCTTGTTGGTAGAAATGTTTCTGACGTTTGATAACATTTGCAGCCATTTTGAGTGTTTAGTTTACTTTTCAATTGCTTGGTAAATTCTTGACAGTCGAACAGGTGTGTTCGGCAATTTTTTACTTTCGCTTACACCTTAATGCTTCTTTGTGATTTTTCAGTAAAAACGAAACCGTCACCGCACTGGGCGGCATAGGTCCCTGTGATTTCATTCCTTTTCCAATGATGATAAATCTATGATAAGGCAACTTTTTGTCACAATCGATAGGATAAAAAAACAGAATCGCTGAAGGATACTGAAAAGTGAATTCCAGATGTATCCGGAAAAAACGATGGCACAAGTGCACCGCATCTGACGAGGATTAGTTTGAAAGGGAGTTTTTTTTTTTATTTTATTTTTTTTTATTTTATTTTTTTTTATTTTATTTTTTTTTATCTAATTTTTTTTTTATTTTATTTTTTTTTTATTTAATTTTTTTTTTATTTTATAATTTTTTTATTTCATTTTTTTTTAATCTTTTTTTTTTATTACATTTCTCTCAGGAGAGGCGAACCTATAGCGCCGAGTGGGCGCGCCGGGATATCGCCAAATAACTGTTGCAGTTCTTTTTGAGCAGTTGCAGGTTGTAACGCTCCGGGAACACTCGTGTGGGAAGGGAGTTCCACAATATCCCCGCCCTGTAACGGAACGAGTTCTCATGCAGGGATGTTCGCGCTGTCGGGAGATGAATCGCAAACTGATGCGATCCATCGAATTATCTTGTGGAGCGCATATAAGCCGAATTGCGTGGAACAATACCACGATTCTCCGAAAAACAGCATCCATAATAATATCTGTAAAACAGACAGAGGTCGGCTACGCGCCGCGGATGTGATAGCGGCTGTAGTTCCGACGTCAGTGCCGATTCCCCGATCACGTGGATCGTTCGTCTCTGTATGCCATCAAGTAGGTCGAGCGTATGTTTAGGAACAGAGCTCCAAACATGAGAGCAATATTCGAGCGCGCGTCTAATTTGGGATTTATATAGGAGAAGAAGTTGGGCCAGAGTAAAATATTTCTTGGCTCTAAAAAGATAGATCAGGTTTCCTGAGGCTGACCTGGCGATGCTCGACACATGTTTATACCATGATACATTCACAGAGATCGTGACGCCGAACAATTTCAAGCTTTCCCCAGATTCGAGGGCCCGGCCATTCATCATCAGCTGTGGAACCGATGATCACCTTCTCTTTGTGAATGTTTTATATTGTGTCTTCGCTGCATTGAAGTCGACGAGATTGGCTCTTCCCAACTCGAGGACCATATCTAGATACTGATTCAGAGAGTCAATCTGTCTACATCTCAGCTGATGCGACGTAGATGCACCAATCGGCCAACCACTCGAAACGGAGGAAACAAGCGTACCATCCTCCGCAAAACTGTACAGTTTGTTGTCTCCAACAAATCATTTATGTGAAGCAAAAGCAAGGTTGGAACCAAAATAGAACTTTGGGGCACCCCTAAATTAACAGGATACAAATCCGAACACTCGCCGTCCACAACAACCCGGATCGATCGATTCTCGAGGAAGCTCTTCGTCCAGTCGCAAAGCTGTTGGGAAAGTTCATAAGAACGAAGTTTGCTCAGCAATGCCCTGTGCCAGACGCGGTCAAAAGCCTTGGAGGTATCCAATGCGACCGCCCTTGACTCACCATGCCGTTCAATCGCAGATGTCCATATATATGTTAGGTTATAAGTGCCAAAAGGTCTCCTGTGGACCGCCTGCCACGGAATCCGTATTGACGATCATTCAGAAGTCCGTTGCACTCCAAATACTTAACCAACTCAGTATTGATGACTTTTTCCATCACCAAAATAGACAGTAATGCTATCGGACGGTCATTTTGTGGGGGACACTTTTTTCCCGTCTTTGGGATTGGCTGAACTCGAGCGATTTTCCAGCAGGCAGGAAAGGTCCTCCGTGCATAAGATAAACGGGAGAGTCTGCCAAGAACCGGCGACAGTTCTGGAGCACAGTTCTTAAGGACTATTGCTGGTGTTCCGTCCGGGCCGGTTGCCTTTCTACAATCCAGTTCACGTAGAATGCGTTGAATAGTGCGCGGACGAAATCTCACATCCCACATGGAAGACGGTACCGGCGTGATCACAGGTGGCTCCAAAAAACCGGGATCGATGTTTGAATTCGCGGAAAATAAATTCGCGAACACATCAGCTTTATGCTTTGAATTCGTGACCAACGGAGGGAAAGAGGAGGACGCGAGGCCACCGCTGACAGCTTTTGCCATCGACCAAAAGGAGCGCGAACTAGTCGGGCACTGAAGGAGTTTATTGACCACTCTGTCATTGTGAGCTTTCTTCGCGGTATCAATGGCCTGATTGCACGCGTTTCTGATTCTAACAAAATTCGTTCTGTTAATCTGCTCGCATTTTTTGTCAAACCACGGTTTACCAGATGAACTTCGTGTGACGGAATGGGGAATGTAGATCTCCATTCCGAGAGGAATAATCTCTGATACCGACTCCGCGCCAACGTTAACAGCGGAGTTTCCGAAGCACACCTCGGACCATGGAAAGGATGCGAAGAAATCTCGCAAATCGTCCCAGTTAGCAGCCTCGTACTTCCATATATGGCGAAGCTGCCTAGGCCGGTTATTTGCTTGATATGCAAGTGCTTGCGCGACCGATACCAAGCAGTGATCTGGGTTTCCCCGTGGCGCAGAAACCTCTATGGTGTAAGTGCTCAGCTCGGATGTCAAAAAAAAAATCCAGAATGTTCACACAATCGTCTCGGGCATCCGGCACTCGCGTCGGTTCCTGCACAAGTTGAGTCAAGTTGTGGCTTACAGCAAACATCTCCGCCAGCCTCCCACCCTCGGCGGTTCTGTTAGAATGTACCAACCAGCCGGAATTGTGCACATTAAAATCGCCAAGGACAACAATTTCAGAAGCTGGGTGGTTGATCTGTATCCAGTCGACGGTATGTGAAAGATGTTCCAAAAATGTCGCCGGTCGATCGTCATTCGGGGAGCGGTAAAGATAACAAAGAAATTTAACAGAATTCCTCAGCACGACCCTCAACCATATGATGTCCATATTATTGGGTTCCAACCGCCTCCACCCCCTGACAAGCCAGATCGGACCGGGCGAAGACACTGACTCCACCCTTAAAATGGAATCTCGAATGTAAGTCGTATCCTGAGCAACGAAGATATGTCGAATCAGTCGACCAATCGACCTGGGTCTGAGTTAGGGCAAGGATATCAGGTTTCGTTGTTTGCAAATATTGGTGGACGGCGTTTACATTCGTAGTGGTGAAACCGATGCCCCTGATGTTACAATTGTAATTGTAAATTGATTCATCATAAAGATTGATTATTAAAGAAAAATTGTTTTAGAAAAAAGGAAATTCTCATTATTTTCTGATGTCACCATATATATATATAGATTTTTTTAAGTTGCTGGCCACCTTCTGCGAAAGAAAAATGTATTTACTAACCTAAATCAAACCCGACATCAATTCATCAGACCTGAAAACGGGTGGATTCATATATATAAACACACGTTAACGGAAGGAAATTCCAAGTGAATATAGAAAATAATCATGAGTACGTAACACGAGACATAACCAAGTGATGCTATATATACACTCGTTTTTTTTTTCTTTTATTTCGTCTTTTTAATTTTGTTTGTCACCAATTAGCAGACTATATCCATTTTTAAGCGTTTTAATAGTATCGCGATTTTGTTGTTTAAGTCAAATATTTGCGCTATTCGCTGGGAAAAAATATTTCCAACTTGGAACTCATTAAAAATTCATCTCCGATAGTCATTGCCCCGACAGTACAAAAAATTCAAAGTTATAAATAACGACAAACACAGATAAGTGGCTCCCCGTATCGCTGTTGGGGCTGAGAGCAGCAACTTTTGTCTTTTAGCAGTGACCTTCAACAAGGCTTTTTATTTCGTAGTATCGACGTTGATATTATGACGAATAAACTGCGCTCATTAAGAAAACGAATAAATTAAAGCGATAAAACAGATAGGTAGACGATAGTCTACCTTGTGTCTCTTTTCAACTGCAAATATCGGTCACGAATACATTTTTATTTATTTAGTCTGATTAGAGTTTTACTCTATTATAAATAAGTACTTTTTTAACTTATCCTGCCGATACGCCTGGACGCTCTTCCTGTACATAATGCACGCAACAAACAATTGATTCTTTTGTTGTATTTGAAAATACCGCTTTTGTTCAATTTAGGCGAATATACTATTTTCATGTCAGCGTTTTTGTGACTTCCTGTTTTATTATCAACGACTTTTTCGTCGATGTATCAAAAGTGTACAGAGAATGAAGTTATAATGAAGCGACCCGTGAATTGTCAATTACGAAGTTAGAAGGGGGCTAGGAGAATAACAAAACAATACTATTTACACCATGGAAACAATTTCTTACAAAGGAAATTAATAATTAGGGTAATTGGTTTCAGTGGAAAGTGGAAAAAAACTTTGTATTGAATGGTCTGAAGTCATATAAATACCTTTTGAATTTGAGAGAAAAAACGCCATATATTGAAGTCATTATAATATAGTGCAACAGAAAAATTCCAAGGCTAGTTTTTATCGCCAACTGAGAGTAGATGCAAATATATAATATAAACAATACAATCAGACCAGTTTGGTTCTCCGACGAAATATGTCTTGAACGAATTCGCATCGTATACAATACAACTGAAGAAAATCTCATGCAAATATTTTCAAACATTTTAAAGAGTTAAGGTGCTTTATACACAAAATAAAAAGTCGAGCATACTTGTTTTCCAATATGCCTGCATGCTCGGATCCCGTCCAATGTTTGTTAATGCAGTTTTACTCTATGGTATGTGTTTTCTAATTTAGCTTTCCACTATTGTTGTTTTTTTGTTAGTAAACTACGTGTCTTGTATTATATTTGCTTGATTTATGCCAGTTAAATTAATTACATTGCAAAGGGTTTTTCAAAAGGGACACAGCAATTTTTTATCTTAATACGAACGAACCCTCAATTTTGTTAAGGGGTAATATCACCTTCTGGGGGATGGGAGCGAACATACAGGGTAAAGTCACTGATTGCTTTTAACCCGGCGAAGGCCAGGACGATCCTTGTCCCTGTTCATTCTAAGTTGACATGCAGTCTCCACGTGACACCCCTGGATAGATAATTTGGCACCCGCTAAATAGTGAACCAATGCATGCTGCGATAACCTGGGAAAGGTTGGCGCAAGGCTATTAACCTTGCCCGTAAAAACAAACAATTATGGACAATTTAACAAGTCTCGGATAAGCACCAGATACCGGTGGAGAGACTTGCTAAATAAAGTCAAGACCGGATCCCGGTTGTAGTAGAATTGGGAATCTCCAAACCACAATGTGACTGGTATAAGGTAGGGAACACAGCTCACGGAGGAATCACCATCATCATCGGCACTACAACCAGGAACCGGTCTTGGCCTTATTTAGCAAGTCCTGAGGCTTGTTAAATTTCCCATAATGATTTGTTTTTTTTTTTTTTTCCGGGCAAGGTCATTGTTTAAAAAAAACATAACTACCATTCAGACTCCTTTTCTGACAATCATGTGCATACGAAAGTACAAGTCTTTAACGAACAACATGTTTTATTTTAATTTTACGATACATAATGGCAGCAGCAGTAGCGCTGCCAGGAAAAAAATTTCGGACGGTCGACATGGGCATTTTAAATCTGGAACAAAAAACCAAAAAGTTTCTTAAAATATAGTGAAAGTCGTAGGATTTTTTCGGAAAATTGATTTTAAAATAATTGGCATTAATTTGGAGTTTTTTTCTTGTTTTTTCTTCGAAAAAAATCGGCTGAGAATCACTTATAAGATATATAAAAATTAATGTATTAAAAAAACGTTCACTGGGAAATATTGTTTTAAAGTTGCAGTTAAAATTTCAAATCAATCGGATAAAAATTAAGGGAGCTATTGGTGCGGCCAGTTTGAAATACATGGAGCCGAGCTATGTAAAGTTAAGGTGTTGTAGTTTTAACGGTAGTAGTAGTTTTAACGGGCTTTCTGCAACCAGCAGTTTGTTCAGCCTTCAAAGTTTGAAAAACATGGAGCCGAGATATGCAAAGTTAAAGTGTTGTGGTTTTAACGGGCTTTCTACAACCAGCTGTTTGTTCAGCCTTCAAAGTTTGAAAAACATGGAGCCGAGATATGCAAAGTTAAAGTGTTGTAGTTTTAACGGACTTTCTACAACCAGCTGTATGCTCAGCCTTAAAATTGCGGTAAGAGAAACACCAATTAGTCAAAATTAAAATCGGTAAATTAATATGTGTCGGTATAATAAAATCTCGACAAACCGCTAATTCTGCTTCACGACTATGCTCGGCAAAATGACTTATTCGTCCACTTTCAAGTTTCTTCCCCCCATAATCGACTTTTTTATCATTCTTAGAAACAACAAGGTGTTCAAGCCAATAAAAAAAACGTGAAAAGTAAGTCTCAAGGAAACGTCAGGGTTTCCATTGTCGCAGCCTGGCTTGACTTAACATCGTTTTATCATCATAACAATTTAGTTTTTGTTATAATAATTCGTTCTAGTTTGTAATTACCTGCATGTTTGGCAGCACTGTTTGTTTGCGTTACTGCCAGTTTTGTTAGTTGTTTTTAATTGTCACAATTATGTAAATTAGTTTCCAGTTTGAATATTGTTTGAGTTACAACAAATCTAATTACAGGTAGTCCCCGACTTACGACCGTTCGACTTACGACTATTCGCACTTACGACCACTTTTTTTCCAATTTTTTTTATAGAAATTACTTAAAGAAGACAAATATGTAGTTGCGGGGAATCCCTAAAATATATGAGAAAAATTAAAAAAAAAACAAAGTAAAAAAATTCGATTTACATACATATTTCAGTACAAATAATACATTACATTAGCTAAATCGAAATTTTTTTTATATGAAATTCGACTTGCGACTTAATCGACTTACGACCGATGACCAGGAACCTATCTCGGTCGTAAGTCGGGGAATACCTGTATATCGTTCCGTTTTGTTTTTGTCAAATTCAATTATTTACGTTGAATCTTATCGGATTAAGTAAACATATTCAATAAAAGTAATTGTTGTCCGCAAACCTTTCGTGAATTGATAATTATTTTGAATGGCTCGTTTTTCGCTCTTTCTGTCGTATCGACTCGTGCCCGGTAAACGCCGGACTTAATATACACTTTTATCATGATGAAGTACATGAACGAGTAACGTATGAAAATTTATAAAAATTACTGCCGACATGCTGAGTCGGTTGTCACAACTTTAAGAGCGCTTACTCCTTATTTCGGTCGTAATAGTTATCACACTCATCATTATTCGAGGTTTAACCGCCATCGAGTCAGCGCCCACGCTTCTGCCACGTGATCCGTACCATCGGATCTGTAGTCCGTTTAGGATATCTTAAGTAAACACCCAATGGCACTATCGGTTCGCGAGTCAAGTCTTCTGTAGAATCCGATGTAAACAAACGGATCACCACACACGCGTCCGATTGTAGTGCAGTGATATCTATGGGGGGCTCCGCGATAGTATAGTGGTTAGTATACCCGCCTGTCACACGGGATACCGGGGTTCGATTCCCCGTCGGGGAGCCTCTGGCGCAAGACTAATGACCTTGCCCGGAAAAACAAATTATCATGGAAAATTTAACAAGCCTCAGGACTTGCTAAATAAGGCCAAGACCTGCTCGCGGTTGTAGTGCCGATGATGATGATGATGATGATGAAGTAAATAACTTGTTGCAGCGACAATATACAGGGCTTCCTTTTGCACTTGCCTGTGACGAATTCTTGCAAGCAAGAAATACAGTAAAACAATAGGTAAGCGCTGCCTCAATATAACTGCAACGCGTTAGGCTAACGTGGCCTGATGGGCGGAACCTTCGCTCTATCTACTAGAATTTTACTCCAATCAATTTAAAATTTTAGGAGGATATTTTAGACATATTGTAAAAAAAATTAAAAAAATTTAGACATATAAAACAAAAAAAAAAACTGTGCAATTCGAAACTTTGCTTTTTTGCGACTATATACAAATAGAATTTCCGCAAAGGGGCTGGAACCAATATTTCTTAATAAAGTTGAGTGCCAGTGCTTTCAAGTTTGGGGAAGATATTGACACAAATGTATTATATCTAAGAAACTTACTTTTATATATGATGGTTATTAATCTATAAACAATGACTAATAAGTGTGCAAGTAGAACCTCGACTTTTTTCGTCAAACTCAACTTTATTGGAAAAGATACTTAGAGTAACCGAGGTGATATTGCTTGGTGAGAAACTTCTAACTGTTCTGCAAGCTCATCTTGAGTTTGACATAAATTTTCATCCAGCAAAGGAACTTAAAGTTTCCTTGTCGTCAAACTTTTTTACTGCACCTGAACGAAGAGCTTCCTCAAGACTAAATTTTTCTTCACGAAATCTTACAAACCACAAATCTTGCAAAAACTATTGAATGACTCACAGAACGTTCATCCGAAGTCGGATTATTCAAATCCACAGCTTGAGCAGCATTTTTTTTTCATTTGAAAAGACAATATAATGCAACGGAGAAAACGTTGCTTATCGACATCCATCTCTTACACAATTGATGTACACGGAATGACAGCTAGTAAATGACTAAAACTCGGTCATAAAAACAACAATGACTAAGCTACAAATATGCAAAATGGCGAGCTAATTGGAAGCGTTCAAGTATGTTTTTAATCCAATCAAATTCAGAGCCGAGTTTCTACTTCCACAGCTATTCAATTTGTCGACTCCATGCCATCCACACAGGGCTGGATGGGAACGAACATACAGGGCGAAGTTTCTGCTTTCAACCCGGCGAAGAACAGGACCATCCTTGTCCCTGTTCAATCCAAGTTGACATGCAGTCTCCACGTGACACCCCTGGATAGGTACTTTGGCACCCGCCAAGTAGTGAACCAATGAATGCTGCGATAACCTGTGAAAGGTTGGCGCAAGGCTATTAACCTTGCCCGGAAAAACAAATTATTATGGAGAATTTAACAAGCCTCGGATAAGCACCGATACCGGTGGAGAGACTTGCTAAATAAGGCCAAGACCGGATCCCGGTTTTAGTAGAATTGGGAATCTCCAAAACCACAATGTGGCTGATATAAGGTAGGGAACACAGCTCACGGAGGAATACAATGTTTAAAAACAACATAACTACCCGTTCATGACTCCTTTTCTGGCAATCATGTCATAGGTCATAATTAATTTACCCTGTTCAGCATATAAATTTTATGCCTGTATGTTAAAACTTTGTTTTACGTATAGCTAATTCAAAGTTATCGGTTATGGTCTAGTGTTTTCTTCTTATGCTCTCTTAAGATTTGCCCCTTTTTCCCCTTTAACTCACAAATCTTGTTGTGGTGAAATACACATATATATAAATGAATTTTAAACAGCAAGAATAAATTTCCATAATTTGATATTTCGGTTTAAAAAAATATTGAAAATTGTTTGGTCTCTTTAGTGGTCTAAAGTTGTCAATTAAACCTGCACAGCATTGCGCTGGCAATTCAATCACTTTACAACTATCAACCTAGTGATGGAGCGTACAATGATTTCTTTTATATTTGGACACCAAAGGCGCTGACAAATGTGTCCAATAATTATCAGAGGTGGCATAACTGAATGTGTATACACTTTTGACATCACCAAAAATACTTGTTAAAAGAATTGCAGAGGTAAATACATATTTCTACAGGTGACAAACCTTACAATGAAAATCAAGCATTTTTTAGACATGAATTGTCGAAAGTGTTACGCGTGCACAGCAAAGTGGGTTGGCCTGTCAATAGAACAACCACAATCACAAACATTTGGAATTTGTTTTTTTTTGTTGACATAATCGAAGTTTACATATCGTTGAATGAAGCACACAACCCTACCCGCTACATGTCAGACAATGAACTTGATCAGCTCAAACGTTTTTATAGCAACTGACATTCGACTTTTGTCATTTCTTATAAAAATTAATAACCTGATCTAACTGTGAGTATGGTATAAAGCTCAACTCACAAGGCATATAAAAAGATAGATTTTCAAATATCTGCACTTTGTAAAAAATGCATGAATGTTTTTAATAGAAATGTCCAAATGCTTATCTACTAATCACATCAGTTGTAGACTCGTCAATCACCTTTTGCCACTGTTATAAAACTACAAAACGCACCTCGTACCCACTTCCATTTCACGAGCGTAAAGCTATAACTTTTTTTTTTGTTTACTTGTCATATAAAGATGTTGTATATAAAACCTTTGACACGTTGATTATGCTATTATATAAAGATAAGAATGACCAATCATTTAAACAAGCTTTGAACGGACGGTGTGAGTGGAGAATTTATTTCCTTTCCTTTTTGTATTCAAGCTCTAGAAGTTATAGTAGATTAGATTAGAAGATAAGGCATCCACCAAATACCCATAGAACCAGCCGTTTTGCCAGAGTATAATTGAAACCAAGTGAATAGATTAGTTTATTGACCAAGTAGGCCACTGCTATGTTGATAAGTGTTTTACAGATGTCACGTTTTTGCCCTCGTTATGGTCGTATTATGTGGACTTTGTACTTCAGCCTGTGGGTGCTAGATTGTACTCTTGGTTTAGCTGACTTGCAGTACATGGCAACCAAAAGGTCATGCGTCGTTTGTTAGCCTAGCAAGTAATTGTGGATGAATGCTCGAATGGTACTGCATTTCTGATCCAGTAAACGAAAATATTATCGGAATATTTTTAACAGCATAGCAACAACTTCGACTTGTTAGGAAACGATATATACAATATAGAAAGACCGAAGCTACAGTGAGACGATAGCCTTCACCCTATTCAAAAAAAAAAAAAAAAAAAAAGAAACATCTTTTGTTAAAGCTATTTTATTAACTATTAATTTTTCGATGGATTTTACAAATATATGGGCAAAGAACGTTCTCATTTGTCCGTGTTTACGGGGCATGTCAACTGGAGAGACTGTCTTCCAACTGAGAGGTTATCAAACTATCCACTAATCCTTCCAAATACTAGTTATAGATTCGGGGCTTATGGTATATCGTTTTAGCAGCAATTATATTAATTCGGGTTTGGAGAGACTGTCTTTTAACTGAGAGGTTATCAAACTATCCACTAATCCTTGCAAATACTAGTTATAGATTCGGGGCTTATGGTATATCGTTTTAGCTGCAATTATATTAATTCGGGTTTGGAGAGACTGTCTTTTAACTGAGAGGTTATCAAACTATCCACTAATCCTTGCAAATACTAGTTATAGATTCGGGGCTTATGGTATATCGTTTTAGCAGCAATTATATTAATTCGGGTTTGGAGAGACTGTCTTCTAACTGGGAGGTTATCAAACTATCCACTAATCCTTCCAATTATTAGTTATAGATTCGGGGTTTATGGTATATAGTTTAGCAGCAATTATATTAATTCGGATTTGGGGTAAAAGACAATTCTTCAATCCTATAAAGGGCATATTTCACACATAGAAACATATCACGAAAAACCGACGTTTTCCTCCATCTAGTATTCAATGTTTTTATTGGTTTTTCCAATTAGAATTTTTCTCACACCCTGTAAACTGCTTTTAATATTTTTTGGCTTTTAAAACAACAGGATGTTGGATCACAGGATGACCTGTTAAAAAAGTTCTGTATTGGTATTGATTCGTATTTCACATCATTTCTACAATATAAAATACGAGCGTGTGGTGTACTATGTGCACAAGCAGCATCAGAAAAAGGTAATATAAATGGAAATAAAAGCAGCACTGCATGCAGAAATACACAGCAATACTGCAGCTATTTGAATTGGCATTGCATGAGATGCATCCATTGCATATCTTAAAATGTTCACTCCTTAATGGATTTTCAAGTATGTACATTTTGTTCCTGCAAAAGTGAGTGAAAATTGGACAGAAACGTGTTTGAGAGTAAACTTCTGAACAAGTCTACCAATATTTCATAGTTGTAAAAAAATATTGATTGCAAAAGGGAATATATTTATATCACCTGTGCGGTGGTACATGACTTTGTAAAACTTCGTGGAACTTCACAAAATTATGGGCGAACATGTCTTAAATCTTCTATTTATGTGCACAATGTTGCTCAACCTAAAAGGATTTTTTGATATGGAAATATTTTTTTTATTGTACTTACTCGGGAAAGACGAATCTATAGCACTGAGTCAGCAGTTTTTCTTGATCGAATCCCGAATGGTGATCAAGATTTCTCCCAACCATTTCACAGAGCAGCATACAGCTTAACATGATGGTATTTTACCGGGCTACAGGATGTTGGTTTATGCGGGTTCTTAAAGCTCACCTGAAGAACCCCCCATATTCGCAACCCATTTTTGCATCTCAAGCACCAGCACACCTGTAAACCGTTCCCTCCCGTAAGAAATTAATGCACCTAGGGCATTACATTAAACTCCCCATAAGTATTCCTTCATCCATGCATCCAATGCATTTCATAAATTCCCTGAAAGAATTTATCAAGTACTTACCCATCACAACTATCTTCTGAAAGGAATTCACCAAGGCCAAACACAATATCCCTGAGAAGAAAACTTATCGGTTCACATATAATGTAACCTCATAATCACGGAATCTTAACCTTGACATGGGAGTATCCCCAATGACAATAAGTCGACACACATCTCTCATAGGAAAAGTAAAGAAACTCGATAAGTGGGTACCCCATGAACTCAACGAGTTCCAAAAACGATGGCGCCTGGATACGAGGGTTGCCTCTTATGTTTCGGGATTTGGCAACCCTAGCGTTGCAATCCGGCAATTGACAGCTCTGTCGTAAAGTTGGACATTTTTGAGGTTATACGCACTCAGAACGTTTTGACATACGAGCGCTATTTGTGTTGTTTACAGTAACTTAAAAGATTCATCTCGGCCCAAAAATGGAATTAAATCGTCAACATTTTCGTGCGATTATTTTTTACAACTTTCGGCGTGGATTAACTCAGCAACAGTGCATGGATGAACTTAATTCAATTTTTGGCGATGAAGCTCCATCAAGGACCAGTGTTTATCGATGGTATGGTGAATTCAATCGTGGTCGTAGTTCACTCCAAGATGAATTTCGTGAAGGCCGTCCAAAATCAGTTGTTGTTCCGAAAACCATTGATGCTGTGCGCGAACTGATATTGGAAGATCGTCATGTGACCTATCGTGAGATTGAGACAACCTTAGGCGTTAGTGGGACCAGCATACATTCAATATTGCATAAACATTTGACTGTAAAAAAAATTTGTTCGCGTTGGATCCCACACAATTTGTCAATCGCCCAAAAAAAGGCTCGTGTCAATTGGTCGAAAGAAATGCTCAAAAAATACGGTCGCGGTGCTTCGAAACACGTCTATGACATCGTGACAGGTGATGAATCGTGGATTTACGCGTATGAGCCCGAAAGTAAACAGCAGTCGACTGTCTGGGTGTTTCAAGATGAGCCAAATCCAACAAAAGTTGTTCGCGCACGAAGCACTTCCAAGCAAATGGTCGCCTGTTTTTTCGGAAAAACTGGACATGTCGCAACCGTACCACTAGAACAACGCAGAACAGTCAATTCTGAGTGGTACACAACCATTTGTTTGCCAGTTGTCTTCCAAGAAATCAGGAAAACCAACCGCCGAAGACGGATCACTCTTCACCACGACAATGCGAGCTCTCACACATCGGCTGCGACAACTGCATTTTTGAGCACCCAAAACATCGATTTGATGGGTCACCCGCCGTATAGTCCTGACTTGACACCGAATGACTTCTTTTTATTCCCGTACGTAAAAAACAAACTGAGAGGTCAACGTTTTTCGACACCTGAAGAAGCGGTTGATGCATTCAGAATGCATGTGTTGGAGATACCTCAATCAGAGTGGCAAAAGTGCTTCGACAATTGGTTCAAACGCATGCAAAAGTGTATAGATCTTCATGGGGAATATTTTGAAAAACAATAAAGTGATTTTCGATGATCAATATTTGTTTTTGTTCTCTAATCCCGAAATATAAAAGGCAACCCTCGTAGCGGCGTATCGCTCAGATAAAGAAACTAAACTGAACCATTTTTTGCACCGGATAGTCACCAGTGATGAAAAGTGGATTCTGTATGATAACCGCGAAAGACCTGGGCAGTAGTGCATCCCACCGTGAAAAACCAAAACACACCCCCAAGCCCGAACTTCACCCAAAAAAGGTTGTGGTGACAATTTGGTGGACATCGAAAGGACCAATCCACTTTTCATTTCTTGAGCCAGGAGAAACGATAAACGCTATCAAATATTGTGAGTAATCGACATATTGAATGCTAAATTGGCTGAAAAGCAATCACGACCCGATCGTTTTGCATGACAATGCTAGACCCCATACCTCACAAGTAACGGTGCAAAAACTGTTGCAGTTGGGATTTGAAATTCTTCCGCATCCACCGTACTCTCCTGACATTTCCTCAACAAACTACCATCTTGTCCGTAATCTGGATTCATTTTGCCTGCAGAAGGTCTTCCGGAACCGAGCAGAGGTTATAAAAGCCTTTGAAGATTTCATTGCCTCAGAAAGTCAGCATTTCTACGAAAAAGGAATACTGGCCCTTGTATCACGTTGGAAGAATGTCAGAGATGCCAACGGATTCTATTTTGATTGAATAAAAATGTACGGAAAAATAATATTGGCTTTTAAATTTTTACTATAAATTCGGACATTTCATGTGGTACATAGCTCTGCCCAGCATCAAATCTGTCTACCATCTAAATAATGTTGATGTCTTTAATGGGTACGTTCTGTCACCATACTGTTAATCAATTTTCCTTCGCAATTAATCAACCCAATTCACTCCTTTTCTGATGATAACATTTATTCAGATGTGCTTGACATCTTCGAACTTTGGTATATACCAGCGGAAATGTCCAATTCATTGGATTCCGACATCAATGCGGATTATCTATTCGATTAGAAAACAATATAAATAAAAACTAGATATCTCTAAGGTGAAATTTCAACCAAGATCGACTGCCGATGAATGGCAGTTGCATCGCCAAAGTCAACATACTATCCTAATCTTTATTATAACATCTATTAGAACCACTAGAATATGGAAGTTGTGACAAAAGCATTAAATGTATGTTAAGTCAAGTTACCCAGCCGACTGTGGAGATCTCTTTGCAGAGCAAGCAGTTGGGTGTGTCGCTATGACGGATATAGTCCTCAAACACACGTAACTGGTTAAGAGATGTATCACATTTTTTACCCCTTCCGACCTGACTACAATTTAAAAGGAATGTGTTCGTCCTAAACCAAATAGTTGATCAACGGCAAAGGAAACAACATTGCACGTACTGGTTGGGATGGAGAAACAATGAGTAATGCAACTCATTAGAGGCCTAGACACAAATTTTCCAATACCATCATTAGGAAAAAGACGCAACCTATTCACTCTTGCTAACTTTTCTTTTATTTTACTTATCTCAGGAAAAACGAAACGATAACAGTGAGTCGGCGCTTGACCCCGTCCACCATCCAAGCACTAAAAGATGGTCAAGGATTCCTCCCAAACTTTTCACAGAGCACATATTTTGATATTTTACTGGGCAGGTGAGTAACACCCCACCCAGTAATTGTGCCAAACTGCCACAACAGAAAGTCATCAGTTGAGCCTACGTATGCTCAATTAAATGCATAACGCAACCTCTTTACCAACTCGGTCATTAAAGTGACAACATTCTTCCAACTGAACTTGGATTCCACCTCTCCAAATATTTTTCCGCGTCACCTGTCAGTCAGATATTGTGTACAAGTTTGCGTTAAAAAACAACTTCAAATTTGCAAATACACCCGAATATTCTTTTTTAGCCGAACCACTCGAATGTGGGTCGCATTATTTGGTCACGTATTTCAATCTTGGGGCTTTAAAACCAGTGTGTCGACCTTTCCTTATGCTCGCTCTCTTCCTTCGCTCGTACGCTATTAAAAGTATTTCCATAGCCCCTTTGGTCTCAATATTGTGAATATTATTTTCCTAGCATTAACCTGATAGGCGATTTTTTTTTTTTTTTTTAATCACACCTCTCGGGAGAGGCGAACCTATAGCGACGAGTGGGCGCCCCGAGATGCCATCAAATAACTGTTGCAGTTCTTTTTGAACAGTTGCAGGTTGTAACCCTCCGGGAACACTCGCGTGGGAAGGGAGTTCCACAGCTTCCCCCCTCTATAGAGGAACGAGTTCTCATGCATGGATGTTCGCGCCGTCGGGAAATGAACCACAAACGGGTGCGATCCATCGAATTGTCTTGTGGAGCGCATATAAGCCGAATTGCGTGGAACAATACCACGATTCTCCGAAGAACAGTACCCGTGATAATATCTGTAAAACAGACAGAGGTCGGCTACGCGCCGCGGATGTGATACTGGCTGTAGTCCTGACGTCAGTGCCGATTCCCCGATCAGGCGGATTGCTCGTCTCTGTATGCCATCAAGTAGGTCGAGGATATGTTTAGGAGCAGAGCTCCAAACATGAGAGCAATATTCGAGCGCGGGTCTAATTTGGGATTTATATAGGAGAAGAAGTCGGGCCGGAGTAAAATATTTCTTGGCTCTAAAAAGATAGCTCAGCTTTCCTGAGGCGGACCTGGCGATGCTCGACACATGTTTATGCCATGATACATTCCCACAGACCGTGACGCCGAGCAATTTCAAGCTTTCCCCAGATTCGAGGGCCCGGCCATTCATCATCAGCTGCGGAACCGATGATCCACTTTTCTTTGTGAATGTTGTATATCGTGTCTTCGATGCATTGAAGTCGACGAGATTGGCCCTTCCCAACTCCAGGACCATATCTAGATCCTGATTCAGAGAGTCACTCTGTCTACATCTCAGCTGATGCGACGTTGATGCACTAATCGGCCGATCACTCGAAACGGAGGAAACTAGCGTACCATGATCTGCAAAACTGAACACTACGTTATCCGTTGTCTCCAATAAATCATTTATGTGAAGCAAGAAAACAAGGTTGGAGCCAAAATAGATACTTGGAGCACCCCCGAATTAACAGGACACAAATTCGAACACTCGCCGTCCACAGCAACCCGGATCGATCGATTCTCGAGGAAGCTCTTCGTCCAGTCGCAAAGCTGTTGGGAAAGTCCATATGAATGTAGTTTGCTCAGCAATGCCCCGTGCCAGACGCGGTCAAAAGCCTTGGAGATATCCAATGCGACCGCCCTTGACTCACCATGCCGCTTAATCGCAGATGTCCATATATTGGTTATAAGTGTCAAAAGGTCTCCCGTGGACCGCCTGCCACGGAATCCGTATTGACGATCATTCAGAAGTCCGTTGCACTCCAAATACTTAACTAACTCAGTATTGATGACTTATTCCATCACCTTACACAACATAGACAATAATGCTATCGGACGGTAATTTTGTGGACCTTTTCCCCGTCTTTGGGATTGGCTGAACTCGAGCGATTTTCGAGCAGGCAGGGAAGGTCCTCCGTGCATAAAATAAGCGGAAGAGTCTGCCAAGAACCGGTGATAGTTCTGGAGCACAGTTCTTAAGGACTATTGCTGGTATTCCGTCCGGGCCGCTTGTCTTCCTACAATCCAGTTCATGTAGAATGCGTTGAATAGTGCGCGGACGAAATCTCGCATCCCGCATGGAAGACCATACCGGCGCGGTCACAGATGGCTTCAAGGATGTCACATCTTATCCAAAAGTGGAGCAACTTGATGTCCTATTGTTGTGAAAGTCGCGATTCTAAGGCCGAGACTGAGACAGACATCCACCTCTATTATTGAAACAGCAGCACTATATAAATAACGATATATTAACTCAACAGAATAGAGACTTTCTGTCCAATTTCTCGATTGCGAATGGATCGGAGTATAGTGTTATAACGTTTGGGATTACTAGTGAAGAACGTGTGATTCGAACTGATGCCATGACAGTTAGAATCACCAAAAATTGGACCAATGCGTAACACATCAGACTATGGGCCGTGCTTAGAATTCGATTTTTAAACGCAAGTATATCCGACTGATGTGAATTGTTATTTTATCGCTATGGTATACGGCTCTGATGCATTATCTTATTCGATTTTCGTTCGGTGTTCTTCACTATTTGCTTGTGTATTGTGTGTGTATCTGTTAGAGACGCCACAGTGTCACAATAAAAAATATTCCTAGTACCTAGTCTTCTATTAGGACGATTTGATGTTCCCTTCCTTCAAATCTCACTTTGGAATCGACAGATGTTCAAGTTTTCGGCAGATTCCTTTGTGGTGAGCCTTTCAAAGCCAACACCATGGGTTGAGGACCAATCGCTTCAAAAGTATTGATTTCGTGTTTGGGTATAGTCAACTCAAGTTATTGTATATTTCAACTGCTTGGGCTTGCACTGGCTGAATAATGACAATCAAGTGACCAAGGGGTGATTTTTTTGGTATATGGCCGTTTGGCAGTATTGATGTGCCCTGTCGATACGAAATATGTCACAACTTATTTAATTTCGATTAGTATGTATTTTATTTTATCGTTATTTAAATAACGAATTGTAATATAAATGACTTGGCAGTGCATGACTTAGGTTTATTTTTTTATCGACACATTTATTTACACAACCGAGCTCTGACGAGCGACTGAAGCAAACTGACAAAAACCGACGCCATCGAAATTTCTGGGGAATCTTAAATAATTGACATGATTTGCCTTTCTTGATTCGCCTCTGTGGTATACTCCTACATATTTGCAAAATACGCGTTGCTCCGTTCAAGAGGTGTGTTCTGTAATTTGGTAGTAGAGCAAAACAACGCTTTGAATTTTAATGACGATGTTATTTAAAGTCGCCATAGACTGATCGCATAATAACGAAAACATGATCCTCAGTTCCGGATTCCTCTCGCAGTGTGGGTTGTTGGTCAGTTTTAGTGGCTTGATTTAAAAGACCGTATTTCAACACGTCTTAGAAGTAAAAATGTTTAAAATGGGGTCTGGAAAGATGTTAAACCAAACGGAGATCCACAACATTCAAAAAATGCGCCAAGATGGATTTATCAACATAATTGCAAATCCAAAAAGTTCCAGAAAACTCCGGGGAAAAATACGTACCTAGACGAAAATATAGCTTGACACCAGCAGATCGGCGGTCCCTACTAAGAGAAGCGTTACAAGCGTTCTATAGCAACAGCAAGGGAAATCGCGGTATCAGTAGGAATTTCAAATGTGGAAAAAAAAACTAAAGACTTGCCAGCGTGTGTTAGCTCAAGCGGAACATCTTCAAGTAAAGAGTTTGAAAAGAAAACCCACTCTACTACAACGTCGAGACGGCCGTTTTACCTTTGCCAGAACTCATTTAAGATGGAAGGAGCGTTGAAGAACTGTCATCTTCACCGATGAGAAACGCTTTTGCTTGACGGATTCATCATTATTTTCACGATTTGAGGAAGGACAAGCTGTTTGTAAGACCACGACACAAGGTGGAGGTGAAGTCATGGTTTGGGCAGGAATATCATACCAAAATAAGACCAATATCCGCTTCGCATCCGGTAGGATGAATAGCGATGATTTCCTTAAGATCTTAGATGAAGAGATCGTGCACCATAACCAAGAGCAGTTTGGTGAAAATTTCATCCTGCAACAAGATTATGCAGCAATGCACACAGCCTGGAAGATAAAAGAGTACTTCGAGCGTAACAACGTTTCTGGTCCTGAGTGGCCAGCATTGTCTCCAGACCTCAACATAATTGAGAATGTATGGGGATATCTCTCCAGAGCTGCATACCAATAGTATACTGGTTAGTATACCCGCCTGTCATGCGGGAGACCGGGGTTCGATTCCCCGTCGGGGAGCCTCTGGCGCAAGACTGATGACCTTGCCCGGAAAAAACAAATCATTATGGAAAATTTAACAAGCCTCAGGACTTGCTAAATAAGGCCAAGACCGGTTCCAGGTTGTAGTGCCGATGATGATGATGATGATCAAGAATGGTAGATGTTGTAAGTAAAGAAGTACTCATTACTAAAAAAAATTAAACCATTGTAATAAAATTCAAAAATTTGTTGTTACTTAAAAAAACCCAATCCTGTCTCAACCACTTGTCGTTGGTAATTAGGGACAAATAGCAATTCCAAGAAAATTAAGGCAAAAAAAGGATTTATGGTTATCAGAATATTCTTAGAAATTGGTAATGATTATGTAACAGCAATATTCGCAGTACACACAGAACAAAATTCCACGAAAGTTGATTAAAAAGTATTTTAAATCTCTTCAATCCAGAACGTTAGAGGTTGTAAGCAACGGGGAAGGAAGTACTCATTACTAAAAAAAATTAAACCATCGTAATAAAATTCCAAATTTTGTTTTTACTTTAAAAAAAACAATTCTGTCCGAACCACTTGTCGCGGGTAATTAGGAAAAATAGTAAATTCCAAGAAAATTAGTGCAAAAGAACGATTTATGGTTATCAGAATCTTCTTAGAGATTGATAATGATTACCTAACAAGAATAATTGTAGTACGCACGGAACATAATTATCGAAAAACGTCGAAATCAGGGAGGTGTCAGGGGGTGTACTTACGAATCGCTTTACTGCTTTAGCACTGGGAACCAAAAGCCCTGCTTGGAATGGAGATCACATTATGACAGAAGCTGATAATAGTGCGAGTTCGTGGTCATCTGGGAAAAATTAACATATAATACTAAGCTACATTGAAATTCAAAATATCGGGTATATTGATTATATTGATTACACTTAATGCAAAAATGTGATCATTATATGGACAGACAGACATGAATGTTACAGTGATCGACGTATCACTGCAACAGCGCGGTAACAACGACTAATAATGGCTCGGAATACGATATGTGATGGTGATGATGATCATCATCATCGGCACTACAACCGGGATCCGGTCTTGGCCTTATTAAGCAAGTCTCTCCACCGGTCCCGATTGCGCGCCGATGTCATCCAGCTTGGCACTCCCAGGCTCTGGGCATCCTGGTCTACGCCGTCCCTCCATAGCAGTGATTATATTCGCATTAAATAAGCCGATATAGGTGTTATGCTCATTGGCCCACTAAGCCCCCAGCTGAAGCATATCACTAACGAACATTGTGTCATTCTCAAACCGCCACGAATGGTAAAATTTCAATCAATATCAGTGATGCTTGAAGACCGCAAGAGCTGTTCCAAAAGTGGGGGTTATTAAGGCAGCGCGTCGAAATTTGTTCCGAAATACACCACGGTTCGGGGAAAATTTGTATGTGGATTCGTAATTTTCCCATACTGCAATATACTTGAGCAAAGAATAATAGAGTATTGATTGACTGAGGAAGGATTACTATTGCAACAAGAAGTCGAATCAACTTTTTGCACACTATTGCCGAATATATTTGTGGGGATTCAAACAGCATACGTATATGCAACTATAGCGCAGAACACAACACGAAAAAGGAAACGAAAAAATCATCAGCGCCGTGTAGCAGAGCATTATCGGAGCAATCACAGCTTATTCAACTAGTTGAGACGGATGTCACATGGCCGTGGTCTGATGCGTCGGTAATTTGGTTCTAACTTTTTCATTGGGTCTCTTCGAATTATGTTAATCGCTAGCATCGTAAATGCTATACTCTTTCCTAACTGTGATTTCTATTCTATTCTCAGGCTCTTTTCTCTCCTATCAACGCTGTATTTATTGATAACATTACGTATTTCTTACAACGAACATAATTAGTAGCAATCTTTCGACAATCTGTTAGTCGTTAAGTCCGCTTTGTGCTTTGACGTGTAAGGGTAAAAATTGCCCTTTTGTGCGCGCATTTCATGTAAAATAAGAACAAAAATACAATAGTAGTTTTGACGATAAGGTCACGCTACAAATAAGAATACAATTCCGGGCATTTTTACATATTTGTGGCTGTAATCAAACAAGGGTAAAAATTGCCCTTTTGTGCACGCATTTCATGTAAAATAAGATAAAAAATACAATAGTAGTTTTGACGATAAGGTCATGCTACAATAGAATACAATTTCGGGCATTTTCACGTATTTGTGGCTGTAATCAAACAATAAACGCGTAAGAAAAATACAATACCAACTAGACTAATTAATGTCACCATCCATTAATATAGATACATATGTAACATATGTAAATAAGAAAGTGAGTTATAACAAAGAATTTGCCTCAAGGAAATAATAATAACTGTTTCTTATCGTGAACAATAAAAATTATGTAGAACTTTTCTAATCTTTTTAGACAACCGTGTATTTTATTGTTAGGAAGTAGATTAGTGTCTTTGTTCAACCATTAAGAATGAACTAATGTTGGGAGAGGGCCTTCTTTAAACTTCTGTAATTCCTTGCCTGTTCGTGTACGACTGTAATTAACTCCAAAGTTAATGTGTTCGGTATACCAAACAGCAACAATGAATTGTTTATGCAAATTAAAGGCAATTCGTTAGAATTTTTCAATGCTTCTTAGTCACTAGAAAATTGTTGATACTATTACATAAGTTGTTTCTTTAAGTAGAGGTAATTATTGAATGTCAAGGGTACAAGGGCTTTTCGGACCACCCCAATTACGAACATCCTAACAGAAAGTGGACTCCCGGCCATAGAAAATAGGATAAAAACTCTGTCGTCCAAACTAGCCGCAAAGTTTCCCGCAATGGCCTCAACACCCATTTTAGAGGACATTAAAGTACAAGGGCTTTTCGGACCACCCCAATTACGAACATCCTAACAGAAAGTGGACTCCCGGCCATAGAAAATAGGATAAAAACTCTGTCGTCCAAACTAGCCGCAAAGTTTCCCGCAATGGCCTCAACACCCATTTTAGAGGACATTAAACGAATACTTAAGAGAAAACGCCCTCAAAAATATACTTCGGCCTTAGGACACTCAATAGAACTGGCAAAAGAACTGCTCGCCACACCTACACCACAAAGACAACGAGCACATTCTCCCCCGTGGCTAATACCAACAGATTGTGTAATAGAAGACCTATCACAACTCCCCAAAAGCACGACTAACCAAGAAGTATACCAACAACGCTTCCAATTATTGCGAAACAAACACCGGGAATGGGACCTACTCTTTACCGACGGTTCCAAAACAAAAGATGGTACAGCATTCGCCGTAGTAAACAGAACAGATACAGTCATCAGAAAAGGACTTTTACCCGAATTCTGCTCCATCTTTTCAACCGAAGCAACAGCAGTGCTGGAAGCAATCAAATTAGTTGAGAAAAATAAAACACTAATTTGCACCGACAGCCTGTCCGCCATACAAGCAATACAGAATCCGAATAACAAAAACCAAAAATCCACATGATTCAGGACAACTTAATCCGGAAGCAATCCAAAGTAAAACTGCTCTGGGTCCCTGGTCATAGTGGTATAAGGGGAAACGAAGCAGCTGATATCGCAGCCAAATTGGCTATAAAGGAGCCATTAACAACTTTCTACGTGTACAACAATAAGGACATAGACAAGTACTTTGAAAGGGAACTACGAAAGACAGAACAATTGAAATGGTTAAATTACAACCATACATATGTAGCAATAAGCCCTAATAGACAACCCGTCACCTACCCGACAACATCACCCGTGCAACAGATCAAATGCTTTCTCCGCCTGCGCCTTGGTCATACACGTATAACCAACCAGTATCTCATCAATAAAACCAACCCACCCACATGTCACATCTGCAGATCTAACTCCACATTGTCATCCAAACATATCCTCTTGGAATGTAAGAATACTGTCATTTGTACTGCCGACTCCATCTTAGGCAGTAGTCGTAGAGATCGGAGCGACTGGTTTGATAATGAGTGCAAATTAGCGACGGAACGTAAGAATGCTGCATACCGGGCAATGCAGCAGACTCATAGTACGCAGTTACACAAGGAGAAATAAAATAGCTCAGAAGATTTGAAAAAAGGCTTCACAGACAAAAGAAAAGTGCCTGGGAAAAAATCAAGTCTGTGAAATAGAGAAATGGCGCAAGGCTAATAACCTTGCCCGGAAATACGAATTATTATGGACAATTTCTCGGACATGGATCGGATAGCGATGGAGAGACTTGCTAAATAAGTCCAGGGCCGGATCCCGGTTGTAGTGCCGATGATGCTGATGATGAAATAGAGAAAACTAGAGAGCGAGGTCCGCACCAGGCGCGGAAGTTCTACCAAATAATCCGCAGATGATACGGTACATACCACGCTGCACTTATTGCAAGGGTAAAGAGCATAATTTGATAACCAATCCGTGTCTGTGCAATAGAGAAAAGTAGAGAGCGAGGTCCGCACCAGGCGCGGAAGTTCTACCAAATAATCCGAAGTATGACGCCGTACACATCACGCTGCACTTACTGCAAGGATAAAGAGGGCAATTTGATCACCGATCCTGAAGGCATTCTGGACCGATGGGGAGTGCACTTCAATGAATTGCCAAATGGTCAGCTCACAGAAAAATTGGAGGCTCCACCAATGCAAGATCAAGACCAAATGCTGCCACCGCCAAGCATTGAGGAAACATTAAAAGCCATAAAACAGCTCAAATCAAATAAAGCCCTCGCAGCTGATGGCATACCAGCTGAGCTGATCAAATAAGGAGGGACAGCGTTATATCACGCAATTCATGAGATTGTGGTGCACGTACAGGAGCAAGAGGAGATGCCGGAAGATTAGCGTCGCGGTATAATTTGCCCCATACATAAGAAGAGAGATATCACAGTGTGCAGAAACTATAGGGGTATAACATTGCTGAGTACCGCCTATAAAATACTCTCCACTATCCTACAATCGGTGAGCCCCATACGCTAAAGCCATCATTGGTCAATATCAGTGTGGCTTCATCCCAGACAAATCAGCGATTGATATTTCACACTTAGGCAGGCCATGGAAAAATGTCTGGAATTTAAGATTCCATTATATTATCTATTCATAGACTTTAAGGCGCCCTACGACAGCATAGCCAGGGTAGAACTATAGAATGCCATGAGAGAATTCGGCATTCCAAACAAATTGATACGACTTTGTAGGTTGACCATGACCAACGTAACTAGTCAAGTAAAAATAGCGGGATTGCTGTCCAAACCAATAAACATCTTTAATGGACTCCGACAAACGGACGGTCTGGCCTGCCTCCTCTTCAACCTGGCGTTGGAGAAATCAATCCGTGACTCTGGCTTCACAACTAGAGGGACTATTATCATCAAGTCTAGCCAGATACTTGCCTACGCAGATGACATTGACATCAAGGTCATCAAGTCCTTTGTGGCAGGATGTATGGAAGGAGACAGCGGGGCAGACCTTGTCTGCGATGGAGGGATGGCGTAGACCAGAACGCCCAGAGCCTGGGAGTGCCGAACTTGATGGCATCGGCTCGAAATCGGGACCGGTGGAGAGATTTGTTAAATAAGGCCAAGACCGGATCCCGATTGTAGTTCCGATGATGATGATGTTGATGATACTACATTCCAAAGTTTCTCTAGCAAAGATGCAGTGGAAACTGGATGACCCGAACCATGTTAAGTTCTAATTCTCATTAAAACCAAGACAAAAGGCATTCCTTTTCGTTGGAGCCATATATATCGATATCTTAATCTTGTAACACGACCAAATATTATTTCCCTACTCCGTACTCCCATTTTAAACCTTTACGTTCGGGGTCTTCTTCGTTCGAGCGAAGTAGCAACTCGAGAGAAGTAAGCCGCTCCCGCTTATTTCATGAATTTTTTACAGATAGCTTAAAATGATTTCGGACACAATGTAATGCTTTAAACTTATGTATTTTAACATTTTTATCTTCGTAGATCAAAGAAGGAAATCTGTTAAACATTAGGTTCTATATTTTTGCTTCGTATGATATTTTACAAATCAATCTCCAAGACTCAACCTCGTATGATATTTTACAAATCGATCTCCAAGACTCAACCTCGTATGATATTTTACAAATCGATCTCCAAGACTCAACCTCGTATGATATTTTACAAATCAATCTCCAAGACTGACTTGTCAAGGCAAGTGTCCAGAAGTATACAGTTTGCTGCCTTTTGCCAGACTTTGTTCTTTTAGAACAAATATTGCAATCCCTCTTACTTCCAATTAGAACAACATGGAGCTTTAATCGGATGTCTTTAGAACTGCTCTGCAAAGTAGAAGATCAAGCTCGTTTTTGACGGAAATCTTACCTCAATATGCATTGGGGGCGACTTAGTGGCCGTTCGTTTCTCTGCTTATTTGCTTAATTATATAGAATATATAAATTCTTAGAACATTTCTCTGAAACCCCAACAATAGTTTCCGCCATAATTTTATGGATTTTCTCAAAAAACAGTTCGTCGTTCATATATCTTGTCAAATTTTTTTTTTAAACTAACGCGCTCACAAAACGGAATTTTGATGTACCCTTTAGTGATAGATCACAGTGCGAGCAGATGGAGAGGAAGTGGATAAGGAAAGGAGGTGTCGATGTATATTGGTCTCGAATGCCTGGACATCACAACGGCCAGGAAACACATGATCAGGCAGAACATCACACATTCGTGAAGTTCGGCTAAAGAATGACTCTATGTTTATTTGTGCGCCTAAAGCCCACTTTCAACGTGAACTGATGCGGAAAGGAGGTGCCGATGTATATTGCTCTCGAATGCCTGGACATCACAACGACGAGAAAACACATGATCAGGCAGAGCATTCCAAATTCATGTGATTCGGCTAAAGAATGACTCTCTATGTGTATTTGTGCCCCTAAAGTTCACTTTCAACGTGAACTGATCCGCACTCGCCGATTGACGGGTATCGCGGGAAAATGTCTGAAGGAGCGGAACACATTTAGCAAGTGCAGTTGAGCAACGACCGTGATAATACCTATAGAAGAGAGATAGGCATGATATATTTTACATAATTAACAATAACATTCTTTTTTTTTACAATAACTTCAATACCGCCCCATAAAATTTATTTTTAATATTCCAAGTCACCAAAGCTGTCATAGTTCTCTTGTCCTCCCATGTAAAAACCAAAGTATTACCTCCATGATATGCTACTGTGGGTTTTATTTTTGAATTTTGATGTTCTTAGGGCAGGTGCTTCCTATTTGTTAGGACTGCCCCAGTTAGGTTTATTTGTGTAATTCTTCAGCCAATATATAACTGGTAAAATAACGGTCCGTTAAAAAACGATGTTGTGGTGGATACATACACAATGTAGAAGCAAATAGTGAAGAACACCGAAAGAAATTCAAATAAGCCAAGTATCAGAGAACCGTATCATCATCATCATGGACACTACAACCATGATCCGGTCTGGGCCTTATTTAGCAAGTCTCTCCACCCGTATCCGGTCCATACCCGAGACTTGTTAAATTGTCCATAATAATTCGTTTTTCCGGGCAAGGTTATTACCCTTGCGCCAAGAGAGCCGTATACCATAGCGATAACATAGCATTCTACATCACTTTAGTGTACTCGAGAATAGCGATCGAATTCAAAAAAAAAAAAACAAGGCGGAGGGCAGTGGTATGATGTGTTAAACATTGATTCTATCTTTTTGCTTTTCTAACCGTAACGCCGCAAACGCTATAATGACCTTGAGCACCGGGAACTTTATCATTTTGTAAAAATGATCGCAATTCAGGTTGATACCGCATAGTTGGGTCGTATTAATGCCTGTTGTTAGAGATCCATAATATGTCAGAATACCGCAAATGAAGCCATTATTAGAATCTGGCAGCATACCAACCCGAACACCCCACTTTGTATAATCGTGGACGGCCGATCGTGCTATGATCGAGAATAAGAGCTCTTGCGGTTCAGTAGTAGTATTTCGGCAGTTCTGCTAGTTGAATGGCAAACAAAGACCTGTGTAGAAATGTCGCTAGAATAACCGCATTATCAGTCAGCTTACACTGACTTAGCCTTTCTGGGATTAGGGTAAAATAAGGATTAGGTTAAGTTTTATTTTAAAAAAGAAATGATGTAAGTTAAATCTTAAATTAAAAAACACAAAAATTGCCACAAAGGTTTTCTTTCTCATAAGAATATATATAATTAAATAGACAAACAAAGTTCTGTCGCTAAAAGGCAAACTATACGACAATAGTCATAACATAAGTTCTGCTTAAAGCCTCCGCGTACGACCAGTAGGATAAACATTTTAAATAATCAAGCCAGAATTTAAACATTTGTTGACTAGCCTATAATTTAGAACCTAACAATATAAAATAGTAATAAAAAGTATGGAGAGGCAAAACCGCTCGAAGGATCCACCAACTCATCAAAACAATATGGGATGAGGAAGTCACTCCGGAAGAATGGAAAACCTCAATAGTCGTCCCCATTTTCAAAAAAGGTGACAGATCTGACTGCGAAAACTACAGAAGAATGTCATTGCTCCAAACCACATACAAAATACTAACAAACGTCATACTGGCTAGAATCACACCGTGCGCAGAAGAAATGCTGGGATTGTCGTCTGAAGGAAAGAAGCGGATTCCGTAGGAACTGGTCAACAAGGAACCGAATGTTCAGAGTAAGGCAATTGCTGGAAAAGAAGTGGGAATACGGAGAGACGGTTCACCAACTGCTCGTTGACTTCAAAAAAGTCTACGACTCAGTCGCAAGGCAAAGACTCTATCCTATTGTAGTTGAGCTGGGAATCCCGAAAAAATATGCCGCCCTCATTCAAATCTGCATGAACGAAAACAAAGGGCGAGTTAGAATAGAAAATCACCTCTAAGAACCATTTGAAATCCGGGACAGACTAAAACAGGGCGATGGCCTCCCACCATGCCTCTTTAACCTTGTCCTCGAGTATGTCATCAGAAAGGTACAAGACGACAACATGGGCGGATTATCCCTAAACGCGGTCACACAAGTGCTCGCATATGCGGATGACATCGCCGTTCGGGGCGATAATCTAGAAACTGTAAGTAAAAACAGTGAAATCATCATGCAAGCGGCAGAAGAGGTGGGCCTAGAAATAAATGAAGACAAAACAAAATACATGATTTTGGCGAGAGCAGGTGGACCTCAGGGAACACATATAAACGTCAGAGGCAAGATATTCGAAAAAGTCAAAAAATGTAAATACCTGGGAACAATACTGACGGTCAGTAACGAAATGTCGAAGAAAATTGACAAACGACTGCATTCCGGCAACGCTAGTTGGCGCGCAGTCAGTAAACTGCTGAAATCCAAACTGTTATCACGTAACATAAAGCTTCGTGTCTATAGAACCATAATCATGCCGATTACTCTATACGGATGCGAAACATGGCCTCTCATAAAACGGGAAGAAAACAAATTCCGCGTATTCGAGAATTAAGTTTTAAGGAGTATCTTTGGCGGTAAATATGATGAAGAGGCAGGACAATGGAGGAAACTATACAACCACGAATTGGTAGAGCTATACCGCAAACCTACAATAGTGAGAGTAATCAGGTCGCGAAGATTAAGATGGGCCGGACACGTGGCGACGATAGGACTGTGCGTAGAATTCTTGACGGTGGATCAACGGGAAAGAGACCGACAGGACGGCCGGGGCAGATATGGGAGGACAATGTTAGGTTGGACTTCGAGGAGAGCAGATCGGATGGCCGAACGTGCAAGGAGAGTACACAGGACAGGGAACGATGGCGGAGTCGAGTCAGTGAGGTCATGAACTTCCGAGTTCCTACAGGCCAATAAATAGAATAGAATAGAATAAAAAATGTTGCGAAAATAAAAATGACGCCATTTTGTATGTTTCATCGGATTGTATGTGATGAATGAAATTCAACTTTTGTATTTGACTGTCGACTCATCCACAGTGTTCGACACTGTTCTGGTACAAAATAATTCAAGAATCTCACATTTATATAGTTGAGCAGGCAGGATACTAACTGCAAACGGGTTACTGGATTTGTATTTTGTGAGGGTATTATCTTTAAATGAAGTCTCCAAACAATTTGACTAAATCGGAGTCTTGTAAATATATCTAAGTAAAATGAAATGGAGCTAGCACTAGACTAGTTTTCCTACAAGTTTGCCAACGGCATTGTTCCCATATTGATGGCATTAACGCAATAAATTCCCAGAATTCGCTGATGGTCACATCCTACCAAGATCGCCATATAGAATGGGAACTACCCTTCTACCTTAATTGTTAGATCCCTGTACTATGTCAGTTACTAATTTCTCGGTAAAAAATAATTTGAAGCGGCATTCGTCAGGCCAAACTTAAATAAACATCGTTATCGCTCGATTTACCGCATATATTCGAGAGGCCTGAAATACACTACTCGAGCTGTCTCATCCCATCCAGTGCAGGCTCGCACTGTGCTCTGACATTTAAGGGTACTTCAAAATCAACTCTTGTGCGAGCGTTAGCGTAAAACAAAAAGAAAAAAAAGTGGTGCCTGAGAAGCACGTCTTGAGTGCAAAAGGCGAATGTATTTATATACTGTACAATCCGGAGTTAAAAATGCGGACTCGTTACGCTGATGTAGAAAAGTAATGACATCACGCTTTGAAGTTTCCCAATAGAACGCAAAAAATAAAACTACATTTTTCTTATTTTTTCTCAAAAATGTTTGTCCCTAATTGTCCTTCCCAATGTTTTGTCATTGAAATGTTTTTTGAATCTCTAATCCTTAACATATCTCTGTACCATGTGTTAGTCCTTGTTGGTTAACAGAAGTTATTTATCAGTTACGAACTGACCACCAAACAGAAATTCAACACTTTAGGTATGCGTTAAAAATATATCGTTATCAACGGCTTAAAATCCGGCCCCAAAAAAAAAAAAAAAACAGGCACAGATCAATGCATAACAATAGGACAAATAATTTCTCAATTAAAATTACCCGTGGCCATGTCGCAAGGGTAATGAACAGCGAAGATAATTTGATCTCGGAAGCTTTCTATCCCAATGACTTTCATATACCTCAAGAGCAGTCTCCAGAATGGTTTCATTCCGCCTGAAGCATTTCCATTCTTTCATAAAAAAGGCGTTATTCAAGACATATGTGGAGTTCCCGTTGGCGGGTTCTAATGTGGTCACCACCGAATACAAAATAAAAGTTATTCACTCAGCTATTTTTATATTCATCTTCATTGTGGTTACCAATGCAATCAGAAACTTTGTTTGAGAAAATATATTCACAAATTACATGCACAAGGTTAATCAAATATTTTACATTGAATCATTTCATGAACGATTTTCCACGTAACGAAACGAAAAACCAACACCACTTGTAAGGGAAAAAAGTCAATTGATTCGCACCCAGAGAACAACAACAAAAACCGACACTATTGTAATTTTAGAGAGATACTAAATGACCTGTTTCTTTATAAAAAAAAGCGTGCACAAGAAGGAATTTGTGGTATGCTTAAGCATCAAAACACAATCTGAGCGAAAGAACTTGACAATAAGGAAAGAAGGTATCTCTGTACTTTCGGTATTGAGAATGTCTGAATAATATATCAGGGGGAACATCATGCAGATATTATGATATATAACCGAACTCTAAGAGGTTCGTTATCGTATAATCGGGCTCGCTCTCCAGGGTCTGCCCACGCTCGACTGGTAACGGCGTTTTGTAACATCAGGGGTATCGGTTTCACCAATGCGAATGTAAACGCCGTCGACCAATATTTGCAAACAACGAAAACTGATATCCTTGCCCCAACTGAGACCCAGGTCGATTCATCGACTGATTCGACATATCTTCGTTGCTCACGATACGATTTACATTCGAGATTCCGTTTTAAGAGCGGAGTCTGCGTCTTCTCGCGGTCCGATGTGGCTTGTTAGAGAATGGAGGCGTTGAAACCCAATAACTATGCGGGTTGTGATTTCGCCCGCGCACTGTTCAACGCATTCTGCGTGAATTGGATTGTAGGAAGGCAACCACTGGTTCTTGGCCAGACTCTTTCGCTTATCTTATGCACGGAGGACCTTTCCTGTCTGCTGGAAAATCGAGTTCAGCCAATCCCAAAGACGGGAAAAAAGTGTCTCCCACAAAATTACCGTCCAATAGCATTACTGTCTATATTGTCTAAGAGGATGGAAAAACGTCATCAATGCAGAGTTAATTAAGTATTTGGAGTGTAACGGACTTCTGAATGATCGTCAATACGGATTCCGTGGCAGGCACTTATAACCGATATATGGACATCTGCGATTACCATTGAACCGCGAAGAAACCTTACAACGACTGAGTGATCAATAAACTCCTGCGGTGCCCGACTGGTTCGCGCTCCTTCTGGTCAATGGCAAAAGCTGTCAGCGGCAACTTCGCATCCTCCTCTTTTCCTCCGTTGGCGACAGACAGCGGGACGTTAGTCACGAATAAAAGGGATAAAGCTAATGTGAATTTATTTTTCACGAATTGAAACCTCGATCCCGGTCTTTTAGAGCCACCTGTAATCACGCCGGTACGGTCTTCCATGCGGGATGTGAGATTTCGTCCGCGCACTATTCAACGCATTCTACGTGAACTGGATTGTAGGAAGACAACCGGCCCGGACGGAACACCAGCAATAGTCCTTAAAAACTGTGCTCCAGAACTATCACCGGTTTTTGGCAGACTCTTCCGTTTATCTTATGAACGGAGGACCTTTCCTGCCTGCTCGAAAATCGCTCGAGTTCATCCAATCCCAAAGACGGGGAAGAGGTGTCTCCCACAAATTTACCGGCCGAAAGCATTATTGTCTATGTTGTGTAAGGTGATGGGAAAAGTCATCAATACAGATATTGTCTATGTTGTGTAAGGTGATGGAAAAAGTCATCAATACAGAGTTAATTAAGTATTTGGAGTGCAACGGGCTTCTGAATGATCGTCAATACGGATTCCGTGGCAGGCGGTCCACGGGAGACCTTTTGACACTTATAACTGATATATGGACATCTGCGATTGAGGCGCATGGTAAGTCAAGGGCGGTCGCTTTGGATATCTCTAAGGCCTTTGACCGCGTCTGGAATGGGGCATTGTTGAGCAAACTTCGTTCATATGGATTTTCCCAGCAGCTTTGGGACTGGACGAAGAGCTTCCTCGAGAATGGATCGATCCGGGTTGTGGAGGGCGAGTGTTCGGATCTGTATCCTATTAATTCGGGGGTGCATAAGGGCTCTATTTTGGCTCCAACCTTGTTTTCTTGCTTCACATAAATGATTTGTTGGAGACAACGGATAACAAAGTGTTCAGTTTTGCGGATGATAGTATGCTTGTTTCCACCTTTTCGAGTGTTCGGCCGATTGGTACATCTACGTCGCATCAAGTGAGATGTAGACAGATTGACTCTCTGAATCAGGATCTAGATAGGGTCCTGCAGTGGGGAAGGGCCAATCTCGTCGACTTCAATGCAGCGAAGACACAATATACAACATTCACAACGAAAAGTGGACCATTGGCCCCACAGCTGATGATGCATGGCCGGGCCCTCCAATCTGGGGAAAGCTTGAAATTGCTCGGCGTCACGGTCTGTGGGAATGTATCGTGGTATAAACACGTATCGAGCAGCGCCAGGTCAGCCTCAGGAAAACTGAGCTATCTTTTTAGAGCCAAGAAATATTTTACTCCGGCCCAATTTCTTCTTCTGATAAATCCCAAATTAGGCCCGTGCTCGAATATTGCTCTCATGTTTGGAGCTCTGCTCCTAAACATAGCCTCGATCTACTTGAGAGTATACAGAGACGAGCAATCCGCCTGAACGGGGACTCGGCGCTGGCCGGGACTACAGTCGCTATCACATCGAAGGTGCGTAGCCGACCTCTGTCTGTTTTACAGATATTATCACGGGTACTGTTCTTCGAAGATTCGTGGTATTGTTCCACGCAATTCGGCTTATATGCTCTTCATGAGACAATCCGACACTTCGCACCACCTTGCGGTTCATCTCCCGACGACGCTACTATATCTGCATCAAAACTCGATCCGTTACAGGGCGGGGAAGCTGTGGAACTCCCTTCCCACGCGAGTGTTCCCGGAGCGCTAAAACTTGCAACTGTTCAAAACGAACTGCAACAGTTATTTGGTGGCATCACAGGGAGCGCTATGAGTTCGCCTCTCCCGAGAGAAGAAGAGGAACAAAAAAAAATAGACAGAATATGTTGCGCCAATGTGCTAACGAAGAAATTCTCACACATAGCCCTGGGTTCCCAATGGGTTCCATAGCTCGTGAAATTATGGAGCATGGGTAGCCCAGTTTTGGATGAGCCTGATTGACATCGGTCTGTTGTTGTTTTCTCTTTCGTTCACACTTTAGTCATGAAAGTTCGGAATCTAAGGAAAAAGTATGGCTTCGGTCAGAATGAGCTCTGTAAAATTATTGCATAATAAATTGAAATTTACAGGCGCAGTGATTTCCAGTCACCATACTTGTCATGTATCATGCTTTTCGGGGTGGTAGAGACGAAAGAATACTACATGACCATGATATCGTGATATCGCCCATTCGACTATGTTTCAGACCCATTCTAACTTCTTTTATAGTATTGAAAAACACGTCAACCCTTAGGAGATGTCTTGTGCGTTTTACTTTTTTTTTTATTTATTTAATTTGTTCATGCTAATTACTGCTCCTCGATAGTATAGTGGTTAGTATACCCGCCAGTCACGCGGGAGACCGGGGTTCGATTCCCCGTCGAGGAGCGTCTGGTGCAAGACTTAATGACCTTGCCCGGAAAAACAAATCATTATGGAAAAATTTAGCAAGCCTCAGGACTTGCTAAATAAGGCCAAGACCGGTACCCGGTTGTAATGCCGATGATGATGATGATGATGATGATGATGATGCTTAATCAACACACGAAGTTCACTTTTTCCATGCCGCATTTTGTAATGTCGTACCCACTCAAGAGAGGTGACAATAACGGTATTGTGGTACTAAAGTGGAGGGACGTTCGCGATGTTAGGATGTTATCAACAAAACATCCACCTATCATGACATCAACCACGGATTCGACTCATCGCGGAGGTTCTCCTCAACAGAAACCTTTGGCGGTACTTGCTTATAATATAATAGTATAATATAATATAATATAATATATATTTTTAGTATTTTTATATTGTATATCCTATATTTATATTTCAGTACTGATTCCATTAAATTCGTTTTAAAAATTAACCTGAAAGTTGTATTAACTTGAATAAGAAGAGCGTCACCCATATTCGGGTGACGGGGCCCCCACGGAAGCATACCCTCACCCACATGTGGGTGACGTGGCGACGAACGTGTTAAATGAACCAAAAATACTTTTTGTGTGCGTTTTTGGTATAAAAAAAAATTGGAATTTTTTTGAAATAAAATTTTTATGGGTTGGCATGCGAATAAAATAATTATAATTCCTTTCAATCTATATGTAATCGTCGCAGGCTATATCTCTTAAATTATTCACTGCTTCACCTAGTCCCAAAACTGCTATCGAACATACTAAAATCGTTTCAATGTGAAAAATGCACAATGTGGGCGGATAGAGGAAAAATGTATCTTAATGAACAGTTCATGTTAACATAAGGAGAAGACTTGATTTCCAACTCTTGAAAACCTGCATAAGAATGGTTTGTGTGTCTTCAAATGTGCATCGCCATTGCATCACCTTAATCTAGCCGGATTCGAGATCGGTGCCATTGGAAGAGAAGACTGATGGAAATTAATACTGAGTCCCATTTGTAAAGCCGAATACGTAAGTAAGTAAAAACCGGTTAGATATTTTAATTGTATTACCCCATACCACCTATTTCAGTAAAGCACACATCACATGCGTTTTAGTATATTACTTTTCTAGTTTCAATATATTCTTAGATTTATTTAATTGAATTGGAAGAGTAGCGTGTATCCTTCAAACTGAATAAATTAAATTCGGGTTTTGACCCATCGTATTTACTCTCTCCACGGGCGGTGCGCGCGAGTACTGATATCAAGCAATTTGGATTATGTAAACTCTACAGTAATGGACAAGCCCACCATTGTAAAAACTGGTTTGAAATACTATCTTGCTCTATAAATCTTGAGCTTTCACAACCGATTTACATATATCCGAGGAGCGCGTTCTACAAATGTCCTATTTAGGCTCTAAATGCGAACGGAAGCGCAATATTTTAGTGAAAAAGAAAAATGTTGTCTAATAATATGCACATAAAAAAATATATTTAAATTGAAGGAGAATGTCAAATTTCTGTTTAGGTGATGGGCTTAGTACATGGGCCGGCTAGAATGTAGAATATATAAAAACGGTCTACATTCTGTAAAGCATCTAATTATTGTTTTTACAATTGGAATATGATAACAAGAGAAACAATCTTATGTAACAAGTCCGCCAAAAACAGGCAGACTATATCGACAACATCTCTGGGGCGTCAAATGCTGAACAAGAAACTTCCACCTAGATCGATTGCGCGGAATAAAAACTGGGCAACTGCATAATAATTCACTCAAAGAAAAAGGAATTAGTCCTGCGAAGAAAGTAATAAATCATACATTTGAAGTAGTACAATCCTTTGCCTTCTTGAAGTTAATAACAAGAAAGAGTAGTACTGTAGGATCAGAAATACGCACAGGTAATATAGAATAGATAATCGCTAAAAGCCAGCCAGCCAGGCTCTTGGACATCGGACCACCTCTAACATCCAAACAGCTGCTATATAAGGTTTCTATTGTACAAATAGCCAGATATGAATTTGAACCCTATGGGTGAAAAAGGTTCCGATGGTCTTTGAGAGACAAAAAATCAAGACTATAATGGAGGAATGACTTGTCTCCAAATTTGGTTTTCCGCTGCTTTTTTTCTGGTCATGTACCAGCTTGAATTTGCCCGTAATCTTCACGTAAAGTTCTTCCAGGCTGGTATTCTAGTTTGAGACCTCAAAATATCTGAACATCATACAAATCGTTAAGACACATCAGACGAAAATATTGGCAAAATAAAAATACAAAATATCAATGTCTTATTATCAAAGTAGATTTCTGGCTCGGACATATAACAAATTCACAAAATACTAGTTCATACTCACATTCAAGGGAAAACGAAAGTAGTCGTTACTCAAAAACACTCACAGCCAAATTCAAATTCTACTGAAGAGAAAATCGGCGCCATTGCAGAACCATTAAAAATAGCAACTGGAACTAAGAACTTATTTATTATCTTCAGTTGTGTCCATCATTAAGACAGCATGGGGAGGAATCCGCATCAGTTCACGTTGAAGGCGGGCTTTAGGCACACAAATAAACATAGAGAGTCATTCTTTAGCCGAACTACACGAATGTGTGATGTTCTGCCTGGTCGTGATGTCAAGACATTCAAGACCAACATACTTCGACACCTCCTTTCCTTATCCACTTCCTCTTCATCCGCTCGCACTGCGCTCTGACATTTAAAGGTACTTCAAAATTTCGTTTTGTACGCGCGTTAGTGTAAAAAAAACGGAAGAAGAAATACGTGGACGGCTGATCAAATACAACAAGGCCTACTATGGTCTATCAAGACTCTTTAAATCCCGAAGTTTATCCGGCACATCCAAGCAATTCTATACAAGAACATGGTTTTACCAGTACTCATGTATGGATCCGAGACCTGGGCGCTCAATAGAAGGCACTTTGAACTCTTAGCCGGGTTCGAGAGGAAGGTCTTAAGGAGAATTGTTGGCCGCGTATGTGCGGGAGGACGATTCCGGAGACACTACAGCTATGCGTTGTACGCGATCTTCCTTGAAGCCTATCTGCGATGGAGGGAATGCGTAGACCAGGACGCCCAGAGCCTGGAAGGCACCTATGCTAACCATTAATAATAATGTATACATGTAGATAGCATAGTGGTTAGTATACCCGCCTGCACGCGGAGACCGGGGTTCGATTCCCCGTCGGGGAGCCTCTGGGGCAAAACTAATAACTTTGCCCGGAAAAAACAAATCATTATGGAAAATTTAACAAGCCTCAGAACTTGCTAAATAAGGCCAAGACCAATTCCCGGTTGTAGTGCCGATGATGATGATACATGTAGATGTAAACGAGGAGTCCCTCTAATATATGACCTATTTCATATATATATAAAGATGTACGCCGAAAGACATAAATAAAAATCAATGTGTAATTTAGAGAGCTCGCATAGAGCCAGTAAGTTAATTTAAGGACTGTGATTGTAGAAAAGGGTTCAACATTTACCCCTAATATTATACATGTAAAAAGAATTAGGAAAATAAATGTGGTTTAAAATCTAAAAAAAAAAAAAAAAAAAAAAAAAAAAAAAAAAAAAAAAAAAAAACGCCCAGAGCCTGGGAGTTCCAAACAGATCACATCGGTTTGAAATCTAGTCCGGTGGAGAGACTTGCTAAATAAGGCCAAGACCGGATCCCGGTGGTAGTGCCAATGATGATGATGATGAAGAGAGGAATTCATTGAGCTAATTATTCTACGACATTTGGCAGGCAAATATATTATCAAATATAGTTTTTGACATGACTAAAAGGATGTTTCAAATGCTTCAAATTTAGTACTGGTTGGGTTTTTTCCCTAGGCATCGTCTTAGCTGGCGTGCATACAAAACCAAAGCATTAAGATTAAAAAAAAATTGAGTGGCGGGAGGCCGACCTAAGCGAGACACGGTCAAATGTGTCTTTCATTTTGTCTTTGGCTTCTGGTCATCTCGCGATATCGAGAACCACCCACATCCGTGAGGATGTTGAGCTCGGTCTCAAGATATCGGTAAAATAAGAGGGGTGTTCTAAGGATAGTGTGGACAGGGTTAGTTCAAATGTTCTCTAACTACTTGGATGGAAGGATGGTGGGAAAGAAATCGTAAAAGAAAAAAAAATGGAGTGGCGAGAGAGGGGGCGTCTAAGGATAGTGTGGACAGGGTTAGTACGAATGTTTTCTAACTACTTGGATGGAGTGATGGTGGGAAAGAAATCGTACAAGATCTGTAAGTCTTGAGTGCGACATTCTCTTATTTCTATACTTGCTTTCCACCCTTTATACTGCCTGCGTCGTACTATAAAGGTATTAATAGTCCACATAGAGCGTGAATGCTATAACAAGAGTTCCTGGGAGAATCAAATACAAGGTTCGTCGTACAATTTTCGGTCCCCTTCGTGGGCATAGAGAAAGGACATTAACTGTGAAATCTACAAGTTGCAAAACAGCATCAATCCGATCAGAAACGTCGCCTAAAACGGCTGTCTCACACACCTTGGATGAATACCCAAAATCTTCGACTTCAAATCGAAGAACATCAAAACAGAGAAGGAATTTTCGTTGCTTTCAACTATAAACTGTTAGCTAAAGACACGAACAACTAGTAACACTTATTGCTTGAGATCCAGGCACACACTGCATTATAAGACCATCCACCAAGTCGTATAGTAACACTTATTGCTTGAGCTCCAAACTCACACTGCATTATAAGACCATCCACCAAGTCGTATAGTAACACCGATTGCTTGAGATCCAGGCACACACTGCATTATAAGACCATCCACCAAGTCGTATAGTAACACTTATTGCTTGAGATCCAGACTCACACTGCATTATAAGACCATCCACCAAGCCGTATATTTGAACAATCTATACCAAAAGTATCTTTTTTTTATGTGCTCCGATCCCCCTTTGATTATAATTTGACAAGCCGAAGAACACTGTTCAAACTGTAACCTTTCAGATTATAGATGGATGGAAATTCTGTCCCATTTAGACCTTAAGCACATTCCCCACTATCCGAATGCAGGATAACGATGAGTCATATTTCATTGTCTTACTTTTGAAATATTTTGGTAATCAAAGTTATCTGCGACATATTGAGAGCATACAAACCATTTCTATCCTACAAGGGATCTGCAACGGAATTGTTTCGAAAATTTGAGCCGAAAAAACACCTTCTCTTTTTGTATTCAATGAAATGCTCACCACAGGCCAGCAAAAGGAAAGCGCATACTGTACTGCAGAATAATAAAAACGAAACATAAAAACAACTGATTTATGATACGATGTTTTTCCATTTCATTTTTATGAGACATCCGGCCCACAAGGGGACAACGTCTTAAGCAAATCATTGTTTAGCACAAAAAGTGCCGACTGTAAAAACTGGCCTTGACTTTCCACTATCTGCGTTTGGTTGTGAACAGACTTCCATATGTTCCCAGATATTTCACAACCATTCAAACGGCATGAAAGGAAAGAGTATTTTTTTTCAATTTTATCGTGGAGCTAAAAAGAAAACAAAACATTTCAACAGTCAACAGCCGAGTCAAGCAAAACGAAATTGTACATGAAGTCGATTTGGGGCTCATGCCAGTGATTATATCAACAGACGTTGCTTCAGTCGGAATGCTTTAAATGTTCATTAACCTTTCTTAATGTTATTTCTGTGAACTGTTTACACGATTCATCAGTGTTTAACATCTATAGAATACTCATTTGTGAGATTTGTCATACTCCAAAGGCGCAACCACGAGCAATGTCAATTCGGAGACGGATGTCATCTAAGAAGATGGCGCTGACATTGAAAAATTAACCAAATAAATGAATCTATTGCCAGGCAAATAATATAAGATTAAATTGTATAAATCAACCCAAATGCCTCCACATGTGCACTACAATCAAGCAGTCACCAGACGGGATTATAAGTGCTTGAAAAAGGCAATCAATTAAATGAACCCAAAGATATGTGTTATCACACATGAGATACATTTTTGTAAAAAAAAATAATAATAAATTAATAAAAGTATTTACCTAATAAATGTGAGTCTTATTACGTGCACAAATGGAAAAGTGGTGCTGATATACATGGGTTTTGAATGCGTACAAATTGTAGTGACGGAAACGTATTGGGAGGATAAATTAGTTCGATCTGCTTTTGAAAATGCCTCTGGCTGTTATGATTGTTTTATAGTGACAGTTGATTTCCGTGGTTTTAAAGAGCTTACATGTATTTCCTCATCGTTGTAATGTCCAAGTAGTCAAGACCAATATACATCGATACCTCCTTTCCCTATCCACTTCCTGCACTGTGCTCTGAAATTTAAGGGCACTCCAAAAAGGGTGTAAACTCAACTAAACAGCGTCCTGGCTTAAAATCATAACAAACTGAAATCAATCCGAACATCCGCAACATTTTATAATTTTACAGAAGTAAGTAGTAACAATAAATTTGTAGTGACAAGTATGTCAATTGAACCTACGAATACGGATCGCGGTACCGAGAATGATTGGAAGATATCTTCCAACCAGGTCCTCAGGGATGTCAATGCGAAAATTGGAAAGGAAGATATCTTCCAACCAACTATAGGTAAAGAATGCATACACGACGTCTCAAATGTTAATGGAATTCAAATTATTACGTTCGCAGGATCAAAAGACCTGGTAGAGAAAAGAACGATGTTCAAGCACAAGAAAATTCATAAAGCCACATGGATATCACCCCACGGCGTAACGCGTAACCAAATAGACCAGTTCCTCATAGACAAAAGACACCACTTGCATATGCTAGACGTAAGGTCATATGGAAGAGCAGATTGCGACTCCGATCACCTTCTAGTGATGGGCAAAATCAGGAGTCGGCTCGCAGCAAACCAACATGGGTAGTCACACAAGATGAGCAAAAAGTTCGACATTGATAAACTAAAAGACCTGTGTAAAACGGCTGCATATCAAGACGAACTTGATAGATTTAGCATCCTAGAGAATGGGAGTAGTGAGGAAGAGGAAACCAATAATCTGGGCACTAAATGGGCATCGATCAGAGACACAATCAAACAAACAGCCCAAAAGGTATTAGGATTTAAGAAAACAATTAAGTCCAAGCCTTAGTTTGACGATGGGTGCAGGGCGAAGATAGAAGACCGTAAACGACTTAGAGTGATCCACTTAGAAAGATTTGATGAAGTCAACGAAGAAAGATACGCGACAATTCGGCAAGAGGCAATGAGACTCTTCAAACGCAAAAAACGCCAATGGGAGAAGACTCGGGTCGAAAAAATCCTAGAAAATTCCAGAGCAGAGAACATCAGAGGTCTGTATGCCGGCATAAATTCAATTATAAATGGGTACCAAGGGAGAGCCAAAATAATTCGAGCCAAAAACGGATGTCTGGTCACAGAAACAAACAATTTCGTGTCAAGATGAAAGCAGTACTTTGAAAACCTGTTCAATGTGCGCACCCATCAACCACAAATAAACGCACCAGACGTACATACAGCCGAACCTCAGATCCTAGAGCCCTTTCTCAACGAAGTTGTAGACGCAATAAATCGATTGAAAAATAACAAGGCTCCCGGAGTCGACTGCATACCGGCAGAGCTTGTGAAGCATGGAAGGGAGGCAACCGCTCGAAAGATCCACCATCTCATCAAAACAATATGAGATAAGGAAATCACTCCGGTAGAATGGAAAACCCCAATAGTCGTCCCCATTTTCAAGAAAGGTGACAGATGTGACTGCGAACACTATAGAGGAATATCATTGCTCCCAACCACATACAAAATATTAACAAATGTCATACTGGCTAGAATTACACCGTACGCAGAAAAAATACTAGAAGACGACCAATGCGGATTCCGTAGGAACCGGTCAACAAGCGACCAAATGTTCACAATAAGGCAACTACTGGAAAAGAAGTGGGAATGCGGAGAGACGGGTCGTTGACTTCAAAAAAGCCTACGACTCAGCCGCAAGGCAAAGACTCTACCGTATTGTGGTTGAGCTGGGAATCCCGAAAAAAAAGATGCCGCCCTCATTCAAATTTGTATGAACGAAAACAAAGGGCAAGTTAGAATAGAAAACCACCTCTCAGAACCATTTCAAATCCGAGAAGGACTAAAACAGGGGATGGCCTCTCACCATGTGTCTTTAAACTTGTCCTCGAGTATATCATCAGAAAGGTACAAGACGATAACATGGCCGGATCATCCCTGAACGCGGTCACACAAGTGCTCGCATATGCGGATGACATCGCCGTTCGGGGCGATAATCTAGAAACTGTAAGTAAATACAGTGAAATCATCATGCAAGCGGCAGAAGAGGTGGGCCTAGAAATAAATGAAGACAAAACGAAATACATGATTATGGCGAGAACAGTTGGAACTCATGGAACACATATAAACGTCATCATCATCATCGGCACTACAAGCAGGAACCGGTCTTGGCCTTATTTAGCAAGTTCTGAGGCTTGTTAAATTTTCCATGATTTGTTTTTCCCGGGTCATTAGTCTTGCGCCAGAGGTTCCCCGGCGGGGAATCGAACGCCGGTCTTCCGCGTGACAGACGGGTATACTAACCACTATACTATCGAGGAGCCACATATAAACGTCAGGGGCAAGATATTTGAAAAAGTTAAAGAATTTAAATATCTGGGAACAATACTGACGACCAGTAACGCAATGTCGAAGGAAATTAACAAAAGGCTCTATCCTGAACATCTGCATGAAATATCATGTCGGTAAGTAAGCCGAACAGCTAAATGCAATTAGCACCTAAATCCCTCGCATGATCTAATGAATGCTAAGGTACACTTGCGCAAACAAACGATTCGTTGCGCCGCTGATTAGCAGCCATAGAGCTGTGGCGACTCTAACAGATACACACACAATTCACAAGCAAAATAGTGAAGAGCACCGAACGAAAAATCGAATAAGAAAATACATCAAAGCCGTATACCATAGCGATAACAAAAATAATGCACATCAGTGGAGTATAGTCGAGTTTTAAAATCAAACTCTAAACACGGTCAGTAGACTGATGGGTAACGCTTAGGTTGAATTTTTTTTCGTGATTCAAAATGTCATAGCGTCAGTTCGAATCACACGATCTTCTTCACTATTATTTCAAACGCTATAGAGCCATAAACTCTAAATACTATCCCAGATAGATGTTTATGAGTGAAAGGCAAACAAAAGCATTACATTCGATGGTTCCTATCCCATCCGAATTGCATGGGGCCCTTTTTCTTCATGCCAGATGTGTTGGATAAACAAAACCAGCGAAATATCGGAGAATAAGCGGCGGCATCCGATCCGTAAATAAAAGCGAAAAAGATAACGACCACCAGCAACGAATGTAATGATAAAGATCACGAGGAAGATTTCCCCTTTTTCAGATCCGACGGGAAATTCCGCTTTTTGAGATGCAAAGGGATATTATATGCTGCTAACAGATACGATGGGAAAATCTGTTAGCAGACAGGATGAAAGATTTTCTTTTGCAGAGGCGAGGAAGTACTTAGAATGGGATATTTTTTGGATAGGGACAATTAGTCTATATCGAGGAGTCTGGTGGAAAGAGCCGCACCGGAAGGTCTATATTAAAAAGTCTTTATCGAACAGTTGATCATAAGGAGTCTACTTCGAGATAGGACAATTAGAGAAACACGAGAAGGAGGTCGGCCTGCGGTTTCACCAAAAATTAAATTGTATCGTGTGTTGAAAGAACTATCTGTTGTGTTTAAAATTCGTTTAAGTGTTTTCAAAATTAAATTGTATAATGTGTGTTAAGGAATTATCTGTTACATGTAAACTCATTTAAGTGATCACCGCAATTGAAAGGAACAGTGTACTAGCGTAACGTTGCTACTTTTAAATATTCAATAAATAAAAGGAAATTTAATAAACGCTTCCCACAAACAATTTGCCTGAGTTCATTCGTGTGCTGAATTTATTTTCGTGTGTAGTTGGAGAACAGTGTTCGGCGGAACACTTCGTCGTAAAGACACAGTGACATTCGAACCACACCAACATCCGCCAAAAAGTCATAACAAACCAAATTCAATTCGTACATTCGCAATGTCTAATAATTTTACAGAAATAGGTAGTAAAAGAATAAATTTGTAGTGACAAACATATCAATTGAACCCACGAATCACGAAACCTAGTACATCAGCAAATACTTTCCTTATTTACCATATATAAAGTAAACATTACAATATCACAACACAGCTGTAATTTTTCTTAATTTACCTCAAGAATGCACTAAAATAAATCGAACATCACATCAAATTACTTCTATCTCTCAAAAAATGTTTTAAATAAAAGTTGAAGAATCTGTATGGAAGAGAATAATAATAAAACATGTGCTTACCTATGAATCGGCGAAGCTCCTGCTGGTATCCTTTGTTGATACGCTGACATACCTCCTTGTTGCGAAGAGGACGCTCCGCCTTGTTGATTTTGTGGCTGTGAAGATGGCCCGTTATCACTATTACCACCACCACTTCTTTGGCCGGGTGGCTGCGGACCACCAACCTGCACTGAAGACCGAATGGCTGCTTCCATTTCATGCCGAAAATATAATCATTTTATGGAGATACGGCAATGATAACATATTACTCTATTTTATGTATTAAAATATTTTTTTTCTTCACTTTTTTAGTTTTATATTAAATTATTTTTTTTTTCTTTTCTTTTGTTACACACCACAACACTCACACTGTTTCTTAGCTTATGCTTTTCATGGATTATATCAAACACTCTTACTCTACTTCGAAATAATCTCTATGCACAACTTCGCACTGATTTAATTTACATATGGGATCGATTTTGTAAAATGATGTATTATAAAATTATTTCTTTTTGTATGTAAGACAATATACACATTATTATTATTTTATTATTATTTTTATTATAAAAACTTCTCATACTTCTCCGAAATGATATTTCTTTAAATTAATATTAAAATTTTATATTTTACCAAATGATGCAGCAAATTTATTTGCTTATTATTATTAACAGACTTATTATAAATATTATTTACAGATTTTTTTATAGCTTTAGGTATACGAGTGCTTTCTTCACGCCGTGATAATATGACTTATCTTATTATATTTATTTTCATCATTTTTATTATTTGCGGGGTTAAGATAAGAAAAATTAAAATTAAAATAGTGGGGAACGCAAGTTAAACGCCAACAAATTTTTACATCCTGCAAAATAAAAAATAAAAAAATGTTAATTGAGTAAAATGTAATTTAAATTTCTTGTATCTGATATATAGTGTGTTTTCTGATATAAACATTTTAGTTGCGCGGTTTGTCTGTGTACTGTGTGTAATAAAAGTTCTAAAATACAGCAAAAGGAAAAAATATTCTGAACCATTTTGTGTTCATTTTCTCTTCTATCACTTCCATCACATATCTATTAATTTGACACTGTGATGAAATGAGATTTGTCAAAAACGTTCATATGTTATACGAGTGGTTGAAGTCAGTACTTCAGTATAATAAACAATATTCAACTTGTTGCTCATGTTCAGGATTCTAATATTAATATTTGCGAGAGGCTGATAACATATTATTAGGAAGTAAGCCTCGATAAGGTCATAATTCGCTTCTATTCGCCGTAGCAGGCTTCAATGGAATCACACAGGTGTGTCTGAAATAACAAAAGAGAAAAATGTATATTAGTTACTTAATTTAATAACCGTATAACTATGCTACATGGCAACATGCAGTGAGTTTCATTTTATCAGTTAAGATAGATATTATATTAGTAAGTTAAATTGAAACACACCTCAAACTCTAGCGTGAAGGTAGCAACAAATATGTGAATATTAAAGGCGTAATAACGAGGCACTTCACAGTTAACAATCTGCGCCCAATTTGATGTAAAAATTCCGCCTGATGAAGACGTAGAAGAATGTACAACCTCCTTATATTTAGTTTTTCGGTTATTTTTTTGTCGCATTCCTTATATTATTAACTTTCTGTGCTAATCATATAGAAACTTATTGAAGAGCAGACAACACTTTCTCTTTCACTATCCAAAGCATGAATTTAATATGCTTGTGGTTGCCTAACATCCCCGGGAAAGTGGGTGATCATGGTTATCGCCAGACAACTAGAAACCAGATCATTCAAGGTCTTAAAATGGCGAGTACATTTTGAAAGACAAGAAAGATTGTCTGCAGTTGGTAAAGAATGCAGTGATGTGAAAAATTATAGACTCAAACGCAAATTTCCAGTTTTCTTGGAATGAGTAATGAACTTTTATGAGTACTTTTATAACAAAATATAGTCAACCGACACCAACTCGGGGAAAAGCCTTTAATGCCTTAGTTGCTTTTTTATCAGTAGTGTTAATTAATTTTCTGAAAAACCTCAAATTTTGACTGTGAAAAAGTATAAACTCGGACCTTTTTTTCGATGTCAGACTTAGTTGTAACGCATAGCTTGGTATAACAAAAGTTCTTAAACAACAGTGCAAACATTCTGGACTGATAATAAACAAATGTTTGTTTTACGCAGTGAATTTTTTTAAAGTTCTGAATATGCCACGTGGGAAATAATTAACGGATATTAAAAAACAAAGATTAGTCGATTTACAGAATAGTGGAACGACGCAAAGACAAATTGCCAATGAATTAAATCTCAAGATGTAGTAAAGAATGTTCTAAAAGCAGTTATTGAAAATTACGGAAAAAATAAGCGATCTGGGAAACCAACTAAATTTTCGTCTAGGGTAAAACCAGCCACATTCTACGTGAAATGTCCAAAGCAGGAACTTCTTCATCCGACGTTTTAATTTGGACTGCGATGCTAGTCTCATTAGAAAATGGGCAATAGCCTCAAGCAACTTGATGTATCGACATTGCTTGTGCAAACCACAACACAAACAGCGACATAGGGAAGCACGCATTGAATTCGCTCAAACACACATCCAATACACTGAAATGTGGTTTCATTCATCTTCGGTGATGAGAAAAAAATTAATTTGGACGACCCCGAGAGCTCAAGTACTACTCGCATGATCTCAGGAAAGAAAGGAAAATCATGTCACGCAGGCCTTTAGGAGGAGAAGGAGGAGTTATGGTGTGGGCAGCTTTCATTAGAAATGTGAAAACTATCGGGTTTTCCAATAGGGACTTCACAACTTCGAATTTAATTTGTGAACGCACCTTTTCACTAATCACCGAACTGTCACCGTCAATTTATTCAGTAAACTCAACATTTTCATCATGGTTAAGTACACGAACGAACAACGTCTGCAAATTATAAAAGTTTACTACCGAAAAAACTCACCAACTCCCTATCGAAAAACCCTAGATTTATACATACCGAAATTTGGAGTCGGTAAGCGCAACTTTAAGAGCGTTAACTCCAATTTTCGGTTGTAATTCTCGCCCTAGTAGACAAGCAATAACAAGTTTAGTGCAAACATTTGAGTCTACATACTCGTTGTGTGATGTTGCCGTGGCAATCAGACAACGATTTGGTGGCAGTGTCGAAAATATCGCTGCCGTTCAGGCGTCCGTAGCAAACGATCCAAATCAGTCAATTTCACGGCGTTCTCAAGAATTGGGCATCGCCCAGACCATTTTATGGCGAATTTTGCGTAAGGATCTTGGTTTACACCCATATATGATCAAGCTGACTCAAGAATTGAAGCCGATTGCCCATTTGAAGCGACGTACGTTCTCCGATTGGGCTCTGGAAAAGATGCGCCAAGATGATGAATTTCATCGCAAAATCATCTTCAGTGACGAAGCTCATTTTTAGCTCAATGGGTTCGTCAATAAGCAAAACATGCCTTATTGGTCGGCTGAAAATCCATATGTGCTTCATGAATCACCACTTCATCCACAAAAAATAACTGCTTGGTGTGGTTTGCATGCCGGCGGCGTTATTGGGCCATATTTTTTCGCCGACGATAACGATCGTTATGTTACTGTGAATGGCCATCGTTATCGCGTCATGATCACCGATTATTTTTGGCCCGAATTGGAAGATATGGACTTGGGCGACATGTGGTTTCAACAGGACGGTGCCACAAGCCACACACCACACGATATAATCGATTTATTGAAGAGTAAGTTTAATGAGCGTGTTATCTCAAGAAATTGGCGTCGGTTGGCCGCCTCGTTCGTTGCGATTTAACGCCTCTAGACTATTTTCTTTGGCGCTACGTCAAGTCATTGGTCTTTGCCAACAAGCCGACGACGTTGGAAGAGCTCAGAGCCAATATTGAACGGGAAATAGCGGCCGTTTCGGCCGAAATGTGTGGCCGAGTCATCGAAAATTGGGTCCAACGAATCGACCGCTGCAAACGTGCCCCCGGTGGCATTATGAACGAAGACGACCCTACCATTTAAGGCTGTCAAAAACGACCCTACGTTGGAAGGGTTGAAAATCTGAAAAAATTTGTCTCGAGTACTAAATGGAATTCCAAAAATCGATTACTGAGACTGCGTCGAAACATTTTTAATTCGATTTCAGCTCTCGAATGAGGGAAGAGGAGCCTACCCGGAAAGACCTTTGTGGCAGGATGTATGGAAGGAGACAGCGCGGCAGACCTTGTCTGCGATGCAGGGATGGCGTAAACCAGGACGCCCAGTGGCTGGGAGTGCCAAACTGGATGACATCGGCTCGAAATCGGGACCGGTGGAGAGATTTGTTAAATAAGGCCAAGACCGGATCCCGGTGGTGGTGGTAGTGCCAATGATGATGATGATGAAGAGAGGAATTCATTAAGCTAATTATTCTGCGATATTTGGCAGGCAAATATACTATTAAATATAGTTTTTGACATGACTAAAACGATGTTTCAAATGCTTCAAATTCAGTACTAGTTTGGTTTTTTTTTCTCTAGGCATCGTCTTAGCTGGCGTGCATACAAAACCAAAGCATTTAAGTATAAAAACAATGGAGTCACGAGAGGCTGACTTAAGCGAGACACCGACAAATGTCTCTTTCATTTTTGTCTTTGGCTTCTGGTCATCTTGCGATAACCAGAATCACCCACATCCGTGAGGATGTTGGGCTCGGTCTCAAGATATCGGAAAAATAAGGGGGTTGATGTTAATGATGATGATGATGGATGTTCATTTCTGTGCCTGAAATTGACTTTCAATGTGAATCGCCGCGCATTTTCAGATTGACGGGTATCGCAGGAAAATGTCGGAAGAAGCAGACTATCTATAATATTGTAGATAAAAAAAAGTTTACTAACAAAATATAAACAAAACCATAAAACATCATGACAGTTCGATTATTGTCTGAGGATGGAAGGTGTTATCTGGCGTTGTGAATTCTGTCCTTGCTAGCAATACAATAACAAAAATCGATTACTTCAATGTTTTAAGAGAACATTTACCATGATGTTTTGTAAAATCAAGGGTCGACCAACAAGACAACGACTCAAAACATACAGTGAAACCGAAACTTTTCTATTGGACACCTTTACAACCCGATCACACTCCGCAATTGCCAGACTTTAACTCCATCGAACATCGTGGGAAATATGAATCCCAATAAGCAGACCCGAAAACGGAATGTAACAAGCAGAGTCATTAAAAATAAGTTTTGTGGAAGAACAGAAAAGTATCTGTGTTAAATTGACAAATGAAAGAAGCTGGTTGCCTCAACGCCATATTGACTAGTTCTTGTTTTAGAAGCGGGAGAAAACAGACAAAGTACTAGTTGCGGCGATTTGCTTGATTTTTAATGTATTGTGACGAATATGACAATCAGTACTAGAATATTCTACAAAGTCCGAAACTAAGTAATAGAATATTCTAGTAAGTACTGGAAAACTGGAGACTACGAGCAGTAGAAAATTCGAGGCTATGGAACGGACGGACATGAAACGCCGTATCAGAATGAGGAAAACCGGTATAAATACGTCGCACGCAGATCAGGAAGAAGTAAGAAGTGAGAAGTAAGCAGAGTAAGCAAGCGATATGTAAGGAAGCGATAAGCCAAGAAATCGTTAAGTGTACGGTAAAAGTAACGGTTGTTATTAACGGACTAATAAGGTGTTACATTAATTCAAAATCGATTTAACGGCTCTTATTTATTAAAAATAATTAATCCAGCGAACCCTAGGCTCGCTACAGTATTTTTTGGCGCCTTGAAAATTGGGATCTTTTTTTCTTTCTTTTTTTTATTATTTTATTTATTGTTTTTTTTATTGCAAAGTCTTTCGTTAAGTTCCATTTGTCAGCTCATCGGAAATAAATCAGCTTCAAAAATTAGATACTTATTTTCCATTTAGTAAGATTTGTAGTTAAAAACGCTGATTGCAGGGGACAAGTTCTATTTACTCTCGCTGATTTTTTTTTTGTTACACTCGGTCTACTTCTGTTTTCACTGCTTTCAGTTATAGTCGAATCTTGTTTACCCCACATTACATTTAGCCCTCACTATATAACAACTGGTTGCCACCACGTTTTGTAAGGGGACTACATGTTTTATTGTTTTCCTACTCGGACGTGAATCAGTACTACGTTATTCTACGGAAATTGTCTATATTCAAAATCTAAGCAATATTTCACAGCCTAGCCTGCAGATCCGATAATTAAATCGTCTTTGTAATATCGAAGGGATAATAACGTTGCGTCGATTTTATTCAACAATTTCAATCGCTTCCTATTAGACCCAGTGTGAATACATTCATTTCCTCTGGTTTTATTAGTTGTATTAATCAAATATCGTCGTGGGCTTTCATTGATTAATTTATCGTCAGTCAAATCTTACCGTGAATTAAATTTATTAATTCAAGATTTACTGGTCGTGACCTTCGATTGAATATGTTTAGAAAACTTTGAGCCGATTATATTTGTCGACACTGAACCGACGAGTAAATTACTCACCTTTCCGTCAATTCCATTAACCTTTTATCTTTCGCTTTAACCTCAACTCCAGCTTTTCAAGTTCGACACATGCCTCCACTTCACTCAATAATTTGTTTGCATAATTACTTTCCTCGTTTGCGTGTATTAAACAATTGTAGACTTCGCCTTGTCTCTGGGTGCGATGTTATGTATATACCATATATATTAATTTATACATGTCCATTATTTCATAGTGAAAATATTCATGTATTGATCACATAACTTTAACAACGTGCTCTTCATATAAACGATCGCTGACGGTGTGGCTAAACGTGGGAGCATGGCGGCCTTAAACGGCGGCCTTAAACTTATTTCTGATTAATAAATTTCGATAGCTATAGGTTGGCTCTCTTAATAAACAGCAATCTCATTGATTTTTTGATCGCACATGAAACTCATGACAACATGAGCGACAGATTGCTAGGTGTGTCGGGCATGATGTTTTGTAGGACGATTTTGTAATTCCCAGAAAGTTGGGATTGCTACCCTTGGAGCGCCTATTTCTTGAAAATGTTTTACCGAAAAGAATGCATGTGTTGTTCTCGGTGCAGAACCAGGTTTCTCCGTGTTTTTAAGGCGAAAAGTTTAGTTAGAAAGAAGTATAGTAGTTCATTGTATGCTCAGTTTTAAGTTAATTTTAAGATAATCCCCACAAGCCCGCTAACCGCTAATCCCTTAGCCTTTAAGTTAGTTCGTAAGTATATTTTTATATTTATACCACTGGTAACTAAGCGAAATAAATGGGGGTTTTGCCCTCACTTCATTAAGTATTACAAAGTACGAATTCTCTGTCTATTCAACACATAACCCTTTAAACGTGCAACCTAAAGTCCAATATTGTCCTTGAAATTACCAGAATATCGCCTCATTTACTGACGAAATATTCAGCTCAACAAATTTACGTATGTAAACGTTCCTCTGGGGGCTATTTGAATAACGAATATCTAATAGAATCAATTGTATTTCAATCAGGAGTAAAGATATCGTTACTTTTATAAATCGTTATACATATTATTTAAATGCAGCTTGCGTCGCTTTTTGAAAAACCCTATACGCGACTAATGATTGTTGCGGAACTTGAGTTCTTAAGTACTGGTCTGGATTGCTAGATGCTTTATGGAACTTCTTGAACAACAATGGGCGGATGTGCTGAAGTAACCAGCTTCGAGGATATAAGAGTGGCCATTAGTCTATTAAGGATTCATCCACCATCGTATTTGTTTCGACAAACCGAAAAAAGTTAAAATTCGTAATTTCAAATATTTAAATTATTTACCAATTTGATTATCGATGCCATCGTTGATTCGTCTTCGAAAAGTCTTTTGCCGTTCATCTTCTGCATGATGTCCTAAGATAAGAGATTAAGTAGTCATTTGGACAGAAGACTATATCGCTGCTAGTTTCCTCCTGACCCTTAATCCTACGTGTGGTCTGAATATATGACATCGAGCGGCGCTTCTCGAATGTAAGATAATATCTTTGAACTTCAAGATTTATAAAAGTAACGATATTTTTACTCCGGATTGAGATACAATTGATTCTATTAGATATTCGTTATTCAAATAGCCCCAGGAGTAACAATTACAGACGTAAATCTGTTGAACCGAATTTTTCGTCACTAAATGAGGCGATATTCTGGTAATTTCAAGGACAATATTAAAAAATATACTAACTTAAAACTGAGGAATGGAGAACTAACGAAGGTGGAGAGACGGTGATGTAAGAGGCAGGGTGGCAGGACAGGGTAGAACGAGGACAGGCTGGAAGCTTGGACGTAAGAATGAGGACGGGTACAGGTTGTGTGGATGTAAGAGGAGAGGCAGGGTGCGGGGGGGGGGGGGGGTCAAAAAGTTGCGGATAAGAGTTTGCCCACCGTAACACTCGCGAAATGGGTTCTGTAGTGTTCCAAGAAGCCCTACCATTTTTCTCCCACATTACATTTTCCTCCCACATATACACAAATCCTACCTATAACAAAATCCATTTCATATCCCCAACATAACAGTGAATTCAATGTCAAACCAAATCGAACTAAACGCTCAAATTCTCATTTATTGAATTCAAATTCATTTGTTCAATTCAATGCATTTGTTCGATTCAATTTCCTAAAATCAAACAGTATAATGCATTATTTTCCCATGTATGCTATAAGCAATTAACACCTAAAATTTCCTACAAGATCCAAAATCGAAAAGTGCAAGTGTCCAAACAAAGGCATATCGATTCGATACACCGGCAAACAATTCTTGCAATCATAAACATTATATTTTCACATACCAGATGATCCTAAACTAACAACCAATTTCCACGGATCTTGTGGCGAGATGGCTAACATAAACAAAAACTCCAAGAAAGGATCAAACGATAAGTGGCGATGCGTCTTGACCTTCGAAAGAAGATAAAGATATTTGAGAATTAGAATTTTGAAGTGAGAAGGTGAACACCTTAAAAGAGTGACTGGAGTCACTTAGAAGAGTCAGTGAGTAGCGCGCATAAGGAAAAGACCTCCTCCAAACTTATGGATGATCAAGAAAATAAATGAATCCTTTAAAAATTATCAGTCTATCTTTTACTTTAAGGCTCAACAAAAAGTTTATTTGTCGCTACAGTGTTTTTTCAAATCGCTACAGTGTTTTTCAAATCGCGATTTGATCGTTTCCTCCCCAGCTAACAAAAGTGATTTTCATCAATAGTGTTTACGTCGCTAGTGAATCAAGATAATCGTGGGGTATTAAGAACAACAACGGTAGCCCACTCTTCCCGGAGAACCGGAAGCACGGTGGTGCACCAAAAAATATTATAGTTCATTAGAGTCGTAAGAACTGTGATGGGCGGGCGGGCAGGGAGAAGACACGAGGGTTCTGCAAATTTCGGGGTTAGTATAAAATATAATGGAGGAGAGCAGGCTTGGGCAGTTGATTGAACCTAAGAGGAGGGGGTGAATGAAGAGGATATCGGCATGACTTCTGCGCCCTTCAAATGTAATAAGGTTAATTAGGTGGATATGCCTTGTGTATGGGGGTACAAGCAGAGAATTTTCCCAATTCAATCTTCGGAGGGCAAAACGCAAGAATCTACGTTGAACGCTTTCGATCCTGTGACTGTGAGACGAGTAGTAAAGACGGCAGATCTGACTAGTATATTCGATGCCGTGTGGTTAGAAGGATTGTATATAAGTTATCAAATCTAGGTTTGCCCGAATATCTATTATACATCATTTACGATATGATAATGGATTAGGCTCTTCGATAGTATAGTGGTTAGTATAGCCGCCTGTCACGCGAAAGACCGGGGTTCGATTCCCCGTCGGGGAGCCTCTGGCGCAAGACTAATGACCATGCCCGGAACAAACAAATCATTATGGGAAATTTAACAAGCCTCAGGACTTGCTAAATAAGGCCAAGACCGGTTCCCGCGTGTAGTGCCGATGATGATGAATGGATAAGCTATCACATCGAAGGCGCGTAGCCGACCTCTGTCTGTTTTACAGATATTATCACGGCTACTGTTCTTCGGAGATTCTTGGTATTGTTCCACACAATTCGATTTATATGCGCTCCACAAGACAATCCGACGGATCGCACCCGTTTGTGGTTCATCTCCCGACGGCACGAACAACCCTGCATCAGAACTCGTTCCGTTACAGAGCGGGGAAGCTGTGGAACTCCCTTCCCACGCGAGTGTTCCCGGGGCGTTACAACCTGCAACTTTTCAAAAAGAACTGCAACAGTTATTTGATGGCATCTCGGGGCGCCCACTCGGCGCTATAGGTTCGCCTCTCCCGAGAGAAGTCTAATTAAAAAAAAAAAAAAAAAAACAATTTGTGGTAAAATGTAGGACAAAATCTCCAATAAAATTTTCCATATTAAAAAAGGAGCCGTAAAGTCTCCCATTCTCTTCAATATTTATACTAGTGACCTAGTTGGGTCTCTTAATCATGCTATTGTATATGCCAACGATATTGTGGTGTACAGATCAGAAAGAGTATCGATGCCATGAACAGACTTCTTCAAGATGACTTCAATAAAATCAAACGCTTTTGTGACGATTAGAAATTGAAAATAAACTTCCAAAAAACAGAAACTATCCTCTTCAGAACACACGTCTTTCTACAGCTTCAAGAGTTACAAGGCATAATTAGAAAAACTTTTCCATTGTAGGAAGCAATAATCTTCCACTGCAAATGAAAGCTGTTGTCAGTTTTGGCGCAAAACTAATGATCTTGCCCGGAAAAAACAAATCATTATGGCAAATTTAACAAGCCTCAGGACTTGCTAAATAAGCCCAAGACCGGCTCCCGGTTGTAGTGTCGATGATGATGATGAATACCTATACTTTGATAAGCACATAGCAGCTGACCTCTCCGCAGCTAAAAGTGCATATGCAATGACAAGAAGTCTGTTCCGAAATAGTCTCCTAGATCACAAAGTTAAAATAATGTTGTACTCAGCATTTATCAGTCCAATATTAGTGTATGGTTGCCCGGTATGATTTAACGTTTCCCCACCCAACATGGAAAAGTTTCGCAAGTTCGAGAGGCAGTGTCTGCGTTCCTGCCTCGTATTACATAGAACACCTGACTCTCAATACAGGAAATTCTATCCTAATAAGACACTGTAAATCAGGATTGAATAGGATAGACAATTTCATTATCAAAATTATTCGTGGTCACACTGCAAGGGCAATGTGCAGCGAAAATAATCTTATCTTGGGACCATACTACTCCAATAACATGTATCTGGAGAATACACTCCAAAATGAGTTTATCCCGCACTCTCTTGGATAGAAAAGGTCTTGTGGCGTTTCTAACAGAAACACACTCAATATAAACAAGCAAATAGTGAAGAACACTGAAAGAAAATCGAATAAGAAGATGCATCAGCCGTATACCAAGCAATAACATAGCAATTCCACATCAGTCGAATGTACTTGAGTTTAGAAATCGAATTCGTACACGCGGCCGTAGCCTGATGCTTCATTGGTTCGCTTCTCATCCGTTTCTGCGTCTGTTCAATTCATTTTCTTCACTATCCCATTAATTCTTCTGACAACCGGTATGCCTTGTCTAAATTTCGGAACAAAATGACCTACGAGAATGACCGACTCTATTTTTCATACCTCCACGACAAATCTGACTGTGTCTGTTATGAAGGTAAAACGAAAACCAGCGTAATGGCCTCCATTCAACAGCAAGGTCTATCCACCGACTTTCCTAGCCTTCGCAGCCTGTTCGTTAAGTTCCATAAAAATCTCGATGTGCTCCCTAATAAGGTGCTAATGATCTCTCAGCATTTCGCCAAGAGGACGGACAAAGGCTATGTATTGCGATCGGGCAACGTAGAGTTTAAAGATTTCTCTCGATCAGCGTTTCACAAAACCAAGAGCAGGGTTGGCTTTGGGGATTAAATCGGTAGAATAAAGTTAAGCTCGCTATCACGTAAAATGCCTAAGTCACGAATAGATTGTACATGTGATATCTGTTGGTTAAGTAAGAAATAGTACCGCCGCGGGGAAGTGGGGCGCTTACGGGAGATGGTGATTTAGTGACACTGCAATTGAAAACCATGGTCAAGAGCAGACTCATTATATATGTCCAAGAATTTCCACCACGTCTGACACAGAACCCTACTATGGACCTTCGCAACAAATTTGCGATTGAATGAACGACTTCTCTTAAGTTGACTGGTTCAGGCGTGTCTTCGGACCACTCCCATTAATTCTGGAGTGCCCCAAGGTTCTATAATGGTACCAACTTCGTATTAATGATTTCCTTCTATCAACAGCTGACAGAAAACTCAGTTTTGCCGATAATGGTAGTCAGCTTCTTCCTTCTCGAACGTCCGGTCAATCAACGCATCAATGCTTGACCAGTTGACATTCAATCAGATCGAGTCCTTAAATCGAGATGTCAGCAAAATCCTAGAATGAGAAATAACCAAACTTATTGTTTTCAATGCAAAGAAAGTGAGGTATATGTTATGGTCTTTATAAGGGAAAACATGTCATCAGCTTATGAAGAACGGCCAAGTCACCAAATCTAAGGCAAGTGTGAATTTGTTTGATGCCATCCACAATTGCATATTTCCACTGCGTGGGTTGAGTATCGTAAAGTCTGTTTCAAATAAGCAGAGTTAGTTATCTTTTCAGAGATGAAAGATATTTTACTTCGGCAGAGCTCCTCCCTTACAAATATCAAAGAAGTATACTCGCACTTGAATACTGTTCACATGTTTGAAGTTATACTGCTAACCACACCGGTGACCTACTCGATAGCATCCACAACGAGCAGCCCGCTCAATTAATAAGGCAGCACAAAAGTTAATGGTGTAGTCACTGTCATATCGAAGATACGTGGCAGATCTTTACCTGTTTTACATATATTACCAGGAGGACGTTTCAGATCCGTGATATCATACCAAGAAATTCGGTTTATTTGTGCCGCGCATGCAAAATGTGCAAGACATCTCTCAATGGCCTGTACACTTCTGTACCAAAATTTGTTTTGCTACTAGACGGGAGAACTGCCGAACTCACACTCAAAATGAAACTTGAATTGGTGTCTACTGGCACGGGGCTCTGATATGGCGGACTATTTGAAACCCCAAGACTCGAGGGAACAAAAATGAACAATCAATATACAAAAAACAATCTCACGAAATACCCGGTGGGCGTAGGTGTGATGAGCCGACACTACCATAAGGGAACAAATCATCAAGAAAACACCGACTCGGCAAAAAGAAGACGTAGCGAAAAACGGAAAAAGTGGGATATACGCGTCGGCACGTGGACTGTTCGAACGTTATATAAACCAGGCGCGATACAGACGGTCGTAGAAAACGCGAAACAATATAAAGTAGATATTGTCGCGCTTCAGGAAGTCCGACTCCCACGTCAAGTTTTCGAAACCAACGGGTTTACACTGGTGGGTGGAGGTACCCACACGCATAACCTCGGAACCGGTTTCATCATGAGCAAGAAGATTACGCCCCATGTAAAAGATGTAAAATTTATTAATGACCGAATGACGGTGCTTAAATTACAGGGCCCATGGTACAATTCTGTACTTATAACGTACACGCCCCAACAAAATCTACGGATGAAGCACCGAAGGATACCTTCTACGAGACCCTAGAGGAAGTTTTCGATGGGATCTCATCATTCGATGTTAAAATCCTCCTCGAGGACCTCAATGCGACAATTGGAAAGGAAGATATCTTCCAACCAACAATAGGTAAAGAAAGCCTACACGACGTTTCAAATGATAATGGAATTCGAATTGTCACTTTCGCAGCCTTAAAAGACCTGGTAGTGAAAAGAACGATGTTCAAGCACAAGCAAATCCATAAAGCCACATGGATATCATCCGACGGCGTAACGCGTAATCAAATAGACTACTTCCTCATAGACAAAAGACACCACTCGAATATCCTTGACGCAAGATCATATAGAGGAGCAGAGTGCGACTCCGATCATCTTCTAGTGATGGGCAAAATCAGGAGTCGGCTCGCAGCAAGCCAACATGGGTAGTCACAGAAGACGAGCAAAAAGTTCGACATTGATAAACTAAAAGACCTGTGCAAAAGGGCTGAATATCAAGACGAACTAACGAATAGATTTAGCATCCTAGAGAATGGACGTAGTGAGGAAGAAGAAACCAATAATCTGGGCACTAAATGGGCATCGATCAGAGACACAATCAAACAAACAGCCCAAAAGGTATTAGGATTTAAGAAAACAATTATGCCCAAGCCTTGGTTTGACGATGGGTGCAGGGCGAAGATAGAAGAACGTAAACGACTTAGAGTGATCCACTTAGAAAGATTTGATGAAGTCAACGAAGAAAGATGCGCGACAATTCGGCAAGAGGCAATGAGACTCTTCAAACGCAAAAAACGCCAATGGGAGAAGACTCGGAGCGAAAAAATCCTAGAAAATTCCAGAGCAAAGAACATCAGAGGTCTGTATGCCGGCATAAATTCAATTATAAATGAGTACCAAGGGAGAGCCAAAATAATTCGAGCCAAAAACGGATGTCTGGTCACAGAAACAAACAATTTCATGTCAAGATGGAAGTAGTACTTTGAAAACCTGTTCAATGTGCGCACCCATCAACCACAAATAAACGCACCAGACGTACATACAGCCGAACCTCAGATCCTAGATGCCTTTCTCAACGAAGTTGTAGACGCAATAAATCGATTGAAAAATAACAAGGCTCCCGGAGTCGACTGCATACCGGCAGAGCTTGTGAAGCATAGAAGGGAGGCAACTGCTCGAAAGATCCACCAACTCATCAAAACAATATGAGATAAGGAAGTCACTCCGGTAGAATGGAAAACCCCAATAGTCGTCCCCATTTTCAAGAAAGGTGACAGATGTGACTGTCTGACTTCAATGTGCGCACCCATCAACCACAAATAAACGCACCAGGCGTACATACAGCCGAACCTCACATCCCTTTCTCAACGAAGTTGTAGACGCAATAAATCGATTGAAAAATAACAAGGCTCGCGGTCTCAAGTATATATCGGCAGAGGTTATGAAGCATGGAGGAGAGGCAACCGCTCGAAAAATCCACCATCTGATTAAAACGATATATGATAGGGTAGTCACTCCGGAAAAATGGAAAACCTCAATTGTCGTCCCCATTTTCAAGAAAGGTGACAGATGTGACTGCGAACACTATAGAGGAATGTCATTGCTCCCAACCACATACAAAATATTAACAAATGTCATACTGGCGAGAATTACACCGTACGCAGAAGAAATACTAGAAGACTACCAGTGCGGATTCCGTAGGAACCGGTCAACAAGCGACCAAATGTTCACAATAAGGCAACTACTGGAAAAGAAGTGGGAATGCGGAGAGACGGGTCGTTGACTTCAAAAAATCCCGAAAAAAATATGCCGCCCTCATTCAAATTTGTATGAACGAAAACAAAGGGCAAGTTAGAATAGAAAACCACCTCTCAGAACCATTTCAAATCCGAGAAGGATTAAAACAGGGGGATGGCCTCTCACCATGTCTCTTTAAACTTGTCCTCGAGTATATCATCAGAAAGGTACAAGTCGATAACATGGCCGGATCATCCCTAAACGCGGTCACACAAGTGCTCGCATATGCGGATGACATCGCCGTTCGGGGCGATAATCTAGAAACTGTAAGTAAAAACAGTGAAATCATCATGCAAGCGACAGAAGAGGTGGGCCTAGAAATAAATGAAGACAAAACGAAATACATGATTATGGCGAGAACAGTTGGAACTCATGGAACATATATAAACGTCATCATCATCATCGGCACTACAAGCAGGAACCGGTCTTGGCCTTATTTAGCAAGTTCTGAGGCTTGTTAAATTTTCCATAATGATTTGTTTTTCCCGGGTCATTAGTCTTGCGCCAGAGGCTCCCCGGCGGGGAATCGAACCCCGGTCTTCCGCGTGACAGGCGGGTATACTAACCACTATACTATCGAGGAGCCACATATAAATAAGAATTTAAATATCTGGGAACAATACTGACGACCAGTAACGCAATGTCGAAGGAAATTAACAAAAGACTCAATCCTGAACATCTGCATGAAATATCATGTCGGTAACTAAACCGAACAAGAGATACATTCTCGGGTAGCTAAATGCAATTAGCACCTAAATCCCTCGCATGATCTAATGAATGCTAAGGCACACTTGCGCAAATAAACGATTCGTTGCGCCGCTGATTAGCAGCCATAGAGCTGTGGCGACTCTAACAGATACACACACAATTCACAAGCAAAATAGTGAAGAGCACCGAACGACGTAGATGCACCAATCGGCCGAACACTCGAAAAGGGGGAAACAAGAAGAGCTATGCCGCAAACCTACAATAGTGAGAGTAAACAGGTCGCGAAGATTAAGATGGGACATGTGGCGTGAATGGTTAACGATAGGGGCGTGCGTAGAATTCTTGACGGTAGACCAACGGGAAAGAGACCGACAGGACGCGACGGAGGTGGGAGGACAATGTTAGGTTTGATCTTGAGGAGATCGGTTCGGATGGCCAATCGTGGAAGGAGAATGCACAGGACAGGGAATGATGGCCGACTCGAGTCGCCGAGGTCATGAACTTCCGAGTTCCTACAGGCCAACAAATAGAAATAGTGATAGTAGTAGTAATAGTAATAGTAATAGTAATAGTAATAGTAATAGTAATAGTAATAGTAATAGTAATAGTAATAGTAATAGTAATAGTAATAGTAATAGTAATAGTAATAGTAATAGTAATAGTAATAGTAATAGTAATAGCAATAGTAATAGTAATAGTAATAGTAATAGTAATAGTAATAGTAATAGTAATAGTAATAGTAATAGTAATAGTAATAGTAATAGTAATAGTAATAGTAATAGTAATAGACAGAAATGACAGTTGGGATTCCAAAGGAATCTGTCACAATGCGTTAACTGTTTGAGTAAGAACTAATTTTTTTCTTTGCTGTTTCGAAAAATTCTTTGATTAATTACAGTATTACATTAACTTTCACGTTCTAACTATAAAAAATGTTTTCTCGAAAAATGCGTTGACTTTACTTATACCATATGATCTAGATACAATTGGATAATATGCTACAAAAGTACCATTCTTTTGATACAAACTTTTGCTTTCATGCAACGTCTTTTTTGTACACGAACAGAATATATAGAAAAAAACACATGCGTGCCTCATGAATAATTATAATCATACAAGCACACGTTAGATAAATGATAACGATACAGAGAATGCCATATTTCTCTTTGAATTACGAAGTATGTTCATTGTTCCTATGATTACCGCACGTAGTATATCTCTTATTACAATTTTCAATCTAAATTATCGTACAATTACAAACTTATAGTACCCGCAGTTTGATTGCGTGTATCAGCCGACAAGATAGAGTTGAGCACGTTGACCCGTGCTCCTACGGTCAGCGATTTGCCCCGACATACATTCTGCTTGTGGCGATGTATATAAATATACTCAACTCATATATGCTCGAGAATATAAGAATTTCTGCGGTCGAGATAATTACTTACTTTTAAACTTAACATTAAATACGCAATTCATGCAATAATTTATTACGATAGCACAGGGAATACCCAAGTACATGGGCTCTGCCTTTTGTTGTTTGCCACAAAGAAACTATTACGTCATCTGGCGATTTGTGTTTAGCATTGTGAAAGAGAAAAATAATTTTAGAGAATCGTGACTAATAGTGCTAACAGTAAAAATTGTATGAAGGGTATTCAGTAGGTATATTGGGATGTGATGGTTTTTGGCTGATGGTTTTGAATCATCGATACGTACAATCATTACTTGTTGTGCATGGGAAGAAATGTGAATACGCGTTTTCGTACGTGTAATAAGTTAGAGATGAATTGCTAGCACTGTATAATTAACAAGGAGTTGCTAAGATTTTTGGTACTCAATGGGTTTTGCCAAGCAACATTTAATTGTCGAGCTAAACTTCCCTATCACGACAACATGACAGACCATATTTAGTCGTAGTAGTCAAGGTGACCCCATTGCAGGTAGCCTCATATCAATGATTATTAAATTTGAGATCAGGCACTGATACTGTTTTATTGATTTATCAACTGCACAGTGATTTATTGATTTATCAGCTGTACAGTGTTTATCAGCTGTACAGCGTTAAATGAAAAGGGCGAAGAATAAAAGAACATTTTGGAAAGTAGTTCACTGTCTTCCATGTTACAGTTCTGTTTTTATATTTTTCAATAACTTCAGGCATTAGTTGTACAGCTCACAGAAACTCTGTATTTTAGCTGGAAGTGTATACTTAATAAAAATGTATCTATTAAAACATTTCATATTTGAAATATTTCACTGTTTTAGTGCAATGAATCAATTTGAGACCTGACGTTGCTTCTCGTAAGAAATGTGTCGGAATATACCCAGGCATCGAAAAGGGGGTGTCGCATCAAATCTATGCTATGAACGCATCACCATCTCAGTTTCAGTGTGTTTTATTTTAACACAATTAAACCTACAATCATTTCAGAAATCGAACATCAAGTCGTGATTATTTGGTCGGTATTTATGCATCAGCAGCGCAACGATAAGTTTTATTTGGACAAGTGTGCCTTAGCTGGGTTGGTGTTGATTTTCAATAGCCACCAGAATAGGCATCCGTTATTCGGTTTAATTACCGGCAGTATGTTCCTTGAAGGGTAGGAACCTTACCTTGGTGGAATTGTGCGTTCCTAGAACGCTACAGAGCTTCCGAGCGATCTCGCAGATCTGGAAGAATTCGTGATCCTGCAACCCTACAACTACGGGGCAATGCGATGGCCGCGGTACACCAGATCATTAACAAGAGAACTGCGTTCGAATGACTTTAATCTACCAGTAAACAGAAACCTGACTAATGTCGAAATCGACAAATGCATTCAACAAATGGACGAAACCGTAAAACGAACAATGGATAAAACAATTCCCAAAACAACAGTTACAGATCACACTAACATGTACAGAAACGCAACAATAAACGCACTCCACAAGAAAAAGAGCAGACTGCTATCGAAATTAAAACAATTACACAGACAGTTTACAGGCAGACAAGACCAGGAGATAATATCACTGAAATCCCGATTAAAAAACCCCCAACAATTACTTAAAGCTAATTATAGATTAGCAACAAATTTGTATTGGAACAAGAGCTATAAAAACTAATAAGCCGAATATGTTCCCACAAATAAATAAAATATTCAGGAGAAATAATCAAAATGAGATTCAGTGTCTCCAAATCCCACGTACTCAGGTAAACAAGCAACTGCTAACCAACATTGCCATAGATGCAGAGAACGCTATCCTCAATAGTGAGTTCTTCGTGATCGAAGATCCTTTGGAAAAGGTGAACGCTGTGGGAGCTGTCTTTCAGGAAATGTACAAGGTGAATGAAAGCATTCAGCGAAATCACAACCTGGAGGACAGAGTTCTACTGAATCACCTGCACCTCCGGAATGAAATTTCACTTTGGCAATCGGAGAATCCGGGTTTTAGCGAATTCAGTGAAGATAATCTGTCAATTGACATTAATGCCAATGGTGTAGTGGGTAATAGCCTTCTAATAACAAGGGAAGGAATCCAGAGTATCTTCGACTCATTAAGAAGCAAAAAGTCAGTGGGAATAGATGGAGTACCTCACATCGTACTCAAGAACCTGCCCCCAATGGCAATAGATATATACACGGTCCTGTTTAACAACGCGTTGAATAGTGCATATTATCCCGCGCGTTGGAAAACGGCTATCATTCAGCCCATCGCAAAAAAGGGCAAAGACTGCACAAACCCAATGAACATGCGTTCGATAAGTTTACTCCCAAGCATCAGTAAAGTTTTTGAAAAAACCATTAACAAAGCTCTGCTAAAATGGGTAGACGACAACAGCATTATTCCAAATAACCAGTTTGGCTTTAAGGCGGGTCATGAAACCACACATGCTGCAGCTAAACTGGTCTCCGACATACAATGGAATAAATGTAGGAACCAATGCACAGGGGCCTGTCTGATCGACTTGGAGAAAGCCTTTGATACCGTCTGGATCGAAGGGTTGTATTACAAACTGGTCAGACATGGTATACATAAGCCTTTACTATATGTACTTTACGATATGTTAAAGGACAGGAGGTTCGTGGTCAAAAGTGGTAATGTGACCTTTAATAAAACGTATAATATCAAGAATGGCTTGCAACAGGGCGCGGTACTCTCTCCGATTCCTTTTAACATTTACATTAGCGACTTATTAGATGCACTTCCGCAGGCTATTGCGTACACAGACGATCTCATAATTTACAGAACAGCTCCGAAAGTTGCGATCATAAATAGGTTAATACAGCGAGACTTCAACAAAGTGCAGCGCTATTGCGATGACTGGAAACTTAAGATCAACTTCCAGAAATGTGAAGCCATCCTATTTAGAACTCCATTATATAAAGCCACGTACGACACAAGGAAAAACTGGCGAAAGCTAGCTATCATGGGACCGCATGGAGATAAACTGGAAACCAAGAGTTTAGTTAAATACCTGGGCATCTGGCTAGACCAATATCTGTATTTCAACAGACATGTAGAGGCTGCTTTGCTCAAAGCGAGGAAAACTTTTGCTATGACAAGGAGGCTATTTCACAGTAGCCAACTTGACAGCAAGGTAAAAGTCATATGCTACATGACGCTAATCAGGCCAATGCTCATATATGGTTGCCCAGTATGGTTCAACATAGGTCCAAATTTGATGGAAAAGATTCGGGTGTTCGAAAGAAAGTGTCTCAGAAGTTGTCTCAGATTATATCGAACACCGGAATCGGACTATAAAAAGTATTATTCAAATAAGACTTTATATAATGAAGCGTACATAAATAGGGTGGATAATTTTATGATTAAATTAATCAGAGGACATATTGCGAGAGCAATAAGCTCGTCCAATGACCTAATTTTCGGGGCCTATTATCCAAACACTCTGTACTATGAGAGCGTGCGTCGCAACGGCTTTGTTCCACCAGAGGCGTTCCTTGACTTGGATATGAAAGGGCTTATACAGGATAGATCCGGAATTCCACTGATCTATCATGTAAGTAGATCATCTGTAGACGGGCGATTGTGCTACGACCGGGAAGTAACGCGCACCGAAGAAGAGCTCCTGCGTTTCAGTAGGGCTATCTCCCACAAGGACCGGGACGATAGTATTAGACAGCGTCAACAGTTCTGGTGGTTGAATGGCATATAAAGACCTGGATACCAAAGTCGGTATAGAATCATAGTATCATCAGCTAGCTTACATAGACTTAGCTTTTCTAGAATTAGGGTAGTATAAGATTTAAGTTAAGTTAGGTTAAGTGCTTTTACATAAAAAAAAAAAAAAAAAAAAAAAAAAAAAAAGGAGGTAAGTTAAGAAGTTAAATTTTAAGAAAAAAAAACAAAAAAAATTGACAAAGTTTTTCAAATTTTTCTTTGTATTTCAACTAATTATCAGTACTGCCACAAAGTTCTGTCGCCGAAAGGCAAATTATACAAATGTTAAGTAATGTTTAGCTTAGAGCGTCTGCGAAGGACCAGTAAGTTATTATATAAGATAATTAAGCTAGAATTTAAGCATTTTTTGTCTAGCCTTTAATTTAGAAATTAAGAATATAAAAAGAAAAATAAAAAATGTTTTAAAAATGAAATGAAACAGCCTGCAAAAAGTTCGACACAGAACATAATAGAGAAAAGATTCATATTTTCTGATCATTAGAATATTACTTATTATGCAGTAAGAAATCTAAATGGTGGGGTTAAGGGGAGCTTCTCATCAAGAAGTTTTAAAAAAATCGATTTTTTTTTTTTGATTTTTTGATAGCTTATAGTGTATAGAAGAAGTCTCCAAAACCGTTTTGCGAAAATAATTTTATAAAGAGGTTATAACTTATAAAGGTGACCCCCCTTTTTTTGTGAAAATGGAATTTGCACGCTAGCGTATACATTACGTCAACAGATTTGATTTTCTGACCATAGTAAGGTAAAAATAATAAATGTATTTGTCACCAGGGGTCGGAAATATATTATGACTGGTGGAAACGCCTCTACATACACGAATATTCATAGTGGTAAAAAGTAGCGTCTATTTGTGTTACTACAACTTTAAACGCGTTTTTTTCGAAACCATGTTTTTCACATCGGTTTCCTTGATATCTCAAAAACCACGCAATGGATCGGCTTTTTTTAAGTAAATTAAATTTATTGGAATCTGAACCTAAATGTATTGGGTTGTACCACATGAAATGTCCGATTTTCGCTTAGTGGGAAATAAGGAGTTCTCGAGGGAACATCTGTGCCAGAACGTTAAATTTTCTTTTTTTTATAAAGTAAAGTGGTACGTGTGCTTGACGTCTGGACATTTTAGGGTTCGTTACAAGTACAGAGTTTTTTCTAGGAATTGTTTACCATGCTGTCGGCACTTCAAATTCGAACCCTCTTCCTTTATGAATTTAAAATGGGACATAGTGCGTCATTGGCAATGAAAAACATTAATGACTCATTTGAGGATGTAGCAGTAAACGAACGCACTATACGACGTTGGTTTGGAAAGTTCCGTTCGGGAGATTTCAGCGTCGAAATTGTACCACTTGGGAAGCCAGAAACTTTAATTGACGACGATGTTTTAAGAGCAACGGTGGATGCGGACCCAACGAAATCGGCGCGGGAGATTGCACAAAGCATGGGAGTATCCCCAATGACAATAAGTCGACACCTTTCTCTCATAGGAAATGTAAAGAAACTCGATAAGTGGGTATCCCATGAACTGAACGAGTCCCAAAAACGACGGCGCCTGGATATCTGCGTATCGCTTAAATTAAGAAACCAAACTGAACCGTTTTTTGCACCGGATAGTCACCAGTGATGAAAAGTGGATTCTGTATGATAACCGCGAAAGACCTGGGCAGTAGTGCATCCAACCGTGAGAAACCAAAACACATCCCCAATCCCGATCTTCACCCAAAAAAAGGTTATGGTGACAATTTGGTGGACATCGAAAGGACCAATCCGCTTTTCATTTCTTCAACCAGGAGAAACGATAAACGCTATCAAATATTGTGAGGAAAACGACTTATTGCATACCAAATTGGCTGAAAAGCAATCTGCGTTGGTCAATAGATACGCCTCGATCGTTTTGCATGACAATGCTAGACCCCATACCTCACAAGTAACGGTGCAAAAACTGTTGCAGATAGGATTTGTAATTCTTCCACATCCACCGTACTCTCCTGGCATTTCCCCAACAGACTACTATCTTTTCCGCAATCTGGATTCATTTTGCCGGCATAAGGTCATCCGGAACCGAGCAAAGTTCATAAAAGCCTTTGAAGATTTCATTGCCTCGAAAAGTCAGCACTTCTACGAAAAAGGAATATTTGACCTTGTATCACGTTGGAAGAATGTCATAGATGCCAACGGATCCTATTTTGATTGAATAAAAATTAACGGAAAAATAATATTGGTTTTAAATATGTTTACTATAAAATCGGACACTTCATGTGGTACAACCCAATAGATAATTTTTTCCATAAATTTGTTTTCTATTCAACGTTAAAGAGCAAAACAAAAATGCGAAAATCGATACCTAAAGTTTGTATATCCGCCATGTTTTTTATTTTCTCTCTTTTTTCTTGAAAGTAGGTTCGGACAAAGCAAATTTTACATAATTTCAAAAAACCTTTTGTCGTATGATTACAGGCGATTGCAAACAGTGCTACGATGGAGACCGATTGGGTACCTTTATTTCGAATCGTTACACTGTGCCATGTACTAAATTGACAATTTTTAACATTTTTCACAAAAAAAAAATATTTGTGTATACCTAAATACTTAATAACTATGTGTACAAAATTTGGTATTTGCTTCCATCTTTGAGAACAATTTTCAAGAAAAACACGTCGTTTTTGGGTCTAGATGAGAACGTTCCCTTAAGGATATCTGTGAAATGGTGTTGCCAATATTTAACGTCACAAACCGGAAGAAATACTTTCTATGCATTTGGCAAATTATTCAAAATTCCAACGAGACATTTGTATAGTTCAACCCCTAAAATTCCAACAAACGTCCTATATTTCGCCTTTTATCACAAGTTAGTATTACACAGGTTCAACTCGACAAGAAAAATCTTCATTTAATTGGGACTGTAGTGTTGCCAGATATACTATGCATGCGCCAGGATTCTTGTATTTATTCAGGAGACAGAAAAGTAAGAGGTTGGAAAATAAATAGACACCAGTCACTAGTCCTCGACCTGGTGCCAGGAAAACAACAATACAATAATTAGAAAATAAAAAAGGTAATTATTTCTGAGAATGACACAAAGCAATTATGGTCATTCTGTTATTGTGAATGGTCCTTACCCATCCCCCATCAGCACGCCTAATTATCTTATGTTTATATTGAGACCTCAACTAACAAGTGTACCCCATGTTCTCGGGCTTCATATTCGTTTATTTATTTCTCGAGCTATTGTGTATATATAGTAGTCTCCACTTCATGATGTGCCTTGTTTATTACTTATAAACTTGAACATTGATTGATTGTTGATGATGATATATTGTGGGAGTATCAACCATTTTTATTTATCATTGAAAATGGCCTCAGCTCTACAAATTAATCGTTTTTTTTTTGCTCTTGCTTAAAACAATTAAAACCGCAATTTCCTTCAATTTAATGAGAAAATCGTTTTTTTTTAGTAGTGATAGCAATTTAATTGTGAAGTATCATATAATTGTTGAGAGAAAATGATTGAAGGAAACGAAAACGTGATATCAATCCTTATAGAAAATACCTACATTTGCAGATGACCTGAGAATTAGTAACAACTGTGGTTGATGTTAACCCAATGGTGGCCAAGAGTCTTGACCCTACGGCATCTAGGGGTGTACGTTGAACCAAAAACATATATTTAATTGTAAGGGTCATCTGATCCAGAGGTTATAAATGCAAACTTAAGCACTAGATAATAGAAATTTTACACAAATTTAAGACTGAAACAACGGTGTTTTAAAGTACCCTTAAAAATAGAGCTGCTTTAATGTCTCAAGAACAAAATAACAAATCACAAACAATTATTTTATAACCAATTAGGTCAGATTTTCTCTTTATTCTAAACTACATAAACGGGATCTAGTTTTGCTCTCCACGATAAATTAACCTTCTACCTCGCAGAAAAATATTTGCCAATACCGCAGATATCCTTTGCCAAGGCAGTCATGTAAAATATTACTTAGGGGAAAAAGAATTCGGCGTTTACCCGTTGCTTGTTTTTGAAGTGTTCGAACTTCGAAACAGTTCGCTGTATTTCACAATTGTTTCTTAATAACAAATCGACTGATTATTGATGACAACTTTATTGAAATTGATGGTTCATATTAAAAGACGTTGCAAAGCCTATGTAAAATTTCGGAAACAAATCCTTATGTTCTACAAATTTACTGCAATAAAGGAATACGGCACAGGAGTATGAAAAGGCCCAGGGCGTATGAAAAAATGTGTATTTTGCTGACCAGTATTGGAAATAAATGTCAAAAAGTGGTAAGTTCACTTTCGTTCACGTTCTGGATGGCAAATCAATGGAAAAGTCGATGAATTCATGGATAAGGCTTAAGAAGTTCGACATGTGAGTAGTGACGACATCGCCAAGGACCTGAAGATCAGTGATTTATATTTGTGTGGAAAAGGGACCTCATGAACTAAGTTCAAGGAACCTATTTTTGAATCACTATTGAAAAGAGGTGAAATCGAACTATTGTGGTATACGGGTGAGTAACAAGGGGTAAAAATTGACTACCTACGATAACAGAAACGGTTTAATAGATGGTGAACGGAAGCTGTTCATACCATTGCAAAATGTTTCAATGCAATATAAATGCTGATAAGCTGATGTAGCCATATAACAGTTCTTCGTTCTTAAGGGAGGTTGTATCTGAGAGCCTCAAAAAAAAAGTCATTTTCTTGAATTTTTTTCTGATAGAAGGAAATAAATAAAGAACTCAAACTTTTTGTCACTCGTTTAATATCTTCTAAAGTACAAAAAAAAATTGTTTTATTGTAAAATATAGTGACAATAATTGTAGACACGCCTTGTGATGTGACCGTCTCAAAAAAGGTACCTTACTGTTGGCCACTCTAGCATCTGCAAAAATTATCAAATATCAATGATCGAAGAATTTTCATAAACTATATGAGTGTAGTCATGAGTCATTCATGAAAGTCGACATTTAACAAAATGGCGGACATTTTAATTTTTAAATACGGGTTTTCACCACTTTTTCTCTCTTCAAAGTACTGAAAAATTATGCATATATCATCTCGATTGTAGTAGGGGCGCCAACGACTCAAATCTACTTTAAAATACAAAAAAAACGTGATCCGTCAAGTCGTTTTTGAGATATCGTGGAGACCAATGTAAAAAACATGGTTCCGAGAAAAACGCGTTTAAAATGCTATACGAGGGTGGAGTGAACTACAGGTGGCACCAGCAGGTCCAATTACTACGTCAGCATCTATAATACTATGTCTCATTAGGTTGTATATACATTTCCAGGTCGATTGCTCTGTTAGTATACATATGAGAATCTACTGAACAGGACGCCTCGAAGTGAAAAATAAACGGCCTCGTTATGCTGTAACTTTTTTATAAAATTATTTTCGCAAAAACGGTTTTTGGGGACTTTTTTTGAAAGGAAAAGTCCATCGGTGGTAGTCTGCGGCTGCATACAAGCCAGTTTATGTCACCTCGGCTGCTCGTACTGTTTTCTGTCATTTAAGAATACTTCCGAGTCCCCGTTTTGGGCGCGTTAATGTAAAAAATATCAATTTTTGAGCGAAAACTTCACAAACAAGCACTATAAGCTATCAAAAAATGAAAAAAACGATGTTTTTTTTAAAGTTCTTGGTGAGAACCTCCCCTTAATGAAGCAATATTTATACTATATTAAAACACAGATCCTTGGCTTTTATTTCATAGAAATTATATCATCTATTTTGATAATATTCTTCGAAGCGTGACCAACTAGACTGAGTACCTCAGCAATACCACACCCCGGACTATTCCAACTATCTCGGTTACTTTTACCAATTCACCGAGCTTTATAGCTCCCTTTACCAAAATTACCCTGCCAACGCCCAACTCAATCTGATCAATGACCTAAATCTTTCTACCACTTTATCAATAATAAACGGAAATCAGATGCCTATCCCAACTCTCTTTTCTTCGACTCAACTACTTCATCTGACTCCCAAACCATAGCCAATCTTTTCACGTCTTTCTTCAAGCTTTCCTTCACGGACGATTCGTTCGAGCCTAACCCCTCCTACTTTACTGGCACGTCTGAATTCTCCCTTGGCCCACTCATCCCTCTACACATTCAACAACACCAAGTTAAAGAAAAACTTGAACAACTGAAAGACGATTTCAGTCCCGGCCTAGACGGACTCCCTGCTATCTTCTTAAAAAAATGCTACTCTTCTCTCTCTCCCCCGCTCGCGTCCATCTTCAATCTATCCCTTGCACAAGGTCTATTTCCCGACATTTGGAAATCCTCCTACATAACCCCCATACATAAATAGGGGCCAAAAAACGATATATCCTATTATCGTCCCATTGCTAAGCTTTCACACATTCCTAAACTGTTCGAAGGCTTTCTATACGAAGCGTTATGTTTTCGCTGCACTCCCATAATCTCTCCTAACCAGCACGGCTTCCTCTCCGGCAGGTCCACTACTACCAACCTTGTCGAATTTACATCCCACACACTCCTTGCCCTAGAAAACGGCGATGAGGTTGATGTAGTCACTACCGACTTTAGCAAGGCCTTCGACAAAATTTCCCATAACCTCATTCTCTTTAAATTATCTTCCCTTGGTTTTGAACCCCTGTTGATTAAGTGGATCTCATCCTATCTTAACTCTCGAACCTGCCGCGTGCGATTTAGATCCACCCTCTCCGATCCTTTCTCTCCAACCTCAGGTGTCCCCCAGGTCAGTCATCTCGGCCCCCTACTATTTATCCTTACCATAAACGACATAGGCTCGTGCATCAATCATTCCCTCATCTCACTTTACGCGGATAATACCAACATTTTCAAGACAATCCGCTCTCCCCTTGACTCCTCACTTCTCCAATCAGATCTTGGCAGCTTTTCGATATGGTGCCAAAATAACTGCCTAGAAATGAATATCGCCAAATGTCAGACAATCACCTTCTCTCGGAAACGCTCCCCCACCCAGCCACGTTCTTATCTCTTGCTAGACCAACCGATAACATCGGTTGAATCGATTCGCGACCTGGGCGTCCTATGCGACAAGGAACTTAGATATACCGCACATATCGATGACACAATCCTAAAGGCCAACGCCGCTCTTGGCTTTGTAAAACGCTGGTCGAAGGAATTTCTAAACCCCTACGTCACCCGATCTCTCTACACAACTTTCGTCCGGCCACTACTCGAATATGCTAGTCAGGTCTGGTCCCCATACCAACAGTCTCACATTCGTAGGATCGAGGGCGTTCAGCGTCGTTTCTTGCGCTTTGCCCTCCGTGGATTGAACTGGGAAAACCAAATCATGTAGAACTGGAGTGAAAACACTTGCCCTTTTCTGGTCAGGGCGGTCGAGTGTCTCATTGAATCTCGCTGAGGTCGGACGCACCCTCTCCACGTTTTCCTCGTCTTTTGACAACCTGCGGTGTTAATAATTTGCCCATTGTCGAACCAACCTCTTCAGATTTCTATACCCATGTTTTGATAAGATGAGTAATCGATGGTTCCCTAATCTGACGAATTTGGTGCAAACTGCAAAATTGTCGCCTCTCAGTAACAGTCGAATTATTATTGTTTTAAAGCTCGGGCACACAATATGAATATTCTACTCCCGGGAAACCCTCCATACCGACTGAATTCCTCCCTATGACGGGGCTAGCTATTGGCATATGCCATGCGGTCTGAATTCAACAGATCTTTTGGGACATCTCTTACATAGACCATCGCGAAGACAAAACAAATATTAGAATACTAGCCGTGGCTGTGCTAATGAACTCTCAAGCCGTCTATCTAGCGAATGTCCACCGTTCAGCCAACAACAAATTCGCACATAAGTGATGTCTGACATCACTAAATAGGGTCAAACGTTAACGTCTTATCCTTATATGAGAAAATGCATAAATACCAAGCAAATAATCATGACTTGATGTTCGATTTCTGAAATGATTGTAGGTTTAATTGTGTTAAAATAAAACACACTGATACTAGCAGAAACTGAGATGGTGATGCGTTCATAGCATAGATTTGATGCGACACCCCTTTTTCGATGTCTGGATATATTCCGACACATTTCTTACAAGAAGCAGCAATGTCAGTTCTCAAATTGATTCATTGAACTAAAACAGTGAAATATTTCAAATATGAAATGTTTTAATAGAAACATTTTTATTAAGTATACACTTCCAGCTAAAATACCGAGTTTCTGTGAGCTGTACCACTGATGCCTGAAGTTATTGAAAAATAGAAAAACAGAACTGTAACATGGAAGACAGTGAACTACTTTGCAAAACGTCAGGTCAAATGGTTTTACACACTATAGGGTATCAAAAAAATTAAGAAATAAAAAAAAATCGATTTTTTAAAACTTCTTGATGAGAACCTCCCCATGGTTATATCTATCGAGATCTTTTTGTTCCATTTTTTTAGCATAAATTACATATCATCATCATCATCATCGGCACTACAACCGGGATACGGTCTTGGCCTTATTAGGCAAGTCTCTCCACCGGTATCCGGTCCGTATCCGAGACTTGTTAAATTGTCTATAATAATTCGTTTTTCCGGGCAAGGTTATTAGCCTTGTACCAACCTTTCTCAGGATGTTAAATTACATATCATCATCATCATCCGCACTACAACCGGGAACCGGTCTTGGCCTTATTTAGCAAGTCCTATTGTTAAATCTTCCATAATGATTTGTTTTTCCGGGCAAGGTTATTGGCCTTGGGCCAATACATATAAACATCCCAAATATGATATACAAAAGGAATTTGATGTTGGAAATATTTTCCTCTTTTTTTTTAAAGCTGATTTCCGCAACAACTTTAAAGGCTCCAAAACGTTCGAAAAGGCCGTTTCGCTTTTCGCAGCGTCTTGGAGTATCATATTCCGGTTGATAATTTTTATTCAATACAAGTGAGTTATACTTTCATAAAATACGTATAGATGGCGTTATAAAACTTTTACTTTAGAGCTTTTTACGCTGCAATGACCATTAGAGTACAGGTGACTACAGCCACACGTTCACTAGGTGTATTTCATGGACGCCACGTGCTAGTCTCATTTTGCATTAAGGTGATTAATATTACACAAAATAAAATAAAAATGAGTGAAAAGTGTATCAAGGCAAAAAAGGAAGTAGTCAATCGACATCACGTGCGTCTCGAATTTGAAAACGACTTTGTGGAAGTTTTTCGGCTCACTAAAAAAATAAAAACATCGTCCTCGAAGGATGAGATACCGGTTGATTCTTCATTTGGGTATAGAATCATTAAAAAAAAAACCTAATTTCTGTGTAGAAATCGAGGAGGCACCGAGTTATAGCCCCTGACCGTTCTATATCGCAAAATCGGAAAGATTCCCATAAACACACAGCACCGCTTAGAAAAGAAGCCCAAGAAAATATGAATTTGGGAGGGATGATGTATGATCCTGGATAGCAAAGTAAAGGTGAAAAACTGACAAGCACGTATTTCATAAATTTGTCCTGTATCTAATCACGCTTTGAAACTTTAACGCGTTTTTCTTAAAACCATGTTTTTCAAGTTGGTTTGCAACATAACTCGGGAAATTTTTATTCGATCGAGTTAAAATTTGAACTGTAGCTTCTTAGATAAACTATCTATGTTGGTCACGGATTAATGATTAATTAACAATTAAATTTTTTATAAACAATAAGTTCGATTTTTTATCGGAAATTAAATTTTTTTGTTTAAACTGGTGGCATTTTGCGAAAAATTAATATTTTGTAATAATCATGTGTACCATTTTAGAAAATTCATAAAGATGACGCAAATTTTTTTTTATTCTGGGTGCTGTTGGAGGGTTGTTATGCTGCACACTGTTTGACCTGTCAAAAAAAAGTTTGTACTTGACCAGCTTGACGGGCCCATTTTGTAGTTAAAATATATTTAAAAATTATTTTGTATACCTAATTATGTGTAGAATAAGCCCTTCAAATAATTTTCCAATTGCTTAATAAATAACGAAGAAAAAATTAAAAAAAAAAAAGTGCCAGTTTTCCGTAATCTCAATGGACCAATAACCCCTTAATTACTCTCCCAGGGATCTGGCCAAATACGTTTAATAAACAAACGTTAGGTGCACTACTACCCACGGCATTACCCCTTGACTAAATTCCACTAAGGTCAAACTACGATGATATAATACGTTTCCTTTTCTCTGATTGAGTAATATACAATACTACAAATTAAATCACGTATATATATATATATATATATTTCTAGAACCTCTCAACGCATGACAAAGAGGTGTGTCCAAACAGCTATATCAAATTAATAATTTATATTCCGCCAACCACTTTTCAGTGGAAAACAAATCGATTTCCTTTGTTCGCAGCAATATTTTAAGGTCACACTCCACAGCATGAAATGATCATCAAAATCCAACTATAACAAAACCGGTCCTCCATCGTTTCACATCAAAACCAAACTTTTAAATTCGATATTCTGCCTTTTTCCGGTTTTAAACCACCAACAAAAAACTCGTACCTAAACCACTGACCGGTTATTTATTTGCTCATTCTAAGAAAATATGACGTGCCACACAATACAAAATAGGAAAGGTTCGTTACTCTTTTCGAATTATCATCGTCTATTCAAACCCCTTACGATCGTCAATTATTAAGCAAATCACTTTTTCGCTTATTTATTCAATATGCGAATGAACATAAAAAGGAAAAAAAACATCAAAAGATAAAAAGTAAAAACTCCAACAGCTGTCGCTCGAGTAATTACAGCAAACCCAGTCATATGAATTTAGCAGACATATTGTTGCATTTTCCCAATGACTCAAGAAATAACTAAAATAAAGTAGGAGGCGGTAGAATAAGTAAAAGATTAAAAAAAAAATAGGAAAAGATCCCAAAAACAAAATGAGAAAAAAAAACCAAATGAATTTTCTCTTAGTACGCATCGTGCTGCTAATGGCGGATTTTGTGTAAAGAAAAAGCTCAAAATAGAAAGTCACCACAATCTACTCTGGCCATTCTCATTTGAATGCACACATGGCATCCAACAACCTTCGTTATACATAGAACGAAAATGAAAAAGGAAGAAACATAAAAACGAGACAACGAGCAAGAAAATCCCTGACCGCATGTTGACTACAAAATAAGAAAAGGAAAAAGAGCAGCAGGAAAAAAAATTCAAAGATATGATCTAGCGCCGAAGGTGAGGACAAAGGGATGAGGAAAACGAACAAATAAAATAAAGTGAAACACTATTAATTATTCAGGAAAAACGTGAATAGAAAATTACAACAGAAGATGTTTTATGTTGCTGCTGCACAATGTGTATGTAGGCTGTATGGTGGAATTGCGGCAACAAGACGCTGCCTTGCAGTGCGCCATTTAAAATATGCACACAGCGACTAGAATGCATAATATTCAAGTAAAAACGTACATTTTCTGCATTTACCGAATGCTAGAGATTTCGCATGCAGATGTTTCACTTCGTGTCGTTGCACGACGAACGGGTACAAGAGCTAGCCAAAGTTTCATTAGTTAGAAACGACACGCCCCGCCAAACGCAGCTGTTGCATATTAATGCGCCTACTTGCTGTAATTCCCAGTCTATAATACACAACATGTTCTAAGGCACGCCCTTAAGTTTTCATTAGAACTACATCTAGTAAAAAGAATCTTTTTTATACAATATTGCAATGTTCTTCCTTTAGTATAATGTTTAAGAGACGGCAACCCTTAAAATAGGGACCGTGGTTGCCCGAAAGTGTGATGAATCTGCAGTCTTTAACAGTCCAGATCTCATGAGAATTGGGGTCTAGCCTAGACATCACTTTATAATTCGAATTTATTTCCAAAAAATGCTCCGAAAACAGTTCATGCTGACTCGTTATTCGGTATTCAAAAGCCCCAATCAAGATGAATGATTTCTTATTTCCCCAGCTAGAACCCTCCAAGGCATCTGAATCTATTCAGGTTATGAACTGTCAACGAACCGATTTTCTTTAGTGCACAATGACATGGTGGATCTGTCGAAAACTCCACCATTGACTTAGAGAAAAAATATATTGAACTGTCGTTCGATATTCAATTTAGAATAACTTTAACTGAGTTGAACGAAATCAGATTTTGCGATCTCCAAAACAAATTACATCAGTCAAGTGACACTTAGTAGGTTTAGGTATGAATACTGTCTACAGCGTTCGGGAACGCCACCAATAACTTCAAATAAAATCCTGAAAGATCCATTAATATTGAACTGCCGAAAAGACGGTTTGTACCTAATCAAATATTATATCGTCAATTAAATAAGAAAACATAACAGCTGTCGCGCTAAAACAGTATACTGAGTGACTCATCTGTCGAATAAACTCTTTTTTCTTCTATATCACGCGCAGGATAAGGAGTGCTGTACGAGCTTTAAAAACCAAAGGACTGAGCAGGCATAAGAAAAGCGTGTGGGCTATCCTTATTATAAATGAATACGACTGAACCGAGTAGAAAACATTTCATCAGACAGCGTACCACTATCGTATAGCTCGGCTGAAGAACGATTCTGTTTTTATTTGTACGTCTGAAGGGAAGTTTAAACGTCAAAACACAGTGCACGACGAAATAACATTTAAGTTCAAATTTTAATAAAGGCCAGGACGATCCTTGTCCCTGTTCAATCCAAGTTGATATGCAGTTCCACGAGACACATCCGTATAGCTACTTTGGTACCCGCCAAGTAGCGAAGCAATGCATGCAGCGAGATCCTAATAAAGCTTGGCGCAAGGCTAATAACCTTTGCCCGAAAAACAAATTATTATGGAGGAGTAATAACTGTTGCTCCTCAAAATGATATTTGTCCTCAAGGTAAAACATATCCTATAAATGCTGTTCCTATTACAAATACTAAGATAATTACTCCTGAGAGTCAAGTTTGAGTATATATATAAAATAAGAACCATAATATATTCCTCGACCTAATAAGCCTCGGTTATGGACAGGATGCACGACGACGACCACAGAAACGAAAATGGCTAAACGATTTGAGAATTTTCTCATGGAATGTCCGCTCTCTATATAGAGCTCAAGCTGCACAGCACGTAGCCGAGGCCCTGTCCGAATATAAGGCTGACATAACAGCATTGCAAGAAATAAGATGGACGGGGAGTGGTGTTATTCAAAGAAACGAGTATGACAATTATTATAGCTGTCATGCAAAACACCCTGTGGTCAGTTGTAGGCTTTATAGTCAGCCAAAAACTGAAGTCTGTCATTATCGACTTTAATGCAATAAACGAAAGGCTATGCACTCTTCGCGGACGAGGCAAGTTTAAGAACATAAGCCTCATAAACGTTCACGGACCTACAGGGAAGTTCCCTGACGACGAACAAGTACAATTCTACGAGAACGTCCACGGGCCCTCGACGCCTGCCCAAGATACGACGTGAAAATCGCTCTTGGTGATTTGCATGGCAAAAAAGGTTGGGAGCCGGTTTTCAGACACGACCTAGGTATCCATAGTTTGCATGACAACACTAATGAGGCCAGAATGTCAAGCGTAGAAGAGAAATGGACACGCATTAAGAACACCGTCATTAGTACTGCCAACTCCATCTTAAACAGTAGTCGTAGAGATCGGAGCGACTGGTTTGATGATGAGTGCAAATTAGCGACTGAACGTAAAACTGCTGGATGACGGGCAATGCAGCAGACTCATAGTACGCAGTTACACGAGGAAAAATACGAAGAGCTCAGAAGATCTGAAAAAAATGCTTCAGAGACAAAAGAAAAGTGCCTGGGAAAAAAATCTAGTCTGTGAAATAGAGAAATGGCGTAACGCTAATAACCTTGCCCGGAAAAACGAATTATTATGGACAATTTCTCGGACATGGATCGGATAGCGATGGAGAGACTTGCTAAATAAGTCCAGGACCGGATCCCGGTTGTAGTGCCGATGATGATGATGATGAAATAGAGAAAACTAGAGAGCGAGGTCCGCACCAGGCGCGGAAGTTCTACCAAATAATCCACAGATGACACGGTACATACCACGCTGCACTTATTGCAAGGGTAAAGAGCATAATCTGATCGCCAATCCTAAAGACATTCTGGAGCGATGGGAAGTGCACTTCAATGAATTGCTAAATGGTCAGCTCACTGGAGAATTGAAGGCTCCACCAATGCAAGATCAAGACCAAACGCTGCTGCCACCAAGCATTGAGGAAACTGTAAAAGCCATGGTCTTACCAGTACTCATATATGGATCCGAGACCTGGGTGCTCAGTAAAAGGCAATAAGACAGCTCAAATCAAACAAAGCCCTCGCAGCTGATGGCATACCAGCTGAGCTGATCAAATAAGGAGGCACAGCGTTATATCGCTCAATTCATGAGATCGTGGTGCACGTATGGGAGCAAGAGGAGATGTCGGAAGATTGGCGTCGTGGAATAATTTGCCCCATACATAAGAACGCATATATCACAGTGTGCAGCAACTATAGGGGTATAACATTGCTGAGTAGCGCCTATTTGATACTCTCCCCTATCTTACAAGATCGGATAGCCCCATACACTAAAGTCATCATTGGTCAATATCAGTGTGGCTTCATCCCAGGCAAATCAGCAATTGATCAGATATTCACCCTTAGGCAGGCGATGGAAAAATGTCTGGAATTTAAGATTCCACTATATCATCTGTTTATAGACTTTAAGGCCGCCTACGACAGCATAGCCAGGGTAGAACTATATAATGCCATGAGAGAATTCGGCATTCCAAACAAATTGATACGACTTTGTAGGTTGACCATGACAATATCAGTGTGGCTTCATCCCAGGCAAATCAGCAATTGATCAGATATTCACCCTTAGGCAGGCGATGGAAAAATGTCTGGTATTCAAGATTCCATTACATCATCTATTCATAGACCGTAAGGCCGGCTACGACAGCATAGCCAGGGTAGAACTATATAATGCTATGAGAGAGTTCGGCATTCCAAAAAAATTGATACGGTTTTGCGGGTGGACCATGACCAACGTAACTAGTCAAGTAAAAATAGTGGGATTGCTGTCCAAACCAATAAACATCTTTAATGGACTCCGACAAGGGGACGGTCTGGCCTGCCTCCTCTTCAACCTGGCGTTGGAAAAAGCAATCCGTGACTCTGGCGTTACAACAAGACATGTCCGGCCAGATACTTGCCTACGCAGATGACATCGACATCATCGGTAGATCCGATTCGGCTGTAGAAGGCTCCTTCACCCAGATCGAACAGTCGGCACAAAAACTGGGACTGCACATTAATGAGGAAAAAACTAAGTACATGGTGGCAACTTCTGCGAAGAGAAGACCTAACGTTTGTCAAACTATTAGGGTAGCGAATTTGAAGTAGTGAAATCCTTTAACTACCTTGGGTCAATAGTATCAGCCGATAACAATATGGAAGAAAAAATACGTGAACGGCTGATCAAATCCAACAAAGCCTACTACGGTCTATCAAAGCTCTTTAAATCTCGAAATTTATGCCGAACATCCAAGCTACTACTGTACAAGACCATGGTCTTACCAGTACTCATATACGGATCCGAGACCTGGGTGCTCAATAAAAGGCACTCTGAACTCTCAGCTGCGTTCGAGAGGATGGTCTTAAGGCGAATTGTTGTGCCCGTATGTGAGGGAGGACGATTTCGTAGACACTAGAACCATGAGTTGTACGTGATCTTACTTGAAGCTAACCTTGTAAGAAAAATTATTTCGGTAGACACCGATGGGCGGGACACCTAGCTTGAATGAACGAAGAGAAGCCTGGCCGGAAAGTCCTTGTCTACGATGAAGGATGTCGTCCGGAAAACTCACAATACAGACCCCATGTAATACGGGATAGATGAAAGGCAGACGACGGATGATTATCAACTGAACTTTATTAATACAATAGAGTACATAGTAGAGTTACCATTTCACAATATATAGTACTAATATAATATTGTGACGCATATGACAATCAGTACTAGAATATTCGAGAAAGGCCGAAACAAAGTACTAGAATATTGTAGAAAGTAATGGAAAACTGGAGACTATGAACAGTAGAACATTCAAGGCTATGGAACGGACGGAAACGAAACGCCGAATCAGAATGAAGAAACGGTATAAATACATCGCACACAGATCATGGAGACAAGTAAGAAGTAAGCAGTATGCAGTGAAGCAAGCGATAAGTCAAAGACGCGATAAGTCAAGAAATTGTTATGTGTACGGTAAAAGTAACGGTTGTTATTAGCGGACTAATAAAGTGTTACATTAATTCAAAATCGATTTAACGGCTCTTATTTATTAAAAATAATTAATCCAGCGAACCCTAAGCTCGCTACAATATGGTACTCTGTCACAAGCATAATCTTTGCTGAAGAATCCTTTGTTCACGACTTTTAGGGAAGCACCAGGTTTTGCTTGTGCCCCATACTTTTGTAGGTAGCTCGTTGAACAATGGAAACGAGATCACTATAAAGAAATCACGATAAACTATGGTACGGAATTTAGGAACAGATAACATATTGGATGTACAAATAAGTTTTGAGGATTCTACAAAAGTGACGCAACTAGCATTAAATCGTATCGAACAATCTTGTAACTATATTTATGTTACAACCTCAATATTTCCCTCTAAAAATCAGTATGCATCATTTCGCTGAAGTATAAACAACATTTTTACTTTATGCTCTGACCATGTCATCGAACAAAACACAATTTGAGGAATTAATTTGAAGAAAAGTACAGCTGATCGGCATTGATTGCTGCGTGAAGCATATGGGGAAAATGCTCCATCAATAAAAACATGTAAAGAACACATAAGACCAACGAGAAAGAGACCGGTAGGACGGCTGCGACGGAGATGGGAGGACAATGTAAGCTTTGACCTTGAGGAGATCGGATCAGATCGTTAAACATGGAAGGAAATTGCAGGGAACGATGGCGCAGCCGAGTCAGTGGCGTCATGAGCTTCCGGGTTCCTACAGGCCAATAAATAGTAATATTCTCTAACGACAGGAAAATTAACAGCCATATTGTCATCAAAAAAGGTACCAAATGTAGAATGAGTACAAAAAGTCTCGGTCCTGCATATCTACATGATAGTGCGTGGCGTAAGTATACTTCAAACACATAGAACAGAATTTTTCCACAACAGAATCCAGATAATATTAACTCTGTCTTAAAACGCAGAATATTTTGTTTGTTCTGAGTGAGAGCTACTCAAATCGAATTGAATTGCATTGCTTTGTCTCACCTACTTATATTAAACGACAATCTAAAATTGCAGTACAGTCATAAAAAAGTGACCGTGTACCCTTGAATTCAAAACATGTTTTTATACAATACCTAATAGCTTAACACATTTTGAATGTGAAGTGGTTTGAATAATATAACGAAATTAAATGCTATTAAATTAATAGTTTATCGGGCAACATTTCAGAAGTGGTTTTCAGTCACATGAGGATTATTAGTGACACACTGACTAGGTATACAATCATTCCGAAAGGGACATGTGATATACTTTCGTTCTAATTACTAAATAGGTCGTTTCACTTGACCAGACTGCAAGGCTACTTACACGAGCAGACAATAGAACTGCCGACAGTCGTAAAATATATCGCTTCGTTATGGCTCTATTTAAATGATACTTCCCACAATACGATTGTTTTACGACTTCGTCGCTTCTAAGTGCATTTTGTACATTACACAATTGTAATGTATAAAAGCGAAAAGTTTTCTTTGCGGCTGGAGTTTATATTGTCCTGGTTACTGATTCATTGCACTCAACGGAACACTACTGATTTCAAGAACATTGCACTGTGGGTAAGTGGTATTAACTTCAATATTGGCATTAGATCATCATATAAATATAAAATGTTAAGCAATTGGCATAGAAATACAATTGCACCATATTGCCTACAATTTATTTAAGTGGAAAAACTGTAGAATCAACATTCGCCAATCTAAATAATAATAATAAAGTATTACTCGTAATTGTATGGAAATCAATTATAAATCTAAGATTTATAATAATCTCCCATGTATAAGAAGCAACAGAAACCCCTGTGGCTAGTAAACAGAAGGCCACTTATGATCGCGTAAAATGCAAACAAAAAAAATTTAAACATTAAATCGCTTAGTCAAAAACTTTTACTAACTATTCTCTATAACTGATTTTGCCATAATTTGAGAAGTATATATAGTTAATTCAACTTCCCACTTCTTCACTGGTTCAGATTCAATTAACCACGAACATTAGTGCGTTTGGGGCTATGATAAATATACAACCTTGACGAAGGTGAAAAAACAATTAAAATAAATGCAATGAAGAAAGGTTTCGACGACTTCCAAAATCCTAGTCTCGGCAAAATGACTCACGTTATCGGCACAATATAGTATTAAAATTAATATAACTTGTTAAGTTTTTTCTTTTTTATAATACGAGTACTCTAGCGAACAATCGATCTTTTTGTTGTTCTTAAATTTTAAAACACAGTGATGTGGCGGTTCTACGAACCACACAAACCACTATAGGTTGAGATGTCTTTTCTACCAAGGAACATACTCACCTTTATCCATTACACGTGCCCACAGACACGTGTCCCAAAAGTCCTTATTCCCACCTGAAGATTGAATTCAATAGAAAAAATCAGTCGAACTAAACGTTCAAAAGTCTCTAATATTGAATTCAACGCATCCATGCAAGGCACCCATCTAACGCATCCAATTCAGGGCATCAATGCAATGCATCTTTGGCGGTAGAATTTTGGTCTATTAGTTGTAAGTGTTCCGCCGAGCACTGTCCCCACACGAAAGAACAACCTAGAACGCGGGGACACTGTCAAACAATCAAACACGGAGAGAATAGTTTTGAATCTTTCTTTTTATTTTTATTGTTTAATGAATTCAGTTTTATTGTTACATGAAATACTGATTTACAACACTTGATAACCCGTGGCGATCCTATGAGAACTTCTTCAATGTGAATACACAATAAGAGCTAAACTCCACCGAGCGTTTTCGGGAGGCTGAAGGCCAAGTACCAATCAGGGAACTTTTGCACATTAAACTTTGTCAACACTACGGATCACCTGGCTGAGATACAAGTTCTTTTGTCACTCGACGCTACTTTTTACACGAGAACGAATTTGCAACGGTGCGATATCAAATACTTTTCGGAAAAAGGTCTCACACCAACGTACATGAAAATTAATACCTCTTCCTCCGGATTCTCTAGATCGACTCTCTATTCGATGGATGCCCTAAGCAGACTTTTATGTCGTTACCCTTGTTGGTGACCCTGTGCTATCGATTCCGTGCCATCCTCAGTGTGTCAGTCTGTCGCAAACGATCTTGTGGTGTTTTCCTAAATGCGGTTATCACAATTTCTTTAAATGTGGTGTAGGGTCGGGGTGACGGAGTTTTTATTAGGTGTTTCGCGTAAGGAAGCGAAGTCGGGTCCAGGTCTCGTGTTACCAGGAAATTTATCCTGTTCGTCTGAGATTCCTTCCCAGCTGAAGGGCTGTTCGGCGTAGCCAAACCAGAAATCGGGGTCGTCGGGCGTAAAGTTCGGTAACTTTAGGCTACGTCTACATGGACGTTGGTCCGTATAGGGGGGTACGTCGACTTCCCGCAGGGGAGTTGGTGCCTATGAGGTATTTGGTACATCAGGTGCTTCTTCGGGCGAAGCTTGCGACCTGGTCGTCGGCATCGTTGCGTTAATTTCTCAAATTCGGGCGCAGGATTCGCGGAAATTCTCCAAATGCTGCGGGTCGCATTCGGTTTTTCTTCGAGACGTTAATGTTAGTGGAACGCGGATAACCTGTGAGCTTGCCTGGACGCTACCTACCACATTGCTTGTGTATTGTGTGTATCTGTTAGAGACGCCACACATCCATTAAACGCGTTCGTCGGTAAACAAACCGAACAACGAATATCTTCGCTTGTAGCTAATAGCAATTAGCACCTAAATTCCTAGCATGACCCAAAACCTAAAAGGCACACTTGTGCAAACAAAGGCCTAGCGATTCGGCCGCCGACCAAAAATTCTTGCGATCATAAACATCGTAAACGCCTATCCCACGCAAGATGTTTATGATTAGGAAATGCGATCTACAAACCGAATCCCACGGTTCATTAGTTACCCATCTGAAGCACACAAAAACTTTGTTGGCGTAAGCCAGATGGGTAACGCAAACAAAGCCCATGATAGGATCAAGAAAGAAGTGGCGGCACGCTTGATCCTTCGAAACAAGATTCCGATAAGAAGTTGAAATTGAAAACCAAAATCGAAATTTTAAGAGTGCTAAAGAACATAGTTGAGTTATTGTAACAACTTTAAGAACAAAAAATTATAATGTGATTATAAACTATAAAATAAAAGGTACGTGATCAATAAATAAAAAGAATTTGTGTATTATTGGTTGCAGTGTCTCCGCGTTCTGGTTGAAGTATTTCTTTTCTCTGTGGTGAACAGTGTTCGGCGGAACACTCCAGTAGCGAACATAGACAAAAATAATCCGCCAAAGTGGCATTATATAAAGGAATTTTAGTGTTTTCGAGCCTCTCTTATCACATCGTATTGAATTTAGAGTATTTTAAAGTCTAGTTTAGTTCGAGTAGGTTGTTGACTTACACCCATTCTTACTGGGATTTGTACAAAACTCATTGTTTCAATTTATGGGTCGGTAGGTAGGTTGCGATTCATCATCATCATCGGCACTACAACCGGGAGTCGGTCCTGGCCTTATTTAGTAAGTCCTGAGGCTTGTTAAATTTTCCATAATGATTTGTTTTTTCCGAGCAAGGTCATTAGTCCTGCGCCAGAGGCTCCCCGGCGGGGAAGGTTGCAATTATTTATACGTAAATTCAACAACTTGGGAAGTTAAGCAAAAACCTTAACATACAATCTCCAGAAAAATTATACTCTAACGTAAATTTACAGTTTTCTTGGATGAGTAATAAACATTTATCGCTACTTCTGTGACAATTTCTGGCTTTTCCTGCTTGTAAACCGCTCTAGCCGATGCCCTGTCCGAATATAAGGCTGACATAATAGCATTACAAGAAATAAAATGGACGTGGAGTGGTGTTATTCAAAGAAACGAGTATGACATTTATTATAGCTGTCATGCAAAACACCATGTGCTCGGGGGTAGGCTTTCTAGTCAGCCAAAAACTGAAGTCTGTCATTATCGGCTTTAATGCAATAAACGAAAGGCTATGCACTCTTCGCGGACGAGGCAAGTTAAAGAACACAAGCCTCATAAACGTTCACGGACCTACAGGGGGGTCCCCTGATGACGAAAAAGAACAATTCTACGAGAACGTCAAATGGGCCCTCAATGCCTGTTCAAGATACGACGTGGAAATCGTTCTTGGTAATTTGAAAGCCAAAATAGGTTGGGAGCCAGTTTTCAGGCCCTACGCAGGTTTCCATAGTTTGCATGAGAACACTAATGATATTGGACTACGAGTCATCGAACTGGCAGCATCAAAGAACTTGGTAGTTGCGAGTACCAGGTTTTCGCGTAAAGATATCCACAAAGCCACCTAGGTATCACCTGAGGAATCACTCGCAACCAACTTGACCACGTGTTGATAGATCGCCGCTACTCCTTACGCCTGATGATGGCACGAAAGTACCGACGTGCCAACATCGACTCGGATCACTATCTTGTTGGTATAGTTTTCCGGGCGCGGATTGCCTTACGGAAACGTATTGCATCCGCGGATCAGGTTCGAATCAACACGGCTGCCTTACGGAATGAGAATACCAGTAACACCTTTGGTCATGCGTTAAGACTCGCCCTCGAAGAGCTCGCCGGAGGGAGAGTAAGTCCTGGGGTCAGAATGCCGGGCGTAGAAGAGAAATGGACACACATTAAAAACACCGTCATTAGTACTGCCAACTCTATCTTAGGCAGTAGTCGTAGAGATCGGAGCGACTGGTTTGATGATGAGTGCAAACTAGCGACTGAACGTAAGAATGCTGCATACCGGACAATGCAGCAGCCTCATAGGACGCGGGTGCGCGAGGAGAAATACAAAGAGCTTAGAAGATCTGAAAAAAGGCTTCACAGACAAAAGAAAAGTGCCTGGAAAAAAAACCTTGTCTGTGAAATAGAGAAAAGTAGAGAGCGAGGTCCGCACCAGGCGCGGAAGTTCTACCAAATAATTCGCAGTATGACGCGGTACACACCACGCTGCGCTTACTGTAGGGATAAAGAGGGTAATCTGATCAACGATCCTGATACTCTCCACTGTCCTACAAGATCGGATAGCCCCATACACTAAAGCCATCATTGATCAATATCAGTGTGGCCTCATCCCAGGCAAATCAGCGATTGATCAGATATTCACCCTTAGGCAGGCGATGGAAAAATGTCTGGAATTTAAGATTCCATTATATCATCTATTTATAAACTTTAAGGCCGGTTACGACAGCATAGCCAGGGTAGAACTATATAATGCCATGAGAGAGTTCGGCATTCCAAACAAATTGATACGACTTTGTAGGTTGACCATGATCAAGGTAACTAGTCAAGTAAAAATAGCGGGATTGCTGATGAAACCAATAAACATCTTTAATGGACTCCGACAAGGGGACGGTCTGGCCTGCCTCTTTTTCAAGATGGCGTTGGAGAAAGCAATCCGTGAGTCTGGCGTTACAACAAGAGGGACCATTGTCACCAAATGTGTTGTTACCTACGCAGGGGACATCGGGATCATCGGTAGATCCGATTCGGCTATACAGGACTCCTTCACCCAGATCGAACAGGCGGCACAAAAACTGGGACTGCACATTAATGAGGGGAAAACTAAATACATGGTGACAACATCCGCGAAGAGAAGACCTAACGTTGGTCAAACTATCAGAGTAGCGGTGCACGAATTTAAAGTAGTGCAATCCTTTAACTACCTTGGGTCAATAGTATCAGCCGACAAGACTATGGAAGAAGAAAAACGCGGACGACTGATCAAATCCAACAAGCCGACAATGGTCAATCAAGGCTCTTTAAATCCCAAAATTTATCCAGAACATCCAAGCTACTACATAAAGCGTGGTAGGTAATGATAATACTGTACAAGACCATGGTCTTACCAGTACTCATGTATGGATCCGAGACCTGGGTGCTCAATAAAAGGCACTCTGAACTCTTAGCCACGTTCCAAAGGAAGGTCTAAGTAGAATTGTTGGCCGCGTGTGTAGGGAGGACGATTCTGGAGAACGCTACAACCATGAGTTGTATGCGATCTACGTTGAAGCTTACGTAAGAAAAATCAAGCTCAGTATACTCCGGTGAGCGGGACACCTAGCTCGAATGAGCGAAGAGGAGCCTGCCCGGAAAGTCCTTTGTGACAGGATGTATGGAAGGAGACAGCGCGGCAGACCTTGTCTGCGATGGAGGGATTGCATAGACCAGGACGCTCAAAGTCTGGGAGTGCCAAACTGGGTGACATCGGCTCGAAGTCAGGACCGGTGGAAAGACTTGTTGAATAAGGCCATACCGGATCCCGGTTGTAGTGCACATGATGAGGTTTTTAATTTTTTTTTTAGCATTTTTCGGTACTTTTTAAAGCGTTGGACGACCCTACCGAATAAGGCCATACCAGATCCCGGTTGTAGTGCACTTGATGAGTTTTTTAAGTTTTGTTTTTAGCACTTTTCGGTACTTTTTAAAGCGTTGGACGACCTTACCGAATAAGGCCATACCAGATCCCGGTTGTAGTGCACATGATGAGTTTTTTAAGCTTTTTTTTTAGCACTTTTCGGTTATTTTTTATAGCGTCGGACGACCCTACCATTTAAGGCCGTCAAAAACGACCCTACAATTGCGACAAACTGTACAGTCGTAGCATTGTACCGTCAGAGAATTATTTGTTTCTATATTATTTTCATCACCTCCTCGATAGTATAGTGGTTAGTATACCCGCCTGTCACCCGGGAGACCGGGGTTCGATTCCCCGTCGGGGAGCCCCTGGCGCAAGACTAATGACCTTGCCCAGAAAAAATAAATCATTATGGAAAATTTAACAAGCCCCAGGACTTGCTAAACAAGGCCAAGACCGGTTCCTGGTTGTAGTGCCGATGATGATGATGATATTATTTTCATCATCATCATCATCATCGGCACTACAACTGGGATCCGGTCTTGGCCTCATTTAACAAGTCCCGGGGCTAGTTAAATTTTCCATAATGATTTGTTTTTTCCGGGCAAGGTCATTAGTCTTGCGCCACTATATATTGTTTTGCTGGGACAAAATTCATCTTAAAACAGGACTGTGAAAAGCACCTATGTTCGTTTTTTCTTTATGACAATGTTAGGTTTGACCTTGAGGAGATCGGATCAGAGGGTCGGTCGTGGAAGGAGAGTGCACAGGACAGCGAACGATGGCGGAGTCGAGTCGGTGAGGTCATGAACTTCCGGATTCCTACTTGCAAATAAATAATAATAATAAATTAAATTTCAGAGTTCAAAAACAAAGGAATACTGGTTTTAGTCGAAAAATAGCAAAGTGTGGTCGGTCGAATATTGGGATAGATAAAACTGTTTTCGAATGAAAACAAAATGCCGTCAATTACTTAAAAAACAAAAAAGTGAATTTGTTTTGCCCAACCTTATAAATGAGAATAATTAAAACAGATTTGCTTCCGGAACTTATGTTAGGATGTCATTAGTTAATTGAGAAAAAAAAGCATCTCAGGGCGCCGACTCAGCGTTATTGGTTCGCCCTTCCTCGGAGAAGTAAAATAAATAAAAATAGAAGGGCAATTCTTCTGTAGTGCCGATGATGATGATGGTGATGTAGCTATTAAAAGACTTGTTTCTTTTGTCAATGCAAACAGCTTCAACGTATAGTGACAGATCTTAAAGGCGAGCTCTGAAGCAAAACGAGGGAATATAGAATAACTGGAAACTATTGTTCGTTGAGTTCTGGGTACAGTGGGGCTTTTCAACCTTTTAAGTAATCACCCACCCAAGAGTTTTTTTTACATAGTTCAAATAAAAATGCATTAAGATTGGCAACTTAACAATAGGACATTATTTATTATTTCAAATTAAACATTGATGACTCCGATTTTTCAGATTACTGATTGTTGTTACTTTACAACTTCAATCATAAATATTTTTATAGCAATAATGTACTCTGATCTGCAATTCTTTTAAAATCTCTTTACTTTTTATTAAATTTAGTTAGAAACACTCAAAGATATTACTTTTGTACGTGTATTGTACAAAAATAAATTATACTAACAAATTTTACAAATATTTTTGGTAAATTCCCAAGATTTCGAGGTCGTTTCCAATGTTTCCCTCTAAACTGCGAACAATTTGATGTGACGCTATCTTATGCAGAAGTAAATCAATAAAAACCCAAGGTTAGACGGACATCGTTCTTTTTTTAATCATTTAACTTTTTACATTTATTTTTCTAAATAATCGCCCTTTAGTTGAAGACACTTTCTCCAACGTCCTGGCCATTGCGTTAAGCCGCCTAAAAAATATGATTTCTCAAACTCATCGAAGTAGGCTGTCGTCTCGACGATGGTCTCTTCGTTTGAGTAGAACTTTCTCCATATCAGCCATTTTTTCATGTTGGGAAATAGAAAAAAATCACAGGGTGCCAAATCGGGCGAGTGTGGTGGGTGTGGCAGCAATTTATACTGCAATGATTGAAGCTTGGAGGCGACTATTTCAGCCGAATGAACAGGTGCGTTTGTATGATGAAAGAAAATCTTCTTATTTGCCAAATGAGGTCGCGTCTCCTTTAATAACTTGTCGCACCTGTCCAATAATTCACTATAATATTTGGATGTTTTCAATGCTTTGTCTTCCAAAAAGTCCATAAGAATGATTCCATTTGAATCCCAGAAAATTGTGACTAGAACTTGTCCGGCCCGTTGGTAAGTCCTCCGTGCTTTTTTCGAGGAAGGGGCATCAACCAAAATGTGGCGTTTTGATTGTTGCACAGATTCTGACTCATAGTAATATATCCAGGTTTCATCAACCGTGACAATTTGACGCAAAAATTCCTGGGGATTCTCTTCGAACATATTCAAGCATTGCTTTGAAATAGAAATTCGTGCATTTCTGTTCTCTTCTGTAATCACTCGGGGCACCCATTGTTCCGAGAGCTTCTTTATTTCTAATTTATCTCGCAAAATATTGATTACGGTTCCATATGACACACCTACAGCCTGCGCTATTTCGCGAACTTTCGTCCGATGATCGGCGAGAATGATTTTGTGGACCTTTTCGACAATTCTTTCAGTAATCGCATCAGTCGGGCGACCTGAACGCCCTTCGTCAAAAACAGATGTACGACCGCGCTTGAAGTTATTGTACCAATACCTTATGGTTGTCATAGATGGCGAGACGTCTCCATAAACAGAATTTAATTTGATTTTTATGTGCTCGCACTTTTTCCCTTCCAAAAATAGGAAGCGTATCACGGAGCGATACTGTTCTTTCTCCATTTTAACGAAAATCACTAAGAACGTATATTTTAAATGGCCGTTGAATTTCAACTAACTCTTCTTAAGTTAATAAAACGTGGTAGGTAATGTTAATACTAAAATACGCTCAGCAATGGCACAAGTTTTTCAACACGGGTACTTATTGATCTACCCTCGTAGTTGCCGCACAGAGTGTATATCAAATAACAGGCGACATGCACACACACCCGTATGCACGCATCCATGCACACCTATTTGTACTCATTTATACCATGCACACTTGTGAATTGGATTTACGGATTGAGTTCAGCTGGAGGTACATGCCACAATTTAATTATTTATTTATTTTATTCTTGCTGTGCTTTTTTTTCTTTATTCTGTCTACCCAAATCGATACGAACATGACACAAATCAAATGAGGGAAAAAAACTGGATTGCTGAATTATAAGATTTTCCCAACTACTATATACACACACCTTTACCCGTCGATGTGTTTATATAAATTCAAACAGGGTGGTAAATGCATACATGCATTTAAATTGTACTCTTTGCCGTAGGAGATGCGCGGTTTATGGAGCGCTGCGTTGCCAGTTTTATACGGACAAACATACACATGCAGACATTATAAAAAGAACTGAAGGGGCAAACAAAATGGCATGTTGTCATATTTCTTACTGAATCGTCAGAAATTATATAGCCGCACGATAAGATGGTTTTTTTCTACCTTATAACTTTTCTATAATTTCTCGCGGAACAGGCTTTGGGTGTTTTTTGTTGCTTTTGTGTTGTTTTTGTTTAAAGCGATCAATTATAGTTTTTGTTCATTTTGTGGGGAATTTGTTACCAGTTGTGTCCCGATGGATGCTATTCACGATATCGAATATCGGTAATCTACTACCTGGAGTAGCGTAATAGTATACAACCCGCATGGAAGGAAACGGGTTGAGAGTGGAGTGATACTGCGTTATTTTATTTTTATATTTGTGGGCGTTCTGGGTTATCGATAGACTCCAGAAAATTAATAGTACGTCTTAAATTAAAAGAACACCAGATAGGAATTTATTTATTTGGCGCTAGTTGAATATGTTTCGTTCTTTTGGTTCTCAGAATGACCGTAGAAGGTTGCCGTCTAGGGCTTACTCATCAATAAATGGTCACTGCAACAAAGTCGTGTACGTAAAAAAATTTGCCAAGAATGGATACGATTGGAGTGGCTTACCAAATACGGAAGCGGTTCATCAACCAGCGAGACCTCTAGGTGGTTATATCCAAAGAATTCTTTATAGGTACTGAAGATCAAACTAGCTGTTAGTAGCCAAAACCAAATGTGTACATATAATTTTCATAGGACTGTAAGTTGCAATGTACTTAAAATTTCGTCACATTTCTACTCCTACGCGGGTGAACAAAACCATACACTCACTTTGGATAATGCTTTGTGTGTCGTACAATTATTCCCCAATGAAGTTGAAAAGTGTAATAGACCCACGTTTCTAAAAATATTAAGGGACTCTATGAAGTGCTTAGCAAATCGTTTGATATTTTTGGAGTTAGCTCTCTTAAAGTCTCACCCTGCATATATAACAAAAGGTATCGAGGTTTAAAAGCCTTCATTAAGGCATTGTCATTTTCATTTTTTTTTTGTGCAGATGAAATTTTTTGACACCATTAAAGTGTCGATGCAGAATACGACTGGAAAAGGTAGAGTGGATTAAGAAAGTGCATTTGTGTGTACATTGGTTTTAAGTCCCTATAGCCTGTAATCTCCCCTGCTTGGTAGAAACCTTGACGTGGTGCGGGGGCTTAAACTACAATGAATCACTCAGGCTATGCCGACGGAAGCATATGCTTCCAGTAGGGCCACCCATGTCAGACAGGCTAGCGAGGAGTAACACACAAAGATCTACCACTCCTAATTCAGGGTGTTACGCGTCACCGTGCCCATTGGATGGTTTGCAGCCAGGGGTATACCCGCTATATCATAACGGCGCTTCTCTGACAACTGGTCGAATCAGAGCAGTAAGCAGACCTTACCATATCAAAGAGGGGCTCTAATGTGGCGGAATACTTGAAACCCCAAGACTCGTGGGAACAAAATTGAACAATCAATATACAAAAAACAATCTCAGGAAAAACCAGGTATGCGTATGTGTGATGAGCCGACACTACCATAAGGGAACAAACCATCAAGAAAACACCGACTCGGTAAAAAGAAGACGTAGGGAAAAACGGAAAAAGAGGGATATACGCGTCGGGCCTGAAATGTTCGAACGTTATATAAACCAGGCCCGATACAGACGGTCACATAAATCGCTAAACAATATAAAATGGACATCGTCGCGCTTCAGGAAGTCCGACTCCCACATCAAGTAATCGAAACCAACGGGTTCACACTGGCGTGTGGAGGTACCGATACACATAACCTCAGGACTGGCTTCATCATAATCAAGAAAATTACGCCCCATGTAAAAGATGACCGAATGACGGTGCTAAAAATACAGGGGCCATGGTACAATTATCGAAGAACGTAAACGCCTCAGAGTGATCCACTTAGAAAGATATGATGAAGTCAATGCAGAAAGATACGCGACAATTCGGAAAGAGACGAGACTTTTCGAGCGCAAAAAACGCAAATGGGAGAAGACTAGGATCGAAAAAATCCTGGAAAATGCCAGAGCAAAAAATATCAGAGGTATGTATGCCGGCATACATTCAATTAGAAATGGCTACCGACGGAGAGTCAAAATAATCCGAGACTCAAACGGCTGTCACAAACAATTTCGTGGCAAGGTGGTGCTTTGTAAATCTGCTCAATGTGCGCACCCATCAACCACAGATAAACGCATCAGACGTACATGCAGTCGAGCCTCAGATCCCAGAGCCCCCTTTCGACGAAGTTGTAGACGCAATAAATCGATTGAAAAACAACAAGGCTACCGGAGTCGACTGCATACCGGCAGAGCTTATGAAGCATGGAGGAGAGGCAACCGCTCGAAAGATCCACCAACTGATTAAAACAATATGGGAAAAGGAAGTCATTCCGGAAGAATGGAAAACCTCAATAGTTGTCCCCATTTTCAAAGATCTGACTGCGAAAATTACAGAGGAATATCATTGCTCCCAGCCATATACAAAATACTAACAAACGTCATACTGGCTAGAATCACACCGTACGCAGAAGAAATATTGGGAGACTACCAATGCGGATCCCGTAGAAACTGGTCAACAGGCGATCAAATGTTGACACTAAGGCAACTACTGGAAAAGAAGTGGGAATACGGAGAGACGGTTCACCAACTGTCCGTTAACTTCAAAAAAGCCTACGACTCAGTCGCAAGACAAAGACTCTACCATATTGTAATTGAGCTGGGAATCCCGAAAAAATATGCCGCCCTCACTCAAATTTGCATGAACGAAAACAAAGGGCGAGTTAGAATAGAAAACCACTTCTCAGAACCATTTGAAATCCGGGATGGACTAAAACAGGGGGATGGCCTCTCACCATGTCTCTTTAACCCTGTCCTCTAGTATGTTATCAGAATGGTACAAGGCGACAACATCGCCGGATCATCCCTGAACGGGGTCACACAAGCGCTCGCATATGCGGATGACATCGCCGTTTTGGGCGATAATCTAGAAACTGTAAGTAAAAACAGTGAAATCATTATGCAATTGGCAGAAGAGTTGGGCCTAGAAATAAATGAAGACAAAACGAAATACATGATTATGGTGAGAGCAAGTGGACCTCAGAGAACACACATAAACGTCAGAGGCAAGATATTTGAAAAAGTCAAAGAATTTAAATACCTGGGAACAATACTGACGGCCAGTAACGAAATGTCGAAGGAAATTAACAAAAGACTACACTCCGGCAACGCTAGTTGGCATGCAGTCTGTAAACTGTTGAAATCAAAACTGCTATCACGTAATATAAAGCTCCGTGTCTATAGAACCATTATCATGTCGATTGTTCTATACGGATGCGAAACATGGGCTCTCACAAAACGGGAAGAAAACAAATTCCGCGTATTCGAGAATAAAGTCCTATGGGGCATCTTTGGCGGTAAATATGATGAGGAGCCAAGACAATGGAGGAAACTCCACAACCACGAATTGGAAGAGCTATACCGCAAACCTACAATAGTGAGAGTAATCAAGTCGCGAAGATTAAGATGGGCCGGACTTGCGAATAGGCAACGATAGGACCGTGCATGGAATTCTTGACGGTAAACCAGCGGGAGAGAGCCCGACATGGTGGCCACGACGGAGATGGGAGGATAATGTTAGATTGGACCTCGAGGAGATCGGATCGGATGGTCGAACGTGGAAGGAGAGCGCGCGGGATAGGGAACAATGGCGGAGTCGAGTCAGTGAGGTCATGATCTTTCGAGTTCTTACAGGCCAATAATAGTATAAAATAGTAGTAAATAGTATAGACTGTAATCTCGGGGGAATATATGCTCAGACAGAGCGTTCCTAGTGCATATATTTTGTTTAAAAAACAATTCCGAACGCATGCATCATTTCAGTTGGAAGTCGAATAAACTCGAGTTCCAGTAATGGAAAGGCTCTCTTTGGTTCAACATTTATTCATAGACAATGGATCTATGTGGAAACTTCTTTTGAATAACAATTCCCACTGGGTGGATTTTGTTGAGATAAGATCTTAAACGTCAAAAGACACTGGTACCTTAGCACAAAGTCGGTGGAACTTATTATGAGACATAGCCTTCCATGAACCACCTGTATTGTGAACCCCTTGCCATTATCCGTCTGCCTCAATTATAACTTGTGCACTCTCTGATTAACGATAAATTCTTGAGAAGGAGAAAGTAATCTTCAAGTTCACTTCAATACTAGAGTTGTGACAATACTAATATTAATCAAAAATTTCCAGGAACTATCGCTGTATATCGCTCTCAGTCACCTGAATTGAATTCTGTTTGTTTTGTTTGTCTGCCGTTGACATTCCCGTCAATGTCAATGTCATACCTTGACATTTGTATAAGTCTTTTGCAATTTTAAAAATGGAATTGAATTTTCAATAAGTTTGTATTAAATGATGCCTTAAAAATCCATTGAATGGTGCAAGGCGCTTGAAAATGTTGGAAAAGCGTTTCGGCAACAGTACTTCTAAAGAAGAGGGTCGCTCAGGAGTGACATGAACATTTCGGAAGTGGTTGTTAAATAACGTACGCAGTGACAGTCATCGAAAACCGACGAAAACATCGATTAAGTGAAAGAAATGTTGCTCAATAGTCATAAATTAAAAATCAAAGAGCAGGCAAGAGAACTTGGACTAACCGATGTCCGTTAAAAATATTTGGATCCGTTCAAAATATTTGGTTATTGATTAGAACTCCCGTATATAGCAAAGTTGGTGCCGAAGGACATGCATTTTTTACAAAATATGACCAAATTGATATCGAATGATATGGTTTCTAAGGGTTCATTCGGTATAACATTCATGAAAAACCTCATTACTGGCGATAAGATGTGGGCTTGTGAGTGTAATCTATGAGACATGTAATCTAGACGTCAGGCGACTGAATGGCGTCCACCTAAATAAGTCCAGACCGGAGAAGCCGGGCCGTTTTTACTCCATCAAGAAAGTGATGGTCACAGTTCTGTGACGACGACATGCAACTGGAATTTCCACAAAGGGGCTGGAACTAACCTTTATTATTAAAGTTGGGTGCGAGTGCTACGTTGCGGCGGTGTTATGCATTACGCATTTTTGCCACAAGGATAGAGAGTGTATAAGGGGTATTATTTGGCTCTATGAGATGATTGCTGGGAGCAGTTAGTCAAAAGAATTTGAATTTATGGGCAATCGCTTCGTGGGTATAATGCACCATCGCACAATTCCACAATTATCCCTTATTTTCTGACCAAGAATGGAACGAATGTTATAAATCAAACAGTCATTGAATTCATCGTACAATTCCATAATTATCCCCGATTTTCTGACCAAGAATGGAACGAATGTTATATATCAAACAGTCATTGAATTCATCGCACAATTCCATAATTATCCCCAATTTTCTGACCAAGAATGGAACGAATGTTATATATCAAACAGTCATTGAATTCATCGCACAATTCCATAATTATCCCCAATTTTCTGACCAAGAATGGAACGAATGTCACATGTCAAACAGTCATTGAATCCACATGGGATCTGCAACTAGTACCATTCGCAGTTCTTGTCGGGGCAGATCGGGTATCAGAGATATCTAAGCCATAGTTAGTACCTTGGGGAGAGTATTAGGAGATATTGGGTGTCCTTTAGTACGTAGGCGTTGTTGCAACTCTGTGAATCGTGCACGCCAGAGATTCGAGCCCATGGTATTTTTAAAAGATTGTATATCTTTGGGACAGCCATATAGAAAACAACTCCCAAAATTCACCTGATTTAGCTCCCTCCGACTTTTTCTGTTCAATCAAATCAAAAAACAAGGGTAGATTATAGAAAAATCAAAGACGGCAAGGGGGGGCGTGCGAGTGGCGGGGAATTGTTTATACGTTTATTACGCTCGGCCCCATTACGTTTGATATTTTTGGAGTTAGCTCTCTTAAAGTCTCACCTTGCATATATAACAAAAGGTATCGAGGTTTACAAGCCTTCGTTATGGCATTGTTATTTTCATTTTTTTTTTGTGTACATGAAATTTTTTGACACCATTAAAGTGTCGATGCAGAATACGACTGGAAAAGGTAGAGTGGATTTTTGAGTACCTATAGACTGTAATCTCCCCTGCTTGGTAGAAACCTTGACGTGGTGCGGGGGCTTAAACTACAATGAATCACTCAGGCTATATTGACGCAAGCATATGCTTCCAGTAGGGTCACCCATGTCAGACAGGCTAGCGAGGAGTAACACACAAAGATCTACCACTCCTAATTTAGGGTGTTACGCGTCACCGTGCCCATTGGATGGTTTGCTGCCAGGGGTGTATCGGCTGTATTATAACGGCGCTTCTCTGACACCGAGTCGAATCAGAGCAGTAAGCAGACCTTACCATATCAAAGAGGGGCTCTGATGTGGCGGACTACTTGAAACCCCAAGACTCATGGGAACAAAATTGAACAATCAATATACAAAAAACAATCTCACGAAAAACCAGGTATGCGTATGTGTGACGAGACGACACTACCATAAGGGAACAAATCATCAAGAAAACACCGACTCGACAAAAAGAAGACGTAGCGAAAAACGGAAAAAGCGGGATATACGCGTCGGCACGTGGAATGTTCGAACGTTATATAAACCAGGCGCGATACAGACGGTCATATAAAACGCGAAACAGTATAAAATGGACATCGTCGAGCTTCAGGAAATTCGACTCCTACATCAAGTAATCGAAACCAACGGGTTTACACTGGCGTGTGGAGGTACCGATACACATAACCTCGGGACTGGCTTCATCATAAGCAAGAAGATTACGCCCTATGTAAAAGATGTGCAATTTATTAATAACCAAATGTCAGTGCTAAAAATACAGGGACCATGGTACAATTATGTATTTATAAACGTACACGCCCCAACAGAATCTACGGACGAAGAAACGAAGTACACATTCTACGAGAGCCTAGAGGAAGTATTCGATGGGATCCCATCATTCGATGTTAAAATCCTCCTCGGGGACCTCAATGCAAAAATTGGAAAGGAAGACATCTTTCAACCAACTATATGTAAAGAAAGAATACACAAAGTTTCAAATGATAATGGAATTCGAATTATCACGTTCGCAGCGTCAAAAGACCTGGTAGTGAAAAGCACGATGTTCTAGCACAAGCAACTAGCGTTCCTAGTTTATATATTATAATATATATATATACATAACCAAAACATTATGGCACACTTTATTCTTTTTATCCCTACTTTTTCTAACCTACATACTCTTTAAAGTCCCTTTTAAACTTAAATTATAGGGACAACGTAACTTGTGTTTGGAAAATTGTATGAGAAGTTCACCTTATTTTTGCTGGGCTGGTTGGTGGTTGTTCGCTGTTGAGGTGAACGTATTAAAAGCCTGTTTTCTCAGGTAACTGCTAGCAGGTATACAACTAAAACATTATGGCACTCACTCTGTTCTTTTTATCTCTACTTTTTTTAAACTACATATTCCTTACTCCCTTTTAAACTTAAATTATAGTGATACATTTGGGGTGTGTAAATTATAAAAACAACATAACAAAGTGAAGATAAATCACTACCATGTTCTTAAGATGTGGCATAATTGTTTTTATGGGAACGCTTACAAATTAAAAAAGGTTTAAACCAAAAAATGAAATCCAACATGACTGCAAAAAATGGTAATAAAACTTGACAAAAAATAAAAGTTCGCAGCCGACAGTAATATTTTCTTGTGTAATCATCATCATCATCGGCACTACAACCGGGAACCGGTCTTGGCCTTATTTAGCAAGTCCTGAGGCTTGTTAAATTTTCCATAATGATTTATTTTGTCTGGGCAAGGTCATTAGTCTTGCGCCAGGGGCTCCCCGACGGGGAATCGAACCCCGGTCTCCCGGGTGACAGGAGGGTATACTAACCACTATACTATCGAGGAGCCCTTTCTTGTGTAATATAGGCTCAAAAAAGGTTAAATATTAAAGCATAGCGCGGAAAGAAAGGATTGTCTGTTGGTTCTGCCCTAATAAGGTGATTTTTGTGGGTGAATTCGTTCTGGTATCGAGGTAAATTCACTCTATTTTAATAATACGAGGGTGAATCAAATATAATCAGTAATTTCTTTATACGTATTTATTAAATAATATTACGCTAACTAACTACACTATCAACATTTTTCAAAATAGTCTTTTGCGTTATCTACACACTTTTGCCATCGATTTGGATGTTTTAATATTCCTTGTTCGTGGCAAGATTTAGGGCGACTCATTAGCCAATTGCGTACGTGCTCCTCGACTTCTTCATTACTTTTGATTTTATTTTTCCTTCAAGTGAGTCCTTCAAGGGTGCGAACAAAAAATAGTCGCCTTATAAGAAGTCTGGGTTATAAGAAGAGTGTTTGAGGGTTTCCCAGCCCATTCCATCCAATGTATCCCTGACCTGTTTACCCTCAATAGCCCCGGAACCCATCGAGTAGTAAATTCTTTGAAACGCAGATCATCTGTGATAATGGATTGAACACTTCTGATGATTCAATTCAATTCAATTTTTATTTGGTAGATAATGTACATTTATATTTTACAACTAGTATTTAAGAGAATTGGGCTCCTCGATAGTATAGTGGTTAGTATACCCGCCTTTCACCCGGAAGACCGGGGTTCGATTCCCCGTCGGGGAGCCTCTGGCGCAAGACTAATGACCTTGCCCAGAAAAAATAAATCATTATGAAAAATTTAACAAGACTTGCTAAATAAGGCCAAGACCGGTCCCCGGTTGTAGTGCCAATGATGCTGATGACGATTTAAGAGAATTAGGACAGCAATTCCTTTACAATTATAATCTTAAATTTATATAATGACAATAGCACAATTTTAATGAATAACAAATAATAAATTAAGGGAAAACTACAAGAAAAAACCCTTATTTGAATCTTAAGACTAATATTGCACGGGTTTCCGGATATATTATATAATAATGACCTCGATATAATTTCCGTAGACAGAGTACATATGTAGTGATTTAGGATAACACTTCTGATGAGATTTCTCCAAACTGTTAAACGGCGATTACTTTCAATAAACTGTCGAACGGCACGGATGTTGTGATCTGTACGACTTGTCCTTGGGCGTCGATCATGACTTTCGCTTTCGATACGTTCTGGTCCTCTTTTAAATTCTCTGGCCCACGTATACACATGATTCTCAGACAGTGTATCATCACCAAACTGGGCCTTCAATCGAGAAAAAATGGTCGAGGGTTTATCGCCTTCATTTATTAAAAATTTTATAATAATCCGTTGCCCAACAGACTTATATGTACCTCTTGCTCGCTCATGGCTGTACTGACTACAAAGTCGAGCGCGACCGCTATCCAAGCATGTTTCCCCACTCTGCATAAGCCGAACAACAGCAATACACAAGATTATCTAGCTCGCAACATGTTGCTAACCAAAAAAGTAAAATAAAAATTTGCGTTAATATTTGATTCCCTCGTATTTTCATTTTTTTTTCACAATAAAAAAAAAATAAAAAAAATCAAATCAAGTTATAAACTGAAGAACAAGAAGTAAGAACCACTCCATGTGTGTAGTAAGAATTTTACAAATATACTACAAAACTTTGAATCCTAAGAACTACCGCACTCCTGGCTATAGTGGAACGTAGCAACTCATGTAATGTGTTTTCTCAAACATCTCATTTTTATTTCATTTTTAATAACCTTGACTCAAATATGAACAACTTCTACATTAAGCTTCGGGTAATTAGCACTTGGATGGTAGGCTCGGGTCACGCGTGCCTTTTCGAAAGGTCAGGGAGGTATTTAGATATTTACTTCTACGAGGGTTGCATTTTATATTTCGGGATTAGAGAACAAAAACAAATATTGATCATCGAAAATCACTTTATTGTTTTTCAAAATATTCCCCATGAAGATCTATACACTTTTGCATGCGTTTGAACCAATTGTTGAAGCACTTTTGCCACTCTGATTGAGGTATCCCCAACACATGCATTCTGAATGCAGCAACCGCTTCTTCAGGTGTCGAAAAACGTTGACCCCTCAGTTTGTTTTTACGTACGGGAATAAAAAGAAGTCATTCGGTGCCAAGTCAGGACTATACGGCGGATGACCCATCAAATCGATGTTTTGGGTGCTCAAAAATGCAGTTGTCGCAGCCGATGTGTGAGAGCTCGCATTGTTGTGGTGAAGAGTGGTCCGTCTTCGGCGGTTGGTTTTCCTGATTTCTTGGAAGACAACTGGCAAACAAATGGTTGTGTACCACTCAGAATTGACTGTTTTGCGTTGTTCTAGTGGTACGGTTGCGACATGTCCAGTTTTTTCGAAAAAACAGGCGACCATTTGCTTGGAAGTGCTTCGTGCGTGAACAACTTTTGTTGGATTTGGCTCATCTTGAGACAGACAGACAGTCGACTGCTGTTTACTTTCGGGCTCATACGCGTAAATTCACGATTCATTACCTGTCACGATGTCATAGACGTGTTTCGAAACACCGCGACTGTATTTTTTGAGCATTTCTTTCGACCAACTGACACGAGCCTTTTTTTTGGGCAATTGACAAATTGTGTGGGATCCAACGCGAACAAATTTTTTTGACAGTCAAATGTTTATGCAATATTGAATGTATGCTGGTCCCACTAACGCCTAAGGTTGTCTCAATCTCACGATAGGTCACATGACGATCTTCCAATATCAGTTCGCGCACAACATCAATGGTTTTCGGAACAACAACTGATTTTGGACGACCTTCACGAAATTCATCTTGGAGTGAACTACGACCACGATTGAATTCACCATACCATCGATAAACACTGGTCCTTGATGGAGCTTCATCGCCAAAAATTGAATTAAGTTCATCCATGCACTGTTGCAGAGTTAATCCACGCCGAAAGTTGTAAAAAATAATCGCACGAAAATGTTGACGATTTAATTCCATTTTTGGGCCGAGATGAATCTTTTAAGGTACTGTAAACAACACAAATAGCGCTCGTATGTCAAAACGTTCTGAGTGCGTATAACCTCAAAAATGTCCAACTTTACGACAGAGCTGTCAATTGCCGGATGGCAACAATAGGGTTGCCAAATCCCGAAACATAAGAGGCAACCCTCGTATATATAATATAATAAAACGACCTTTTTTTATGATTTTAAATTTTTTGTAGGTTTCTCTCTAAATGATAGTATGGTTGTTTTCCAATTGCCAATTGCCAATATTTAGTTTGAATTAATTAAACGCAAGTTATTCCACATATTTTGCTCTGCAGTTTTTTAACATGTAACATGTTAAACCTCGTAGCCAATAACTTTATAGTATTACTCGCTGTAAAACATTCAACCAACGATAAAAACAAGGTCAACGATTACATCCATACTAATTAGAAGACAATTTCTCGACCTGCTAAACAAAACCATTACTTTAAGATTTGTTATTAAAATTTTCTAAAAGTTGGCAAAGACAAGATTTTGGTATCGTTTCAAATTTACCAAGAATCAAATGAGCGGATGAGAACAAATATTTAATAATTAAACGAGCATCTGAGTTCAAAAAAGGTGCACTATTACAAACGGTCGTTTTATTTTGGTGCACTATATTAATCCGTTTTAGATATCTTCAAAGGCCATTATTTCTGCCTTGGAACAATGTAGACTGAGGTCATATAGCTGCTAGGGAAGCAGATTTTATATTCTTCCAAAAGTGGAGGCTGAATCATATCAGCTTTCTTTTTGGCAATTTAATGTAATGAACATTTTGTTTTCAGCCAACAGCAACAAGTAATAACTAAATGAAAAAGAAAGGAATTATTAAGTGCTAATTTCATAGCAACAAATAAGTGGTTGTGATTTAATGGCAGAAAAGTGTTGTATAATGTTTTGGTAGAGTAATTAATAAAACAACTTCATCTCATTTGACTACCAGTTGAATCAAACTGTAAATAATATAACTTTCGCAATTGCCTTGCATTCAAATTCACACGAATTGACGGTTAATTATTCAATATGACAGTATTTGAGATTTAATTGATTGTTCAGGAGTGTGTCATCTCTCGTTACTTGCTATAGCTATTGTAAAGAGTGGAAAAGTACACAGGTCGTGGGGCAGAGACCGAAGGATAAAATATCGAAGGTCAAATTTTTATGACATCATCATAAGGTTTCGGCTTCTTATCATCATAGACAGCCGTGCACTTGTAGTTAGCGTTTTGATGACAGGCATATACAAACACCGTGAAATACCATAATATTTAAGAATTTCAATAGAACGGTAGGGTATTGAAATGGTTTCCCTTCTTTGGTTAAAATTACGAGTTTATAGAATTAACTCCTCCGTTATACAACAGATTGCCAGGTCAAATCTAATAAAACACAATGCGATGAAAGTCTTCTGAAATTAATGGATTAAAATATTACAGGATTTTCAAAAATATAATATGCCCAATGGCCTCAAAAATTACTGCTACTTATTGCTCTGCAGGAATCCGAAAGTCCATGACCTTACTAACTCAGCTACGCCATGGTTCCCTGTCCTGTGCACCTTCCCTCTCCGTTTCACCGCCTGATCCAATATCTCCAAGGTCACGGTTTACATTATATTCCCATCGCCTTTTTGGTCTTTTGGTCTTAAAAATAAGAAACAATATCAATTATAAGGGGGAATATTTGAAGTGTCTGTATTTGGAATTCGATCGAGATCACTCGTCGCTCGGAGCACATCATAACTTTGACATTTTTGCCTGACAGTTGTCATAGAGCAAAACCTTGATTTTTTAGTCTTAAAAGTCTTCTGCTATGAGGGAGTACACATCAATCGAGCATACTGAAATTTTTTACCTGTACAATCAAAATAACTTCTTATTTGTGAAAACTCAATCTGCATGGAGAAAAAAAAACAATGAAACGGGTGCTTTTAAAAGACAGCATAAAACATTTTCATGGTGCAAGGCTAATGACCTTGCCCGGAAAAAACAAATTATTATGGAAAATTTAACATGTCTCGGATTTGGACAGGATACCGGTGGAGAGACTTGCTAAATAAGACCAAGACCGGATCCCGGTTGTAGTGCCAATGATGATGATGATAAAACATTTTCACGAAAGATGTTTGTTTTCTGGTGTTATTGCAAATCCCAAGCGACCAAATAGACTTCGTTCGCCGTAATTTGTCCGATGTAATTATGCTGCCGTCGAGAGATCTGCGATCAGGTCGACGTCGTTGCGCAGTTGTGCTCTCACATTTAAGGGTAGTCCAAAATCCCCTTTTGTGCGCACGTTACGAAAAAAAAAGAAAGTTGGATATTAGACAAAAAAACTCTGCAGTGCATAATTCAAGTCTGCAATCATTCATGATTTGAAGATATAGCGTTTGCGATGATAGTGAAGAGCGTGCGAATCGAACCGACGCTATGACGGTGATAATCACTAAAAGATAGGACCGAAGCCTCACCACATCGGTCAAGCACATTCAACTGATTTGGAATTGCTATGGTACATGGGTCTGACGAATATGCTCTTGATTATCTTTCGGTGTTATTCCCCACTATTTGCTTGTGTATTGTGCGTGTATCTGATAGGCACACTACTCCCTCCTCAGTAACTTTGTTACGATCAACTTCGTGTGGGAATGATGGATCGAGGGGCGAGCGAGCGAGTGAACGTCGGCGCAGGCGAGTGAGCCGTTTGGATTAACGTTTAGCCTATTTGGTGAGGGTGGAAACCCACATATATATAGCTTAATACAAGCGATAACTTATCAACTACCTAAAACTAAGGTAAAAAAAGTATGAATAAAAAGAAGAAAAAAACAGGGGGGTGGGGGTTTCTGGGATTACTTACTTATTAAGGACAGTGATAGATAGCAAGGATAGTGACGAAGTTGAATTGAACACATGATGAAACGGGTGAGAAGCGAAGCATTTAAGCATTAGATTAACATCCGCGTGTATTAATTCGATCGTCATACTAAGTACACTCATCATCATCATCGGCACTACAACCAGGAACCGGTCTTGGCCTTTTTTTTAGCAAGTCCTGAGGCTTGTTAAATTTTCCATAATGATTTGTTTTTTCCGGGCAAGGTCATTAGTCTTGCGCCAGAGGCTCCCCGACGGGGAAACGAACCCCGGTTTCCCGCGTGACAGGCGGGTATACTAACCACTATACTATCGAGGAGCCCAAGTACACTCAACTGCTGTGGAATTGCTATGGTAAACCGCTCTGACGAATGAGCTTTTGATGTTCTTTCGCTGTTGTTCACTATTTGCATGTGTATTGTGTGTGTATCTGTTAGAAGCGCAACAAAGGCATTCCCATATAAAATTCAATTGACTCAACGATTGCCAACCGATTAAGCCCGTCTGTTGTCATATGCGAATTTCGACGCTGAAATGGCAGAAACCGAGACAAAAAAATCATCATGAGTTATGAGGGGCACTTCACGCTAAACGGAACCATTAACAAATAAAATTATTGCTTTGATGTCATCAGAAACCCCTAACTTATTGAAGAGTTACGCCTTCACGACCGTATAGTTACTATTTGGTCGTATTTGTGCTGATATAGTTGTTACGGGCCCCTACACCCGCAATCCCCCCCTTCTTTAGGATTATAATTGCGCCAAGTAGTAAATTAACATAAACTACTTGGCAATAATTTAAACAAAAAGTTGGTGACGAAAACTAACAAGACGTCAGAAAACTTTGAGAAAAGAGGTTTCAATACCTGACAGACTAAGCGAGGAGACGAAAAAGCCACCGCCGCGATGAAAAAACGAACGCCATTAATTAGTTAACGAGCGAATGCGACGAGAAAATTCGAGTGAACGTGAGTGATATCGACTGAACGGGACGAGAAAATTAGAGTGAACGCGAGGACAATAACATTCACATTCGCTAAGTGACATCGAACAAACATTCGCCGACTCCGAGAAAAATCCAAGGGATTAATCAGGCGGATCAAGAAAACAACCCCCATGCAACTAGAAGAGCAGAGCAATCCGACGGTATCACGTAATTCGTTTCCCTAATTATAACTAAAATTTTAATTATTACTAATACACATAACATGGTCATTGACCTCTTCTTCTTCGAAGACGAATGTGATCAAACAACAACCGTTATCTGGTGCATTATCGAGCTATGGTAACCGAATTTTCGATGCCAATTCTACGTGAAAGTAGTGGTATGGATCATTTCGGATTTCAAGAAGACGGTGCCTACCCACCCAGCTAAAGCTACAATCGACTTTTTACAAGCCATTATTCCCCGTCGTTTGATACGAGGGCAGTTTGATTATTCAGTGACTTTTTGAATTTCTTGCGCAGGAACTTTAAATACTGCTTCTATAACCTGCCACACTATCATCATCGGCACTACAACCGGGAACCGGTCTTGGCCTTACTTAGCAAGTTCTGAGGCTTCTTAAATTTTTCATGATTTGTTTTTTCCGGGCAAGGTCATTAGTATTGCGCCAGAGGCTCCCCGGCGGGGAATCGAACCCCGGTCTCCCGTGTGACAGCCGGGTATACTAACCACTATACTATCGAGGAGCCCCCCCATAGATATCACTGCACTACAATCGGACGCGTATGTGGTGATCCGTTTGTTTACATCGGATTCCACAGAAGACTTGACTCGCGAACCGATAGTGCCATTGGGTGTTTACTTAAAATACCCTAAACGGACTACAGAATTGATCCGATGGTACGGATCATGTGGCAGAAGCGTGGGCGCTGACTCGTTGGCGGTTCCTACCATTTAAAGCTGTCAAAAATTACCCTACCTTGGAAGGGTTGAGAATCTAAGAAAATTTTCTTTCAGTACTAAAATAAATTCCAAAAATCGATTACTGAGATTGTATCAAAACATTTTTAATTCGATTTCAGTTGTATATTGAACAAATACAAATTCTAACGCAATTGGGACAAACTGTACAGTCGTAGCATTGTACCGTCAGAGAATTATTTGTTACTATATTCTTTTACTGGTGCAAAATTCATCTTAAAACAGGACTGTGAAAAGCACCTGTGTTCCTTTTTTCTTTATGACAATGTTAGGTTTGACCTTGAGGAGATCGGATCAGATGGTCGGGCGTGGAAGGAGAGTGCACAGAACAGCGAACGATGGCGGAGTCGAGTCGGTGAGGTCATGAACTTCCAGATTCCTACAGGCCAATAAATAATAATAATAAATGAAATTTCAGAGTTCAAAAACAAAGGAATACTGGTTATAGTCGAAAAATAGCTAAATGTGGTCGATCGAATATTGGGATAGATAAAACTGTTTTCGAATGAAAACAAAATGCCGTCAATTACTTAAAAAACAAAACAAAAAAGTGAATTTGTTTTGCCCAACCTTATAAATGAAAATAATTAAACAGATTTGCCCTAGGAACTTATGTTAGGGCGTATTACTTAATTGAGAAAAAAAGCATCTCAAGGCGCCGGCTCAGCGTTATAGGTTCGCCTTTCCTGGAGAAATAAAATAAATAAAAATAGAAGGGAAATTCTTTTCTTAATGTGTTTAATTCATAGCGTCATGTTAAAAGATGAACAGTCTACTATATTTGTGTTTCCGCTAGCAGTCATAAATGCCAGTGACAAACAAATCGAAAGCTTTTATTTTAAAATTTGTGTTAAGTGTGCATAGTCCCAATGAGTCCATATCGTACTTCTGCTAAAAATTGAGACCAAGTAAAATAAAATAGATAATATCCGAAATATAGCGAAAACAATTTTAACGTATCGGATGATATATTGGTTCAATTCACGATCATGAATGGCTAACATATCAAGAATTGACAATTAGTCAAACGTTTATTCCTGTAATTTAGTGGATGGGCAAGCAATTTATGAAATGAATGTTCTGACGAACCTTCGACCAAAGTTCTCAAGTTTGCCCTAACTTGTAATGACTATTTCTAATTTTCATCAAACAATCATCATCGTTCAAAGGCATTTAGTACACTTTTCATCATCATCATCGTCATTGGCACTACAACCGGGAACCGGTCTTGACCTTATTAAGCAAGTCCTGAGGCTTGTTAAATTTTCCATAATGATTTGTTTTTTCCGGGCAAGGTCATTAGTCTTGCGCCAGAGGCTCCCCGACGGGGTATCGAACCCCGGTCTTCCGGGTGACAGGCGGGTATACTAACCACTATACTATCGAGGAGCAGTACACTTTTACAAAACAAAATCAAACGCTCTGACATCCAGATTCGGATCACTCATATCACCATTTGCTTCAGCTGTTACATTTAGGAATAATTCTCTCGGTTATGGTAGTATTTCACGTATATACTTTTAACATTAAATTGGATATCCCTCTAATTCGAGATCAGTTGAGATAGTTAAAATTAGTTTTGAGTTCTAGGCTGTAATACCACATATACTTTTGTGTATATTGAGTCTGCACTTGCACCTATCGGTTTAATCACTAGCCTTCTGTTTGATAATTATCAAAGCATCGTAAAAGACTATTTAGTACAATATTATAAATATAAAAACAAAAACCCATGAAGGACATACGCTACCTACCAATTTAAATTTTTTGTGTGACCATTTCCAACCGAAATAGATACAAAATATCTGTTTTCAGTTTCATCGTGCAACTGCTGGATATTTTGCTACGCATGGTATTTTCTAAATCCACCAGTATCCATAATACAAGAATGATGTTACCACCGCAATGCGGGCGCATAGTTTTCTTTTGTTTTTAATAAACGACTAATAATTAGCTACAACCTTATCTTAAAAAGTCAAATGATGGAGCCTATCCTCCTCTCCTGTGGATAGGGGCGCCCCTATTGTGTTACATTTCACTACAAATTCAATTAATAACGACCCTGTGTATTCAACGAGCCTACTGTGGTTACGTTTCAATTTTCTCTAACACTTAGGGAGGGATATTATTTAGTGTTTTATTATTTATTTTACAATTTCAATGCTGCATAAGGGTAGAAATCTGGTGAAGACAAATTAAAATAGGTGTTATTAGGTAAAAATTATAGTCGAATGTAATTGAATATCATCTAAAGTGGGTAGTGTCATTCAACATACAACTTGATGACTAAAAGGTAAAACACATTTTCAATGTGGTTCTTTTCTAGGGGAGACCTAATGGCTTGTTCCAATCTAAAGATCTCATGTCGTTTTCATATAAAAAGAAATTTCAATCAAAGTTATTCGCGCATTAATCGTTAGTAGCTGGTAAAAGGGAGTTAGATATTAAGACTGCAGTTTTATAGATAGTTTGTTATTCTGTTTTAATGGAATATTTGTAAGTTTCAATTAACTCCGTCGGACTGAAGCACTTGGGAATAAAATTCAGGTTTACTAATTAAAATATGTATTCGATCGAGTAGTTTTATTTTGCATCCTTAATACGATCCTTAAACATTACAAATCTCGAATGATTTTTGTCATTAATGTGTGGGTGGGTGTGGCATTTTCATTAAGGAGAAATTTTAAGTTGGACCTCTCAGATATTCGGTGAGGGAATTGCTATAAGGAAACAAATTGACACCTGGGTGGTCAATATTTTGTAGATATAATGGTACCAATTTGGCGCACGGCTAATAACCTTGCTCGGAAAAACAAATTATTATGGACAATTTAACAAATCTCGGATATGGACTGGATACCGATGGAGAGGCTTGCTAAATAAGGCCAAGACCGGACTCCAGTTGTAGTGCGATGATGATGGTGATGAATGGTACAAAATATTGCACAATAATTTTGTTCGTCCAACCAACATGATGTAATATTATTGTGCACTCAACATGCGGAAAAAGCATTTCATCACTGCTTATAGCTTAAAAAAATAAGGAATCGCAGGTAGATGGGGAAGTTTGTAAAGGGAATAAATGAAATGAAAATCTTGTGAGGCCAACAGAATAATTAAACCAAATGATTTTTAAATGTTTTTGCGACTACATTATAATATGTCGCACATCCGAAATTGGTTACTCCCAACATTAGAAAACAAGATATGGGAAGAGGAAATTCCATTCATCCAAGTTATCAATAACACTACGGCGACTATATATCGGAAATACAGGGTACCACAAAATTCTTTTTTCTAGATAAAAAAATCATTAATAAAACAAGCTTAATAAGTTTAATGAATCAAGATTAACATTTTATTCAAGTTTTTTCCTTGGGTATTTATTTCTTAAAAATTTAAGCCACTTATATCGGGTTTTCCGGGACTTGACAACTTTTTTTTTTAAATAAAACGCAAACCATTTGAGATATTTCAAAAACTTTATTATCGGCTTGAAGTACAATCAAAACATTTATGAATGAAATCGACTTCGACGTGGCCACCGCGGGCACTATTGCAGCGGTCGATTCGTTGGACCCAATTTTCGATGACTCGGCCACACATTTCGGCCGAAACGGTCGCTATTTCGCGTTCAATGTTGGCTCTGAGCTCTTCCAACGTCGTCGGGTTGTTGGCAAAGACCAATGACTTGACGTAGCGCCAAAGAAAATAGTCTAGAGGCGTTAAATCGCAACGAACGAGGCGGCCAACCGACGCCAATTTCTTGAGATAACACGCTCATCAAACTTACTCTTCAATAAATCGATTATATCGTGTGCTGTGTGGCTTGTGGCACCGTCCTGTTGAAACCACATGTCGCCCAAGTCCATATCTTCCAATTCGGGGCAAAAATAATCTGTAATCATGGCGCGATAACGATGGCCATTCACAGTAACATAACGATCGTTATCGTCGACGAAAAAATATGCCCCAATGACGCCGCCGGCATGCAAACCGGACCAAACAGTTATTTTTTGTGGATGAAGCGGTGATTCATGAAGCACATGTGGATTTTCACCCGACCAATAAGGCATGTTTTGCTTATTGACGAACCCATTGAGCTAAAAATGAGCTTCGTCACTGAAGATGATTTTGCGATGAAATTCATCATCTTGGCGCATCTTTTCCAGAGCCCAATCGGAGAACGTACGTCGCTTCAAATGGTCAATCGGCTTCAATTCTTGAGTCAGCTTGATCATATATGGGTGTAAACCAAGATCCTTACCCAAAATTCGCCATAAAATGGTCTGGGCGCTGCCCAATTCTTGAGAACGCCGTGAAATTGACTGATTTGGATCGTTTGCTACGGACGCCAGCGATATTTTCGACACTTCGACCAACCCGTTGTCTCACTGGCACGGCGACATCACACAACGAATATATAGACTCAATTTTTTGCACTAAACTTGTTATTCCCTGTCTACTAGGGAGAGAAATACGACAGAAAATTGGATTTAATGCTCTTAAAGTTGCGGTCACCGACTCCAAATTTCGGTAGTAAACTTTTATAACTTGCAGACGTTGTTCGTTCGTGTAGTTAATGTTGAGTTTACTGAATAAATTGACGGTAGCAGTTCGATGATTAGTGAAAAATTAAATTCAAAGTTGTCAAGTCCCTATTGGAAAACCCGATATTATTAAAAATTGTCCAGTACTAATGAATCCATAATAACGTTTTCACTGAGAAATGGCACCCAAGATCGCTACGCCACAAAAAAAAAGAGAGAAAAAAAAGAGAGAGAAGCATACGGAAAACTCTATTCGCAACCAGACAACCGTCTGGCGTTCGTTTTCAGAACCATCGAACCAAGACCAGACCAGACCAAAAAATCAAGGGACAACATGAAGATAATCGGTGTGATTTTTGAGAATCTAACGAACCCTTATATAAACAACATTTTTCTTGAAACGGAGGTAGATTGTTGCAATTTATGGCTATTCACAATGAGAAAGAGTAGGGAGACTACGAAGATTGTTCGAACTATATGAAGGGCATCTGAGTCGTGGTAGAACGTTACTGAATTTGGACGTGGACGTGGAAGTCATCCACGAGACAACCAGTAGCAACATATAGTTCAGGGACTATCAGTGGGTTACGAAGTCCCAGAAAATGGCGACTTATCGAACATGATATAATTAAATAAAATTCTGAATAGACTGTTTACCGAGTTAGGCTACGTGGATTACCATGCAAAACTGAATGTTGAAAATACTTTTTTTTTATACGGCCCAACCTATTTTTGCAGAAGAGAGAAGCCGGTGTGGTCAACCTACGGGCATTATTATGATACTCGAGGATGCGTTGCAAAACTTACCCGACGTATTTTTTTTTACAAAACAGAATTATCAATCATATTTTCGACAAAATTCGAGGATTTGGTAAAATATGAGTTCGGCTGTCTGTTTAGATAGTTAAGCTGAAGGCAAAGTCTTCAAAGGACATTGTCATGATCCTGAAGCTTCACTAACAGATGAGACTCACGATACTTTGCCTCTCAAATTTCTCTGGTTTCCTTTTTTCTTACAATTTGTCTTTCTCTCGTAATCACTTTTATTTTGTAAAGTCCCATTCGACATGATCTGCCCTATTTCATCAACTCTTTTGGAGCTTCTGTTTCGTCACATGTCTCAATTTCATCACCTGTTTTTAGACCACAAAGGTGTAAATAATCTCAGAAGTAGTCAACCTAACCAAAACAACTTAGAAAAATTAAATTTATTTTCCAACACAGTTTGCTGCCGATTCTGTTCGTTGTATGAGCAAAAAGTATGCGTAATTTTTTCTACATTTTAGATTACAAAGGTGTAAATAATAGTGTCAGAAGTAGCCAACCTAACCAAAACAATTTAGAAAATTTTGCTTTATTTTCCAACATAGTGTGCTGCCGATTCTGTTCGTTGTATGAGCAAAAAGCATGCGTAAGAGCTTCATCACTTCATTCGTTAACCGACCCATTTTTTTTCAGATTCGAAAACTATTGTATTGTGTACAAAAAGGTTGTGAAGTTTTTTCTGTAACTTTATTCTGAGAAATTGTAATATAAAATACATTGTACCAGTTGTTTCTTATGTAAAAGAACATTTTCCAAAAAGTTTCTCTGAACAATCATATAAGAATTCATTTTATTTAATAGCTTTGAGGGTTTTTTTTGAAACTTTGAAGCTTTACTTTGGGAAATTGGTACATAAAATACATTGTAACAGTCGTTTCTTAGGTAAAAGAATATTTTCCAAAAGAGTTTCAACAATAATTTAAGAATTCATTTTATTTAATAGCTATTGGGAGTACAAATAAGTTTTGAGGGGTTTTTTGTAACTTTGAAGCTTTACTTTGGGAAATTGGCACAATGTATTTTATTCAAAGTATTGTCCATCATTAGTTATGATTTTTCGCCATCTTTCAGGCAGCAAACGGATTCCGCGTTGAAAAAATACCTGATTTTTTAAAATCGACCCAATTTCTGGGTCCTTTGAAAGAAGTCCTGCTCGACCAGAACATGAGTCATCGATCGGAACAAATGGCAGTCGGAAGGAGTAATACCTAGTGAATACGGCGGGTGAGGTAGGACATCCCATTGATACGCCTCCAAAGTTTCCTTGACGACTTTTGCAAGTTGTAACCGAGCGTTGTCGTTGTGAAAGATCACTTTTGTCATGTCTTTTGGCATATAAGGGGCATTTGAGTGTCAATGTTCGGGTCAATTACATCTATGGTTGTTGTTAACGTCCACCAGTGATAGTTTCGTTAGGCTGGAGTAGCTCATAATATATCACTCTGAGCTGATGTCACCAGATGCAGAGCATTAGCTTCTTGCCATGAATATTCAGTCTGGCCGTTGTAGTTGCTGCATGGCCAGGCTTACCTCGTGATTTTTCCCGATTTGGGTTGTCGTAGTAGTTGATGCATGGCCGGGCTTACCTCGTGATTTTTCTCGATTTGGGTTGTCGTAGTAGTTGATGCATGGGCGGGCTTACCTCGTGATTTTCCCCGATTTGGGTTGTCAAAGTGGATCCCACTTTGGTCCCCAATAACGATTTGAGGCAAAAATCCTTCCTATTTTGCCTTTGGAGTAGTTATTCACATATGAAAGAAGACGTTTCTTGACTTGAGTTCATAGGCAACCCAATTTTCTTACTTTTGCACTATGCCTTAAGACGAATTGAAATTACTAGTTGCCACTGTCAAGAGTTCAGGGATATCCTCTTGAATTTGGCATGAATATTGGTCCAATAACGCCTCCAGCTGTATCTTCCAACTTTACTGGCCTCTCCTCTTCGTGTTCTTTGTCGCTGGCGTCAAAATTGCCACTCTTAAAACGCCAGAACCACTACTCACATGTTTCCCATATGCAACACACAGCAATCAATGCCCATCAGATATACTTTTCTTTAATTTAAAACAATAAAGCAGCGCTTCCCACAAATTGTGTTTGTTGGTATAGACGATGACATGGTTAAACCGTAAAGTAAGAATATTGGTTATATATCAGTGATGTGACACATACAAATTAATAAAAAAAAAAAAAAAAAAGCAGCGCTCCCACAAATTGTGTTTTGTTGGATGACGTGGTTAGAGCACAAAGTTGTTGTTTATACTTAAGGGTTTAGATGTTGCATATACTTAGCAAAATGATGCATACTGATTTTTAGAGGAAAATAATGACGTTGTAACATAAATATAGTTACAAGATGGTTCGAAACGATTTAATGCTAGTTGCGCCACCTTTGTAGAACCCTAAAAACTTGTTTGTAAACCCAATAATACAAGGGCTACGACAAATGAATATCATCATCATTATCGGCACTACAACCGGGATCCGGTCTTGGTATTATTTATCAAGTTTCGAGGCTTGTTAAATTTTCCATAATAATTTATTTTTAAGGGCAAGATTATTAGCCTTGCGCCGTGACAAATGAATATATTTCTTGAAAAAGTATTGACTATGTCGAACGCGACTACAGATGTATAAACTGTTGGATTATCTTCATGAAACAAGTTTTTCGGCTGTTTTTGTTGAATTCATTGCCTAAATGCTGCAATACATAAATCTTGACGTTAATAGTTTTTCATCATCATCATCATCATCATCGCCACTACAACCGGGGTCCGGTCGTGGGCTTATTTAGCAAGTCTCGCCACCGGTATCCGCTCCTTATCCGGCACTTGTTAAATTGTCCATAATAATTTGTTTTTCCGGACAAGGTTAATAGTTTTTACTTTTCACAAATAATCAATGAAAATTGTTCCATTCATATTTAGACGACATTTCTTCCTCAACATTTTTATCCTCACTGCCTTTTCCTTGAACTGTATCTTTTTATACAGGAAGTTCATATTTTAAAAAAGGACAAAAAAAAACATATACGCAGTGGTTTTTATATGCCTAGTGGCATTTTTAATAACTGTTAAATAGAATGCGATTTTATACGAATACATGGTCTTTAACATTATGAATGTAACATGATGTCGGTTGAGTCGGCACCTCTGGCCGAGGCGAAAAAAACAAGGAAATTTCACAGTGTTCGAGTGCTACTTCAGCAGTTTCGTCTCGGATATTGTCTTTCAAAGTAGTGGTTGGTTTGTTGGAGTCAAACAACGGAATCGTGTGCGCCAGTCGATGTCATTACTTTTCGAAATTCTTCGATCAGGAAACATTTCTTGCCAAATGTGCATCATGATACAAACTGTGAACGATGTGTCACCATTTTATTGGAGACAAATATTCTGTAGATCTAATTGATTCAATTCGAGCAGAACAAAGTGCGAAAGCTTGTCCGATAACCTTACTGGTAACCGCAGTAACTGTCACAGCTTGTCTCCAGCATCCTCACAGAAAAATGGCCCATCAATGCCACCGATCCCAATGGCGCACTATGCAATTACTCTACGAGTCTTGGGTGTGTCAATTTCGATACCACAATAGCAGTTGTTCTGTCTATTAACAATTCCAACCAGTTCGAAATGGACTGCGTGGCTCATATTTATTTAAAAAACAAGATAGCATTTTAAAAATAAGTTTTGTGTTGCTTTTAGACATACATGGTCCATAATAATTTATTATCCTATCAAATACCCACTAATGCCTGTGATCCTAACCGATTCTGCAGCCAAACAAGATCTACCTAAAACATAAAATGTATATATTCGTTTAATTCTAATAAAACGCTGTTCCTTATTAGCATTTGCGGCATACCACGCAATTGTGTTTGATTTGCTTTATCAACGGATTTTAAACTACTAATCGTATTACTGCACAAAATAAAATAAGCCGACTAAAAATAAAACTTTCTCTCGCAACTAAAGTAGCTGACAACAGGGGGTTCAAGCTCTAAATAATCTTATCATCTCTTCACCTCGAAACATCGTTTTTCGTCCAAACATTCGATTCGTCAGAATTTTCTTCTCCGTTTTCCTTTTTTAATTTTAGAGCAATGTTATCAGTTGCAATTAAATGCGACATACGAACCGGGATCCAATTTCTGTATGCCTTTATCAGTTTTATACTATTTGAATGAACAGAAAAAAAAATTTGTATTTAGTTCAATGTATTAAATCAGCTTTGGAAGTAATAAGGAAATAATTTGAATATTTTTTGTAGCAATTCCCTCAACCCTGCAATTAGACGCTTTATTTGTGTCGAATCGATTGTTTTATTACTAATTGCTTGGTTGTAGTTTAATTTTTCTTCTTTTTCTTTCCATTTGTGTTAACATTTGCTTTGAGATTTACGAAAATATTTTATGAATTAATTTTCTGACGCACACCGCCGTCCAAATGTTATTTCGTGTAAATTTTATCTCTGGCAAATTCTGTGCATTATAAAAAATTGATAAGATAAACAGTGTGGGACGTGACTACAGAAGGATTCACGTTCTATTCATTATTATCTCTATTTGTGCTAACCTTGAGAATGCGCTTGCAATACACAACGAAGAGACGGGAATACATTAATGTGTTATTGATTCATTTAAATGACATATGGACCCCGCCAAAACATATAGAATATCTTTATTTGTAAAGTAATATTTGTTGTCTTAGAAATTCTGAGCGACTTTAAAGCGTCATAAATCGAAGGTTATTCAAAAAACCAACAATAGGTTCTGTATGCAACGTTTAAGGAACAAAGACAAGTGTTTTTATTTAGAACAGCTGCAAAGTGTCACAAGCAATCAAGAAATTCGATTCCGACAATTCATGAGTATCAATTTGAAGGTTAAAAATAATAAATCTCATTAATGACCTTCTAGAAAAAAATATTCAGCCAAACAATAAGTAGTATTTGGGTGAAGAGAGCCCATTATTTATATGCCTTAAAAAATTGTCTTCTGAATTATATTATGAGTATTGTATATTATGACAACACGAGCATAGAAAATATCCTCATAGTGGACTTTCGAAAAACGTTACTATTCTAGAAAAAATCCCTTGACGAGACCTTCCAAAAAGGCTGATTGAAAGGTTGCTAATAAACTGGGCTTTTGAATAACATCAGATTTTGCATATTGTGAATTGTACAAAATCATATGTTTACAGAGTTTATATAATAAATATTTTTTTAAACTGATTTGAATAAATTTTCGCGTTTACAAAGGACGCATGTCCGACGCTAGCTCAACTTGCAAAACCATTAGGACTTGATTACACAACACTTTCGAACCGTTTGCCTGTATTATGTATAATTCAAAAGTAAAGCACATTGCATGCCACATCATCATCATCGGCACTACAACCGGGATCCGGTCTTGGCCTTATTTAGCAAGTCGCGAGGCTTGTTAAGTTTTCCATAATAATTTATTTTTACGGGCAAGGTTATTAGCCTTGCGCCAAGTCAATAAGTAAATAAGTTCAAAGAAAAACTTTTCAAATTTAATTTAAGAAAGTTGGACCCAATTTCCTGTATTCATTTACATCGCTTAACTAAGTCAAATATCATTGGAACCTGTGATCCTATTTTATTAGATATTTTCTAATCACTTGGAGACTCATCTCAAGGCAGAGAAGAAAACTTCCCAAAAGCATCATATTTGAAGCTGTGAATAGTTCCATGAATTTCTAGAAATTTGTTAAAAGAGTTTATTTAACGTCTTCGGATCTAGACACAACATACGAAAGCAGGTCAATAAGTCTTTAGAAAAAGATAGAAGAACAATTTTTAAGGTTATTAGCCTTGCGCCAGGACATTGCATCCCACAGAACATGTGCAAATCTGCGAGAACTTATTCAAAGTCCTATAATATCAAAGCTTTCCGTTTCTAAGGAATGTAAAAATCATACGGTTGGTCGACAAGTGCATTTTTTTATTAAGTACGGATTTTAAAATATTACTTCCTGTGTATTGCCATGGGCTTCATTATTTATTTATTGGCCTGTTGGAACCCGAAAGTTCACGACCTCACCGACTCGACTCCGCCATTGTTCCCTGTCCTGTGCGCCCTCCTTCCACGTTCGACCATCCGATCCGATCTCCCCGAGGTCCAACCTAACATTGTGCTCCCATCTCCGTCGCGGCCGCCCTGTCGGTGTCTTTCCTGTTGGTTTACCGTCAAGAATTCTGTGCATGCTCCTATCGTTGCCCATTCGCGCCACGTGTCCGGACAATCTTAATCTTCGCGACTTGATTACTCTCACTATTGTAGGTTTGCGATAAAGCTCTTCCAATTCGTGGTTGTGGAGTTTCCTCCACTGTCCTGCCTCCTCGTCATATTTGCCGCCAAAGATGCCCCATAGGACCTTATTCTCGAATACGCGGAATTCGTTTTCTTCCCGTTTTGTGAGAGCCCATGTTCCGCATCCGTATAGAACATTCGACATGGTTATGGTTCTATAGATACGGAGCTTTATATTCCGTAATAGCAGTTTGAATTTCAACAGTTTACAGGCTGCATGCCAACTAGCGTTGCCGGAGTGTAGTCCTTTGTTAATTTCCTTCGACATTTCGTTACTAGCCGTCAGTATTGCTCCCAGGTATTTAAATTCTTTGAGATTTTCAAATATCTTGCCTCTGATGTTTATGTGTGTTCTCTGAGGTCCACCTGCTCTCGGCATAATCATGTATTTCGTTTTGTCTTCATTTATTTCTAGGCCCAGCTCTTCTGTCAATTGCATAATGATTTCACAGTTTTTATTTACAGTTTCTAGATTATCGCCCAAAACGGCGATGTCATCCGCATATGCGAGCATTTGGGTGACCCCGTTCAGGGATGATCCGGACATGTTGTTATCTTGTACCTTTCTGATGACATACTCGAGGACAAGGTGAAAGTGACATGGTGAGAGCCCATCTCCCTGTTTTAGTCCGTCCCGGATTTCAAATGGTTCTGAGAGGTGGTTTTCTATTCTAACTCGCCCTTTGTTTTCGTTCATACAAATTTGAATGAGGGCGGCATATTTTTTCGGGATTCCCAGCTGAGCTAAAATATGGTAGAGTCTTTGCCTTGCGACTGAGTCGTAGGCTTTTTTGAAGTCAACGAACAGTTGGTGAACCGTCTCTCCGTATTCTTACTTCTTTTCCAGTAGTTGCCGTATTGTGAACGCCATGGGCTTCATATCCGTCAAATATCTTTTTTAATTAGCATTTATTTGCACATAGTTATTTTTTTCATCATTTTAGGGACACTACTTGCTGATAACGTGCTTATATATTTGTTTATTCAATTTCACCTGTGGAAAGCAAAAATTTATGATTTCGTCGAAATTCCTTTTTATACTACGAGGGTAAGTCAATAAGTCCTTAGAAACACTTACGATGGCGCTCGTAGCATCGCTAAATGTCCTTTTCTTAGTAAGCATCATTCCTCACGAGGTATCTGTCACTTTTCAATTTATTTCATGTTTCTATTTTGCATGATAAATTGGGCATGAAAAAAATATCTATCTATATATATAGGTGTCGCATTTCTCTAAGCTGAGAACTTTTGGAGCGTATGCGTCGCAACCCAGATGAGTTTATGCGCAGATTAGTGACTGTATATGAAACATGGATACACCACTACACTCCCGAGACGAAAGAACAGTCAAAACAGTGGATTGTTAAAGGCGACCGGACTCCAAAGACGGTGAAATCAGCTGAAAAGGTTATGGCCACTGTGTTTTAGGATGCACGTGGCATTATCTTCATCAACTATTTGGAAATTGGACAGACGATAACTGGGCATTTTATGTGTCATTATTAGGTCAACTAAATGAGAAAATAAAAGAGAATCGTCCTCATTTCCTAAAGACTTATTGACCTGCCCTCGTATATTACTATCTGGTCAATTAAATTTTTAATACATTATTTAAATGTCAACTCTGTCACCGCTTGTACTGACTCAATCATTTTTAGGTAATTTTCCGCACATTTCGGCTGGTATCTCGGCCAGGACAACGAATGATGCTTTGCGATTGGTCAGGATTTTTAAGATTTACGGTGGAAATACGATACGTTGCGTAATACTTCAAAATTTAAGTGGCGTCATATCGCATTATCTCGACGACCAATTGACATCACCAATCTTGAAGTTACGCTTTATGGGAATTTTTGCATAATAAAGCCAAAATCTGTCGTATTTCTTTTTACGATTTCCTGGGCGAAAATGCCAAAAACGAAAGCAGGTATTTTGGATTTTTTTCAACTGAGTTGTTTTGCAACATTCGAATTTCGAAGGACCGATTCGTAAATTCAAAATTCAAGTTCGAACAACTGCACGTTCAGTGCGCTTCACAATCCACCGACAAGACAGTTAAATGGCACGTTAGTGAAAGATAAACTCATGGTAACCGCCAGGCTATAACAGTGGAATTAGACGGAAGAAATGGCAACCACCACACAGCACAAACTAAGTGGAAGAACACCACGTTCCATGAAGGTCTCTTCGAAGTAATAATGAAGACGTACAAATCCCACAACCGAAGGAAGCGTGGCGGAAATTGTCCGGGAGTTAATAGAGATGGTGAATACAGCGTGTAACATAGCATTGACAAGACGGATACCAATGGATGAAAGAAAACCACCCTACTGGTGGACGCACGAAATTGAAGCATTAAGATCAGTGTTTACAATCCCATCTCGGGATACAAAGATCAGGAGGAAGAGAGCAAACTTTTAAGATCACCTTGACAACCTAAAAAAGTTAAGGCGCGACATAAAGATGGCCATAAAAACAGCAAGGCGAGATACTTCAAAAATATATGTGCGGAAGCAGGCATAAATCCTTGGTGCACCGCTAACAGAATGGTCATGGTGAAACTGAAGGGGCATAAAGCCCTAATGGAGAGCGCGTGCAAAAGAATACGTGACAAAAAAGCGCCTGGGCCCGACAGCAACCCAAACAGAGCTAGCAAAGCTGTGCTAAAAACGAGACCTGATGTATTCCAAGCCGCGATGCAGAAATACATATGTTCCACACGCAATCCTCAATAAGTCTTCATTAAAATATTAATGAGGATTTATTGAGGACTGCGTGTGTAAGAAATCCCTAGAAGGAACATTTCCCGACCCATGGAAGATGCAATACTTAGTACTTCTGCCAAAGGGAAGAACTTAACCGCCACATAGTCAGTCCAACATCGCCTGATATGCCCCCTAGATACAATAGAGAAAACACTGGAGAAGATCATATACAGTAGGTTATTCGCCGAAAACAATAGAGCGCATCACCAATATGGCTTCAGGAACTCACCAATCGGCCATCGACGCATTCACAACATTGGTCGATATGGCAGCCGAAGCAATAAAAGAAAAAGGTGGAAAGGAAGAATAAAGAAATACTGTGCCATAGTAACACTGGACATAAGAAATGCATTTAAGTTGGCCAACTGGTTGTCCATCAGAAGAGCCCTTAGTTAAATGGGCACTCCGTTATAGCTCCCAAAAATCGTAAGGTACTTCAGCAACAGAAAGCTGATGTATGATATGGACGAAGGTAGAAAATCCTATGATATGCCGGCAGGAATTCCCCAAGGGTCAGTTCTTGGTCCACTCCTGTGAAATATTATGTACGACGGATGCATACAAAGGTTTCGCCCAATGGCGAAACAACCTCCCGAGGCCAAGACACCCCGTAGACTACATGATACAGTCAGGGAAGTGCTGAACCGAGATCTGAAATCGAATGACCCGAGTGCAGAATAAGTTACGCAGAAGGCTATAGGAGCGCAGCCTAAAGAACTAATCAGCCCCGCGAACGCAAACCCAAATTTAGTCCCGTAGAGAGAGTGGTAGAAGATGTTGGGATGTGATTTAGTTCCTAGACGCAGGGTTATCACGTACTTAACAGCTCTGTAGATGGTGCAGTTTAGAGGCTCGGATCCATGGTATCTTTGGAAGATTACACATCCTTGCCGTAACCATAAAAAAAAACCTCCACCAAAGGAGCAATATTATTTCATTGATATTTTCGTATTTAGGCAATTTTTTAAAGTCTTTGTAAAAGTAAATAAAGCGTGTTCCAATTAGAAGGAAGGATGTTAAATGTGAATGGTACTAAACGTTTTTTGACACTAATTTTTCATTTGCTAAGTTCAGTCTTTGGCAATTTTAACTAAGAAAAATTTACTAATTCAACAACTTGTAAAATTTACTGAAGCCTATTAGGAAAACGGGTTTTCAAATAAAAATGCATTTAGTTCAACTAAGTGTGCAACTGCAAAAATTGTTACGGGTAGCATTTGGAAAGAAATTGAACCTTTCCACGACAAAATATCTAATTTAGAGAGAGGGTTTGTCACAGTCACAAAGTCCAGTTACACAAGAATTGAAGCCTACTGACCATTTTAGGGGCAGTGTTTTCGCCAGTAGGATGCACGACCGAAGACAAATTAATGAGGATTTTTCACGGAATATCATCTTTAGTGATGAAGACAATGTTCATTTTAGTAGCTTTGTGAAGAAGTAGAATTGTCACATTTAGGCAGATGAAAATCCAAGGATGATTGTCGAAAAGCCTATACATTCACTAATTGGTGTGTATTTTTGGAAATTTTTCTTTGAAATACATACAAAAAAATATCAATAACCTGGCCCGGAAAAACAAATTATTATGGAAAATTTATCAAATTTTACATGCTTAATTAAGCCAAGACCGGATCCCGGTTGTAGTGCCGATGATGATGACATACAGAAAATTCTGTTTTGGTGAATGATGCGTGATGGAGCCTACCATGCAAAGTTAGCAAACTTTTTTTGGCAGGAGTTGGATGCTCTCAATATAGACAGGATGGTGCCATATGCCACATACTCAGGTGCATCTTTGCACCTTTTTCTTTTAAAATGATGGAGAAAAATCTGCTTTGGTGAACGATGAGTGATGGAGCCTACCATGCAAGGTTAGCCAACTTTTTTTTCGGCAGAAATTGGATGCTATTAACATTGACAGGATGGCGCCATATACCACATAGTCAGGTGCATTTTTGCACCTTTTTCTTGGAAAGTGATACAAAAAATCTGTTTTGGTGAATGGTGCGTGATGGAGCCTACCATGCAAGGTTAGCCAACTTTTTTTTTTTGGCAGGAATTGGATGCTATAAATATTGACAGGATGGTTCATACCATGTGTTGAATAAGAAGTTTTCTAGTCGCATACTCTCCCGAAATAGCCTAGTCAATTGGATTTTGGATTTCTGTCTTCAGGGTTATCCTAGGAGTAAGATTTATGAAAATGGGACAAAAACTATTCAACAGCTGAAGGTGGGGTAATAATACATATTGACGAAACTGCAGAGAACCTATATAGTGATGTTATCAAAAAATTGGATTATAGTTTAGAGTTGTGCCGTCCAAGCCGTGGCAAATATTTGGCCAATATTACTTTTTCACACAACGAAAAAATCATCATTTACCACATGTACTTTGTTTTATTTACTTTGAACATTCTACTTTGTTTTATTTACTTTTAACATCCTTCCTTCTTATTGAAACGGCTTTCAGTTCCTTATAAACGTTTGAATGATTAAAATTTATCTATATTATTATTTTAATATAATGTTTTGTTAATAATCTATTTCTCTTTTTTGCTACACTTTATTCTTTTGAACCGTTTTGTTCGTTGACCACGTATAACGCTGTTTTGGGCGTGACTAAAAAATATGGGATTTAAATTCCAGTTTTGGGCGAATATACGTCTTGTACGAGGGCTGGTCAATAAGTCCTTAGAAAATCTAAGAGACGGTGCTCGTAGCATTGCTAATGATCTGTTTTTAGTAAGCATCATTACTCACCTAGTACCTGTCAAATACACTATATAAATACCTTGTAGGTATCTGATAAATTGGGTATGAAAAAAATATCTGAGAGATGGGTGCTGCATTTGCTCTCAGCATGCGTCGCAACCCATATGAGTTTCTGCGCAGATTAGTAATTGTAGATGGAACTTGTATACACCACTACACTCCCGAGACGAAAGAACAATCAAAACAGTGGACTGTTAAAAGCGAACGGGCTCCAAAAAAGGCAAAGACGATGAAATCAGCTGGAAAGATTATGGCTACTGTTTTTTGAGATGCACGTGGCATTATATTCATCGACTATTTCGATATGAGACTGACGATAACTGGACAGCATTATATGTCATTATAATGAGAAAATAAAAGAAAATCGTCTTCATTTGAAAAAAAGTCCTCTTTCTCCAGGATAATACAGGTGTGCGTATGTGCACAGTTTCAATAGATAAAATTGAGGAATTGAAGACTAAATTGATAGACCATCCACCGTATTTGCCTGATCTAGGCCCGAGTGACTTCTTTTTATTTTCAAATTTTAAAAATTAGCTCAGCGGACAACGGTTTACATCAAATGAGGAGGTCACCACACACACAAATGCTTATTTTGAAGAACTACCACAATCATACTTTTCTGAAGACTTAAAAAAGTTGGACGGACGTCTGTCAAAGTCTATCGAACTAGAAGGATGTTATGTTGAAACTGACTTAGAGAGTCCGCGAGGGACCAGTAAGTTAGGAAATAAGTTAACATAAGCTAGAGTTTAATCATTTTTGTCTAGCGAGTAAGTAAATTATAATAAGAGGAAGAAATAAAAAATGAAAATGAAATGAAACAAAGCTCGGGAATGAATTTTAACGTCGGACTAAGTGACATACTAGGATTCGTGTCGACGTTTAACGGTAATCCGGACAAATTAGGTGGATTTGTCTCCTGTGGAGATATTCTGTTCTCACAGGCATGAAACGACAACGAGAAGTCGTTCTTTTTAAGAGTAGTCAAGACCAGATTACAGGGGCCAGCACGTGACTGTATTTAATACAAGGTCATTCCAACCTGGGAGGATCTTGTGTCTGAATTAGAGGGAGAATTTAAAACTCTCACTTCCAGACCAGCGGCACAAAATAGTCTGGTAGCGGCAAAGCAGGATAGTAACGAAAGTGTGAAGGAGTTTGGGAACAGAATACAAACTTCATGCATCAATTAGACGGCGCTACATTCGCAAGTTCGGTTGAGTCTGTGGTGCGGACGTACCTTTTGGCAGAAAACGAAAGACTTGAACTAAACGCATTCGAAGATGGGTTGAGGAATTCTAATTTCAGGATTTTAGTAAAATCGCATAACGCTCCAAATCTTAAGACAGCCATCAATTTCATTGTGAAAGATTAGGCAGCGATAACACAATGCTAACTTCCACTAATCTCCCTAGAAAAAACCAACCAAATGACATATAACAAATGGGGACATACTTCTGCGACCTGTTATCGCAACACAAATTTTCCGAATTTTGTCCCCTAATACATCAAGACAGAGTCTGAACGCATCCAATGTACATACTGCTGAAAATTTAACCACTCTCAGGCAGAATGTAGAACAAGGTTATCCTATATGCAACCCCAAAACCAGCCCCCAGCGAACCGAAATCCTTTTAGAACGCAAGCAGGTCCATCACAAAATAGAACAACAAAAAATTCCACCCAGATAGGAACCCGAAATTTCAGGCAAAACCAAAATCAAACCATAAATAGAGTATCAACAGGGAAACGAACTCACTCAGGGGGCGAGAAACGGCACTCCTTCTCGAGTACAGACAATTGCCGACGTACACCCCACGCCGATGTTAATTTCAAAATGATCGTATTCGTCTGCCCCGAATTCAAAAAGCCAGTAATATGAATCAAATATAATCCATCAAAGACAAAATATTTTACTTTCCTTATCGACACTGGCGCAGACATCAGCCTGATAAAATCAAACAATTCCTACGTTGTACAACCACTAGACAATCCCGACTCAATAATATTATCCACCATTGCTGGAAACATAGTCAGCACGCGTGGCAAAGTACTGGGAAAATTACAATTCGAAACTGACAAACATACTATACCCCTTGAACACAATTTTTTTATAATAAATGACGACGAACATTTTCAGTATGATAGTATAGCGTTTGGGATGATAGTGAAGAAGGTGTGATTCGAACTGACGCTATGACAGTTAGAATCACCAATAATTGAACCAAAGCGCAACCCATCAGTCCACCGCCGTGTGTAGGAATCCGATTCTTAAACTCAAGTACATTTGACTGATGTGGATTTGTTATGTTATCGCTATGGTATACGGCTCTGATGCATTTTCTTATTCGATTTTCGTTCGGTGTTCTTCACTATTTGTTTGTGTATTGTGTGTGTATCTGTTAGAAACGCCACACTACTCCCTCCTCAGTGCGAATGGCGGAGCTAGAGATCGTCGGAGCAGGCGAGTGTGTCGGTGCTCCATGCGGAAGTCGTGATCGTGTCGTAAAGTTCTGTTTACTATGGGAAAGTGTGTGCTGTGTGTACAGATCACGTCGGTGGGTCACCAATTATAGCGTTTGGGATGATAGTGAAGAACGTGTGATTCGAACTGACGCTATGACAGTTAGAATCACCAAAAATTGAACCAATGCGTAACACATCAGGGTACTGGCCGAGCGTAGGAATTCGATTTCAAAACTCAAGTACACTTAACTGATGTGGAATTGTTATGTTATCGCTATGGTATACGGCTCTAGTGCATTTTCTTATCCGATTTTCGTTCGGTGTTCTTCACTATTTGCTTGTGTATTGTGTGTGTATCTGTTAGAAACGCCACAATAGTATATTGGGAAGCGAGTTTCTTACTAAACTCCACTGTCACATGATTTTGAAAAAGGTTACTTGCAATTCGCTATAAAGAAGGGAACCACGGGCAAACTCGAAATGAATGTGAGGTCAAGAAAATAATTGCTGATGCCTCATCTTACGAGGTGTCTTCTACGGGAAATCTCGGCATTATTGACAAATTAGAAAACCCTGTCCAGAAGTCAACATCCGAATCCGTTTGTCTACGGGTCGGATCTGATGATTTGACAAACGCAGCGGAACCAATCACCATGACATCCTTCTCTCTAAATAAAGTTCGTAACGAAACAATTAAAGAACTCGAGGGAGGACAAAGTTCAGGAAAATATAAACCTGAAACCCCCTCCATAACAACTTCCAATACGAGTTTAGTATTTAAGTTAGGTATAAAGTAAAAACAATAACAAAAACAAAGTTTTTTCTGTTCTTCATTTACTTTGTATCAAATTAAGTTCTTTAAAATGGATGTAAACAAAACAATCATAATGTCGAAAGACAAATTTTCACGCTTTAAACCTTTACATGTAACTTAGAGAGACCATAAGGGATCAGAAAGTTAGGATATAAGATACCATAAGCTAGAGTTTAATCATTTTTGTCTAGCGAGTAAGTAAATTATAATAAGAGGAAGAAATAAAAAAATTAAAGGAAAAAGAAATTTTTGATGACGGTATTTCTAAAGTGTAAACCCATCTAAGAAAGAAAAAATAAGGAAATTTGGCCGGAGCCATAACACCTAAGCGACACTGGTTCACTCCAATTAGAGAATGACAATCGTTTTTTTAGTTGAAGTTAATTTCAGCGAAGTCTACTTTAGTTTGCCGAAGCTTTCCATATCCCAAAACTATTTGCGGCATCGAAACTACTGAGTTTTGCACTTCATTAAATTATATGGTGTAGTCACGTTTTAAAACATAAAATACCATGGGTTTAATAACCTCTTTTCAAATAGTTTTTAAGTATTTTTCTTCAATTTGATGTAGGAAACCGAACAATATTGTAGCAATTGAATACTCTAATAGCAGACTACAAAATGTTTGATTGCCGAATCGTTCAGTCCACCTATATGATACATAACCTAGTAAGGCAAAAATGAAATCGCTGTGAATTAATTAACCGAACAATAGTAATTAAGAAAAAAAAAACTCATTTTTAACCTGTCATTGTTAAACATTTCAAAAACATAACCCCAATTCAAAAACCTGTACCGATAGATAATCGATACAAAGTGCTTACGGAATTCTTCTACCTACATTTAAAACAACTTAAACGTGACCTATTATAAAAAAATTGCAAGTAGAAACTAAAGACATAAAAAAACCAAAAATAGAAATACAAAAAATGTGTATATGCATGTACAACTGTCACAATGAAGTGGAAAATAATTATCGAAGTCAGCTGAATTGATTGGACGTGCACTTAAACAGCTTTTAATAAGGTATTTATGTATAATTCTGTCGTGATTACCATAACTAGTTTAGCCAGCCACATCTGGAATATCAATAGATATATATAAGCCTGAATAACGATCAGAAATATGCATTTTGGGGTTTGCATTACCCAGCTTCAGTGTTATTCAAATGTTTTCAAATCAACTACAATTTACATTTTTATGAAAGCCGACATGATAAGAAATCATTTCCCTTCGTTCCCATTTAAATGATGTGACTGGTTTCATAGTCGTGGCTCTTTTAGCGGGCGTCCAAGTATAAAATAGGCGCAAACACCTAGTTAAGGTAGTAAAGACACCACGCTGTAGAATAACGTATACTATTTCTTTCTTTATTTTTGCCTAGTGATAGATACTTGTATATGTAGATATATGATAAAGGGTTCGAACTTATAATCCAACGAAAATAAGGCACCAGGTAATTGTAAACCAATAAATCTTGACACATAACTGCCGTAAATTTCGTGATTATATGTTAAATTCGTTTGAAACACGTAGTGGTTACGATTCAAGAGGTGCTACACTCTTTTCAGACTTGCCAGTACAAATGTGTAAACGCAGCAAGATCAGAAAAACAAAAAAAAAAAGATTTCCGATTCGAATTCTTATTTTTTTCAAAGGTGTAGGCATTACAGCTGACGAATATCCTTAACATTTTGTATGAATTGTAAAATAAGACGAAGTAGCATTTTTACATTAAAAACTTATAAAATCGTTATTCTGTTGAAACGCGTAGGTCCGGTGAAGATTTTTTTTTCACAAACGCGCGCACAAAGGGGATTTTGGAGCACCCTTAAATGTCAGAGCGCAGTGCGAGCCGGATTGTAAAAGTAATAAAAGCTTAACAAAAAATTTGACTAACTAGTTCTCGAGAAGAGTTTGTAACTTAAAGAAGAATTTTTAATTCTAACATGTAGAAGATAACAATTTACTCCTAGTTTTCTAACAAGTGAGTGAAATTTCAAATTCAAATAAAGGAAACAAGTTTTTTATTTGAGGGGATAACCTCGAGAAATTTAAAATCATAGTGACATAGAATAGGTAGACAATGTATCTCATCAGTGAGATAAAATAATAAATAAAGTTAAGTTTAGACATACATAAATTGTTTGTGCCAAAAAAAAGAGCTGAGGGCGAGTTTTCTTCTGATCTAATCATAGAAAGATATCTTTAGACATTCCAATCTTAAAGCTGGAGGTTTGAAAGATTTAAAACAAAAAGGTATTCCAACTCGAATACCATAAAATTGACCACTTTTAACTTTTTTCATCCTAATCGAGTTACAATTCTACTGAGAAACTTACAGATTACTTCTCGTCTTTTTTTTTTTTTTTTTACACAAACACGCGCAAAAGAGTTGATTTGATGTATCCTTAAATGCTCTGACATTTAATTCAACAGCTCGACTACATTTTGAAGGACCGAAAAGACTGTCTGCGGATGATGGATATATTGTGAGGGAGGTATGAAAAATCCAGTAAGCAGTAAGTGCTGTAAAATTTACAGAAAACGCAACTCCCATCGCTGGAGTTGTCGGACCATACTTAGAAATCGACTATAAAGCAGAGCTCCTCGAAAACAACCACACATTTCTAAAATGAATCAAATCCATCATTTATGTATTCGAAAAAGTACAAAAATGCGAATTGGACATTTTGGGAAACATTCTCTTTAGTCAAGAAAGCAAATTTAGTACTGGAAAACAATTTTTTATATACTAAAGCGCGCGCAAAAGGAGATTTTGAAGTACTCTTTGCTCTCAACTAATACTTTTGGTGTACAATTTGATACATTTTGTTAACTATCTAACTCTAAGCCGTAAAGTAATCTAAGAGCTACTAGAACGCGGATTCTCTTCGTGGCGTTTGTGTTTCCGCTATGTGCACTTCGAGATCTAGCTGAGTCCATTTTTTTATTAAGCGTTCCTCATTCGTTTCTTTAGCAACTGTAACAGCCTGTGGACAAATTGTTGACTTTTATGACGTGCATCATCTTTTATACGATTTGACGGCGTTCATAGAAGATGGACAGCACAATCCAGATCACAATTTCAAATGTTAAGCCATTGAACATATGTTTCGGCACGAGTCACATTTAAACATCCATTTCCTTAGATGTAATACACGATCCAATTTTTGACTACTAAGACATCGTCGCCATAAGGTCTGCCGTCCATGAGATGGTTGAAGGTTTCACTGATCCCACCACCGATATAATGCGTATTTTTCACTAGGTAAAGTGCTATGGAGTCGGCGCAAGGCTAATAACCTTGCCCGTAAAAATAAATTATTATGGAAAATTTAACAAGCCTCGAGACTTGCTAAATAAGGCTAAGACAGGATCCCGGTTGTACTGCCGATGATGATAATGAAGTGCTATGGAAGTTTTGAATATTTCAGTCATTCCATTAGATTCAGTCATTCGGCGGCAGGAAGTTGTTACCCATTAGGCCGTCTTCCGACAGGCCCGACAAGGAGTCCACCACCTGGAAACTACAGGATATTTTTTGATGTATGTAATTTGAACTTCCTCTGACACCATCCCCTAGACTTTCCTTTGGTAAAAAGGTTTGGAGCGTATTTGCCTTTTGGGCATCCACTGCATATTTTCGGTGGAGCGCTTTCACTTTTAAAAGACTGATCTCAGCGCCAGTGTCCACAATTAGGCGTTTGCTTGTAGTACGGCAACATCCAAAGGGAGTTGGACAACTGAGACTTTTGTGAGCGGAAACTGAGAACAGCTATGACTAGATTGCGAGTTTAATTCGGCCGGGTTGTGGTCGACCCAACCGCTTGGAGTTTCCCGACTTCTCCCATTTCGCCACCCTGCCGCCGTTTGGTAGTGTCGACCGCGAAATTTGCATCGTTTATCGGCCTAACTTTGGGCAATGTCACTGTCGCAGTGTGTTTGAACTAGTTGGTTCAAGCCATTAAATAATTTAATTGCTTTTCTATTATTAATTGTTATAAATTATAATTTGTTTTTGTTATTAATTGTTAACTCTTAAATCGTTATAATTTTGTAATTACCTGCATGTTTGGCAGCACTGTTTGTGTTCGTTACTGCCAGTTTTGTTATTTAGTTTTAGTGTCATTTGAAATATGTAAATTAGTTATTATTCGTTCGTTCGTTCGTTGTCAACCAACATTGTGTTGTGAAATCTAGTTTTTCGTTCGTTTTAATCGTTTATGGCAACAATAAAGTTTCGTTCGTGCAATAAACCTTTTTCTTGTACTATACATTTATTTCGTCGTCGCTCGCTCCCGGTAAGCGCACCGGGATTCAACAGTCACTTTGTGCTATACTAGCAGAACTAGAACGGCTTCAGCCTGCCTTGCGCCTACGGTGTTTTGATCGGCTTGTCGTACATTTTGAGCTCTTATTTTGGCTTGTTTTACCAGGGTGTTGTTCTGCATTCACTGTTCGTTGTTCGTGAAAATCAATCATTAAAACTCCATCTGAGTCGACAAAAAGCTCTCGGATGGCACGGATGTTGTCAACTGTGCGACTTGTCCTTGGGCGTTGATCGAGGCTTTCTTGATTTTTTGATTTTAACATTTTTACATTAAAAATCGATAAAATCGTTATTCTGTTGAAATACGTAGGTCCGTTTTCGATACGTTCTCGCTCACTTTTAAATTCTCTGGCCCACGTATACACACGATTATAAGACAGTGTATCATACCCCAAACTGTGCCTTCAATCGTCGATCATGACCATCGTTTTCGATATGTTGTCGCTCACTTTTAAATTCTCTGGCCCACGTATACACACGATTATAAGACAGTGTATCATCACCAAACTGTGGCTTCAATCGAGAAAAAATCTCCGAGGGTTTAGCGCCTTCATTTGTTAAAAATTTTATAATAACCCTTTGCGCATCAAACATAAATATAAACTTGCCGCTCATGGCTGTACTGACAACAAAGTCGAGTGCGACCGCTACCCAAGCCGGTTCCCCCTCTACATAAACCAACAACAGCCACGCACAATATTATCTAGCTCCCAATTTGTTAAGAAACAAAAATAGAAAAAAATTACCGTTTATAATTGTATCCCCCTCGTATTTTCATAATTTTTTTTTTCACAATAAAAAAAAAATCAAATCAGTTATAAACAAAAGAATAAGGAGTAAGAACCACCACATATGTGTAGTAAGAATTTTACAAATATACTGCAAAACTTTGAATCCTAAGAACAACCGCACTCCTGGCTATAGTGGAACGTAGCAACTAATGTAGTGTGTTTTCTCAAACATCTCATTTTTATTTCATTTTTAATAACCTTGACTCAAATTTGAACAACTTCTACACTAAGGTTCAGGTAATTAACACTTGGATGGTAGGCTCGGGTCACTCGTGCCTTTTCGAAAGGTCGGGGAGGTATTTAGATATTTACTTATATTATTTAAATAAATTAAAAAAATCATTAATATAGCGATTGGTCCTTATATAAGGATAGTTAATGAAGCAACATGCACTTTTTTCAGTCTTTTCTTCAGCACTTTTAGGTACTTTTTAAAGCATCGGACGACCATTTGCCGTTTAAGGATGCCAAAACCGATCCTACCTTGGAAGTGTTGAGAATCCAAGAAAATTTTCCTGCAGTACTAAATGGATTTCCAAAAACGGATTACCGAACTGTATCAATACATTTTTTTATCGATTTCAGCTGTATATTGAACAAATAAAAGTTCTAACGCAATTGGGATAAATTGTTTCTATATTCTTTTCGTTTGGTGGTGCAGTCGAAAAATAGCAAAGTGCGGTCGATCGAATATTTGGATAGATAAAACTGTTTTCAGTGGGATGGGAGCGAACATACCGGGTAAAGTCTATGCTTTCAACCCGGCGAAAGCCAGGACTATCCTTGTCCCTGTTCAATCCAAGTTGGCATGCAGTCTCCACGTGACACCCATGGATAGCTACTTTGGCACCCGCCAAGTAGTTAACTAATGCATGCAGCGACATCTTGAGAAAGGTTGGCGCAAGGTTAATAACCTCGTGCGGAAAAACAAATTATTATGGACAATTTAACAACTCTCGGATAAGGACCGGATACCGGTGGAAAGACTTGCTAAATAAGGCCAAGACTGGATCCCGGTTGTAGTGCCGATGATGATGATGAAAACTGTTTTCGAATGAAAACAAAATGCCGTCAATTACTTAAAAAACAAAACAAAAAACTGAATTAGTTTTGCCTAACCTTATAAATGAGAATAATTAAACAGGTTTGCTTCCGGAACTTATGTCAGGATGCCATTAATTAATTGAGAAAAAAATGCTTCCCTTTCCTGGAGAAGTAAAATAAATAAAAATAGAAGGGAAATTCTTTTCTTAATGCATTTAATTCATAGCGTCGTGTTAACAAATGAAGGGACTACTATATTTGTTAATTCGCTAGCAATCATAAACGTCAGAGACAAATAAATCGAAAGCCTTTATTTTAAATTTTGTGTTAAGAGTGCATCCTCCCAATTTCGGAAGAATGCATGAGTCATTATCGTACTTCTAGTAAAAATCGAGACCAAGTAGATTGTAGATAACAATATAGCGAAAACAATTTAAAGGTATCGAATGACATATTCGTTCAATTCATGATCGTGATATGGCAGTGCATTTGACTCAAAGAATATTGCCGACAGACCGTCCAGGTCGCTTATATATACAGCCAAACAGTCGCATGCCGACATAAAAGACGGATCATCATATACATATGTATATGTGCTGCCGCCTCAATGCCTGGGTTGGTAAGGAGATAGCATAGTCTTGCGTTTGATCGTGCAAACCTAGATTCAACTGACGACTCTTGCTTTTGTGCAGTTCAGTACAACTACTGAATGGTAGTTGGGCCCCAAAGCCCAGCCGCCCGGTGAATACAACCTCATTAAGCTATTGGTTTGGTGAAATGGTTGGGAAAAATTCTTGAACATCTTTCGGAGCTTGGTTGATTGACCCGGTCAAGAAAAAGCATCTCAGGGCGCTGATTCAGCGCTATAGGTTCGCCTTTCCTGGGAGAAGTAAAAAAATATATATACAGGCTGCGCCATCCTTTATATCGGCATGTGAATTATGAATAACTTAAAAAAACAACCGATTTCCATATGAGGTATTTTTTTAATTTGTTCCTTTACAATTTATATCTAGTTCTTGAACAGTCGGTTGGTTATCATCCTTTATATCGGCATGTGAATTTCAACAGTTGCAGGCAGACATTTAGCGATGGGCAAACTTGTCTTATTCAAATATGACTAAGGAATTTCTGAACGAGGTAGCAATGGATGCATTAATAAACGCACTCCAAGATCGGGACTTGCAACAGGCCGTTCGTTTGGCAGGAAAGAAGACGACTAATGAAATACTGGCGTTCGCATTGGCATATGAATCTGCAAAACTGGCTACCAGGAGTTCATATAAGAGTCCGAGAAATGTCCGTCCAGGAACGCTCCTGCCAAGCAGGCATGTACAACGGAGAACTCCGAGATCTGGTATGAAGTGCTGCACATGCGGCGGAGTCGGCCACATCTCTGTTGACTGTAGGAAACGTCGACGAATAAAGGAAACATCGAGTGAGAATTGTTGTTCATGCGCTAATCATAAGAGGAGACTATCAACGGAACAACCTGAGGTGAAGAAACACATTGTACCTGTTAGAGTACTAAATGCATCCGAAGAGCCGGTCGCAATAAGAAAAGGAGAGTTAACCGCAGAATGTGCACCCCTATCAATGGTAAGCTCAATTCAGCAAGCAGAGTTGCATAATAACGCTGATGCTCTATCACGAAGACCATGTAAGCCAGATTGTAAACATTGTCATAGAGCGGAAGAGAAAGAAGAGGCGTACGACCTGCGAAACGTACAAGTAGAAGTACTAGATTGGTGGACGTGTGATGCTATACGCGCAGCTCAACTTCAGGATGAAGATATGTCGCTAATCCTGGAAAACAAAGAAAAGAACGAGCACCAACTTGGAACAATATTTCCGACAAGAGTGGAACATTTAAGGGATATTGGGCACAATGGAATTCCTTGTTGGTGGAAGATGGAATTCTAAAGCGTAAATGGGAAGCCGCGGACGGAAAATCCCATCGAATGCAGATTCTAGTCCCACCATCAAAAGTGAAGGATGTACTAACAGAAATGCACGACGGGGCCTCCGGTGGACATCCGGGAGTTAATAAGACACTTTCAAAATTACGATATCGATGCTACAGGCTTCACATGAGAGATGACGTCGAGTCTTGGTGTAGGAAGTGCACAACTTCCACTGCGACCAAAGGACCAACAGCAAAACCAGGAACCGCTATGAAGCAGTACAACGTGGGTGCCCCTTTCGAGCGAATTGCGATTGATATCTCAGGACCATTTCCAAAAACCAACGACAATAACAAATACATGTTGGTTATCATGGATTACTTCAGCAAGTGGGTGGAAGTCCTTCCAATTCCCAACCAAGAAGCAACAACCGTCATTGAGCAGCTTATCAATAATTGGATCAGCAGATATGGAGTTCCCTGTGAGCTCCATTCCGATCAAGGCCGAAACTTCGAATCACAGATATTTCAAGGCATCTGTGCGGCACTGGGCGTAAGGAAAACCAGGACCACGCCCTTACATCCGCAGTTACACGGAATGGTCGAAAGGTTCAACCGAACAATGAAAGAGCACTTATCGAAGATCGTTAGTGATCACCAACGAGATTGGGACAAATATGTACAAACCTTTCTCATGAGCTATAGATCGGCTAACCACGATACGACAGGCCATTCTCCAGCAAGAATTATATTTGGACGAGAGATACGATTACCGGGCGATCTGCGATTCGGAATACCTCCAGACGCCATAGATAAGACCGAAGACTACGTAGCTGAATGGAGAAATCGACTCGATGAGATTCATCATTTGGTTCGAAAGCAAATCAAGGTATCCAGTGACAGGATGAAAGCAAGGTACGACGGTCGAGCCAACACATCCGAATTTAATGCAGGCGATAACTTGTGGCTTTATAAACCTCATCGGCAAAATGGAAAGTCTCTGAAGTTGCAACAACATTGGAAAGACCGTAACAGATTCTCACAAAAATTAACGACGTTGTCTATAGCATTCAGCGAAGACCGTACGCCAAGATGAAAGTGGTACATCGTGACCGACTGGCGACTTTTGTTAACCCAGGAGACCATTGAACTTAGTTCGGGACGAACTAATTTAGGCGGAGGGTAGAGTGACGCATATGACAATCAGTACTAGAATATTCGAGAAAGTCTGAAACAAAGTACTAGAATATTCTATAAAGTACTGGAAAACTGGAGACTAGGAGCAGTAGAAAATTCGAGGCTATGGGACGGATGGAAACGAAACACCGAATCAAAATGAGGAAACGGTATAAATACGTCACACACAGATCAGGGAAAAAATTAAGCAGTCAAAGACGCGATAAGTAAGAAGTAAGAAAGTAAGAAGTAAACAGAGTAGCAAGCGATAAGTAAGGAAGCGATAAGTCAAGAAATCGTTAAGTGTACGGTAAAAGTCACGATTGTTATTTAGGGGGGAACCTCATGTAAAATGAAATTTTTTAGCCATTTTTTGTTTTTGCCTAAATTGATAGGAAATTTCCTCAAAAATACGAGAAAAAAAAGTTAGAAAGTAATCGGAACGCATGATCGAACGTGGAAGGAGAGCGCACGGGACAGGGAACAATGTCGGAGTTGAGTCGGTGAGGTCATGAACTTTCGGATTCCTACAGGCCAATAAATAGTAATAGTAAATAACCTGGAGCACCGGTGTTTGACAAAGTACCGGATAGGGCTGCATGTATGCCAGCGAATTTCTTACTCGCATTCCCTAGGAGAGACTTAAATCGTAGTCTATTGTCGAGCATGACTACCAAGCACTTAACCGCTTCCTTGTGTGACGCTTATGACAACCAGTACTAAAATATTCGAGAAAGTCCGAAACAAAGTACTAGAATATTCTAGAAAGTACTGGAAAACTGGAGACTATGAACAATAGAACATTAAGGGTATAGAACGGGTGGAAATGAAACGCCGAATCAGAATGAGGAAACGGGATAAATACGTCGCACACAGTAATAAGAGAAGAAGTAAGAAGTAAACAGAGTAGCAAGCGATAAGGAAGGAAGCGATAAGTCAAGAAATCGTTAGGTGTACGGTAAAAGTAACGGTTGTTATTAACGGACTCATAAAATGTTACATTAATTGAAAATCGATTTAACGGCTCTTATTTATTAAAAATAATTAATCCAGGGAACCCCAAGCTCGCTACAATATGCTAGATTTGACCCGAAAGTCTTTTGGTTATTAAGCAAAGTTGGCTACGAAAGGGCAACGTATAACGTCATAAACCCTTATATTGTAAGCTCGGGTCACCCCGGCCTTTTCGAAATTATTTACGTATTTACTTATTTACTTCCACTGTTTAAATTTATAAAATCATAAATTTAAAAATTTACAAATATAGTGATTAGTCGTTATACAAGAGTATTTAATGAAGCAACATGAATTTCTCAGTTTTTTTTTAGCACTTTTAGGTACCTTTTAAAGCGTCAGACAACCATACCTTGGAAGGGTTAATGGAGGCTGCAGTGGTGCTATGCACACTACTGTATTTTGCTCTTAAATACTGCTTTCAATCACTTTCCTAACTCTATCCTATTCAACTCGACAGTCAGTTTTAATTTCCAACCTCCGCACCAACTATCCAAGAAAAAGATCTTTTTATAAAATAGACGAAATTATTATTTATAATGCTTGTCAAAAGAGCGAATATTTTTTACTTTTATAATTCAGTTTGTTGATTAAAATGTATGACGAGTATATGATGAACTGTAAAGAGGGCGAATATATTTTACTTGTATAATTCACAGTTGGTTGATTAAAATGTATGACGAATATATGATGGACTGTAAAAGGAGCGAATATGTTTTACTTGTTTAATTCGCAGTTGGTTGATTAAAATTTATGACGAATATATGAATGATGGACTGTAAAAACCGCGACCCGAAAAAACAAATTATTATGGACAATTTAAGAAGTCTCGGATATGGACCGGATGTCGGTGGAGACTTGCTAAATAAGACCAAGACCAGATCCAGGTTGTAGTGCCGATGATGATAATGTACAAAGAGCGAATACTTTTTACTTGTTTTATAATTCACAGCTAGTTGATTAAAATGTATGATAAATAACTCAATGATGGACTCACTTCAGCTCTTTTGTAGAGTAAAGTTTTTTGTTACTCGAAATAAAAAAAAAAGAAGTAAGTATATATTCTACACATATGTTACACGTTTACCGTAACGGTATTCGAGCTCTGCCAGAAAGATGGGAAAAAGTTGTAGCTAGCGATGGGCAATAGTTTGAATGATTTTTTTTTTTTGTCACAATAAAATTGCATTTTCATTAAAAACAGGAAAAACTTAGATGGGCAGCCCTAACAAATGATCGGCTTAGATATAATACATCATGGTCTCTGCTCGAGGTTGTGCCTACTGAAATAATCCTGTGTACAGAGACAGATATTTGGGATTCGGTTCAAGATTTCCATCTGAGATTTCAACACGATATTCAGATACAAAAAGGGCTTTCTATGGAGTTTAAAAAAATATGTCAATTTCCTAAAAAACTCATTTAGGAAACAAAAGAAAAGAAAGGTAGAAATAATAACTTACCCGAGAACAATTTTCGAAAATATTCCATTTTTTGTTATCCATCTTTTCCTACTCTGCTTGTCTGAGTATTAATTACTTTAAAAACAAAAAAGAATTAAAAAACAACTATTTCACTTGAAAGATAACGGTTTCACTATCATTGGCCTTTGAATCACAGTTAATTAATTTAACACTTTTTTCAAATTTCTTTTTTTTTCCGAATCACTAGAATTATTTTCGTATAAGGATCACACTTCCTTGTAGCAAAAGCGAAAAGGGACAAACGATCGACACATGTAGACATAAATAAAACCATACATATTTATTTATTTCTAAATACATTCGGACAAGTGCATCCTCCACATTCGACTCTCGAACGAAAACATGGAATTTTATTTGTAGGAAATATTAAAACAATTAATTTAATTCTTTTCATTTATAACGTCTCCGTTCTTATCTATGCAATTGAAAACCACTAAATTTGTATACGCAGCGATATACTGCAGCAATTTAATGAATATTTCAAGAATTTAAAGAATTTTAAGTGATTAGCAAAAATTTAAGAGAAAAAAGAAACCGAATAAACCGAACCATTTTCCAAACACAATGTTTTCCTGCAAAAGCACGTTTTAGACATTCGATTAATACTGGATTGATTTTGTACTCCACAAATGACACCGGACTAAGGATGAATAATTTTTGTTTTTGATGGATATATATTTTCCTTGCGTTTTATTTGGCCTTTCCAATTTAATTATAAATTTCACACGTTTGACAATAGTAGAACAGACACCTTTTTTCGTAGACCATTTGTCTATTTGATTTCAGCCTTTCCTTTCTATTCTTTTGCTTCTTTGAAGATTTGAACAAAATTTAAGGATACGATTTTAGTGGATAAACTATTTTACACATTACACAACGTTTTGAGTTGATTTACTCGTTTTTTCTTTTGGTTAGTTTGCAGAATTTCTTATTTGTTCGATACAAATGGAGCGATGTTTAAGAAATTTACTAGAATTTCATTGAACAAGGAGCAGGACATTTTTACGTAAAAGACGAAGAACTTTACACACAGTACACAGATAAGAAAAAAAAACCAATAAGAACAACATGAAATATATGTATATCGATATATATGCATATAACTTGTCGCACTTTAATTGTGAACTTTATTCGGGAATTTAAGTTGAATGAATAAGAAGAGATGTTTAATTTTTACATGTGATTATCGGTGATAGCGTAGTGTATTAATTAAATTACCTTTTTACAATAAATTCAATCATTTAAACGGTAAAAATTGAACTTTTTTCACGCGGATTATAAAACGCACGGCCGAAGAGAATCTATATCTTGCTAAAAATTTATTTTAACGAAAAATTCACCATAGATGGAGTACGTGTATATGGCATTGGTTGCCCTGGTGCTGACGTCTTTCGTGGGTATAGTCGTCGACGGAGACGTTACGAGGGTTAAACGCACACAACGATTCAAACGGCTATACACCATACCTGACGGCATTTCAAATACAATGAACATAAAATAAATTTCATTTATCATAGGGTTTGAACAGTCTGATATAGGGAGCGAGCAACGGAGTGCGTTTGTGTGGGTCTAGTGTTCAACATTGCAACTGTGTGTTGCCTTTGAATGGGTGAGTGAATTTTGTATGAATACACAAAATATAATTCACCATGCTACGTTGCCAGATTTCAATAATTTTATCCCCCATAAATAGATGAAGGATAATTTTATGGAATTACACCGCCACAACAACTGTTCTATGCTGTCAAATCAGATTACTTGAAATCAAAGTTGTAAATTGGATTAATATAATTTAGTATGCAAAGGATATATTTTGTGATAAATGTATAAAGTGGCAACAGAGCATTGCTGTAGAGATTGTTAGTGTTGCCGTCTAACAAGGGGAAATTACGTTGGACAAGTTGAAGAAAACCTGTATATCCCGTTTGCTATGGTGAGAATGCAAACAACATCTGAACATGCTTTTGTCAAAGAGAGAAGTGAGGTGAGGAAAACATCACAACAAAAAACATTAAAAGCCAAGAAGTGGAAAATCCAGCAAACATTCATTAGGACAAACTTCAAAACTCTTTGATTAGCAACAAACAATTTTGTCTGTCCTTTTTTGTTTTTTTTTTGACCGTTCAATAAATTTGCAGCGACAGGAATTGTATTCAATATTCGCAACATGATGAACAACAAAAATGAACATAGTTTGTGAAATTCTCATCGAGTTGCTATGTTATATTTTTATCAGTTGAATTGAAAAAAGTTGCTCAGTCGTGTTATTTTACAATTGTAATTGATATATATTTATATATCTTTTGTTGTTGGTTTTCTGCTTAAAGAATTATTGGACATTATTCCTTATCCCCTTTCTATCTGTCTTCTTGATCACTTGGTGTTTTTATCGTTTTATTTTGTATTCTTTTACCTGAGTGGTTATGTATTCTTTTGTTGCAGACGCCTTCGTAATACCAGACAAAGGAATGTTTTTTCTAATTTCGTTTTTTGTGTTTTTTATTTCTTATATCTTTTATGGAGGAAATCCAAGATTCTGAAAACTGAAATGACCTAACAAGATTTGTTTTCTTTTCATTTGTTTTCTTCTTTATTTGATATTATTATTTTTCTTTGGGGTTTTTCTCTTCGTAGTTTTTCTTGTTGTATTTTTGTCAGAATACAATAAATACGTAGAGAGGAAGAAGAAAGAAAGATGACGAAGAACAAGAAGCAAGAAAAAAAAGAAAGAGTGAAGCATTCACGAGATGAACAGATGGAATCGGTTAAAGTATTTTAATGAAAAAAAGGAACAAGAATCAAGAAGAAAACAAGTTGAAAAAGTGAGAGGGGACGGCTAGGCAGCCGAATGAATGGGTTCATGCAAGTACATGAAAGACAGAGCGAGAGGGAGGCAAGTAGAAAAATGGCGCACAACAAAAGTTTATTTTTCCTTAAGCAACGAACACAGAGTCCAGTGAGCAGCAGTGGTCTTGTTTGCCATTCTCTTTTCTTTCTTTTATTGCGTACAAACTCACATAGCTAGCTCTCAATATAAATATATACTTGACATTTTGTAGAATTGGTATGCGTGAAAATAATTGATTTTTATATGCGGATGCATATATATTCTTTTTTCTTTCTGTAGCTATATTTATATACGGGTTATATGACGATTTTGTGGTGTTATTATTCCGTCTATAGTAATAAATGGTGAATTGCACTATGGGATACTGTGAATAGGTTAAGTATGCACATTGTCGGACGAAATAAGTGCAAATACAGTTGATTTGTACTCTAAATGCTGTAACTTAAAACCAACGTACATTTACGGCTCCATTATTAGGTGCTGAACTCATCTGCACGTGCGTTCGAAGTTTTGTGAAAATTTACTGTTATTTATTCGTCTTTTCGTCATAAGTGTTCGTCTTTCTACAGCAGTTCCTGACAGATGTGTCAAACAAAGTGCACTTGTGTGATTTGAGTGCAACGCGCTTAAATATTTGCTAAAGTTTCGTACTTTCTCATTGCAAATCTTTTTTTATCGACAAAAAATAAAAGAGCAAAATCAGTAAAATATTTTTAAAGTGTATTTAATTATTGTTAATGTATTTAATTATTGTTAATGTATTTAATTATTAATGTATTTAACTATTATTAACGCATTTATTTATTATTAATGTATTTAATTACTGTTAATGTGTTTAATTATTATTAATGTATTTAATTATTGTTAATGTATGTAATTATTAATGTATTTAATTATTATTAATGCATTTATTTATTATTAATGTATTTATTTAGTATTACTGTAATTATTTATTGTTAATGTATTTAATTATTAATGTATTTAACTATTATTAATGCATTTATTTATTATTAATGTATTTAATTATTAATGTATCTAACTATTATTAATGTATTTATTTATTATTAATGTATTTATTTAGTATTACTGTATTTATTTATTGATAATGTATTTAATTATTAAAATATTTAATTATTATTAATGCATTTATTTATTATTAATGTATTTAATTACTGTTAATGTGTTTAATTATTATTAATGTATTTAATTATTATTAATGTATTTAATTATTGTTAATGTATGTAATTATTAATGTATTTAATTATTATTAATGCATTTATTTACTATTAATGTATTTATTTAGTATTACTGTATTTATTTATTGTTAATGTATTTAATTATTATTAATGTATTTAATTATTATTAATGTATTTAATCATTATTAATGTATTTATTTATTGTTAATGTATTTAATTATTAATGTATTTAACTATTATTAATGCATTTATTTATCATTAATGTATTTAATTATTAATGTATTTAACTATTATTAATGCATTTATTTATTATTAATGTATTTAATTACTGTTAATGTGTTTAATTATTATTAATGTATTTAATTATTGTTAATGCATTTATTTATTATTAATGTATTTATTTAGTATTACTGTGTTTCTTTATTGTTAATGTATTTAATTATTAATGTATTTAACTATTATTAATGTATTTATTTATTATTAATGTATTTAATTACTGTTAATGTGTTTAATTATTATTAATGTATTTAATTATTGTTAATGTATGTAATTATTAATGTATTTAATTATTGTTAATGCATTTATTTATTATTAATGTATTTATTTAGTATTGCTGTATTTATTTATTGTTAATGTATTTAATCATTATTAATTTATTTAATTATTATTAATGTATTTATTTATTGTTAATGTATTTAATTATTATTAATGTATTTAATTATTGTCAATGTATTTAATTATTATTAATGCATTTATTTATTATTAATGTATTTAATTACTGTTAATGTATTTAATTATTGTTAATGTATTTATTTATTGTTAATGTATTTAATTATTATTAATATTGTGTATGTCCAACAAGCGTTGAACACACATCTTCCCCTAACAAGGGTTCGTGTTTTGTTGTGGGCATAGACGATAACACTTTACAGAAGTACAGAAGTTGCAGAGATCAAACACGGCAACACAGCAATGGCGTCAGCAGCCTGATTCCTGAAACCCAATGCGTTATTTACAACTGAAATTGAATGAATACCTTTAAATGCCCCAAATGCTGAAAATAATCATCCTTCTACTTTCCAGTAACAGTCGGGACTATTTTGCTTATAATTTTATGTCCTTTATTAAAGCGATTATTGCTATTTTTATGGATTAGAATTAATGCGAACCGTGTTGCTTGAAATGGCTAACGAAGAAGCTTGTTTTGTTGTCGTTTCCTTGACAACCAACAAGCTGGTTGCTGACATTTGTTATTTTGGTTGTTATGGTTGCGTTCACTTGCGAATTCGCTGGTTGCATCCAGTGTATCCGCAAGATTCCGCCCGCCTTCGCCAATCATTGGCGAATCTTCTGGCTCCAGTGGTCGTCCGGAGCTTGGTCGGGCGGCTCCTTCAGTGAAGGGATGCCGATTGCTTTCTCCTTGGTCGATGGTGGTAGCTGGGTATTGCCTTGAAGCCTTTGAAGGATCCCGGCCCTTCAATTGCCCGTCGGCCATGCGGTGGTTCAGCGGGCGAGGGGCATGTCTGGTGAGTGGTCGGACGATGTCTCCTCTTTGTCCCCTGCTGGGATCTGTCATCAGTCGTATGGTCGACCAGTTCCTCAGGGTCAGAGTTGTAAAGTCGCAACCCCCGAGGACCGGTCAATTGGTCAGACCATGCATGGCGATTGTCTCCGTAGGGGCTCCGGCGCTGGTCCATGCATCAGGACATGGGTCGGGTCGATCTTTGGGCAGGCGGCACTTCGGTCAGCGGCCTGTCGATGCTCACTCATTGGGGAGTGGCGCGGCTCCTTTTCCGCTACCTTGGTGGTGACTGCTTGCAGCTGCATTCGACAATCATTGGCGAATCCGTTTGTTCCAGGGGCCGGAGGCCCAGGGCCGTGGACTTCTAGTGATGCGGATGTCTGGAGAGCCGTCCGCCCTGAATGGGTGATGGTCGAAAGATTGGTGACGACAAGAGTTCCGTCGTCGGTATTCGGTACCCTTGTTCGCAGAACTGACCATTTGATCTGGGTTGGAGTTGTAAATTCGCAACCCACGATCAATGACCACGTAATGGCTGGTGGTCGAAAGTACTGAATCGAGACTTACCGATGGGATGTGGCCTTTGTCATTTGAGGCCGCAACGTTGAGTTTGGTGTGGCTTCTTCCATGGCACCGTCCGCGATCCTGGCGGAATGACAGGTGCGGACCCATTGCCTACTGGGCTGAGTAAAGTACCACCACTCCTGAATTACTGAGAGGCGTGCTTGTTGGCTGGGATGCGGTTGATCCCTGGATGCTGGGGAGCGTCGCCCACCAGGCGGGGCATTGCGCGCTCCTATCCCGATTGTGGTGTCTTGAAGCCTTTGGGTGGGCAAGCTGCTGGCTCTTCGATTGCCTCTCGCCCCTGCGGTGGTTCAGCGGGCGAGGAGCACGTCTGGTAGTTGGGCCACGCAAGTGGTCGGTGGCTGGTAGTTGCATGGGCCTCGTAGATGGCCCCTGGTGCCGATGCCGACGAGACCTCCTTTTGGTTCTCTGATGGGAGCTGCGATCATCAGTCGTGAGGTCGACCAGTTCCTCTGGGTCAGAGTAGTAAATTCGCAACCCACGAGGAATGGTTGGCGACAGGCTTTATCACCTTTAAACTGGATGTCGTGGTGGGTGCCGCTCCTGTTAGCACCCATCCCAATCCAGTGGCCTGCGCGACGAGGCCGGAGCGTGGGTCCTTCCTTGGACCCCCCAGAATGAGGATGGGGTACATGTCTGCCCCAATGATCATGTCCATCTTATCGGCGGAAGCAATGTTCGGATCAGCAAGCTCCAGATCCGCCATGAACGAGTGGTCCCTCGTCGCCGATTGTGGTGGTAGTACATACCCCGGTAGACCGGACAGGATGAAGGGCTTCAAAGTCCACTGTTGCGAGCTGTGGGGGCGAGGAGCGATGGTTATGGCGGCTTGAGTCCCCGTGGCAAGGCCACGAGTGCCCCCGACACCGTAGGTGGGGACGGGTGATGCTTGTCGTCGGAGGTACAACCTTCGGGCGAGCGACGTTGAAATGAATGTGCCGCGGGGGAGTAGAGGTCCAGCAGTGCACGGACTTCAATCTTCCGTTGGTTCTCCGACGTCACGATGACTTGAGCGGTTGCGAGCAACGCGGAATGCTGTGAAGGGGTGCTGACTGTGTGTGCGTTGGCCTCTTCATGGGGGTCGATCCGGGGGGCGGATCCTTTGGCCCCCGGCGGCGGTGAGATTGTCCCGTCGATGGCGGTTGTCCGGACATGCAACAAGGTGTGATGTCTTCGCTGGCACCGACGGCACGCCTCGCTGAAGTGACAGTCGCGTAGGCAGTGGCGACCCAAACAGCTGAGGCACCAGTTTCTTTTGTGTGCGAAGGACTTCCGACAGCCAGGTGTGAGTGATCGGAAACCCTCGCAAGCGTAGATGGAGTATGAGGCCCTGCAGAATGTGCGTGGAGCCTGGTGCCTTAGGAGTTCCGGCGGTAGTCTGTGTATCGGGACACGGGGCTGGTTGGTCATTGGGCCGGCTGCTGTTGCTAGGACAGTCGATGGCGTATTCGTGGAAGGCACTGGCGTTGTATCTGACACGGATCCTATGTGCGCCGTGGCCACTGCTTGTTCTTGGATTTGTTTGAAGGGAACCAGTTCCTCTGGGTCGGAGTTGTAAGTTCGCAACCCACGAGGAACGGCCATGTGACGTTGTGCCCCACAACGCGTGCGCAGCATCGGTTTCTGTTGGGGCTTCGGCATTGGGCCGATCATCGGGACATGGGCCGGGTTGAGCTTTGGGCAGACGGTACTCTAGTCGGCGGCCTGTTGTTCCATACTCACTGGTCTGGGGTGCGGTTACTTTTCCGCTGGCTTGATGGCGACCGTTGGCAGCTGCACTGGGGGCAGCTCGCTAGGGTGGAGGAGATTGGCGCTGTTGGCCATGGTTGTGGAGGCTGAATCGAGCGCGTACTGGGCCTCGACGAGCTTTGTCTGTTCCTCGAGGTATATTTCTTCGGTCTCGCCGATAAAGTCCTCCGCGAAGTATTCATGTTGTTGATCCTCAGGTGCCGCCGTGTAGAAAATCTCGCTGTGCCGCCTGGAGATGGCTTCCCATTCGGCGCGGAGTGCATGTTTGGTTATCTCCATTGTTGTCGGACTTAGTTGTCCCTTGTCCTGCAGGTTGAGGAAGGTGCCAGAGATGCGTTCCTGTGCCGCGAACTGAGCGGCGATGAGTTCTTCAATCGGCCTTTGTTCATCGATAGGTTGGTTGGGTTCATTGCCCTTCTGGGGTGGTTTTGCAATGGTTGTCGTCACGGCTTCGATGTCCCTACGGGGGAATTTTCCGGGTGCATCATCCGTGATGGCAATCCGGGTGGAGGGCCGGGCGACATACGCAGGTACGGTGTTGGTGAAGTTTCCCGGCGCCGTAGAGGTGGCCGGAACATCATTGGCGGCAAAAGACTTGCTAGCGGGGGGAAGGCCGAGGAGCATCATTATCGAGTTTCGAATAACTCGAATCATTTTCCTCGTCACTGCTCTCCTACGATGTATCACTTTCTTCTTTATTGATGAATTCTGCTGGTATGCCGCTCTCGCTTTCTTTGGCTCCTCCAGTTGGTTGTAAACAAATTCAACAACGACATCATCTTCGATATGAAGTATATCAGCGATTTTCTTACTAATCCATGGTCGAAGAACATTCAATTTCACCATGGGCATATCAACACGCTTACTAAGACAGTAACCAAATTTGCCTCATAAGTTTTTTCTCCTTATCACTAAAGCGCGTGTCTTGCTGTTGAGTAGTCCCCGTGAACATCATTTCAATGGCGTACAATTTTCAACACTGCAAATCGAAAATGAAACTTAATGATTTTGGACAAGATATATATAAAAACGTGTACTAAATGATTAGTACACAAGCGATTGAAAATACATTTCCTTCGTTGCAATTACGGCGCAGAGAGCACGACTATGTGAAACGTTTTCGATTTATTGATGAATCTGCTCTTCGTCTGCATCCGGCTCGAAGGACCAGAAAATGTTATGGGATGCAACCGTTGGGATGAAGGTTGCGTCCATCAAGAGGTAATAACGGTGAGTCTCGCGAACCACTGCCTTAATACGATTCAACCCAATTACGTCAGTAATCGTGTGCTTCAATTCCGCTGATATTGAACTAAAGAGGAAATCAAAGACAAAAACGACTAGAGGTATTGATTATTTAATAGTTTAAGTATTACTGAGGACTGACGAGTGACGAGTTGATTGCAGACTGACTGCACGGGATGAAAGTTGATGGTCGACGTGTGCGGGTTGGAAGTTGGTTGCAGACGGCACAAAAACACACACACCGATCAAAGCGCAGATTATCAGACGCCAAAGCCGTGATCTGGGTTTGCTACCGCACTCAAGACCTTTCCCACCTTCCCTCCATCGAACTAGTTAGAGAACATTCTATCTAACCCTGTCCACACTATCCTTAGATAGCACCCCCCTTCCTCACGGCTGTGGGTGATTCTGGTTATCGCAAGATGATCAGAAGCCAGAGACAAGATGAAGGCCACATTTGTCCATATCTCGTTTAAATCGGCCTCCCGCCATTCCTTTTTTTGTTTTCAAGAGTCCAGACCTGAAAAACTTGAGTTTTGTTTGCGTTTTATTTCTGACTAAAAATAGGTGATTGGGTTGGTCAAAAGAAAGGAAACTACTTGGTTTTCGTCCAGAAGATAGAATCTTCGTATGAACTGCAGCAGATTGTGAACTTTTATTCTCCTTGTATTTTACTTTATTTGCTTATCAGTCAGAACTCCAAGTTTTTATTCCCCTCCTAAAAAATCTCCTTCTCTTTCGTCGAAGAGAATCTTAAGCCCAGGCATCCTGAAATGGTAAACAGGCAAATAAAATGCAATATAAGGGCGCTCATTTTTATGCCATCCACTTCCTCAGTTGGATTTGACGGAAACCAAGGCTCCTGTGGTGGTCTGGAGGCGAACGTGCATAAATCTTCTTCGCTTCCTGTCTAGAATGCAGTGCATCAACTTTTATGACACCACAACCGCTTACTTCCTAAAAGTTCTGCAATTTGCAGGCGCTTCTTTTCCTCACGACTGTGTACCTATAAACCTCGGCCGGCAGAGAGACTCACTTGAATGTATCTTCTAGCACATCAATCACTTACGCACAGGAAATAGCTCAAGTGAATGGCGTATAATAATAAAATTATACTTGGAACAAAAAGCCAGTGAACTTTACAAACAATTCACACTATTGGTTTAAAATATGAGTTAATCAAAACAAGAGGTGGATATAATAATTTCTCATGCTCTGTGTTCTTGACCTTGTCTCGCGTCTAAATACAACACGTTTAAGTTAGATTAAATAAAAAAAGAAGTCAACGCAAAAAAAAAAGGAAATAATATAACTAGGGAATTTCCCACAGTGTATGCATAATAGCATAATTTTCCCAACTCCTAGCACTTCCTCCGTTTCCCGTACCGAAAATTCATTTCGCTTTTCTCTCTTTTTCTTTTCTTCTGCTTGTACGTATCCTATATACGCATGAATGTACGTCTGTAGCCTTCTGACTCCTCTCGGTAGGTGTGCAAAGTACGTATCAAAGCACCACAAAATCAATCATCAAACACACAAAAAGGAAAGGAAAAGAAAAGAAGAAGCAAAAACACAAACAAAAAAAGGGAAAAAGGAAAAGAAAAGAGACTGCACACAAAAAAGCAGAAAAAGAAGAACATCAAAAAAAAGTCGGCTTAAAAAACAACTCAACCTTTTCAATTTCTCTTTCTTCTGTCTGTTTCCCGGCTTTTGCGGTCAATCCCGGGCATTGGTGCTGTGTAGCTGTGTGTGCCAGACACTTGATTGGTGTGCGGATGTTTTCCTTCTTTTTTCGTTACATTTTATATGATTTCTCAAGTAAAACAATTAAAATCGTCGTCGCACTATTGTGTGCATTAAAAATAACTCTCCGCAAACCAAACACGTTGGATCTCTCTTTGTGACCGACATCCGTAATGCATTACTGCACATACACCTTCAAATCAATTCGATTATAGGACTCTGCTGCGTGTACAGAAGAGTGCACCGAAATAGCCAAAAACAAAAGCTAACAAACACCAAATATTCTATTAAGCGGGGGAGTTGCCGCCGTAAACAGTGGGAACAAAGAGGTCAACTGAAACCTGAAATAAAAAGATAAAAAAAACTCAGTAGACGGATTGTGGGCCACGTCAGATTCTCTGTCGAATTTCTTCATGAAACGTTTTCTGCTTAATGTGTTCGTGGAATACGTTTACGTTGAATAAGTTTTGGAGATGTTTCAAGATGCAACCGGATGCAAACTAAGATGTTTCTTGACAGGAAACTAGCAAGACCATGCACCGTTTGGTTAAGGTCCAAATATTGCCCTCAACCGATGAACTTACATTGTCCAAGGTTACTTGCTAGATGAATTAATGTTCTGCCTCACCATTCGGTCTCTCCAAATTACACTGAAATCTACTTTCGGTAGCTGAAGTCGTTATGTGTCATCGGAGTGGACCGAAAATGGCTGCGAATTGATTTAGAGTCCCAATCTTAACGTTTACTGATTAGTTAGATTGTCGTTTTGAATTGACAAAGTCATCAATTAATTGATCTCGGGGGTATGTCTGCCACTGATAACCTAAGCTGTCTTCAAGGTCTTTTTCAAATTGATTTTATATTTTTAGTTAATAAACCTTTGATGTGGTTTGATGCGACGATAGGTTGAGTGAAGTCCTGTGATGCGAAAGTTCAATACACAGTTGTGATATTGGACGGACATACTAACGATGGCACTATTAGAAACCTTTGAGTTGGGGCTATAATCTCGTGGAATGCCTAAAGTATTTTTTGTGTTAAGTACTCATTTATTCAACATCTAGTCGTAGTTTTTTTACAATTTTCGACAAAATCTTTAATTCAATATTTTTTCCTATATCTTAAGGCCTCCATGGAAAGAGACTCAAACTCGGTTTCGCCGAGAATGTTTTAGGAGATAAAACACCACAGGTCCCGATTTCGAGTCGATGTCATCCAGTTTGGCACTCCCAGGTTCGGCGTCCTGGTCTACGCCATTCCTCCATCGCAGACTAGGTCTGCCGCGCTATCTCCTTCCATACATCCTGCCACAAACGACTTTCCGGACAGGCTCCTCTTCGCTCATTCGAGCTAGGTGTCCCGCCCACCGGAGTCTACCGAGCTTGATTTCTCTTACAATATTAGCTTCAAGGTAGATCGCGTACAACTCATGGTTGTAGCGTCTCCGGAATCATCCTCCCACACATACGGGGCTAAAGATTCTCCTTAAGACCTTCCTCTCGAACGCGGTTAAGAGTTCAGGAAATATTCCATCAATCGGAGGTCACCAAGCAACTGTCAGTAGTACAGGCAACCGAACAGAGACACCCTCTGGCCAAATTCCGGCCAATGACAGGAATCATCAAGGACGACCGCTACCATATATAGTCACCCCAATAGGGATAGGAGCGAGCAATGCCCCGCTTGGCGGGCGGTGCTCTCCGGCATCCAGAGATCAACCGAATCCCAACCTCTCAGTAATCCACGAGAGGCGGTACTTCACCCAGTCCAGGAGACACTAGGTCCGCATCTGCCATTCCGCCAGGATCCGCGAACGGTGCCATGGAAGAAGCCGCACCAGACTCAACATTGCGGTCTCCCATGCCAAAGGCCGCATCCCATCGGTAAGTCTCGATGCGGTCCTTTCGACTACTAGCCATTACGTGGTCATTGATCGTGGATTGCGAACTTACAACTCCAACTACGATCAAATGGTCAGAACTGCGACCCAGGGTACCGGACACCAGTGACGGAACTCTCGTCGTCACCAATTCTTCCTCCGTCACAAATTCAGGGCGGACGACTCTCTCCAGATCTCCGCATCACCAGAAGACCACGGCCCTGGGCCTCCGTTCCCTGGAACCAAAGGGCTCGCCAATGATTGGCGAAGGCGGGCGGAGTCTGTGTACTCGGCCATCATTAAAGCAGGACTTAGGAAGTCCGACCACTCGGACCTCATCGCCCAGGACTCATTTGGGGTGGATACTGATGGGTGCAGCTTCACCGGACCTCTCTCCTGACCCCGCTGTCGGACTCGCCACTCACCCGCTCAACCGCCGCAAGGACAACGGACAATCGAACAGACGGGAGCCTGGCCCCCAAAGGCTTCAAGGTAAAACATAGCTACCACAATAGACCAAGGAGCACGCAATGCCCTTGTAGCGTTCTACGAACGCACAATTCCGCCCAGGTAGGGTTCCCACCCTTCAAGGAACATACCTACTCTGAAAACGTTACACGCGCCCACAGACACAAAAAAGCAAGGAACTGAACGTCCCAAAGCTTTGAATGTCAAGCTCAACAATTCGAATATGGCATACCTGAAACAAAGGAGAACATTCATTCATCCTATCCCCAAAGAGTGAAATGCGCCACACTCCAGCACTGCACAATCGGAAATCCTGAACATCTACATGATGTTACAAGGAATTGCTATCGTCAGCAAATTAGCCGACCAACGGATGCACGTGCGGGTGGTCTGCCACAAAGACCATCAAATCCATCGGCAAATAAAAGAAACGGCAACCTCATGCAATAAAGCATATCACCTATCTGCTACGAAATTGTAGGCAACCGTAATTATCTCAACGAAATAATTCGGAAAATTTATTAGGTTAAAAACCTACAAAGGATCTATTCCGATCCCACGGTCCCTTTTGAATTTCACACCCATTAGAAATACCTAATGGATTGTTAGTTTTAACCTAAAGAAGTTAAACAAAACCCATGAACCGTACGCCCATTCAAATTGCACGATATCCGTCGGCCTGCGCGCCAGATGTGCTATGCAAATAGAGGCGGCACTCTATCGACAGCCGTCGAAATGAAATTCTATCACCACCACCGAGGGTGATAATGATGTATGATGATGACTGGGTTTCTCCTTTCAGGAAAATAGGAAATTATCCCAGGGATAAAATAGCATGTTGTTAACAGAGATTTTGGGAATTCTGTTGGCAGATCGAATAGGGAAATTTCTCCTGTACGGATACAGATACCAGTTTTGAATCGGGATATCTTTTTGGGCAGACAGACAGTCTAATTTTGATCGTCAACGAGACGAGAGATATATCGAATAGTCGTCCGGTCAGAGAGAATCCGAAGGAGAAGGAGCGCAAGACGCGAGCAATTATTTGTAAACCCGAAGTTTTGAACGAGCGCGTAGAACGAACTTTTATTTGTAAACCTGTGGTTTTGAACGAGCGCGTAGAGCGAAATTTTATTTGTAAACCTGTGGTTTTGAACGAGCGCGTAGAACGAAGATTTATTTGTAAACCTGTGGTTTTGAACGAGTGCGTAGAACGAACATTTATTTGTAAACAGATTAATTGTCTTGCCAGAATATATTCGAGCAATTATTTGTAAAACCGGGGTTTTCAACGAGTGCGTAGGACGAACATTTATTTGTAAACCTAGATTAATTGTTTTTCCAGAATATAATCAGTGCTGAAGTGTTTTTCCTAATTACCTATTAATTGAAGTGACTTGATATAACAGCACATAAATTTGTAACCATTTCTAAACAGCCGAAATAAAATCATAAGTATCAAAAACAAAAACAATTTCTCACAGTGTTTCATTTGTGGCCGATTGGCTCCGTGTTTAGGTTGTTCTTATTTTCTCCGGTGCGAACAGTGTTCGGCGGAACATTGTGTCAACCTACCATCTAAAAAGACGAAACATACCGCCAAAGTAAACCTCCGCCAAACCCTGCTTAGCAGGCGGCACTCCCCAGTATCCAGGGACCGACCGAGTCCCAACCGCAGCATCCGACTAACCGCTACGGTCTCTCACGCCAGGGACCGCATCTTGCCGGCGGGGTAGACGCAGCACTCGTCATCATCACTAGTCTCGATGTAGTGAGACCAATCACCAGTCAGCATGTGGTCACTGATAGTGGGTTGCGACCTTACTCCAACCCAGATCGCATGGCCAGTTCCGTGACCACAGAAGAGAACGGCCTCCAGCGACGAAAGGGACTAATCAGCATCCTTCCACTAGAGGAGGAGCCCTCCGACCAAGCTCCGGACGACCACCTGAAGCCAGATGATTCGCCAATGATTGACGAAGGCGGGCGGAATGTTGCGAATTCGCACTGGATGCAACCATCGCAACCATAATCAACAAAAGTCAGCAAACAGTTGTCATGACAACGAATAAACAACTAAATTTGTATCTGTCAGGCAAATTCATTCAATTCATTGTGTCTTCGTTTGCTATTCGCAATAAGTTTGAATCGAGACAAACAATCGATGAAATAAAGTAATATTTAAGTAAAATAAACCAACCCGTTATTGTTGCAGTCTAGAGGAGGATTATTTCTGGGATTGCTGCACAATCGACCTAGAAATTTTTTCCCCTTTTACGGCATTACTTTCACGATCGTTTCAGAACGACAACCAACATCAAGGCACGCCAGGAGCAGCTCATTGTTGCTGACGTCATCCCTCGGCCCACCAAGATACAGTTGTTGGTGGACGATGCGTTCGACGCTTGTGGATCGCACAGATTCGCAATACGCAAGAATTACGTGTTGGCCGATCGATTGCCAATACAACACTAAATAAAAAACAAAAAAACATATTACCTAGATAAATAACAATAAGACAATAATCATGTAATTAAACTTCATAAATAAAACGTTAGCGTACATATTAGATATTAAAATTAAATAACACCATAAAAAAACAAATAGAATATAAGCATACAAAACAAAATGAAAATTCAACGGTACAATCTAAACCCAAATCCAATAATTTAAGTGTAAATTCAATAAACAAACAAAAAACAAAACACACTAAACTTAGCAAAAATAATGCAATTACTCATGGATTGATTATAAATAAGATAATAAGAAAACAATTTTATACGCAAATACTTTTATGTTAAAACTGTAAAACAAGACAGAGGTGCAAAAAATTCAATAATGTAAATGTAAAAAAAAACACATTTTTGCACAATAACAATATTCTCACTATTATAACCAAAATCATATACAAATCGTCATTAAAAAAAAATTGCTTTTAATGTCACTTCAAAAAGTAAAAATTAAAAACAAAAAGCAAACTGTAAAACAAATCACAGTGCCGAAGTTTGTAAAACAGAACCGAGTGCTAAAACCCACCAATCCATAAACTATTTCATTTACGAGAACCAAAAGATATCATACATTATGAACTTTCAACTAAAATATATCATACATTAAAGTCTTAATAACTTTCAACCAAAGAAGTTCTTTTGGTGTAGCATCAAAATTAATTCCCTGTTACAACCGACAGAGTTCTTTCAGTGTAGCCATGAAACCCTCTCACACGCCTACCTTTTGCTGATCGCAAATACCCATCGTATGATAGGATATGCTATGACTACACATACATTTTCCATTCACATAACTAAACTTGTAATTCTGCAATTCCCGCATTCCATCAAGTAACAACTAAAATTGCAATTTTGCAATTCCCACGTTCCATCCTAGCGCATGCTTTCTGTTCACATCACCGTGAATCGGTTGACGTCTGGATCCGTTGCCCGAATGTTTCCCATAGCCTAGGGGTAAAGCTGTAGCCAGGGTAGGTGTAACGTTGCCATCCCAGGGTGAATGGCGACAATATTGCAACGTTGCTGTTCCCACCGTCGTTGGCATAGCCTGCAACTGGGCTGGCATCAGGTAACTGTCTCAAGGTGAACAATGCGATCGTGGGGAGGAATGTGAAATCAGGTTGATTTTGGGAATATATAAGTGGTGCTGTTAGAGGCACACGAGTAGTCGTAAATTAAGAGTAACAGGTTGCAGCATAGCATTGGAACAGCGGGCCTGTTAATCTAAATAAAATAATAACATACTGTAGCGAGCTTAGGGTCCGCTGGATTAATTATTTTTAATAAATAAGAGCCGTTAAATCGATTTTGAATTAATGTAACACTTTATTAGTCCGTTAATAACAACCGTTACTTTTAACCGTACACTTAACGATTTCTTGCTCATCGCTTCCTTACTTATCGCTTGCTACTCTGCTTGCTTTCTCACTTATTATTTCTTACTTATCGCTTGCTTCACTTTCTTACTTATAACTTGTCTCCATGATCTGTGTGCGACGTATTTATACCGTTCCCTCATTCTGATTCGTCGTTTCGTTTCCATCCGTTCCATAGCTTTGAATGTTCTACTGTTCCTAGTCTCCAGTTTTCCAGTACTTTATAGAATATTCTAGTACTTTGTTTCGGACTTTCTCGAATATTCTAGTACTGATTGTCATATGCGTCACACTACCCTCCGCCTAGACTAGTTCGTCCCGAACTAAGTTCACTGGTCTCCTGGGTTAACAAAAGTCACCAGTCGGTCACGATGTACCACTTTCATCTTGGCGTTCGGTCTTCGCTGAATGCTATAGACAAGGTCGTTAATTCTTGTGAGAATCTTTTACGGTCTTTCCAATGTTGTTGCAAATTCGGAGACTTTCCTTTTTGCCGATGAGGTTTATAAAGCCACACGTTATCGCCTGCATTAAATCCGGATGTGTTGGCTCGAACGTCGCACCTTGTTTTCATCCTGTCACTTGATACCTTGATTTGCTTTCGAACCAAATATGAATCTCATCGAGGCAATTTCTCCATTCGGCTACGCAGTCTTCGGTCTTGTCTATGGCGTCTGGAGGTATTCCGAGTCGCAGATCTCCCGGTAATCGTATCTGTCGTCCAAATATAATTCTTGGTGGAGAATGGCCTGTCGTATCGTGATTAGCCGATCTATAACTCATGAGAAAGGTTTGTACATATTTGTCCCAATCTCGTTGGTGATCACTAACGATCTTCGATAAGTGCTCTTTCATTGTTCGGTTGAACCTTTCGACCATTCCGTCTGACTGCGGATGTAAGAGTCTGGTCCTGGTTTTCCTTACGCCCAGTGCCGCACAGATGCCTTGAAATATCTATGATTCGAAGTTTCGGCCTTGATCGGAATGCAGCTCACAGGGAACTCCATATCTGCTGATCCAATTATTGATAAGCTGCACAATGGGAATTAGAAGAATTTCCACCGACTTGCTGAAGTAATCCATGATGACCAACATGTATTTGTTGTTGTCGTTGGTTTTTGGAAATGGTCCTGAGATATCAATCGCAATTCGCTCGAAAGGGGCACCCACGTTGTACTGCTTCATAGCGGTCCCTGGTTTTGCTGTTGGTCCTTTGGTCGCAGTGGAAGTTGTGCACTTCCTACACCAAGACTCGACGTCATCTCTCATGTGAAGCTAGTAGAATCGAGATCGTAATTTTGAAAGTGTCTTATTAACTCCCAGACGTCCACCGGAAGCCCCGTCGTGCATTTCTGTTAGTACATCCTTCACTTTGATGGTGGGACTAGAATCTGCATTCGATGGGATTTTCCATTTACGTTTAAGAATTTCATCTTCCACCAGCAAGGAATTCCATTGTGCCCAATATGCCTTAAATGTTCCACTCTTGTCGGAAATATTGTTCCAAGTTGGCCGCTTGTTCTTTTCTTTCTGTTCTTCATCCTGAAGTTGAGCTGTACGTATGGCATTACTCGTTCACCCATCTAGTACTTCTACTTGTACCTTTCTGAGGTCGTACGCCTCTTGTTTTAAACGATCATCTTCTACTTCCGAATCCTGAAGGCGACGCTTTAGGGTCAAAATTTCAGCTTGCCTCTCTGCTAGATTAGTTGATAAACGATTGTTCTCCTCAATGACCTTTTCTCGGCTGGTCTTAAGACCAATTATCTGTTGATGCAAGGATTTACATTCGGTCGTGGTGCTGGCCAAGTCTGAATCACGCTAAAGCCTTCTCTTGTGATTAGCGCATGAACAATTCTCCCTTGATGTTTCATTCATTCGTCGACGTTTCCTATATTCAACAGAGATGTGGCCGACTTCGCCGCATGTCCAACACTTCATATCAGGTCTCGGGGTTCTCCGCTGTACATGCCCGATTCTTTGGCAGGAACATTCCTGGACGGACATTTCTCGGACTCTATACGTACTCCTGGTAGCCAATTTAGCAGATTCATATGCCAATGCGAACGCCAGTATTTCATTAGTCGTCTTCTTTCCTGCCAAACGAACGGCTTGTTGCAAGTCCCGATCTTGAAGTGCATTTATAAATGCATCCATTGCTACCTCGTTCAAAAATTCCTTAGTCATATTTGAATAAGACAAGTTTGCCAATCGTTCAATATCTGCCTGTAATTGTTGAAGATTTTCTCCAGGTTTCTGCGTTCTGCTCCGCAGTTGCACGCGGTAGACCTGCTGCATGTGGTTGTCTCCATACCTAGCTTCAAGGCCATCTCTTACCGCTTGGAAATCTGTTTGCTTCTCTGCGGGTATGGTTTGTAGCAATTCTGCAGCCGGCCCGCAGAGTGACAAGATTAATGATGTTGACTTTTGCTCATCCGACCACTTATTATAATTAGCCGCGGCGTCAAACTGACGTATAAATACGGAGAAGGGTCCCGTTCCATCGAATGTTGGCGGTTGCATCCTTGTATCTTTGTAGTCATGTTGATTGCTAGTCGATGTCTTATTTCTCTCACCACACTCAAGTCTCTTTTCGATTCGCATTATTTCTTCGGTGACTTTTAGATTCAGATTTTCTACTTCGTTTCGAATTTTTGACTGAATTTCTTCCTTAAAGTGTTGAAAATTACATTTCACCCACTGCGTTTGGGCATCCAATTTTGCATTCAGATCTGCAGCTTGTGCGTCGAATTTTGAATTTTGGGCGTCGAATTTTGAATTTTGGACATCCAACTTTGCATTAACATCTGCAGCTTGCGCGTCCAATTTTGTGTTAATGTCTGTAGCTTGCGCGTCCAACTTTATCATCATCATCCTAAACATCTCCGAAATGTCGAACTGTGGCGAACTCTTCTCTGTCACATTGGCACCATCTTGACTCGCTGTTTCTTCTCCATCCGGACAGTCTGGCCCAATAGTAAAAACATATGTGTCGACATCAATACCCTCTTCCTCCATTGTTGCTTGCAGACGCTGTCGAAGAATTTGCTTCTGTCCTCTGCTATCCAGATTCCGGTCCTGAAGTTCCTTCTTCAACTCAGGAACGCGAAGATCCTCCAAATGTCGATCTGACATCGTCACAACACACTTTCACAGACTTATTCACTTAAACAATAATTAATGCCACTTCTGACACCAATTGTAGCGAGCTTAGGGTTCGCTGGATTAATTATTTTTTAATAAATAAGAGCCGTTAAATGGATTTTGAATTAATGTAACACTTTATTAGTCCGTTAATAACAACCGTTACTTTTACCGTACACTTAAAGATTTCTTACTCATCGCTTCCTTACTCATCACTTCCTTACTTATCGCTTGCTACTCTGCTTGCTTTCTCACTTATTATTTCTTACTTATCGCTTGCTTCACTTTCTTACTTATAATTTGTCTCCATGATCTGTGTGCGACGTATTTATACCGTTCCCTCATTCTGATTCGGCGTTTCGTTTCCACCCGTTCCATAGCTTTGAATGTTCTACTGTTCCTAGTCTCCAGTTTTCCAGTACTTTATAGAATATTCTAGTACTTTGTTTCGGACTTTCTCGAATATTCTAGTACTGATTGTCATATGCGTCACAATACTGTATTAACTTAATTTAATTAAATAAAACAAAATAAATTATACAAAAACATACATCTACTCCTTTCGACTCTTCACCGGGACCCGGAACGGAAAGGGCGGACCGCTCTCAACCAGTCAGGTAAGGTGTTAACCAGTAACCTTACTATTTAGCGCACCGGCATACATATTGCCAAATAAATAATAAATAATTAATGTTGATACCTTTTTATGATATTACACCGATTTGGAAGCTTAATATCCCTTGTTCGTAGAAAGATTTAGGGCAGGTTGTTGGCCAACTGCGCACGCACGTGCCCCACCACTTCTTCATTACTTTCGAGTTTTTTTCCTCCAAGGGAACAAACAATAGTCACAGGAGTGCCAAATTTTCTGTGCGATCCTATGCAAATAAACGGATCACCACAAACGCGTCTTAGTGCTGTGAAAAGTGCGAGAATATACACGCGAGTGATGTGCAGTGCGCTCCTCGATAGTTTAGTGGTTAGTATACCCGCCTGTCACGCGGGAGACCGGGGTTCGATACCCCGTCGGGGAGCCTCTGGGGCAAGACTAATGACCTTGCCCGGAAAAAAGAAATCATTATGGAAAATTTAACAAGCCTCAGGACTTGCTAAATAAGGCCAAGACCGGTTCCCGGTTGTAGTGCCGATGATGATGATGATGTGTAGTGCGGGAAAACCCTCTACCCTTTCCATTCCTTGTGTCTGTCTTCCTTTTTTCGCACCTCTGGCATCCATACTCTCGATTGATTTCTAATCTTTGGAGAGTTTTTTGTGTCTGAATGGCATAATGCTCATCATGGAAGGGATGTGACCTGGATTTCGGCACGGATCTAGTGGGGCACTCACTACAAGGGCATAACACCTGCGGTGGTCGCTTTCGCTTATCTAGTGCTGGTCCCGACTTGCATCCTTTCCCGAAGCGGTATTGGTTTTCTGTGTAGGGCCATTTCAATGGGGCGGGAATTTCGCGTTGATTTGTGTAACATTCGCGACTTGAGATGCAATTTCTCTTCTGTGTTTGTAACCAGAAACCAACTATTCTTGCACTTAGCGAAACTCAGGTAATTTCTAATACATATATTTTTGATTTTAATCTACCTGGATATAACTTAGTGCCACTGTTCTTTCCACATCGTGGTATAGCCACATACATACGAAATGATATTGCTTATCAGCTTCTGCCACAATATGGGCTCTGTTCCAACCCAGAATTTAATTTCTCTTGGCTAAAACTTCACGTTCGTGGGCATATCATACATTACTGCTTTCTTTACAGCAGCCCAAAGTTGGATAGAAACGCATCCTTTAACGAATTTGATGCTCTTTCTGATTCCATCGATAAGATCTTGACCCTATATCCCCACATTGAAATCGTTATTGTGGGTGATTTTAATGTGCATAACTCTCAGTGGCTTCGTCACTCTGGACATACAACACCTGAAGGTCAATATATCCAGCTCTTTGCTGATTCAAATAGTTTAACTCAACTTGTCAATGAGCCAACACGAGTACCAGACATATATGGTCATTTCGCCAACACACTGGACCTGTTTCTCACCTCCCACCCAAACAAATACACAATTGAAGCTTCTTTGCCCTTGGGCATTTCAGACCACAGTGTCGTGTCAGCTAAATTGGATCTAACCAACAGTAACGCTAATGAGAAAGCTCACAAAAGAACAGTATGGTTCTACGAGGAAGCCAACTGGGAAGGTCTGAACGACGTTTTTGGGAGGTTAAATTGGTCGTTATTTTTCCTCAATAACGATGTTGACTCTATAGCGGACACATTGGCAGACACGATTCTGCTTGGCATGTAGACCTTTATTCCACACAGAGTAAGGAGTATCAAACCCTAGAGAAATATGTGATTCGATTCCGGGTGCAGAGAAGCCATTAAGGCTAAAGAGTTGAGCTTCCGGTTGTATAAATCAAACAATACTACGGAAAACCGGGAAAGATTTAAGAGAGCTAGAAATGACCACAACGCGTATATTCAACGCGTCAAGTTCTTGCATGACCAGAAAGTGCGACAAAATATACTACACTCTCCCACTGGTAGTAGAAAGAACCTCTGGGCATTCGTGAAAAACATTCAAAACTCAGTCTTCTCATCCATTTCATCGCCTATAGTCGATGACACACCAGTCACCACTGCAATAGAGAAGGCGAATCTACTTGCTCCACATTTTGCAGCCAACTCAACGCTGCCTGATACCACATCAGTTCCACCTCAACTTGAGCATAAGCAGCACATCATGAGCCAGATTCACTTCCGAACGCGTACTGTTGCCCGCACACTCAAAGAGCTAAACGCAAACAAATCCGCTGGTACGGATGGTATTCCCCCCAATCCTCTTGAAGATATATTCCTCTTCAGTCGCTAAACCACTGCGAAAACTCTCCCATTTGTCTTATTCTACTGGCCGTTTCCCAAATAGATGGAAGTCAGCGAACATTCAGCCAATTCCCAAAAAGGGTGACAAATCATCCCTCTCTTCTTATCGACCCATAGCACTAGCGTCTATTCTCTCCAAGGTAATGGAATCTCTTATCAACCGTCAACTTTCGAAATATCTGGAATCAAATGACCTCCTCAATGACCGCCAATATGGCTTTCGTAGCAACAGGTCTCCAGGAGATCTGATGGCGTACCTTACCGAAAAGTGGAGCCATTTCGTCCACTACTTCGGAGAAAGCAAGGTTGTTGCACTGGATATTTGAAAGCTTTCGACAGAGTTTGGCATCCAGCCCTTTTATCAAAATTACGTTCATATGGAGTGGACAATTCCCTGATCCAATGGACAAGAGACTATCTTTCTAGCCGTTCAATCCAAGTGGTTCTTGATGGTGTCAAATCTGTCTCCCATTAAGTTAATGCAGGTGTTCCCCAGGGTTCCGTACTCTCACCTACTCTCTTCCTTATCTTTATAAATGATCTCTTATCAATTACTCACAACCCAATTCACTCGTTTGCTGATGATAGCACGTTGAGTTTCTCATACTCATACGAACACCCCCGTCCAAACTCTTCGAACGTCACTATCAACCAGCAACTTATGCTTGATACATTGAATTCAGACGTCAACAAGATATATCAGTGGGGATTATCTAACCGAGTAGAATTCAATGCCCAAAAAACTCAGTGCTGTCTCTTGTCGTCAAAGACGAGCCCCAAAATAAATATACTGTCTATGAACGGCACTTTCATCGACGAAGCCAAGGAACTATCAATCCTGGGCACTCGAATTAATTCGACTCTTAACTGGAATGACCACATATTTGAAGCTGCGAAAAGTGCAGCCAAATGTATGAGGTTCCTTAAGAAATGCAAAAGATACTTCACTCCATCCAACCTGGCCACTATTTACAAGGCGTATATTCGTCCAAAAATAGAGTTCAACTCCCATATTTGGTCAGGTGCACCCAAAACCCCGCTACAGGTGGTCGATAGGATGCAAAAACGAGCAGTGAAACTTATTGGGGACACAGCCGTAACTCGATCAATTCCGTCGTTAGAACACAGGCGCAACGTATCATGCCTATTTCTTTTTTATAGGTATTATCACGGTCGTTGCTCAACTGAACTTGCTGAATGTGTTCCGCCCCTTCAGACATTTCCCGTGATGCCCGTCAATCTGTGAATGCGCATCAGTTCACGTTGAAAGTGGACTTTAGGCGCACAAATAAACATAGAGAGTCATTGTTTAGCCGAACCACACGAATATGGAATGTTCTGGCTGATCATGTGCTTCCTGGCCGTTGTGATGTCCAGACATTCAAGACCAATATACATCGACACCTCCTTTCCTTATCCACTTCCTCTCCATCCTCTTCCACTGTGCTCTGACATTTAAAGGCACTTCAAGCCCCCTTTGTGCGCGCGTTAGTGTAAAAAAAAAACGCCCTGGATTGAATACCACCAATATTCCTTAAAACGGTGCTTCAGAACTGTCGTCGGTTTTTAGAAACCGGTTTGTGTGAACGTATCGTGGTATAAACACGTGTCGAGCATTACCCGGTCCGCCTCTGGAAAACTGAGTTAACTTTTTAGAGCCAAGAAATATTTTACTCCGTCCCAACTTTTTGTCCTGTATAAATTCCAAATTAAACTCGCGCTCGAATATCGCTCACATGTTAGGAGCTCTGCTCCTAAGCATACCTTCAATCTACTTGAGAGCATACGGAGACGAGCGATCCGCCTGATCAGTGACACGGCGCTGACGTCGGGACTACAGTCGCTATCGCATCGAAGGCGCATAGCGGACCTTTGTGTTACAGGGCGGAAAAGCTCTATATATTATTATTAATTAATCACCCTATTGGAAGATGTTATAATTTTTGCAAATGGCCTTGTACGTCAATCATATTTGACATTTATTAACTAAACAGCTGCAGTCATCTCTTAACTTAACAGAAAAAATTGTAAAGGTCCAAATAAAGATTTCCATCACTCAAAATCATTTTTTTTATTTAGTAAAAAAGTAATTCAAAAACATGGATGATTGTTTTGCGCAACCCTATATATAGCTGTACCCCCCCCCCCCCCCCCCCCCGCACCGGTTAAAAAAGAACTGTAACAGTTACTTGGTGGCATCTCGGGGCGCTTCGCCTCTGCTGAGAGAAGTATAAAAAAAACCTTTTTCACCCATCTTATGCACAAAGGACCTTTCATCGCTCGAGTTTAGCCAATCCCAAAGAAGGGGAAAAAGTATGTCACACAAAATTACCGGCCGATAGCATTACTGTCTGTGCTATCCAAGGTGATGGAAAAGGTCATCAATGCCAAGTTGATTAAATATTTGGAATGCAACCGGTTTCTAAATGATCCTCAATACTGATTTTAGAGTACGGGGTCCACGAGAGACCTCTGGTCTGCAATTGAAAAGCATGGTGAATCTAGGGCGGTCGCATTAGATACCTCCTAGGCCTTTGATCGGCTCTGGCACGGGACGTTGCTAAACAAGCTTCGTTCATACGAACTTTCTTAACAATTTTATGTCTGGACGAAGACCTTCCTCGAGGATCGATGGATTCAGGTTGTTGTAGATAGCGTGACTTCGGATCTGTATTCTATTAATTCATGGGTACCTCAGGGGTCTATTTTGGCTCCGATCCTATTTTTGCTTCACATTAATGATTTGTTAGAATCAACGGGTAACAAAATATTCAGTTTTGCGGATGATAGTGCATTTTTTTTTCCTAATTTTCGATTTGCGCGTCAATGTCGCACCAGCTGAAACGTAGCGAAATTGACAATCTAAATCGGGATATGGATAAAGTTCTACAGTGGGGCAGGGCCAAACTCGCCGACTTCAATGCAACGAAGGCGCAATTGTAGTGTTCCCGAAGCCCTACCATCCTCCCACAACCCCACCATATAACATATTGTAGCGAGCTTACGGTTCGCTGGATTAATTATTTGTAAATAAATAAGAGCCGTTAAATCGATTCTGAATTAATGTGACATTTTATTAGTCCGTAATAACAATCGTTACTTTTTACCGTACACTTAATGTTTTCTTTATTATCACTTCCGTAATTATCGCGTATTTTACTTACTTATTACTACCACACTTATCGCTTGCTTCACGTTCTACTTCTTACTCATCACTATGCTCTGTGTGCGGCGTATTTATACTGTTTCAGCGTTTCGTTTCCGTCCGTTCCATTGCCTTGAATGTTCTACTGTTCCTAGTCTCCAGTTTTCCATTACTTTATAGAATATTCTAGTACTCTGTTTCGGACTCTCTAGAATACTCTAGTACTGATTGTCATATGCGTTACAATATATATCCCATCCATCATCCCACTTTCCTAAACGATTTCCAAAAATCGTCATCCTACATACATAGCAGCTGCAATAGCGGGTGCTTAATATAACGATCCCAGAATCGTCACCAAGCAAATATAGCAAATACTCAATGTGACGATTCTGAAATCAAATCGAGCAACCAGATCCCGTTTTCCCATACAATATACATACCCCATCTCCTAATATAAATATCCCATCCATCATCCCACTTTCCTAAAACGATTTCCAAAAATCGTCATCCTACATACATAGCAGCTGCAATAGCGGTTGCTTAATATAACGATCCCAGAATCCACACCAAGCAAATATAGCAAATACTCAATGTGACGATTCTGAAACCAAAGCGAAGAACAGAATAACATACTCTTGTCGCACAAGCCAAAAACCACAAGCGAGCGACTGTAGCAGCTGCTCGATTGTGATTGGCTAAAAGACAATCATGCGTCGCCGGCTTTCAGGTACCTAGAGAGGAATTTGACCCTTTTTCCCCAGGTTCGACTTCGTTCCTCAGAAAGAAACTAAAGAGAAAGAAAATGACAAAGGGAAATTTTGTACTTTTGGAGAGTCTAATTGCACACGGGGAGCAAGGAAGTCGAATAAAAATCCCCGAAGAGGGCAGTCGCGTTTCACCCTCTGAGGAGTCCATGTCTCGAGTTTATTTATAATAATCAACCGAACAGTTATTCCGAACCATTTAATTGCAATAATGTTTAGTGCCGAACTGTTTAATTATAATAGTCGACCGAACAGTTATTCCAAACAATTTAATTGTAATAAAGCTTAATTTCTAACAATTTAGTTTTTAATTATAATAATAATCAATAAAAAAAAGGAAGAAGTATTTTCTTTGTAATTACTATAATAGTCCAGGTTCTTCCCTCGGTAGTGACGAGGAAGCACGGCCGTTGGATGCAAACTCAAACAAAACGAGTTTACAACACAATATTGTACATTCAGAAGGAAAAACGTATTGTCGATACCACAGCTGATAATGAATGGCCAGGCCCTTGAATCTAAGGAAAGCATGAATTTGCTCGGCGTGACGGTCTGTGGGAATGTATTGTGGTATGAACACATCCCCAGGCCCGCCTCTAGAAAATGGAGTTATCTTTTTAGAATCAAAAAATATTTTACTCCTGCCCAACTTCTTCTCCTGTATAAATCCCAAATTACACCCGGGCTCGAATATTGTTCCCATGATTAGGGCTCTGTTCCTAAGCATACCCTCCACCTACCTGAGAGCATACAGAGAAGCCGTGTAACGGATTTTTGTGTTTTACAGACATTATCACGAGGACTGTTCCTCTAAGATGCATGCTAATATTCCGCGATATTCGGTTTATTTACGCTCCACAAGACAATCCGAGTGAACCCACTAATCTGCGGGTCATCTCCCGACTAACGGCACATCTCCGTACCAAAACTTGCTCCGCTACATAACAGGAAAACTGTGGAACTCCCTCTCCGCGCGAGTATTCCCGTCGCGCTACAACCTGCAACGGTTCAAGACGAACTCCAACAGTTAGTTAATGGCATCTCAGGGCGCCTATAGGTTCACCTCTCCAGAGAGAAGTATTGTATATTTAAAAAAAAATGATCCTCATTCTTTCTGGTATATTAATTCCGAGCATTCCGTCATACATGAAGTTCCATGTCAGCAGTCCAAGTACTGACTCCAGTAGTACAACCTTGTTTACTGAGTGCCTTTTCGATCCATTTGAGTTGCCATATCGAAGCTTGGAATTATCCTGACGAGGTAGACTGATATCTGACAGTGTTCTTAAAATTCGGCTTCCGGTTGAGGCGATTGAAAACACTTGGGACCTCCAGAGTCATCATCGTACAGTAGATTGCTCCCGGGCGGCGGTTTCTGGCTATCGCATTAGGGACAAAGGCACCAGCAAGAGATGTTCCCCGGGAGATCCAATTTTCAATGGGTCGTATTGTATGCTTTGTTTTGTAAATAGAAATACTTCATTAATTATCTTTAACTTTTACGACATACCACTTTATTAATTATCTGTAACTTCTTAATTTTCAAATCGGCTAGAACAGAGATTCAGCATCACCCAGGGTGGTCGGAGTTCCGATCTATAACCTGAAACGCTAGTGTAGCCAAGTTAACGACGTAAATGTGAGTAATAGGCTAACGCGTTGAAGTCAATACGCAATTTTCTTTTATTATTCAGACAGAAATATGTCGCCGCCGAAGGTTAAAGTGATAAGGAGCCAGCTACCAAGCCGACATGTCCTACGCTCCGACGCCACCGACAACAAGCACTCGATTATTCATCCCATTTTCTCATGCCTCTTTTATTGCCGCAATTTAAATTTTAATTTCGATACACCTGGCATCGTGGTGCACATTTCCAGTGCTATTTTCGTTCTTTTAACTGTTGTTTCTCTTATGTGTATACTGTTTACCTATCATTATTCCACCCTGTCCTTGCTTATGATTCCCAGACTTTCTAAGTTTTAAATGGAAACAAAGTATCGAAATTTAAAGGCGGTGGAACGAGAACTATACCTTCGTGTATCTGGTAGTTGCTTATGGGTATATACGGATGTGTACGTATGATGTGTTTTGTGCAGACGAAGGAAGGCTGAAGGATTGGAGCCCAGCTATGTCTGCCGAAGGAAGGTGTGGTAAAAAATAAAACCGAAAAGAAAAGACCAAAAGAAATAAAAGGGAAAAAAAATAAAAAAGCATAAAACAAGAAAGGAAAGTATAACATAAAAGTAGAACGGGAATGGGAATGAGATACGAACTGTTCTTCGAGATGTGGCGTAAGTTTTTGATCGATGAAAGGAGTGTAGGAGGAAGTGCTATAGTGTTCCTGAAGAGGAGCGGAGGAAGGGCGACACAATAGGACAAGGAAAAGTTGGCATAGGTAGGGGAAAGCAAAACTGTTCTTGTTGTTTTATTCGGTTTCTTGTATTTGCTGCTTATCCTTGTTGTTTTTATTGCTTTGATTTTAGTTTTCATACTTTGCCCATTAACGGGAAGGGAGAGGATAAAACAAAAATAAAAATCACAAATTGTGTGTGCTTTGAGCAGGACGAGGATACAATGTGTACGTTTGCACGTGTGTATTTCCATTTAAGCTCTTCTTAAATGTACATATAGAATGAAAACGGGTTGGGTGTGGGTTCTTTGGAAGGGCCTTGTCGAATATTTTTTTGCGCTCTAATTTCATTTTTGGTAGATGATTCACTGTGCGGTGGAGTATTCTTAAAGTTCTAAACTGTTTAAAGTTCAATTGAGTGGATACAAATGCTAGCCACGTTTTAACCTTTGCATTAAATTCAGGAAGAACACGTGAGCAAATGTTTAGCGATTCGCAGGTAGATTGGGAAAGTTAGGAGGAGTCTAGATATTTTCGATGTGGCACACTTTAAATTTTTCGTCTATACAACATCGAGTCCGGGAAATAAAGTAGATTTTCTCTAGGAATAAAAACATAAATTGGATAACTAGCCAAATATATATATATATAGAGTTTTCCAATTAGAGGTTTTATTTCAATGATTCCAGAATTTGTTGTTTTTTTAATGATACATCTAATTTCAAGGCTTCCCATTTTGGAGATATTTGTGTCGTTATGTCTTCTTGTATTTGGGTATTATATTTTTTTATATACATTTTAATTTACTCCTTGGATTTTTTGGGAAGAAATACCTCTTACCTTTTTTAACCGGTTTACAACCTGTAGTATTCCAGAATACTACTGTCCTTATAACTATTAACTTTAATACTGAATCTCATTATTTATCTAACGCATCCTTAAAACATTCTCCTAACATATCTAACATTCTCATTTAATACATATCATAAATAAACATCCACAATATTCTATATCAAATCAGTTTCAGTACATTTCATAACATTCCCCTTTTTTCATAACATGCCCCTTTGTTCATAACATGCCCCTTTTTGACGTGACAACGTCTTATAAATCGGTATACCTTGGGAGGCATTCGGAAAAAAGTTTGTAGCGTTACGATAACGATAACCGATAACGCACGAGCCGCAGTGAGCGAGAGCGCGACTCTCTTAATTGCTCCTAAGTCAAATGCGGAGAGACAACGGGAATACAGGCAACGCCTTGCACTGTCGAGAACAGCTGTACAGGTTGAAAGTGTAAAGACAAAAAATACACAGAGACAACGCGAATACAGGCAGCGCCTTGCAGCATTAAATAAATCGGATATAGCTAACAGAAAATTTTCTGTTCATAGTGGTTTCGCAGCGGCAAGTTCAAACAACGTTCAAGAACTACAGGTTGTAAACCTACAACAGCCTTCAGCAGCAGAACCCGTGTATTTTACAATACAACCAGTTATATCGGCGCAAGAGGTATGGGACATGAAATGGAACAAATCGATATCAAGATTTAAATTGATGTTTCTTGACAATGACTTTGGGTATGCTTGCTCTGTTTCCGATAGACCTTGGTTTGAACTCGATTTAAAACCGATCACAGTGCAACAGATGAACGTAATTTCGGACTGGCACACAAAAGAAAATCGACAACTGTGCCCTAACGAATACACAGTAGTTTGCAATACTTGTAAAATTTCGTTAAGCAAACCAAAATTAATGCCTACACTTGGAGGCATTCGGAAAAAAAAACACTTTAATTTTGATTTAATAACTTGTATATTCAATGTTACATATTTAGGATACGTTGTCACGAATATAATGTCCGAGCGCCTTGCGCCCAGACAACAATTTTTTTCATTTGAAACATGGCTCTTTGATTTTCGTTCAAAGTTTGTTCTAAATTAAAAGTCACAGTAGAGTAAGTAATACTTTGATAAAATTGATTTTGTTCAAATTATAATTTACAGTTGATTTGAACTCAAAGTTATATAAGAAGAGGGAACATTTTATTGTAAAGTCAGTATCGTTGCGAAGGCTTTCTGCCTTATTCTTTATAAAGCTCTCCATTCTGTTCAACCATGCTTACAACATGGGGTACGCTATTATTTGTCCAATAGCAAAAGTTGGGAAACCAACGTATCACCCCTCAAGCTTTCGCCCTATCTCGCTTCTCACTGGCATCAGCAAAATATATAAAAAATTCATATACGAGAAGCTAAATAATTTTGTCAGTGCCAGGCACCTAATAACTGATTTCCAATTCGGATTTCGAAGAGCGCACAGCACCACTATGGCTCTCAATTTATTTCAAAACCACGTCTGCGTGCGGCTCTTTAATAAGGAACCCACCGTTGCGGTAAGCCTAGACATTGAAAAAGCTTTTGATACGACTTGGATCGAAGGTCTCGCTTTTAAACTGCTAAGTACTGGCCTCAGTAGAACGCTATGTAGTACCATCTACCAGTTCGTTCGAAACAGAACCTTCCAAGTTAGAGTGAATGGAAAGCTTTCCCGAACTTTTCACGCCGCTGCAGGCGTACCACAGGGCTCCATTCTAGGCCCCATCTTATTCAATATTTACACCTCCGATATTCCCCGCACTGTGGACGGGAGAGTAAATCAGATATGCTACGCGGATGACGTCCTGGTGTACACGTCAACCAAAGGCCCTAACCTCGCAACAAATCGACTCAACCGTCACTTGGACGAACTGTATCAGTATTACAGTCGATGGAAAATTCGACTTAATCCATCCAAAGCAGTAGCCATAATTCTGAGTAGTAAACACTCCCAACCTACTTCTCGATATTCACAGAATATTCGAATAAAAATGGGAGATACTACGATTAGACCACAAGACAAGATGAAATATCTTGGGGTCATTTATACCCCAAAAATGAATTTCATCAAACATGTGACCCACATTCTCCAAAGGGGCCTCGGTCGGTCTAAGCAACTGCACAACATCTTGAAGTGGAGCAACAAAGTTGACACCTAAGTTAAGCTTCTCTGCTATAAGCAGCTAATCCGATCTGGAATATCGTACGCCTTTCCAATATGGTCCTGCATATCTTCGACTCAAATGGAAAGACTTCGGGTTTTCGAAAGGAAACTCCTCAGAAGATCCACCAATCATTCTAGAAGGCCTGACGGTCGTCATTACCCCAACTCTCACCTATACGAAGGCGCCTCCATTACCCCTATCGACGAGTACTTGCTTCAATTAGCATATAAGTACCTCGAAAACATTAAGAACAGCGAGAACCTACTTGTACGGGACCCTTGCGTTCTTGACCCTTCTCTCTCTCTCGATCTCTTCGGATCAAACCCCCACAATTTCTTCTTCAGTACAAAACTGAAGAAAGCACCCTTCCCAACAACATTCCCCTCTCTAATAGAGGATTCCTGGACCCATCCCATAGGGTCTACTATTAACAAACCACACACACGAACGCACAGTACAAGACGGCACAAACACAAACATACACACCGACCAAAGCGCAGATTATCAGACGCCAAAGACGTGATCCGCGTTCACTACCGCACCCAAGACCTACCGGTCTTGTACGATTTCTTTCCCACCATCCCTCTATAAAAGTAGTTAGAGAACACCCGGACTAACGCTGTCCACACTATCCTTGGATACCCCCCCCCCCCCCCTTCTCTTTTCTTTTCAGAGATCCCGAGACCGAGCCCAACATCCTCACGGATGTGGGTGATTCTGGTTATCGCAAGATGACCAGAAGTCAGAGACAAGATGAAGGACACATATGTCCTTGTCTCGCTAAATTCGGCCTTCTCGCCACAATTTTTTTTTTTTTTTATTGTAAACTCAGTAAGAGAAAGTCAGTTAGAGAAAGTTAGTTGAGATTAATGAAATTAAAATAGTTTTTTGAGAAAATAGTCAGTTGAGTTGAGAGAGAAGTTAAGAAGTAGTTGAGATTAGAGATTGAGAAAAGAGAAGATTAAGATAAGTTTAAGATAAGATAAGATAAGATAAGAAGATAAGAATATAGAGACGAGAATAAACAGTAATTCGAAGTATAAAAGAAGAAAACAAATAAACAAAAAGAAAACATTGAAACAAGTAAATAAATTGTAGAGATAGCGACCTTACCGACAAGTAGAAACGTCGGTCTTACCGATAATTAGAATTATCGCGTTTCGTTACCACCAAGCCAATGGCGGGAGGCAGAGGAATGAATCAGTTGCATAGCACCATCCATACAGAACAGACGTTTATTATACATACTCTACATTTATAATAAGACAAATATATATATCCTCGTGTTTTAACCGTTGTTCTTAATTATTGACTTGCCACCCACTTCCAACAATGGTTATGGGTCCAGTGATACGCAAGTAAAGTGAACAGTTACACGCGTGGCAATCAATAGACGAATCGTTTTTTTTAGTGATAGTGAGTGAAAGGTTCCAGCGTTTCGTAATACAATCGAAAAGGTATCGAGGAGAATATTATGAGCAAGATGGGAACGGATCAGAAGTCTTCGATCGATAAATTAAATGGATCGAATTATGCCACCTGGTCATATCAGATGCAGATGACACTGATGGAAGCTGATTTATGGTCCGTTATAGAACCAGGGGAAGACTCACCAGTGGACAATGCAACCGAAGCTCAAAAGAAGCAATACATATCCAGATAGAGCAGGGCCCACGCTAAGATTGCGCTTGCGATTTGCGACGAACAGCAAATGCACATTCGCAACAAAGGATCGGCGAAGGAAGTCTGGGACTAACTGCAGAACCTCTACGCACCGAGGGACAGCAAGTTTCGTACAGTGCAACTGAGAAGAGAACTCTACAATCACAAGATGAGCGACAGTGGAAACATGGAAAATTACTTGGGACAGATCAACAAAACTATAGGCGATTTGTCTAGTGTTGGAGATGTCATAGACGACAGAATTTGTGTAATCTTCCCGCATATGAGTTCAAGAGTGCAACTGTAAAAATGAGGCTACTTGCTGAGGAAGCAAGACGCCGAGAAAGCGGTGCAAATAAAGAAACGGTATTAATGGCCTTTAGCAAAAAGGAACATACGAAGGCAGAACCGAAACACGGGGCCAAACCTGAGAAGAATAAGGAACCGTTTGATAAGAAGAAAGCCAACCCGAAAACTGTATGTTATGTGTGCCAGAAACCTGGACATATTGCTAGATTCTGTCCAGAACGAAAAAAAAAAGGAAAACGAGCATGCAAACTCGAACATAGCGGTATTAAGAACGTCATGCGGCCCAATGGGGATAGGGCGAGACAGCTGGATCATTTACACCGGCGCGACGCACCACATGACACCGAACGAGAATTATTTCTCAAAAGTAGGTAAGAGTGACAATGATGAAATCACAATGGCAGACGGGAGAACAACGCCAATTTTGGGTCGAGGAACTGCGAGCATAAGGATAAAGAATGCTCCTACTGAGATCACTGAGTTCGAAGCTAGAAACACAATTTTAGCTCCGGGACTGGACTATGGTGTCCTGTCAGTGAAAAGTCTAATCGAAAATGAGAAGAAAGTCATCTTCGACGAAGACGGATGTTCCATTCTGAGCAAAGAAGGCAAGTCACTGATCAGGGCACGACTACAGGGAAGGCTGTACACAGTGGACACTGAACCAGGACGAAAAAGCGCATCGTTGAATGCCATATCAAAGGAAGTCAACGTGAAAACCTTAGCACTTGACAAATGGCACCGGAGAATGATGCACGTGAGCAAAACCAAAATCCTGGAGATGGCCAAGAAAGAAGTGGTGATCGGTATGAAAGTAAGCAATGAGAATCCGACGCAATGCGATGATTGCTTAGCCGGGAAATCGACCAGACAACCATTCCCGAAACGCAATTTGGCAAGGGACGAAAATGGCAAGACAAACCTCATACTCGACCTGGTACATGCAGATTTGATGGGACCAGTGGATGGGGCAAGTTGGGGAGGAAACAGATACATGATGAGCATCATAGACGATGCAAGCAGATACGCATACGTGAGTTTCCTACTTTTGTGAAATTCAAGAAATGGTTAACTGAAGAGGAAAACCAGACGAACAAGAAGTTAAAGCGACTTAGAACTGACAATGGTCTAGAGTTTTGTTCAAACATTTGGAAACAATATTGTCAGGAAAAGGGTATCATCCATGAAACAACGATGATACATACACCACAGCAAAACGGAGTAGCAGAGAGGCTCAATAGGACGATACTTGACCTATTACGAGCAACGCTACACTAAGAAACAGAGTTACAAATTCTCACGACAACCAGAGGACGCCCTACGAAATTAGGACTGGGAAGAAGCCGAACGTGAGTTACTTCCGTGATATCAATAAAAATAAAAGGTCCACGCTCTTCCCTCTAACGAGGAAGCACGGCGCTCGGACGTATAACAAACCTCTATTGTAACTAAAATTATTGAATTAAATTTTTTCTTTAACTACTTTTAGGGTATGATGAACTTGTGGCGGTTCCATTGAACGCCACTACTTACCTTCCCATTATGATCAAGTAACTTACTCCTAGGTTTAAGGACAAGTATTATTGGCAAGTCCATTTGTAAAGCCATTACTTACCTTACCATCATTTTCGCTAAGAGATCTTCTAAGCATCTTAATCACATAGAATAATTGCCAATTGCTAACGCTATTGCATTTGCATTTGCATCTACAAACTTTCACCCAGGGGCATGCTTGCATCCAACGCATCATGTTCCTGAAATCTAATTCGGTTACCTCATCATGTAGCCGTCATTAACTCCCAAACATGTCAATGCGCATAACTAAGAAGCATTTTCCCATACATGTGCATGACATGTTCACCCTTGCCCTATCTGCAGATCCATCGGTCGATCGTTCGAACGACAATCTACAGCACAGCTCATCGCTGGCTACCTACAGGGAATTCAAGTGTGTTTAATGTAAACACACAGTCGACAGATCGACCGATGAGATTTGAGTACAATCGAGGCGATGCTATACGCAGTAGCCAACGACTAAACAACCAATGTTCCCATGTTTATTAAATTTTCACGAGCTACAACCAAATTTCCCATGATCGGTCACCAGCCGATTATCGTATTGGAGGCCGGGGAGCCTCTGGCGCAAGACTAATGACCTTGCCCGGAAAAACAAATCATCATGGAAAATTTAACAAGCCTCAGGGCTTGCCAAATAAGGCCAACACCGGTTCCCGGTTGTAGTGCCGATGATGATGATGATGATTGTTATTCAAACAATCATACCAACGATCATGTCCCACGATACGTTTTTTCTAAAACAAACACGCACCCATGCATCCTAGCCTTTGCCATCGTAAGCGAAGTTCTGTTGACATAATATCAACAGAAAAACTTATCCCCTATCGTTTATGATGGCAAGGCAGCCAGACGCCGTACGCGATCATCTATTTGTTCAGCCGCATGTTCGTACTCTCTTTTGTGCACTATTGGTATTGTCCGCACTTCCAGTGTATGGACGCCCAACCAGATCCGAACGATCTCTATGGAAGTCCTTCCAGTTAAACCGAACTGGTTTTTCATTGGTCGCCACACGAATGAAATATCGGGTTTGTCTTTCACCACGGCAAGCCACCAGGGAGTCTTGAGGATTGCAGCGAACTGGAGGTTTTTATTCGCGTGCTTATCGCCAATCGGTCGTTCGGTAATTAATGTTTCTATCCGGGTGTCGACAAAAATCAGTATTCAATGTTTCAAATTAATCACCCTATCGTTTATGATGGCAAGGCAGCCAGACGCCGTACGCGATCATCTATTTGTTCAGCCGCATGTTCGGACTCTCTTTTGTGCACTATTCGTATTGTCCGCACTTCCAGTGTATGGACACCCAACCAGATCCGAACGATCTCTATGGAAGTCCTTCCAGTTAAACCGAACTGGTTTTTCATTGGTCGCCACACGAATGAAATATCAGGTTTGTCTTTCACCACGGCAAGCCACCAGGGAGTCTTGAGGGTTGCAGCGAACTGGAGGTTTTTATTCGCGTGCTTATCGCCAATCGGTCGTTCGGTAATTAATGTTTCTATCCGGGTGTCGACAAAAATCAGTATTCAATGTTTCAAATTAATCACCATTAAGAACTATCTTCGGTATTTAATGTTAACGTTCGTGTGCTTAATAAATACCATTAAGAATAATATGCTGTATTCCATGTTTCAAATTAATCACCATCAAGAACTATATTCTGTATTTAGTGTTCCAAATAAAACACCTTTAAAACGATATCCTGTGTTTAATGTTCAACCCATGAGTTTAATTGAGTTACTCCACTTTGATTAATAAAAGGTTTACCGACTATTTCTGGAATCTAATTGTTTCGATCCTGTGCCCACTCGGTATCTCGTAACTTTGTGTTACGGCCTAACAATTGCAGGAGCAGACTGTGGAAGTTTAGTGAACCCGCGCCGTACGTCGGCGTACTGACGAAACTTACCCACAAACTTTCTTGAAAATATTGGATTATTTTAATCCCTTTCGTGAAGTTTTAATTATGAAAATTCAGTCCGGATTAACTCAATTAAAGATTTGCTTGCCAAGTAAATTTCGATGAGGAATAAATAGTAGAGTTTTCGAGTCTCAAGGCTTGCTGATGTGGCAGCACTTCCCAAAAGAAATCAGATGTTAACAACCTTACCGGTCGACGAGCTGAATGAGGAGAGACTTCCGGTTAGGTAGTAGAAAAAGTCAAGAGAAAGAGTAGTCGATGACGATAAGTGAAAGAAAAAAGACGTGCGTTGGTGCGACAAGTAAAAAAATAACCTGTGCGCGCATGCGGTCGTTCTAACAGTTGAAAATTAAATAGACCAGTTAAATATCGAAAGAATAACAAGTGTTTTATTAAATTTAATATCCCTTTTGTTGCTCTTACTCTACGAAAATTGAAATGAAATATTTCACAGTATCAAATGTGACTGCCACCTTTTTTTCAGGGTATTGTTCCAATTGCTTCTCGGCTCCTCGATAGTATAGTGGTTAGTATACCCGCCTATCACGCGGGAGACCGGGGTTCGATTCCCCGCCAGGGAGCCTCTGGCCCAAGACTAATAACCTTTCCCGAAAAAAAAATCATTATGGAAAATTTAACAAGCCTCAGGACTTGCTAAATAAGGCCAAGACCGGCTCCCGGTTGTAGTGCCGATGATGATGATTGTTCCAATTGCGTTCGCAACTCCTCTTGCGTATGCAGATTTGATGAAATATGTTTGCGCACAATTGAGGATCTACTAAACTAGTAGTTGAATAGTTCGCTCTAACAAAGAAGACCCTAAAACATTCAAAAACATATTTACTCAAGAAATTTCAGTAGCTTCGACACATTCTTTATAGTGAAAATCTGGGAGCTTATCAATACAGTCACTGTTGTATTTGCTGTTTAATAAATAAAACACGTGTCCTTTGCACATTATATTGTACTTATATCTTTTTGGTTTTTGTTTTATTTTCACATGTATTTATAATTCAATTGCAGATTTTACTTAAGACTAAATGTTAAATTCTATTTTACAAATATTATTCTTACATTAACTTACTGGCTCTTCGCAAGTACTCTGAATTATACATTATCAATCTTTTGTTTTTCTTATGCGTTTCGGCGTATAATATACATATATCTTTTATTTCATGTCCATGCACTTCGGCTGTTCAAATACATTTACTGTCACTTACGCTAATACTTGAGAAGAGGAGGAAAACACGAAATTTGTCACGGTGCTGCCAGCATCTATACATCATCCCCTATCGTTAGTTGTATCTGACGGAATATGTAATTATTAATTGTCGAATATACCTATGAACGTGCAAATATTAATTTTTATATTGTGTTGCCTAAATGGCTCTTACGACTAATATTTATATGTATGTACATGTGCAAATATTTACATTTACATTTGCATTTAATTTTTTTATTTTTTTATAATTTTTTTTTAATTTAGTGAGATCAACATCGTCATTTATAATCTTCGATATTCATAACTTCACTAGTAACTTAAAAACTAAGGTACTAAGGTATTAGAGTATTATATGGGCAAGGGTGTATATATGCATATAAGGGCTAAGGGGAGCAAGTAAGGAGATGGGGTTTGAGAGCAGGAGAGCTGACGTTGACCCAAAGGAGATGGGGTAAGAGTCGACGTTGTGTAGCATACGTGAGATCGGTTCGTTAAGGCCATACGAGGTGTGTTGGGCTGGTAGAAAAAACAGACGAGGGTTTCGTAGGTTACGGGGATTGCTATAGAACAGGGTGGAGGAGAGAAGGCTTGGATAGTCGATTGATTCTGACAGAAGACACTGGATGAAGAGGATGTCAGCGTGAATTCTTCGCTCTTCTAGGTGGTTAAGTTAATTAGTTTGAGACGACTTGTTTAAGGGGGCAGGTACAGGGGGTTTTCCCAACACAGTCCTCGGAGGACAAAACGCAAGAACCGTCGATGAATGCTTTCAATTCTGCGGATATGGGATACTTGATATGGGAACCAAACCTGACTAACATATTTAAGAAGAGGGCGAACGAAAGTCGATCGGGTCACGTAAGGGTTAGAAAATTCCTTAGACCAGCGTTTCACAAAGCCGAGGGCTGATTTGGCCTTGAGAATCATATCGCCAATATGAGTGAGGAAGTTTAGCTGGCTATCACATAAGATGCCGAGGTCTCGAATCGAGTTAACAGAGGCGCTTACGTGAAAACGGAATTGAGTTACATTTGTTGACATCATCAGTGTTCACTTGACGTTCGGACGGCAAAGATGTTTTATATCGCGCTCCTCGCCACACATTGAATACAACACAAAAAAAAACAGAACTGAAAGAAAATAAACGCGTACGCGGGTTCTGTGTCAATAGTGATAAGTGAATAATATAAACCACAAAAAACACATTTAAAAAACTAAACAAAAAACGTGTAAAACAATCATCATCATCGGCACCACAACCAGGATCCGGTATTGGCTTTATTTAACAAATCTCTCCATCGGTCCCGATTTCAAGCCGATGTCATTCAGTTTGGCACTCCCAGGCTTTGGGCGTCCTGGTCTACGCCATCCCTCCATCGCAGACAATATCTGCCGCGCTGTCTCCTTCCATACATCCTGCCACAAAGGACTATCCGGCAGCCTCCTCTTCGCTCATTCGAGCCAGGTGTCCCGCCCACCGGAGTCTACCGAGCTTGATTTTTCTTACAACATTAGCTGCAAGGTAGATTGCGTACAACCCATGGTTTGGAATCATCCTCCCTCACATACGGGGCCAACAATTCTCCTTAAGACCTTCCTCTCGAACGCGGCTAAGAGTTCAGAGTGCCTGTTATTGAGCACCCAGGTCTCGGATCCATACATGAGTATTGGAAAGACCATGGTTTGTACAGTAGTAACTTGAATCTTCTGGATAAATTTCGGGATTTAAAGAGCCTTGATAGGCCATAGTAGGCTTTGTGGGATTTAATCAGCCGTTCGTGTACTTCTTCTTCCATATTGTCGGCTGATACGATTGACCCAAGGTAGTTAAAGGATTGCACTACTTCAATTTCGTGCACCGCTACCCTAATAGTTTGACCAACGTTAGGTCTTCTCTTCGCAGAAGTTGCCACCATGTATTTAGTTTTCCCCTCATTAATATGCAGTATCAGTTTTTGTGCCGCCTGGTCGATCTGGGGGAAGGAGTCCTGTACAGCCGATTCGGTTCTACCGATGATGTCGATGTCATCTGCGTAGGCAAGTATCTGGCTGGACTTGGTGACAATAGACTCTCTAGTTGTGACGCCAGAGTGACGGATTGCTTCCAGTTTTTGTGCCGCCTGCTCGATCTGGGTGAAGGACTCTTGTACAGCCGATTCGGTTCTACCGATGATGTCGATGTCACCTTTCTAGGCAAGTATCTGGCTGGACTTGGTGACAAAAGTCCCTCTTGTTGTAACGCCAGAGTCACCGATTGCTTTCTCCAACGTCAGGTTGAAGAGGAGGCAGGCCAGTCCGTCTTCTTGTCGGAGTCCATTAAAGATGTTTATTGGTTTGGATAGCAATCCCGCTATTTTTACTTGACTAGTTACGTTGGTCGTGGTCAACCTTCAAAGTCGTATCAATTTGTTTAGAATGCCGAACATTCTCATGACATTACATAGTTCTACCCTGGCTATGCTCTCGTAGGCGGCGTTAAAGTCTATAAATAGATGATATAATAGAATCTTAAATTCCAGACATTTTTCCATCGCCTGCCTAAGGGTGAATACCTGATTAATCGCTGATTTGCCTGGGATAAAGCCACACTGATATTGACCAATGATGGCTTTAGCGTATGGGGCTATCCGATCTTGTAGGATAGTGGAGAGTATCTTATAGGCGGTACTCAGCAATGTTATACCCCTATAGTTGCTGCACAGTGTGATATCTCCCTTCTTATGTATGGGGCAAATTATACCACGACGCCAACCTTCCGGCATCTCATTTTGCTCCCATACGTGCACCACGATCTCATGAATTGCGTGATGTAACGCTGCCCCTCCTTGTTTGATCAGCTCAGCTGGTATGCCATCAGTTCCGAGGGGTTTATTTGATTTGAGCTGTCTAATGGCTTTTAATGTTTCCTCAATGCTTGGTGGCGGCAGCATTTGGCCTGGATCTTGCATTGGTGGAGCCTCTAATTCTTCTGTGAGCTGACCATTTAGCAACTCATTGAAGTGCACTTCCCATCGCTCCAGAATGCCTTCAGGATGGGTGATCAGATTACCCTCTTTATCCTTGCAGTAAGTGCAATGTGGTGTGTACCGCGTCATACTGCGGATTATTTGGTAGAACTGCCGCGCCTGGTGCAGACCGGACTCATCATCAAACCAGTCGCTCCGATCTCTACGACTGCTGTCTAAGATGGAGATGGCAATATTAATGACAGTATTCTTAAGGCGTACCCATTTTTCTACTGCGCCCGGAATTCTGGCCCCAGGACTTAATCTCCCTCCGTTGAGCTCTTCGAGGTCGAGTCTTAGCGCATGACCAAAGGTGTAAGGCAGCCGTGTTGATTCGAACCTGTTCCGCGGATACAATACGTCTCCGTAAGGCAATCCGCGCTCGGAAAACTGTACCAACAAGATAGTGATCCGAGTCGGTGTTCGTAGTGCCATCAGGTTTGAGGAGTGACGGCGATCTATCAACACGTGGTCAATTTGGTTGCGAGTGGCTTCATAAGGTGATACCCAGGTGGCTTTGTGGATATCTTTGCGCGGAAACCTGGTACTTGCAATGACTAAATTTTTTGATGCTGCCAGTTCGATGACTCGTAGTCCATTGTCATTAGTGTTCTCATGCTAACTATGGGAACCTGCGTAGTGCCTGAAAATCGGCTTCTGACCTATTTTCGCATTCAAATCACCAAAAACGATTTTCACATCGTATCTTGGGCAGGCATAAAGGGCCCGTTCGACGTTCTCGTAGTATTCTTCTTTATCTTCGTCAGGGGACTCCTCTGTAGGTTCGTGAATGTTTATGAGGCTTATGTTCTTAAACTTGCCTCGCACGCGGAGAGTGCATAGTCTTTCGTTTATTGCATTAAAGCCGATGATGCCAGGCTTCAGTTTTTGGCTGACTAGAAAGCCTACCCCGAGCACATGGTGTTTTGCATGACAGCTGTAATAAATGTCATACTCGTTTCTTTGAATAACACCACTCCTCGTCTATCTTATTTCTTGTAATGGTGTTATGTCAGCGTTATATTCGGACAGGGCATCGGCTAGCTGCTGTGCAGCTCGAGGTCTGTATAGTAAGCGGACGTTCCATGGGAACATTTTTAAATCGTTTAGCCGTTTTGGTTTCCGTGGTTGGCTTGTTAAATTTGCATAATAATTCGTTTTTACGGGCATCGTTATTAGCCCCGCGCCAACCTTTCTCAGTATGCAGATCCAGGTGTTGTTATATACAACTTTAGAAATGGCATATTGTTAAAGATTTCTTCTTGTTATACAAACACGCTTACAAATCTCCATCATACATGGAAAAATTTCGTGTGTTCGAGAGGCACTGTTTGCCTTCCCGCCTTGGACTTTACAGAATACCAGAGTCTTAATACAAGAAATTGTATCCTAATAAAGTCTATGGGGGTAAAAGTATGGGTGCCAACGTATGGCACGGCTTCACTTAAATCCCACGACACTTGTTACTCCGAACGCACGTTGCCGAAAGAGGAGAAATAAAAGGCACTGGTTTAGTTATTTAAAGTTTTTTTTTTATTTTGTTTCGTATTTTTATTGCAGCTCAAGTCTGTTTGCAGGTATCCTTATTTAAATAGATGAATTCGAAACGCACGCAATATACTATTTTACACTCAAATTAATAACTTTTCGTTTTATTTCGTTAGTTTTTTTATTGATGAAATTTGCCCCGGTCTTCCGCTATATGCTCCAGCTTTTTTGGCGAGAAGTTTAACGCATGCGTCATATTTTGAGAAGAAATTCGAAATTGATGGAGATGAGCGGCGGCGCGACCTTCCGCTGTAACGATTGAGATATGACTGACTCAAATCAGGGGTGAAATTCATATTTCATTCCACACACAGGACAACCAAAAGAGACCACGCCTCTGCTCTCTCAACCTCACGCCCGTCGAAGTGTGAGTAACTTTTGTTAATAGGGTAATTGACGGACATGGTGAATGAGAGAACAGAAACATGATGTGCTGTGATCTCGGGGTAGCTTTGGTTGTGTGTGTTGGTATCAGATGCAGCTACTGACCTGACCTACTGACCCAGTGGTACGGCTATGGTGTAGTCAGAGCGCATTGAACCGTGGAAAGACAGAAATACGAAGGAGAGGAGAACCTAGCTGATGTTATTCACCTGCAAAAAGAGATCATTGATCCCAAGCGAATAGGTGATCTGGGAAAAATCAATAGGACGCCGCTGATGCTTAGGAAATAATCAGCGTGAGAACCAGACTCTAAGACGCTGAAATAACCCCAGCGATTTTGCTATGATGCAACAGCGTCGTTCGCTTAGACTTGATGTTGCTAACCGACATTATGAGATTTCCGATGGGAAACTCATGGTTAGCAAGAATGGGGTTGCCGTATGAGGGTTGCCTCTTATGTTTCGGGATTTGGCAACCCTAGTGTTGCAATCCGGCAATTGACAGCTCTGTCGTAAAGTTGGACATTTTTGAGGTTATACGCACTCAGAACGTTTTGACATACGAGCGCTATTTGTGTTGTTTACAGTAACTTAAAATATTCATCTTGGCCCAAAAATGGAATTAAATCGTCAACATTTTCGTGCGATTATTTTTTACAACTTTCGGCGTGGATTAACTCTGCAACAGTGCATGGATGAACTTAATCAATTTTTGGCGATGAAGCTCCATCAAGGACCAGTGTTTATCGATGGTATGGTGAATTCAATCGTGGTCGTAGTTCACTCCAAGATGAATTCCGTGAAGGTCGTCCAAAATCAGTTGTTGTTCCAAAAACCATTGATGCTGTGCGCGAACTGATATTGGAAGATCGTCATGTGACCTATCGTGAGATTGAGACAACCTTAGGCGTTAGTGGGACCAGCATACATTCAATATTGCATAAACATTTGACTGTCAAAAAAATTTGTTCGCGTTGGATCCCACACAATTTGTCAATCGCCCAAAAAAAGGCTCATGTCAATTGGTCGAAAGAAATGCTCAAAAAATACGGTCGCGGTGCTTCGAAACACGTCTATGACATCGTGACAGATGATGAATCGTGGATTTACGCGTATGGGCCCGAAAGTAAACAGCAGTCGACTGTCTGGATGTTTCAAGATGAGCCAAATCCAACAAAAGTTGTTCGCGCACGAAGCACTTCCAAGCAAATGGTCGCCTGTTTTTTCGGAAAAACTGGACATGTCGCAACCGTACCACTAGAACAACGCAGAACAGTCAATTCTGAGTGGTACACAACCATTTGTTTGCCAGTTGTCTTCCAAGAAATCAGGAAAACCAACCGCCGAAGACGGATCACTCTTCACCACGACAATGCGAGCTCTCACACATCGGCTGCGACAACTGCATTTTTGAGCACCCAAAACATCGATTTGATGGGTCATCCGCCGTATAGTCCTGACTTGGCACCGAATGACTTCTTTTTATTCCCGTACGTAAAAAACAAACTGAGAGGTCAACGTTTTTCGACACCTGAAGAAGCGGTTGCTGCATTCAGAATGCATGTGTTGGAGATACCTCAATCAGAGTGGCAAAAGTCCTTCGACAATTGGTTCAAACGCATGCAAAAGTGTATAGATCTTCATGGGGAATATTTTGAAAAACAATAAAGTGATTTTCGATGACAAATTTTTGTTTTTGTTCTCTAATCCCGAAATATAAAAGGCAACCCTCGTATGACAAGAATGTAGCTAAACTCAATTATGCATTATTTGCATGGGATACTGAGTTTAGCTATACGTCCGTTTAACCTGTTTTACAGGGGAATAACATATGAAGGAAATGGGTAGGTATGACTCGCTGAAAGCGGTCGAAATTAGGTAGGAATTGTGGTTTGGTTCTCATGTAGAATAGAGAAACCCCCACAAGTCCTGTATAACAAATCAGGGCTGAACAGGATAGATAATTTCATAATTAAAATCATTCGCGGTCACACTGCAAGAGCAATGGGCAATGAAAACGATTTTATATCGGGAGGATACTATCCCAATGACATGTATCTGGAGAGTACGCTCCAGAATGTGCTTATTCCCCCGGAAGCGTTCCTTTCTTGGATAAAAACGGCCTTATCCAAGACAAACATGGAGTCCCTACGTTTATCCCTAGCACCACGGAACCACGCCGCAGATCGCCTACGTTGAAGTATGGTGATCAGTGAAAGAGATAAATCCATAAAAGATAGAACCCAACCCAATTGGTGGTGGCTCAATAATGAAGAAGCGACTGGACGTCCCCAAATATAGAAAGCATATCAGGTGCAGCGCTTCCCTTTGCCATTGTTCTTTTGTTTGTTTTTATCCTTCCCTTTTCTCTTAATTCCTTTGTTGTTTTATTGGGTTTTCGTGGGTGTACTTGTTAACTTCCCTATATTAAAAAAAAATTTTTCTTTTACGTAATAGATAAACTTATAAGTAAAAATGTAAGAGGACCTTCTCTAATATACAGCTATGTTATATAATTTAAATTAATTATAAACGTAATCACAAACAAACAAAAAAAAGCCGAAAGGTAAACACTTTAAGGCAAAAAAACTGTAGAACTTAGAGTGCTCGCGAAGAGCCAGCAAGCTCATTAAAAAAATATGTAATTTTATAATAAGACAAAATGTAATCTAAACAAAGAAATGCGTTTTTAAAGAAAGAAAAAGATTCACAAGTAGTTTGTCACTATTTTACTTTTCGATAAAGTGATCACATGCCACATTGAGTTTATATAGATTCACCTTAAATTGTAAAAAAAAAATCGGCTCATACATAAATGGAAAATATAGCATACAATAATAAATATTAACTCATAAAACCTCCCAGAGGAGGTTGTATTTCAAAACCACGTGAGGTAATAGACAGCCTATTTCCTAATACAATATATTTTAGGATTTGATACATATAACTTAAAACAGTCTAGAAATACTGTATTGGTCTCCCAGACGGATTATACTCCACTCTATAAATACCTAGTTTGTAACGATGTACTTGTTTATGATATTGATACTTGGCCTAGTATAAAAGTGAGAGCAAAACAAAAAGGACATCGTTCAGTTACTTATTATTGTAGCCGTACAGTAGAAATTTCAGTACATATTCGTTAATTAATCACACACATAAAATTCCGGCTTAACAAGGCGAAGAAGAAAGTCAACAACAGAGTCCACCACCCTTCTGCGGGGGACAGCTTCCAGTACTAATGCGACACTGTGTCGTCATTCACGGAGAATGTAGAAAAGTTGGGTTACACAATCGTGTACACATAATATGTACAGCTTGGGGCTTTAGTAATCTAACTTGTGACTGTGTATTAAGCATCCCCTAGCCTAGGGAAACACAATACAGTCGATGTTACTCAAACAAGAAAGTGATGCAAATACATTAACGAGATCTCTGAAAACAAATAATACAGTGACTAAAAATAAGTATACATGTTCTCCGACGATTTTAAGCAGTATATCGTAAACAACTCATTTCAAAAATATCTCTAAGTACCCAAGAGCTTGCTAGTAGTAGTGTAATGCGTGTAATACTTTATTCTAATGCAATCTCATTCATGGTTTTGTTTTCAATGAAGTACGACAGCTATTACGACTAGAACAAACAACTTAAAGGTTTGAAGTTCACTCAATTTTAATTCGAGTCCTCAATAAACCAAGGGCAGTGGTGTTCAAGTCAACGCCACTCATTCATTATTAAACACGAAATGCATTAGACACGCCATGGTGATTATTATTAATTATTTAACCCGTGAGATGTGTGGGTATTGATTGATTGCAATACCAGCGATTTGACTCCCTTTTTTGTAAGAGAGGTGAATGGCACCCGGTAGGAGTTAACCTTAAACACATGCAGAAGTAAGTTGCAAAATTTGGCAACCTGTTTTAATCCTTTTTTAGTATTTTGTTTTTATCACTATGTCATCCAGGACTGTTTGCGATTAGCTGCTTAAGTAACATCCGTGTAACATGATATTCCACATGTAACAACTGTGTGCTGGGGTTTTAGCCAGTTGTAACGTTTTTGGTTTATTATATATATATATATTTGTAACATCTAATTGTTTTTTTGTATATAACTTGGTACATTTGTGATATATGTATATGCTTTACTTGCACCTACGTTGTCACGTTTTAACCATTTGTAACGCTTTTGGTTTAATATATATATAATTGTAACATCTAATTGTTTTGGTGTATATAATTTGTTATGTTTGTGATATATGTAATGGGTTTTCCAATGAATTTTTATAATTTGCAGACATTGTTCGTTCATGTACTTAACCATGATGAAAATGTTGAGTTTACTGAATAAATTGACAGTGACAGTTCGATGATTAGTGAAAGGGTGCCTTCAGAAAAAATTCAAAGTTGTCAAGTCCCTATTGTATAACCATATATATGCTTTTTTGATGTGTCCACAGGGTATGTAAAAAAGGGGTACTCACAGATGGCGATGGCGAAGGTGATGTAGATGTTGAGTCGTCCCTGCTGTGGTCTTCACTCGGTAATCCCCAAGTTAACCAGACTAATTATGCCTCCTCATGGTGATGTCCTGGTGGCAGTCGGGCCAGCAGAGTCCGCTTCTTCCGCACTAGATATCGCTCAGTGCGTCCGATGGGAAACCTTGTCTCAGTGAAGGGTGGCCCTTCGAGTCGCGTTTCGACAGCATGACAACAGGCGTCTCTAGCAACTGGAGTAGGTGGTTTTTGTAGTGTCCCTCGATGGTGGCCTATGGACCTGTGGCGGTTCTACTAACGCCACTGCCTTTTCAACCTACCCCCAAATCTGCCTGCCCTAAAGCTTTAGTGACCTTACCATGTGTCGCTTATGCAAGCACATTAACTCCCCCAAGCATTCTCCCACCGATTTCATCATCTTTCGATTATGCAAATCGCATCCAACACCGCAAGCATTTTCTTCACCAAGGACATTCACGCATTCAATGCGTAATATCGTTTCCTGAAAAAATTCGATACGCCAGTACCGCATACATCAATGCATCTCAGCATTGCCCTAAAGAAAACATTTTGGTTGCCATATTAGATAACCGGAAAAAAAAATAGAAACAATCAGCGGAACCCCCGCTGCCTGCGTTTTTTGCCCCACACGACCGATTTTCATGTGGTATCTGTACCCAGGGCTGCTTTTACGCAACCTACAAAGCACCAGCGCAATTCGCGCCTAGCTGCCAAGGGCCGAATTCAATGCCAGTGTAAATACTCGCACTGGAATTCGACCCGTGACTCTTTACGAATGCAATACGCAATCGTCATGGATGTTTGGCGGAGTTTTGCTAGTCACTGCTGGCTGACGTTGGAGCGTTCCACCGAGCACTACTCCCAAAACAACGAAACACACAAACGGAGCGAAAACAATGTCAAATGAAACCACGAGAAGAACTGTTTTATTTGCGAATTTTTATTTCGTTTCTTTCTTTAATACGATTTCGAAGCACTTCGTTGTGCCGCACGTACGTTCGACACTCGACGTTACTTTCACTTTTCTAAAATTTCACTGCGCGGATACCTCCTCGTCGGAGTTCTCTAACCGTACTCCTTTCGACCTCCTCGGTGGGGTTCTCTAACCGTACTCCTTTCGACTTCCTCGGTGGGGTTCTCTGCCCTGCTGCTCGATATAGACCGTCTAATCTCAACAACCAAAATATCCCGTTCGCATCCGTAAGGGAAATTCCCCCAACGTATCTGTGAAACAGAATTTCCTATCGTATCTGTAAAGGAAGGTTTTTCATCGTAATCATCATTATCATTATCTTTTCCGACTTGGTTATCGAAATCTTGTTCCTTTGTCTTATGAACGGTGGTGCCGCCGCTTATTCTCCGATCTTTTCCTATGCATTGTTTGTTTTTCCCATCTGGCCTGAGAAACGAGGGTTCTCATGCCATTCAGGTGGATACAAAGCACCATTGGATCGGTAATTCTTTGTTTGCCTTTTCCATCATAAACATCTATCAGGGATAGTGTTATGAGTTTATGATTGTATGACCACAGGGCGGCAGCTAAACGATATGCCTTGTTTGCATAAGCGTGCCTTTGCATTCGGTCCTACAAGGGATTTAGGTGCTAATTGCATTTAGCTACCCGAGTATGCATACCTTGTTCGGTTAATTTACCGATAATGGTATTTCGTGGGAAACCATCGCGTTGCTGCTCAGGCTGGGTGATCAATTTACATGCGATGATTTCCTGTATTTTGGGATTGGTTTTGCATACGATGTATGGATGCGTTGAACTCGATATTGGAAGTTTTTGAACGTTAAGTTCCTTGATATTTGATATCGGGTTCGACATTGTTGCAGCTTCCTATGACCTTTGTTACAGGTATGATTAAGAGCTTTGGGACTCGTGTCTGTGGGCACGTGTAATGAATAAGGTAAGTATGTTCCTTGGCGGAAAGGACATCTCAACTTATAGTTGGTTGTGGTGGTTCGTAGAACCGCTACAGATGTAAACACAACTTTCATTGGGTAATCATCCCAAACGCATCCTAATCCCCAGCGCAATATATAGACAGCTGCAAACACTTTTCCCCAAAGATGCTCTTTCACGAATTTTCATTCCCCCGGTTCGACCTCCCATGAGCTCGCATCACGAGCAAAAAAAGTGATCCGCGCGCAAATGGACACACCCTCGATAGGATCTATGTACTGGAGATCCACTCCTATTGGCCGAGCCAGCAGGAAAATGTTATTGTCTTTCTCACCACAGCGCCCAACTCACCCCAACCGAAGAGAAAGTAGGATGTCGAATTTCAACCCCTGAGGAGTGACCACGCATAAGTCGAGTCTGATATACGGTGTAGTACACACACCCCGGGTCGAGTTGAGTCGCTGCGCAAAAACGAAAGAGTTTCTTTAAGTTAAAAATTCAAATAAACCCCCGTTGAAACGGTGCATCAAGTGGAACATTTTTAAGAATAATTAGACAGTGTCGCGCAAGTTGCCAAAATAACGAAGTGTGTAACAGGGCATATAATCATCATCATCATCATTGGCACTACAACCGGGATCCGGTCTTGGCCTTATTTTAGCAAGTGTCGAGGCTTGTTAAATTTTCCATAACAATTTATTTTTACGGGCAAGGTTATTAGCCTTGCGCTTAATATTAATGATCGACTGCCGGTACTAAAAATACAGGGCCCATGGTACAATTATGTATTTATAAAAGTACACGCCCCAACAGAATCTACCGACGAAGAAACGAAGGCCCTAGAGGAAGTATTTGTTGGGATCTCATCATTCGATGTTAAAATCCTCGTCGGGGACCTCAATGCGAACATTGGAAAGGAAGACATCTTCCAACCAACTATAGGTAAAGAAAGCCTACACGACGTATCAAATGATAATGGAATTCCAATTATCACGTTCGCAGAGTCAAAAACATCTGGTAGTGAAAAGCACGATGTTCAAGCACAAGTAAATTCATAAAGCCACATGGATATCACCCCACGGCGTAACGCGTAACCAAATAGACCAGTTCCTCATAGACAAAAGACACCACTCGCATATGCTAGACGTAAGGTCATATGGAAGAGCAGATTGCGACTCCGATCACCTTCTAGTGATGGGTAAAATTAGAAGTCGGCTCGCAGCAAACCCACATGGGTAGTCACGGAAGACGAGCAAAATGTTCGACATTGATAAACTAAAAGACCCACCCAAAAGGGCTGAATATCAAGAGAAACTAACGAATAGATTTAGCATCCTAGAGAATGGGAGTAGTGAGGAAGAGGAAACCAATAATGTGGGCACTAAATGGTCACCGGTCAGCGACACAATCAAACAACCAGCCCAAAAGGTATTAGGATTTAAGAAAACAATTAAGTCCAAACCTTGGTTTGGCGATGAGTGCAGGGCAAAGATCGAAGAACGTAAACATCTCAGAGTGATCTATTTAGAAACATATTGTTACGTTTTTCGATTTCACGTTGACCGACTTCCTCGGTTCGATCTCTGGATTGTGAAATAATCCAACACAACATAAGTTCGTTCTCCTTTTCTCAATAGCTTTATTTTATTTTCACCTATTGACAACCGTTACTTCATTTCTTCTTGACTTTTCGCTTCTCTTTCACTTTTTCTTCTCTTCCCGGTGACACTTCTCTCACTGGCGACTTATCATTTTTTACTCCTCATAGTCTCCAGTTTTTTTGTCATCTGCGTCACAATATGATGAAATCAACGCAGAAAAATACGCGACTATTCAGAAAGAGACAATGACACTTTTCATACGCAAAAAACGCGAATGGGAGAAGACTGGGATCGAAAAAATCCTAAAAAATGCCAGAGCAAAGAACAGCAGACGTATGTATGCCGGCATAAATTCAATTAGAAATGGCTACCGAGGCAGAGCCAAAATATTAGATACAGGTTTTCTTTGAAAACCTGCTAAATGTGCGCACCCATGAACTACAAATAAACGCACCAGACGTACATACAGCCGAGCCTCAGACCCCAGAGCCCTCTTTCGAGGAAGTTGTATGCCCAATAAATCGATTGAAAAACAACAACGCCCCCGGAGTCGACTGCATATCGGCAGAGCTTGTGAAGCATGGAGGAGAGGCAACCGCTCAAAAGATCCACCAACTGATTAAAACAATATGGGACAAGGAAGTCATTCCGAAAGAATGGAAAACCCCAATAGTCAACCCCATTTTCAAAAAGGCGACAGATCTGACTGCGAAAATTACAGAGGAATATCATTGGTCCCAACCACATACAAAATATTAACAAATGTCATACTGGCAAGAATCACACCGTACGCAGAAGAAATATTGGGAGACTACCAATGCGGATTCCGTCGGAACCGGTCAACAAGCGACCAGATGTTCACAATAAGGCAACTACTGGAAAAGAAGTGAGAATACGGCGAGACGGTTCACCAACTGTTCGTTGACTTCAAAAAAGCCTTCCACTCAGTCGCAAGGCAAAGACATATTGTGGTTGAGCTGGGGATCCCGAAAAAATATGCCGCCCTCATTCAAATTTGCATGAACGAAAACAAAGGGCGAGTTAGAATAGAAAACCACCTCTCAGAACCATTTGAAATCCGGGACGGACTAAAACAAGGGGATGGCCTCTCACCATGTCTTTTTAACCTTGTGCTCAAGTATGTCATCGGAAAGATACAATACGACAACATGGCCGGATCATCCCTGAATGGGGTCACACAAGTGCTCGCATATGCGGATGACATCGCCGTTCTGGACGATAATCTAAAAACTGTAGGTACAGTGAAATCATCATGCAAGCGGCAGAAGAGGTGGGCCTAGAAATAAATGAAGACAAAACAAAATTCATGATTACGGCGAGAGCAGGTGGACAACAGAGAACACATATAAATGTCAGAGGTAAAAGCTTTGGATATATCCACTGCGACCGGCCTTGACTCACCATGCGGCTCAATCGCAGAGAATAAGTGTCAAAAAATCTCCTGTGGACCGCCTGCCACAGAATCCGTTTTGACGATTATTCAAAAGTTCGTTGCACTCCAAATACTTAATTAACTCAGTGTTGGTGACTTTTTCCATCACCTTAGATAACATAGACAGTAATGCCATCGGACGGTAATTTTGTGGGAGACACTTTTTTCCCTCTTTCCGATTGGCTGAACTCGAGCGATTTTCCAGCAGGTAGGAAAGGTCGCCCCTGCATAAGATAAGCGGAAGAGTCTGCCAAGAACCGGCGTTAGTTCAGGAGCACAGTTCTTAAAGACTATTGCTAGTATTCCGTCCGGAACGATTGCCTTCCTATAGTCCAGCCCACGCAGAATGCATTGAATAGTTTGAGGGCGGAACCTCACATGCCGCATCGAAGACCGTACCGGCATCGCGTTTTGAATTCGCGAACACATCAGCTTTATCTTTTGAATTTGTGACTAGTGACTAGACTGTCCGTCACTAACGGTGGAAAAGAGGAGGAGGCGAAGTCACTACTGACAGCCCTTGCTGACCAGAAGGGGCCCGTTTCAGTCGGGCACTCAAGGAGTCTATTAGTCACTCTGTCGTTGTTACCCTTCTTCGCGGTATCAATCGCCTGGTTGCACAGGTTACTTTTTCTAACAAAATTCATTCTGTTCACCTCGATGGGATTTGAGCGCCATTGTTTAAAACTCTATTTTTTGCCGCTGTAATCTGTTCGCATTTTTTATCAAAGCAAGGTTTATCAGATGAACGTTGTTTAATGGAATGTGGAATGTAGATCTGTGGGGAGGAAGTATTGTGCCTAACACGGACACTACGTTCACTTCCTCCTTCATCATAATTTGTTCGCCGCGTAAAAAACCGAACCAAAAGAACGATTATGAAAAACACATCTAGGAACGCCGAACACACAATCACGATCACTGGTGGCAAGTGTAACACAGGGAAGTAAAAAAATTAAGACGTACTATCTATGATTTATTCCGTTATATTCACTTAGTTCTCTGGCTATTATAGTATATGTTATTGTTCTTTATATTTAACTTAACTTGTTACACTATTACTTGACCTTTACAAATTTTAATTAACTACACACACACGACTCAGGGGAATATTGCGTCCGCAGCGCTACGGACTGCGCGAGTCGCACGACCAGCGTGGTCGGCGGGTGTAATTTGACTCAACGATATTCAATCGTTGTCCAAGGGAAATTTGGGTGCATTCACTTTTACGGTAGTGATAAGCGGATCTCATAGAGGATATCGTCTTTGTACACATGTATATGTGTACGTCGGTTCTTTTCATGAGTCGAAGCCATGATAACGCATCTGAAACAAAGAAAGGACATAAGTGCATTCACGAAATACGATTTCGGCAAAGCAAATAAAACCGAAATCGTCGGATGCTAATGGGATCTTATGCATCGTTCGGTAATGAAAATTAAATGAAAACTGCGTTTAGGATACCACAAACGATATGGGTTGTTTATGGTATTGTGGGGAGGAAGTCGTGACACCGGCATGGGTGCGAGTTCTGCTTCCTCCTCCATCATAATTAATAATTCCACCGAACACTAAACGATTACGAGGAAGCAGTGGAAACACCAACGAAAGCAAAACACACGGCTATTGAATACGATTTTTATTGTTCGGCTATTAAGTTCTTTTACAGCTTGTTCTTATTACAAATTTATAAAACATTTTCGGACACGTACAACAATAAGAAAAAAAAACACTTAGCCAGGAGTTTAAGATGGACTCTAGGGTGTGAACATCCCCCGTACGTACGTTACGGGGAATGATCGCGACTTCGTGCGCTCGACTCGACGGTTGTAATTAGACTCCGCGATAATTATCTCGTGCACAGATCACTCGCTAATCCTAATCATGGTGGTATGTGTGCATGGTCCTTTCATGGATGAAAAACGAACCTAGAACAAGGAAAGGGAATAAAGAGCATTCATGGGATACGATTTCGGTAAAGCAAACAAAACCGAAATCGTCGGATGCATGTGCGCCGCAGCTAAACAAAGAGACAACGATGCAATGTGGAAATGTGCTAATTGGTTTTAGCTAGGTTACTGGGAAATGGTGTTCATGGCATCGCTAGTAAGGGTACGTATTGAATTCCTATTTGCATTTGTTTATGCTGTAGGATGTAATTGATGCCAAGAGACGCGGAATGCGTATTTGCTTTAGTTTGCACATTATGCGAGTCAGAGAATTTTATTGCTGGGAGAAAAAGGTCGCCAGCCAATGTGTATAAAAAGGTATTTGTTGTACACATGACGCGGCTGGGAAAATAGACGGCGCAATATTTATGGTCCCTGCCATGACAGTTACATTGAATGCAATCCGAATCATTTTGTTTACAGGAATTTGTCTGGTACCGAATTGGTTTAGAATACCAGATAAGCAAAGAAAGAAATCTCACGGAAAATTCTATGCGAAGAGATGCATGAAAAGGTAAGTTTTCTTTACAGGGATTTTAAGATTATAGATTTGATCTATATAATGCGTGAAGCATTTACAGGTACTAATGCTGTTGCATTAGCGAACTTAAGGAAGTTGGGTAGTAGTTATGGGGGTTTTTCAGGTAAGTGGACCGTGGGGTTTGGCGGAACCGCCACAGTATCGCCAGGAAGCCTATGGAGGAACAGCGTTCTTTGTTTGCACTTAGTGTGAGTTAGGGGAAATTGGCTTCAGCGTCGACTGCGCTAATTGCATGCAGCTGCTTGGGTATTTTATTGCTGCGAGAAAACGGTCGCCGGCCAATTTGTACGTTAAGAGATTTATCATACACATGGCGAAGCGCGATATTTATGGTCCCTGCTGAAGGTTACATTGTATGTAATCCAAATCCTTTGTTATTAGGAATTCGTCTAGGGGAATCTGCCTGACACCGAAGGTGCCGAATTAGTTTGAGATTCCTGATAAGGTAAGAAAGAACTCTTACAGGAATTTTATGCGAAGAGATGCATAAAAGGTAAGTTTTCTTTTCCAGGGACTTTTAGGTTATATAAATTTGATTGTTTTAATGCGTGGAGCATTTAAGATGCTAATGCGATTGTATTAGCGAAAGCTTATGCAGACTGGGTACCAGTTATTGGGGTTTTTTCAGGAAGGCGAACCGTGGGGTTTGGCGGAACCACCACAGATCTCCATCCCGAGAAGAACAATCTCTGTGACCGATTCCGGGAATGCGTTAACATCGGAGTCTCCAAAGCATATCCCCGATCAAGGAAAGGATGCGAAGAAATCTCGCAAATCGCCCCAGTTGACAGCCTCTTAACTCCATACATGGCGAAGCTGCTTAGGTCGGTTATTCGCTTGAAATACAAGTGGTTGCTCGACAGATACCAAGCAGTGGTCTGATTTTCCCAGTGGCGCAACAATCTCCAAGGTATAAATGCTCGGCTAGGATGCCAAAAACAGATCCAGGGTGTTCATATAATCACCTCGGGCATCGGACACTCGCGTATTTCCTGTTTCCCGACCTGAAGATATGCCTGGGGAATGTCTGGTAAGAGATTTTGGTCGAATTGCCTATTTGAGGGCCTTGAGGAAATCTATTATTTGGAAGGAATAAAAAAATTAGAAAAACGACTGAATGTATCGAGCTAAAAGGAGATTATGTTGGGAAATAAAATGCTTATTTTCCGAAAAAAATATCGTTTATTCAAAAAATCACTGACTTATCAAACTGCTCTCGATCCTTTTTGTTCCCTCATTTTAGTTCAGCCCAAGACTCCTTTTATATGCGTGTATTATTAAAAAAAGTAAACATTTGTGTTGGCGATGCATCAGGAATTCCCAGGAATGGCAAGACAAGCGCCAGCACAGCATTTCCAGGGAAACGATCAACGGCGCGCCGATTCCAGGAAGCCCCTAAGAAAAGCAGCCTCCAGGAAACGAGCGAAGAAGGGGACAGCTGCGGGCCTATATAAGGCGGGCACATCGGTGAAGCGGCAGGAGTTTAATATCTACGCCTCCGATATTCCTCGCACTGTGGACGGGAGAGTAAACCAGATATGCTATGCGGATGACGTCCTAGTGTACACGTCATCCAAAAGCCCTAAACTCGCAACAAATCGACTCAACCGCTACCTGGACGAACTGTATCAATATTACAGTTGATGGAAAATTCGACTTAATCCATCTAAAGCGGTAGCTATAATTCTGAGTAGTAAAGACTCCCAACCTACTTCTCGATATTCACAGTATATTCAAATAAAAATAGGAGATACTACGATTGGACCACAGGACAGGATGAAATATCTTGAAGTCATTTATATCGCAAAAATTAGTTTCATCAAACATGTGACCCACAAAGGGGCTTCGGTCGGTCTAAGCAACTGCACAACATCTTGAAGTGGAGCAACAAAGCTGACACCAAAGTTAAGCTTCTCTGCTCACTCATTTAGAAGGCCTGACGGCCGCCATTACCCGAACTCTCACCTATACGAAGGGGCCTCAGCGAGATACCTCCTTTCCCTTTCTTTTCATATAACTTGAGACCGAGCCCAACATCTTCACGGATGTGGGTGATTCTGGTTATCGCAAGATGACCAGAAGCCAGAGACAAGATGAAGGACACATTTGTCCTTGTCTCCCTAAAGTCACCCATTTTTTTTTTTTTTGAAGCAACAGGAGTCGTCGAAGGACCTCCTACTTTTACTTTGACGTTAGTCGATTAAGGATTTGTACTGGGCAAGACTCTCACGCGCGTTTATCGAGAGAAGAGTCCGGCTCTGGAGGTACAATCCCTCGAATTAGAAGAAATCATCGTTGGCCGGCCAGTGCCGGAAAATACAGTCCGTTAAGGCGAAACTGTTGGGACGTCGCTGAAGAAAGCGACGTCCGCGATTTCAGTTTCTTTTCGTTGCAACAACAATTTGTTTTTACTCGACGCGGTACTCGAACCCCACCAATATGCAACGGAGTTCAATATTAAAAATAAAATTAATTTTTGCATCAAAGTACTGACACAAATTAGAAAAGGATTTCACACTCATTTTTACAGTTCTGCTCTGTCCTTAGGTTAGTTAGTTATTTATAAGATTCACCGTGGAAAACTTTATACTGTAAGTTAGAAGCCCAAGTTCATTTATATGTAATTCAGCACATAGTCTTCTATTTTGTTGAAAAATCAATTGAAACAGAGGAAGTGAACTCATTTGAATTCTGCATCCCTAAATTTTGATTTATCGCAAAAAGAAAAGTAGTGCAGAGTTTTTTGTTGTCGACGTGCGAAATGTCACCAACACCGCCGTTGGCAGTCGCATAATTCCCTCTTCACATTTCACAGCAATTGTAATCAAATTTCCAGTTTTTTAAATATAGTTTCATTTCAATTCTCTTCTCTGGTTTTGTTTTTCCGTTCTTTATGTTTTATAAACACCACATTGCGACAAGGGACATAAATAAAATTTCTTGGAATTATGCCATTTTCCTCCGTTCAAAAATTTCTTCATCTGCTTATTGTTTTTTATTTTTAAACTTGCAGAACGGAATACGTAATCGTTAGTCGCTTCATATAACAAATATTATTCATCAGCCAAGGTTTTTTTTCTCTTTTGTTTTTTATTTCGGAATATAGTATATTAAGAAAAAACGTATAAAATAACAGAGGAAACAGGAAAAGAAACTTTTACATATCTGAAATTTTAAGTGCAGGTATTATGAGGATATTAACTTTAGATTTTTATAGCCACGCATCATGGTGCTAGGTTCATGCAAAAATAAATGCAGACAATAAACAAAAAAAAATTGTTGCCCGTAGTGAGAATGAAAGACAGCAGAGTTGTTGGATCAGAATTAGAGGATTTGGAATATAAATACATGTCTTTGTTCCTTTATTGTTATTTTCATTTTTTGTTTGGTCTTTTGTTGGAAGTCACATTGGAGAGTCGAAATTATTATTCCTTTGCCAAAAAATTAATAATGCAGTCTTGCATTACTCTAATCAGCGAAGAGGGTGCAGGCGACGTAGACCAGATAGGGCACTTATCTTTTTCAACATTGCAAACCTGAAGTATAAATATACCTAAGGAAATTGGAGATGCGAAATTATTATTCCTGTGCCAAAAAAATTATCAATGGAGTCTTGCATTACTCTAATCAGCGATGAGGGTGCAGGCGACGAAGACCAGATAGGGCACTTGTCTTTTTTAACATTACTGAACCTGGTGTATATACTGCGAAGATCATTTTTTGTTTGTTTTTGCTTTATTTACAAAATTCCAGTATCTCGATGTTTAAAGGGTTTTATATTACTTTAATTATAACACGCTTTTCAAACTATACAGATAAAGGCAAACGATCTAAACAACATCAAAAGAAATTTAGGGAGATCCCTAGAATATTTGGGCCCAACTACAAATTCACATATTGGATATAACAATGGACCAAGACACTCTGAACAATATAATCCAATGCGGGAAACTGGTTTGGGTTAGGATACTCCGCGGTGTAAAGATAATTTGATTGCCATATCTGGTGTGCAATAGAATTAGTAACTTCTTAACCAATTATACCGATTTATTTTATTTTTATTTATTTATTCGGCTTAATACAAGCTAATTACACTAAATACAATTCTTATAGACTAACTTAAAACTAATGTAGTAATTCAAAAAAAGAAAAAAAAAATCAAAAAGAAAATTATGTAAGGTATATATATAATTCAAAAAACATATAATTAAAAAAAAAAAATAAGAGAAAAAAAAACAAGGAGGTAGAAGAGGACTTCGGGGTAGGGGAGGTAGGAGGCTGGAGAAGAGCGAGTGTATGTGGGGCTGGCAAATGTGGCATCTGTGAGACAGCGAACAGTGAACGGCATATGTGTTGGAATAAGTACGGGTTGTGAGGAGATAGACTGTGGCGGGGCAAGGTCAGGAGGGGAAAGAGAGGAGACGAAGTTTGAGTGCAGTAGATGTAAGGTGGAAATCGAAGGAGGTAGGGTAAGAGTTTGCCCACCTCAGCATTCACGAAAGCCGTTAGAGCCTTAAGAAGTGTGGCGGGTGGGCAGATAGAAGAGACGAGGGTTTCGCAGGTTACGGGGGTTAGTGTGAAGTGCAATGATGGAGAGCAAGCTTGGGCAGTTGATTGCGCCTGAAAAGAGACGGTGGATAAAAAGGATATAACCTCAAGTGTGTTGAGGTTATTCAGACGGAGCCGGCTTATGTATGGGGTTCAGTTCAGTCCGCGGAGGTCAAAGCGCAGAAAACGACGTTGCACGCTTTCGATTCTACGGATATGGGACGAATAGTGTGGAGACTAGACTTGACTAGCATATTCAAGAAGGGGGCGGACGAAGGCTATGTAGAGAGAACGGGAAACGTAAGGATTAGAGAATTCCTTATACCAGCGTTTAACAAACCCAAGGGCAGAGTTGGCCTTAAGAATAATATCATCAATATGCGGGATGAAGCTAAGCTCCATGTCAAATAAGATCCCGAGGTCACGTATCGAGGGTACAGATGGTATCTGCTGGTTTAGAAGGAAGTAGGAGCGGGGCGGAGGAGGGGGACGTTTGCGGGAGAAGGTGATGGAGTGACATTTGACAACGTTGACATCAAGGAAGTTATTATGGCACCAAGTTGAGAAGCTGTCGAGATCCGTTTGGAGAACTGAGGAGTCGAGAGGAGAGATGATCGTTTTATAGAGTTTGGCGTCGTCCGCATAGAGGGAGATGGATGAGTATTTAATAATGGAGTCTACGTTATTGATGGTAAGGATAAATAGGAGGGGACCTAGATGGCTGCCTTGCGAAACCCCTGACGTGGGAAGAAAAGGATTGGAAAGGGAGGATCTGAATTTGACACGGTAGGATCGATCTTTCAGATAAGAAGATAACCATTTGATCAGTAGGGGTTCGAAACCTAGAGAGGACAGCCTAAAAAGGATGAGATTATGGGAAATTTTGTCAAAGGCCTTGCTGAAATCGGTGGTGATTAGATCGACTTCGTTGCCATTCTCTAAGGCACGGAGAGTATGGGATGAGAACTCGATCAGATTGGTTGTGGTCGACCTACCCGCAAGGAAACCATGTTGGTTGGGTGAGATGATGGATTTATAACGGAAAGGTAACGCGTTGTAAAGAATCCCTTAGAACAGTTTAGGGATTAGGGACAGTTTGGCGATTGGGCGGTAGTTGCCTATATCGTTTTTAGGTCCCTTTTTATGTATGGATGTGACATAGGAGGATTTCCAGATACTAGGGAAGATACCTTGTGAGAGGGATAGATTGAATATCTTTGAAATCGAGAGAGAAAGAGAAGAGGAACATTTCTTTAAAAACATTTATAAATGGAGCCGAGATGGTTGGTGGTATTGTTATATTTGTTTTGGTGAGGGCAGAACTCCCATTTATTCAGCTTAAGGACAAGCTATACATAATTTAAAAACCATCTTAAAACTATAGGCAGATAACACTGATTAGTGGCAAGACTATCTATATCGCACATGGTACTATGAGCTTACCATATTATAGTGGCAGTTTTTGCTTCTAACACCCAATCCCATCATTCCACAGTTGTTGTGAAACGAGTGAATTGAATTGTGGGTAGTGGACAATGGATTATTTATAAAGATGAGTAAGAGATTGACCCAGAGTACAGAACGCTGGGGAACAACTGCCTTCATTTGATGACACCATCAAGAACCACTTGAATTGAACGGTCAGAAAGATAATCTTACCCATTGGATCAGGGAATTGTCCACTCCATAGCAATGCAATTTTGACAAAAGGGCTGGATGCCAAACTCTGGCGAAGGCTTTTGAAATATTCATAGGATCAGTGAATTGTCCATTGAGTGACCATTGATTGAATTGTAATTTCGACAAAAAGTGCTGGATCCCAAACTCTGGCTACGAAATATCCATTGCAACAACCTTGCTTTCACCGAAGGAGTGAATCGAACGGCTCCACTTTTCGGTAAAGTACACTATCAGATCTTCTGTGGACTTATTGCTACGAAAGCTACATTGGTGGACATTGAGGAGGTCATTTGATTCCAGATATTTTGAAAGTCGACGATTAATTAGAGATTCTATTACCTTCAAGAGAATAGAAGTTAAAGTTATGACCCGATAAGATGAAACGTACGATTTGTCGCCCTTTTTGGGAATTGATCGAAGGTTCGCTGCCTTCCATCTACTTGGGAAACGGCCAGTAGAATAAGACAAATGATAGAGTTTCCGCAGTGGTGAAGCGAGTGAAGAAGAAAAGCTCTTCAATAGAATTTGGGGATATGCCACCCCGACCGGCGAATTTGTTACTTAAGTACTCGGACAACCGTACGTGTTCGAAAGTGAAACCGGCTCATGGTGTTATGCTCAAGTTGAGCCGGAACTTATGTGGTATTTTGGCGGATTTTGCCTTTTTGTCGAAGTCTCTGAATGTTGATGAAGTGTTCCGCCGAACACTGTCCACACACAGAAAGAACATCCAAGAACACGGAGCGAATGCAGCACAAATGAAACACAGAGATATTTTGTTTTTTATTTTAATTTTAATTTTATTGTTCTTTATTTGAAAGTGCTCTTTTATGTTGGGTTCGTTTATTTACGATTGTTACAATAACTCACTTAACGTATACGACACACAAATGTTAATATTTTGTTCTTTGGCACAACTACACAAAACAATGGTGCGTTAAATTGCACACGCGCAGAATACTTTTCGAATTGGAATCTCACACATCACGTTCTTCAAATTATATTTACTTTTAGATTACACACGCGCGACCTTCGGTAGTTTCTTCCTTTTGTCCAACTCCCTCGATGAGATTCTCTATATCGACTCAGGTTACTTTCTCTGGGGATGATTCTATTCACCCCATAATTTTCTTTTCCCTTTCGCTGGCGGTGACTTTTTCTCTTTTCACTTTCCCAGGGTGGTGGCTTTCTCTGAATCGAGAACCTCTACACCAGGGAAGATCGCGCTCACACATACAGACGCGGAGGTTGTTGTCTGTTTACAGTAGATCATTCTGTGATCATCAGAATTCTCACACTTCTGTTGGATTGCTTACGTAAACAATCGAGTGTGTGTTTTCTTTTAGGCGATCATGGGATAATGGTAATTACCATTGTTTACTTAGACCTATGGGAACAGCATTTTCATAGTTGTCACACACTTCTTACCAACTAACTGTGAATTATAAAATAAGTAAAAGAATATTCGCAAGGTGCAAGGCTAATAATCTTGCCCGGAAAAACAAATTATTGTGGGAAATTTAACAAGCTTCAGGACTTGCTAAATAAGGCCAAGACCGGATCCCGGTTGTGGTGCCGATGATGATGATGAATAGAATATTCGCGCCTCTTTTAACTGACTAGTTAGCACATAAATATTCTTTTTGTGTAGAATTGCCATAGGGGCTGTTTCTTCAGCGTGACGTGGCGCTGTTTGTGGACTGGACGAGTCGGTTGGGTTAAATTCCCAAAATCTGAAATCGAATGCGGAGGTGCTATTTGCTTTATATTAATTCTTTTTATTCTTTTATTTTTTGATATTCTGTTGCTTTTATATACTCGTTTACTTATTCAAAATTCTTTACTGTGTTAACCTATTTACTCACTGTGGTTCAGTGTTGTTCGCAAAGACGGTGGATGGAAAAAATCCCTCTGGCGGTTGGTTGGCTGGAACAACTAACTCTATTCCATTAATTACACTTGCAATGAATTATATAATTGCCTGGTAGTCCTAAGCATCCAAAAACATCATGAGGGTTTTCTCTCCTTAATTAATCATTTTGGCTATGCTTACCAATTCGGATGGGTAAAACCACCTCTTTTTTTGTAAAACCGATGGATAACAATCTGAGTAAACTCAGGAAACAAATGATATGTTAAGTCTATAATAAATTACGTCACAAGTTGATGAAAATTAATTTGTATTAGAAAATTAACGGGAAAACTTCGTATTTACTACAATATGAATATGAGACCTTATGCATAAAATGTCAAATATGACAATCTTGTCGCTTTTAAGAACCGCGACCTCTTTGTTCCTTTGTTCGATCGAGTTGTTGTTCTTGATCGTCCGCCGTCAATACACTCCTTTGTTTTCGTCAAACGTTATAGTTGCTCCTCTTCTCTCTAGGGCTTTTTCTGCTGTTTTCGATCAAGAGCAATACTCTTGTACTGTTCTATTGAATTCACCCCAGTGCTTCTTGTGTCACAGCTTAACACAAGCTAACACCTCGACTGTAGAGAGTGGAGAGTTATTTTCAATACGGCGCACTCTCATCACCACTAGTTGTAATGTGCAACAGTGCCTCTATCGTTTGTGATATTATAAAGACAAGTCTTTGTGCTGAATACCATTGTTTATTAAAGTCGAAACAACTAACAGTGATTTATAAAACAAGTTTCTGATAACTGACTATCAGCCCTGTGAATAGGGCGTTAAATATACTCACAGCTAGGCCGGATTGTCATAACAGGAGACTAAGGGCCGAGTGGTATGTGGGGTCCCAACGTCCTACCGCTAGGCGAAATATCACCCCATCAAGCTATATGCTCCGTGAAATGGTCGGGAGAAATCCCTGGTCATCTTTCAGAGCTTGGCTGATCAACCGGTTCGAGATAAGGTTGGTTTAGGGGTACGTCGGTCCCAAGGTGAGATACCACCCCGTCACGATGTACATTCCACGATATCGTCGGGAGAAATTTTCGACTATGTTTGGGATGTATGGCTGATGGCCCGAACTGACACGGAGACAAGTCATGATGGTACCTTCTGAGATAAAGAATTCCGGAGGTAAGCTAGTTTCCCATTCGGCTGTCCGAGAGGGGGACTATGTCAGGGGGAACATCATGCAAATATTATAATAAATAACCGAACATTAAAAAATTCGTCATCGCATAATCGGGCTCGCTCTCGAGGCTCTATCGACGCACGACTGGTAATGATATTTCGTAACATCAGGGGTTTCATCAATACGAATGTAAACACCATTCAACAATATTTGCAAATAGTGAAGCTATCCTTGCCCTAACTAAGACTGTCTGCGTCTTCGCGCGGTCTGATCGGGCTTGCCAGAGGATGGAGGGTTTAGAATCTAATAACATGGACATCAAGTGGTTGAGGGTCGTGCTGAGGAATTCTGTTGAATTTCTCTGTTGTCTTTACCGCTCCCCGAATGACGATCGACCAGTGACATTTTTCGCACATCTTTCATGTATCGTCGACTGGATACAGATCAACCACCCAGCTTCTGAAATTGTCGTCCTTGTCGATATTAATGTGCACAATTCCGGCTGGTTGGTAGATTCTAACAGAACCAACGACGCTAGGCGGCTGGCGGAGATGTTCGCTGTTAGCCGTAATTTGACCCAACTCGTGGAGGAACTTACGCGAGTGCCGGATACCCGAGGTGATTATGTTAACACCCTGGGTCTCTTTTTGACATCCGAACCGAGCATTTATACCATGGAGGTTGCTGCGTCACTGGAAAACTCAGATCACAGCGAAGCGAATAACCGACCTAAGCAGCGTCGCCAAGTGTTGAGGTAGGGAGCTACTAAGTGGACGATTTCCGACATTTCTTCGCATCCCTTCCATGGCCGGAGGTGTGCTTCGGAGACTCAGATGTTAATGCATGCGCGGAGTCGGTCACAGACATTATTCTTCTCGGGATGGAGATCTATATTCCACATTCCATCAAACGAAGTTCATTTGATAAATCTTGGTTTGATAAAAAATGCGAACAGATTACAGCGGCAAAAATAGAGCTTTTAAGCAATGGTGTTCCAATCCCACCGAGGTTAACAGAAAGAATTTTGTTATAGTCAGAAAAGCGTGCAGCCAGGCGATTGATACGCGAAGAAGGCTTACAACGATAGAGTGACTAATAAACTCCTTGAGTGCCCAAGTGGTTCGCGTGCCTTCTAGTAAATGGCAAGAGCTTGTAGCGTTCTACGAACGCACAATTTCACCCAGGTAAGGTTCCTAACCTTCAAGGAAATACCTACCCTGAAAACGTTGCACGCGCCCCACCGACGCGTGTCCCAAAATCCCACCTTAGGGCACTGAAACATTTGGCCAAGGTTGAGCCCGACACTAAAACGCAAGGAACTGAACGTCCCAAAGCTTTCAATGTCAAGCTCAACAGTTCGAATAAAGCATACCTGAAACAAAGGAGAACATTCATGCACCCGATCCTCAAAGACCGAAATGCGCCGCACTCCAGCACTGCACAATCGAAAATCCTGAACATCTACACGATGTTACAAGGGTTTGTTATCGCCAGCAAATTAACCGACCAACGGATGCACGTGCGGGTGGTCTGCCACAAAGACCACCAAATCTATCGGCAAACAAAAGAATTGCTATCATCAAAGAATGAGCCGATCAACGGATGCACGTGCGGGTAATCTAATGCAACGACCACTCAAATCCGTTGAACAACAGAAGGCAGCCACGACCTATCGCAATCGATAATATCTCAACGAGATATCCGATGATTTATGAGGAGTTAAGCCAGCAAAGGCAATACTCCGGTCCCATTTCGCACCATTATGAAGATCTAATGGATTTCGATTCCGGGTACCAAGTTCAAATAAGACCCACGGGCTGTACCTTCAAACAATCGCCGAATATCTCCGGTCTGGGCGCCGGATGTTCTGTGCAAACCGAAGGCCGTGGAGATGAAATGCTGGCGATAATAATGACGTATGCAAAGAATGAATTTCCCCTTTCAGGAAAATACAAAATATCCCGGGGGATGTGTTAACATGCTGATAACAGAGACATTGGCGATTCTGTTAATGGACAGAATGGGAAATTGTCTCTGGGGAAGATGCAGATACGATCTGGATCAAGATGCTTGTGGGTAGTATAGAGGCAGTCTAATTTGGATCGTCACCGGGACGAGAGGTCTATACCGAGCAGCAGGACAGCGAACCCCACCGTGGAGGTCGGACATTGAGAAACCTCAACGAGAAGGTCATCGGCATAACGCGTGAAACCGATAATGTAAAGAATCGCGTTTCAATGTAACTGAACCAAAAATATATCGAGAGTCGTGAACCTTACGATCATCGAAGCCGGATGTATTTCAAGTCGTGTGTTGCGGGGACCGCGAAATGTGCTAAATAAAGTTTGAACTAAAACAAATAACTGGAGCGTTTTATGTGACTTTGGTTATATGGTTTATAAAAATACTTATACTAATTATTCATCCGTGCATTCTAATTCTAATAAAGCTTACCGTGCTTCCAAATGTTTAACGTAATAAAATTTAATAATTCAAAAAAATTTACAAATAGAAATACAATTTCTTCCGTGTTTCATTGTGCTGTTTCGCTCTGTGGATTTCCTTGGGTGTTAGCAGTGTTCGGCGGAACGCCGCGACAAAACCTTCAACCGAAGGACAACAAACTTTCGCCCCAGTGTCAACCTACAATACGCAATAATAATTCCGCCAAAAGCTGTCGGCAATAACTTCGCTTCCTCCTCTTTTTCTCCGTTAGTGGAGGTATGTTAGTCACAAATTCAGAGGGTAAAGCTAATGTGTTCGCGAATTTATTTTCCAGGAATTCAAAACTCGATCCCGGTCTTTTGGAACCACCTGTGATCGCGCCGGTACGGTCTTCGATGCGGGATGTGAGGTTCCGCCCACATAGTATTCAACGAATTCTACGTGGACTGGACTGTAGGAAGGCCCGGACGAAATACCGGCAATAGTCCTTAAGAACTGTGCTCCAGAACTGTGGCCGGTTCTTGGCAGAGTCTTTCGTTTATCTTATGAACGAAGGACCTTTCCTGCCTGTTGGAAAATCGCTCGAGTTCAGCCAATCCCAAAGAGGGGAAAAAGTGTTTCCCACAAAATTACCGGCCGATAGCATTATTGGACATTTGCGATTGAGGGGCATGGTGAGTCAAGGGCGGTCGATTGGATATCTCCAAGGCTTTTGACCGCGTCTGGCACGGGGCATTGCTGTGCAAACTTCGTTCATAAGGACTTTCCCCGCAGCTTTGTGATTGGCCGAAGACCTTTCTTGGAAATCGATCGATCCGGGTTGTTGTGGACGGCGATTCTTTGGATCTGTATCCTGTTAATTCCGGCGTGCCTCAAGGATCTATTTTGGCTCCAACCTTGTTTTTGCTTCACATAAATGATTAGTTGGAGTCGGCGGATAACAGGGTGTTCAGTTTTGCGAATGGTAGTACGCTTGTTTCCTCTTTTTCATGTGATCGACCGATAGTGCATTAGCGTCGCACCCAGCTGAGATGTAGCTAGATCGACTCTTTGAATCGGGATCTAGGTAAGGTCTTGCAGTGGGGAAGGGCCAATCTCGTCGCGTTCAATGCAACGAAGACACAATATATAACATTCACAAAGAAAAGTGGTGATGAATTGCCAAGCTCCCGAATCTGGGGATAGCTTGAAATTGCTCGGCGTTACGGTCTGTGGGAATGTATCGTGACATAACACGTGTTGAACGTCGCCAGATCCGCCTCAGGAAAACTGAGCTATCTTTTCAGAGGCAAGAAATATTTTAATCCGGCTCCACTGCTTCTCCTATATAAATCCCAAAGTGTTCTCGGGAGATTCGTGGTATTGTTCCGTGGAATTCGGTTTATATGCGCTCTAGAAGACAATCTGACGGATAGCACCAATTTGCGGTCCATCTTCCGACGACGCGAACTTCACTGCATCAGGATTCATTCCGTTACAGAGCGGGAGAACTGTGGAATTCCCTCCCCGCGTAAGTAATACAGGAGCTTTACAACGTGCAACTGTTTAAAAGAACTACAACAGTTATTTGATGGCATCACCCGGCGCCGACTCGATACTATAGGTTCGCTTTTCCCGAGAGAAGTATATTAAAAAAAAATCGATTTTAGTGCAGAGTTGTCATAGTATCTTCATCATATTGTTGTGTTATAAAGATAAATACTGGAGTTTGTGTTGAATAACATTACTTATTGAAAACGAGAATCCTTACAGTGATCGCGCACTTCGTTGCAGTTTGAATTTTGCTGTGATAGATGTTGGTGGGAAACATAATGATGGGATCCGGTCTTGGCCTTATTTAGCAAGTCTCGAGGCTTGTTAAATTTTCCATAATAATTTATTTTTACGGGCAAGATTATTAGCCTTGCGCCAAAATGCTAGGATAGTGGAGTAACTAAATATATAGGGGGCGCGGTTAGGGCTATCGACATGTTCGAGGTTTATGCAATTTTGTGGAAGTTAGAACTTAAAAAGTAGCTTTTGAATTAAAGAGGAAAAATTACAAATGTACAATATGGTAATGCCGGTAGGGCATTCGAGATAATTGACTTCAGTACATAAAAGTTGAACTTATGGCCATGACAAGAATATGGACGCCCAAAGTGGTACTGAAGCTACTGCCACTCTCTATAAGCCGATCTATTATGCCGTCGCCTTATATGTCCCCTATTCTCGTCACAGATTTTCGGCTTCATTGCCGCCATGGTACAATCACACACTCCGCGCTCTTAGAAACAAGAGAATTAACTTGTGGAACATTTTCCTCAAAACGCATTTCTTCCAAAACTACTCCAACTATCTCGGTTCCTTTTATAAATTTTCCGAGCCCTACAACTCCCTCTACACCAACTACCCCACAAAAAGACAATCTAATTTGATCAATGACCCCAAATCTCTTTTCCACTTCATAAATTACAAACGTAAATCCGACGCCTATCCTAACTCCCTATCTTATGGCGCGACTACTTCAACCGACCCTCTAACTACTGCCAATCGATTCGCTTCGTTTTTCAATAAATCCTTCACAGACATCTCCTTCGAACCCAATCCGTCTTACTTCAAAGACTTGCCCGAATTCTCCTTCGGCCTCTTCACCCCTCAAATTATTCAGCGTCACGTAGTTGAGGAGAAATTAAACTTACTCAAGCCTAATGGACTCCCGGCTGTATTTTTAAAGAAATGTTCCACTTCTCTTTTCCTCCCGATATCAAAGCTATTCAACATATCCCTTTCACAAGGGATCTTCCCTAGTATTTGGAAATCCTCCTATGTCACCCCCATACATAAAAAGGGGCCTAAAAACGATATAAGCAACTACCGCCCCATCGCCAAACTGACTCATATCTCCAAACTGTTCTAAGGGATTCTTTACAGCGCGTTATCTTTCCGTTGTAAATCAATCATCTCATCCAACCAGCATGGTTTTATAGCGTTTGAAATAATAGTGAAGAAGATCGTGTGATTCGAACTGACGCTATGACAGCTCGAATCACGAAAAAATTTTTACCTAAACGTTACACACCAGGCTACTGACCGTGTTTAGAATTTGATTTCCAAACTCGACTATATTCCACTGGTGTGAATTATTTTTATTTTATCGCTTGGTATACGGTTCTGATGTATTTTTCTTATTCGATTTTTTCGTTCGTGTTCTTCACTATTTTTGCTTGTGAATTTGTGTGTGTCTGTTAGAATCGCTACCGTTTCCTTGCGGGTAGGTCGACCACAACAAATCTGATCGAGTTCTCATCCCATACTCTCATCCTTTTTAAGCTGTCCTTCCTAGCTATCGAACCCCTATTGATCAAGTGGTTATCCTCTTATCTGAAACATCGATCCTACCGTGTCTAATTCAGATCCTCCTTGTCCAATCCTTTTCTTCCCACGCCAGGGGTACCGCAAGGCAGCCATCTAGGTCCCCTACTATTTATCCTTACCATCAATGATGTTGACTCCATTATTAAATACTCATCCATCTCCCTCTATACAGACGACGCCAAACTCTACAAAACGATCATCTCTTCTCTCCACTCCTCAGTTCTCCAAACGGACCTCGACAGTTTCTCAACTTGGTTCCGTAACCAAATGCCTTGATCTCAACGTTCTCAAATGTCACTCCATCACATTCTCCCGCAAACGTCCCCCTCCTCCGCCCCGCTCCTACTTCCTTCTAAACCAGCAGATACCATCTGTACCCTCGATACGTGACCTCGGGATCTTATTTGACAGGGAGCTTAGCTTCATCCCGCATATTGATGATATTATTCTTAAGGCCAACTCTGCCCTTGGGTTTGTGAAACGCTGGTATAAGGAATTCTCTAATCCTTACGTTTCCCGTTCTCTCTACATAGCCTTGGTCCGCCCCCTTTTTCAATACGCCAGTCAGGTCTGGTCGCCACACTACTCGTCCCATGTACGCAGAATCGAAAGCGTGCAACGTCGTTTTCTGCGTTTTGACTTCCGCGGACTGAACGACTCCATCTGATCAACTTTAACACACTTGAGGAGGGCAGAACCCATGCCGATATCCTTTTCGTCCGTCGTCTCCTTTCAGGCACAATCAACTGCCCAAGTCTGCTCTCCATCATTGTACTTCACACTAACCCCCGTAACCTGCGAAACGCTCGTCTCTTCTATCTGCCCACCCACCACACTTCTTACGGCTCTAACGAACCCATTTCGCGAATGCTGACGTGGGCAAACTCTTACCCTACCTCCTTCGATTTCCACCTTACATCTACCGCACTCAAACTTCGTCTCCTCTCTTTCCCCTCCTGACCTTGCCCCGCCACAGTCTATCTCCTCACAACCCGTACTTATTCCAACGCATATGCCGAAGTCCTCTTCTCCCTCCTTGTTTTTTATTTTTTTTTCTCTCATTTTTTTTTTAATTATATATTTTTTGAATTATATATATACCTTACATAATTTTCTTTTTGATTTTTTTCTTTTTTTTGAATTACTACATTAGTTTTATAATAAACCCAGTAACCAACTCGCCAAACATACCCCCCTCCCCATTTTTTTCCTTTTTAACCATAGTTTATATTCTTATATATAGTTTTAAGATAGTTGTTAAGTTTTATCGCTTGTACTAAGCTGAATATATGAGGGTTCTGCCCTCACTAAACTGAACATCAAAGGGATGACAACTAGAGCACCTAATGAAGTAGACTTTCACATGCCCCAATACTTGATAGCGTTAAGAAGTATGTAACACAAAAAGGACCCTCTGCACAGTTAAGAAGTTTATCCAAATAAAACTCACTAGTTGTCGTTGAATCTTATTGCTTTATTTTGGTTTAATTAATTTGTACTTTAATTTATTTCAAGTATTTAGAGCACACACACAACACAAATTAAGTGCCGGAGTCTTTTCGTTCGTCTTATTGGTGGGTAAGGTACCATTCGAATACGTTTATTTTAATACGGATTTATGTCCGTTCTGGAGGGCGGCTGGATTCAGACTCTTCGAATTATATTTTAAATGATTTCAAGCGGGATGGGCTTTAATTTAGCTTCGATCACGACGCTGGTTGGTCACTGACTCTTTATTAAATTTTTTTATATCGCCACTGGGCCCATAGACAGTTTTAGGTGATATAATTAATGAAGAGTTCATTTTATGCACAATTATAACAAGTATACGCATTGATGTACGTTCGGTGTGTGGGGTACATAGACAGTGTGGCGTGTGTGTGTATCTGCACAACAGTGTGTGCCCGGTATCGACGTGTGTGTGTAAGGTAATGCTTCAACTTTTTTTTTTCACTTTTTCTAATATTTTTTGTTATACATTATACCTTACTGGTCCTTCGCGGACGCTTTTGAGCTAAACATAACATGACGATGGTGGTGTATTTTGCCGTTCGGCATCTCCCATATCTTTAAACGTTGGTGTTGCGGATTCGCAATTGTACTATAGTAAAGAATTCTAGTACGTTTGCATTTGGCAGCTGTCATCCACCAACTGACAACACGTCGGTGACAGAAAAGGGACGCCACTTAAGCGTAAATTTTAAATTCATGTTACTTGCATGTTATCCTTATTTTTTGGATGCTGTTGGCTTGCACGTTACTCTTCATCCGTTTGGAGCTGCTGTTTGCACGTTATTCCTCATCCGTTTGGACGCTGGTGGCTTGTACATTACCCTGCATCCGTTTGGACGCTGCTGATTTGCATGTTATTCTTCATCAGTTTTGGACGCCGGTGGCTTGCACGTTACCCTTCATCCGCTTGGACGCTGCGGATGCATGTTATTTTTCACCCGTTTGGATGCTGCTGATTTGCATGTTATTCTTCACCCGCTTGGACGCTGTTGTTTGCACGTTATTCCTCATCCGCTTGAACGCTGTAGATTGCACGTTATTCCTCATCGTTTGGACCTGCTGGTTTACATGTTATTCCTCATTCGCTTGGACGCTGCTGGTTGTACGTTATACCTCATCCGCTTGAACGATGCTGGTTTGCACGTTATCCCTCATCTGTTTGGACGTCGCTAGTTTGCACGTTATTCCTTCACCCGTGTGGACGCTGCTGGTTTGCACGTTATTCCTCATCCGCTTAGACGCCGCTGGTTTATGCGTTTATCTTTATCACTGGATCAGATCCCCGAGCACTCGCGCACTTAGCTTAGCTTTTGGAAGGGGTCATTTCCACAGCGTGCGAACTGCGCACCGTTGGCGTGCCTGATTTAAAAAAAAAAGTTCCCATTGAAGAACTTAAATCGGTCGCACAATCAGAACTTTTTTATTTTTCAGACTATAAATATAGTTCAATATCACTGTTACCACCATGGGAAACACTAAATGCAGTACGAGACTTTTCAAACTTGACATCATTGCTTTATGAACGGTTATTTCAGTTAAATGTGCGTTTCGGCATTTTTATTAACATTTTCATTTTGTTATCATACTTTAAAATGCAGAAAGTTATGTGATAATTAACCGTGGAAATCGCCAATTAAAAGTGTAACTTAAATAGTGTGGAACGTCATGCGGGAGTGTTACTTCGGCGCCCAGTCGTCTCTCATATCGGTTCGGTAAGATTACTGCAAAAATTTGAAAGTAATTTATAATTTTTGCGCCGATGAATTGTCATTATTCACAATTTTCGAAAAGGAGACAATTTTGCGTCCCAAAAAAAAAAAAAAATATATATTCTTGCGGACACCGGTATAGAGAAGCTGAAAACGAGACAGTTCCGTTGAAAACTGTCACTTTAAGTTTACCCCTATAGGTCCAACGTCCTCGTATGAAACGTGGGACATAAAATCCAATGCTTTGTTGATTCAAAATCCTATTCGGAGTACAAGACATATCCCATCGTATTATCCCCAAATATCGACAGACTAGAAGAATCCTTGATGATAAGAATGCATCAAGCGAACGCAAATACCGCGTCCATTGTTTGGAAGCAACGCCAACTGCATTTTGTTTCCTTAGATATCTACCAATTGCGATCGCAACAATTAAGAGCATTAAAAATGTGGTTGTTATATGGTATCGCATAGTGCACACTATATGTTTGACAAGTAAAATAAGACAAGCCATCACACAGTGTATGAAAAAGTTCTAGTCTCGGTCCCAGGAAATACAATATGAGTAAATAAACAATTTCAGGGATCATAAATAAGATAGTAAAATTTGTTCCAAAAAGAAATCTAGCAGAGGTGTGGAATTCTTAAATGATCCTTACCGCACCTTCGGACACTGAGGCAGTTAATGTAATTTGACGTGAAGTCAGCATTTTTGGACAAAGTTATAGATGAAGAAATTCTTATGAAACAATCTGAAGAATTTGTAGCAGGTCTCACAGGAGCCTGTATGGATTGAACCAATCTTCTAGGTGTTGGATCATAAACTCAAAGACATCTTGTGTAGTTTGGCTTGAAAGAAAATTGTGCGGGTTGTCGTTTGTTTCGTGAGAGATGTCGTTCCAGGAAGTAGCTATTTCTCTGGGGGACGGGCTACTTGCTACGGCAAAAGGCGACGCCTTGGTGAGTTTTAGAGGAATAGTAAATATCTATGAGATACCTATGAACCAATCGGTTATTTTCTTCGCATGGATGTTTAACGCCAAGTGGATGGATCCGACTTTATACATTAGGAGAAGTTGATTGATACGATCCATCAGTGATAAATTGTGTGTACAAATAGATGGAAGGACATGTGTACTCAGGAAACAGTCTGAGTTACCGTATCTATTAACGACATAGATTAAGATCGGAAACTGAACTATAGGTATACGGTACTGTTTTAGAATTAATTCTATCCTTGATAAAAGATTGACAATCGTGTCTACTGATAAATAATTCATGTCTCCGTTCATTCTTGCATTGCACCTTTTCTTTTTCTACAAAGATTAGATAAAAACGAAAAACATAAAAGAAAATCTGGCGCTGAAGACCATGACACCCCACTGTCGAATTCCATAGACACATTTTATATTTCACTTCTACGTGGTCGTTGATAGAATCAGCACAAATCCAGCATTCACGATGAATAATTTTATTTATTTCTATCTATGTAGGTTGGTGGGTAGACGGACTGGGTGGATGACCAAAGGATTTTTTTTTATTTATTTTTTATTTATATGCTTGTATTCGTATCGGTCCAAACCAAGGCCAGATTTTACCTTCGTTCAGACCAGCAACAATGCCACTGAATGTATCACCCTACAAGCGAACACATAACTCGATACCATTGTCTGCCGTAGTTGTAGCACAAATACGACACAGTTACATCTATTCACATAACAAAATAATAAAAAACAACTCAACAAATAACAAAAAAGAACTTAATCACTTGTTTATTACGACGTTACGGACACCTAAGCGACTCCACACATCGCTAAAGCATCTGAAAGGAAGTATCTGCCTGATGGGAGACTTGTATACTAGATATACCTGTGCTGATAAACCCCAACCTGAAGGACAGGAAGTGGTTACTGTGGAAGCTTTATATTTGCCGCGGCAGCCATCATTGCGGTATATCTATAGTGTGTACATCTGCGACTGAGTTGGCTGCCCGATAAATTGCTGCAAAGAGGTTTTCTAAAGAAACACGAACATACTCCAATTTTTATTTCAATAGAAGAGTAGATGTTTTGATACATGGCATGGTGTTGAGCACTCTTTGGATATCAATCAATGCTTTTGAAGGAGGTCAAGTTCGTCGGAAATGCTGAAGGTAAATGAAATTTTCAGCCCAAACTGCAGACTGTTAAAGTACACATGAAAATTGAGCCGTTCTCTTAGGAATGAGACTCATGTAAGGCAGGCTATCGGCCGAAAATAGGAAACAGGATATCAGTCTTTAGTCAGAAATTAGTAGCATTATCTATTTGGTTCACAAAAAAAAACAAAATTATTTTGTTCACTTTTTAAGCATAGAGAAAATGACTTTTTTTGGTATTTTTTTTGTATTATACTTCTCTCGGGAGAGGCGAACCTATAGCGCCGAGTGGGCGCCCCGAGATGCCATCAAATAATTCTTTCTGAACAGTTGCAGGTTGTAACGCTCCGGGAACACTCGCATGGGAAGGGAACAAGTTCTTATGCAGGGATGTTCGCGCCGTTGGGAGATGAACCACAAACGGGTGCGACTCGTCGGATTGTCTTGTGGAGCGCATATAAGCCGAATTGCGTGAAACAATACCACGAATCTCCGAAGAACAGTACCCGTGATAATATCTATAAAACAGACAGAGGTCGGCTACGCGCCTTCGATGTGATAGCGACTGTAGTCCAGACGCTTTTTATTTTTATTAGACTTCTCTCGAGAGAGGCAAACCTATAGCGTCGAGTGGGCGCCCTGAGATGCCACCAAAAAACAGTTGTAGTTCTTTTTGAACAGTTGCAAGTTGTAACGCCCCGGAAACACTAGCGCAGGGAGGGGATTCCACAACTTTGCCGCTCTGTAGCGGTACGAGTTCTCATGCAGGGATGTTCGCGCCATCGGGAGATGAACCACAAACTGGTGCGATCCGCCGGATTGTCTTGTGGAGCGCATATAAGCAAAATTGCATGGAACAATACCACGAATCTCCGAAGAACAGTCATCAACATCATCGGCACTACAAGCGGGAACCGGTCTTGGCCTTATTTAGCAAGTCCTGAGGCTTGTTAAATTTTCCATAATGATTTATTTTGTCTGGGCAAGGTCATTAGTCTTGCGCCAGGGGCTCCCCGACGGGGAATTGAACCGCGGTCTCCCGGGTGGCAGGCGGGTATACTAACCACTATACTATCGAGGAGCCCTGCGAAGAACAGTATCCGTGATAATATCTGTAAAACAGACAGAGGTCGGCTACGCGCTCTTGATGTGATAGCGGCTGTAGTCCCGACGTCAGCGCCGAGTCCCCGATCAGGCGGATCGCTCGTCTCTGTATGCTCTCAAGTAGGTCGAGGGTATGTTTAGGAGATTTATATAAGACAAGAAGTTGGGTCGGAGTAAAATATTTCTTGACTCTAAAAAAATAGCTCAGTTTTCCTGAGGCTAACCTGGCGATACTCGGCATGTGTTTATGCCATGATACATTCCCACAGACCGTGACGCCGAGCAATCTCAAACTTTCCCCAGCCTCGAGGGCCCGGCCATTCATCATCAGCTGTGGAACCGATGATTCGCTTTTCTTTGTGAATGTTGAATATTGTGTCTTCGCTGCATTGAAGTCGACGAGATTGGCCCTTCTCCACTGCAGGACTGTAGCGGTCTCGCTAAACCCTACGGTCTACTTACCTGAAAAAACCCGCATAACTACAACCCAACTCCCTTTAGTTTGCTAATGCACCAGTAGTAGTACCTCAAAATGCTGCACGCATTTAAGAGATCAAATCTATGATATTTAAGTCCTTATAAAGAAAACTTACCTTCATGCATTCTCTTCGCATACCATTGCTCTTTAAGATTTCTTTATTAACTTACCAGGAATTTCCAATCAATTTCGGCATCTACGTCGCCAGTCAAATTCCCTTAGATGAATTCCTGTAAACAAAATAATTCGGATTGCATTCAATGTAACCGTCATAACAGGGACCATAAATATCGCGCCGTCTATTTTCCCAGCCGCGTCATATACCTTTTCATACACATTGCCTGGCAACCTTTTTTGTTTGTCTTATCAATAAACAACCCAAGCAGCTGCATATAATTAGCGCAATAGACGCCGAAACCAAATTCTCCAGCATTTCCTAATGCAAATATGAACCCGGTTTCTATTGCAGCCAGAGATGCCATAAACATCCAATATGCTTTTAGCACCTTTTTCTCCTAACGTCGAAAATAGCGACGAGGCATCGTGTAAACAATGACCCGCATTACCAGCGGCGCATGTGGTCATTTTTCCCTATTGTCCTTGCCGCCTGCCTGCTTTCGAACACATGCAACAACATTGAATCTGTTCGATCGCGCACATATACCACTGCACCACTAGTCACACCCTTAAGAGAAAAGTTTTTCTCTCTCTTCCTTTTTTTCCTTAGCGAAATCATCTCTGCATGAGATGACGATCGCTGAGTCAAATTCCATCCTTCGACCCGTTCGGGTCGCGGCTCCATCGCTACCCTGGTGCGCACAGGGAAGCGATAATGGAGGATAATCCTTTGTGTCGTGTCTTACATAAAATTAAAACAATAGTGTAAAATTCTAAAGTCGATAATTAAAATACATTAAAACAATAGCGGTGATCGCCAGCCACAAAATGTGTGTTTTATTTTCACTTGAGCTTCGTAAAAATTAAATAAAAATTAACAACACCTAATCTATGCGTTTTTATCATGGATATCTTCGGTGAACATTTTCCCTACTACGGACAGCTTGCGGTGAACTGTGTTTTTCTTTCGGTCTGCGGCAGACACTTTTCGAACTGGTGGAGACGAGGTAGAACTCTCGCCCATGCTGGCGTCGCGACTTCCTCCCCACAGGACCCTATCTAGATCCTGATTTAGAGAGTCAATCTGTCTACATCTCAGCTGATGCGGCACAGATGCACCTGTGGCGGTTCCGCCAAACCCCACGGCTCGCTTTCCTGAAAAACCCCCATAACTTTCATCCAATCTCCCAATTTCACTAATGCAATCGCATTAGCATCTTAAATGCTTCACGCATTAAAGAGATCACATCATTAACCTGAGTCCTGTCCGATATTCTATTCGGCCATCGACCACTCTCTAACTCGGTCGACTGTGCCAATCTTCTCAACTTAACTCTATTCAACACAAACACCGACAACATACGTATACCTCGCCCGCTTTACCTTCCACCCACCTAACCACTAACTGCTTCAACGGATCTATCTCCCGAATGCTGCGAAGTGGAAACTCCAAGTCCACCATATTTAATTTCAATATTAGCATCTACACTCTAAAACATCGCCTCCTAAATGTCTCCCTCTATCTTTTTTCTATTTTATGTCCTACCCCTCATTGCAGTTAAGTTAAGCTATTAACTGATTAAGTTACCTTATAAGTTAGTCCATAAGAATTTTTTTTTAAAGCTTGCACCGAGCTAATAGGGGTGATAGCCTCACTAGGTTTAACTTAAACTTAAATGGAATATAAATTCCTTTCGTAGCTAAGTTAGGTTAAAGGTAAGATTTGTTTTATATAAATATATTTAAATGTAGTTTAGTTGTAACTGGAATGAGTACGGAAAACCTTTTCTTCTACTGGAAACGTATATGTTGATTTATTTGAAGGTACTTGTTCCAGTAGAAATTTTATAACAGATCAAACTGTCATGGTGCTTTTGTTCAGTATTGTTTGACATTTCATCATTGAAACATTTAGTCCACAAGTTATTTTATTATTTAGCCGTATTACGAAAAACAGCCCCTCGATAGTATAGTGTTTAGTATACCCGCCTGTCACCCGGGAGACCGGGGTTCAATACCCCGTCGGGTAGCCTCTGGTGCAAGACTAATGACCTTGCCCAGAAAAAATAAATCATTATGGAAAATTTAACAAGCCTCAGGACTTACTAAATAAGGCCAAGACTGGTTCTCGGTTGTAGTGCCGATGATGATGATCATTAGCCTGAAAGTCCCTGTAAAAGAAAACTTACCTTTCATGCACCTCTTCGCATACAATTCTCCGTAAGATTTCTTTCTTAACTTATCAGGCAGAACCCCCATTATTACAACCCAACTCCCATTGTTTCCCGCCAATGCATTGGCACCTGAAGACATTTTCCTTTTTCAAGCACATTTAATGCACACAACTTATTATCTAAAATTCTTAAAATAGTTCCTCAATGTGCATATGCACCATAAATACAAACCATTCGGCACCCATTGTTATCATTTGAAAGCCAATGTCGGACGGCTTGTTTTTACAGCTGTAGCAAGCCGACCAGCGATTCGTTGTTCAATAGACAAAGAATCATCCATTTCGTACGTCACCACAAACTAATTATCCAGCATATACAAATGCAAGCAAATTCGTTTTGGCCACCGACTCAAGATACAACATACAATTTTCATTGTATAAAGTATCGCAACCATTAGCATCTTTCCCAATGTCTATTCGTAAATTTACACAAGGGCATCACTCATCTAAGACTTTTATGATGCCCTTTTCTCTTACCACATTTCTTCGAAGTATCGTCGTCTATTTATTTAAACGCGATGCACTTCATAGACAACGATCTTCTCGATGTCTTTGTCCTTGCCGCCTGCCTGCCGTGTTTTGCCATTGCCTCGCGCATATGTAAACAATCTGATCTCAACGATCGATCTCACACACACCACCATGACCTCCATTACGAGATCTGATTTTCTTGTTCCCACAAGAGAGACTTTATGTTTCTCTGGTGGTAGGTAAATCTTTTCCCTAGTGGAGGGAAATACTTTCTCTCTCAGGGAAAATGCCCCTAAAAATTTCCCTCGTAGCGAATCAGATCTGCACGAGATGATTATCGCTAAGTCGTTTGCTACCATCCAACCGAGCAAGTCGGTTCGGCTTCCGCTCCTAGTCGCGCGCCGAGGATGCGAAAATACCCTTGTAGTCGTGTGGGTAGTTAAGTGTTAAATTCTTAAAACCCATAAGTTTAATTGAAATAGAAGAACCTTCAATAATAAATAAAAAGTGCGTGTCAATTATAGAGACAACTTGAGTGTTTCATTTACTTTCCTCCTGGTGAACTCCTTGTGGTCGGTGTGTTGTGGAGTTTGATTTTGCTTTTTTTTTTTTGATGAACAGTTGCTGCGGTGGAACTTACGTTTCGTGATTGATGGGGAAGAAATGAACCATGTGCCCGTGTCCGCAATAATATTTCTCCTCTCCACACACCAATCGGCTATCATCCGTACAACTGAACACTTTGTTATCCGTTGTCTCCAACAAATCATTTATGTGAAGCAAGAACAAGGTTGGAGCCAAAATAGAACCTTGAAGCACCCCCGAATTAACAGGATACAGACCCGAACACTCGCCGTCCACAACAACCCGGATCGATCGATTCTCAAGGAAGCTCCTCGTCCAGTCGGAAAGCTGTTGGGAAAGTCCATATGAACGAAGTTTGCTCAGCAATGCCTCGTGTCAGACGCGGTCAAAAGCCTTGGAGATATCCAATGCGACCGCCCTTGACTCACCATGCCGTTCAATCGCAGATGTCCATATATCGGTTATAAGTGTCAAAACGTCTCCCGTGGACCGCCTGCCACGGAATCCGTATTGACGATCATTCAGAAGTCCGTTGCACTCCAAATACTTAACCAACTCTGTATTGATAACTTTTTCCATTACCTTAGATAAAATAGATAGTAATGCTATCGGACGGTAATTTTGTGGACGACACTTTTTTCCCGTCTTTGGGATTGGCTGAGCTTGAGCGATTTTCCAGCAGGCAGGAAAGGTCCTCCGTGTATAAAATAAGCGGAAGAGTCTGCCAAGAACCGGCGATAGTTCTGGAGCACAGTTCTTAAGGACTATTGCTGGTATTCCGTCCGGGCCGGCTGCCTTCCTACAATCCAGTTCACGTAGAATGCGTTGAATAGTGCGCGGACGAAATCTCACATCCCGCATCGAAGACCGTACCGGCGAGATCACAGGTGGCTCCAAAAGGCCAGGATCGTGGTTTGCATTCGCGGAAAATAAATTCGCAAACACATTACTTTTATCCTTTGAATTCGTGATTAACGTCCCGCTGTCTGTCACCAACGGAGCGAAAGAGGAGGATGCGAAGTTATCGCTGACAGCTTTTGCCATCGACTAGAAGGGGCGCGAACCAGTTGGGCACCGAAGGAGCTTATTGATCACCCTGTCGTTGTGAGCCTTCTTCGCGGTATCAATCGCGTGGTTGCACGCGTTTCTGATTCTAACAAAATTCGTTCTGTTCACCTCGATGGGATTTGAGCGCCATTCTTTAAAACTCTATTTTTTGCCGCTGTAATCAGCTCGCATTTTTTATCAAACCAAGGTTTATTAGACGAACTTCGTTTGATGGAATGTGGAATATACATCTCCATCCCCAGAAGAATAATCTCTGATACCGACTCCGCGCATATGTTAACATCGGAGTTTTCGAAGCACACCTCGGACCACGGAAAGGATGCGAAGAAGTCTCGCAAAGCGTCCCAGTTAGCAGCCCCATACTTCCATACATGGCGAAGCTGCCTAGGCCGGTTGCTTGCTTGATATGCAAGTGCTTGCGCGAGAGATACCAAGCAGTGATCTGAGTTTCCCAATGGCGCAGAAACCTCTACGGTATAAATACTCGGTTCGGATGTCAAAAACAGATCCAGGGTGTTCGCATAATCGCCTTGGGCATCCGGCACTCGCGTTAGCCCCCCACGAGTTGAGTCAAGTTGTGGCTTACAGCAAACATCTCCGCCAGTCTCCCAGCCTCGTCGGTTCTGTTAGAATGTAACAACCAGCCGAAGTTGTGCACATTAAGGACAACAATTTCAGAAGCTGGGTGGTTGATCTGTATCCAGTCGACGGTATGTGAAAGATGTTCGAAAAATGTCGCGGTCGATCGCCATCCGGGGAGCGGTAAAGACAACAAAGAAATTTAACGGAATTCCCCACCACGCCCCTCAACCATATGATGTCCATATTATTGGGTTCCAACGCCTCCATCCTCTGGCAACCCAGATTGGACCGCGAAAAGACGCAGACTCCGCTCTTAAAACGGAATCTCGAATGTAAGTCGTATCCTGAGCAACGAAGATATGTCGAATCAGTTGAAGAATCGACCTGGGTTTCAGTTAGGCCAAGGATATCAGGTTTCGTTGTTTGCAAATATTGGTGGACGGCGTTTATATTCGTATTGGTGAAACCGATGCCCCTGATGTTACAAAATGCCGTTATCAGTCGAGCGTGGGCAGAGCCTCGAGACCGAGCCAGGTTATGCGATGACGAACCTCTCAAAGTTCCATTATTTATCATGATATCTGCATGATGTTCCCCCTGGCATAGTCCCCCCACGGAGATCCGAATGGGAGACTAGTTTACCTTCGGAATTCTTTATAGCAGAAGGTACCATCATGACTTATCTCCGTGTCATTCCGGGCCATCAGCCACGCATCCGAAACACCGTCGAAGATATCTCTCGGCGATATCGCGGAATGTACAGCGTGACAGGGTGGTATCTCACCTTGGGACCGATTACCACCTAACCAACCTTTTGTTGAACCGGTCAATCAGCCAAGCTCCGAAAGAGCTCCCGACCATTTCACGGAGCCTAAAGCTTGATGGGGTGGTATTTCACCGGGCGCACAGGGCGTTGGGACTCCGGCTACCACTCGGCCTTTATTGTCTCTTACAACAAGCCGGCCTAGCTGTGAGTATATTCTGATGCCCTACTCACAGGAAAACACTTCGAAACCGACTTGCTGACGCGAATCATGGAAAGGGATACTGGATCCCTATCAATGAGATTTTAAACTTACCTGCTTCAATTACGTAATTTATGCCCGATTAGAGGCGGAAAGCATTCTCCGCTGGCTTTTAAGCATCCTATGACCGCAGTTACGAGAAGGCTAATACCGATCCTCAAACTCTGGTGGTATTCCTCTTTAGGGACAATCTTTCCCTGTGAGATTTATGATCACAATGATGCTACTTGCATGGATTTATTATTCCTAGACGCAGTGGTGATGGTTTATTTCATCCTTCGGTAGGAATTTAAATCCTGGGTTGTATGCCACATAAACAGTGAATTTTGCCTTATGGCAAATATGGAATTCCTATTGTCAAAGTTGTGAAGAAAAAGCCTTTTACTAGATGTATGCATGCGTTGTTCCGGCTTCTTTGGTAAAAAAAAACTACGTAATTTTCTAGGGAAATTCATTTTTTTTAAATTCAAAGTGAAGTGCTGTGCATGTGTGTCGTGTTGGGTTCGTCTAGATCCGGATCCTCTTAATTTCGAATCTTACTAATGCAAAATTCTACAATAAAAGCCGGTTGTTGATTTTGGCGTTATGGTGCCTTATTTGAAATTAATCATCCCAATGTTGTTTCCAAATATCTGGGAACAATACTGACGGACAGTAATGAAATGTCAAAATAAATTGACAAAGACTATATTGCGGTAAGGCTAGTTGGTAATATTACACATCACCATCGGCACTACAACCGGGATCCGTTCTTGGCCTTATTAGGTGTAGAAGCGCCGCTTAAGACTGGTGGTGAGAATGGTTTAGGAGGCGGTGGTTGAGAGTATGGGTAAAGGTCGAAGTCGAACAAGGTGGAGTTGGGGTTGACATTTCTCAGCATCCGCCAATGGGCTCGTTGAGACTATAAGAGGTCCAGTGGGGGGGAATGTAGAGAAGGCGGGGGCTACGCGTATTTCGAGGGTTTGTGTTCAGAGGAATTAAGTTAAAGAGGTAGGCGCAGTCGACCGAGACGGAGAGGACCCGATGAATGAACATTATGTTAGCCACGACCCTGCGCTCCTCAAGGGTTCTGAGGTTGATTAATTTGAGGCGGCTAATGTACGGGGAAAGGATTAAGGGATTTTTAACGAACAGGGAAATAGAGTAAAGGATTTCGGTATATAAGTGGGTGACAGCATCTTCAACGGATAGGCGATCCTAGTTGAACGTAAGGCGGAAATGGAATTTATGGAAATCGTAAGCGTAGTGACTGGGAGGGGGGGCGGGTGATAGCGAGTGAACTCGGAAGAAGGTCACGAGAAAATGCGGGTGGTGGTGGTTTTAGATGTAAGGACGAATGGGCTGGGTGAGACTGATGTATTGATAGAGTTAGTTGTAAAGATGAGGTCAAGTTGCCTACCTAAAAGGTTCGGGATGTTGCTGATCTAACAGGGACAAGAATCATCTAGTTGATCAATGAAGAGACATTCCTTGGCCGAGGTGGGGTGGGAAGTGAAGTGTGAATGATCGCCAGATATAACTCAACTGACTTGTGGAAGGTTAAAATAACCGAAGATGATGTCGTCCTCGCAATTACTCAGCTCAATTATATGGTCGATAGCATTAAGAGCTAGCTCGTACACTTCTATAGGCTGGGATGGCAAGATATAGAAGCACATGACAAAGATTGACAAGTGACGACTCGCGACTTTTGTGGGCAGCGATGAACACTCCTTAGATGGGGGAAAAGTCAGCAGTATGATTGAGGAGGTTGTGTCGTTTCTAACAGAGCCGTATATCATAGCGATAACATAACAATTCCACATCAGTTGAGTGTACTTGATTTTAGAAATCGAATTCGTACACGTGGCAGTGGCCTGATGTGTTAAGCATTGGTTCAATTTTTAGTGATTCTAACCGTCATAGTGTCAGTTCGAATCACACGTTCTTCATTATCATAGCAAACGCAATTAGGTCTTCGCGGAAGATTGTGAACGTGGGGGGAAACAGTTCCGGGTTATGAATGCTGCTGTAGTGATCCTAAATCACTACTCCCATCCAATCCCCATTATTTCCTATAACCTTAACCTTATCCCAAAATGAACCATTGAGCGACGAATTAAACCAAAAGTTAATTTACCGCGCATTGATCCCATTCCTAATTACCTCACCCCTACCTATAATCCAAATCATGTTTCCCCAACTGAATCATATGAATGACAAAATTAACCAAAAGTCCGTTTGTCATACATTGATTCAATTCCTAATAACCCCAACATCATGAAATGCTTAACTCTAAATGCATTTCATGATTTCCGCTTCCGAGAATTTATTCAAATAAATTTCCAGTCACCTCCCAGAACCCTATTCCAATTGAAGTACACGAAACCTTGTTTGTGCTTCTTGGAATTTTTACAATAAAAACGTTGACAAATTTCAATGACCAAAAGTATAAAAGGGCGGCACATTTCTATTTCGCAATCAGAGCCCCATCCAAATAGTTAGAGAACAATTGAACTAACCCTGTCCACACTATCCTTAGATACGTCCTTCCCCTTTCTTTTCAGATATCATCAGACCGAGCCCAACATCTTCACGGATGTGGGTGATTTTGGTTATCGCAAGATGACCAGAAGCCAGAGACAAGATGAAGGACACATTTGTCCTTGTCTCCCTAAAGTCGGACTCTCGCCACCCTATTTTTTTTTTTTTGTTATTTCACAATCAGTAAGGTTTCAGAAGGCCGAACCTATGGCCAAACCATCAGTAAATTCCATTACAGCTAGAAGTAATAAATAAAGTATTCGGAACAAACAAATCAAAAAGCGTTTAACTCTAGCTGCCACTAATCTATAGCAAGCGAACGACAGCACCTGGCGTCCTGCACGAACCTTCTACGGATCCAACCATTACACAGCTGTATTCCCGGTCAGGGGCAGTCAAGAACGTATGTTCCTCTGTTAATAAGACTGTGATCAACACACTGTGAGTCAACTCCAACCCCTCACCAGACTCTTGGCGTCCTGCACGAAATTACACAGCCAAATCCACGGTCCCGCGGCAATAGATTTGTGGCGATTCTCCCGAACGCCAGTACTTATCGTCCTACAATCTAGGGAAAAACCCCCAAATAGGGCATACAACAAAAGAGAAACAAGTACCGTGGCAGTTCCATTGAACGCCACTACTTACCTTGCAGGTAGACAAGGTAACAGTCCCTGAAATACATTAAAAGGCCTGTACTTACCTTCTGTACTGTACCTGCAAAATACAAGAAAACCCTGCGAAACATTAAGTCGCGCTGAAGCGAAATTCCAGCGGCATCAAACGCTGTATTCTTCAAGGCAATTTGGTTTAAAAACCAACCAACCAATATTGCCTGTGCAATATCTACACGATATCCTCTTGCACGCCAGCTGCACACCAGCAGAAAAAGGTATTTTGCCTTAGCAAGCATGCCCACATCGAACGACCGATACATGAGGGCATCCGGCTGGCGCCCCAGCAATCGAATTCGCAAATGGAAAATTACCATTAGAGTTCGACTGCGAGGATACACCAACAACATGCACACGATCAGCATCACGCTACTCGTAGCCACTGATCGTGTAAACATTTCAACCCTTTTGCCATTGATATACTCGCACCTGCTGCGAACTTTTAAAAGGGACTTATGCAATGTTTGCATACTTGCGGACGCACACGATGAGCAGCGAAAGCAATCATCGTGTGTATATTTCCACCCCCTTTTTGAGTAGCATCTAAGCAAAAGAGAATACCAAATATGGTCATCGAAGCGATGATGGGATTTTGGTATCCTATCGCTTCGATGAAATAATTTAATCTCGGTTCGGACTCCGTGAGGGCAGGTCGCGCCCTCACGTTAATTAACATCCCTCTTGGGCCGTCCCAAGGGATCGTTGAACTTGAGCGTTAATTTAATACAGTCTGAAATAGTTTGTCATCGAACCCGGTAGGAGCGATTTAATTCAACGTACCCCGAATTGAATTAATGTGAAATCTCGTTTTTAAAACTTTAAAACTTTAGTTAGCGATTTAATTCAACGTACCCCGAATTGAACTAACGTGATCTTATTTACTAAACTTAAGCTAGTGTGTTAATACAACGAATTAACTAAGTTGGAGTATTATTTAATAAACTTAAGCTAGTGTGTTAATACAACGAATTTACTAAGTTGGAGTCTTATTTAATAAATTCAAGCTAGTATGTTAATACAACGAATTAACTAATTTGGAGTCTTATGTAATAAACTGACTAATTAATAATAGTATAAGTAATTAGAAAGAAGTGTACACAACTAAATTAAAAGTCATAAATAAATAAACTAATAGCTGGTGAGAGGTGTGTTTTTGTCAACAACCCGAGGAAGGATAGAAGATAAAGACATACCATACTAAAATAACCACAGATTTCTTTCTAAGATAATTCACCATAGAGTGACATAAAGACACTTAAAAAATATAACCTCAACACTGCGGATTAAGTTCATTTCACTTAAAGCGAAAATGGATTAAGTTCATTTCACTTAGAGCGGATTAAGTTCATTTCACTTAAAGCGAAAATGTTGAGAGGTAGGGCATGGGAGTTTTTCAGAATGGAAAGTTGAGTGCACACGTAGTGAAGAATCTATTGAAGTTGGCACTATATTAATATACAACACTGGCAGTGATTATTAAATTAGTGAATTTGTGGTCGTGTATTGCTCAATGCTACATTTGCACCTTCTTCCTATAACTCCGTCCATATCCCCAAATCAACATTGAATCCAATGTTGAACAAATTGAATCAAACGTTCAATTGCCGCGTTGATTCAGTTCCTAGAAATCCTTCGAATTCAAACATCACAACGCATATCTTCATATGCATTGTATGTTCAATTATAGATTTCCAAAATCCCTCAACGAAATGTGCGGACCAGACAAATATTATTGAGAATCATAAAATGCGCGTCTGCAATGATCCTCTAAGAATTTGTTTGCACAAATTTGGTCTCATTAAACTCCATTCATCCCTTTCCAATTCAAATACAAAGAAATTGCGTTATAAAACGAACCATCATCATCATCATCGGCACTACAACCGGGAACCGGTCTTGGCCTCATTTAGCAAGTCCTGAGGCTTGTTAAATTTTCCATAATGATTTATTTTTTCTGGACAAGGTCATTAGTCTTGCGCCAGGGGCTCCCCGACGGGGAATCGAACCCCGGTCTCCCAGGTGACAGGCGGGTATACTAACCACTATACTATCGAGGAGCCCAATACGTTCATTTTATCGCACATCATCATCTAGGATCATAAATGCGCATCCGCAAGAAGCTTTATCTATTGTTTCCTGTCGAAGTGAATTTATGACCTTTGTTCCTTTCTTTTCCTTTTTGTGATACCAATTCCAAATGATAAACAAAACAAATGAATGGCGGGTGTCAATTGAGGCAGTCTAGATTTGGTGTTGAGCGACGTTACACGCAGACGAGTCATGATGGGGTGCCGTGGGAGGCAAGACTTCTCCCGATATCGAGAAAATATTAAAAGTTTTGTTTTTTAATTCAAAAAGTTTCGATTGTGTAACTTCCTTACTTGTTTAGTTATGTAAAGTAAAAATATTAAATAAATAAGACAAAGTGAGAAAATCAAAGGACCTTTTAAAGACAACAACGGTAGCTCACTCTTCCCCGGGAACCGGAAGCACTGTGGTGCATCAGGACTTTTATTACAGTCGTTAACTCTCGAGATCCTATTCGCGTTCATAGTTGCGGGGTCAAATATTCCTTAGGCCCTACTGTTGTAGCTTTATATTTCCCTATTTTTCTCTATGGCCTATGTGGGCACTAGGCAACATTTTAAAAGCTTTCTCCTTTCTTACCAGTCATTTACCCATATTAACAATGAAACTCAGACGTAGAGAATAGCTACTATACTATATTACACCAAAAAAACTCGAACGTGATGATTTACATTCAAAGATAGATATGCACACAAAATATGTTGCATATGCTATATAGACTGTTCGCTAACACCTAATCTCCTGTGAAGTGGCCTTTCATGCGCGATTTAACACCGAGGCTTGGTTTCGTCTGCGTCTATCTAAGTGTGTCCTTGAGTTCAGTCTTTGATCAGGTCAGTGCTGGACAGGGCTATCGTGTTTATATACTATATTTATTGTGCCATATATACTTGCCATTGAAATACTTGCCTTTCTGTCTACGAAATCAAGAACCTGCGTGTACATCCCCCTAAACGTTTACGCACAATTTGATGTATCCTTTACTGATTCACCGATGAAGCAAAGGGGTGCAGCTTTCCACTGGCTTTATTTACTCCTTCTCCTTTGTCGGTTCCACTACGGGTTCCACTCTTTAAGTGGGCCACTTCGAGAATCATGACCAAGTAAATGTATTTGCCAATTAGTGTGCTGCCTCGAAGCCCGTTACAGGTTGGAAACGTTTCCTTAAAGCCAGTTTCGCATGTTGTAAGACACTCACGGCGTTTATAACTTTTTCCGTGTTCTCTTCTTTTTTAGAAATACCGGGAACAACATTGCGAAGAGATTGCAGAGTAGGGATTGTAGTGTCGGTTGTAACTCTACACGATTTTATGTGTGCATATGCACTGGTGCATGGTATACCATATATGTAAGGAATCAACATATCCGTATAACGGTAAACTGCACGAATCAAGATTATTGTTTACATTTGATGTCTCCTTTTTAATCCATGTAGCCAGGCTCGTAGATGGAATTAACATAGGCCCTACCGACGGCGGTTGAAATCTGAACATAAACACGCCATGTTGTGGATTACCCCAAATGTCTGTCGGACGAGGTGATGCACAATCGATGCACATATGCACAAGTAAACACATTTTCCGCATCCTATAAATGAAAAGTAGCAGCTGTATTTTGGTTTGTAAAAGAAGAAATGTGATATAAGTTATGTGGTGAGGTCACTATTGTATTATCCTCCATCGTGCTTTGACCGCATGTAAGTTGAAGTCTTCTGAATATAGAGAGAAATCTTGGACTTCACATGATTGCTGTATTGATAATTATAAAATGTATAAGAAGGCTTTGTGTATACACATCGATGGTTTTCATTTATCGATGGGATTGTTGTTCTTTTAAAAGAGTCATCTAGTATGAAGGCTGTGACTCCAATAGAGCACAATAATTAGTATTCCTCGGTTAATGTCTTACTTTCAGTATTATTATAATAATTAACATGGACGGAAAAACAGAAACGGCAAAGATGAAAAAGTGAGTGTCAATATTTTTGAATTCCTTAATATGAGCACTAAGAAGCGGTGGTGCATTTCATATTCGCATGTTCATGATTAAAAAAAAAAAACAATTGTTTTTGATATTGACAAAGACTTGAGCAATAAATATCTGCAATTTGCTACTGTTGGACTGAAAATGATCCAGTTGGACTCCGTGGTGGGTCACAAAAACAGAATCAATATCCAAAATTTGATTTGTTAATCAGAAGCATAACAAGAAGAATCATCATCATCATCGGCACTACAACCGGGAACCGGTCTTGGCCTTATTTAGCAAGTCTTGAGGCTTGTTAAATTTTCCATAATGATTTATTTTTTTCTGGGCAAGGTCATTAGTCTTGCGCCAGGGGCTCCCCGACGGGGAATCGAACCCCGGTCTACCGGGTGACAGGCGGGTATACAAGAAGAATAAAAAACTGAAAATGGAAAATGTGAGTAAAATTAATTATTTGGTTCAATTAATTAAATTTAAAACTTTTTTTTTGACATTTACTGTTTAAGTAGACGACGGTTGCCCGCCGAGTTTCATTCTGCTTAGTAATTTGTTATTGACAGTGTATTATTATTTACTTATTTTCTCTTTATTATTATATTTTATTGTATATTCTAATTTTTTTTTTATTTTTCTACATAAACTCCTTGTAACTCTACACACTTCTCCCAGCGATGCTCCAATCTCTCTAACCCGTCCAAATAGTACTCGGCGTTTTTTCTGCAAAATAACTGTTCACGAAGGTGATTGCCTCCTCATTTGACGAAAATCTCTGTCCCCGGAGCGCAATTTTTAGATTAGGGAACAAAAATAAGTCGCTTGGGGCTAGCTCTGGTGAGTAAGGTGGATGGTCAAGCACTTCAAACCATAATTCGTGGATTTTCGCCATCGCAACCGCTGAGGTGTAACACGGCGTATTGTCTTGGTGAAACAGAATTTTCTTTTTCTTCAAATGAGGCCGTTTTTCCGCAATTTCTGCCTTTAATTGGTCAAGTAATGATGCATAGTATGCTCCTGTAATGGTTTTTCCTTTTTGAAGATAATCGATAAAGATAACTCCATAATTATCCCAAAAAACAGTCCCCATCACTTTCCAAGCCGAAAAAAAAGTTTTTGCTTTTTTTGGAGCCGATTCCCCCTTTGCAGTTCACTGTTTTGACCGTATTTTTGTGGCAGGCGTATAATGGTGTACACCCGCCTGTCACCCGGGAGATCGGGGTTCGATTCCCCGTCGGGGAGCCCCTGGCGCAAGACTAATGACCTTGCCCAGAAAAAATAAATCATTATGGAAAATTTAACAGTCCTCAGGACTTGCTAAATAAGGCCAAGACCGGTTCCCGGTTGTAGTGCCGATGATGATGATGTATAATGGTGTATCCAAGTTCCATCGACAGTACGGGGATTGCCTTTTATATTTCGGGATTAGAGAACAAAAACAAATATTGATCATCGAAAATCACTTTATTGTTTTTCAAAATATTCCCCATGAAGATCTATACACTTTTGCATGCGTTTGAACCAATTGTCGAAGCACTTTTGCCACTCTGATTGAGGTATCTCCAACACATGCATTCTGAATGCAGCAACCGCTTCTTCAGGTGTCGAAAAACGTTGACCTCTCAGTTTGTTTTTTACGTACGGGAATAAAAAGAAGTCATTCGGTGCCAAGTCAGGACTATACGGCGGATGACCCATCAAATCGATGTTTTGGGTGCTCAAAAATGCAGTTGTCGCAGCCGATGTGTGAGAGCTCGCATTGTCGTGGTGAAGAGTGATCCGTCTTCGGCGGTTGGTTTTCCTGATTTCTTGGAAGACAACTGGCAAACAAATGGTTTTGTACCACTCAGAATTGACTGTTCTGCGTTGTTCTAGTGGTACGGTTGCGACATGTCCAGTTTTTCCGAAAAAACAGGCGACCATTTGCTTGGAAGTGCTTCGTGCGCGAACAACTTTTGTTGGATTTGGCTCATCTTGAAACATCCAGACAGCCGACTGCTGTTTACTTTCGGGCGCATACGCGTAAATCCACGATTCATCATCTGTCACGATGTCATAGACGTGTTTCGAAGCACCGCGACCGTATTTTTTGAGCATTTCTTTCGACCAATTGACACGAGCCTTTTTTTGGGCGGTTGACAAATTGTGTGGGATCCAACGCGAACAAATTTTTTTGACAGTCAAATGTTTATGCAATATTGAATGTATGCTGGTCCCACTAACGCCTAAGGTTGTCTCAATCTCACGATAGGTCACATGACGATCTTCCAATATCAGTTCGCGCACAGCATCAATGGTTTTCGGAACAACAACTGATTTTGGACGACCTTCACGAAATTCATCTTGGAGTGAACTACGACCACGATTGAATTCACCATACCATCGATAAACACTGGTCCTTGATGGAGCTTCATCGCCAAAAATTGAATTAAGTTCATCCATGCACTGTTGCTGAGTTAATCCACGTCGAAAGTTATAAAAATAATCGCACGAAAATGTTGACGATTTAATTCCATTTTTGGGCCGAGATGAATCTTTTAAGTTACTGTAAATAACACAAATAGCGCTCGTATGTCAAAACGTTCTGAGTGCGTATAACCTCAAAAATGTCCAACTTTACGACAGAGCTGTCAATTGCCGGATTGCAACGCTAGGGTTGGCAAATCCCGAAACATAAGAGGCAACCCTCGTAATTAATCCAACAGTAGTGCCAACAGGCCGTAGGAAATGTTTATTCCAACACATTTTCGGTCGAACGTGAGCAAACGCGACAGCCAACGCGCGGAAAACTTTCTCATATCTAAATCTTGATTTAATATGTAACAAACACGTTCTTTGGAGATTTTCATAGCCTCTGCTATCTCTCTCACTTTAATTCGGCGGCCGTCTAGCACACTTTGGTGAACTTTGACGATGTTATCGTCAGTCGTTGCAGTTTTGGGACGTCCCGAAAGTTCACCGTCTCTGATGCTCTCATGGCCACGTTTAAATTCAGCTACACAAAATTTCACTGTTGTAAATGATGGTGCAGAGCATCCCATACACAGAGTCCAACTGATCTTTGATTTGCGTCGGTGAATTGCCTTTCAAAAACAAAAATTTAATGACACCTCGATACTCAATTTTGTCCATTGAATCAAATGCACGAGAAATTGAACCAAATGTTCATTTGTCGCACATTGATTCAATCCCCAAAAATCCTAGATTAAACCAAATGCATGATAAATCGAACCAGATGTTCATTTATAATGTGTACACATAAATTCCCCATATTAATATGTATCCTATGATCATAACTTCCGGGAATTTGCTTAATGAAATTTCTATGCGATTCCTTGGAACTCAGTCCCAGTCGATACAATATGTGCCTTCTTTGCTTCCGCCGTTTTTTTCCCGAAATTCGAGGCTTTATTGTAAATACTAATACAAGTCCTTCCATTTAAATCTAGTGATAATTTATTTTAATGTAAAATAAAAGAAACCATTATATTAACAAATAAAGAAAAAAAAAAAAAACTCTTAGGTGTACAACTTTGCTTCCGCCGTTTTTTTCCGAAATTCGAGGCTTTATTGTAAAAAAATTGCCATTCTTGAAGCATTGAAACCGCCCTCGGCACGTTCTTTAACTAATAGCGGCCTCACCATAGGCATTTGAGAGCATTCGACGAGCCTCAGCCGCAGATTTCTTCACATTAAAGCAGAAAATTAAAACCTCCCGCAAATGACGAGAATTTGGCTCGTAAGCTGACATGTTTAATCAAGAATAACTTTATGATGCAGACACAAATCGACTAATATTTCGATGGCGCTATGTTTACAAATACCTTAGGTTATTGTATGACATCTATGATCTATTGATTTCAGCTACCACTTACCGCTACAGCCATCTATTGCAAAACGGCGGAAGCAAAGTTGTACACCTATTACCTTTTAAGCACCCTTAAACTCCTCCTTCACATCTCTTTTTTTTACACAGTGCGAGCGGATGGAGAGGAAGTGGATAAGGAAAGGAGGTGTCGATGTATATTGGTTGAATGTCTGGACATCACAACGGCCAGGAAACACATGATCATTTAAGGATATTTCAAAACCACCTTTTGTGTGCGCGTCAGCGTAACAGAAAACACAAGCCGGACGATTTCCGGATTATTCCCCAGAGTTATTCCAGCTGAAGACATCCTTTTTCGTCGATAAAAGCCGAACCATGCGGATGAAGTGCCTGGTGGAATTCCGACAATAAAGCTAGAAGTAAGAGAAGCTGCTCTCGCCATAAGGCGGGCCAGGTAGAACACGAGCTTAAAAGGCAGATGGACCTTTAAACTCATCCCATCCGTAAAAATGTGGATAAGGCGCTTATACGGGAACTGCAGCTACCACCTTAGGCAGCTTTTGTCGGAGAATGGTGAGTATCGAAAATACTTAAACTCTTTTGGATAGGAAAGTCCGCCACTCTATCCACGACGTGAAGAGCGAGAAGAGGATTCTGAACATATCATTTTTGCATGCAGATATTTTGGCCAATGTAGATGCATATCATACATTACTGCTTTCTTCACAGAAGCACAAACTTGGATAGAAACGCATTCTTTAACGAATTTGATGCTCTATCTAATTTCATCGATAAGATCTTGTCCCTATATCCCCACACTGAAATCGTTATTGTGGGTGATTTTAATGTGCATAACACTCAGTGGCGTCGTCACTCCGGACACACAACACCTGAAGGTCAATATGTTACGGCTCCAACGCCGTGCTTCCTCTTTCGAGGGAAGAGCGTGGAGGTTATTAAATTAAGGGGTTATTAATAATTAAAGTTTTCTTTTCAAATAATTATTTGTTTTATTTATTTTTTATTGAACTCAGCTATCTCAAGCTGAGCTCTCTTCTTTCTATTTTTTTCATATAAATTTACTTGTTTATATAGAACATTTTGTTCTAACTGACTGTGGCGTATAAACTGAACAAAACAATCTAGAAGTCTCTGTGACTTAGAATTTTGAATAAACTTTGAACGAAAATCAAAGTGGCCATGTTTTGAAATGAAAAATGTGCTTGTTATGCAAAGGGGCATATTTATGAAATGTGCTGTAAGTGACTGGATATAGAATATAGTGTCTGTTTATTTATGAAATGTGCTGTAAGTGACTGGATATAGAATATTGTGTCTGTTTATTTATGAATTGTATTAACTGGGAATGTAGGATATGTGAGGATGTAGTTTTAAGGGTTGTTTTTTTAAGGGTTGTGTTTGAAAGGACATGAGTTAGTGTTAAAGCGAATAAGGGTAGTATTCTGGAATACAACATCCCACCCTTCTTCGAGAAAGAAAATTATCCTTGAAGAGAATAATTTTCTGTTAACTATTGCTTAGATTAGGTTTAATTACCGACTTGGATTTTCGTTCAATTACAATGGCGTTCAAAGTTAATCTTATATCAAAAGTTACAAAAATCCAAAAGTTCTTAATACTAGAAAAATAGGTTACAATAATCTAAAAGTTTACTTATAGTCTACTTACATTATCTTTTAACTAACTTTAAATATTTCTAACTTAATATTTCCACTTGGAACCTTTTCTTTTATTATCCAACAACTTTTTTTTTTCTATACATATAATTAATATTATTTCTCAAAATTCTCTTTTTCGTTCGAATCATATCCCAATATATATTTTAAAATGTATATAATAAAAAATTTTTTTTTCTAAAATTTTCTTTCTTTCTTCCCCTTTTTTAACTTTTTTTTTTTTTTTTTTTTTGTTTTTTTTCGTTTCCGTCATTTCTTACAATTGTTTTATCATCATCATCATCATCGGCACTACAATCGGGAACCGGTCTTGGCCTTATTTAGCAAGTCCTGAGGCTTGTTAAATTTTCCATAATGATTTATTTTGTCTGGGCAAGGTCATTAGTCTTGCGCCAGGGGCTCCCCGACGGGGAAACGAACCCCGGTCTCCCGGGTGACAGGCGGGTATACTAACCACTATACTATCGAGGAGCCTACAATTATTTCCCAATATATATTTTAAAATGTATTATATCCCAGTATATAAAAATTTTTATTTCTAAAATTTTCTTTCTTTCTTCCCCTTTTTTACCTTTTTTTTTTTTCGTTTCCGTTATTTCTTACAATTGTTTTATACACTGAATAAAAACAAAGGCCATTTGTTAAGTGTCTATCTTTTCCTTAAATTTATGGAAAATTTTCCAAAACTTTTTTGGGCCTATTATTATGATGACTGCATAGAATTGCATAATACCAAACATTTTCTTAAGAAATGATCTCAGTTGTCCTAAATGACGGTGTACCTTTTTATTTTTTCTTATTTTGTGTTCGAATACATGTTTATTGTTGTAAAATTTAATTTGTAAGGTATTTATAAGGTTTTTCTTTTCAATACCTATTTTAATTGAATTATTATTTTCAATTTTCATAACTTCGTGTTGGTGTTTAGTATCGTTATTTAAAATGTTTAGTGTTTTCGGCTCATCGTCATCATTTTCTATAGCTTTAACTTCTTTAATTGAATTATTATTTTCAATTTTCATTACTTCGTGTTGCTGTTCAGTATCGTTATTTAAAATGTTTAGTGTTATCGGCTCAATGTCATCATTTTCTATAGCTTTAACTTCTGTCGGAACGTTTACCTTTTCAGTCTTACTCATTGCTGATGGATCGTTTAGTTTCTCAGTCTCATTTACTGATTCGTATAGTTCTTCAGACTTATTTGCTGTTAGAACATCTTGGTTCCCAGTCTTATTTGCTGTTTGAACTATTTCTTCAGTTATATCTGCTGTAGAAACCTTCAATCCTTCAGACTTTGCTGCTGAAACATGGTGTTCTTCAGTGTTAACTACTGAACTGACCTGGGTTTCGATTTTTATTGCACCTTTTGGATCTTCAGTCTTTACCACTGCTGAATTTTCAGTCTTTGTTGCTGAAGTGTCGGGGTTGTCTATAGGGATAGCCGAAATGTGAGGGATTTTTGTTAGTGTATTTTCTGCAAGTTCTGAATTTTCAGTCTTTAAAATTGCTGAGTTTTCAGTCTTGGTTGCTGAAGTGTCTGTGTTGTCAATAGGGATATCCGAAATATTAGGGATTTCAGTCTTTACTACTGCTGAAAATTTCGAATTTTCAGTCTGTGTTGCTGAATTATTTTCCAAAATTGGAGTATGAATCGGAATATTTATATTAGTGCTTGTTTTCTCTTCGTTTATCTGTATCGCTTTAGTTATTTGGTTAGGAGCTTCATTAAAATTGTCGTTATCTATTGCCAAAGATCTAATGTTATAAATAGAAAAATTTTGTCTGTCTTCCACAAAATTGGGTTGGCGTCAGGCCTCGTTTTCCGACTCTTGCACCCGAGAAAAGTGAACATTTTGCCTATCGTTTTGTCTATTGGTGATTCTAGGATATTCACTAAAACTATTTTCAGTGTTTGCAGGATTATTTCGGAATGGATTACGCGTTGTTGTACCTTGTTGGTAATTTGTTAAGGATGGTCCATTCCTAGATATCCTGTATCTACACTCGTTCTCTGTGTGATTATTCCGTCCACAGAAATTTCATATAATGTTATATTCTCTTTTATTGGTTGTCTATTCGGAAAATTGTTGGACTGCATGTTCCGATAACAAGTGTCCTGAGAATGACCTGGCTTACCGCAGGTTTGGCAGACTATTCGTTTAAATCTGTCATTATAGTTATATGGCCTGGGAGAGTTGTCCATTCGTGCAGCATGTGATACTACATGTGCAATAGACTGTTTTAAACTACTTCCCCCATGGACTTTGGCTAGGATTTTCAGTTGTTCATTCTTGAGACCATCCTCAAATATTTGCACTGCCAATTTTGAGTTTTCTTCTATCAAGAATTCTCTAACCACCGCGTCTGCTGTTATTTCACACGTAGCAGAGTTCAGCGTCCTCAGAGCATTCGCAACTCTATCTCCGTATTCCCGAACGGTTTCTCTGAAGTTTTGTTTTAGGGATATCAACTCATTGTGTGCCGTTGACCGAGATTGCTCCTCTTTATATTCTGATTCAAGTTTATCCTTTAAATCCTCCCATTTAGCAATTGTGCTATACCTAATTAGATCATAGGCAGGACCCTCTAGTCTATTTTTGACTAGCTCCAAAAATGTTTCATATATCTCCGGGTCTGCCCTTTTTATAGATCTAAATAAAACGTCTTCCCGGGAAATAAATTTATCTAGGTCGCAGGGTTTTCCGTCAAAGGTAGGGACGATTCTGAAAACATCAGAAATTCCGACAGAAAGAGCCATTTCAGGGAGGTTATGGTGTATTTGTAGAGAGTGGATTTGTTCTTCCCCCTGCCTAGCCGCCTGTCTCGTGTAATACGGACTCGTAATCTTGAAAACTCTGAAATCAATGTATGGCAAAATCACTTCTTAAAAATACGGTATATAAAAATGGCCTTTCTTTTAGTTATTCGATATATATGAAAAAGAAAGTTAATTTGGTCTCAAAGCTGTAGAGAAAGAAAATTCGGCGAAAAAGACAAAACGGAAATGCCGTCGAAATACTGGAAAGAGAATATTCGAAATAATTTCTATCGGACAAAATTGTTAGTAAAAAGGAAAAGTTAAAAGTTCCAAGGTAAAAATATTCCTACGGAAAAATGAACAGAAAAATTGATATTTCGCTAACGATTCTTACTACTAATATATGTTGATTGATGTTTTGTTCTTTTTTTTTCTGAGGTGTTGTCTTCTTGTGGGTTTTTTTTTTTTTCATCTGCTGCCACTGAGGCTAATTTAGATTTCCTCTGGAACTCATCGGCACAGGAAATTTCGAAGTTATTTGCACTCGATACATCGAATGTTCCGCCACCCAAGTCGAAAATGAGGGATTTTCCTTCCCTCTTTAGGGTTTTATCTTACACTAATCTTCCTCTGGGATCGAGTCCTCCTTCGAGGATTAAGTCGTCCTTCGGGGATTGGTCTTCCTTCGAGGATTGGTCTTCCTTCGAGGAGTCTTCGTGGATCGGTCTTCCTTCGAGGATAGAGTCGTCCTTCGGGGAGTCCACCAGTCTTCGTGGATCGGTCTTCCTTCGAGGATTGGTCTTCCTTCGAGGATAGAGTCGTCCTTCGGGGATTGGTCTTCCTTCGAGGAGTCTTCGTGGATCGGTCTTCCTTCGAGGATATAGTCGTCCTTCGGGGATTGGTCTTCCTTCAAGGATTGGTCTTCCTTCGAGGATTGGTCTTCCTTCGAGGATAGAGTCGTCCTTCGGGGAGTCCACCAGTCTTCGTGGATCCCACCGCTGCCACCAGTGTTACGGCTCCAACGCCGTGCTTCCTCTTTCGAGGGAAGAGCGTGGAGGTTATTAAATTAAGGGGTTATTAATAATTAAAGTTTTCTTTTCAAATAATTATTTGTTTTATTTATTTTTTATTGAACTCAGCTATCTCAAGCTGAGCTCTCTTCTTTCTATTTTTTTCATATAAATTTACTTGTTTATATAGAACATTTTGTTCTAACTGACTGTGGCGTATAAACTGAACAAAACAATCTAGAAGTCTCTGTGACTTAGAATTTTGAATAAACTTTGAACGAAAATCAAAGTGGCCATGTTTTGAAATGAAAAATGTGCTTGTTATGCAAAGGGGCATATTTATGAAATGTGCTGTAAGTGACTGGATATAGAATATAGTGTCTGTTTATTTATGAAATGTGCTGTAAGTGACTGGATATAGAATATTGTGTCTGTTTATTTATGAATTGTATTAACTGAGAATGTAGGATATGTGAGGATGTAGTTTTAAGAGTTGTGTTTTTAAGGGTTGTGTTTGAAAGGACATGAGTTAGTGTTAAAGCGAATAAGGGTAGTATTCTGGAATACAACAAATATGTCCAGCTCTCTGCTGATTCACATAGTTTAACTCAACTTGTCAATGAGCCAACACGGGTGCCAGACATATATGGTCATTTCGCCAACACACTGGACCTGTTTCTCACCTCCCACCCAAACAAATACACAATTGAAGTTTCTTTGCCCTTGAGCACTTCAGACCACTGTGTCTGTCAGCTAAATTTCCTCTAACCAACAGTAACGTTAATGAGAAAGCTCCCAAAAGAACAGAATGTTTCTACGAGAAAACCAACTGGAAAGGCTTGAACGACTTTTTTTGGGAGGTTAAAATGGTCGTTTTTTTTCCTCAATAAGGATGTTGACCCTATAGCGGTCACAATCACAGAGACGATTCTACTTGGCATGCGGACCTTTATTCCACACAGAGTAAGGAGTATCAAGCCCAAGAGAAATATGTTGTTCGATTCCGGGTGCAGAGAAGCCATTAAGGCTAAAGGGTTGAGCTTCCGGTTGTATAAATCAAACAATACTGAGGAAAACCGGAAACGATTTAAGAGAGCTAGAAATGAGTGCAATGCGTATATTCAACGCGCAAAGTTCATGCATGGCCAGAGAGTGGGACAAAAAAAACTATACTCTCCCACAGGTAGTAGAAACTTCTGGGCATTCGTGAAAAACATTCAAAACTCAGTCTTTTCATCCATTCCATCGCTTATAGTCGATGACAGACCAGTCACCAGTGCAATAGAGAAGACGGATCTACTTGCTGTAGATTTTGCAGCCAAGTCAACGCTGCGTGATACCACATCAGTTCCACCTCAACTTGAGCATAAGCAGCACACCATGAGCCAGATTCACTTTCGAACGCGTACTGTTGTCCGCGCGCTCAAAGAGCTAAACGCACACAATTCCGTTGGTCCAGATGGTATTCCCCCAATCCTCTTGAAAAAATGTTCTTCGCTCGCTAAACCACTGTGGAAACTCATCTATTTGTCTTATTCTACTGGCCGTTTCTTAAATAGATGGAAGACAGCGAACAATCAGCCAAGTCCCGAAAAGGGTAACAAATCATCCTTATCTTCTTATCGACCCATAGCACTAACCTCTATTCTCTCCAAGGTAATGGAATCATTTATCAACCGCAAACTTTCGAAATATCTGGAAATGACCTCCTCCCTTACCGAAAAGTGAAGCTATTCCATCCGCTACCTCGGTGAAAGCCACGTAGTCGCATTGGATATTTCAAAACCCTTCGACAGAGTTTGGTATCCAGCCCCTTTGGCCAAATTACTGTGGGGAAGAAGTATGTGCGTCGGCGTACGGCGTTGGGGGTTCACTTCATTCGTCCATGCATATGTTCGTTAGTTACATCGCCGACACCAATGGGGGTATTTGGGATATTGCTGCTCTCTAGTAGTTGTAAGGTGCCACAGGGGCACAGGTTAACTCAAATTGCCCAACTAGATGGTCACTGGTCAGAAAACTCCGACAAGAAAAAAAATCTGTAGTTCATCAAATAATCCTCTGGATACAGAAAGTTTAAATGTTTATAAGAATTAAAATTAACCGCAGTAGGCATCACGTATTTAAACTTATTACAGAGCTTAAATGTTTACATAAGAATTAACAGGCACTTGGCACACGTGTTTAAACTGATTACAAAGGTTTGAATGTTAATATAAATTAAAAGGCACTTGGCACACGTATTTAAACTGGCAATACCAATTTAACGGAATACAGAAAGCTTAAGTGCGTCCGCACATCACCGTAGTTAAGCAACGACTCTTTTTTTGAGATTGGTGGTTAACGTGGAGGGCACTGCTTGCCTCCACGGAATCTAGTTACAGACTAATGATTGCCACCGATACGACAGAATACCAAATTCCACGCATCGTTTCGGTGACCACCAGGGGATAATCTTTCATACCCTGGTCACGGTGAGGATGTGCACGCACACAGATGCAGTTACCTCGCACGCTCATGCTGTGTCCATGAGCATGCGAACCGTGGATATCATAATCCCATAAAAGCTGATGTTACACGGTAAGTTTGCAACTGGTGCAAGCCCTCGTGACATAGGAACATGAGAATGTTTACCCGATCGGCGCTGCGTAAGGCATCTAGGCTGATCGGGCGCACGTTGCTGGCGCCTTCAGAGGGTTGAACTCTCGTGTGTGTATTTATACTAACGAGAACTCGATTCCCCTTTGCGGCCAGGTGCGTTAAACCATTGCTTGTCGATTGGGTGACTGACCGATGTGGGCATAGGTAGAAAAAAAGGAAAAGAAGAAATATCTCCTGCACTTGTGTGGCAGACTCATTAGGAGATATTTCATCGATATGGTTCGGGTAATGTTGGTTGCTTGATGGTGCAACCAAATTGCTTTTAAGGAACATGATGCCTTTCATGCGACCATGCCCCTGTGGAAAATACTTATTTGTTGCTGATGGATTTTGCATCAGCGAAAATTATAGTTTTAAAGGATTTCAGGTGATAGTTTGCGCAAACGATGGAAAGGTGAGTAAATTCTTTCCAGGTTTTTGGTGCTCTAGGAAACTGTTTCTTATGATTGATGGGAAGGTAAGTAGTGGCGTTCAATGGAACCACCACATTACATTTCTATGGAGTGGACAATTCCCTGAGCCAATGGATAAGAGACTATCTTTCGGGCCGTTCAATTCAAGTGGTTGTTGATGGTGTCAAATCTGTCTCCCATCAAATTAAAGCAGGTGTTCCCCAGGGTTCGGTACTCTCACCCACTCTCTTCCTGATCTTTATAAGTGATCTCTTGTCAATTACTCACAACCCAGTTCACTCGTTTGCTGATGATAGCAGGTTAAGTTTCACATACTCATACGAACACTCCCGTCCAAACTCTTCGAACGTCTCTACCAATCAGCAACTTATGCTTGATACATTGAATTCAGACCTCAACAAGATATATCAATGGGGAGTATCTAACCGATTAGAATTCAATGCCTTAAAAACTCAGTGCTGCCTCTTGTCGTCAAAGGCGAACCCCAAAGTAAATATACTGTGTATGAACGCCACTTGCATCGACGAAGCCAAGGAATTATAAATCCTCGCCACTCGAATTAATTCGACTCTTAATTAGAATGACCACATATTTGAAGCTGCGAAAAGTGCACCCAAATGTATGAGGTTCCTTAAGAGATGCAAAAGATACTTCCCTCCATCCAACCTGGCCACTATTTTCAAGGCGTATATTCGTCCAAAAATGGAGTTCAACTCCCATATTTGGTCAGGCGCATCCAAAACTGCACTACACGTGCTCGACAGGATTCAGAAGTGAGCAGTGACACTTATTGTTGATTCAGCCGTAAGTCGATCAATTCCGTCGTTAGAACACAGGGGCAACGTATCATGCCTATTTCTTTTTTATAGGTATTATCACGGTCGTAGCTCAACTGAACTTGCTGAATGTGTTCCGCCCCTTCAGTCATTTTCCCACGATACCCGTCAATCTGTGAATGCGCATCAGTTCACGTTGAAAGTGGACTTTAGGCGCACAAATAAACATAGAGAGTCATTGTTTAGCCGAACCACACGAATATGGAATGTTCTGGCTGATCATGTGCTTCTTGGCCGTTGTGATGTCCAGACATTCAAGATCAATATACATCGACACCTCCTTTCCTTATCCACTTCCTCTCCATCCGCTTCCACTGTGCTCTGACATTTAAGGGCACTTCAAACCCCCTTTGTGCGCGCGTTAGTGTAAAAAAAAACGCCCTGGATTGAATACCACCAATATTCCTTAAAACGGTGCTTCAGAACTGTCGTCGGTTTTTAGAAAACGGTTTGTGTGAACGTATCGCGGTATAAACACGTGTCGAGCATTACCCGGTCCGCCTCTGAAAAACTGAGTTAACTTTTTAGAGCCAAGAAATATTTTACTCCGTCCCAACTTTTTCTCCTGTATAAATTCCAAATTAAACTCGCGCTCGAATATCGCTCACATGTTAGGAGTCCTGCTCCTAAGCATACCTTCAATCTACTAATGACCTTGCCCGGAAAAAAACAAATCATTATGGAAAATTTAACAAGCCTCAGGACTTGCTAAATGAGGCCAAGACCGGTTCCAGGTTGTAGTGGGGATGATGATGATGATGATGACCCGTTAATCTGTGAATGTGCATCAGTTCACGTTGAAAGTGGACTTCAGGCGCACAAATAAACATCGATAGTCATTCTTTCGCCGAACCACACGAATGTGGAATGTTCTGCCTGATCATATGTTTCCTGGTCGTTGTGATGTCCATATATTCAAGACCAATATACATCGACAGCTCCTTTCCTATCCACTCGCACTGTGCTCTGACATTTAAGGGTATTTCAAAATCTCCGTTTGTGCGCGCGTTTGTGTACAAAGAAAAAAGCACAGAAAAGGCGAAAGGATGAGAAGGCCAATAAAAAACGAAATCGAACACAATGAGTTCTATTGCAGAAGGCGTGGAACTACTCACTCACAAAATGAAAACTCGTTCTTACAACAATTTCGTGGCTCCTTGTGTGTCATATGCACAAATGGCTGGTGCTCCTAAGCAACCAGCATCCATGGAACATACATATAATAATGGAAGAATGCCTGCACCAGAGGCACATTTAGAAATAATAACAATGTTATTAACCATGCAAGGATAATTTGCCGAATTTCAAAAAACACTGACTGAACAAAGAGCACGAATAGATACTCTCTATTCAACCCTGTTCTCAAATAACTCTCCACATCAAAATCTTCAACCCTCCGTCTGAACTAAACCTAAAAATTATAGCTGTGAATGTAAATTCACTAATCCACATCGAAAGAAGGGATAATTTAGGCAATTTGCTCCAAGCTCTTGGTTAGCGAAACTAACAGTATGGTACGAGGGTTGCCTTTTATATTTCGGGATTAGAGAACAAAAACAAATATTGATCATCGAAAATCACTTTATTGTTTTTCAAAATATTCCCCATGAAGATCTATATACTTTTGCATGCGTTTGAACCAATTGTCGAAGCACTTTTGCCACTCTGATTGAGGTATCTCCAACACATGCATTCTGAATGCAGCAACCGCTTCTTCAGGTGTCGAAAAACGTTGACCTCTCAGTTTGTTTTTTACGTACGGGAATAAAAAGAAGTCATTCGGTGCCAAGTCAGGACTATACGGCGGATGAGCCATCAAATCGATGTTTTGGGTGCTCAAAAATGCAGTTGTCGCAGCCGATGTGTGAGAGCTCGCATTGTCGTGGTGAAGAGTGATCCGTCTTCGGCGGTTGGTTTTCCTGATTTCTTGGAAGACAACTGGCAAACAAATGGTTGTGTACCACTCAGAATTGACTGTTCTGCGTTGTGGTACGGTTGCGACATGTCCAGTTTTTCCGAAAAAACAGGCGACCATTTGCTTGGAAGTGCTTCGTGCGCGAACAACTTTTGTTGGATTTGGCTCATCTTGAAACATCCAGACAGTCGACTGCTGTTTACTTTCGGGCTCATACGCGTAAATCCACGATTCATCACCTGTCACGATGTCATAGACGTGTTTCGAAGCACCGCGACCGTATTTTTTGAGCATTTCTTTCGACCAATTGACACGAGCCTTTTTTTGGGCGATTGACAAATTGTGTGGGATCCAACGCGAACAAATTTTTTTGACAGTCAAATGTTTATGCAATATTGAATGTATGCTGGTCCCACTAACGCCTAAGGTTGTCTCAATCTCACGATAGGTCACATGACGATCTTCCAATATCAGTTCGCACACAGCATCAATGGTTTTCGGAACAACAACTGATTTTGGACGACCTTCACGAAATTCATCTTGGAGTGAACTACGACCACGATTGAATTCACCATACCATCGATAAACACTGGTCCTTGATGGAGCTTCATCGCCAAAAATTGAATTAAGTTCATCCATGCACTGTTGCTGAGTTAATCCACGCCGAAAGTTGTAAAAAATAATCGCACGAAAATGTTGACGATTTAATTCCATTTTTGGGCCGACATGAATCTTTTAAGTTACTGTAAACAACACAAATAGCGCTCGTATGTCAAAACGTTCTGAGTGCGTATAACCTCAAAAATGTCCAACTTTACGACAGAGCTGTCAATTGCCGGATTGCAACACTAGGGTTGCCAAATCCCGAAACATAAGAGGCAACCCTCGTATAATATATCTCCACTTTATATGGAGAAGTTTCGTGTGTTCGAACGCCAGTGTTTGCGTTCCTGCCTCGGACTTTATAAAACATCAGAGTCGCAATACAAAAAATTCTATTCCAATAAAATCCTGTATAACAAATCAGGGTTAAATAGGATAGACAATTTCATTATTAAAATTATTCGTGGTCACACAGCAAGGGCAATGTGCAGTGACAATAATCTTACCTCGGGAGCATTCTATCCCAACGATATGTATCTGGAGAATACCCTCCAGAAAAGGTTTATTCCCCCAGAAGCGTTCCCTTTCTTGGATCAAAAAGGCCTTATCCAAGCCGTGCATGGAGTCCCGATTATTTACCACGCTCTCCGTGGTGCCAGGGACAAACGAATTCTCCATGATAGTGATATCTCCAATGCCCCAGACGGCATGCGTTTTAGCACGGCGATCAGTGAAAGAGATAAATCAGCCAAAGATCGAACATCTCCCAAATGGTGGTGGCTTCTCAACGAGGAGAGGACTTCACTTCTTCAGATATAGTATGCCTTTCAAGAGCAACGCTCTCCTCCCTCTTGCCCCCCCCCCCCCCCCCCCCCCCCCCCTGTCACCCTTTCCCCACTACTTTTTGGTACTAATTCTATTTTATTTCTTATTCGTTTCGTTTTGTTCTTTTTTTTTTTAACATGCTGTATTTATTTGACCAATAATCAATGTTTACATTAAGTACTACAGCTAACTTATAATTCTAGTGATACAACTGTTTACATGCATACATTACACAATTTTCAAACATAACTGAATGTGTGAATAACTATTCGAGTGTTATAGGTTTTAATATTAACAGTTTTCCTGGAAAAGGTCAGAAAACCAGGATTTTAATTTTTTAATTTAATCTAATCTAATACATAACTTAACTCTAACTTATTCTAGCTTAACCTAATTTATTTTATAATAAGTTAAATATGTAATGTGAATTGGGGAATATAGGGATTGATGGTTAAGGAAGTAGGTTGGCGTGGGATATGGTCAGTTAGTGGCCTCAGGTGCGGTAACACTTTCCAGTTGTTCGTTAAAACGCAGAATGTTGGAGAATGGTTGTATGTTACAGTATTTGAACTGATTGGGTGCCAGCTCGGTGCTATGGTACACTACCTCGTTGGAGTCATTAACCAATCTTCCAGAGGTGAAGAGACTTCCAGTACGGAGACAATTCAGATAGTGAGCCCTGTTGTCTAGAGGAGTTGGTAGTAGTGAAGTTATTAAGGGGTTGGGATTAATTGGGAGGTTTTCAATAAATTTGATAGACAGCTCTAGGAAGCGTCTATCGAGACGGTCAATATTAGCGGCATTGTATAGCAAGCTGTTATTGTAATACTTGTAAGAGTTGGGTTGTCCTTTCGAAAGTGCGTAGCTTCTCCATTTGGGCTGGTGTTATATGATACCACAGTGGACACGCATATGCCAGTGTAGGTCTGATTATTTGTTTATAGATGAGCAGTTTGACTTTGTGAGAGAGACCGTTGGGTTTCCACATCACTCTTCTACAGAGATTCAGTTGTATTGTGGCTTTACGTAAAGTATTTTTAATGTGGGTGGAGAATGAAAGGTCATTGGAAAAGGTTATTCCCAGACATTTTAAAGTTTTAGAAGGTTTTATCTGGGTGTTATTTAGTTTGAGTCTAATTTTGTTGTGGGTGCGCTTTGTGTTGTTTGTGCAGTGCTCATTTTTACCCTTAAACACTATAAGTTGGGTTTTATCAGGATTTAGGCGAATTTTCCATTTATTGAAGTATGTTGATAGATTTGGGAGGAAGTTATTAATGCGGTTTCTTGCCTCTTTTACAAACTTGCTGCTGGAGTAGACTATGGTGTCATCAGCGTAATTCAACATCACGGTATTGGGTAATTGAGGCTGCGGTATGTCTGAAGTATAAAGGAGGTATAATAGTAATCCCTGCGGTTATATTATACGATTGGGAGATAGAAGAATTTATTTTGACCATGAACTTTCTACCAGAGAGGTAGGAAGTAAGAAGTTTGGTAGTATGGGTGTTTAATCCAAATATGTAGTGCAGCTTGTAAAGCAGTCCTGAGATCCAAACACAGTCGAATACTTTAGATGTGTCGAGAGAGATACAGACTGTCGGGCTTTGGTTTTGAAGATTAGTTGTGACATCGTGCGTTAGTTTTAACAGAGCATGACAGGTGGAGTGTTGTGAGCGAAGGCCAAACTGGGAATTTGGGATAATAGCGTTGTCATTAGCAAATGAAAGGAGATTTCGATATATCTTGCATTCCAATATCCCGCTTAATGTGTTTAATAACGAAATCGGACGATAGTTGCTGGGGTTGTTGGAAGGACTGGACTTACTGATAGGGACTATAACCGTGGTTTTCCAGTTATCTGGGAAATGTGATCCGTTAATTATATGGTTGAGAAGAACGAGAATAGGGACTAGATTTGACGGGAGAAGTCTTTTGTAAAGAAGGTTTGGAATTCCATCTAAGCCTGTCGACTTCTTGTTATTGCGTGATGTTATAAATTCAGATAATTCGTCTGCTGTTAGGAAGGTCGCATTATCCAGAGGATGAGACGCTTTGTTTGTTTCGTTGAATTCCGCGATGAAAGGGGTGAAGGATGGGATCATTGTGTGTGAGATGTAGTCGTTTACAGTATCTTGAAAATTGGAGACTGAGAGGGAGTCATTTTGTTGATGGATTTGATAAAAGTGATTAGCTAGACAGTTTGCTATGTCAATATCTGATTGGACTGGGTGATTGTTAGTAGGGTTGATAATATAATCGATTCGAGGTTTGTGTTTTCGACCCGTTAGTCTGTTGATATTTTTGAATAAATCACGATTGGGTTTAATATTTTTAAGTATAGACGTGTAAGCCTGGTCAGCAAATTGTTTTAGTTGTCCATTTATCAGGGTAGTCAAGAGTTGGATTTGATTTTTAATAAAAGGGGAGTAACTGCTATGTATTTTTCGTCTAAGCTGTTTTTTTACGCGTAACAGTTTTGTAAGGATGTTGGGTAAAGGTTTTCCTAGATGATTATGAGGGATGGATGTAGGTGTGTGGCTGAAGAGGGCATTTTTTAGTATTTGCTCTATTCTTAAGGCTGCTTGATCAATTTCAGCAGGGAGTAGATTTGAAGTCTCTGGCAAAGTATAGTCTGTACAACTGGCAGCAATGTCCCTATTGACTCTTTTCCAGTTTGGCCTGGAGAAATTCGGGATCGGATTGAATAAGTAACATGGTTCGAGGGCTGGGATTTGGACAGTGGTGTGGGCGGACCCATGATCGGAAGGAAATTCGAAGGATACTGTAGGGAGGTTAGGTGAGTAGACGTCTACGGATTTTAGGAAAAAAATCCATTGTTGATTTAGTAGTATTGGAGATACGTGTTGGCTGTAATGGACAGTCCGCACAGATATATGGATGGAGTTGAAGGAGTGCTAGAAGTTAGCATTCCAATCTCCTCCTATTATGGAAGGTGCAGGTAGAGACTGTTGGATTATCTCAGTGATGTCGGAACTAGGGAAGTTTGGTTCCCGAGAAGGGTGAATGTATACGGACGACAATACAAGCACTTTGTTGCTTTTGCAAAAGATTTTAATTGCCGTGTACTCAATATTATTTATAATGGTGAACCTAATTTCGGAAAATTGGAATTTCTTGTGTATTCGAATTCCAGTACCTCCACGATTCCAGTGGTTCGTGGATTAGAAACAAGTTTATAATTCGGGATAGATACTCGGGAGTTTGGTTTAAGTCAAGTTTCTGAGAGGAGGAGGATATCTGGAGAAAACTTTTCAACGAACAATCGGAGGTGTTGTCTGCAAATATTGGAATATATGGACTCTGCGTTGCGGGAAATTATGGTTAAATTAGCCATTAAGGGAGAGGATATGTGAAGTTATAAGAGATAAAATCTGACCTTTTTTTTCTATTTCTGAGCTGTGCTTCAACGTGGGCAGCATCTTCTGTAAGCTACTTATGTATCCTGTGATGTCCAGATTCAGATCATTACTGTTGGTTTGGTGATTTCTTGTCATGTTAAGGGAATCCTTGACAACCTTAGCGTATGACATTCCTGGACTTGTAGGATTTATTGATTGATGTGATGTTGTTTTGGTTGGTGAAGGTTTGCTCGTTGCCATGGGTGTTGTTCGCCTTTCTAGAATCCTCAGCTTATGAGGACATTGCGAGAAGTTGGCAGGGTGGGGTCCTCCACAGTTACAGCATGTCACTGTGATTTTCTTCGTTGTAATGGATCCATCGGGGTTTGTTGTTTGGATTGTTCCTGGTTCCATCCCAGGCGGACCGACCTTACATTCTCCAGGTTGATGTTGCTCTGCACACTTTACGCATCGTACGCTTAGATGATATGCGGCCGCCAAGTGTCCTGAACCTTGGCATCTTTTGCAATGAAGGACGTTTCGTTTATGTGGTTCCTCAATCGCAATTTTGTATGATACGTAAATGCAGATTCTTGTTAGTCCGCATATATGGTGTTTGGATGTAGTCCAACCTGTTTATTTTCAGTTCCGGACAGATCCTGACTATTTCTGCTGCAAGTTCCTCATTAGTCCATGCTGGATCGATATGCCTTAAGATGAAAGTTGCTGGTTTCAACTGTCCATGTGGAAAAGTGAAAAATTCAAGCTTATGGTGCGCAAGTTTTTCTACCGCCTTGTTGGGATCCGTTAAAGTTGTTGTTGTGATGGAAGACGAAACTCCTCTTGTGTTTGTGGTGAAATTGCGGTGGCCTAAGGTACTTCCAAGCATTCTAATTAGTTCTTTGATGCTTTTTATATTTTTAATATAGATGGGTGGTGGTCTTGTATTTTTGTCGTGCGTGTTAGGCATTTGATTCCCGACTGTCTTCTTTTGTTGGGGCGATGGTGTTTCGGGGGACAACAATTGTTGGTTTGGAGATGATGGGGCTAGTCCGGGGTGTTCAGCAGGCGTTTCTTTCATGAAGACGTCATCTCTGATTTTATTGGTTGTTTTTAGGGAGCGAATTTCCTCGTGGAATTGTTTCATCTGGAGTCGAAGTGTATTGATATAATCCACGTCTCCATGGTTGTTGGTTTCTTTGTTGCAGTCTGTAAATCGTCGGTGGCTCTTCTTTTACGCTCTATCGTGAATTGTTGGTCATCACTGGGGCCGTCGCCCAGCATGCGTTACTGTTAGTTTTCACTCTTTTATTACTAAAAGTATTTTTACACGTGCACTTCACCCACGTGTGTTACAGACTTTCACAAACACGTGTTTCACACACACGAGTTTCAACTATGCTATGAGCGAACGTCTGTTCGCTCTGAAGTACTCGATAAGAATGTTTCGTTTTGAAGTTTTTGTTTGTTATGCACACAAAAAAAAAAAAAAAAAAAAGTAATTATAATGTATATATTTACATATAGATGTAAACGAGGAGTCCCTCTAATATATGACATATTTCATATATGTATATATATATATATATATATATATATATATATATATATGTATATATATATATATATATATATATATATACGAAACAAAAAAAAAAGATGTACGCCGAAAGGCATATATAAAAATCAAGTTGTAATGTGTAATTTAGAGAGCTCGCATAGATCCAGAAAGTTAATTTAACTTGTGACTGTGATTGTAGAAAAGCGTTTAACATTTACCCCTAATATTATACATGTAAAAAGAATTAGAAAAATAAATGTGGTTTAAAAACTAAAAAAAAAAAAAAAAACCAATATATATCGACACCTCCTTTCCTTATCCACTTCCTCTCCATCCGCTTGCACTGTGCTTTGATATTTAAGGGTACTTCAAAATCCCCTTTTGTGCGCGCGTTAGTGTAAAAAAAAAGATGTGAAGGAGGAGTTTAAGGGTGCTTAAAATGCAGAAGGACACATATTGCATTTTTAGACTAATAAGCCCAAGTCCCGTTAATTGAATAGAAACAAATGTTAAAGAAAAAGAATGATTTCATTTCACAAAAGCTTGGAAGTTGAAAAGATTATGTTCAGTTAATTTTCTGAGGGAAAGGAAGATTAAAATGATACCTTGTGTTCGACTGCAAATCCTGAAATGCTATTTTACATTTCAGTAAATCTTGTTGAAGGAAACCCCTAATGTTTAATGAGCACACGGCCTATTTTAGGACCGAGTTTCCATTTTATTTGAAGGCCATTGTGGTGGTAAAGAGAGAAAACTGCGTATTCCCATTCCGTGTCCCATTCCATGTTCCCACATCAACATTTACTTAATGAAGAAAACCTCGTGCAACATTTTTACAGCATTGAATCGCTAATGAGAGTACATGTGTGCGCACAATAAGTACCTACCTGCGAAAAGATTCATCTACCTGGAAAACGATGAATAAATTACGCGTGCATAGCGACATCGACTTAACTGTGCACTTCAGGTGTGTGCAGCGTGAAGGAAGTCTCATTCATGTACATCTCCGGCTCCGAGGTTTGTTTGCTTTAATGACTGCTTTGTGAGTTCCTTTTTTATGAGCTCAAGCAACCTGATCATTTAGTTTTTAATTTACCTATAAAATTAGTTGTGTTACGTTTCCTTCACAGCCCGATGGGAGATCATTATTTTAATCCAGAAGTCTTTTATGTGGTTAGATAAATTCAAACATTAAATTAGAGGAGAACAGTTCATCCCAATAACGATTTTTATAATCTTCATTAAGGGCTTCCGTTTAATTAGGTTCGTACCTGTGTGGACTATAAGGGTATTACTAAATCACAGAAGCATGAGTAAAAAGTATGTTGCGGACAGGAATACTGGTACACGATAGACTTGCGAATATTGATCTTAAAATTACGGGCAATAAAACCTGGGATTGGATAGCAAATCTTAGTCTGAGAGTGGGTATAAGAAATACATCAGTACGGAACGGAGTTTGACAAGAATTATCGACTGGTTTGCACCTACTCACGACTGGTCATGTTGATAGTATCATTTAACGCAATACAAGTTTGGCTATATAGTTTAAGTTCGTAACAGATAGGGTGCAGTAAACGGGAGATGGAAAAAAACTTGACTTTTCAATTGCAATAGACATATGGGTAGATGTAGGTGTGTTATAAAATAACGAGACTAATGTTGTAAAATTTTTTTTAAGTTATTACTTCTTTCACTCCATGCGTTTCTCCCATTGTTCGATACAGTGCTGGAAGTTTTATTTTGTGAGTTCGATCATAACGAATGCAGTTTTTTCTTTGACACCTTCAACGCCCTGAAATCTAGTCAATTTTAATGTAGATTTGACCATGGGAAGCACATAAAAAACAAATGATCTCAGATAAGGTGAATAAGATGTGTGGTTTAACATTGGGATGTACTTGTACTTGTTGGCTGGAAACATGTTGACAAACAATGCAGCCGATGTGCCTTCATGGAGAAGAACCCATGACTCGTTGCACCACAATCCGTGATGTTTTTTTTTCTTATTTTGTTCACAGAGTTTAGAATCTCAAGGTGGTAATGTTGATTAACAGTTTGACCTCCTCGAACCTAGTGAAGGTAAACAAATCCATCTATGGTATCATCATCATCATCATCATCGGCACTACAACTGGGATACGGTCTTGGCCTTATTTAACAAATCTCTCCACCGGTCCCGATTTCGAACCAATGTCATCCAGTTTGGCACTCCTAGGCTCTAGGCATCCTGGTCTACGCCCACAGCCTAGTACGCCCAGAGCCTAGGAGTGCCTCCATCGCAGATAAGGTCTGCCGCGCAGTCTCCTTCCATTCATCCTGCCACAAAGGACTTTCCGGGCAGGCTCCTCTTCGATCATTAGAGCTCGGTGTCCCGCCCACCGGAGTCTACCGAGCTTGATTTTTCTTACACCATTAGCTTCAAGGTAGATTGCGTACAACTCATGGTTGTAGCGTCTTTGGAATAGTCCTCCCTCACATATGGGGCCAACAATTCTCCTTAAGACCTTCCTCTCGAACGCGGCTAAGAGTTCAGAGTGCCCCTTATTGATCACCCAGGTCTCGGATCCATACATGAGTACTGGTAAGACCATGGTCTTGTACAGTAGTAGCTTGGATGTTCTGGATAAATTTCGGGATTTAAAGAGCCTTGATATACCATAGTAGGCTTTGTTGGATTTGATCAGCCGTTCGCGTATTTCTTCTTCCATATTGTTATCGGCTGATACGATTGACCCAAAGTAGTTAAAAGATTGCACTACTTCAAATTCGTGTTCCACTACCCTGATAGTGTAATCTTCGTTAGGTCTTCTCTTCGCAGAAGTTGCCACCATGTACTTAGTTTTCCCCTCATTAATGTGCATTCCCAGTTTTTGTCCCGCCTCTTCGATCTGGGTGAAGGAGTCCTGTACAGCCAATTCGGTTCTACCGATGATGTCGATGTCATCTGCGTAGTCAAGTATCTGGCCGGACTTATGATAATAGTCCTTCTTGTTGTAACGCCAGAGTCACGGATTGCTTTCTCCAACGCCAGGTTGAAGAGGAGGCAGGCCACACCGCCCCCTGTCGGAGTCCATTAAATATATTTATTGGTTTAGACAGCAATCCCGATATTTTTACTTGACTATTTACGTTGGTCATGGTCAACCTACAAAGTCATATCAATTTGTTTAGAATGCCGATATCTCTCATGGCATTATATAGTTATGCTCTGGCTATGTATGTCGTAGGCGGCCTTAAAGTCTATAAATAGATGATATAATGGAATCTTAAATTCCTGACATTTTTCCATCGCCTGCCTAACGGTCGATATCTGATCAATCGCTGATTTGCCTGGGATGAAGCTACACTGATATTGACCAATGATGACTTTAGCGTATGGGGCTATCCCATCTTGTAGGATAGTAGAGCGTATCTTATGGGCGTACTCAGCAATGTTATACTCCTATAGTTGCTGCACAGTGTGATATCTTAGTTTTCCCCTCCTTAATGTGCAGTCCCAGTTTTTGTGCCGCTTGCTCGATCTGGGTGAAGGAGTCCTGTACAGCCGATTCGGTTCTACCGATGATGTCGATGCCATCTGCGTAGGCAAGTATCTGGCTGGACTTGGTCACAATAGCCCTTCTTGTTGTAATGCCAGAGTCACGAATTGCTTTCTCCAACGCCAGGTTGAAGAGGAGGCAGGCCAGACCGTCCCCTTGTCGGAGTCCATTAAAGAGGTTAATGTTTTAATGTTTCCTCAATGCATAGTGGCGGCAGCATTTGGTCTTGATCTTGCTTTGGTGCAGCCTCCAATTCTTCTGTGAGCTGACCATTTAGCAATTCATTGAAGTGTACTTCCCATCGCTCCAGAATGCCTTCAGGATGGGTGATCAGATTACCCTCTTTATCCTTGCAGTAAGTGCAGCATGGTGTGTACCGCGTCATACTCCGGATTATTTGGGAGAACTTTCGCGCCAGGTGCGGACCTCGCTCTCTACTTTTCTCTATTTCACAGACAAGGTTTTTTCTCAGGCAGTTTTCTTATGTCTGTGAAGTCTTTTTTCAGATCTTCTGAGCCCTTTTTGTATTTCTCCTCGCGTACCCGCGTCCTATGAGACTGCTGCATTGCCCGGTATGCAGGATTCTTACGTTCAGTCGCTAGTTTGCACTCATCATCAAACCAGTCGGTCCGATTTCTACGACTACTGCCTAAGATGGAGTTGGCAGTACTAATGACAGTATTCTTAAGGTGTGTCCATTTCTCTTCTACGTCCGGCATTCTGGCCCCAGGACTTACTCTCCCCCCGTCGAGCTCTTCGAGGGTGAGTCTTAGCGCATGACTAAAGGTGTTACTGGTATTCTCATTGCGTAAGGCAGCTGTGTTGATTCGAACCTGGTCCACAGATGCAATACGTCTTCGTAAGGCAATCCGCTCTCCGAAAACTGTACCAACAAGATAGTGATCCGAGACGACGTTGGCACCTCGGTACGTTCGTACCGTCATCAGGCTCGAGGAGTGGCAGCGATCTATCAACACGTGGTCAATTAAGTTGCGAGTGGCCCCATCAGGTGATACCCAGGTGGCTTTGTGGATATCTTTACGCGGAAACCTGGCACAAAACAACCAAGTTTTTTGATGCTGCCAGTTCGATTACTCGTAGTCCATTGTCATTAGTCTTCTCATGCAAACTATGGGAACCTGCCTAGTGCCTGAAAACCGGTTCCCGATCTATTTTCGCATTCAAATCACCATGAACGATTTTCACATCGTATCTTGGGAAGGCATTGATGGCCCGTTCGGCGTTCTCGTAATATTCTTCTTTTTCGTCGTCAGGGGACTCCTCTGTAGGTCCGTGAACGTTTATGAGGCTTATGTCCTTAAACTTGCCTAGCACGCGAAGAGTGCATAGCTTTTCGGCAATTGCATTAAAGCCGATGATGGCAGGCTTCAGTTTTTGGCTGACTAGAAAGCCTATCCCGAGCATATGGTGTTTTGCATGACAGCTATAATAAATGTCATACTCGTTTCTTTGAATAACACCACTCCGCGTCCACCTTTTTTTTTTGTAATACTGTTATGTCAGCCTTATATTCGGACATGGCATAGGCTAGCTGCGGGCTCCTCGATAGTATAGTGGTTAGTACACCCGCCTGTCACCCGGGAGACCGGGGTTCGATTCCCCGTCGGGGAGCCCCTGGCGCAAGACTAATGACCTTGCCCAGAAAAAATAAATCATTATGGAAAATTTAGCAAGCCTCAGGACTTGCTAAATAAGGCCAAGACCGGTTCCCGATTGTAGTGCCGATGATGATGATGATAGGCTAGCTGCTGTGCAACTCGAGCTCTGAATAGTGAGCGCACGTTCCATGAGAAATTTCTTAACTCGTTTAGCCATTTCCGTTTCCGTGGTCGTCGTCGTGTATTCGGTCCATATCCGAGGCTTGGTAAATTTGCCATAATAATTCGTTTTTCCGGACATGGTTATTAGTCTTGCGCCAACCTTTCTCAGGATGTCGCTGCATGCATTGGCTCACTACTTGGTGGGTGCCAAAGTAGCTATCCAGGGGTGTCACGTGGAGACTGCATGCCCACTTGGATTGAACAGAGACAAGGATCACCCTGCCCTTCGCCGGGTTGAAAGCAATCAGTGACTTTGCCCTGTGTGTTCACTCCCATCCCCCGTCGTGTATGGTATATTAGGAAAAAAAGTCATCGTTTTGAATTTTGATGTATTCATTTAAGCTGTTTTAGCTCTCGGTAAAATTCCAATGCACGAGTTGAGTCTCAGTTTCTGATCATAAATCAAGATTCATGTATAAAAGGTGACACCAAGTTTTGGGCAATATTCTATAAAGATTCAGTGAGAGTTTTCGGTTGAGAATCTTAGGCACTATTTTTGCACACGTTTTTTGCATGTCCGTTCGTACGTGATCTTACATTTAAGGGTACTGCAAAATCCTCTTTTGTGCGCGCGTTAGTGTAAAAAATGTTAAAGTTGTTATGTAAAATTACAATTTCTATACTTTCACGGATCGTTTGAATAGTTAACAGTCAGATTGAATCAGATTGCTGATCCTTTCAATAAGTTTATCCGCTTTTGACGTTAACTGACGACTCGGGTGTACATTATCTTCACCAGCTTTGTACCTATCTTGGAAAACGCCAAAACCACTCAAGATCCTGTGCATGCGGTAAACATTTATTGTTGTATCATCATCATCATTAGCACTACAACCGGGATCCGGTCTTGGCCTTATTTAGCAAGTCTCTTCACCGGTACCCGGTCCTTATCCGAGACTTGTTAAATTGTCCATAATAATTTGATTTTCCGGGCAAGGTTATTAGCCTTGCGCCATTTATTGTTGTATACCTCTTTCAATAAAAGATTGAAAAAAGGAAACTAAACCATCGTCAGTTGTAAGAGCTATACCTCAAAACAACAATAGTGAGAATCGTCAGGTCGCGAAGAATAAGATGGGTCGAGCACGTGGTGAGAATGGGTAATGAAAGAACATTCCATAGAAATCTTGACGGAAGAACAACGTAGAAGAGGTGGCGAGGTCGCGATGGAGATGGGAGAATAATGTAAAGCGTAACCTTGAAGAGATTGTATCATGTGGCGAAACGTGGAGGACAGGGAATTATGGCGTAGTGAAGTAGTGAGATCATGAATTTTCGGGTCCCTACAAATCAGTAAGCACTAGTAGTAGTTCACAATCAGTTTTAACATCAAGTAATTTAAAACATGTTAATTTCGAACTGATTCACAATTATCTGGTTTGAAGTTTTTAATATTAATTTAAAACATCACGCCTCAATGATTGAGTTGGTAAGGAGGTTGTGTCTTGCGTTTGATTGTGCAGATCTAGGTTCAACTAATGACTCTTGCTGTTGTGCAGTTCGGCACAATTACTGAGTGGTAGATAGGGTCCTAAAGTCCAGCCACCCGGTGAAATATCACCTCATTAAGCTATAGACTTCGTGAAATGGTTGTGAGAAATCCTTGACAATCTTTCGGACTTTGGGTGATGGACCCGGCCAAGAGAAAATAACATCTCAGAGCGCTGACTCAGCGCTATATGTTCGATTTCCTGGGAAAAGTGAAATAAAAAAAAGATTAAATTAGAAAACAAGCTTGTAAAATCAAACAAAACAAAGAGAAATTTGTTTGAATATGAAAGATTTCGTTGGTCAAAAAGACACAAGATATCACGTAAGGTGGACTCATCTCAAGCATTTTATTCAGTAACGCCAGCTACGAGTTATCTCGTAGTATTTTTTTATATTTTGAAACTACTCCAAATGCGACTTCAATGCCGTATCTGTAACTAAAATATTTAAATTTTGCGTAAAATCCACGTTTTCTTCAATATGTATTCTTTGTGTATAGGGTAAGACAGTCTGACTTTGCCTGGTAGTGAATGGGTTAATGGAGAAAGTAAAGAAGAAGATAAAAGAATCAGAGTACCACAGTTTTGCTCGTGCTATTTTTCTTAATTACTAAACCGTTATATTCACAATAATTATCACAAGCCATTATCTTGTTATCTTGTTTTCTTTGCCTCGCTACCGCAAACTCATAAGTTGATCAAGTGTGAAAACCGTTAAGTTATAGCCCCTAGGCCACGTGTGTTAAGCAAAATTAAACGTAAACGGTTGCGTTACGACCCCGGTATTGGAGGCCAAACGCCTCCCGATAAACTTACAAAAGTGAATAATAAAGTGCTAGATAAATCCAATATGTGTTCAAACACTAACTTTTTCCAACCATTTCAAAGTCTGATGGAGGACTCACCTGAAATGGATTCGACCATCGTCGATCAGCGCGCAGAAGTTACTAAAGAAACCGTTCCGCCAATTGTGGTGTTAAAATCAACCAGTGTTATAGTGCGTATTATTTTGAGTAACATTTAAATAGACAACTACTTAATTAAAAACATATCACTTGGACAAAAAATATGTGTCCCAACAATGGACATATATAACAAAATTAGAACTGAACTCTTGCGGTTAAAATGTGAGTTTTTTACCCACTCGCGAAAGTAAAATCGCCCATTAAACGTAGTGCTATCCGGATTAGACTTGATTAGCAACGATATAGTGAAGAATGAACTAATTGCACTCGGGATAAAGTGCTTAGATGTTAAAACCATCATCATAAATTCAACAACAAAAGCATTGTACAAACACTACCTGTACATTGTTTACATCCAACGCGGTACTATAAAACTAAATGAACTCAAACGTAACTTCTCTACATTGTTCAAAACGATCGTTCGCTGGGACTTCAAAAAAGATCATCCAGGTAAGGTCACACAATGGCATAATTGCCAGCTTTACGGCCACGGCTCGATGCATTGTCACATAAATAGCTTCTATGCAATCTGTTCGGGAAACCACAAAACTTCCGACTGCAAAACGAATGAGGTCATCAAGTGTGCAAATTGCAGTGGGCCACATAGATCCACCCATCCTGAATGCATTAGCCGAAAGCAGTACATAGACATTCGCCGCAAATTATCCCCACGTGGACGTGGTACAGGAAATACAACGTTCCTACATCCTCCGAGTGACAAACAGCCGCCACTGCCCGACCGATCATCCATTGATAATTTTCCTCCACTACCGCGATCTGTGCGTCAATCTTCACTTCCTTCATCCACCTGGTCTTCTTGCGTCCATCAAACCCAGCAACCTTCCAACAGTGATACGACACACACCAAGAAAAATCCGTCTGAAACTATAAATAATGATAACTTGTTCTCATTTAGCGAGATAAACTCTCTTCTTAATGAAGTTGTAACCAAGCTTAGTGCTTGTCAAACTAAAGCTGACCAATTTAACGTCATTACCTCATTAGCTATTAAGTATCTATATTCAGAAAAATCATGTTAAGAAACTCTCTTAGCATCATAACCTGGAATGCGAGAAGCATCAAAAACAAACAGCATGGATTTTTTAATTTCTTGATAAATTTTAATATTGATATTGCACTTGTTTCAGAAACCTGGCCCAAACAAGACATTTCTTTCTCTCATCAGAATTACATATGTTATCGCCTAGACAGGGTACATGTTAGTGGCGGAGGTGTCGCCATTGTTGTGAAAAAATGTATAATCCTTCATTGCATCTTAAATTAATTGAGGAAATTAGTATTGATGTAACATTAAGTGATAACTCCAAGGTGAGTATTTTTTCGGTATTTTTCCATGGAGGAAATAGAAACCTAGAGAAATCTACTTACTTTAAGCGGGATCTGCATAAATTGTATAGACTCAACACACGAAACAAGGTAATTATTGGTGGTGATCTAAACTGTAGACATCAGTCGTGGAATTGTCTTAGGGCAAACTACTGGGGTAACATTTTACTAGATGTTACTGAATCCAGCCCACGTTTTTCCATATTTTATCCACTTCGTCCCACCTATATCCCAGCGACTGCTAACAAGAAGCCCTCAACTCTCGGTCTATATATCACTAATATTCCAAATTACTGCTCAGTACCATTAACTCTAAATGCGTTAAGTGCAGAGCACCTTCCGATCAGCCTCACAGTGAATCATACAGTAGCTGTAAATCGTACCAGTTTATACCACAACTATTCCGCCGCCAACTGGTATTGTTATAAATCATATATAAACACGAACTTGGTTCTAGGTGATACCAGCATAAATTCTATAACCTGCAGCGAGCACATTGATATCGTATGTAACAATTTTGTTTCTGTTATCAATAGAGCGGCCGATCTTGCGATACCTAAATGTTCCACTGCTCCAATTGATAAGGCACCGTTTCCTGAAAATATCTTACATCTGATTAGGCTATGAAACTCTGAAAGAAGAAAATGGCTTCATTATAGAATCGATTGTTTTCTAGTTAATGTTAAAGTCTTAAATAATATCATTAAAAAAAGGAATCTCAGCATATAGGAACAAGTGTGGAATAAATACCTTTCCTCTCTTGACAAAGCAAGCAAACCGTTCTGGAAAATATCAAAAATTATGAAAAAGAGAGGCTCAAGTATTCCTTCGTTTAAAATTCACGACAAGTTGTTTATTTCTTCAAGCTGAAGTTGCTAACACTATCCATGTACTTTCTCAATCACCAGCTGAAAGTACTTACGCAACTAATATCAGCAAAGTTAAAGAATTGATAAAAAAAAATCGAAATCAAAAAAGGCTGCTGGACTTGATAATATTAACAACAAATTAATTAAAGCACTTCCACACATTTTTAACGCTTGTCTTAGGAACTGTTATTTTCCGGACTGTTGGAAAACAGCAAAAGTAATCCTATCGCGAAACCCGGCAAACCGAAGAATAGCCCTGAGAGTTACAGACCTATTGGTCTTCTTAGCTGTCTGAGTAAGCTCTTAGAGAAAATCATTAAGGAAAAGATTAATCGTTTCGTGGAAGCCAGTGACATCCTACCAAACTTTCAGTTCGGTTTCCGTAGTGGTCACAGCACAATCCACCAAGTCTTGCGCATTAAAAACCACATAGCTGGTAAATTTATCGACAAGGAGTCAACGGGACTGGTTCTTCTAGACATCGAAAAAGCCTTTGATACGGTATGACACGATGCTTTGATTTATAAGCTACTAAAACTTAAGCTGCCAATACCGCCTATCAAAATTATCCAGAGCTTTGTTCGTTCGAGAAAATATGTTGTGAGTGTAGGAACCGACAAATCCTCTACTCACCAAATCCACTATGGTGTACCCCAAGGATCGGTCATTGGTCCCATATTATTCACATTGTTTGTCGCAGATTTACCATGTCTAGATGAAAACATTCAGGTAGCTATGTTTGCCGATGATACGGCCATTTTTTCTTCGGGTGCCTTATTCACTAACGTCTACAACTCTTTGCAAGCAGCTCTTGACAAACTAGCAGTATATCCCTTATGTCAATGACCGGGCACCCGTTTTCGTTTTTCGTCGCAATTTCACGATTGCTCGGCCTGGTAGACGAATTTCGGTCCCATGTCTTAGATCATCTCCATTCAAACGTTTCTGAATGATAATTACGAAATTTCAATGAAAAAAAAAATTTTTTTATTTTCAAATTGACATTTAAAAAAATTGTATTCTGAGCCACGACCGGGTACCCGGGTATTCGTTCGTCGGTGTGTCGTGTATCTGCCGACCATTTGGTCCATTGCATCAACACCAGCTTTGTACCGATTATAGTGCAAAATAATCTCGGGTTTTTTCTGTGCGTGGTCAGCGACTGCCATGTTCGAGTGCATCGTCGAAAGCAGTATAACTGCTTTATTTTTCTTCGGCACATACGAACAAATCGTCGTTTTGTCGTGAAAGCCGAACAGTGTGGATAATTCTGCACGATCCTTTGATGCAGCCATCTCCTTTGGAATATAGGGTTTGCTTTTTCGTAAGGTTCCTACGACAGTCAAGTCCCACGACAATAAAAGCTTCGCGAGCGGTAATGTCGTGAAAAAATTGTCCATACAAATATTTCTTCCACTCCCTTTGTACGGTGCTGCTAATTTTTTAACAACATTTTCACCATGATTTTTTTCTCTAACATTGCCACTTTTCCCGGTGTAAATAATGCCTTTCAGAGGATATGCATTTTCAGCATCACAAATCCACCACACTTTGATACCATACTTGGCTGGTTTTGATGGAATATACTGCGTAAATTTGGTTCGCCCACGGTACGGATACAGCTGCTCGTCGATGGTAAGTTCTGTGCCGGGCCGGTACAGAGCGGACAAATTTGCATTCAACATCGCCCAGATCTCACTAATTGGAGGTGCTTTGTCCTCTCTGGACCGTTCCTCTCGTGTCCGCGCATCATCAAATCTGATAAAACGTAAGATATTCCAAAAACGATTGATACTCATTGTGGCCCTGTATAAAGGGAATGATGACGTTTTCCACATCTCTATAGTATGGTCTTTGTTTCCATTATTGATCCCTACTGCAATTAGAATTGCAAAAAACGAATACATCTCTTGACGATTAACATTTTTCCACGTTCTCGACGGTCGATTTGAATTGTTTGCATTCCACTCTCGGATAACTAGATCTGCCTTCTGATTAGTGTAACAAGTAATCAAATCCACTATTTCGTGAGTAAGAATCCTTTTGAATGTTTCAGCCGCTGAGAGTGTTTCGGTCGAGCGATGGGGACCAGCTCTTTGTCTCACAATATTGTGACGGAAAGTTTGAGTTGTTTTAGGAGGTGTTTTTTGCCATACAGTTTTATCTTTCGCGACAAACGTACGTCCAGTTGAATCTAGAAAAAAGAATAAAAATAATAAGAACGCGCTGTGCATGAAAAATTAATAAATAAAACGAAAAGAATTATTTTTACCTGCAGTTGAAACTGCGTCGACATCTCCGTCGTATCATTGTCATCTTCGCTTTCAGAATCGTCAATGGCTGCTTCAGTTGTATCATTTTCGTTCGCGCAATATTCTTCGTTATCAGATACCTCGTTTTCATTTCGCTCGTCAGGAATCCAATCATCGTCATCACTATCAGAAAGGTTTATGCTCTCGTCGTCAGATTCACCACACACGCTTTTCAAGTAGGCATCTCGTTGTGCATTACATAATCTAAAAACAAAAATACAACAACAAAATTATTTAATATTATTAAATACATTATTATTATTATTTACTGGCCTGTAGGAACCCGGAAGTTCATGACCTCACCGACTCGGCTCCGCCATTGTTCCCTGTCCTGTGCGCTCTCCTTCCACGTTCGATCATCCGATCCGATCCCCTCGAGGTCCAATCTAACATTGTCCTCCCATCTCCGTCGCGGCCGTCCTGTCGGTCTCTTCCCCGTTAGTTTACCGTCAAGAATTCTATGCACGGTCCTATCATCGCACTTTCGCGCTACGTGTCCGGCCCATCTTAATCTTCGCGACTTGATTACTCTCACTATTGTAGGTTTGCGGTATAGCTCTTCCAATTCGTGGTTGTGGAGTTTCCTCCATTGTCCTGACTCCTCGTCATATTTACCGCCAAATATACCCCTTAAAACTTTATTCTCGGATACGCGGAATTTGTTCTCTTTCCGTTTTGTGAGAGCCCATGTTTCGCATCCGTATAGAGCAATCAGCATGATTATGATTCTATAGACACGGAGCTTTATATTACGTGATAGCCGTTTGGATTTTAATAGTTTACTGGCTGCATGCCAACTAGCGTTGCCGGAATGTAATATTTTGTTAATTTCCTTTGACGTTTCTGGTCGCCAGTATCGTTCCCAGATATTTAAATTATTTGACATTTTCAAATATCCTGCCCCTGACGTTTATATGTGTTCTCTGAGGTCCACCTGCTCTCGTCGTAATCATGTATTTCGTTTTGTCTTCGTTTATTTCTAGGCCCACCTTTTCTGCTGCTTGCATGATGGTTTCACAATTTTTACTTACAGTTTCAAGATTATCGCCCAGAACGGCGATGTCATCCGCATACGCGAGCACTTGTGTGACCCCGTTCAGGGATCATCCGGCCGTGTTTTCCTCTTGTACCTTTCTGATAACATACTCGAGGACAAGGTTAAAAAGGCATGGGGAGAGGCCATCCCCTTGTTTTAGTCCGTCCCGGATTTCAAATGGTTCTGAGAGGTGGTTTTCTATTCTAACTCGCCCTTTGTTTTCGTTCATGCAGATTTGAATGAGGGCGGCATATTTTTTCGGGATCCCCAGCTCAACCACAATATGGTAGAGTCTTTGCCTTGCGACTGAGTCGTAGGCTTTTTTGAAGTCCACGAACAGTTGGTGAACCGTCTCTCCGTATTCCCACTTCGTTTCCAGTAGTTGCCTTATTGTGAACATCTGGTCGCTTGTTGACCGGTTCCGACGGAATCCGCATTGGTAGTCTCACAATATTTCTTCTGCGTATGGTGTGATTCTTGCCAGTATGACATTTGTTAATATTTTGTATGTGATTGGGAGCAATGATATTCCTCTGTAATTTTCGCAGTCAGATCTGTCGCCTTTTTGAAAATGGGGATGACTATTGAAGTCTTCCATTCTTCCTGAATGACTTCCTTGTCCCATATTATTTTAACCAGTTGGTGGATCTTTCGAGTGGTTGCCCCTCCTCCATGCTTTACAAGCTCTGCTGGTATGCAATCGATTCCGGGAGCCTTGTTGTTTTTCAGTCGATTTATCGCGTCTACAACTTCGTTGAGAGATGGCTCTGGGATCTGGGGCTCGGCTGTATGTACGTCTGGTGTGTTTATTTGTGGTTGATGGGTGCGCACATTGAGCAGGTTTTCAAAGTACTGCTTCCATCTTGCCACGATATTTTTTTGTTTCTGTCACCAGACAGCCGTTTGTGTCTCGGATGATCTTGGCTCTCCCTCGGTAGCCATTTCTAATTGAATTTATGCCGGCATACATACCTCTGCTGTTCTTTGCTCTGGCATTTTCTATGATTTTTTCGATCCGAGTCTTCTCCCATTCGCGTTTTTCGCGTTTGAAAAGGCTAGTTGTTTCTTTCCGAATTGTCGCGTACCTTACTGCGTTGACTTCATCATATGCTTCTAAGTGGATCATTCTGAGGCGTTTACGTTCTTCGATCTTTGCCCTGCACTCATCGTCAAACCAAGGTTTGGACTTAATTGTTTTCTTAAATCCTAATACCTTTTGGGCTGTTTGTTTGATTGTGTCTATGATCGATGCCCATTTAGTGTCCACACTATTGGCTTCCTCGTCCTCACTACTGTCATCCATCTCTAGGATGCTAAATCTATTCGTTAGTTCATCTTGATATTCAGCCCTTTTACGTAGGTCTTTTAGTTTATCAATCTCGAACATTTTGCTCGTCTCCCGTGACTGTCCATGTGGGTTTGTAGGGATTCTAACAGATACACACACAATTCACAAGCAAAAATAGTGAAGAACACCGAACGAAAAATCGAATAAGAAAAATACATCAAAACCGTATACCAAGCGATAAATTAAAATAATTCACACCAGTGGAATATAGTCGAGTTTGGAAATCAAATTCTAAACACGGTCAGTAGCCTGGTGTGTAACGCTTAGGTAAATTTTTTTTCGTGATTCGAGCTGTCATAGCGTCAGTTCGAATCACACGATCTTCTTCACTATTATTTCAAACGCTATAATTGGTGACTACGACGTGATCTGTACACACACGCAGCATACACTTCCCATAGTAAAGCAGAACTTCACACACGGTCACGACTTCCGCATAGAGCACAACCTCCGACGTTTTCTCGTTTCTCTCTCTCGTTCGTCCGTCGTCCGCATACGAATCTGATCGTAACGAAGTTACTGCGGCGGGAGTGGTGTAGCGATTCTAACAGATACACACACAATTCACAAGCAAAAATAGTGAAGAACACCGAACGAAAAATCGAATAAGAAAAATACATCAGAACCGTATACCAAGCGATAAATTAAAATAATTCACACTAGTGGAATTTAGTCGAGTTTGGAAATCAAATTCTAAACACGGTCAGTAGCCTGGTTTGTAACGCTTAGGTAAAATCTTTTTCGTGATTCGAGCTGTCATAGCGTCAGTTCGAATCACACGATCTTCTTCACTATTATTTCAAACGCTATAGGTTTGCTGCAAGCCGACTTCTAATTTTGCCCATCACTAGAAGGTGATCGGAGTCGCAATCTGCTCCTCTATATTATCTTACGTCAAGGATGTTCGAGTGGTGTCTTTTGTCTATGAGGAAGTGGTATATTTGGTTACGCGTTACGCCGTCGGGTGATATCCATGTGGCTTTATGGATTTGCTTGTGCTTGCACATCGTGCTTTTCACTACCAGATCTTTTGACGCTGCGAACGTGATAATTCGAATACCATTATCATTTGAAACGTCATGTAGGCTTTCTTTACCTATTGTTGGTTGGAAGATATCTTCCTTTCCAATTTTCGCATTGAGGTCGCCGAGGAGGATTTTAACATCGAATGATGAGATCCCATCAAATACTTCCTCTAGGGTCTCGTAGAATGTGTCCTTCGTTTCTTCGTCGGTAGATTCTGTTGGGGCGTGTACGTTTATAAATACATAATCGTACCATGGGCCCTGTACTTTTAGCACCGACATTCGGTCATTAATGAATTGCACATCTTTTACATGGGGCGTAATCTTCATCATAATGAAGCCGGTTCCGAGGTTATGTGTATCGGTACCTCCACACACCAGTGTAAACCCGTTGGTTTCGATTACTTGATGTGGGAGTCGAACTTCCTGGAGCGCGACGATGTCCATTTTATATTGTTTTGCGTTTTCTACGACCGTCTGTATCGCGCCTGGTTTATATAACGTTCGAACATTCCACGTGCCGACGCGTATATCCCGCTTTTTCAGTTTTTTCCTACGTCTTCTTTTTGCCGAGTCGGTGTTTTCTTGATGATTTGTTCCCTTATGGTAGTGTCGGCTCATCACACCTACGCCTACCGGGTTTTTCGTGGGATTGTTTTTTGTATATTGGTTATTCATTTTTGATCCCACGAGAGTTGGGGTTTCAAATAGTCCGCCACATCAGAGCCCCGTTTTGATGTGGTAAGGTCTGCTTACTGCTCTGATTCGACCCAGTGTCAGAGAGGCGCCGTTATAATACAGCCGGTATACCCCTGGCTGCAAACCATCCAATGGGCACGGTGACGCGTAACACCCTGGCTTAGGGGTGGTAGATCTTTGTGTGTTACTCCTCGCTAGCCTGTCTGACATGGGTGACCCTACTGGAAGCATATGCTTCCGTCAGCATAGCCTAAGCGATTCATTGTAATTTAAGCCCCCGCACCACGTCAAGGTTTCTACCAAGCGGGGGATTATTAAATACATTAACAATATTAATTTTAATATTATTACCTGTTGAATTGAGCACGTGTCAACAAAGTCGTCATTTTGAAGATGCTCAGATGCACGAAGGACGCTGACTGAACCACGCTTTCTCTAATGCCGGATTCGAATGGTTTCACCATAAACTCGCAAGTTATAAATAGAAAGTTGACCGTACAAGTTATTCGTCAACCGAATACTCGAGATCCCTCTAGCAGGTATAACTGAATTTGTTAGACACCTGCCGATCCTGACCTTGCTCTGCGCCGATTTCAATAGGCCTTTTGTAGCCGCAGATAGTAAAAATTCTTTATATTTATAAAAAATAATTATACAAAATACATAAAATATTCACAATATATTTGTTTCTGATAAACAAATTAAAATCTATTGCAAAATATATGTTTTAACATTGTTAAAACAATGTTTCTAATGTGGGTACCCGGGTACCCGGTCATTGACTACTGTCGGTAAAGTTGGTCATTGACATAAGGGATATTACAGGAAATGGAAAATAAAAATAAATGGTAATAAAACACAAGCTATCTGGTTTTCGAGATGTAGGAAACTCTGCTACCTACCAAATGGCACTAAGCTCAGTATGTGTGCAGTTGATATTGATTAGTCCGAAGACTGTAGATATCTAGGTATTATTCTAGATAAAAAACTTATCTTTCAAAAACACATCACTACCACAATTGACAAAATAAACAAAGTCGTAAGAATTATGTATCCATTAGTGTGTAGAAAGTCAAAGCTTAGCATCGAAAATAATATTATAATATTTAAAACCATTTTTCAAGCTATACTCCTGTACGGCGCCCTTGTATGGTGTAATTATGCTCGCACACACAAAATAAAATTGCAAAGGTGTCAAAATAAAATTTTGAAAATGTTGCTGAATTTGCCATGGCATTATTCGACACATGAACTTCATGAAAACGCTAACGTTAAACCGGTAGAGTTCCTTATTGACAAAACCAATCGATACTTCTTCGTCAATTGTTCTTTTTCTGACAATGTTCACGTTTCCCGTCTTGCGTTATCCTAAATCACTAGATATGTACTCTGTCTATGAAAATTATATCGAGGTCATTATTACATAAAATAACCGGAAACCTGTGCAATATTAGTCTTAAGAATCAAATAAGGGTTTGTTCTTGTAGTTTTCCCTTAATTTATTATTTATTATTCATTAAAATTGTGCTATTTTCATTATATAGATTTAAGATTATAGTTATAAAGCAGGGATGAGCAAAACGCGGCCCGCGAATTTATTTTATCGACTTTCTCCCATCAATATATTATTATTATATAAAATTAATTATAATAATATGGTAGTACATGCTAAACAGAAGCAATTTTTTGTGACGAGTTACTTACTTGGCAGCGACTTGTTCAAACATGCAATACGAACGCACCGCGTCTGTGCTTGTTGTGTTTGCTTTTGTCACACAATCAGTCTGACTGGTAAGCTGTTAACTAGCCATTTTAGCAATTCTTGTGATTTTTGAAAGGCGTGAGTGCAATATTATTGTCAAAAGGGTAATATTAGTGTTTTTTCATTAAAAATTAAGTCTTACTACATTTTTTTTTAATTTTCAAATTTTTAGCCCATACTAGCATGTCGGAAAAGCAAACAAAAAAACGAAAGGTTGCGGCTGAGCACAGGCATTTCCAAGAAAAGTGGAAATTTGATTATTTTTTCACTTTCTTTAAGATAAAGCTGTATGCTTAATATGCTCAGAGACTGTGTCGACATTAAAAGAGTATAACATAAAAAGGCATTACGAAACAAAACAACAATATAAAAACTTAACAGGACAACTAAGGATAGATAAGTGTAATCAAATGGAGAAAACCGTGGGAAAACAACGGGCTATTTTTAAAAATCAAGCTGTTTTATCAAATACGGCAGTAAAGGCTAGTTTTGTTGTCAGTCAAATACTAGCAAAAAAAATGAAACCCTTTGCGAATGGAGAGATGATAAAAGACTGTTTGACTGCTGTTGCAGAAATTGCATTTCCTGATAAAACCAATATTATTTCAAACATTAGTTTATCAAGATTCACCATTGCAAGGAGAATTGGAGACTTGTCCGAGAGCATAGCAACAACGCTTCGTGAACGCATTGCAAAATTTGAATACTGTTCTTTGGCACTTGATTAGAGTTGTCATATTAGCGATTCAGCACAACTGGCTATATTTTTACGTGGTATTGACACTAAATTTAATATCACCGAAGAATTGTGTTCACTAATTCCAATGCAAGGGACTACAACCGGCAAAGACCTGTACGATGAACTAAAGTCTGTGTTGGAAAAATTTTCAATTTTATTACAAAAGATTATTGGTATATCGATAGATGGACCACGAGCATGGAGGTAGGAGTATCGGGAAGGCTATTTCAAGACATTAGAAGGTCACAGGAAGGGAAACATTCGTTAACTACTGCATAATTCACCAGGAAAATTTGTGTGCGAAAAGATTGAGTTTGCCAAATGTCACAGTACCAATAATTAAACTAATCAATTTTATAAAGTCGCGCGCGTTAAATCGCCGTAAATGTAAAGAATTTCTGAAAGATTTAGAAACTGAATATGGAAACGTGGTTTTTAATACCGAAGTACGTTGGCTTAGTAGAGGTGTGATGCTAAAAAGAGTATACAACTTAAAAAGCGAAATACAATTGTTCCTGGATATGAAGGGATATGCCTTTCCTCATTTTGGTAATAAAGAATGAATGAGTGATTTTGGGTTTCTTATCGACATGACTCAGCATCTCAATGATCTTAATGTGGAACTTCAAGGCAAAGGACAGTTTATTAATTTATATGATAAATTTCAGGGGTTTGAGCGCAAATTAAAATTGTGGAAACAACATCTTTTCGAGAATAATGTGTCCCACCTTCCACATTTAGAAAAAGAAAACGTTACTACTTCTCAGAAATACGCACAATATATAGACATTTTAATCAACGAATTTCAATTACGATTCCAAATGTTCAAACCTGAGAAGACTTTGAGAAGAGTTTCCATGAAATTGTTTTCCTCGCCATTTAATATCGATGTGGATACAGTTCCCGAGGACTTTCAAATGGAAGTGATCGACATGCAGAATAATACCGAATTAAAAAATGTATTTTTCCCAGTAAACATCGAAAATTTTTATAAATCGTATGTGAGCCCTGAGAAATTTCCGCTTTTGATGAAAATTGCAAAGCAAATTATGTCTCTGTTCGGAAGTACATATGTTTGCGAACAATTATTTTCAACCATGAAATTAATCAAGAATGATCACCGATCAAGTCTGGGTGATGCACGTTTAGAAAGTTGCGTGCGTGTAGTAACCTCATCGATTCCGGCTGATATTGATCAGCTTGTATCGAAAAAACAGTGCCAAATTTCTCATTAAAAATTTCAAGTAAATTCGTTTTCCTTTTCTTTTCTTGTTTGTTTTTATTTTGCATTAAAATTTGTATATGAAATGTTTACTATTTTGTAAATTTTATATTTTTTTATTCTAAAGTTTATTGTAAATAAAGTTTTGTAAATTATTAATAAGTGTTATTTTATGTGCGGCCCGCTAAAAAAAATTACAATTTAAATTGGCTCGTTGATTAAAAAGGTTGATCACCCTTGTTGTAAAGGAATTGCCGTCCTAAACCTCTTAAATACTAGTTGTAAAATATACCATAAATGTAATTATCTAGATAATAAAAATTGAATTGAATTGAATTTAACATAAAAGAAATAGTAGAATCGTTGATATGATAAAAAACTTTTGTGTGTAAAACAAACGCCAAACGCGATGAAGCTTTCATAAGCCGAACAAAATTTATAATGCGCATTTGCGTTTATATTCCAGTTTTCCATCACAACCCATTTGGACGAACAGGATTTTAAGCAGAGTCTTTGAGTCTTAAGTTTTTTTTTGTTTTTTTCACAATCGGATCCTTAAGTGGAATTACTTGAGTTTCATTAAATCCTACTATCCAAATCAAGCAGTGAATAGAAGAAAACGGTTTAATTAAAGTTTTCTGGTAAGTACAACAAACAGCAGCGTTAAAGTGTAGATATTATTAAAGAACCTCAGCTATTATTAACGACATCTCTCTCCTGAAAACTCTTCTAATTCAAATAGATTACGATGTAAAACGAAACAGTTAACAGTAGGAAGGCTACTTGAGTGCTGGAAATTTACTCCACTTTCGAATACAGTCGCTTTAATTCAGAACTGAATATATTGATTCCTGTTCCATTTCCTTTTAACCAAGAAAGTTCCCTTCTTGTGTAGTTGCGGGTCTTGTATTTTTATTTTTATTTGGCTTTAAGCCCGTACATTCTTCTCATTCTCCTTTCCATTATGTATTCGCCATTGAAAATATCTCAGAAATATATTTCACCAGCATTCATAAAGGGATCAAGATTAAGAACATAGGCGGGTGAAATAAAATAAAAAAGGATATATACAATAATATACACCGCAAATGTGGAAAATGAGGGAAACTGGCAGAAAAAAGGACGAAAAAAAGAAGAACAGGAAAGGAAAATCTTGGAAAGGAATTAAATGACTTCCCGAGAAGTTTTTCATGTTCATCTTGAATAATTTTCTTGTTCGCCTGGCGCTGTGATAAAGTGTGAGTGTGGCGAATTGAGAACCAGCGCTAAACGCAACTATCCCATCTCTTTAATTCAAACATCCTCGGTATAAATTTTGTTGTGTCTTGTAGTGATAGCTTATCAAAAAATGTTTTAATGAATTTAATTCAGGACAGATGTCGGTGAGGGAATTAGCGGTATAAAGGAGATTATGCTCACAAGTTACCAAAATCGCAATAATATTTTGACAGAAAAGTTTTGTAAATAAATTATATTATTATTAGTTTGATCCCCAGCCGAAAACTGAAAGTTGAATTATGACAGCGGGGCTATGCGGTAGGTAACCCGGTGGACAATTTGCTTTCTTGATGAGAGAAGTATTGATGATCTTGTTAATACCGACCTTAACTATTGTATTGATAAATATTTCCCAGAAGAATAAGCATATTTTATTTGAAGATGTAACACTCTTATCACACTAGTCGTAAACTAAGTCTATTATTATTTTTCCTCACAGGAATTTATTATTCTGAGATATCGTTGTGAGATATGGGCTTGTGGGGGATTGTTTATATGTACCAGACATGGGCACTAGATCCTCTCAACTCCCCAACACTTACCGTTTGTTTCACTGTCAATGGTTCACCAATAAATCGAACCCCGAGCAAACAGCAAAATGAAAAGGCACGAAAGTTATTTAGTTGATTAAGTGTTCTTTATTTTATTTATATTATGGCATCGGCACATGCGCATAGAACTGGGAGTAAGCAGTATAGGGTGTTTACTGGCCTTGAAAAATGGTTCACAACAAAACTCCAGGAAGCCTTAATATATGCTAGTGTTACTAGCTCAGAAATTGTTCGCTGTTTACAATATAGGGTGATTGGCTTTGAGAAATGATTCACTACAAAACTCCAGGAAGTCTTAATATATCCTATTGTTACCAGCCCAGAACTGTTCACAACTAAGTTCGCATAATCCTTTGGTGATGAACGCCTGCAACTCCTTCAGGATCGATAACTCGCACTCTAAACTCGTGTATCTCGTGTATGCTATGGTGATTGAAATCTGGCTCCCTGGTGATGTTGTTTGGAACCTACCACCAGTCGCAACCGGGGGTGGATTTCCACCGATGTGTGAGGAGCAAATCCGATCTTTTCTTTGGTGACGACCAATGAACGATCGATTTGAGTTTTGTTGGGAGAATTTCCTTGGTGACCGTACAGGTCTGGTTGAAAACCCATTCGCTGGAAGCCGGGACAAACGACGATGCGAAGGGTGCACAAAAGAAAATCCAAATACGCAGCTGATCAAATAGATGATCATGTACGGAGGCTGGCTGTATTGCCGTCGTAAACGATAGAGGATAGATTTTTCTGTTGACGTTAAGTCAACAGAAACCTCGCCCACGATGGCAAGGGACCAGGATGGATGGTTCATGTTTGTTTTAGAGAAATATACCGTGGGACCTGATCATTGGCATGATTGTTTGAATAACAATCATGGTCGTGTCTTATTCGATGATCGGTTGTCGGTTAGGCGACCGATCATAGGAAATTTGACTTGCAGATGTGCAAGCGTACAACTTATCCAGGGTGGCTATGGACCAACGGATGGTAGGAAAAAAATAAACACAGTGAGATTACTGTCACGGACACGGCCGTTGATTTGATTGCTTGGACAACGATTATGGTCGTGTCCAGCTCGATGATCGGTTATCGGCTTAGGCGATCGATAATCGGACATTTGGGTTGCAGATGTGCAAGCAAGCAAGTTGCCCGATGTGTCCTCTTGGACCAACGGATTGTTCGAACAAGAAGACACAGGAGGATTGGTGTATGTTTGATTGACATGTTGCCGCCCAGAGGAACCGATCAGGTTCCTAAATGATTCATGTAAGATGAACCGAAGTGGTTTGGTCGGTATGTATTCGTTGATGCCGTGGCAAGATAATGATCTTGCCGTGGGCTTATTTTTCAGGTGGGAAATGATTGGGGAAGAGCTTTGGATTGCTCATATGCAGGTAAGAGGGTACGGTAGGTAATGACATTGCGGTTGGGAAAGGCGAGTTGGGTTAGGACGATGGGTGGTTCTTCGGGCGATCCTTAAAGAACCCCCACAGGCTCATAACTATTAATATATTTCGTATTGAAAATTTGGTCCCTAAACCGATTAAGCTATTCGTATTGTATTCTTGAGTACAAATTATGACACAACTGTTTACAAAATATCGTTTGTTCTTTGAAAATAATAAGTAAAAGTGACTTAATGCTTTCTTTTGGAACACATCCTTTCCAAATAAACTCCATATTATAATCTTTTCTAATTATTTATTTATTTATTTATTTATTTATTTATTATTAACTAGTAATTCAAAATTACATATCAAGAAATTAACATAATGAGCCTTTCTCTCTCTCTCTTTCTCCCCCTCCACCTTAAATAATAACAAAAAGTATTTATTTATTTATTTATTTATTTATTATTAACAAGTAATTCAAAATTACATATCAACTGAGACTATAGGCTCTGTACTTTTAAATTATAATTTGATTTTTAGAATTTTTATAAACTTATCTATATTATTTATGCTGTCGGGAGTAGGATCTTGGAGAATTTTGTAAATATCTATATTACGAAATAGACGGTCTCTTAAAAGTTTCAGGTGAGTACAGTCTTTTAGTATATGAATGACAGTAAGTGTTGTGTTGCATTTTTGGCAGATTGGGAGTGTGTCTTTGCTGAGCAGGTAAAGATGCGTAGTGGACGTGTGGGGATATTTCGTTGGTGTACCAGCACGGGCATGGGTTCAAAAATATTCCACCGAGAAGATGGTATGGCAGTTGATCACCGAAGATTTATCGGCTGTCTGGTTGCTTTTTTATTTTTCTTATTATGTATTAGATGATGTTCTGCGTGGATTGTTTAATCCTCTAAGGTAAGAAGTTTTCCTGTTTCTTATTTGAGAAAGTACTTATTTCGAAATAATTGTCTTATTAAAATACGCATCTTTGTTTTTTTGACTCTTTAGTTAAAGGTTTAAAGAGTTTAGAATGAATCACTTGTATTACTGCCTGTGTCATTACACAAGAAAATTGTTCTATTCAAAGGGTGTTTATTTAAACACATTTCCACAAAAAGTTCGTATTGTTTAAAGAGTTTTTATTTAAATACATTTCCACAAAGAGTTTGTATTGGTTAAAGAGCTTTTATTTAAACACATTTCCGCAAAGAGTTTGTATTGTTTAAGGAGTTTTTATTTAAACACATTAGAACCTTCGACTCGACTTCCTTCACACGTTCTCATCGACTTACTCCACCAAATGATTCGGCTAGGGGTGAGTTTTGTTCTTTAAGAGAAAGTGAAGTTTCTCTTTGGTGACCAAGGGGAGAGGATCTCTTTGAATAGGTCGTGGCCAGTGTGCGGTTGATCCCGCGGAGATTACATTGTTTACCCATGCTGCGAGGTCATGGGTAAACGAAATCGGGGAACAAGAGATGGGACAAAAGGCATCGTGGGCGATGTGCATGCAGCTGTGTAAATAGGCCGCATGCCATTAAGGAAACTGGTGCTAAAAGCAATTTAGATACTTACACAATGGTGATTGTGCACGGTATCTATGCCGGCGGAAAAGATCGAATTCTTTTGTGTGTATATTTACACGCTGGTGAGTTCGGTTTTTGGCGGCTAAACGCGAGATGCGAAAACTGCTTTTGTCGGTTCGACAAAAGGCTGCCGTGAATGTGGATACACCGAGAAAATCGGCTGCGCACGTGTGTGTCAGGATACGCTAGCTGACAGGGGCGCCGATAAGGCTTCCTGATTTATGACGGTTACTTTGTATATGCTAACCGAATTATTTTCAGGAAAATTGGTGTGATGCATTAATGCATGAAACAATGTCCTTGGGGCGGAAATGTTTGCAGATGACTGCGGGCTGGTGAAGGGAGTTGGGGTTGGAATTGTGGGTGGTTCTTCGCTTAGTTTTAAAGAACCCCCATAGACGTATGACCTAATCGCAATCACGAAGTTTGTGATTTTAGATTTAGTTAAATTCGTTGGATAGATGGGGTGATATTTGAATGGGTTTACGTTTTTATAGGTGTGGTGATAAGTATTTTTTAGTTCATTTTGGATGGTTGCTAGTAGATTGGTTCTTGTATAGATGTTAAATTTATGAACTGGAGCTGTTCTAGCTGAGTTAGCTGCACAGTCTGCATTTTCATTACCGCTGATGGAAACTTGGCTGGGAATCCACATTCGTTTTATTTTATTATAATATTTGATGATATTGTTTCGAATATTGGAAATGATATCGTCGGTGTTGTTGGTGTTCCTTATTGAATGGAGTACTGACAAGCTGTCTGTGCAGATGATATATCTTACCCTGTGCTTGGTGGCAATTATTACGGCTTGTTGGATGGCGAAGGTTTCCGCCGTTAAAATGGAGCAAAATGCAGGTAACAGTCTGATTTTCTTTACATCACCTTTTCCAGATGTAACAGCGAAAGATGTATTTTCGGTTGTTTTGGATCCATCTGTATATAGAAATCTCTATCCATCGGATTTATATTTTGAAGCGATTGACCAAAATAGTACACTGTATATATCCTTGTTTGTGTTCGTTTTTTTTCAAAATGTTGCGAGTGTCGTTATGGGGGTGTTGACGTCCGGCGCCGTGCTTCCTCGGATGAGGGAAGAGCGGGGACCTTTCTCCTTTATTTATTATTCTGCTGTCTTCAATTCGCGTTTCATTTATTTCAATTGATAATTAATTATCAAAGAAAAACTATTTCTTCTCTTTGATATTCTTTAATTGTTATTATTAATTATTTTAACTTTCAAACAGATACCACAAACTCAAAAACTCTAACTCACAACTCAAACTAAACTAAACTTAAACTGATACTTCTCAAAACTTAATTCTTCTTAAATGACTTCTTACTCCTTCAACTCCAAAACTAAAACTGATTTTTTCTATTCTATTTTCTCTCTGACTTTTCACATGAATCAAGACGAAAATCCAAGTTACTATGTTTTGAATAAATAAAAAGGTGCAGGTTATTAAGTGTGCTGTAACTGGTAATATTGTGAATGTTTATGAATGGTATGTATTAAGTGAGAATGTAATATATGTTAAGTGAAGTTTTTAAGAATGTGTTAGGAGATTCAGTGTTAAATTTAATAAGGGTAGTATTCTGGAATACAACAGGGGGATGGGAGCGAACATACAGGGCAAAGTCACTGATTGCTTTCAACCCGGCGAAGGTCAGGATGATCCTTGTCCCTGTTCAATCCAAGTTGACATGTAGTCTCCACGTGACACCCCTGGATAGCTACTTTGGCACCCGTCAGGTAGTGAACCAATGCATGCAGCGAGATCCTTAGAAAGGTTGGCGCAAGGCTAATAACTATGCCCGGAAAAACAGATTATTATGATAAATTTAACAAGTCTCGGAAATGGACCGGATACACGACGACGACCACGGAAACGAAAATGGCTAAACGATTTAAGAATAATCTCATGGTACGTCCGTTCACTATACAGAGCTCGAGCTGCACAGCAGCTAGCCGATTCCCTGTCCGAATATAAGGCTGACATAACAGTATTACAAAAAATAAGATGGACGGGGAGTGGTGTTATTCAAAGAAAAGAGTATGACATTTATTATAACTGTCATGCAAAACACCATGTCCTCGGGGTGTTATGATCATCCTCTTTGCGGAATTTTCGCATATGCGAGAGTTTCGAGTGTAACTCATCGTATGACGCGTGTGGTAATATCGTGCTTCGGAGTCGCTGTTCAAACTCCTTGGAAGTCGTTGGGAGTTGTTCTTTGAGCATGCGGAGAGCTTTCCCAGTTAATTTCATGGGCAACCACCGCAGGAACATTTTTTCCTCCTCCTCTGATAAGTGTCCGGCGTCCTGTCACAGCTTTCAAGAAAACTATGTAGTTCCCTCGCTGCGTTAGGCCCTTTCTGTCCACTGTAGACTTCCACATTAGCTTGGACTAGGTCTACAATTTTTTCCGCACCCAGCATAGCGGCGTTGGGTTCCTCAGCTCTAATTCCTTGCGTACGGAGGGACTACCCGGATTATTTTAACCGTGGTTCGCTATTAACCGTAGCGAACAAAAGACACGATTGCGGAACAACAGACCCAACGATGAGGGGTAAGAATCAATTTAAAAAAAACGACCCAACGATGAGGGACAAGACCCAATCTAGATAAATAAAAAGAAGAAGAAGATAAAAAGCCTGAAAAGAGAACACTAAAAACAACGGAAAATATTTGGGTAAATTAATTTCTCTAAATTTTCCTCCCAACGTTGATCTCGTCCTCTCTCCTGTAATTGGAAAATAAACAGAGAAAAGGAAAGAAATATTTTTATTTATTTTATTATTTATTGTTATACGGTTTATGTTTTTTCTTATCCTAGCCGCTAGTTCCGCTAGGACGTTAGAGCCTCAGGGCTCTTCCCAGCACTGGATTGTATCCCCGACGGATTTGATACAATCTCAGCTGGTGGTAACCGTCTGGGCTAAAATTGTTATGAGTATTTAACACAATTTTATTTAATTATAGTTAATATATTTATATATATTTAAAGCGAAAGGACTTACTTGTTTGCTCTTGAATTTTCTTATGTTGGAGTTGTTCGGTGTCAGCTGTTCTTGATGCTGCTGCCAGGGCGCCAACGCCGTTTTATTATTTTTTTCTCTACCAAGTAGAATTTGCACAAAGTAGTTTATGCAAATTAGCTACTTGGCGAAATGTTCTCCTTTTAGAGGTAGAGAGGGGAAACTTACGAAAGGGGATTTGTGGATGTTAGGGGGGACCTGGACGCTAGGTAGGTCCGTAACAGTAGTAGGCTTTCTAGTTAGCCACAAACTGAAGCCTGCCATCTTCGGCTTTAATGCAATTGCCGAAAAGCTATGCACTCTTCGCGTGCGAGACAAGTTTAAGGACATAAGCCTCATAAACATTCACGGACCTACAGAGGAGTCCCCTGATGACGAAAAAGAAGAATACTACGAGAACGTCGAACGGGCCCTCAATGCTTTCCCAAGATACGATGTGAAAATCGTTCTTGGTGATTTGAACGCGAAAATAGGTCGGGAACCGGTTTTCAGGCACTAGGCAGGTTCCCATAGTTTTCATGAGAGGACTAATGACAATGGACTACCAGTCATCGAACTGGCAGCATCAAAAAAGTTGGTTGTTGCAAGTACCAGGTTTCCGCGTAAAGATATCCACAAAGGTGGCTATCACCTGATGGAGCCACTCGCAACCAAATTGACCACGTGTTGATAGATCCCTGCCACTCCTCGAGCCCGATGACGGTACGAACGTACTGAGGTGCCAACGTCGTCTTGGATCACTATCTTGTTGGTACAGTTTTCCGAGCGCGGATTCCCTTACGAAGACGTATTGCATCCGTGGATCAGGTTCAAATCAACACGGCTGCCTTACGCAATGAGAATATCAGGAACACCTTTGGTCATGCGCTAAGACTCACCCTCGAAGAGCTCGACGAGGGGAGAGGAAGTCCTGGGGCCAGAATGCCAGGCGTAGAAGAGAAATGGACACACCTTAAGAATACTGTCATTAGTACTGCCAACTGCATCCTAGGAAGTAGTCGTAGAGATTGGAGCGACTGGTTTGATGATGAGTGCAAACTAGCGGCTGAACGTAAGAATCCTGCATACCGGGCAATGCAGCAGTCTCATAGGACGCGGGTGCGCGAGGAGAAATACAAAAAGAGCTCAAAAGATCTGAAAAAAGACCACAGACAAAAGAAAAGTGCCTGGGAAGAAAACCTTGTCTGTGAAATAGAGATAAGTAGAGAGCGAGGTTCGCACCAGGCGCGAAAGTTCTCCCAAATAATTCGGAGTATGACGCGGTACACACCATGCTGCACTTACTGCAAGGATAAAGAGGGTAATGTGATCACCCATCCTGAAGGCATTCTGGAGCGATGGGAAGTACACTTCTATGAATTGTTAAATGGTCAGCTCACAGAAGAATTGGAGGCTCCACCAATGCAAGATCAAGACCAAATGCTGCTGCCACCATGCATTGAGGAAACATTAAAGGCCATAAGACAGCTCAAATCAAATAAAGCCCCCGGAGCTGATGGCATACCAGCTGAGCTGATCAAACAAGGAGAGACAGGGTTACATCACGCAATTCATAAGATCGTGGTGCGCGTATGGGAGCAAGAGGACTATAGAACTATATAATGCCACGAGAGAGTTCGGCATTCTAAACAAATTGATACGACTTTGTAGGTTGACCATGACCAACGTAAATAGTCAAGTAAAAATAGCGGGATTGCTGTCTAAACCAATAAATATCTTTAATGGACTCTGTTACGGACCGACATTGAGTCCAGGTCCCCCCAGAATCCACTAATCCCCCTTCGATTCCCCTCTTTACCTGTAAATGGAGAATAACGCGCCAAGTAGCTAATTTGCATAAACTACTTTATGCAAATTCTACTTGGCAGAGAAATAAATAAAAAACGACGTTGGCGTCAAATAATAAAAATAACGTCAACGGCAAAAATTAATTCATTCGACGTAAAACGATTGAACCGAACAGTTCATCACCAACTTCAATTAAACACTCGTAACACCGGAACAACAATTATCAACAATGGACAAGGAACTGAACAGGGGAGCAAACAATCAACGCCCCTTGCAACCAGTCGCAGCCAGTAACAACAATCATAGACCACAAGCGGTCCAAATTCAAGTAAGTCTCCCCTCTTCTTACTTAAAATTATATTAAATAAAATTGTTATATATAACCACGTAACAACTCCGACAGGGGGACGGTCTGGCCTGTCTCCTCTTCAACCTGGCATTAGAGAAAGCAATTCGTGACTCTGACGTTACAAGAAGAAGGACTATCACCACCAAGTCCAGCCAGATACCTGCCTACGCAGATGGCATCGACATCATCGGTAGAACCGAATCGGCTGTACAGGACTACTTCACCCAGATCGAACAGGCGGCACAAAAACTGGGACTGCACATTAATGAGGGAAAAACTAAGTAGATGGTGGCAACGTCTGCGAAGAGAAGACCTAACTTTGGTCAAACTATCAGGGTAGTGGGCACGAATTTGAAGTAGTGCAATCTTTTAACTACCTTGGGTCAATAGAATCAGCCGATAACAATATGGAAGAAGAAATACGCGAACGGCTGATCAAATCCAACAAAGCCTACTATGGTATACCAAGGCTCCTTAAATCCCGAAATTTATCCAGAACATCCAAGCTACTGCTGTACAAGACCATGGTCTTACCAGCACTCATGTATGGATCCGAGACCTGGGTGCTCAATAAGGGGCTCTCTGAACTCTTAGCCGCGTTCGAGAGGAAGGTCTTAAGGAGAATTGTTGGCCCCATATGTGAGGGAGGACGATTCCGGAGACGCTACAACCATGAGCTGTAAGCAGTCTATCTTGAAGCTAACGTTGTAAGAAAAATCAAGCTCAGTAGAGTCCGGTGGGCGGGACACCTAGCTCGAATGAGCGAAGAGGAGGCTGCCAAGAAAGTCCTTTGAGGCAGGATGTATGGAAGGAGACAGCGCGACAGACCTTGTCTGCGATGGAGGGATGGCGTAGACCAGGACGCCCAGAGCCTGGGAGTGCCAAGCTGGATGACATCGGATCGAAATCGGGAGGGGTGGAGAGATTTATTAAATAAGGCCAAGACCGGATCCCGGTTGTAGTGCCGTTGATGATGAGGATTGTATATTGTGTCTTCGTTGCATTGAAGTCGACGATTTTGGCCTTTCCCCACTGCAGGACCTAATAAACAGATCCCGGTTCAGAGAGTTGATCTGTCTACATCTCAGCTGGTGCCACATTGATGTGCTAATCGGCCGATCACTCGAAAATGAGGAAACAACCGTTTGGCGGATTATTTTTTCGTTATCGATGTACGTGTTCCGCCGAACACTGCTTGGGAATAAAAGTCACCTTTTTTTTCTGGCGATATGCCTTTATTTATTATTAATTTACAACAAAGGATTCGCGGCAACGAACTTTTAGTTTTTTTTTATTACAGATGTTATTACAGATAAATTACAGATAATTACAGATGATTACAGATGTTATTACGGATAAACATAAAAGGGAACAGAAGCGATAGTCCAACACCGCCCCAAAATTAGAAGTGTTGCAGAATAGCGGCACCGCTCAAAAAACAAGTGAAATAAACAACATGAAAAGTAGACAGTTGCTAAGTAGAACATTCAAATCAGGGTCATTATGGACAAGCCAGGACAAGAAACTGCACAAAAATGCCAACCAAACCTATCAAAGTCTCGTCAACATTAAATAGAAACTGGACTAGGATAAGGACCTTGAAAAGTTATTGAATAGCGGATAAGCTAGCAAGGTAATGGAAAACCTTATGAGTAGGGCGTTATAATATACTCACAGCTAGGCCGGCTTGACGTAAGAGGCGACTAAAGGCCGAGTAGTAGGTGGGATCCCAACGCCCTGTTGCCCGATGAAGTACCACCCCATCAAACTATAGGCTCCGTGAAATGATCGGGAGATATCCCTGGCCATCTTTCGGAGCTTGTCTGATGGATCGTTTTGAAAAAAAGGCTGGTTTAAGTGGTAAGTCGTTCGCAAGGTGAGATGCCACCCCGTTACGATGCACATTCCCGGATATGGTCGGGAGAAAGTTTCGACTATGTTTCGGATGTATGCCTGATGGTCCGGGCTGAAACGGAGATAAGTTATGATGGTACCTTCTGAAATAAAGAATTCAGGAGTAAACTAGTTTCCCATTCGGATCTCCGGTAGCGAGTATGTCAGGGGGGACATTATGCAAATATTTCGATAAATAACCGAACTTTGAGGAATTCATCATCGCGTAATCGGGTTTGTTCTCGAAACTCTATCGACTTTCGACTAATAACGGCATTTAGTAACATCAAGGGAATCGATTTCACCAATATGACTGTAAACGCCGTCCACCAATATTTGCAAACAGTGCAACCTGATATCCTTACCCTAACTGAAACCCAGGTCGATTCGTCAACTGATTTGACATATCCTCGTTGCTCAGGATACGACTTGCATTCGAGATTCCGTTTTAAGGGTGGAGTCTACGTCTTCTCGCGGTCCGACCTGGCTTGCCAGAGAATGGAGGCATTGGAACCTAATCACATGGACATCATGTGGTTGAAAGTCGTGCAGAGGAATTCTGTTAAATTTCTTTGTTGTCTTTACCGCCCCCCGAATGTCGATCGACCGATGACATTTTTCAAACATCTTTCACGTACCGTCTTAGCACTTAAACCTGCCTTTTGCATACAGCATACAGATGTCTGAAATTGTCGTCTTTGACGATTTTATTGTACGGAACTCCGGCTGGCTGGTGCATTCTACCATAACCGACGAAGCTAGGAGGCTGGCGGAGATGTTCGCTGTTAGCCGCAATTTGACTCAACTCGTGGAGAAAGCTTCGTGCTCCGTGCAGCGCTTCGATCTTTGCACGATTGTCCCGGGCCCTGGCCGCCCTGGCGACGCTGGTCCCCTGGGCCACCTCGTGGTACGTTATGTCGACCCCCCTCCTGGTGGTGCCTGGGGGTGTGGGGTTCAGAGTGGGTCTCCTTCGCCACGTGCGCCGATTTCCTCCTTCCGACAGGTCCGTCTTAATATCCTCCAAGTCGTGTGGGAGATTCTTCTCCTGTAGCGCTTATCAGCAGGTCCGGTGCTGCCCACTCCAGGTTGAGTGGACAGTCCTCTCGTGGGGGGTGGCAGCGTCCTCCTTGCTTTGGCCGATCTCACTATCGGCATCCTCCGTTTATCGCCGAGATCCGGCTCGAAGAACCAAAAATGTTACTGAAAGGAAAATACTGAAAATTGCGGACGGCGCTTCTTCCAACGACGTCTAGGTTCCCCCCCCCCCCCCCCCCCCCCCCCCTTCGTCGTGTGGACTGTAAATCCAGCACTGGCCGGCCAACGATGATTGGAGTTTTAATTAGTGGACTGTAGGTCCAGAACCGGACTCTGCTCTGGTTGAACGGGCATTATAGTCTTGCCCAGTACGATCTCCTAAAATCCACAGTTCTGCAAACAAGAAAGAAACAACGCAGAACCATTCGCTTAAATCAGATTCCTTATTTTTTATTGTCGTTGCGCATCATCATCATCATCGGCACTACAACCGGAAGCCGGTCTTGGCCTTATTTAGCAAGTCCTGAGGCTTGTTAAATTTTCCATAATGATTTGTTTTTTTTTTTGGGCATTAGTCTTGCGTCAGATGTCTTCGCGTATATATATAATTATTTAGTGTTTTTCTATTGATTATAACAATTTTATCTCTTTCCCGTGACGACTCGTGGTGGGCTGAGAAAAATGGGGTGGCAAGGCTGACTTTAGGGAGACAAGAACAAATGTGTCCTTCATCTTGTCTCTGGCTTCTGGTCATCTTGTGATAACCAGAATCACCCACATCCGTGAGGATGTTGGGCTCGGTCTCAAGATATCTGAAAAGAAAGGGGAAGGAGGTATCTAAGGATAGTGTGGACAGGGTTAGTTCAAGTGTTCTCTAACTACTTGGATGGGGGTATGGTGGGAAAGAAATCGTACAAGAACGGTGGGTCTTGAGTCCAGTAGTAAACCCAGATCACGTCTTTGGCGTCTGATAATCTGAGCTTTGGTCGGTGTGTGTGTGCGTGTTTATGCGTTTTGTACTGTGCGTGTGATGGGTAGTGTGTCAGCAGTAGGCCCTATGGGATGGGTCCAGGAACCCTCTATTATAGAGGAGAATGTTGTTGGGAAGGGTGCTTTCTTCAGTTTTGTACTGAAGAAGAAATTGTGGTGGTCTGATCCGAAGGGATCGAGAGAGAGAGAAGGGTCAAGAACGCAAGACTCCTGTACAAGTGGGTTCTCGCTGTTCTGAATGCTTTCGAGGTACTTCTATGCTAATCGTAGCAACTACTCGTCGATAGGAATAATGGACGCGCCGTCGTATAGGTGAGTCGTGGTGTTCGTCGATGTGCTCGTCTCATATAGCCCGCAGCTGTCCTCTCGTTCGCTCGTTCCCCGACTGCTGTTCTTCTTGTTTGCTCGTTTTCCCCTGAGTGATGTTCCTTTCTTGAGTGCTTTTTTCCTCTTGAGTGGTTTTTTTGCGGATTTTTATTCCAGTTTGTTGGTCGAATGTTTACGGCCGATGATGTTGTAGTGTTCCGCCGAACACTGTTTACCGCAGAGGGAAATACACAAGCGGAGCAAAACACGGTGGCAAATGAAGCGACGAACTACTTTTAGGCGAACCAGGTCTGTTTATTTAAATAAATGAAACAACGAACTATTTTTAGTGTATGCTTTCTGTTTATTAACATTTTTTCTTTTCCGAGTTTACATTAGTTCACAGATTCGCATTAAGCACTCCTGACGCTTTCACTGTATGTTAACTTAAGAACTTTGGACACACGTTAAACTCGCCTTTCTCTTTATTTTTAAATTTTAAGTCGCGGTTAATTCTGTTACCTTATTCGTCTCGCGGTTCGACCTCCTCGGCGGGGTTCGCTGTCCTGTTGCACGAAGTAGACTCTCTTTTTCAAATTCCTATTTCCCTTTCCAATTCTCTTCCCCTCATCTTTAAAGGAAATTTTCCATCATACTTTTCATTCTAATCCTCTTATCTGTAAAAGAAATTTCTCATCATGATCATCATTCCCATTTCCATATCTGCTTTTTTTTTGTTCGAAGGATCGAGCGTACCGCCACTCATTTCTCGATCCTTTCATGGGCTTCGTTTGCGTTACCCATCTGGCTTACGACAACAAGAATTTGTGTGTGCTTCAGATGGGTAACAAAGGAACCGTGGGATTTGGTTTGTAGATCGCATTTGCCAGTCATAAACATCTAGCGTGGGATAGGCGTTACGATGTTTATGATTGCAAGAATTGTAGGTCGGCGGGCGAATCTCTAGGCCTTTGTTTGCGCACGTGCGCTTGTCGGTTTGGGATCTTGCGAGGAATTGAGGGTGCTAATTGCTATTAGCTACATGAGGAGATATGCGTTATTCTGTTTGTTTTCAGAAAAATGCGTTTAATGGATGGATTGAGTAAGTGGGGGAATTGCATTGAATTGAATTCAATGGATGTATCGAATGGATTTTGAACGTTTGGTTCGATTGGTTTTTACTATTGAATTCAATGTTGGGTATTTGGAATGTTACCTTTTGTTTCAGGCGGACGAAAGGACTTTTGGAAAACGTGCCTGTGGGCACGTGTAATGGATATAGGTGAGTTTGTTCCTTGGTGGAACGACGATATCTCAACCTATAGTGGATTGTGTGGTTCGTAGAACCGCCACCGTTTTTTCGCAATCTGTGTGCGGCTGATGGTTGTTTCCCCAGGGACTTGTGTGCTGGCGGAAGTTCGTGTCGGCGTGAATGCATCACCAACACTAATCTTTCTTTCGACTTCAACCCGCACAGTGCTTTGACATTTCTGGTTATCAAAATATTTTTTTTGCGCTATACCTATGAAATAAGAAAAATAAAAACTGGGATTGCGGTGGGAAATTCGGACGGTTTATAAAACCCTCTAAGCTGATAAGTGAAAAATACTTGATTTCCAAAGTATTGGCAACCCTGCGGTGGACTAGGATCAAAGTAATTGCGACGTACCTTGTTCCTATATCCCGAATTTAAAGTACATCATCAGAATATAACTTTCATGTGGAATGGAAAAACACCCATTAAATTGTTAAATGACAAACACTTGATTTCTAAGCGGTTGGCAACCCTAAGGAGGATTAGGATCAAAATAATTATTATAGCTAGACCTCGAATGTAAAGTACACCCCCGAAAATATAAAATATCAAAGCAAATACATCACCTAAACTGTCGACTCGCATTCCTTAAGAGACGTACATACAACAACAGTGCATCGACTCCATTTCCATCCCCAATTCTATTTAAATAACAGGAGCTTTTTATATAAGTCCTTTTTCTCTCTGCCCCACTTATATACAATACTTATGCTCGTATATTGTACATATAATTTTTCATGACGTTCGCAAAATGCGAACAGCTCAGGCACAAGGAGCAGAGGACAACTTGGTCGGGCTGATGGTTATTGCCGCCATACCCGGTACTTGATTGCTTTAAAGCTCTCCAGTCCTGTGGCCAACAGCTCGCTCACGTAGCCCAGAAGGAAGTCATGCCAAAGGAATGATTCAGCGCCAGGATGTGTTCACATGCTAAACGAATACTAACGAATACCAAAGGCATGTTTGGTGTGTATGGCTCGCTGTATATAAGGAGCACTTGAGGGTTCCTGGGATAGTGAACGTTGCAAGGGCCATGGGCGTAATATCTTCACCCTTGCGTCGTCAATTCAGGATGGCTGTTTTTGGTTGATGTTATTGTTGCGCTGTTGTCCTTTCTGCTCGAATGATGGGATACAGTTAGGGTGCGTACACTGTTATTACTGCTAAATTTTAGACGAAATAAGGAGAAAACCAAATTTAATTGTGACTTTAATTTTTTTGGAAGGTCGACAACGCAATTTCAATGCAAACTGTGAATAGATGCAGGATGTTGTGGACGGAACACGATATCGGGTTGGAGGCGGTTCTCTTGAATCCGTGTAGTCTATCCTCTTTAATGTGGAGTGCCTCAAGCGACGTCCTGTAGAAAGGCAAGTGTATTAGTCACAGGGCTGAATGTGTCCCGCTGCATGGCTAACATTTAAACGTCGTTTGTGGGTGGGCTTCGAAAAACAGGGTAAATATAATGATTATTATTATTATTCATTGTGCTGGAGTTTTTACGTTCTTCTTGCATGACGAGGTGGCAGACGCAGAGACTGTGTTTAAGGTTAATTTTGACACCATCTCATGAATATTGTGCCCGCGACGGAATTATTCAAAAGTGGATCAAACGTATAGGCTTTAAAGGGTATCTTAAAAGAGATATTTAAGGTGGCAAGATTATTTAACATAAACATTGAGTTGGTTGTATACAATATGAGTTTTTCACATTGTTGTAAATTTAACGATTTTTTTTTTAAACAAATGTATCATTAGTATTCGTGTTTTCTACAACTCATCGACTTTAAGTTACCCGTGTTTATAAAAACCACACCCATATGTTTCTTTTGTATTTTCCCTTCAAATTTCGACTTACGATAAAAATTAAAAGGTAAACAACGCCAAATTAAAAAAAAAATAAAACTCAGTTGCTTTATTAAATAATAACATGAAACCTTTTCAAACCACTTTTTTATTCTTCGAGAGCAGTTGTATAGTGTCGGTCTTTTGTGTAATCGGCAGAAGAGGCCATAGTCGAGTTCTCGAAAGTCCTTGACAAGTGTGAAACAACCAAAAATTCTGAAACAGAAAGGTTTTATATGCCGGGATTGACTGTAATTTTTTAAAAATCGATCAAAACAATGAAATTGTCCACAGGTTCATGGCGTTAATGCTATACTTTTCCTTTTTGGCATATATGTTTGTATGATTTTCTTTTCAGCACGTTGGTAGTGTGCATTATCCGTGTTTTGTGCGTGTTGTAAAGTGTTTGTTGGCTTTGTGAGACATCTGGTGATTCCCTTATCTAATACTTATTTTTAAATTCAGTAAACTGTTTGTTGAGTCCATGTAACACCAGCCAAACGTTCGTTTTATTCAGCTGGCGGCCACTTTCGGCTAATAGTTTGTAATTTCTGTTTGTTGTAGTTGTCAATCTAAAAATTGTAATTTAGTTCTTTCGTTCCGTATCGCATCGTCTGAGAGGGTGAAAATCCAAGTGTTTATAATTAGTAACAAATAAGGCTAAATTCTGTTGGTATTTCAAAACAGCAAAAAAAACATGCAAGCAAAAAAACAATGAGAATTAAATTGCACAGACATCTATTGTACAAAATCACCAATCCAACAAAACTTAACTCAACTTCTTTGTTACAAGTTAAAAAGTGTACCACTACTGTCCATTTAGTTGTTTTTCACAAAGAACAAACAGTAATTAACCGAATATTTAAAACTGCGAATCTGCCACTTAATTACGGGTCACCTTCTTCCAAGCGTATTTTTAAATTACAGCAATGAACGTTTTTTTCAATCAGCAACGCAAAAACTCTCCTTCATTCAGCATCTCCAACAACGGGGCCCGTTACCAGTCCGCTGAATCTTTGGTGTTTGAGCAATTGGCAGCGTTTAATGCCAATAGAGTTTTCTGCTGCAACCGCATAGTTGGATGTTTAGATGTATAAGCTTAGGCGCTTAATCTTGAATATATTTTATTCGCAAATGTTTTAAATTCGTTTCTTGCTAACGACTGCAAATGTGTTGGTTGTATATTGTATTTCCAACGTCTAAGCTGATTAGCCTTTATGTTTGTTGCTGTACTGCAACATCTTGCCGGGCCGACGACGATGGACCCATAGGCGTTTCTTCCTTCCTTGTATAGGTGAGGTGTATCAGTGCAATGGCTGTCTTGGGCATGGTTAGCACGGGAATGCTTGCAATAGAGACACAAGTAATTTTCGGGTTTTGTCTCGTTCATCGGAGACACCGTATTGAGGTAGGGTGGCAATAATTAGTTGTATTGATTAGATCTAATTATAAATTGAGTTTCGTTATGACATATAATTAGTTGTGTTATAGTGGCATACTTGATGTTATCAGTGTTAGTGTGGGTGTGTGTATGACAACAGGCGAAGTTGTTGTTGAAATTTGTTGATTATTGAATGTTGGTCGGATCGTAAATCCGGACGTAGAGTAAGAATATCTTGGACGTAGCCCCATGTTGGATCGTAAATCCGTAAATAGAGTAGGAATATATTGGACGTAGTCCAATGTTGGATCGTAAATCCGTTTGAATGGTAATTGAGCCATGTGGTCGCCAATATGTTGAAGTGTTTGTGTTTGTCCTTGGTTGGAAATGTGGCCATTTGGAAATAGTTGAAATCTAGGTGCACTAGATGGAGCTGTTGATTCAGTCCAAAGACCGCTTAGTTGGGCTAAAGTCGGCCGTGCAATATTGTGTTTTCATCATCTTCTGAATATGGCCAGCCTGTGCCGATATTATAAGTGTTAGAGTAGCCGCCAACTGCATAGGATCATCTGCGTCTCGAACCCAAGGTGATTGCTGTGGCTGATGCTGTTGCAGTTGGGGATTTGTCCCATCTACGCCGCTAATACCACTGCTTGGCGTTGGGCGAGTTTCTCGATGGGAACTGAGATTGACGTTGGCCACATTGCCTGACGGAGTGTTTGATCAACTGATAGAATGATGGTCCTCCAAAATGATAATTATGATAATGGCCGCCATAGAAATAATCTTGCTGGCTCTGAGGACCAGAAGAAGTTGATATGTTCCTTGAATTGAGCGAATTCACTGAACTTCCCATAAGATCAGAAGGGATTGAATTGTTCCCTTAATGATAGTTCGTGGAAGTTGATTCGCTAGTATTATTGGATCTCCCGTAGTTTCCATCATCTGACTTGTATTTCCGCAGCTGACGTTATCGCGCGTGATTCCTATCAGATGAACCTGGACTACAGTCATAAGGTGCAGACAGTGTCTGTGTAGCACAATCATCTTCATGATGATTGTCATCACAATGTATATGCTGTTGCTGCAGTTGCTGCTGTGGGTGCTGTGACCGCATGTGATTTCTTTTTGGAACAGCATAGTTGTTCAGATTTCGATGATGTTGTGTGTAGTATTCCAGAATACTACCCTTATTGCTTTAACACTGAATCTCATTTCTTATCTAACACATCCTTAAAACTTCCTCTTTACATATCTTACATTCTCACTTAATACATACCATTCATAAACATTCACAATATTCTATATCAAGCCAGTTACAGCACATTTAATATCATGCCCCTTTTCATAACTTGCACCTTTTTTCATTCAAAACATAGCACTCTGATTTTCGTTCAAAGTTTATTCAAAATTTAAAAGTCACAGAGACTAAAGGAATACTTTGATAAAATTTGTTTTGTTCAAATTATAATTTACAACCAATTAGAACAATAAGTAGCATAAGAAGAGAGAAATTTTAATTGTAAAATCAGTTTTAGTTTGAGTTTTGAGTAAATCAGTTTGGAAGTTAAGTTTAGAAAAGAAGTTGAGTTGAGTTTTAATAAGTTGAGTTTCAGTTAAGTTTTTGAGAGTTAAGTATTGAGGAAGTATTGTGGATTTGAGAGTTTAAAATAAATATATCGAAGAGACGGAATAGATTTTTCTTTGATAATGGATTATCAATTGCAATAAATTTTCGCTCAAACAAAACGCGAATTGATGAAAGAATATTAAATAAAGAAATAATAAAAGGTCCACGCTCTTCCCTCATCAGAGGAAGCGCGGCGCCGGATCATAACATGTGGTTGAATCCTTGCGGCATATCCTGTTGAATTACAACTGCCACCTGAGTGAACAAGAGAGGTTGCATATCTACGTTGCTATCAGGAATAGTAATCTGAAGATCAATAGAACCCTTTGTTCAATTGTGCCGTAGGATGAAATAGTCCCAATGCTAGGCGCCTTTCTATCTTTGACTTGTGGCTGGATCATGTGTTCACAGTGCGTTTTCCGTTGATCTGATTTCCCGAAGGGTGCCGGCATCTGTCCTGCTTCTCATCTTCTATGCCCCCTAATCTTGTTACCGAAAGCCCAGCTTAGACACCGACTCCGTTGGAGTGGTGCCCCCAGACACGTGACAGCGATGTGGCTGGGCGGTGATAATAGGGTGCCCCCAGAGCGTTGCGTCCAGGCGGCGAGAAGCGATGAACCCCAGACACGTGACAGCGATGTGCCCAGGTGGTGAAAGGCGACAAACCCTGGTCGCGTGACAGCGTTGCGCCCAGGCTTCGAGAAGCGGTGAACTCCAAATCCGTGACAGCTTTCCGATGACATGATTTCCCGACGGGTGCCGGCATCTTCCATGTTCGTCATCTTCTATACTCCCTAATCTAGGTACCGAAAGTCCATCTTTGACACCGACTCTGTTGGAGTGGTGCCCCCATGGCAGCAATGTACCTGGGCGGTGTTAAGTGGGTGTCCCCAGAGCATTCTGTTCAGGCGGCGAGATGCCGTATTTGGCGTTCGAAAAGAACGTAATTCAATGTGCCTTGTGAAAATACACTCCATTCAATTTTTATTAAAAAATAAAATAAAATTGGAGATTATGTTTATCTTTTAAGAGTTTTGTGTCGTCATTTTTCGCTTTCGTTCGCTTTATCGTTTTCGTGACGTTTTGTTCTATAGATAAAACTATCTAGAGATAGCATGGTCTTTCGTTCTTGTCGTTCACTCCCGAATTAGGTTTTCGTCCTATGTCTTGCGTTTTTCGCTATCTCTGGATAGAACAATCCAGAGACGACACATGGCCCTTCGAGCCAGATCGATAAAAAAAAAATACTAGTTTCCGCCGTATGGTAACAGATGTAGAAGAGAACCAGAAAATTATGTAGAAATTGTCAGATGTCAAACGTAATATTGTGAATTTGAACACGTGATAACAACATAACGTCAAAATATTAGTGACTTTGTATCAACTTTACATAATTTTTTTCGCGCAAAAATGTCTAGTTTTGTACCAAATAAGCGTCATTTGTGGGAACTTTTGATTTACTTTTTTAATTTGAAGAAATCTTCCGTGGGGAGCATTGATTACTTGTAGAAGCATGTGGTGAGGCTGCTTTGAGTGAGAGAAGTTGTCGTGAGTGGTTTTTTAAAAACGGTGAGTTTGACGTGGAAGACAAAGAACGAAGTGGAATGCCGAAAGTGTACGAAGACAAGGAATTGGTAGCAATTTTGGAGGATGATACATCCCAAACGTAAAAAAATGTAACTTAACAAGCAATTTAAACATCGTTTAAAATCATTAGGGTTGATTCAAAAACAAGGAAATTGGGTTCCTTATGCATTGAAGCCGAGAGACGTTGTACACCGACTTTGCATAAGTGAAATCCTGCTTGCCAGGTAAAAAAAGGAGTTTTTTTTACATAGTATAGTCACTGGAGATGAAAAATGGATCAACTATGGTAACCCAAAGAAGAGCAAATTATGGAGACCGTGGGGGCATATCCAAAGAACCACCCATTTTCCTTAATTCAACTCCCCATTCCTCACCCAATACAGACTTTTTAGCTTACCTGCAATCGGGCAGCGTTAAGCTACCTTCCAATAATTTTAATTAGCAGAAAAATAACCCATGGCAAGATCACCATCTTGCCACAGAATCAAGCAACATTGCTGTATTCCCCAAAGCGTAATCGGTTCCTCTAGTCGGCACCCATGATCATGACGAACCATTTGAAAATCTACCGGGGCCCTCTTGCCGGCGTCCATGTCTATCATATACACAGCAATCCCCGTGTTTACTTTTTCCAACAATCCGTTGGTCCAAGGACAAGCCTGGCAAGTTGCTCGCTTGCACGTCTGCAAGCCAAATTTCCCATGATCGGTCGCCTAACCGATAACCGATCATCGAATTGGACGCGACCATAATTGTTATCCAAACAATCATATTGTAGCGAGCTTGGAGTTCGCTAGATTAATTATTTTAATAAATAAGAGCCGTTAAATCGACTCTCTTTGCAAACACTTTATTAGTCTGTTAATAACAACCGTTACTTTTACCGTACACTTAACGATTTCTTGACTTATCGCTTGCTTACTCTGCTTACTTCTCACTTCTTACTTACTTCCCGAAAAAAAAAAAAAAAATGGGGAGGCGAGAGGACGATTTTAGGAAGACAAGGACAAATGTGTCCTCATCTTGCGATATCCAGAATCACCCACATCCGTGAAGATGTTGGGCTCGGTCTCGAGATATCTGAAAAGAAAGGGGAAGGACGTATCTAAGGATAGTGTGGACAGGGTTAGTTCAATTGTTCTCTAACTACTTGGATGGGGGGATGGTGGGAAAGAAATCGTACAAGACCGGTAGGTCTTTTACTTACTTCCCGATCTGCGTGCGACGTATTTATACCGTTTTTCCCCATTCTGATTTGGTGTTTCGTTTCTGTCCGTTCCATAGTCTCGAATTTTCTATTGCTTCTAGTCTCCAGTTTTCCAGTACTTTCTAGAATATTCTAGTACTTTGTTTCGAATTTTCTAGAATATTCTAGTACTGATTGTCATATGCATCACACTACCCACCGCCTAGATTAGTTCGTCCCGAACTAAGTTCACTGGTCTCCTGGGTTATTAAAAGTCGCCATTCGGCCACGATGTACCGCTTTCATCTTGGCGTTCGGTCTTCGCTGTAGACAACGTGGTTAATTCTTGTGAGAATCTTATACGAACATTGGGAAGGACCGTAAGTAGTATGTTTTGGCCGGTTCCAGGACAGCTTTTTGGGGTCTTCTGAGACAGGAAGCGACGCCACAGCCGAAAGCTCTACCTCAAGGTTGAGATATGTTTTATGAGTGGTGAAGGCAGTGTGTGGGAGTGATTCATGGTCGGCATCGTCTTGTGTGTTCTTATCAGGTGTAGTAATTGCTGTTCTTATCAGGTGTAGTAATTGTAGTTGTTTGTTTTGTGTGTTCTTATCAGTTGTAGTTGGGGAGTGATTCATCATCATCAGGGTGATCGTTGGTTGTAGTATTCTTATCGGTAGTAGTAATTGTTGTTGTTTGTATTGTTCTTATCAGGTGTAGTAATTGCAGTTGTTTGTTTTGGGTGGGGATGTTGTTGTTGGATTTGTGTTTTTGATGTTATTGTTTTTTGCAGGTGGTGGATGGTTTTTTGCTGGCTATTGGGCTTTTTGCTATGGGGTTTGTGCTTTTGATGTTATTGTTTTTTTTGTAGGTGATGGTGGATGTTTTTGCTGAGTATCGGGGCTTTTTTCTATGGGGTTTGTGCTTTTGATGTTATTGTTTTTTTGCAGGTGGTAGATATTTTTGTTGGGTGTTGGGCCATTTGCAAATGGATTTGCGCTTAGGTGGTGGTATCGGGGCTTTTTGCTATGGGGTTTATGCTTTTGATGTTATTGTAGACTATCGGGCTTTTTGCTAATGGGTTGTGCTTTTGAGCTTACCACTTGTCAGTAAATCGACTTGAAAGTTCATTGTTTGGTTATTTTGAAATTAAGCTGAGTAATATATATGTATGGGAATTTCGTTGACATTAAGCTGAGTAATATATATGGGAATTTTGTTGTTTGTGGATTTGTATGTGAAATGGGTTGTTTTTGCTGGACCTTAAAAACTGACTTCACCTAAGACGCAGAGCTAAGCTAGTTGACTTCACCTAAGACGCAGACCTAAGCCAGTATCCCAACAGGTGCGATAACAGGGCGGGGGCTCGGGCTTTTTGCTCTATGATGATGATGATGAATGGGTTGTGCTTTTGACTTTTTTCATGAGTCACCGAATATTATTCAAGTCCATATTGTACAAAAAAAAAAGTGTATGCTTGCTCGATCCCATAACCTTTATATTTGGGTGATTAGCGTTCAAGGTTAATTGTGTGACATGAGCAGTTGGTATTTTTGAATTGGGTGTGTGAATAGGTGATAGGTGATTCATGTTTGTTTGGCAGTGAATATATTATTATTTAGTCATTGAGTTTTGAGTAATATATATGGGAATTTTTTGGGTGATTCTATGTTGAAATGGATGTATGTTTTAGTTGTTTCTTAATATATGGGAATTTTTTGGTGATTCTATCTGCTTTTGGCTTTGGTCTCGGTTGTCGAGGGCTTTTTCAGAAAATCTAAGATGTTTCTTAATATATGAGAATTTTTGGTGATTCTATCTGCTTTTGACTTTTGTCTCAGTTGTTGGGGGGGCTGTTTTTCTTTTTATGAATATACCACTTGGCAGTAACTCTATGCTGAAATGGTTTAATGCTTTTGATCTCTAGACTATCGAGCTTTTTGCTATATATATTGAATATAGCCTATTTTGAGCGCTACAATTTTGAGTTTTTATATAGATATATTGTTAATTGCATACTTTAGGGCTACGCATTATCCATATGCTATATTAAATTCTTTGTGCTTTTGGCTTTTTTTTATGAATATACCACGTGTCAACGAATGATTATTCAAGTCCATATTGGTAAAAAAAAAGTGTTGATATCAAAAAAGTGTGTTGTTGACCAATCCCCTGACCTTCGAAGCTATATTAAATTCTTGATTTCTAAGTGTTTTTTAGTGAGTCGCCATTACTCTTATCTTATTTTGCATCCAGTACCACGACCAAATACTGATTTCTATATAGTAAGTTGTTGTTAATTATTCTGACCCCTTTGACCTTGGGTGCTATATTAAATTCTTGATTTCTAATTCTTTTTTTTCCATAGAACAATTTTCTAAGTACAAATGATTATTCAAGTCCATATTGAACATAAAAAGTGGGTGCTTGTCCATTCCCATGACCTTGGATGCTATATTAAATTCTTGATATTTTTTTCCCATAGAACAATTTTCTAAGTACAAATGATTATTATTCAAGGCCATATTGAACATAAAAAATGTGCCGTTATCAAAAAACATGTGGGTGCTTGCCCGATCCCATGACCTTGGAAGCTATATTAAATTCTTGATTTCTAAGTGTTTTTAATGAGTCGCCATTACTCTTATCTTACCTGTATGAATAAAACCGCTGATCATTGTTCTTTAAACATTAAAATTAATTGAGGCCATTTATTTTTTTTCCATGAGTCTTAGAGTATCAAATATAGTCCACCATAACATCATATGATAAGACCTGCTTACAGCATTGAAGCGTTATCAGAGAGGGGTAGTTATAATACAGCCTGTTTGAATAAAACCGCCCTGTTTGAAAAAAACCGCCTATTTGGAACCACCCTGTTTGAAAAAACCACCTGTTTGGAACCACCCTGTTTTTTATACAAATATGCGAGTTAATGAATATTTACTTAAGGATCTCATACTAACTAAAAAAGCTCTGAAAAGAAAATATATGTTTCTCAAAGCTGGAAAAACTACGAAGGAAATGGAATTTACTTTTAAGTCTATAGTCGAACCCTTAAAAGAACTCATGAAAAATGTTAAAAGTGGTAATACTGCTGCTGCCGATACCGATACCGATATACCGCCCTGTTTGAAAAAACCGCCTGTTTGAAAAAACCGCCCTGTTTATAATACAGCCTGTTTGAAGAAACCGCTCTGTTTGGTGTTAGGTGGTTAGCCTATTCATTTTATCATAGTTTCCATACATGACCAAATGAGTTTGAAGAATTCTTGGTTTCTATATAGTAAATTGTTGAGCATTATTCTTATCATAGTTTCCATATTGTTAAAAAATGGGTGAATTCCGATACCATGACCAAATGAGTTTGAAGAATTTATTTTTAAACCATTGACATCAACAGTAGTTTTTTCCACAGTAATCAGCACGCATAATAAAGTCCTATTTAAAATGATAGACAACCGAGTGTATCCAGTTAGTCTAAAACATTCATTCCGAGGGTACACAAACAAAGCAATAATGAAAACAATAATTAATTTTTTTCTCATAACATTATCATTTATTACTTATTTTTTACTACAAATATCTCTTATATCTAACCTTTTAGCTATAAAAAATTATTTACATTATTTAGAAAAATATTACTTATATCTACCCTATTAATTACAAAACTATTTTACAACAAAGATATTATTTATATCTAACTATTGAACACAAAAAATTGGCTCTTATTATTAAATATAATTATTGATTATAATTTTTTTATCTTAAACATTACTTAATCTATTATGACCCCTTTAGAAAAAATATTAGTTTTTATCTATCCTATTAGCTACAAAAACTAATTACATCATAAATATTACTTATATCTATCCTATTATTAAATATAAATATGAGACATCATTTTTTATTTACCCATTACTTAATCTATTATGCCCCCAAGCATATGTGTTTACGCGATCTTCACAAATATATCTTTTTGTGTCGCTATCGCTTAATGCTAACTTATTTATAGCCTGGGTGTAAATATTGTGCAGTTTGCTTCTAAATACAAACATAGGCTTATATAATAATTTTCTTCTTAATAAAGAATTTCTATAATCACTTATATCTAAACTATTTGTAACGCACTTTTTTACACCCTTGGCTTTCTTTACCACTTCATTGGTGTCTATAGAAAAAGAGTACATTTTAGCTCTTAACCCAATGAATTCAGTCATGTTTTTACCGTTATTCTCATCTTTGAATTTTCCGAGAACTTTTCCATTTATTTGAGGGAAATTATGAGCGTTATCTATTGGATATTCCGACTTATCAAAACTAGATTTTTCTGGATCAACAATATCGCTATATATATCAGAATAAAAATCGTTAGTTGATATTGTATAGATAAAAGAGTCTGTATCCATGTAATTCAACTGAATCGCCGTATCAAACTTTTTTCTCATGTAATCATAGTGAAAGTCATACATGAGCCATTTTGATAGTTCTAATACTACGAAGCCTAAATAAATGGGTTTATCAAACATTATTTTCGCCTTGCTCCTTTCAATAGCACACATCTGAGGTGTAAATACTGAGACGCTATGGAAATTGGGATGAGCAATCAGCTTTCTAGCGCTGTGTGAATTTCTTTCTCCATCCCATTGAGAGACAATTTTTACATCTCGTCGCTTCTCCACATTCTCCATGGTTTTCCCATACACACTGTTATTCATTGATTTAAAAAAGTCTTTTTCAAACTTATTTTTTGTCTTTTTTCTGTATTCTGTGTTGAGGGTTATATATTTTTGCAACCACTCAGATTGTGTAAAAGACAACACTCTATGAACTCTAGTAAAAATCAAACCATGTTTCAGACATTGTTGTAAATTCTTTAGATGAATTATATATTTTGTCTTTGAATGTAGACTGGCGACAAGCTTAGGAATTTTGCATCCCGGCGTTAACATATTTTCTGGGCACAATGGATCCTAATTGTGAGGATCGTGAAGATCAATTGGATAAGTTAAATCTACTTCCAATACATAGCCGATTTTATCGTTTCCATCACAATTTAAAATATATTCGGCTGTGAAGATTTGTGGATCATTCCATTGAAAATTTCCATCTGGAAGATGTTGCGACATTGCCCAACCGTACAGGTTATTTGCATCTAAATACATAAGATATTTATTTGGTTTGCTAGCATCGAAATTTTCCAAATATTTATTATTCGCAACGGTATGTCGATGACTACACTGACATAAACCGCCACGGATGCCATTCTTAAAGAAATTAAGCATCTCAACATCTGTTAGAAGTTCCAGATTGATTTCTGTTGTTTTCAACATTGCATCCCAAGATAAGCCGGGAGATGTATAGTAATGACATGGATCTAACTCATATATATCTAGACAAACCTTACGAAAATTCTCAAATACATCTGCCAGCAATAAGACATCGCTCTGCAGATATAAAAGCATGTACTCTTTTAATGTTTTGCAATTGAAATGCTTCCACACTTTTTGAGCATAATCGTAATCTTCAACTAAACAATCTTCATTCGTTAGTCTATTGTAGAATTCGGTAATTGGAGGAAGAGAACAGTCATCTAAACGAGCCCAACAATTAACATATTCATAGGGAAATACCCCCTTCCTCATCATTAACTTCAAAGAGGCATCGTTTTTGTAAAATCCCCTATTAATTATGAAGTCGGCTTCAGATAAATTTTTAGTTAGCGAATCTATGCTAGACTGTAGAAATCGACATGCATCTAAAAACCTAATCTCGAATGAATTGTGCTCGTCTAAATATATACGTTTGGAAATCGATATATAATTTTCCTTATTTAGTGGAATTATACTATATATATTAAATAGATGTGAATCATAACCCGTCAAATTATGGAAAAAGACTGGGAAAAAGGTCGGAACGCGAAAATCTAAATTACACTGAGAATGGGCTGGTCGTCTATAGACACCAGTGAAATGACAATGGTCCCTTACTCTTGCATCTAATTCATTAAATCTAACCTTACAAATACTACAGACTGGTGATGTGGTTTGATGATGCTTCTCTTGGTCCGTTAAATGAACCATTGGCTTTGGACGAGCAATGACTTCCTTGTGAAGATGCTTTAAATCGTTGACTAGCATCTCCACAAAACGGGTTGGTGTGTTTTCTCCTGCAAAAAAAGAAAAAATGTTTTTATTATTTTTTTTGATTTTTTCTTATTAAACATGTTTTCATCATCATCATCGGCACTACAACCGGGAACTGGTCTTGGCCTTATTTAGCAGGTCCTGAGGCTTGTTAAATTTTCCATAATGATTTATCTTTTCTGGGCAAGGTCATTAGTCTTGCGCCAGAGGCTCCCCGACGGGGAATCGAACCCCGGTCTCCCGGGTGACAGGCGGGTATACTAACCACTATACTATCGAGGAGCATTAAACATGTTTTACTTACCAACAAATATGCGGTGCTTGCTCAAATCATCATCAAAGGAGCATTTGATGTGATAGGAAAAAGCGCACGGTATATGTTGTTGGACGTCTGTTGTCGAAGAAATTTCCGGATCCGGTGCACATTGATTAATGGGGCGTAGAATAGATTCAAAATCCGCATACACCACAAAAGGAACAATTAATTTTCTATTATATTTCGTAAATTTAAGTATTTTATTACTTTCATCGGGCATAATGGTGATTAATTTTTTACATTCGCTCTTATGCGTTTGTAGAGCAGATTCTGAGGCAAAACGCAACAAGCAGCCGTTACATAGATGTATTCGATGTTCTTTTTTGGCTATCTGACTTCCCAACAAACGCGAGATGTTCTTGATGTAGACATAATGTGTTTTATTTTCATCGCTACTTGTGCAATAAAGCAAGTTAATATGCTTTGCTTTTTCCTCACGCGTATGATAGTAGGGTCCAATTATCTGATATTGCCCTTTATCATTAATCTCATAACCAAAAACATTTATGCTGATGGTTGGATTATTGGCTTCGAATATGCTTAAGTATTTGACTGCCAGAGGAAATTGCATATTCTTGAAACAAAGTATTTGCTCGTTGTATACTATTGTTTCGCTTGCGATGTTGGCAATTTTATAGTGCGATGGTCTTTTTGTATGAACTGTATCATTAGTGAAAGCCGATATAATGGCCCATTTAAAGCAGTAATCATCGTTGTTTTTCACATTGATGCATGCTTTTTTGATCGATATCTGTTTGGGCAGGCTAAAATGCGAAGAAACTCGAAGCGGGCTGTATTTGTTTATGTTAATTTCAATGCTTTGAAATGATAACAACGCCCATCCGCTATCTTTTTCTTGGAACTCTTCCAATTTTGCCTTAATATTTTCAATTGCCGTGCTCAAATGTTCCCTTATGTCTTCCTCATTGTTTTTGTATGCATTTTAGTTTGCATGCTTTTAATGTCTATCTGGACTACATCATCACATTTTTTAGTGAATTTTGCAAACTTAGCAAAAAGCTCCATACTAAATTTAAATGCGTTCAAAATTTCTAATTGATTTTCCAATAGCTCATTAATCAATGGAATATTTTTTTCAAATAACGTATTCACATTTACCATACTCTCATCTTTGCTGGTAATGGCGAATGTTTTGATACGATTTTTGAACGCGTTTGATATTGAGGAGACGTTTTCATTAAGGGCTTGTTGGGCTTTTGCTTTATGGGTATTTTTTCTTTGATGTTGGACCCATAGATGTTCCTCAACATCCTCATCACAAAACAAGCATTTTTTGTAGGTCGACTGCTTGGATTTTTTTGCAGGTTGTTCTCCTGACATTGTTGGTTGTTGTTTTTGTTGCCCTGCTCTTTTCATATTATTATTATTGATAGTATTATTATTATTATTAATATTATTATTGTTGGTGTTGCGGATATTGCAGATCTTATTTTCAGACATATTTTTCTAAAAAAGGAATGAAAAAAAAATTGTTTACAGTTAATTCTACAGTTTTTCTTTTGGAGGAAAGGTTTAATAGGTATTAGGCGGCTTCCATCTTTAAGAAAAAAAAAAAATTCACCCATCTCATGAGAAAAAAATTCCTATAATGCTACACACAACATTTTGAAAAGATAAAACATAAAATAAATTAATAATGCATCAATCTCAAAACAGATGGATTATTTAAACTCAATATTACTGTTAAGTAAAAAAAACAAATTCAACATATATTGCTCACAACATTAAAAAAGCTATCACCGCAACAAAAAAGGAATAATAATATATAAGATAACTTACCGTTTGATGCTGTTTCTTGCAGTACTAATTCTCCCGCTGAATAATGGTTTTTTTGTTGATTTTTTTTAATTTTTGCTGAATTCCTATATGGACAAAAAAACTTCATTTAAAAACAATGTTCAAAAAAGGGTAAACAAATTCAATCACAAAACCCTAGCACCGCGTAATTGTTATCTAAGAATTTATATGCAAAACACTAGACCGCGTATTTGTTAACTAAAGACTTATTCATAAAACATTATCCCTAGGTAATAGTTATCTAAAAATTTAATCTAACGCCACGTATTTGTTAACTAAGCATTTATTCACAAAACACTAGCACAGAGTAATTGTTATCTAAAAATTTAATAAAACTAAACATTTATTCTTAAAACACTAGCACAGAGTAATTGTTATCTAAAAAATTTAATATAACTAAACATTTATACACAAAACCCTAGCACCGCGTAATTGTTAACTAAACACTAACACCGCGTAATTGTTATCAAAAAAATTTTTAAATTGTAATTACTATAAATATAAGTTAACTAAACACTAGCACCGTGTAATTGTTATCAAAAAAATTTTAAACTATAATTAATATAAATATAATTTAACTCACCTTTTTTCCTAATTATGATGATGATGTTGTTGGTGCTTTTTCTTTCCTCTCTTAGCGTTTCAGGCAGATACGATTTTTACACTGATAAATACTGCTTAAACACTCGGCCTTTTATACAAGAAATCTCCTTCTAATACCGGAAACGAGACATTCTTTGTACAATATGGAAAATAAGATAAGGCATAATGACCAGCAACATAGAAATCATTATTTAGTCATATCACCGGAACCGCAAAACATTTTTGAGCAATATGGAAAATAAGATAAGGAATAATGACCAGCAACTTGCTATATAGAAATCATTATTTAGTCATATCACTAGAACCGCAAAACATTTTTGAGCAATATGGAAAATAAGATAAGGAATAATGACCAGTAATATTGGAAATCATTATTTAGTCATATCACCGGAACCGCAAAATATTTTTGAGCAATATGGGAAAAAATAAGATAAGAGAACTATGCGTCTCAATTAATATTTCTTATAAATCAAAAAAATTTTACTGTTAAATAACATATGAAGTCATTAGATCGGGCAAGCATTCATATTTTTGATAAGAGAACTATGCGTCTCAATTAATATTTCTTAGAAATCAAAAAAAATTTTTTTTGTTAAATATGAGGTCATTGGATCGGGCAAGCATTCATATTTTTGATAAGAGAACATCAATTAATTTTAATGTTTAAATATATTCTTTGATTTATTCTTAGAAAAACTCCTCCTCATCCAAGATCTAATCGAATCAAAGCAGTAAACAGATCTCTATGGACCGGCTGTATAACAAAAAAAAGAAAACAGGGTGGCTCCAAACAGGCTGTTTCTTCAATCAGGGCGGTTCCAAACAGGCTGTTTCTTCAAACAGGGCGGTATATCGGTATCGGTATCGACAGCAGCAGTATTACCACTTTTAACATTTTTCACGAGTTCTTTTAAGGGTTCGACTAAGGCAAAAGTATTTTCAAATTCCATTTCCTTCGTAGTTTTTCCACCTTTGAGAAACATATATTTTCTTTTCAGAGCTTTTTAGTTTGTATGAGATCCTTAAGTAAATTTTCATGAACTCCCATATTTGTATAAAAAACAGGGTGGTTCCAAACAGGTGGTTTTTTCAAACAGTGTGGTTCCAAACAGGCGGTTTTTCCTAACAGGGCGGTTTTATTCAAACAGGCTGTATTATAACTACTCCTCTCTGATAACGCTTCAATGCTGTAAGCAGGTCTTATCATATGATGTCATGGTGGACTATATTTGATACTCTAAGACTCATGGAAAAAAATAAATGGCCTCAATTAATTTTAATGTTTAAAGAACAATGATCAGCGGTTTTATTCATACAGGTAAGATAAGAGTAATGGCGACTCATTTAAAACACTTAGAAATCAAGAATTTAATATAGCTTCCAAGGTCATGGGATCGGGCAAGCACCCACATGTTTTTTGATAACAGCACATTTTTTATGTTCAATATGGCCTTGAATAATAATCATTTGTACTTAGAAAATTGTTCTATGGGAAAAAAATATCAAGAATTTAATATAGCATCCAAGGTCATGGGAATGGACAAGCACCCACTTTTTATGTTCAATATGGACTTGAATAATCATTTGTACTTAGAAAATTGTTCTATGGAAAAATAAGAATTAGAAATCAAGAATTTAATATAGCACCCAAGGTCAAGGGGTCAGAATAATGAACAAAAACTTACTATATAAAAATCAGTATTTGGTCGTGGTACTGGATGCAAAATAAGATAAGAGTAATGGCGACTCACTAAAAAACACTTAGAAATCAAGAATTTAATATAGCTTCCAAGGTCAGGGGATTGGACAACAACACACTTTTTGATATCAACACTTTTTTTTACCAATATGGACTTGAATAATCATTCGTTGACTTGTGGTATATTCATAAAAAAAAGCCAAAAGCACAAAGAATTTAATATATCATATGGTTAATGCGTAGCCCTAAAGTATGCAATTAACAATATATCTATATAAAAATTCAAAATTGTAGCGCTAAAAATAGGCTATATTCAATATATATAGCAAAAAGCTCGATAGTCTAGAGATCAAAAGCATTAAACCATTTCAGCATAGAGTTACTGCCAAGTGGTATATATATTCATAAAATTAGATTTACTGCCAAGTGGTATATTCATAAAAAGAAAAACAGCCCCCCCAACAACTGAGACAAAAGTCAAAAGCAGATAGAATCACCAAAAATTCTCATATATTAAGAAACATCTTAGATTTACTGAAAAAGCCCTCGACAACCGAGACAAAAGCCAAAAGCAGATAGAATCACCAAAAAATTCCCATATATTAAGAAACAACTAAAACATACATCCATTTCAACATAGAATCACCCAAAAAATTCCCATATATATTACTCAAAACTCAATGACTAAATAATAATATATTCATTGCCAAACAAACATGAATCACCTATCACCTATTCACACACCCAATTCAAAAATACCAACTCCTCATGTCACACAATTAACCTTGAACGCTAATCACCCAAATATAAAGGTTATGGGATCGAGCAAGCATACACTTTTTTTTGTACAATATGGACTTGAATAATCATTCGGTGACTCATGAAAAAAGTCAAAAGCACAACCCATTCATCATCATCATCATAGAGCAAAAAGCCCGAGCCTCCTCCCTGTTATCGCAGCTGTTGGGATACTGGCTTAGGTCTGCGTCTTAGGTGAAGTCAGTTTTTAAGGTCCAGCAAAAACAACCCATTTCACATACAAATCCACAAACAACAAAATTCCCATATATATTACTCAGCTTAATGTCAACGAAATTCCCATACATATATATTACTCACCTTAATTTCAAAATAACCAAACAATGAACTTTCAAGTAGATTTACTGACAAGTGGTAAGCTCAAAAGCACAACCCATTAGCAAAAAGCCCGATAGTCTACAATAACATCAAAAGCACAAACCCCATAGCAAAAAGCCCCGATACCACCACCTAAGCACAAATCCATTTGCAAATGGCCCAACACCCAACAAAAATATCTACCACCTGCAAAAAACAACAACATCAAAAGCACAAACCCCATAAAAAAAGCCCCGATACTCAGCAAAAACATCCACCACCACCTACAAAAAAAAACAATAGCATCAAAAGCACAAACCCCATAGCAAAAAGCCCAATAGCCAGCCAAAAAGCCATTCACCACCTGCAAAAAACAATAACATCAAAAACACAAATCCAACAACAACATCCCCACCCAAAACAAACAACTGCAATTACTACACCTGATAAGAACAATACAAACAACAACAATTACTACTACCGATAAGAATACTACAACCAACGATCACCCCGATGATGATGAATCACACCCCAACTACAACTGATAAGAACACACAAAACAAACAACTACAATTACTACACCTGATAAGAACACACAAGACGACGCCGACCATGAATCACTCCCACACACAGCCTTCACCACTCATAAAACATATCTCAACCTTGAGGTAGAGCCTTCGGCTGTGACGTCACTTCCTGTCTCAGAAGACCCCAAAAAGCTGTCCTGGAACCGGCCAAAACATACTACTTACGGTCCTTCCCAATGTTGCTGCAACTTCGGCGACCTTCCTTTTTGCCACAATCCGCGACTCTGGGATTATAAAAAAAACAACGGCTGATCAAATCCAACAAAGCCTACTATGGTCTGTCAAAGCTCTTTAAATCCCGAAATTTATCCAGAACATCCAACCTACTACTGCACAAGACCATGATCTTACCCGTATTCATGTGTGAATACGAGACCTGGGTGGTCAATAAAAGACACTCTGAACTCTTAGCCGCGTTCGAGAGGGAGGTCTTAAGGAGAATTGATTGATGTGAGAGGGGACAACTCGGGAGACGCTACAACCATGAGTTGTACGCGATCTACCTTGAAGCTAATGTTGTAAGAAAAATCAAGCTCGGTAGACTCCGGTGGGCGGGACACCTAGTTCGAATGAGCGAAGAGGAGTTTGCCCGGAAAGTCCTTTGTGGCAGGATGTACGGAAGGAGACAGCGCGGCAGACCTTGTCTGCGATAGAGGGATGGCGTAGACCAGGACGCCCAGAGCCTGGATGTGCCAAACCGGATGACATCGGCTCAAATCGGGACCGGTGGAGAGACTTGGTAAATAAGGCCAAGACCGGATCCCGGTTGTAGTGCCGATAATGGTGGTGATGATTGAACATAAGTAGTTAAAGGGAGCGGCATGTTGTATATATTATATAATTTTATATTCAGCCAATTATTTCTTGCATCCATGTAACGGCAGCTTAACGTTCGTTTTATTCAGCTGAAGGTCATTTTGGACTTAATGTAGTTTGGCATTTCTGTGTGTTGTAGCTGTCAATATAAAAATTATAATTTAATTCATTCTTTACGTATCGTATCGTTCCAAAGGACAAAATTTCATGTGTTTGTAACTAGCAACCAATAAAAATAAGCTCGTATCGCAACGTGTTCAGAAGACAGTCTGGGGAGACGTCCATTCAATTTTTATTGAAAATAAAATCGTCGCTTTTCCTTTTTGTTGTTAACTCTCGTTTTGGGTTTACGCCTTAAGTTTTGTGTTTTTGGTATTTTTGAATAAAACAATCCAGAGAAAATACAACATGATTGAATAAGACGTTGGCTACAGTTCAAATAAATGTTCAAAAAGAAATCCGTTTCATATACTGTTTCAATTTTTATTAAAAGTTCAGAAAACATATACCAAACGCATACAATATCGGCGGGAGCACAATCTGTGTAACGCAAAAATATCCAAAGAACAACTAGAAAACGCCCACGAGGCGAAGCCGTAAAAATGGACCGGAAAAGGAAGAGGGAGGGAAAGATGGGTGAATCCATTTAGGAGGTACTAAATGGCAGGTAATTAAGATTTTGCCAACCGTCCGCGAACAGAGGGTCTTATTAATACGATATTAGCCTTATCATTGGCGATAATGGCCAGTTAGTATGCTATGTAGGCTGCATATATGGCACATATCCTCAGGCCCAGTGATACTGTTATAGGCGTCTTCAGTGCTGATTTCATCTAATAATGTTTCCCATGGAGGTGGATTGTTTGCTTGTATTCTCATCATAAGCATCAAAAGGCTCGCATTAACAATTTTGTTCAGATTCACACCTCACATTTCCCCCCAAAAATTGGGTTCCTTGGGGTGGAGCATACCTAGTCTATTGGTAAATCCGCCACTGGTTGCACGAGTCTTCGGTTGCATGAAATTTATAATTCATTTAACGACTTATCGACGGGAAACCAAAGTAGACAAAACTACAGCGTAGGTGTTACTTCTTAATGTTAGAATCCACTAAAGCGATAATTGTCATTAATACATAGATTCACTTGCGGAAAGTCTCTATGACTATTTTAAATAGACAAGACAATTTGATTTACTAAGTTCGAGCGTTTATCTGTACTACTGTAGTTCCGTTTTCTCGGTCTACCTAAACTTTCACTGTTTGCCAACTTACCATAAATGCTGTTTGCTTCGAAACAACGTTTATTCAAATAAAAACCTTTGATGAACTCTTCCTATGGAGTCAAGTTCAAGTGCAAACTCCTCGCTTGACGACCCCTAATAACGGCCGATCTTGAGCTTCACATGGTTGAGGAACCCTATAAAATTATCATTGCCATCATGCTTTTGGAAATTATAAATTTTGCTTTTTTGTTACGCCAGCTGCGCCCCACAAAAATTCAAACAATATGTGATTAGCGTCCATTAATGGGTGGTCGAACCAAAAGTTAAAAAAAAATACTCCATAGGTGTCATTACCAGGCTGTCTGTCATACTCAGTTATGAATCTTTTCACATTTTTATTTATGCTAAATTTAAGACCTATTTCCACATCTAAAGACAATAAATTAAAACAGAGCAGATGAAGATAATAGTTACGATAAAATGAACGTATATGCAAATGATATGCGTGTTTAAAAATACACGCAACATGAGACGTTAAAAGGTCATTGACCCCTTTGAACTTCGTACAGGTGAGTGCTTTCTTCTCGGGGAAAGACGTAATAGGAGAATAGGGCAGAAAGTGACTCGTAAGACGAAGAGAAGAAATTTGGATTGGGAATATGAGAAACATAATAAAAAATGAAAGTCGACATCAAGTGCTTTTGGCTAGTCAGTGTTAGTTCGGTATAGATCTGCAAACTATGCTATTCAGATTGCGTTTACTCGACTAGGATCTGGTTATTTTTATAGTTAGACGACTTAGATCGGCTTAATTATTTCAAACAAATTTGTCAGGATCGATTTACAAGTCTCCAAATTACATACATGCTACGGGATGTAATTATAAGAGCCTTTATAGACCGGAGAATAGACAATCGGAGCTCGATGAGAGGGAAAGAACGAATTACATTTTTGAGAGTAACATAGTAGTGAAATAAAATCTTCATTTGCTCATTTTAGAAGCAAGATCTAATTCGTTCATCAAACAACTGACATGTATTTTAATATGTCGATTATGTGACACATTTTAATACACACATGTCAAAAATGTAACAGGTATCGTAAGGAATTATATCAATTTCCGCAAATTAGAACATTTAAATGTTACTGAGTTTGTAGCCGAAGATCAGTCGTGTCGTGCTGTAAAATCTCTAGAATATTTAATTAGGAAAGCTTTTCCTTAGCAGAAACTTGATAAGATGTTTGCTTTAGATTTGCAAATTTCACGAGTGAATAACGTCATTCGGTTGCCATAAAAACCAGGTTCACTGTATTTTATTTGTTTTGCAGTTATCACAGAACGACTTAGGAGATGTTAATAAATTATTCTGCAAATATTAAATCTTTGACTAATCCCCTTACGCTTTAAAAAGTTTCAGGGTGTCTTATTTTATTTGTAAGACCGAGATTTGTTAAATCATGTACTCGAATTATTGTTGCATCTCCTTTGTTTTTTATTCAGGAAATCTTAGACAAATGGAGAGCCTATAATCAACATTTGCCCTTCACGGTCTATTATTTTTATTTATGACAACAATGACCCAGCCCCTCAATTCTAAGACACCTGAACACAACATTGAATTATTCATTAATTATTTTTATTTTGAAAATGAAACGCACACGAAAGGGAGTTTTTAATACATTTAACTGTCAAAACTTAGTACAGGTAGATGAAGAGGGAGAAAGTGGGAAAACGAGATACATTCCCTAAAAGTCAGTTTAGCAATCAAGCATAGCGTGTCATGCTCGAATGATTCGGCTGGAGAGTGATTTTCTGTGTTTATCCGTACATTTCAGTTAATTTTTATAGTGAACGAGAACGCACTTAATGGATATAACGAGAAAATATATGAAGGGGAATCTATTCACCAAGTTCCATTGAGTAAGGACCATAGTAGATTCATGTACGATACCTTATCCCTATTGAATGACTTGGTTTGCGGTACACTTCGATTTTTATTGCTTGTTTTTGTAGCTTAAGGGGGTATTCTTGGCTAGAATTTTGAAAAAATCGATTATTTTCTTATTGTTTATATTTTTAAGAATATGCTGTCCAAAGGAAATTTTAAAATTCCAATAATTGGCGAAGTTACAGCTGCTTTAGCAATATTATGCCACTTGAACCTGAAATTTTTAAACGCGTTTTTCTCGAAACTGTCTTTTTTAAAATAATACCCACGATTTTTCAAGTTCAGTACATGTCTCGATTTACTTCAAATTTAGTACATATCTTCTTTATAGGCTTTTCTATTGCATGAACTATCCTCATCCCTAAATTTCAATGTTAACTATTTTTTAAAAATTCGAAAAACTAAAAAAAAGTGGTACACAAGTAAATTTTTTTTTCAAGCAGACGCCATTTTGTTAAAAAAAACTTTTTTTTTAACTTTTTTTAGTTCCAACGATAGAGGCATTTCTGTAAATTAATAATCTTTTTTTTTCAGATTGCTAGGGGGGTTGAATCGTGGGTATGGTCGCGTGCCAACTTTTTGAGATCCCCCACTTCATCAGCTGCTAACTTTTGAATTTTCAATTTTTTTTACTTTTTCTTGAAATATTAATAAACATCCTATAAAAAATGAATAGTAAAAATATTGATTGCTTTTTTTTACAGCTCTTCAAAAATTGCGTTAAATTCGTGCGTCTAGACCAGAATACCCCCTTAAAAAACATTTAATGTGGAATATATAAGTGGATGCCGTTTCTGCGCCGGATGAGTATGCGCCTTACAAATTCTGGCTCAAGTATTTTTCCCACTTATCATTTCATAAAAAATTTAAACACATCGCCGCACGTTTCGTGTCTTTAAATATGGTGTAGTACTACTAAAGAGTTGAACCATTATGAATTATATTGTGACGCAGATGACAATCAGTACTGGAATCTTCGAGAAAGTCCGAAAGAAAGTACTAGATTATTTTAGGAAATACTGGAAAACTGGAATAGAAAAGTCGAGATTATGGAACGGACGGAAACGAAACGCCAAATCCAAATGAGGAAATAGTATAAATACGTCGCACGCAGATCGATAAGTAGAAAGTGAAGCAAGCGATAAGTATCGAGTGAGAAGTAAGCAGTGAAGAAGTAAAAGACGCGATAAGTACGGAAGCGATAAGTAAAGAAATCGTTAAGTGTACGGTATAAGTAACGGTTGTTATTACGGACTAATAAAGTGTTATATTAATTCAAAATCGATTTAACGGCTCTTATTTATTCAAAATAATTAATCGAGCGAATCCTAAGCTCGCTACAATTGGTGTCAGAAGTGGGATTAATTTTTCGTGAAGTGAATAAGTGTGTGAAAGTGTGCTGTGACGATGTCAGATCGACATTTGGAGGATCTTCGCGTTCCTGAGTTGAAGAAGGAACTTGAGGACCGGAATCTGGATAGCAGAGGACAGAAGCAAATTCTTTGACAGCGTCTACAAGCAGCAATGGAGGAAGAGGGTATTGATGTTGACACATATGTTTTTGCGATTGCGCCAGACTGTCCGGATAGAAAAGAAACACCGAGTCAAGATGGTGCCAATGTAACGGAGAAGAGTTCGCCACAGTTCGACATTTCGGAGATGCTCAGGATGATGATGATAAAATTGGACGCACAAGCTACAGATGTTAACGCAAAATTCGACACCGTAAATTCAAAATTCGACGTCCAAAATTCAAAATTGGACGCGCAAGCTGCAGATGTTAATGCAAAGTTGGATGCCCAAACGCAGTGGATGAAATGTAATTTTCAACACTTTAAGGACGAAATTCGAAACGTAGTAGAAAATCTAGATCTAAAAAACGAAGCTGAATTCAAGAAAGTCACCGATGAAATAACACGAATCGAAAAGAGACTTGAGTGTGTTGAGAGAAATAAGATCGCCTAGCAATCAACATGACTACAAGGATGCAACCGCCAACCTTCGATGGAACGGAACCCTTCTCCGTATTTATACGTCAGTTTGACGCCGCGGCCAATTATAATAAGTGGTCGGATGAGCAAAAGTCAACATCACTAATCCTGTCCCTCCGCGAGGCAGCTGCAGAATTGCTACGAGGGTTGCCTCTTATGTTTCGGGATTTGGCAACGCTAGTGTTGCAATCCGGCAATTGACAGCTCTGTCGTAAAGTTGGACATTTTTGAGGTTATACGCATTCAGAACGTTTTGACATACGAGCGCTATTTGTGTTGTTTACAGTAACTTAAAAGATTCATCTCGGCCCAAAAATGGAATTAAATCGCCAACATTTTCGTGCGATTATTTTTTACAACTTTCGGCGTGGATTAACTCAGCAACAGTGCATGGATGAACTTAATTCAATTTTTGGCGATGAAGCTCCATCAAGGACCAGTGTTTATCGATGGTATGGTGAATCCAATCGTGGTCGTAGTTCACTCCAAATGAATTTCGTGAAGGTCGTCCAAAATCAGTTGTTGTTCCGAAAACCATTGATGCCGTGCGCGAACTGATATTGGAAGATCGTCATGTGACCTATCGTGAGATTGAGACAACCTTAGGCGTTAGTGGGACCAGCATATATTCAATATTGCATAAACATTTGACAGTCAAAAAAATCTGTTCGCGTTGGATCCCACACAATTTGTCAATCGCCCAAAAAAAGGCTCATGTCAATTGGTCGAAAGAAATGCTCAAAAAATACGGTCGCGGTGCTTCGAAACACGTCTATGACATCGTGACAGGTGATGAATCGTGGATTTACGGGTATGAGCCCGAAAGTAAACAGCAGTCGACTGTCTGGGTGTTTCAAGATGAGACAAATCCAACAAAAGTTGTTCGCGCACGAAGCACTTCCAAGCAAATGGTCGCCTGTTTTTTCGGAAAAACTGGACATGTCGCAACCGTACCACTAGAACAACGCAGAACAGTCAATTCTGAGTGGTACACAACCATTTGTTTGCCAGTTGTCTTCCAAGAAATCAGGAAAACCAACCGCCGAAGACGGATCACTCTTCACCACGACAATGCGAGCTCTCACACATCGGCTGCGACAACTGCATTTTTGAGCACCCAAAACATCGATTTGATGGGTCATCCGCCGTATAGTCCTGACTTGGCACCGAATGACTTCTTTTTATTCCCGTACGTAAAAAACAAACCGAGAGGTCAACGTTTTTCGACACCTGAAGAAGCGGTTGCTGCATTCAGAATGCATGTGTTGGAGATACCTCAATCAGAGTGGCAAAAGTGCTTCGACAATTGGTTCAAACGCATGCAAAAGTGTATAGATCTTCATGGGGAATATTTTGAAAAACAATAAAGTGATTTTCGATGATCAATATTTGTTTTTGTTCTCTAATCCGGAAATATAAAAGGCAACCCTCGTACAAACTATACCAGCAGAGAAGCAAACAGATTTCCAAGCGGTAAGAGACGGCCTTGAAGCTAGGTATGGAGACAACCACATGCAGCAGGTCTACCGCATGCAACTGCGGAGGAGAATGCAGAAACCCGGAGAAAATCTTCAACAGTTGCAGACAGACATTGAGCGATTGGTAAACTTGTCTTATTCAAATATGACTAAGGAATTTCTGAACGAGGTAGCAATGGATGCATTCATAAACGCACTCCAAGATCGGGACTTGCAACAGGCCGTTCGTTTGGCGGGAAAGAAGACGATTAATGAAATACTGGCGTTCGCATTGGCATATGAATCTGCTAAACTGGCTACCAGGAGTACATATAGAGTCCGAGAAATGTCCGTCCAGGAACGTTCCTGCCAAAGAATCGGGCATGTACACCGGAGAACCCCGAGACCTGTTATGAAGTGCTGGCCATGCGGCGGAGTCGGCCACATCTCTGTTGACTATAGGAAATGTCGACGAATGAATGAAACATCAAGTGAGAATTGTTGTTCATGCGCTTGTCATAAGAGGAGACTATCAACGGAACAATCTGAGGTGAAGAAACACATTGTACCTGTCAGAGGACTAAATGCATCCGAAGAGCCGGTCGCAATAAGAAAAGGAGAGTTAACCGCAGAATGTGCACCCGTATCAATGGTAAGCTCAATTCAGCAAGGGAAGGTGCATAATAACGCTGATGCTCTATCAAGAAGACGATGTAAGCCAGATTTTAAACATTGTCATAAAGCGGAGGAGAAAGAAGAGGCGTACGACCTTCGAAATGTACAAGTAGAAGTACTAGATGGGTGGACGAATGATGCTATATGCGCAGCTCAACTTCAGGATGAAGATATGTCGCTAATCCCGGAACACAAAGAAAAGAACGAGCGGCCAACTTGGAACAATATTTCCGACAAGAGTGGGACATTGAAGGCATATTGGGCACAATGGAATTCCTTGCTGGTGGAAGATGGTATTCTTAAACGTAAATGGGAAGCCGCGGACGGAAAATCCCATCGAATGCAGATTCTAGTCCCACCATCAAAAGTGAAAGATGTTCTAACAGAAATGCACGACGGGACCTCCGGTGGACATCTGGGAGTTAACAAGACACTTTCAAAATTACGATCTCGATTCTACTGGCTTCACATGAGAGATGACGTCGAGTCATGGTGTAGGAAGTGCACAACTTGCACCGCAATCAAAGGACCAACAGCAAAACCAAGGAGCGCTATGAAGCAGTACAACGTGGGTGCTCCTTTCGAGCGAATTGCGATTGATATCTCAGGACCATTTCCAAAAACAAACGACAACAACAAATACATGTTGGTCATCATGGATTACTTCAGCAAGTGGGTGGAAGTCCTTCCGATTCCATACCAAGAAGCAACAACAGTCATTGTGCAGCTTATCAATAATTGGATCAGCAGATATGCAGTTCCCTCTGAGCTGCATTCCGATCAAGCCCGAAATTTCGAATCATAGATATTTCAAGGCATCTGTGCGGCACTGGGTGTAAGGAAAACCAGGACCACACCCTTACATCCGCAGTCAGACGGAATGGTGGAAAGGTTCAACCGAACAATGAAAGAGCACTTATCGAAGATCGTTAGTGATCACCAACGAGACCTTTCTCCTGAGCTATAGATCGGCAAATCACGATACGACGGGCCATTCTCCACGACGTTGTCTATAGGATTCAGCGAAGACCGAACGCCAAGATGAAAGTGGTACATCGTGACCGACTGGCAACTCAGAGGACCAGTGAACTTAGTTCGGGACGAACTAATCTAGGCGGAGGGTAATGTGACGCATATGACAATCAGTACTAGAATATTCGAGAAAGTCCAAAACAAAGTACTAAAATAGTCTCGAAAGTACTGGAAAACTGGAGACTATGAGCAATAGAAAATTCGAGGCTATGGAACGGACGGAAACAAAACACCGAATCAGAATGAGGAAAAACGGTATAAATACATCGCACGCAGATCGGGAAGTAAGTAAGAAGTAAGCAGTAAAAGACGCGATAAGTACGGAAGCGATAAGTCAAGAAATCGTTATGTGTACGGTAAAAGTAACGGTTGTTATTAACGGTCTAATAAAGTGTTATATTAATTCAAAATCGATTTAACGGCTTTTGTTTATTCAAAATAATTAATCCAGCGAACCCTAAGCTCGCTACAATATAATTACACTATAATGACCTGTAGCATATGCATGTCAGGTTTTATTAATTGATCTAAAAGACGAGATTCATTCATTATGTTATATTTATCTTATGACTATGTTATGTCTGTGTTATATCTATGTTATGTCTATGTTTTGTCTCTGTTATGTCTCTTTTATGTCTACATGTAACAACGAAACGCGTACGTACCAGTGGAGTGTAGAGCACCAATAGCTACACCAGTTGGCTCCAATATAGGCAACCAGAGGAAGCGATCGACCACTAGACGCTCAAGAGAGCAGACATCAGCCCCTGCCGTGACTAAACGTGTATACCCACACCAAGGAAGTGTAGAGCACCAGTGGTAGTACCAGCAGCACCAGTAGGTCAGTGGCTGGAATTATTTGCGATGGCAGATAGTTGGGTAGTGCTGGGAGAGTAAAAGGACTTGGAAAACGACTGGTGAGATGGGTTAATAGAATGGGCTCTGATAAATTGGGATATTTGTTTGATGTTATTGTGGCTGGAGGTGGAATGAGGTGAGCTCCAATATATTGAGCCAGAGGAAGCGATCGACCACTAGACACTCAGGAGAGCAGACATCTGCCGCCACCATGACTAAACGTGTACGCCTGCACCAAGGCAGTGTAGAGCACTAGTAGTAACACCAGTGAGCTCCAACTTAGGCAGCCAGAGGAAGCGATCGACCACTAGACGCTCAAGAGAGCAGACACCCGCCAGACATCAGACGCGGCCATGATTAAACGCGTACGCCCGCACCAAGGAAGTGAAGAGCATCAGTGGCAGCACCAGTAAGCTCCAATATATGCAGCCAGGGGATGCGATTGACTACTAGACGCTGAGGAGAGCAAACCCCCGTCATACATCAGCCGTCACCAGTCTACGGAGGAGACAGCCGCAACCCCCACCTGGACTTCAGGTGCGGATTGGGGAAGACGATGTCCAAACGTTCACATTATGGTACATACTTACTTTTACTTTTGTCCCATCTTGTAGTTAGACACCGCATGCACTAATCCAGTAGAAACTATCACTGTAAATAATGCCTCCTCTTTTCAGATATATCAAGGCCAAGTCTATCATGCTCATGGGTGCAAGCAATTCTGGTGATCGCAAATAGCTAGAAAACAGAGGCACGATGAAGAACATGCCTGTCCTTATCTAGTGCAAGTCAGCCTTCCTGCCACCACTTTTTTTATTTTGATTCAGTCTCGGAGATGTAGTCCAAACCCTGGAACTTCAATCACAAATATTTAGTCTTTCAGGTTGGTGCGTAATAGGATGGACGTTTGAGAAACTTTAAATTTATATGAAAAAATAAAATATACTACATAAGATGTACTATAACAGCCTCCTCCCGTATTTTTTGCTGCGACAGCTAGGAAACTGGTGGCCTCTATTCCCGGTACAACCGAAACCTTCCGAATTATTCTCTTCAGAACAGCAAAAGTTTTTGACGGCCATGTTGCAGACAACACTTGTGATAGAAAACTCGGAGATTTAAAAACGATTTGCCTTTCTTATGGTATTGACTTAATTCTATAATAATTAAAACGTGTATTACTACCTTATTCTACTAACCTGACTATGGGTATTATTAGGCTATAAGGGTGCCGTCGTTGGCACGGGTTCTATGCCTATCCCACGCTGTTGCCTCGTTGTCGTCACCAATGGTGTGTTAAGGTTTTGGGTTTCTGTTCACTATTATTGCTGAAAGTCTTCCGATTAGTTTAATAATAAAAACACTTTCCGTCCATCTTAAGCACTCCTTGCTTTATTTATTTAAACCAAAAATGTCATAACTAAACAAACCACACAAATTTACAAAACTTTTTTTTCTTCGCTTAATAAATTACGGCGACTCCAATGTTCAACTTGCCTACTAACAAATGCTTCGATAATTACAGTATCCGGCTAATCGTTAAGAATTATACAAGATTTCACAATAACTATCAATGGGGCACGGACTTGTAGCGATTCTAACAGATACACACGATTCACAAGCGAAATAGTGAAGAACACGAACGAAAAATCGAATAAGAAAAATACATCAGAACCGTATACCAAGCGATAAATAACAAAAAAATAATTCACACCAGTGGAATATAGTCGAGTTTGGAAATCAAATTCTAAACACGGTCAGTAGCCTGGTGTGTAACGCTTAGGTAAAATTTTTTTCGTGATTCGAGCTGTCATAGTGTCAGTTCGAATCACACGATCTTCTTCACTATTATTTCAAACGCTATAGACTAAAGTTTAAAGAATAGTAATTAAAACAAAAAGATAGCAAACGGCAAAGACTTCACATTCGCTGGTTATCAGTCAAACTTTAAAATAACACCTTTAGGGCTTACGAATTGTCATCGATTTGAACAAAACAATTGGAGGCACACTTTCATCGACTGTAGCTATTCTCTGACTCAAATTATTTAACGTGGAGGCACGACTTGCCTCCACGGAATCCGTATCGCGAATAACTATTTAATCATCGAAGACGACAGCACAGCAAATTTTGTACATCGCTTGGGATGATCCTCCTTGCATTGGTTCAGCAAAAAGGGGTGAAACCCACACACGATGATCGTTTCCGCTGCTCATGGCGTGTGTGCACGAGTATGCGGGCCGTGGATCACAGAGGTCACAAGGGGAACATTAGCTGGCATGGTTGCAGCTGGTGCAAATATCTCGACGTAGAGATTTAGGTGTTTACACGATCAGCAACTGCCTACAGCATTTATGCTGATCGTGCCCATCTTGGCGGCATTTCCAAGTAGTCGAGTTCTCGGTGGTAATTTTCCATTTAGGAGAACTCAACTTCCTTGGGCGGTCAGCCGTATGCCATCATGTATTTGTTGGTTGGATGACCGACCGATGTGTGCATGTATAACAATGGAAAAGATGAAACATCTCCTGCACGTGTGCGGGTGGCGCGTAAGGGGATATCTCATTGATATGGTTCGGGCAATGTTGGTTGCTTCATGGTGCAACCAAATTGCTCTTACTTGTGGAAGATACTTACTATTGCTGATGGAATTCGATCGGAGACATGTGTAATGAATTGGTTCGGTTCATGTTGGTTGCGTGGTGATGGAACCAAATTGCTTATAAGGAACATGTCTGTTTGGTGCTGATGGATTTTGCATCAGCGAATATTGTGAATTTACAGCATTTCAGATATTTATAGTACAACTATGTAAAGGTAAATACATGCTTTTATGTGTTTTGGTACTCTAGAGAGCAATTACCTGGATGGTTAATGGGAAGGTAAGCAGTGACGTTCAAAGGAACCGCCACATGACCAATACCTATTCTGCAAATTCATGTCTAACTTAAACTACTTGTTGACCTAAAAACTTACCGTATGAAATACGTAAGGTTTCTCTGAGACATACTGACCACGCCAGGCAAGCGTGATCTCCCCATAAGAGGTCTAGAAATATTTAATGTCTGGGATATGTCCTGAAATTACCATGTCCTCCTTCTACTCTACAAAAACCGCCTGAACTTTATTAATTTGAAAATTATTGCAATCAAAATTTTATTAAATTGAGAATCACTGCAATTATTGGAATCTTATCATTTGCAGTTCTTTACAATCTTGAAAATATGCCTTCTGCTGATCTCCTTTATCCAACAATTCCTCCGCATTTTTATGGCATTAACAAACCATTCTTCATAATATTCCGATAAGGTAACTCAATCCTACCTTATTCGACTTAAGATTCACTCTTTCGCCACCTTCTCCTATAGCAGTTCTTAAGTCTTATTTCTCAAGTCTTGGTTTTTAAATCTTGGTTAATGACGAATAAATTGAAGCTTTCGCTCGGACTAAAATTAATTCAAATCTTAATATCAACATTTATCTGAAAACTAGCAGTGCGACAGTATTTCCACCCTAAATCAAATCTTAGAAATTCGTTGGAAAACGGTTCCCATGGTAACCGGCTTCATAAACAAATAAGAAAGTTCAAAGCAATGGACAAAAAAGCCGTGAAATCATCTGCTGTTTATCACATTGTTGACAACATTGAACATTTTCGCATCAAAGTCCTCTTAAACAAGGTCAATTCATTACTTACGTTGCCGAAGTTCGACCCAAAAACTGGAACTATAGTCAGCGATGATGCATCGCAAATACCCAGTGACGACCTACAAACTGTAACCATAAAGTGGCAAGAGAAACTCTTCAGTAAAGTAGAAATGGAATTATACCAGGATATCAGCAACTGTGTCACCGACGTACAGAAAAGATATCACGAACTAATTAATGATGAGAATGCATCTCTTAACCTGGCGGCAGGACTGATATATACCTATGTGAACGAAGATAATTTCAATACCGAATTAGAAGACTTGAATAATGCCGCTCAATGGCCAGACATTTATGACAACAGCAACGCGCTTTTCATGTACATATATGCCGCATTGAATCCGGACACCTTGCTACTCGTACTTCGCTGGAACCCTGTAGATAAAACGCTGCGAATCTACCCAGATTTCAATGACTACCAGGAGAATCCGTATGTCATCGAGATTGATACAGACTACAGGCACCTTTACACATATGGGATTGAAAACGTGTCGAAAAAGTCCCAAAAGATCGGTGACCCGCTCTTCACACAAATACAACTTCCGGAGCTGCCCCATTGGGATGATTTTGAAAAACTCTCGTCCCAATTCATGATGCCACCGAAGCGGATGTTTCGGGTTGTAGTGCAGCTTCAAATACATCAGGCGATGGGGTTTGAATACAATGATGTCCACGTCCGATACCACGTTCGCCTGCCTCAGAGGACAATTCTTGAAGGTGGTCTACTTGATGGAAGTACTCACAGTTCTATGGCAAATTCCGAAGGCGTGTGCCACATTGATCACTGCTGGGAGATAGGTCTTTTGTGTGAAGAAGACTTTGATCCGAACGAGCTGTGCCACGTGTTTTTGGAGGTGATATCAATTGATATTTGGAAGAGGGAGCGGACAGAAGGTTATTTGCATTTTAGCTTTCTTCTAGAATCTGGTTTCGAGAAAGTTTCTCTGAGTGGTCAAAGGGCAGTGGATTCGGGGATCTTAAACAAATTGAATAGAATCTTCATTGGCGGCAGGAGAAAGTTTGACTTCGAGAAATTCTTTTGTAACAATACTGATGCTTTTTGTAACAGGTATGGGGTTGAAATGGTGCCAACAGGTACCTTGACTTTAAGCTGTCAGACACTGATGCAAAAGAATCCAGAGCTGTTGCAACCTACTCGTGGAAGGACGAGCGGAATGACTCTGGAGGATATAATGAAAGCTTACAAAGAAGCAAGGAGGCGTTTAGAAGCAGCGGTTTCACACTAGGGGTAACTGACTTGGTTACGGTTCCTGGAAATACAAGTTCAAAGTAGATTCACGTATATATATATATATATATATATATATATATATATATATATATATATATATATATATATATATATATATATATATATTGAATCAGTTAGGGTCAAAAGTTCCTGGAAATACAAGTTCAATGTAGATTCACGTATATATATATATATATATATATATATATATATATTGAATCAGTTAGGGTCAAAAGTATTATTAAAACTTTTAAGATTGCATTACATTTGGATTCGGAAGACTATTTATTTAGACCTTAGCTACTGCCTCAGTTAAACATGTGTTCGTACGTTCAACTGACGATTTTATGGAATTTAATCACTTGGAAAAAATTATTATAAATTGTGGAATCATAAATAAATTTAACCAGCATTGATATGGGTGAAAGCGCATTTATTTACAAAAGCCAGATTGTTGAAAAATACTTGTATTAAATATTAGACCCACTTCAATGATTATATATTTATTTCTATTATATAGGGTTTTCCAATAGGGACTTGACAATAAATTTGAATTTAATTTGTGAACGCATCTTTCCACTAATCATCGAACTGTCCCTGTCAATTTATTAAGTAAACTCAACATTTTCATCATGGTTAGGTACATGAATGAACAACGTCTGCAAATTATAAAAATTTACTACCGAAAAAAAGTTGTTAAGTCCCTATTGGAAAACCCTATATTTCGTTTTAGTTATTTCTGTAATAAGAAATTCTTCTTCTCTGTGAGCGGATAATTTTGTTTCATCATCATCATCGGCACTACAACCGGGATCCGGTCGTTGCCTTATTTAGTAAGTATCTCCACCTATTCTAATCTCAACCCTATGTCATCCAGTTTGGCACTCCCATGGTCTGGGCGTCCTGGTCTACGCCATCCCCCCATCGCAGACAAGGTCTGCCGCGCTATCTCCTACCATACATCCTGCCACAAAGGACTTTCCGGCCAGCCTCCTCTTCGTTCATTCGAGCTAGGTGTCCCCCCCACCGGAGTCTACCGAGCTTGGTTTTTCTTACACCATTAGCTTCAAGGTAGATTGCGTACAACTCATGTTTCTAACGTCTCCTGAATCGTTCTCCCTCACATACGGAGCCAACAATTCTCCTTCAGATCTTCCTCTTGCACGCTGCTAAGAGTTCAGAGTGCCTTTTATTGAGCACCCAGGTCTCGGATCCATACATGAATACTGGTAAGACCATGGTCTTGTACAGTAGTAACTTGGATGTTCTGGATAAATTTCGAGATTTAAAGAGCCTTGATAGACCATAGTAGCCTTTGTTGGATTTGATCAGCCGTTCGCGTATTTCTTCTTCCATATTGTTATCGGCTGATACTATTGACCCAAGGTAGTTAAATGATTGCACTAATTCATATTCGTGCTCCACTACCCTGATAGTTTGCCCAACGTTAGGTCTTCTCTTCGCAGAAGTTGCCACCATGTACTTAGTTTTTCCAGCATTAATGTGCAGTACCAGTACGCCTGCTCGATCTGGGTGAAGGAGTCTTGTACACCCGAATCGGATCTACCGATGATATCGATGTCATCTGCGTAGGCAGGTATCTGGCTGGACTTGGTGATAGTAGTCCCTCTAGTTGTGACGCCAGAGTCACGGATTACTTTCTCCAACGCCAGGTTGAAGAGAAGGCAGGCCAGACCGCCCCCTTGTCGGAGTCCATTAAAGATGTTTATTGGTTTGGACAGCAATCCCGCTACTTTTACTTGACTAGCTACGTTGGTCATGGTCGACCTACAAAGTCGTATCGAATTGTTTGAAATGCCGAATTCTCTCATGGCATTATATAGTTCTACCCTGGCTATGCTGTCGTAGGCGCCCTTAAAGTCTATAAATAGATGATATAATGGGATCTTAAATTCCTGACATTTTTCCATCGCCTGCCTAAGGGTGAATATCTGATCAATCGCTGATTTGCCTGGGATAAAGCCACATTGATATTGACCAATGATGGCTTTAGCGTAGGGGGTTATCCGATCTTGTAGAATAGTGGAGAGTATCTTATAGTCGGTACTCAGCAATGTTATACCCCTATAGTTGCTGCACAGTGTGAAGTCTTCTTTCTTATGCATGGGGCAAATTATACCACGACGCCAATCTTCCAGTATCCCCCTTTGCTCCCATACGTGCACCACGATCTCATGAATTTTGTGATGTGACGCTGTCCCTCCTTGTTTTATCAGCTCAGGTGGTATGCCATCAGCTCCAGGGGATTTATTTGATATGAGCTGTCTTATGGCTTTTAATGTTTCCTCAATGCTTGGTGACGGCAACATTTGGTCTTGGTCTTGCATTGGTGGAGCCTCGAATTCGTCTGTGAGCTGACCATTTAGCAATTCATTCATGTGCATTTCCCATCGCTCCAGAATGCCTTCAGGATCGGTGATCTTTATCCTTGCAGTAAGTGTAGCGTGGTGTGTACCGCGTCATACTGCGGATTATTTGGTAGAACTTCCGCGCCTGGTGCGGATCTCACTCTCTACTTTTCTCTATTTCACAGACAACGTTTTTTCCCAGGCACTTATCTTTTGTCTGTAAAGCCTTTTTTCAGATTTTCTGAGCTCTTTGTATTTATCCCCGCGTACCCGCGTCCTATGAGACTGCTGCATTGCCCGGTATGCAGCATTCTTACGTTCAGTCGCTAGTTTGCACTCATCATCAAACCAGTCGTTCCGATCTCCACGACTACTGCCTAAGATGGAGTTGGCAGTACTAATGACAGTATTCTTAAGGCGTGTCCATTTCTCTTCTACACCCGACATTCTGGTCCCAGGACTTACTCTCCCTCCGGCGAGCTCTTCGAGGGCGAGTCTTAGCGCATGACCAAAGGTGTTCCTGGTATTCTCATTGCGTAAGGTAGCCGTGTTGATTCGAATATGATCCGTGGATGCAATACGTCTCCGTAAGGGAATCCGCGATCGGAAAACTGTACCAATAAGATAGTGATCCGAGTCGACGTTGGCACCTCGGTACGTTCATACTGTCATCAAGTTCGAAGAGTGGCGGCGATCTATCAACACGTGGTCAATTTGGTTGCGAGTGACTCCATCAGGTGATTCCCAGGTGGCTTTGTGGATATCTTTACGCGGAAACCTGGTACTTGCAACGACCAAGTTTTTTGATGCTGCCAGTTCGATGACTCGTAGTCCATTGTCATTAGTGTTCTCATGCAAACTATGGGAACCCGTGTAGTGCCTGAAAACCGGCTCCCGACCTATTTTTGATTCAAATCCCCATTTTTGCATTCAAATCCCCATTCACATCGTATCTTGGGCAGGCATTGTGGGCCCGTTTGACGTTCTCATAGTATTCTTCTTTTTCGTCATCAGGGGGCTCTTCTGTAGGTCCGTGAACGTTTATGAGGCTTATGCTCTTAAACTTGCTTCGTACGCGAAGAGTGCTCCACCTTTCGTTTATTGCATTAAAGCCGATGATGGCGGCTTCAGTTTTTGGCTGACTAGAAAGCCTACCCCGAGCACATGGTGTTTTGCGTGACAGCTGTAATAAATCTCATACTCGTTTCTTTGAATAACACCACTTCCCGTCCATCTTATTTTTTGTAATGGTGTTATGTTAGCGTTATATTCGGACAGGGCATCGGCTAACTGCTGTGCATCTCGAGCTCTGTATAGTAATCCATGAAAAAAATTCTTAAATCATTTAGCCATTTTCGTTTCCGTGGTGGTCGTCGTGCATCCTGTCCATATCCGAGGCTTGTTAAATTGTCCATAATAATTTCTTTTTCCGGGCAAGGTTATTAGCCTTGCGCCAACCTTTCTCAGGATGTCGCTGCATGCATTGGTTCACTACTTGGCGGGCGCCAAAGTAGTTATCCAGGGGTGTCACGTGGAGAGAGCATGTCAACTTGGATTGAACATGGATCGAACTCGGACAAGGATCGTCGTGACTTTCGCCTGGTTGAAATCAATCAGTGACTTTTCCCTGTATATTCGCTCCCACCCCCCAGATAAGTTAGTTTGGGTCATTGAAAAACCTCCCTTAGAGGATGCATCAATCACAATCAAAATCGTTTTATTGTATAAATGGATTTGACATATTTTAAATATTGTTTTATTACCTGACTTTTTCTATTTCCACACTTTGAAGGCTTATATTTTCATAGAACAACTGAAATATAATTAAATTTGCTCAGTTTCCCCCGTCACTGATAACTTATTCACTCGTAACAGTATATCGCCAAGGATATGATTAGTTTTGTTTTCTTATTGTGTAGAGATATTTTAAATATTCTAAATATAAAGAATAATGTTCTAAATATTATTATTGTTCGACCTGTTCTGTTTGAAGAAGATTGTTGTTTTTTACTTTTTATACCCTTGGTATTTATCACTTACAATTTCACAGTGTAGACCAAGAGTTGCGCTTTACCACACCCTCCTGCTCCAATGTCTTTCCTCAAACATCTCTTTCCTATTTTAATGTTAATAATCTTGACTCAAACTTTAAACATTCCAAACAAATTCTTTAATTTTTTTGTTAATTAATAGAAGTTGCAACAGGGCTACGCTTTCTCTTCTATTTCGTTGCTACACCCTGCATGAGTTTCGAATGCTTTCGCACTTTTGCATTTGTACCCATTTATTTCGACAGCTACTTTTTAAATTCTAACTGCCGCTCCAATTGCAGAAACGTGTAAACATTTCAAGATAAACACCACTGTCCTGAAAACAAATCCATAACAATTATTTTCAAAGTGATTTTCTAGTCTATATTTTATTATTTTATAAACCAACATAACATGAATAAATGGGGAAGTAAAGAACAACTACAAAATGGGAATCCAAAATACACTATTTTACTTGTTGAAGCGACAGTTATTGGCGGTTTAACTTTGCGTTGTGAAATGAAACCCCAGCCGATGGAAGAATATCCTTAAAATACTGGCTTTAATTCGATTTTTTTTTATAATTTGCTGACACACCACTGGCTCGAATTGCTAATGTAAATTTCAGTCACTTTATGAATGATTTCATAATCAGCAAGGATTAGTAACGAATTGGTTAGATTTTAAATTTGAAATCCACCATCGAGGTGAATTTCTCAGTGCATTGTTGAACATTTTGTCGGTTCTTGTACATGATAACTTCAATGCATTCGATTTCGGTTGTGGAAAAATTTAACTAAATGCGCATGCAGCCAAATTTTCAATTGAAGTCCTAACTCTAAGTTTTGTTGTTTATCGCATTTATTTAGTAGTACAATTGTGGGATTGATATATGACCGTACGTCGTTAGTAGTTCTTCATCGATAATATCATAGAAATCGTGACTTTAGTTTCTGGGGACATTATACGGGACTTATTCATTCAATGCTATTAAAATATAAATATACTAATCGATGAAGAGCTTCGCTTGGTGGCAGGAATTAAATTAAACAAAAAAAAATATTCGAGGTTCAATTAAATTTATTGGCGAATGTGAGTGGAATTAATATAGTTCAAATATCCACAAATCTAATAAGTTAGTATGTCTTTATTATTCCATATTTTTCGGAAACTTCAACGTTTGAAAGCACCTCGGGAAACGCTCATCGCGAGTGCACGATATATATAATATATATATATATATATATATATATATATATATATATATATATATATATATATATATAAGCGTCTTTGGTACCCTAATATACGGCGAAATTTATTTTGTCGCCGAGTGAAAATGTTTTTACAATATATCCAAGACTTTCTCGTAAATGTCACCACGATTATCTTATACGCGTAGGGCATTTCCTACCTGCTGGTAAACCGCTCAAGTTCAGCCAATCCCAAAAAAAGGAGAAAATGATGATTGAATGATCGTCAATACGGATTCCATGGCAGGCGGTCCATGTGAGACCTTTTGACCCTTATAACCGATATATGGACGTCTGCGATTGAGCGGCGCGGTGAGTCAAGAGTGGTCGCATTGGATATTTCCAAGGCTTTTGACCGCCTCTGGCACGGGGCATTGCTGAGCAAACTTCGTTCATATGGATTTTCCCAGCGGCTTGCGGCTGGACGAAGAGTTTACTTGAAAATCGATCGATCCAGATTGTTGTGGACGGCGAGTGTTCCGATCTGTATCCTGTTAATTCCGGGGTGCCTCAAGGTTCTATTTTGGCTCCAACCTTGTTTCTGCTTCATATAAATGATTTGTTGGAGTCAACGAATAACACAGTGTTCAGTTTTGCGGATGATAGTACTCATGTTTTCTCTATTTCAAGGGATCGGCCGATTAGTGCATCAGCGTCGCACCAGCCGAGAGGTATTCAGATTGACTCTCTGAATCAGGATCGGAATAGGGTGCTGCAGTGGGGAAAGGCCAATCTCATCGACTTCAATCCAATGAAGACACAGTATACAACATTCACAAGGAAAGGGGATCACCGGTTACACAGCTAATGATGAATGGCCAGGCCCTCGAATCCGGGGAACTCACAACATATTTTCTCGAACGAAGAAAGCTCTGGAGAATTATGATAAGCGGGATTGGCAACTTAAGTTTTAGTAGCTTATAAATCAAGGCATCGTGCCATACCGTATCAAAGGCTTTTTCGATGTCTAGAAGAACCAGTCCCATTGACTCCTTGTCGATGAATTTACCAGCTATGTGGTTTTTAATGCGCAAGACTTGGTGGATTGTGCTGTGACCACTACGGAAACCCAACTGAAAGTTTGGTAGAATGTTATTGGCTTCCACGGAAACGATTAATCTTTTCCTTAATGATTTTTTCTAAGAGCTTACTCAGACAGCTAAGAAGACTAATAGGTCTGTAACTCTCAGGGCTATTCTTTGGTTTGCCGGGTTTCGCGATAGGAATTACTTTTGCTGTTTTCCAACAGTCCGGAAAATAACATTTCCTAAGACAAGCGTTGAAAATAAACGTTAAAGAGTTACTTGCAGCAGGTGGAAGTGCTTTAATTAATTTGTTGTTAATATTATCAAGACCAACAGCCTTTTTTGATTTTGATTTGTTTATCAATACTTTAACTTTGATAATATTAGTTACGTAGGAACTTTCAGCTGATGATTGAGAAAGTACATGGATAGATATGGAGTGGTTCTTACTAAACGTGTTAGCAAGTAGGTTCGATTTCTCCACTGAAGAAATAAACAGCTTGTCGTGAACTTTAAACGGAGGAATACTTGACCCTCTCTTTTTTAAATTTTTAATATTTTCCAGAACGGTTTGCTTGCATTGTCAAGACAGAAAAAGGTGTTTATTCCAACACTTGTTCCTATAAGCTGAGACTTCGTTTTTAATGATACTATTTAAGAGTTTAACATTAAATAGAAAGCAACCGATTCTATAACGAAGCCATTTTCTTCTTTCAGAGTTTCGTGCCCTAATCAGATGTAAGATATTTTTAGGAAGCGGTGCCTTATCAACTGGAGCAGTGGAACATTTAGGTATGTGGTGTTTTTTCTCTTGCCACAGAATATTTGTTATCAATATATATACAAAAATTTACCTGTAGTTAAGGCGAGCCCCTCATCAACTTTCCCAGCTCGGCCCAGGTCCGTGTGGCAGTCTTCCTTCTGGTTCTTCCTCTTTTAGCGCCCAGGGCGGCCGCCGTCAAATGGTGATCCTCCTGTTCTCGACTACGAGTGGGTCCTTTATTGAGTCGGCAAACAATTTTGTTGACCTCCAATTAAAAAGGGTGCACAAATTTCGTTTGATGATTTCTCAATTTATTTCAACTTTCTTCCTTTCTATAACTCTAATTTTAACAAACTTTATTTTTCCCCTTTTTGGGTCTTTTAAAAATCTTTTTACAAAAAAGAACGAAACCGAATCTTTTTTACTTTTTCTTAACTGATTTTCTTCTCTACTTTTCAACTGCTTTTCCTTTTTTTTACTCTTCAACTGCTTTTTTTCTTCTTTACTTAACAACTGCTTTTTTAACCTCCAAAAACGGAATCTCAATCCCCGTACGTCAAGAAAAACTTTAACCCTTTTGTCTCTCTCGCTCTCCATTCACGTCCACTTCGAAAACCGAATTCGAACTCGAAGAACTGCACGATCCACAATCGGGGCGTGTTCGAAAACTCACTTCTGGATCGTGCAACTCCTCCACCACCTTACCATCATACCACCTTAAAACAAATTATATTAAAATTACAAACTATTAATTGATGGGGTGGCGGACGCACGTAACAGGTATTGCAAGATCGGCCCCTCTATTGATAACAGAAGCAAAATAGTTACATAGGATATCAATGTGCTCGCTGCAGGTTATAGAATTTAGCCTGGAATCACCTAGAACCAAGTTCGTGTTTATATATGATTTATAACAATTCCAGTTGGTGCCGGATTAGTTATGATATAAACTGGTACGATTTACAGATACTGTATGATTCACTGTGAGGCTGATCGGTAGGTGGTCTGAACTTAACGCATTTAGAGTTAATGGTATTGAGCAGTAATTTGGAATATTAGTGATATATAGATCGACAGTTGAGGGGTTCTTGTTAGCAGTCGATGGGATATAGGTGGGAAGTGGATAAAGTATGGAAAAACTTGGGCTGGATTCAGTAACATCTAGTAAAATGTTACCCCAGCAGTTCGCCCTACCACAATTCCACGACTGATGTATACAGTTTAGACCACCACCAATAATTACCTCGTTTCGAGTGTTGAGTCTATACAATTTATGCAGATCCCGCTTAAAGTAAGTAGATTTCTCAATGTTTCCATTTCCTCCAGGGAAATAAGCCGAAAAAATACTCACCTTGTAGTTATCTCTTAATGTTACATCAATACTAATTTCCTCAATTAATTTAAGGTGCAATGAAGGACGCAAGGTATGTTCTATACATTTTTTCACAACAATGGCGACACATCCACCACTAGCATGTACCCTGCCTAGGCGATAATATATGTAATTTTGATGAGAGAAAGAAATGTCTTGTTTGAGCCAGGTTTCTGAAACAAGTGCAATATCAATATTAAAATTTATCAAGAAACTAAAAAATGCATGCTGTTTGTTTTTGATGCTTGTCGCATTCCAAGTTATGATGCTAAGAGGGTTTCTTAACATGTTTTTTCCGAATATATATACTTAATTGCTAATGAGGTAATGACGTTAAATTGGTCAGCTTTAGTTTGACAAGCACTAAGCTTGGTTACAACTTCATTAAGAAGAGAGTTTATCTCGCTAAATGAGAACAAGTTTAGTTTAGTTTAGTTTAGTGAGAGCAGAACCCTCGTTTATTACACTTAATACAAGCGTTTGAGAGAAAAAAAAAAAGAAAAAGAAATTAAAAGTAAAGAAAAAAAAAACTTACGAACTAACTTAAGAAATAGGATTACAAAAAAAAAATTACATTCGAATAAGTAAGAAGATAAAAAGGTGGGAAGGTGGCTGTGCACGTGATGGGTTGGCGAAGACCGGGTAGTAGGATAAAGGGGCGGGGTGATAGGAATGTATACGGGTAGTAAAAGTGTAGATAGTGGGTGGGGGAAGGTCACGAGGGGAAAGACAGAAGACGACGTTTGAGAGCAATAGAAGTGAGGTAGAAATCGAAGGAGGTGGGGTAAGAGTTTGCCTGCTTAAGCATACGTGAAATTGGTTCATTACAACCGTAGGAAGTGTGGTGGGAGGGCAGATAGAAGAGACGAGGGTTTCGTAGGTTGCGGGGGTTGGTGTTGAGTGCGATGGCGGAAAGCCAGCTAGGGCAGTTGATTGTGCCGGAGAGGAGACGGTGGATAAAGAGGATATCGGCAAGAGTTCTGCGTTCCTCAAGTGTACTGAGGTTGATCAAATGGAGCCGGCTTGTGTATGGGGGAAGAATCCGAGGATTCTCCCAGTTCAGTCCACGGAGGGCAAAGCGCAGAAACCGACGTTGCACGCTCTCGATTCTGCGGATATGGGACGAGCAATGTGGAGACCAGACCTGACTGGCGTATTCAAGAAGGGGGCGGACGAAGGCAATGTAGAGGGAGCGGGAAACGTAAGGATTAGAGAATTCCTTAGACCAGCGTTTCACAAATCCTAGGGCGGAGTTGGCCTTAAGAATGATATCGTCGACATGTGGGATGAAGCTGAGCTCCCTGTCAAATAAGATTCCGAGGTCACGTATTGAGGATACGTATGAGATCTGCTGGTTAAGCAGGAAGTAAGGGCGAGGAGGTGGGGGTGGACGTTTGTGGGAGAAGGTAATGGAGTGACATTTGGCAACATTGAGATCAAGGCAGTTATTACGGCACCAGGTTGAGAAGCTGTCGAGGTCCTGTTGGAGGAGTGAGGAGTCGAGGGGAGAGATGATTGTTTTGTAGAGTTTGGTGTCGTCCGCATAGAGGGATATGGATGAGTGTTTAATAACAGAGTCGACATCATTGATGGTTAGGATAAAAAGGAGGGGGCCTAGATGACTTCCTTGCGGAACCCCTGAGGTGGGAAAAAAAGGATCGGAAAGGGAGGATCTGAATTTGACACGGTAGGATCGGTCTTTCAGATAAGAAGATAACCATTTGATCAATAGGGGTTCGAAGCCTAAGGAGGACAGCTTGAAAAGGATGAGATTATAGGAGATTTTGTCAAATGCCTTGCTGAAATCGGTGGTGATAACATCAACTTCGTTGCCATTCTCTAAGGCACGGAGAGTATGGGATGAGAACTCAATCAGATTGGTTGTGGTCGACCTACCCGAAAGGAAACCGTGCTGGTTGGGTGAGATGATGGATTTACAACTAAAAGATAACGCATTGTACAGAAGCCCTTCGAACAGTTTGGGGATATGAGATAGTTTGGCGATGGGTCGGTAGTTGCTGATATCATTTTTAGGTCCCTTTTTATGTATGGGGGTGACATAGGAGGATTTCCATATACTAGGGAAGGTCCCTTGAGATAGAGATAGGTTGAAAATCTTTGATATCGGGAGAGAAAGAGAAGTGGAACAGTTCTTTAAGAATACAGACGGAAGTCCATCAGGTCCTGGGCTGAACTCGTCTTTGAGTAAGTTTAGTTTCTCCTCAACTACGTGACGGTGTATAAGTTGAGGAGAGAAAGGACCAAGGGAGAATTCGGGCAAGTCATTGAAATACGACGGATTGGGTTCGAAGGAGATCTCCGTGAAGGATTTATTGAAAAACGACGCGAACAGGTTGGCAATAGTTAAGTTGTCGTTTGACGTAGTCGTGCCATAAGAGAGGGAGTTTGGATAGGCGTCGGATTTACGTTTATAATTTATAAAGTGGAAAAAGGATTTGGGATCGCTAATCAAATTGGATTGTGTTTTAATAAGGTATTTGGAATAGAGGGAGTTGTATAGTTCGGAAAATTTATAAAAGGCCCCGAGATAGTTGGAGTAGTTTTCAATGGATCGCGTTTTGAGGAAAATGTTCCATAAGTTATTCCTTTTGTTCCGAAGATTGCGGAGATTGCGGTTGTACCATGGCGGCGAAGAAACCGATGACCTGCGGCGAGAATAGGGGACATATAAGGCGACGGCATAGTAAATCTCCTTATAGAGAGTGGCCGTGGCTTCTTCTACACCCAAATGATCAAAGCGAAACGCTGTTTTGCTAAGATGTTCATTTAGGAGGCGGAAATTAGCCTTATGGAAATTGTAAGAAAAGCAGTCAGGGGGTAGAGGGGGCTGGGTTTCATGGTCGAGATATAAGGATAAGAGCAGTGGGGGGTGATAATTGTCAATGGTAGAGAGGGCGTGTGGGCTAGGGGCAACTGAGGACATGAGTGGGTCGGTTGTGAACACGAGGTCCAGCTGTCTCGCCATATGATTTGGGACATTGCTAATTTGATGGAGGCCTGAGTCGGAGAGCCCGTTAATAAAAATACGTTCATTAGAACTAGTGGGGTTAGAGACGTAGAAGGCTAGTTCGTCAGCTGATGTCCATTGAAGGTGGGGCAGGTTAAAGTCGCCAAGAACGACGATATCGTCTAATGCGGTGCTTAACACTGTAAGGTTATCTACCGCTTCTATTGCGAGTTCGTATGACGCGGTGGGTCGAGAGGGAGGAATATAAAAACAGATAATAAATAGAGACTTAGGGCGCTTGTCAATTTTAATAGCGACGTAGTCGAGATCCGGAGAAGAAGAGATGGCAATTAGAGATGAAGTGAGTCTGTTATGAGTGGCGAGCAGCACTCCACGGCATGGGGAGTAGGGACCTTCTCGATGAGCGTCGTCATCGCGAAAAACGTTGAAGGAAGGAGGGAATAGTTCAAGACTACTGATACTAGGGATAAGGTTGGTCTCCGTCAGAGCGTATATGTCGAAGGGGAGGGAGTGTGCCTTTTCCAGAGTCGAATGTGTTTTGGAGCGCAGACCCCTAACATTCTGATAGTAGACGGTTATGGGCAGAGTGTTGAAATGATTAGAGGGACCAAAGGGGGGCTGAAAAGGGTCAAAAGTAATATTGATTATTGGGAAAGGTAATTTTGCAGTCAATATACTGGCGAAATGCTGAGAGATCACTTAGCACCTTATTTGGGGGCATATCGAGATTATTATGGAAGTTGATGAATAGGCTGCGAAGGCTAGGGACGTCAGTAGGTAGTCCTTCCTGCTGGATGGAGGCCATTACGCTGGTTTTCGTAATACCATCGTAACAGACGGAGTCGGCTTTATCGTGGAGGAAAGCAAGATAGAGGCGTACATTCTCATAGATCACTTTGTTTCTAAATTTAGACAGGGCATACCGGTTGTCCGAAGAATTAATGGTTTGCTGAGTGAGTTTAACAGATGGTGGTAAAACTGGGTCGATTAATGGTCTAGGGGGGGGAGGGCGAACGAGGGCGCGAGATGGGTGGGGGCGAGGACTAGGTGCGGGAAGGAGTGGGGCAAGAGGCGGCCTGGTGTTAGGACCAGTAGGTGAGTGAAGGGAGGAGGGAGGATTAAGAATGTGTGACCTATGGAAGTTAGAATATTTCGCGCCTGTTTTGCGGCGAATGTCTAGATACTGCTTTCGGCTAATGCATTCAGGATGGGTGGATTTATGTAGCTCACTGCAATTTGCACACTTGATGACCTCATTCGTTTTGCAGTCGGAAGTTTTATGGTTTCCAGAACAGATTGCACAGATGCTATTTATGTGACAATGCTTTGAGCCGTGGTCGTAAAGCTGGTAATTATGACTGTTAATGTAATAGTGGCGGGCGATAATGTGGTCGCATCCAGAGGAGAAAAGCCTTCCAAGAGTGAAGTCAAACGATGGAATCAGCGTCCAAAAGGATGAATTCGAACGATAGAATTAGCACATAAGAAGATGAAGTCAAACGATGGAATCAAGGCCCAAGAGGATGAAGTGAAACGATGGAATCACTGCCCGAAAAGATGAAGTCTTTTTTCCTTGATATTGACTTTTATTGGGGGGATATGTGCGAACATACGGGGCAAAGTCTCTGATTGCTTTCAACCCGGCGAAGGCCAGGACGATCCTTGTCCCTGTTCAATCCAAGTTGACATGCAGTCTCCACGTGACACCCCTGGATATATACTTTGGCGCCCGCCAAGTAGTGAACCAATGCATGCAGCGACATCCTGAGAAAGGTTGGCGCAAGGCTAATAACCAGGCCCGTAAAAACAAATTATTATGGACAATTTAACAAGCCTCGGATATGGACCGGATACACGACGACGACCACGGAAACGAAAATGGCTAAATGATTTAAGGATTTTTTCATGAAACATACGCTCACTATACAGAGCTCGAGCTGCACAGCAGCTAGCCGATGCCCTGTCCGAATATAAGGCTGACATAACAGCATTACAAGAAATAAGATGGACGGGGAGTGGTGTTTTTCAAAGAAAAGAGTATGACATTTATTACAGCTGTCACGCAAAACACCATGTGCTCGGGGTAGGCTTTCTAGTCAGCCAAAAACTGAAGCCTGCCATCATCGGCTTTAATGCAATAAATGAAAGGCGGAGCACTCTTCGCGTGCGAGGCAAATTTAAGAACATAAGCCTCATAAACGTTCACGGACCTACAGAGGAGTCGCCTGACGACGAAAAAGAAGAATACTATGAGAACGTCGAACGGACCCTCAATGCCTGCCCAAGATACGATGTGAAAATCGTTCTTGGGGATTTGAATGCGAAAATAGGTCGGGAGCCAGTTTTCAGGCACTACACAGATGATTTAAGAATTTTCTCATGGATTACTATACAGAGCTCGAGATGCACAGCAGCTAGCCGATGCCCTGTCCGAATATAACGCTAACATAACACCATTACAAAAAATAAGATGGACGGGAAGTGGTGTTATTCAAAGAAACGAGTATGACATTTATTACAGCTGTCACGCAAAACACCATGTGCTCGGGGTAGGCTTTCTAGTCAGCCAAAAACTGAAGCCTGCCATCATCGGCTTTAATGCAATAAACGAAAGGTGGAGCACTCTTCGCGTACGAAGCAAGTTTAAGAGCATAAGCCTCATAAACGTTCACGGACCTACAGAAGAGCCCCCTGATGACGAAAAAGAAGAATACTATGAGAACGTCAAACGGGCCCACAATGCCTGCCCAAGATACGATGTGAATGGGGATTTGAATGCAAAAATAGGTCGGGAGCCGGTTTTCAGGCACTACACAGGTTCCCATAGTTTGCATGAGAACACTAATGACAATGGACTACGAGTCATCGAATTGGCAGCATCGAAAAACTTGGTCGTTGTGAGTACCAGGTTTCCGCGTAAAGATATCCACAAAGCCACTTGGGTATCACCTGATGGAGCCACTCGCAACCTAATTGACACCTGCTGATAGATCGCCGCCACTCCTCGAGCCTGATGACGGTACGAACGTACCGAGGTGCCAACGTCGTACTCGGATCACTATGTTGTTGGTACAGTTTTCCGGGCGCGGATTGCCTTACGGAGACGTATTGCATCCGCGGATCAGGTTCGAATCAACACGGCTGCCTTACGCAATGAGAACACCAGCAACACCTTTGGTCATGCGTTAAGACTCGCCCTCAAAGAGCTCGACGGAGGGAGAGTAAGTCCTGGGGCCAGAATGCCGGGCGTAGAAGAGAAATGGACACGCCTTAAGAATACTGTCATTAGTACTGCCAACTCCATCTTAGGCAGTAGTCGTAGAGATCGGAACGACTGGTTTGATGATGAGTGCAGCGAAGTAGCGACTGAACGTAAGAATGCTGCATACAGGGCAATGCAGCAGTCTCATAGGACGCGGGTACGCGAGAAGAAGTACAAAGAGCTCAGAAGATCTGAAAAAAGACTTCACAGACAAAAGATAAGTGCCTGCGAAAAAACCTTGTCTGTGAAATAGAGAAAAATAGAGAGCGAGGTCCGCACCAGGCGCGGAAGTTCTACCAAATAATCCGCAGTATGACGCGGTACACACCACGCTGCACTTACTGCAAGGATAAAGAGGGTAATCTGATCACCGATCCTGAAGGCATTCTGGGGCGATGGGAAGTGCACTTCAATGAATTGCTAAATGGTCAGCTCACAGAAGAATTGGAGGCTCCACCAATGCAAGACCAAGACCAAATGCTGCCGCCACCAAGCATTGAGGAAACACTAAAAGCCATTAGACAGCTAAAATCAAATAAAGCTCCTGGTGCTGATGGCATACCACCTGAGCTGATCAAACAAGGAGGGACAGCGTTACATCACGCAATTCATGAGATCGTGGTGCACGTATGCGAGCAAGAGGAGATGCCGGAAGATTGGCGTCGTGGTATAATTTGCCCCATACATAAGAAAGGAGATATCACACTGTGCAGCAACTATAGGGGTATAACATTGCTGAGTACCGCCTATAAGATACTCTCCACTATCCTAAAAGACCGGATATCCCTATACGCTAAAGCCACCATTGGTCAATATCAGTGTGGCTTCATCCCAGGCAAATCAGCGATTGATCAGATATTCACCCTTAGGCAGGCGATGGAAAAATGTCAGGAATTTAAGATCCCATTATATCATCTATTTATAGACTATAAGGCCGCCTACGACAGCATAGCCAGAATAGAACTATATAATGCCATGAGAGAATTCGGCATTTCAAACAATTTGATACGACTTTGTAGGTCGACCATGACCAACGTAGCTAGTCAAGTAAAAATAGCGGGATTGCTGTCCAAACCAATAAACATCTTTAATGGACTCCGACAAGTGGGCGGTCTGGCCTGCCTCCTCTTCAACCTGGCGTTGGAAAAAGCAATCCGTGACTCTGGCGTTACAACAAGAGGGACTATTGTCACCAAGTCCAGCCAGATACTTGCCTACGCAGATGACATCGACATCATCGGTAGAACCGAATCGGCGGTACAGGAAACCTTCACCCAGATCGAGCAGGCGGCACAAAAACTGGGACTGCACATTAATGAGGGAAAAACCAAGTACATGGTGGCAACTTCTGCGAAGAGAAGACCTAACGTTGGTCAAACTATCAGGGTAGTGGAGCACGAATTTGAAGTAGTGCAATCCTTTAACTACCTTGGATCAATAGTATCAGCCGATAACAATATGGAAGAAGAAATACGCGAACGGCTGATTAAATCCAACAAAGCCTACTATGGTCTATCAAGGCTCTTTAAATCCCGAAATTTATCCAGAACATCCAAGCTACTACTGTACAAGACCATGGTCTTACCAGTACTCATGTATGGATCCGAGACCTGGGTGCTTAATAAAAGGCACTCTGAACTCTTGGCCGCGTTCGAGAGAAAGGTCTTAAGGAGAATTGTTGGCCCCGTATGTGAGGGAGGACGATTCCGGAGACGCTACAACCATGAGTTGTACGCAATCTACCTTGAAGCTCATTTTGTAAGAAAAATCAAGCTCGGCAGACTCCGGTGGGCGGGACACCTAGCTCGAATGAGCGAAGAGGAGCCTGCCCGGAAGTCCTTTGTGGCAGGATGTATGGAAGGAGACAGCGCGGCAGACCTTGTCTGCGATGGAGGGATGGCGTAGACCAGGACGCCCAGAGCCTGGGAGTGCTAAACTGGATGACATCGGCTCGAAATCGGGACCGGTGGAGAGATTTGTTAAATAAGGCCAAGACCTGATCCCGGTTGTAGTGCCGATGATGATGATGATTGACTTTTATTAATTAATGTATGTTGTTGATCGGCCGAGAGCCGATGGTGTTTACTCGATGAATGTTGATTGTAGACTGACGAATTGGCATAACTGCCAATTCAAAAAGCGACGCCATGACATCATCGTGGTGACAAGGATGGCCAGATGGTGCCAGCTGCTGCGCAACTGGTATACATGCGAATGTACTAGATTTCTCCAGTACATTCCAGCACATTTAATTGCCAATCCGCAACATGACATTGTGTGACCTTACCTGGATGATGTTTTTTGAAGTCCCATCGAATGATGGTTGTAAATAACGTAGAGTAGATACGTTTAAGTTCGGTTAATTTAATTGTACTGCGTTAAATGTAGACGATGTACAAGTAGTGTTTGTACAGGGCTTTTGCCGATGAATTTAAGGTGATAGTTTTAACATCTAGGCACTTAATCCCGAGTGTAATCAGTTCATTTTTTATTATATCATTGCTTTCTTTCGTTACTTCTGAACACTGATCGACGTTGAATCCCATTTCAGGTGAGTCCTCCATTAAACTTTGAAGTGGTTGGAAATAGTTACTGTTTGAACACATATTGAATTTATCTAGCACTTTATTGTTAATTTTTGTAAGTTTATCGGGAGCGGTTTGGCCTCCAATACCGGGGTCGTAACGCAACCGTTCACGTGTATTTTTGCTTAACTCACATGGTCCAGGGGCCATATCTTAACGGATTTCACACTTGATCAAGTTATGTGTTTGCGGTAATGAGGCAAAGAAAACAAGATAATGGTTTGTGACAATTATTTTGAATATAACGGTTGATGTAATTAAGATAAATAGCACGAGCAAAACTGAGAGACAAGTTGTCGGTTTGAAAGTCAGCCAGGTACTGATATATATTGTGACGCATATGACAATCAGTACTAGAATATTCGAGAAAGTCCGAAACAAAATACTAGAATATTCTATAAAGTACTGGAAAACTGGAGACTAGGAACAGTAGAACATTCAAGGCCATGGAACGGACGGACACGAAACGCCGAATCAGAATGAGGAAACGGTATATATACGTCGCACACAGATCATGGAGATGAGTAAGAAGTAATAAGTAGAAAGTGAAGTAAGCGATAAGTAAAGAATAAAAGTACGGAAGTGATAAGTCAAGAAATCCTTAAGTGTACGGTAAAAGTAACGGTTATTATTAACGGACGAATAAAGTGTTATATTAATTCAAAATCGATTTAACGGCTCTTATTTATTCAAAATAATTAATCCAGCGAACCCTAAGCTCGCTACAATTGGTGTCAGAAGTGAGATTAATTATTGGTGAAGTGAATAAGTGTGTGAAAGTGTGTTGTGACGATGTCAGGTCGACATTTGGAGGACCGGAACCTGCATAGCAGAGGAGAGAAGCCAATTCTTCTACAGCGTCTGCAAGCAGTAATAGAGGAAGAGGATATTGATGTTGGCACAGATGCTTTTACGATTAGGCCAGACTGTCCGGATGGAGAAGAAACAGCGAGTCAAGATGGTGCCAATGGAACGGAGAAGAGTTCGCAACCTTTGGACATTTCGGAGATGTTCAGGATTATGATGGCAACATTGGACGCGCAAGCTACCGATATTAACTCAAAATTGGACGCGCGAGCGGCAAAATTAGATGCGCGAGCTGCAGACGTTGATGCAAAATTGGACGTGCGAGCTGCAGAGTTTAAGGCAAAATTGGATGCGCGACCTGCGGAGGTTAATGCAAAATTGAATGCCCAAAGGCAGTGTATGAAAGAATTCTGGGATCCGGAAGCGGAAGAATCTGAGGATGAGGAGGAATTGAATCCACGTGAAAGGAAGAGACTCAGGAAGAGCAAAGCTATGGCCGACAGCAGTGAGGAGGAAGACGACGATGATGTGTTACGTGAAGAACTGAAGGATCTCATCGATTATAACCCGATTGAAGAGGACGGCAGTGATGGTGAAGACACTGATGCTTCAGGCCGTTCCCCGAAACGGATTTACAATGATGATGATGAGTTGGACGACCGACTGGAAGACGACGATTGTGATCTTATTGAAGAGAGTCTTGGTTTGAAAGTCGAACGCAGAAAGCGTTCCAAGCGTTTGCGTCGTACACAGGACTAAGAAAGTGATGGAGAGGAACAGCACGTCGATGAAGGTTCAGCAGGTGAGGCTATAGCCGAACAGCTATTCGACGACGAAGACGATGTTGAACGCCGCTCTGAACGTAGTCACAAGGAAACCGAGGCGTCAAAACATTTCAATGATGATGAGGAATTGGAGTCTGATGCTGAGGATTTTATTGTAGACGACGAAGGAAGGCCAATTGCTGAGAAGAAGAAGAAAAGACGACTTCTAGTCACTGACGCGTCATTGCAAGAAGGTCCGAACAGTTTCGGTGTAGATTTCGACTGAGGATTTCACTAATTATCACGAGGACGGATATGAACCCGAATACGAACCTAGTGAATTGGAAATGGGTCACTTTACGGATTTAGACAATGAAATCCGTGAAACGGATATTTCTGAGCGAACGCAATTGCGCGAAGTTCCTGTTACGCCGGTTCCAGAGGGACCCAATGAACTACAAGATGAAGCTGAATGGTTTTACAAACATGCGTTTTGTAAATCAACTGTTTCCGAACCAGAGAAATCAACGGATGTTGGAGGTCGAGACCGCTATTGTAAACCACCACATACGGGGGGAAAGATCAAGCAAGCCCTAGATTGTAGGCGTAATCAACGGCTAGAGGTACCGTTCATTGCGTTCTATGGAGAAGAACACGTGAAACCAGGATGAACGCGCGACGATCTATGGAAAGTCTATTACTACGACGCACGCTGGTGTTTACTGTCAGCTCCAAAGAACAAACCGCTCCAGTTATTTGAAAAGATGCGGAACTACCAGTTGGATACGGTTCTGAAATCCACAGATGCTCCAATACCAGATGATATGCGTGTAATTAAATATGAAGATCTAGATCGCTTACGTGATGTGCAAACTCCAGAAGAGCTTAGGGGTGTGCACATGCATTTTCTCTTATACTATTCGCATGAGATCCCTAAAATGCAAGAGGAATTCCGTCGTCAGGAAAAGGAAGAATGGCGACAGGCTAGAGCTGACGCGAAAAGGAGAGCGGTAGAAAATTTGGAAGAAGGTCAAGAACTTCCACCGCCGAACGCCAAGATGAAAGTGGTGCATCGCGAAGGCTTGCGGGTTTTCTTGGCCCAGGAAACCAGTGAACTTAGTTCGGGACGAACTAATCTAGACGAAGGGTAGTGTGACGCGTATGACAAACAGTTCTAGAATATTCTAGAGAGTCCGAAACAGAGTACTAGAATATTCTATAAAGTACTGGAAAACTGGAGACTAGGAACAGTAGAACATTCAAGGCCATGGAACGGACGGAAACGGAACGCCGAATCAGAATGAGGAAACGGTATAAATACGTCGCACACAGATCATGGAGATGAGTAAGAAGTAATAAGTAGAAAGTGAAGCAAGCGATAAGTAAAGAATATAAGTACGGAAGTGATAAGTGAAGAAATCCTTAAGTGTACGGTAAAAGTAACGGTTATTATTAACGGACGAATAAAGTGTTATATTAATTCAAAATCGATTTAACGGCTCTTATTTATTCAAAATAATGAATCCAGCGAACCCTAAGCTCGCGACAATATTATATTGTAGCGAGCTTAGGGTTCGCTGGATTAATTATTTTGAATAAATAAAAGCCGTTAAATCGATTCTGAATTAATGTGACACTTTATTAGGCCGTTAATAACAACCGTTACTTTTTACCGTACACATAACGATTTCTTCGGTTATCGCTTCCGTAATTATCGCGTATTTTACTGCTTACTCCTTACTCGTTACTTATTACTTCCGCACTTATGGCTTGCTTCACTTTCTACTTCTTACTCATCTCCACGATCTGTGTGCGACGTATTTATATCGTTCCCTCATTCTGATTCGGCGTTTCGTTTCCGTCCGTTCCATAATCTCGACTTTTCTATTCCAGTTTTCCAGTACTTCCTAAAATAATCTAGTACTTTGTTTCGGACTTTCTCCAAGATTCCAGTACTGATTGTCATATGCGTCACAATATAATGTTAATTGTCCCTATCCTACTACATAAGGCAGAAATATACACACTACCAAAGTTGGCTGAAGATATCTTTGTTCATTTGGAATTCGTTTTCTATTACGTTTCGCTTATACCAATGAAGTTGAAGAAAGAGGTTTAAGCGAAATTTATGACTTAGTCAAGAAGGTGTGAATCGGCCGATTGGTTAAGTCATTTACAGTGAATGGATACAAGTGCTCCAGCTCGAATACTCTTCGAGTGAAAGAATTCGAGACAAACAACTAGCTTGAAAATTATTCTGCACTATTTACTTGCAGAGGTATGGAGCCATCGTTATTTTATATGCTGACAGTTGCAATGGGTTGGTTAAGACTATAAGCTTACATTAAACGAATAAACAAGAATCAATCGTAACACTCTTAAACCACCGGTCAAAATCGTCACTTTAATCAATAAATCAATAATAAATCAAATATATTATTCTAGTACAATCTTTAAAAGGAAATATGCCATTCGCGGTGTTAATATATATGTTCTAATTGCACACATTGAAATATTGTAGTGGCAACTGTTAGTAGTTTTAATTTATGAATTAATCAAATAATTTTACATTTGCCGCGATATTCACAAATCCTTTTCCTACAAGTTATCAAATACACAAACCGATATCATGTACACGGACCACTAGAAAATCACCTCCACGACACTTTGTAAATGTCAAAAGCGCTTCACATGTCAACAGAGCTCTCGCCAGTGGAGTTACTAGCGTTTACTATAGATCTCCATCGGCACTCTATGTTGAAAATTAGAACTTGTTAGACAGTGTATTAGAGTAGTCAGTAGTGAATTGTTTAAATGTTTGTGTTCAAATAAAGTGATATACCTAAATTCATTTTCCCACCAATTCATAATATAACTCTTAACCGTTGATAACAGCCGCTTCAACAGTTCTAATTCAATACTTTGTAATCCCATTTTGTACCTGTGCTAAACTTTCCCATTTATTTACACCATCAACGATTTGATCAGTGCACCCTCATTCCAAACGTAATCGTTGGGCTTTCTCCAACTCCACACGTAAACAGTATTAAATATTCGCTTGCCTTAGTTTCCAAGCACTGATCGAATGAAAGAAACCAATACAGATATTGACCAGTAAGAAAAGGAACCATGCCACGCCAGCACCCACTTCAGGACGACCTGGAATCAGCGAATAGGTCTCATCAGCAAGAGGAAATTCCTTTGCGACGAATGATATCTGTGCCAGAGGACGCGGACAGAGAACGAGTCAAGCGGATATTTGAAAATGTAAGTCCCCGCTAGTGGAGCTTTGATAGGTTCTAGTGAAAGCTAATTGGCTGTTCCGTAATCTTTTCACATAAGATGATTCACTGAACCCCGCCTTAATAGATGTAATATTAAGTGGTAATAGATATCGGCTATCTTAATCGTGAAATATCTACCTTGCAGCATTGCTGGTGAAGACACACTTGGGCGCAATGTAAACACGTTTCGATTGATTGGAAAATATCGCCTTGTAGGGGTAATTAGGTTGCTGTAGTGATTTTCAAGCAATCAACCAAACCAAAGGATTGAATTGCTTTATGCTGTATTTGGAGAATCTAAGTAAAGAGTTGTGCACATATTTGGGAATCTATATGGCGGGATTTGTAGTTATCATTGAAAACCACCGGCAATTTATTGCGGTTAGAATCAGCTCTCAAAGTGAGATGGGAACTAGCTAATTGCTGAAGTAATTCCAGTTGCATTTATTGTACTTGTTGCTGATCTATTACGGCTACATTGTCACGTGCGGTTTGGTTGTAAGGGTTTGCATTTATTTTTGATCCTTTCTGGATTTTGAAAAACCATCAATAGCTTTAAATTCAAGTATAAAAAGCCACGATACGAGATCTATTCCACTTCAATGTATGAGGTGTTTCCGGAGTGGGCCAACTTTATTGACTGATTTACGTAAAATGTAAACAATTTTTTAATTTTATTCTTCCATGGGAATTTTGAATTTGATAAAAAAAGTAAATTTTTGATCTTGTACATTTAAAAACAAACATTAGTATTACAGTCTACCATATTTAGGAGCAAATTGTCTTAAAATCAATATCAGGTTCCGAAATTTACCACAACCACAAGAGAAATGGCGTAAAATTAATCATCCAATTTTGTTTTTGAATTACTTTTTTACTAAATAAAAAAAAAGATTTTGAGTGATGGAAACTTTATTTAGACCTTTACAATTTTTTCTGTTCAGTGAAAAAGATGATATCCGTCAAGTGGCTGCCGCCAGTGTTGATACACATTTGTACCCGTTTTATGGCGTTTTCTATGACTCCGCAAGATTTCCCGTGATAACTGCTCGCATTCCTGTCGAATATTCTCCTTAAGGGCTGCGATTGTCTGACGCTTGTTGGCATAAACCCGCGACTTCAAGTAGCCCCAAGGAAAGAAGTCTGGGATGGTTAAATCGGCGATCTTGCTGGCCATGCCAAATCGCTAAAACGAGAGATTACGCGACCATGAAACGCTTCCTTCACAATATCCATTGTGGCTCGTGCTGTGTGTGTGGTTGCACCGTCTTGTTGAAACCACATGTTCATCAAGCACCGCTCATCCAATTCCGGCAATAAGAAGTCGTTAACATGGCCCTGTAGCGTTCGCCAGTAACAGTGACCGTATTGCCGATGGCATCCTTAAGGGGGGAACCTCATGTAAATAGCCTGTTTTTCAGGAATTTTTTTTTGAAAAATGTAATGCGTAGATTAATTTGCAATTTAAGGCACAATTTATTTACGTTATAATATTTAAAGAAAATATTTTTTTAAGTCAATCGTTAACAATAAAACGGTGCAATGGCGGCTTGAAAACAGCGTCTTGAAAACGCGCCGTGCAGCATACAGGTCACAAAAATTTTCTGAAACAAAAAATACAAAATGGGTTCTTTAGTTTATGCAAAAACGCTCAGCATGGCGTTCCCCTTTTATTAAAATTTGCAAACTTGGAAAAATGGCGAAGTTTTGAAAAAAAGGATTTTCTTTTATAAACAATTGTTAATAACAATGTTTTAAATAAAAAAATAAAATATCGGAGGTCGTCATGCTGAGGCCAAATATCTATAGAATTTCTATACCAAACTTCATAAAGATCGAATGATTAGTTTTTGAGCTACGTTGCACGGCGTGCGAAATTTTGCGATTCGAGAAAAATGCGTTTAAAGTTTGAGTAATAGAAAAATCGTAAAAAAATTCGTAATTCGTTCTAACTTACCGCAGTTTTTTGCTATTCTGCGACTTCAGGGCCATAGAGTAGACCTTCCTCTTCTTCAAACTGTTCTAATTGAGCCGTTTTTGCCTGTTGTCGAAAAGTACGAGCCTCTTTGGTGGCATCGCCCAATTAGACTGTTTACTTTCTTTTGAAAATAAAGTACAAGGAGGTTGGTGGTGGACCACCAGCACGGTATATAACGGTCGATTGTTGTCGTCCTGAAAGAATTGCAAATGTAAAGAAAAAGGGAAACGAATACCTTTAGTTGGATGGACTGTTGAGGGAACCTCAAGAAGAATCCTCCAGTTAATGTAAAAAGAACACGGTGGTATTCTGTTGTCGCCTTTAAGTCTATTTCTCTATATTACATTTATATCTCTTGATTAACTTTGATTTACTTTGATTGAATTGATTCCGAACTGTCTCTTGCTATGAGGAATTTACGAAGAGTGACAGCTCATTTAAATATAATTGAAATGTCTGCTGATTGCTGACATTTGTTTGTCATGACGGCATTTCAGTAGTGCCCGTTCCAGTGTTGCCATCGAGTGCTGCTCCGTCTCCAATATTCCGCCCACCTTGAACTGTCGGTTCAACCGTCTCATCTTCTGCCACCATCTCCTTCATGCTGCCAGGAAAGTTTCACTGGACAGCTCGCTGATAGGACCTCCATAATCCACGTCGGTGTTACTAACTGGCCTTGCGGGATTAATCCGACCGGCTGGTAATGCCGCCATTTGTTGAGCTAGCACCCGTCCCTTGTGGCGGCCGCAAATTGTGCATACCGCGATGACCCTCTGGACAAGTCCTCGACTCCCTATGATCCAGTACCTGGAGTTCACTGCGGTTTCCATCCTTGCTGCTCCTAGTCTTCCGCCCACCCTGAGGGTACTTGGATCATCAATGAGTGGGTTGAGCGCAATCCGTTTGCTTCGCTTTGATACTTGTATCTCTGCTCTAATGGCCGATAGGTCCGCCTTCCGCCACGCTACTGTTCGCACCGTTCGAGTGAAGCTGGAGACTCTTCTTGTAATGGACAGCTCCTCTTGTTGTATTACGACGCACGATGGCATTCGCTGCTCGAGGTCTACCGGTGTTCCGATGTCCGTCTCTCGGACTTGGTGAGTGGGCGTCCGGGGCAACTTCAGCTCCTTGTCTAGCAGAAAAGCGGGTCCTCGCCACTACCGCTCTGCTCCGATGAGCTCCTTTACTCTAAGGCCCCTTGATAAGTAATCCGCTGGATTTGACGCAATCGGTACATAATTTTGATAGCCTTTAGATTGGTGTGGTATAGATTGCTGCCCCATAGGTTGTGGGGGCAAAGACTGCTGTGGAACAGATTGCTGCTGCATACTTTGCTGTGTCATATGCTGTTGTGGCACAGATTGCTGAGTCATAGGCTGTGGCAAGGTTTGATGAGAGACAGGCCGCCGTGCCATAGATTGTTGTGGCATGGATTGCTGTGGTACAGACTGTTGTGGCACACACTGCTGTGGTACAGACTGTTGTGGCACCGACTGTTGTGGTACAGACTGTTGTGGCACAGATTGTTGTGACACAGACTGCTGTGGTACAGACTGCTGTGGTACAGACTGCTGTGGCATAGACTGTTGCGGTATAGGCTGCTGTCGCATAGACTGTTGAGGCACAGACTGTGGTGTTAAAGATTGATGCGGGGCAGATTGCTGTGATACCGTCTGCTGTGGTACAGATTGGTGTTGTACCGACCGCTGCGACACACACTGCTGCGGCATAATCTGCTGCTGAACAGGTTGCTGTGACGTCGATTGTAACGGCACAGCTTGTTGCGAAACAAACTGCTGTGATATAGATTGTATCGGAACAGATTGCTGTGGCATAGATTGCTGCGCCACAGATTGTTGCGGCAGAGACTGTTGGGGCATTGGTTGTGGTTGCTGCATTCGCCCATCATTGGCGAAGCCGTTTGCTCCAGGGGACGGAGGCCCAGGACCTTGGACTTCTATTGATCTGGAGGCCTGGAGAGAGCCGCCCGACCTGAATTGGTGATGGATTTGTAATGATGATGACGAGTGTTCCGTCGCTGGACGGTATCTTCCGATGGGATGCTGCCTATGGCATGTGAGGCCGGAACGTTGAGTCTGGTGCGACTTCTTCCATGGCACCGTCCGCGGATCCTGGCGGAATAACTGGTGCGGATCCAGTGCTGCATTTGCTCATTCGGCGGAGTCCCTGAATTTGAATAAGGTTGTGAAGATACCTTATAAGAACTCTGTGGTTCATTTGTTACTCGAGAGTTTATGTACGTAGTGCCCATCATTGGTTTTGTGGCACCAGAGGAATAGGATTGCTGAATTATATTAGAAGCAGGTGGTGAATTATAAATTTGGAAGTTTTGTTGCTGCGGTTGTGTGGAAGATGATGGAGAACCACCGAGTTCATTTCCCCCTTGATACACCGATGTCGGAACATAAGGAGCTTGCTGATAATTCGTATTCGCAGCTTTACCGTTGCCGATATCGTTATATGTAGGAATATGTATTGGCAGTGTAGAACTTTGCGTTGGCTCTTGTTGTTGCAACGCCTGTAAAGTTGTCGGAACACTGCAGGTCCCTCAGCCATTACTGGTCAGGGGAGTAGTCATTTGATTTACAACGAAGTTTGTTGGCTGAGGCGGGCTACTGTAATGTGGTTCAGTGCCGTTCATTTGCGATTGACCTTGTTGCTGGTAGTCCTCGAAGGTAGGCACGTCGATATGCCTCAACTTGACCGGTCGGGTTGTCGCTCCACTCGTGGAATCCGTTGCTGTCGGTTCCGTTGACCGCGTAACCAATTCCACCAAGCTGTTCATGAGCTTCTGGCTGGCGTTCATGGCGTCAAGCAGCCTCTTCATTCCTGGTTGCTCCGCTGTTAACGTTGTAGTAATTGCCGTGCCGAGGGTGTCTCCTGACGTATCTAATGCGATGGAACCTGTGCCTGTTGCCATGGTCAACCTCTGGTTGAGCTTGCTTTGCAGCGAAAAGTATCGCTCCTCGAATTCTGCTCGTTCTTCGATCTCCCTGTCGATGTTCAGTTCCGGGTCGTTCTCTTCGATACATTCCTGAAGGTTCTCAAAAGATTTGAATGAGTCCTCCAGTTTGCGCAGTCTGCTTGCGACTTCCTCCCTGGTCACCTCCTTTGACTTGTCCGCGAACTCCTCCAACCGCGTGAGGAATCCCTTGATGACTCCGTCTCCGTTTCATTGTCGGAACAGTCATGTCGCCGGTAGCCATTGCAACATAGTTTGCCCCTTTTTTCGATGCTTGTGGATCGAAGTGCCACTAGCTACTTGATTCCGATTCTTGTGGATCGGCTGTAGGTTGGCCTTAGGCTTCTACGCAACTGAGTGCGCTGCTGGTTGTGGCTAGCTTTAATCGGCTGGATGACCGTCTGTCTTGTTTCTTTGCGTTGCGGTTGAAACGCTTGGGTCACACGTTGCACTGCAGGAGAGGTTGTCCAGTCGGCAGTTGCTGTGTTTACCTCGGATCGTGAATCCTCTAATATGCCGTGACGTAAGAATCTGCAACTCGTTTGTCCACTGCGAACTGACAGCAGTGGATTGGATCCACAGTCTGGATCCGGCTCGAAGGACCAATTTGTTTGGCACTCGGTCGGCCAATACGTAAATTTGCAAACGGCAGACTGCGCCTTGCAAGTTCCACCAACAACTGCTTCTGGTGGTGGACCACCAGCACGGTATATAACGGTCGATTGTTGTCGTCCTGAAACAATTGCAAATGTAAAGAAAAAGGGAAACGAATACCTTTAGTTGGATGGACTGTTGACGGAACCTCAAGAAGAATCCTCCAGTTAATGTAAAAAGAACACGGTGGTATTCTGTTGTCGCCTTTAAGTCTATTTCTCTATATTACATTTATATCTCTTGATTTACTTTGATTGAATCGATTCCGAACTGTCTCTTGCTATGAGGAATTTACGAAGAGTGACAGCTCATTTAAATATAATTGAAATGTCAGCTTATTGCAGACATTTATTTGTCATGACGGCATTTCAGTAGTGCCTGTACCAGTGTTGCCATCGAGTGCTGCTCCGTCTCCAACAGAGGTCTCGGATCACTTTCTAACTTTTTTTCTCGTATTTTTTTAGGCAAAAACAAAAAATGGCTAAAAAATTTCATTTTACATGAGGTTCCCCCCTTAAAAAAATACGGCCCAACGACTCCTGCGTGAACGTAGCTTTGAGTGCATGTAATGGCTCTTCGTACATCACGCGCGGATTTTCAGTGCCCCAGAAACGAAGATTTTGCTTATTGACGTAACCGCTTAACTGGAAATTCGCCTCGTCATGATGATTTTCGACACAAAATCGTCCTCTTCGTTGTTGAGATTAAGGATGGCTTGACAGTAATAGTGTAGCGCTCCATTGCTTGTCTGTTTGTACACTGCACCTGTCTAGTTCACAAATGTCAAATATGATTGACGTCTAAGTAAGCTCTTAGTAAAAATCATTAAGGAAAAAAATTATCTTTTCGTGGAAGCCAATTACATCCTACCAATCTTTCAGTTCGGTTTCCGTAGTGGTCACGGCGCAATCCACCAAGTCTTGCGCATTAAAAACCACATGGCTAGTAAATTCATCGACAAGGAGTCAATGGGACTGGTTCTTCTAGACATCGAAAAATTTGATACGGTATGGCACGATGCCTTGATTTATAGTTGAATGTTGTAAAATGCTGAATTTTCGTACACGGTGGCGCAAAATTAATCACCCTATCGGAAGATGTTATAATTTATGCAAATGGCGTCGTACACTCCCAATGACTAGGATGAGGCCACCAATTCTGCAATTGATTTTCGCTCTTTATACCTGTTGGGAATTTTGTAGCCGGAAACATATACTACCTGTGAATAGGTACGTATTTTCCCAAAATAAATTCATAAAATTAAAGGGTAATTAAGAAACGATCGTTGGAATTTCCCAAGATCAAATAATAAACTACTTAAAAAGGGTATAAAAAAGTGCGTCACTAGGAGGAGGCCACATGAAAAATTTTAGGAAAGAAGGAAAAAATTAATGAAATGTTTACATTTTATGGTTTTAAAACATTTATTTATAATGTTTTTCTACATTAATAATGAGTATGCCCACCATTTTTGGATATGACTTCTATAAGACGGTTTGGAATAGAATCATGGGGTTTTTTTTAAATAGTCTAGGGAAATTTGGTCCCAGGAATCATGAATAGTTTCGATTAAGGTATCTTTGTCTTCAAAAATGTTTGTCGCTTTCATAAACTTTACGAGATAGCCATGACCAAACGTTTTCGATTGTGTAGTAGGACGGCTATGGGCGGCTTTTCCGATGGTTGTATGAGAAATATACTTGATATTTGTAATACACCATCGAAGGAAAGACTTACAAATACACAGAACCGAAGCATTTTGGCAATCACTTCAGTCTTTTCTGGTTTTTCTTGTCTTTTTTATCTTTTTACACTATAAGGGTATTAATTTTCCTTTAGCGTTTGTATATAGAAATAGCTAAGTTAACTTTTATAGAAGCCAAGTACGATCTTGCAGGAATTAATAAACTAAATACTAATTTAACTAAAAATATTGTAGCGAGCTTAGGGTTCGCTGGATTAATTATTTTTGAATAAATAAGAGCCGTTAAATTGATTTTTGAATTAATATAACACTTTATTAGTCCGTTAATCACAACCGTCACTTTTACCGTACACAACGATTTCTTGACTTATCGCTTCCGTACTTATCGCGTATTTTCCTTCTAACTTCTAACTTGAGACTTATCCTTCCGCTCTGCGTGCGACGTATTTATACCGTTTTTCCTCATTCTGATTTGGTGTATCGTTTCCGTCCGTTCCATAGTCTTGAATGTTCTATTCCAGTTTTCCAGAACTTCCTAAAATAATCTAGTACTTTGTTTCGGACTTTCTCGAAGATTCCAGTACTGATTGTCATATGCGTCACACTACCCTCCGCCTAGATTAGTTCGTCCCGAACTAAGTTCACTGATCTCCTGGGTTAACAAAAGTAGCCAGTCGGTCACGATGTACCACTTTCATTTTGGCGTTCGGCCTTCGCTGAATCCTATAGACAACGTCGTTAATTCTTGTGAGAATCTTATACGGTCCTTCCCAATGTTGCTGCAACTTCGGAGACCTTCCTTTTTGCCGACGAGGGTTATAAAGCCATACGTTATCGCCTGCATTAATTTTTGCTGGAGAATGGCCCGTCGTGTCGTGATTAGCCGATCTATAGCTCATGAGAAAGGTTTGTACATATTTGTCCCAATCTCTTTGGTGATCACTAACGACCTTCGATAAATGCTCTTTCATTGTTCGGTTGAACCTTTCGACCATTCCGTCTGACTGCGGATGTAAGGGTGTGGTCCTGGTTTTCCTTACGCCTAGTGCCGCACAGATGCCTTGAAATATCTGTGATTCGAAATTTCGGCCTTGATCGGAATGAAGCTCACAGGGAACTCCATATCTGCTGATCCAATTATTGATTAGCTGCTCAATGACAGTTGTTGCTTCTGGGTTTGGAATTGGAGGGACTTCTACCCACTTGCTGAAGTAATCCATGATAACTAACATGTATTTGTTGTTGTCGTTTGTTTTTGGGAATGGTCCTGAAATATCAATCGCAATTCGCTCGAAAGGGGCACCCACGTTGTACTGCTTCATAGCGCTCCTTGGTTTTGCCGTTGGTCCTTTGGTCGCAGTGCAAGTTGTGCACTTCCTACACCAAGACTCGACGTCATCTCTCATGTGAAGCCAGTAAAAACGAGATCGTAATTTTGAAAGTGTCTTATTAACTCCCAAATGTCCACCGGAGGCCCCGTCGTGCATTTCTGTTAGAACCTCTTTCACTTTTGATGGTGGGACTAGAATCTGCATTCGATGGGATTTTCCGTCCGCGGCTTCCCATTTACGCTTAAGAATACCATCTTCCACTAGCAAGGAATTCCATTGTGCCCAATATGCCTTAAATGTTCCACTCTTGTCGGAAATATTGTTCCAAGTTGGCCGCTCGTTCTTTTCTTTGTATTCAAGAATTAGCGACATATCTTCATCCTGAAGTTGACCTGCGCGTATAGCATCACTCGTCCACCCATCTAGTACTTCTACTTGTACATTTCGCAGGTCGTACGCCTCTTCTTTCTCTTCCGCTCTATGACAATGTTTACAATCTGGCTTACATGGTCTTCTTGGTAGAGCATCAGCGTTATTATGCACCTTCCCTTGACGGTGGGAAATTTGGAAATCGTACGTTTGAAGTCATTCGATCCATCGAGCTATTTGTCCTTCCGGATTCTTAAAATTTAGCAACCATTTCAGGGCCGCATGATCCGTCCGAAGGTGGAATCGACGTCCGTAGAGGTATTTATGGAAATTCTTAACGGCTTCTACGACAGCCAGCAGTTCCTTTCTTGTTGCGCAGTAATTTCTCTCTGGCTTAGATAGAACTCGACTATAACATGCGACAACTCTCTCTTTACCATCGACTTCCTGTGACAACACTGCTCCGATTCCTGTGTTACTTCCATCAGTATCCAATATAAATGGGCAATCCGCTCTTGGGAATGCCAATGTTGGTGTCTTACATAACTCGGCCTTCAATGTGTTGAATGCTGCCTCACACTTTTCTGTCCAATTGAATTTCTTGTCTTTACCCGTTAGTTCATGTAGGGTTCTAGCCACGTTGGCAAAACCTTTAACAAACCGTCGGTAATATGTGGCTAATCCCATAAAGCTTCTCAGCTGCTGCTTGTCTTCTGGAGTAGGCCACTCTCGTACGGCTGCTATCTTATCAGGATCCGTTTGAACTCCTGCAGATGAAACGATGTGTCCCAGAAATTTTACTCTCCTTTGGAAGAGTTCACATTTCTTCGAATTGAGCTTTAAGTTGGCCTGTCTTAGTCGTTCGAAGACGGAGCGCAGATTATTGATGTGTTCTGGTAAATTCCTTCCAACAACGATGATATCGTCTAAGTACACAAGACACGTATTCCATGTAAGTCCCCGTAGAACACTCTCCATTAATCGTTCAAACGTTGCTGGAGCATTACACAATCCAAAAGGCATCACGTTGAATTGATAAAGTCCGTTTCCGGTAGTAAACGCTGTCTTCTCCTTGTCCTCCTCCTTCACTTCCACTTGCCAGTAACCGCTTTTTAGGTCCAATGTTGAAAACCACTGAGCTCCAGAAAGGGTATCTAGTGTGTCATCGATTCGAGGAAGCGGGTAACTGTCTTTCTTCGTAACGTCGTTTAACCGGCGGTAGTCGACACAAAATCTAGTTGTCCCATCCTTCTTCTTGACGAGCACTACCGGCGAAGCCCATGGGCTCGATGATTTCTCGATGACTCCTTGCTCTTCCATATCTCGAATCATCTTGCCTACTTCTGATTGTTTGGCCAACGGTAGTCGACGAGGTGGCTGTCTTATAGGTCTTGACTCACCCGTGTCAATGCGATGTTTAACTATACCGGTGCGTCCGAATTTATCATTTCCTGTCACAAAAATATCAGAAAAATCGTTCAGGAGTGATTCAACGCTTGTCTTTTCTCCATCTGTTAATCCGATTTTCTGGGGCATCAGCCTATTAACCCAAGGGGATGCACCAGAGGGCCTTTGAATTGAATGATCCTCTCCCCTTGTCTGAATTGAGCTTATCATTGATACGGGTGCACATTCTGCGATTACTTCTCCTTTTCTTATTGTGAACGGCTCCTCAGACGCATTTAGTACTCTGACAGGTACGATGTGCTTCTTCGCGTCGATAAGGGCTTTACCAACAAGGATGTTCCCCTTACGCTGATTTTGTGCAGCTTCGGTGATATAAAATCGATTGTCACCGGGATCACTCTCGAGACTGGTCCAAATTACCGAGTCTGAACGAGCTGGAATTTCATCCCTCTCACGCACATAACATTTCAGTCTTCGCAATTGTTCGTCCTGCAGTGTAAGAGCAACCTCCAAGTTACCAATTCGCAGTGTTCTTTGCCCGATATCTAGAACAACTTGATGCTCCTTCATGAAATCCATTCCAAGAATGCATTCGTCCGTAATATCGGCAACCAAAAATTTGTGTGATATGGAAATATTGCCCAGTACTATTATGCTCTCGACTTCTCCGTAGACTGTAGAACATTCTCCTGTAGCAGTCCTCAAAGCGTATCTTCTATTTTTATTAAGGACAATTTTGCCCACGATATCCGGCCGAATTATGGATCACGTTGCTCCAGTGTCAATTGTCACTGTTGTTGTCCTTGCATTAACGATCGTAGTTATAACCAAACTTTGGTTATCCCGTTGGAGTTGTGATACAGTTACGATGCTGGGGCTGTACATTCCACCAGGCGACTTTCGCCCCGTAAAGTCTGCCCTTACAAGTTTCCCGAGCTCTTGGCCTCAGGTTGGTCCGTTGATAGTCTTCTCTTATGATTAGCGCATGAACAACAATTCTCACTTGATGTTTCATTCATTCGTCGACGTTTCCTACAGTCAACAGAGATGTGACCGACTTCGCCGCATGTCCAACACTTCATATCAGGCCTCAGGGTTCTCCGTTGTACATGCCCGATTCTTTGGCAGGAACATTCCTCGACGGACATTTCTCGGACTCTATATGTACTCCTGGTGGCCAGTTTAGCAGATTCATAAGCCAATGCGAACGCCAGTATTTCGTTAGTCGTCTTTTTTCCCGCCAAACGAACGGCCTGTTGCAAATCCCGATCTGGGAGTGCGTTTATAAATGCATCCATTGCTACCTCGTTCAGAAATTCCTTAGTCATATTTGAATAAGACAAGTTTGCCAATCGCTCAATGTCTGCCTGCAACTGTTGAAGATTTTCTCCAGGTTTCTGCGTTCTGCTCCTCAGTTGCATGCGGTAGACCTGCTGCATGTGGTTGTCTCCATACCTAGCTTCAAGGCCGTCTCTTACCGCTTGGAAATCTGTTTGCTTCTCTGCTGGTATGGTTTGTAGCAATTCTGCAGCCGCCCCGCGGAGTGACAAGATTAGTGATGTTGACTTTTGCTCATCCGACCACTTATTATAATTGGCCGTTCCATCGAATGTTGGCGGTTGCATCCTTGTATCTTTGTAGTCATGTTGATTGCTAGGCGATGTCTTATTTCTCTCAACACACGCAAGTCTCTTTTCGATTCGCATTATTTCTTCGGTGACTTTTAGATCCAGATTTTCTACTTCGTTTCGAATTTCTGACTGGATTTCTTCCTTAAAGTGTTGAAAATTACATTTCATCCACTGTGTTTGAGCATCCAATTTTGCATTCAGATCTGCAGCTTGTGCGTCGAATTTTGAATTTTGGACGTCGAATTTTGAATTAACATCTGCAGCTTGTGCGTCGAATTTTGTCATCATCATCCGGAACATCTTCGAAATGTCTAACAGTGGCGAACTCTTCTCCGTTACATTGCAACCATCTTGACTCGCTGTTTCTTCTCCATCCGGACAGTCTGGACCAATCGTAAAAACATATGTGTCGACATCAATACCCTCTTCCTCCATTGCTGCTTGCAGACGTTGTCGAAGAATTTGCTTCTGTCCTCTGCTGTCCAGATTCCGGTCCTCAAGTTCCTTCTTCAACTCAGGAACGCGAAGATCCTCTAAATGTCGATCTGACATCGTCACAACACACTTTCACACACTTATTCACTTAAACAATAATTAATCCCACTTCTGACACCAATTGTAGCGAGCTTAGGGTTCGCTGGATTAATTATTTTTGAATAAATAAGAGCCGTTAAATTGATTTTTGAATTAATATAACACTTTATTAGTCCGTTAATCACAACCCTCACTTTTACCGTACACAACGATTTCTTGACTTATCGCTTCCGTACTTATCGCGTATTTTCCTTCTTACTTCTAACTTGAGACTTATCCTTCCGCTCTGCGTGCGACGTATTTATACCGTTTTTCCTCATTCTGATTTGGTGTATCGTTTCCGTCCGTTCCATAGTCTTGAATGTTCTATTCCAGTTTTCCAGAACTTCCTAAAATAATCTAGTACTTTGTTTCGGACTTTCTCGAAGATTCCAGTACTGATTGTCATATGCGTCACACTACCCTCCGCCTAGATTAGTTCGTCCCGAACTAAGTTCACTGATCTCCTGGGTTAACAAAAGTAGCCAGTCGGTCACGATGTACCACTTTCATTTTGGCGTTCGGCCTTCGCTGAATCCTATAGACAACGTCGTTAATTCTTGTGAGAATCTTATACGGTCCTTCCCAATGTTGCTGCAACTTCGGAGACCTTCCTTTTTGCCGACGAGGGTTATAAAGCCATACGTTATCGCCTGCATTAATTTTTGCTGGAGAATGGCCCGTCGTGTCGTGATTAGCCGATCTATAGCTCATGAGAAAGGTTTGTACATATTTGTCCCAATCTCTTTGGTGATCACTAACGACCTTCGATAAATGCTCTTTCATTGTTCGGTTGAACCTTTCGACCATTCCGTCTGACTGCGGATGTAAGGGTGTGGTCCTGGTTTTCCTTACGCCTAGTGCCGCACAGATGCCTTGAAATATCTGTGATTCGAAATTTCGGCCTTGATCGGAATGAAGCTCACAGGGAACTCCATATCTGCTGATCCAATTATTGATTAGCTGCTCAATGACAGTTGTTGCTTCTGGGTTTGGAATTGGAGGGACTTCTACCCACTTGCTGAAGTAATCCATGATAACTAACATGTATTTGTTGTTGTCGTTTGTTTTTGGGAATGGTCCTGAAATATCAATCGCAATTCGCTCGAAAGGGGCACCCACGTTGTACTGCTTCATAGCGCTCCTTGGTTTTGCCGTTGGTCCTTTGGTCGCAGTGCAAGTTGTGCACTTCCTACACCAAGACTCGACGTCATCTCTCATGTGAAGCCAGTAAAAACGAGATCGTAATTTTGAAAGTGTCTTATTAACTCCCAAATGTCCACCGGAGGCCCCGTCGTGCATTTCTGTTAGAACCTCTTTCACTTTTGATGGTGGGACTAGAATCTGCATTCGATGGGATTTTCCGTCCGCGGCTTCCCATTTACGCTTAAGAATACCATCTTCCACTAGCAAGGAATTCCATTGTGCCCAATATGCCTTAAATGTTCCACTCTTGTCGGAAATATTGTTCCAAGTTGGCCGCTCGTTCTTTTCTTTGTATTCAAGAATTAGCGACATATCTTCATCCTGAAGTTGACCTGCGCGTATAGCATCACTCGTCCACCCATCTAGTACTTCTACTTGTACATTTCGCAGGTCGTACGCCTCTTCTTTCTCTTCCGCTCTATGACAATGTTTACAATCTGGCTTACATGGTCTTCTTGGTAGAGCATCAGCGTTATTATGCACCTTCCCTTGACGGTGGGAAATTTGGAAATCGTACGTTTGAAGTCATTCGATCCATCGAGCTATTTGTCCTTCCGGATTCTTAAAATTTAGCAACCATTTCAGGGCCGCATGATCCGTCCGAAGGTGGAATCGACGTCCGTAGAGGTATTTATGGAAATTCTTAACGGCTTCTACGACAGCCAGCAGTTCCTTTCTTGTTGCGCAGTAATTTCTCTCTGGCTTAGATAGAACTCGACTATAACATGCGACAACTCTCTCTTTACCATCGACTTCCTGTGACAACACTGCTCCGATTCCTGTGTTACTTCCATCAGTATCCAATATAAATGGGCAATCCGCTCTTGGGAATGCCAATGTTGGTGTCTTACATAACTCGGCCTTCAATGTGTTGAATGCTGCCTCACACTTTTCTGTCCAATTGAATTTCTTGTCTTTACCCGTTAGTTCATGTAGGGTTCTAGCCACGTTGGCAAAACCTTTAACAAACCGTCGGTAATATGTGGCTAATCCCATAAAGCTTCTCAGCTGCTGCTTGTCTTCTGGAGTAGGCCACTCTCGTACGGCTGCTATCTTATCAGGATCCGTTTGAACTCCTGCAGATGAAACGATGTGTCCCAGAAATTTTACTCTCCTTTGGAAGAGTTCACATTTCTTCGAATTGAGCTTTAAGTTGGCCTGTCTTAGTCGTTCGAAGACGGAGCGCAGATTATTGATGTGTTCTGGTAAATTCCTTCCAACAACGATGATATCGTCTAAGTACACAAGACACGTATTCCATGTAAGTCCCCGTAGAACACTCTCCATTAATCGTTCAAACGTTGCTGGAGCATTACACAATCCAAAAGGCATCACGTTGAATTGATAAAGTCCGTTTCCGGTAGTAAACGCTGTCTTCTCCTTGTCCTCCTCCTTCACTTCCACTTGCCAGTAACCGCTTTTTAGGTCCAATGTTGAAAACCACTGAGCTCCAGAAAGGGTATCTAGTGTGTCATCGATTCGAGGAAGCGGGTAACTGTCTTTCTTCGTAACGTCGTTTAACCGGCGGTAGTCGACACAAAATCTAGTTGTCCCATCCTTCTTCTTGACGAGCACTACCGGCGAAGCCCATGGGCTCGATGATTTCTCGATGACTCCTTGCTCTTCCATATCTCGAATCATCTTGCCTACTTCTGATTGTTTGGCCAACGGTAGTCGACGAGGTGGCTGTCTTATAGGTCTTGACTCACCCGTGTCAATGCGATGTTTAACTATACCGGTGCGTCCGAATTTATCATTTCCTGTCACAAAAATATCAGAAAAATCGTTCAGGAGTGATTCAACGCTTGTCTTTTCTCCATCTGTTAATCCGATTTTCTGGGGCATCAGCCTATTAACCCAAGGGGATGCACCAGAGGGCCTTTGAATTGAATGATCCTCTCCCCTTGTCTGAATTGAGCTTATCATTGATACGGGTGCACATTCTGCGATTACTTCTCCTTTTCTTATTGTGAACGGCTCCTCAGACGCATTTAGTACTCTGACAGGTACGATGTGCTTCTTCGCGTCGATAAGGGCTTTACCAACAAGGATGTTCCCCTTACGCTGATTTTGTGCAGCTTCGGTGATATAAAATCGATTGTCACCGGGATCACTCTCGAGACTGGTCCAAATTACCGAGTCTGAACGAGCTGGAATTTCATCCCTCTCACGCACATAACATTTCAGTCTTCGCAATTGTTCGTCCTGCAGTGTAAGAGCAACCTCCAAGTTACCAATTCGCAGTGTTCTTTGCCCGATATCTAGAACAACTTGATGCTCCTTCATGAAATCCATTCCAAGAATGCATTCGTCCGTAATATCGGCAACCAAAAATTTGTGTGATATGGAAATATTGCCCAGTACTATTATGCTCTCGACTTCTCCGTAGACTGTAGAACATTCTCCTGTAGCAGTCCTCAAAGCGTATCTTCTATTTTTATTAAGGACAATTTTGCCCACGATATCCGGCCGAATTATGGATCACGTTGCTCCAGTGTCAATTGTCACTGTTGTTGTCCTTGCATTAACGATCGTAGTTATAACCAAACTTTGGTTATCCCGTTGGAGTTGTGATACAGTTACGATGCTGGGGCTGTACATTCCACCAGGCGACTTTCGCCCCGTAAAGTCTGCCCTTACAAGTTTCCCGAGCTCTTGGCCTCAGGTTGGTCCGTTGATAGTCTTCTCTTATGATTAGCGCATGAACAACAATTCTCACTTGATGTTTCATTCATTCGTCGACGTTTCCTACAGTCAACAGAGATGTGACCGACTTCGCCGCATGTCCAACACTTCATATCAGGCCTCAGGGTTCTCCGTTGTACATGCCCGATTCTTTGGCAGGAACATTCCTCGACGGACATTTCTCGGACTCTATATGTACTCCTGGTGGCCAGTTTAGCAGATTCATAAGCCAATGCGAACGCCAGTATTTCGTTAGTCGTCTTTTTTCCCGCCAAACGAACGGCCTGTTGCAAATCCCGATCTGGGAGTGCGTTTATAAATGCATCCATTGCTACCTCGTTCAGAAATTCCTTAGTCATATTTGAATAAGACAAGTTTGCCAATCGCTCAATGTCTGCCTGCAACTGTTGAAGATTTTCTCCAGGTTTCTGCGTTCTGCTCCTCAGTTGCATGCGGTAGACCTGCTGCATGTGGTTGTCTCCATACCTAGCTTCAAGGCCGTCTCTTACCGCTTGGAAATCTGTTTGCTTCTCTGCTGGTATGGTTTGTAGCAATTCTGCAGCCGCCCCGCGGAGTGACAAGATTAGTGATGTTGACTTTTGCTCATCCGACCACTTATTATAATTGGCCGTTCCATCGAATGTTGGCGGTTGCATCCTTGTATCTTTGTAGTCATGTTGATTGCTAGGCGATGTCTTATTTCTCTCAACACACGCAAGTCTCTTTTCGATTCGCATTATTTCTTCGGTGACTTTTAGATCCAGATTTTCTACTTCGTTTCGAATTTCTGACTGGATTTCTTCCTTAAAGTGTTGAAAATTACATTTCATCCACTGTGTTTGAGCATCCAATTTTGCATTCAGATCTGCAGCTTGTGCGTCGAATTTTGAATTTTGGACGTCGAATTTTGAATTAACATCTGCAGTTGTGCGTCGAATTTTGTCATCATCATCCGGAACATCTTCGAAATGTCTAACAGTGGCGAACTCTTCTCCGTTACATTGCAACCATCTTGACTCGCTGTTTCTTCTCCATCCGGACAGTCTGGACCAATCGTAAAAACATATGTGTCGACATCAATACCCTCTTCCTCCATTGCTGCTTGCAGACGTTGTCGAAGAATTTGCTTCTGTCCTCTGCTGTCCAGATTCCGGTCCTCAAGTTCCTTCTTCAACTCAGGAACGCGAAGATCCTCTAAATGTCGATCTGACATCGTCACAACACACTTTCACACACTTATTCACTTAAACAATAATTAATCCCACTTCTGACACCAATTGTAGCGAGCTTAGGGTTCGCTGGATTAATTATTTTTGAATAAATAAGAGCCGTTAAATTGATTTTTGAATTAATATAACACTTTATTAGTCCGTTAATCACAACCCTCACTTTTACCGTACACAACGATTTCTTGACTTATCGCTTCCGTACTTATCGCGTATTTTCCTTCTTACTTCTAACTTGAGACTTATCCTTCCGCTCTGCGTGCGACGTATTTATACCGTTTTTCCTCATTCTGATTTGGTGTATCGTTTCCGTCCGTTCCATAGTCTTGAATGTTCTATTCCAGTTTTCCAGAACTTCCTAAAATAATCTAGTACTTTGTTTCGGACTTTCTCGAAGATTCCAGTACTGATTGTCATATGCGTCACAATATATTTATTTTACTTCAAAAAACGTATGTCCTATTCGTATCGTAATATTAGAGTGTCAGTTTCGTCCTCCTGTCTCCTTGATGAAAATCGGTTCTTTCCTTATCTACGTCATATTTCATGGATGCTGATTACGGTTAGGCTGTTGCTTTTCTGGTTATCGTCGGATGATTCATCATGTTGTATTGCGTTTGGAGATTAGGATTGTTGGGATGTTATCATTAGTAGATTCATTCAGGCGAGATCATTCAAGTTTAAAAACGTAGCTCCGTTTATCGTAACCAACTGAAAGTGGTAAGGCAGTTTTTAGAAAACGTATTGAAAGTAGTTAACCAGTATGGAAAGCAAGTAAAAACTCTTAGTAACGACGGAAGTGACGGGGTCTGATCAAAATACCAGAACTAATCGCTGCTAAACTAAGACATCCAAGGGTTTTGTTTCTTCTTCGGTGGATATGAAGTAGGGTTCGTCGTCTGATGATGTTTATTTTATTAGGAGCTTAGTTTAGTTTCATCACTCGTGTTTCTTTTTTATCATAACAATTGTGATTGGGCGATTCCTCATAGAAGAATGTTTTTCGTAATACGCCTGAATAAATTGTGGACTAAATGTTTCCATGATGAAATGTCAAACAATACTAAACAAAAGTACCATGACAGTTTGATCTGTTATAAAATTTCTACTGGAATAAGAACCTTCAAATAAATCAACCTATACGTTTCCAGTAGAAGAAAGGGTTTACCGTACTCATTCCAGTTAAACTAAACTACATTTAAATATATTTATATAAAACAAATATTAACTTTAACCTGCCTTGCTATGAAAGGAATTTATATTCCATTTAAGTTTAAGTTAAATCTAGTGAGGCTATTACCCTTATTAGCTCGGTGCAAGCTTTAAAAAAAATTCTTATGGACTAACTTATAAGGTAACTTAATCAGTTAATAGCTGAACTTAACTGTGATGAGGGGTAAGACGTGAAATAGAAAAAAGGTAGAGGGAGACATTTAGGTGGCGATGTTTTAGAGTGAAGATGCTAATATTGAAATTAAATATGGTGGACTTGGAGTTTCCACTTCGCAGCATTCGGGAGATAGATTCGTTGAAGCCGTTAGTGGTTAGGTGGGTGGAAGGTAAAGCGGGCGAGGAATACGTATGTTGTCGGTGTTTGTGTTGAATAGAGTTGAGTTGAGAAGATTGACACAGTCGACCGAGTTAGAGAGAGGTCGATGGTCGAATAGAATATCGGATCGGGTTTTCAAGTTAATTACTTGAAGAGGGTTGGCGTAAAGGGACAAGATCAAAGGGTTTTCCCATCCCAATCCACAGAGAGCGAAGCGTATGAAATGACGTTGAATTCTCTCGATTCTGGGAAAGTAAGTCTGCTGGCAGGGAAACCATATCTGACTAGCATACCATACTCGAGCAGTAGATGGACAAAAAGAAATGTAAAGGGATCGGGTGACAGGGATTAGAGAATTCTTTCGACAACCGTTTTACAAACCCAAGGGTTGAGTTGGGCTTAAGGATTATTTCGTCAATATGTGAGACAAAATTGAGAAGCCTATCACATAAAATACTAAGGTCACAGAACGATTGAACGAGGGTGAGGATTTGGTTATAAAGGAAGTAGGGACGGTAAAGAGAAGTTATGCGCTCTTGTGAAAATATTATAGACTGGCATTTGGCGGTATTAACTCCAAGCAGTTTTTACATCAAATCGAGAATTTGTCAAAATCTGTACAGAATCAAGTCGTGACATGATAGTCTTATAGAATTACTATAACAGAAAAAGGAAACCCATAGGACTGCTTGATGACCCTCTCAATGTTGTTTGCGATTAGTGTAAAAAGTAGGGTAGGCTAAGTGATTGCCCTGAGAGATCCCACAGGTAGCCGCGAAGGGATTAGATATCGCGGGTCTGAAACGTACATGTAGAGACTATTTTCCAGGTAGGAAAAAAATCCACTTCAACAGAATGGGTTCAAAGCCGAGGGTGGACAATTTAAACACTATAAGTTTATGAGAAATCGGCTTTAATTGAAATTGGTTGTAACCATGTCGACCTCCTTACCTCTCTCTAGGGCTAATAGTATGAAAGATGTAAATTCGACTAGGTTATTGACCTGCCAGTAACAAGTCTGTTGTTTACGAGAAATAAGAAATTTGGAGTAAAAGCTTAACGTTTCATGGAGAAAACGCCTCGAGATAGGAAAGAGTAGCACTAGTTCGCAACAGCGCATTTGGCCCCTATTTTATGTAACGGGGTGGTGAGGGAGGTTTTCCAATTATTGAGGAATTCACCTTGACAAAAGGATAAATAGGAAATTTTCGAAGGGAAAGCTGATAGAAAAGGTGGGCATTTTTTAAGGAGAATGACAAGGGCCGGCGTGAATTCGTCGATATTATTATTATTATTATTATTATTATTATTATTATTATACTGGCGTGAATTCCACCGTACCCAGAAGAAATACTGAGACATTATCAGTGCGGGTTCCGTAGGAACCGGTCAACGAGCGACCAAATGTTCACAGTAAAGCAATTGCTGGAAAAGAAGTGGGAATACGCAGAGACGGTTCACCAACTTTTCGATAACTTCAAAGGAGCCTACAACACAGTCACAAGGCAAAGAATTTACCATATTGTAGTTGAGCTGGGAGCCCCGAAAATATATACCGCCCTCATTCAAATCTGCATGAACGAAAATAAAGAGCGGGTTCGAATAGAAAACCACCTCTCAGACCAATTGAAAACCGTGACGGACTAAAACAGGGGAATGGCCTCTCACCAAGGTCTTTTTAACCTTGTGCTCGAGTATGTCATCTGAAAGGTACAAGACGACAACATACCTGGATCATCCCTGAATGGAGTCACACAAGTGCTCATATATGTGGATGATATCGCCGTTTTGGGCTATGATCTAGAAAGTGTAAGTAAAAAGTGAAATCATCATCCAACCGCCAGAAGAGGTGGGCCTTGAAACAAATGAAGATAAAACAAAATATATGATTACGGCGCGTTACAACTAGAGGGACTATTGTCACCAAGTCCAGCTAAATTCCTTCCTCTGCAGATGATATCGGCATCATCGGTAAACCCGATTCAGCTATACAGAACTCCTTTACCCAGATGGAGCAGGCAGCACAAAAACTGAGACTGCACATTAATGAGGGAGAAATGGCCTGATGTGTTAAGCATTGGTTCAATTTTTAGTGATTCTAACTGTCATAGCGTCAGTTCGAATCACACGTTCTTCACTATCATCGCAAACGCTATACTCATGTATGGGTCCGAGACTTGAGTGCTCAATAAAAGGCACTCTGAACTCCTAGCCGCGTTCAAAAGGAAGGTCGTAAGGAGAATTGTTGTCCCAGTATGTGAGGCAGGACGATTCCGGAGACGCCACAACCATGAGTTGCACGCGATCTACCTTGAAGCTAATGTTATAAGAAAAACCAAGCTCGGTAGACGCCAGTGGGCGGGACATCTAGCTCGAAGTCGACAGCGCGGCAGACCTTGTTTGCGATGGAGGAATAGCGTAGACCAGGATGCCCAGAGTTGGAGTGCCAAATTGGATGACATCGGTTCGAAATCGGGACCGGTGGGGAGACTTACTAAATAAGGCTAAGATCGGATCCCGATGATGATAATGAAGATCACGGCACGAGCAGATGGACCTCAGGGGACACATATAAACGTCAGAGACAAGATATTTGAAAAAGTTAAAGTTTAAATATCTGGGAACAATACTGATGGTGAGTATCGAAATGTAATTAACAAAAGACTGCATTCCGGCAACGCTAGTTGGCACGTAGTAAGTAAACAGCTGAAATCCAAACTGCTATCACGTGATATAATGGGGCGTGGGACCGAACATACAGGGCAAAGGCTACTTTCAACCCGGCGAAGGCCAGGGCGATCTGTGTCCCTGTTCAATCCAAGTTGACATGCAGTCTCTACGTGACAACCCTGGATAGCTACTTTGGCACCCGCCAAGTAGTGAACCAATGCATCCAGGGACGTCCTGAGAAAGGTCGGCGCAAGGCTAATAACTTTGGCCGGAAAACGAATTATTATGGACAATTTAACAAGTCTCGGATATGGATCGGATACCAGTGGAAAGACTTGCTAAATAAGGCCAAGACCACATCCCGGTTGTAGTGCCGATGATGAGGATGATGAGGATCACGTGTTTATAGAACCATAATCATGCCGACTGTTCTTTACAGATGCGAAGCACGGGCTCTCACGAAACGGGAGGAAAACGAATTCCGCGTATTTGAGAATAAAGTTTTAAGGTGTATTTTTGGCGGTAAATATGGTGAAGAGGCAGGTAAATGGAGGAAATTCCATAACTAGAAAGTTTCCATTGTGGTGTTCTTTCGGGATAAGCAGTACTCATCAAACTTTTTTAAAACCCGTTCTAATGTGCATTGCATGCTGATTTGTGCTGCTGTTTTGTTGACTGCTTTAGTTAGCTGTTCATTGCTATTTTCAGCGCTTCGGTCTCCTTGATTTTGTTAATTTTTAATTTAATTTAGTGAGGGCAAAACCCTCGTTTATTTCACTTAGTGAAGGTGAAAAGATTTAAAAGTAAAAACTTACGAACTAACTTAAAAACTAGGGATTAAAAAAACTTAATTTAGATAATTAAGATTTAGGGATTAAAAAAAAATTAATTTGGAATAAATATGAAGGTGATATGGTGGGAAGGTGGCGAAAACTGGGTAGTAGGATAAAGGGGCGGGATGATTGGAATGTGTACGGGTTGTAAGAGTGTAGACTGTGGGTGGGGCAAGGTCAGGAGGGGAACAAGAGGAGACGACGTTTGACTGCAGTAAGGGTGAGGTAGAAATCGAAGGAGGTAGGGTAAGAGTTTGCCCGCCTTAGCATTCGTGAAATGGGTTCATTACAGCCGTAAGAAGTGTGGTGGGAGTGCAAATAGAAGAGACGAGGGTTGCATAGGTTACGGGGGTTGGTGCGGAGCGCGATGGTGGAGAGCAAGCTAGGGCAGTTAATTGTGCCGGAGAGGAGACGATTGATGAAGAGGATATCGGCAAGAATTCTGCGCTCCTCAAGTGTATTGAGGTTAATCAGATGCAGCCGGCTTGTGTATGGGGAAGAATCCGAGGATTCTTGATTTGTTAGTAGCTATCATGTACATTAGAAAATTCCTGTTCCAATTTCCCCATTCGGACACGAGGTTACTGTAGTCCAGCTGACAAGGTAGACGATATTTGACATTTCTTTTCCTATTACTATACAAAGTTCCCTTTGTATGCACTAAATCACATGTTAATATCCACTGTTCGTACCGTTTTTTTTATTTTACGTTTTTCTTTTCTTACCTGTTGAGAAAAAAAAGAAAAGATATCTATTGTTGTTTGTTTGGTAAATGTTAGACCTTGTTTTTTTTAATAATCTTTTTACTTCTGACACCATATAATAAAACGAATATAATCCGCAGTTAGCCAAAACTCTTTATTCGGTTCAAAGACTACAGAAGAACTGCTCACTTAGTTTAGTTTAGTGAGGGCAGAACTCTCATTTATTTGGCTGAATTCAAGCTTAAATTAAATTAATATAAAACCTTACAGACTATCTTAAAATCTAGAGTAGTAATTCAGACATTATTGAAAACGAAAAAAATAGGAGAAAAAACCGGGAAGGTGAAGATGACGGGCGGATAGGGGAGGTAGGAGGCTAGGGAAGAGCAAGTATATGTGGGGGTGGTAAATGCGGCATTTGTGAGACAGCGGCAGTGAACGGCATGTGTACGAACTGGTAGGGGGCGGGTTTAGTGAGCTGGAGGGGAGCGGTTGGAATTGTGGGTGGGGCTCAAAGGTGTGGGGGAGAACTAGTTTCAGAGCAGGAGAGGAGAGGTGGGATTACAGGGTAGAGAGGTTATTGAAGGGAGGGGGCGGGGTTAGGACGTGTGTCTTCTGAGACGTCGTTTGAGAGCGGGAGTGGAGAGATTGAAATCGAAGGAGGTGGGGAAAGAGTTGGCCTGTCGTAGCATACGCGAGATGGGTTCGTTAGCGCCGTAAGAAGTGAGATGAGCGGGAAAGTAAAACAGTCGAGGGTTACGTACGTTACGGGGGTTTGTGGGAAAAGTTAAAGTGGAGAGCAGGCTTGGGCAATTGATTGAGCCTGACAGAAGCCGATGAACAAAGATGATGTCGGCATAGATTCTGCGCTCTTCAAGTGTGTTGAGATTGATTAAAGGGAGCCGGCTTGTGTATGGTGGTAGAGTCAGCGGATTTTCCCAGTTTAGTCCACCGAGGGCAAAGCGCAAGAAACGACGTTGAACACCCTCGATCCTGCGAATGTGAGACAATTGTCACGGGGTCCAAACCTGACTAGCATATTCGAGTAGTGGGCGGACAAAAGTTGTGTAGAGTGATCGGGTGAAGTAGTATAGCGTTTGAAATAATTGTGAAGAAAATCGTGTGATTTGAACTGACGCTATGACAGCTCGAATCACGGAAAAAAATTTCACCTAAGCGTTACACACCAGGCTACTGACCGTGTTTAGAATTTGATTTCCAAACTCGACTATATTCCACTGGTGTGAATTATTTTTTTGTTATTTATCGCTTGGTATACGGTTCTGATGTATTTTTCTTATTCGATTTTTCGTTCGTGTTCTCCACTATTTCGCTTATGAATCGTGTGTATCTGTTAGAATCGCTACAGTAGGAGTTGAGGAATTCCTTCGACCAGCGTTTGACAAAGCCAAGGGCGGCGTTGACCTTACGGATTATGTCATCAATATGTGCAGTAAATTTGAGCTCCTTGTCGCATAGAACGTCCAGGTCGCGAATCGATTCAAGCGATGTTATCGGTTGATTCAGTAAGAGATAGGGGCGTGGCTGGGTGGGGGAGCGCTTCCGAGAGAAAGTGATTGTGTGACATTTGGCGATATTTATTTCTAGACAATTATTTTGGCACCAAGTCGAACAGCTGTCAAGATCCGATTGGAGAAGTGGGGAGTCTAGGGGAGAGCGGATTGTGTTGAAAATTTTGGTATCATCCGCGTAAAGCGAGATGAAGGAGTGATTGATGCTAGAGCCTATATCGTTTATGGTTAGAATAAATAGGAGGGGGCCGAGATGTCTGCCCTGGGGGACACCTGAGGTTGGAAAAAAAAGGATCGGAGAGGCTGGATCTAAATCGCACGCGGCAGGTTCGATAATTGAGATAACATAAGATCCACTTAATCAGTAGGGGTTCAAAACCGAGAATGAGGTTGTGGGAGATTTTGTCGAAGGCCTTGCTAAAGTCAGTAGTGACTACATCGACCTCATCGCCGTTTTCTAGGGCAAGGAGTGTGTGGGATGTGACTTCGACAAGGTTGGGAGTAGTGGACGTGCCGGGGAGGAAGCCGTGCTCGTTAGGAGAGATGGTGGGTGTGCAGTGAAAACATAACGCATCATATAGAAGGCCTTCGAACAGTTTAGGAATGTGCGAAAGCTTAGCAATGGGACGATAATTGGATTTTTTTTTTTGCCCCTTTTTATGTATGGAGGTTATGTAAAAGGATTTCCAAATGTCAGTGAATAGACCTTGTGCAACGGATATATTGAAGATTGAAGCGAGCGGGAGAGAGAGAGAAGAGGAACATTTTTTTAGGAGGATAGCAGGGAGTCCGTCTGGTCCGGGACTGAAATCGTCTTTCAGTTGTTCAAGTTTTTTTAAAACTTGGTGTTATTATATGTGTAGAGGGATGAGAGGGCTGAGGGAGAATTCAGGCAAGCCAGTAAAGTAGGAGGGGTTAGGCTCGAAAGAGTCGTCCGTGAAGGATAATTTGAAGAAGGGCGCGAAAAGATTGGCTATGGTATGTGAGTCAGTTGTAGTAGTTGAGCCGTAGAAAAGAGGAATAGGCATCAGATTTTCGTTTGTAGTTGATGAAGTGGTAGAAAGATTTGGGGTCGTTAATAAGGTTGAATTGAGCTTTAGTGAGGTAATTGTGGTAGAGCGAGCTGTAAAGTTCGGTGAATTGATAAAAGTAACCGAGATAGTTGGCGTAGTCCAGGGGAGAACGCGTATTTAGGAAAGCATTCCACAACTTATTCCTCTTGTTACGAAGGGTGCGGAGTTTGCGGTTATACCAAGGGGGCGATGAGAATGATAACCTGTGTCTGGAATATGGGACATATAGGGATATGGCGTTGTAGATTTCTGTCTAGTTCGAGGCCGGAGCGACCTCTACACTTATATTGTTTAAGCGGAGTGTGATATTGCTGAGGTACTCATTTATGAGGCGGAAATTGGCTTTTCGGAAGTTGAAACAAAAAACTTAATATCTGTTGAGATAATTCACTGCAAAACGATTCCGTTGTATGCTACATTTTATTTGAGATCTTATACAGAAAATGGCACATAAGCTGCTTACTGTCTAATCTCACGTGTGTACAGTGAGTCAATTACAAATTGTTGGTTTATATAATTCAACAATATCAACTACAAGAAAACTGCTAGTGAGAGAGAGAGTAATAGCTCTGTATACAATGCCTACATTATAATAGTGGTGGTAGTGATTACTTTACATTTACATTGACCTTCACTACATTATTACACTGAAATGCTATTTTTCTCGATCGGATTCATCAACCAAGCTCCGAAAAATGATCGCCTCCAATAATTTCACGCAGTCTATAGCTTAATGGAGTATGTCGGTTAGACATTGGGTCTGAAATTACCAATCAGTAACTGTGCTCAACTGCCACAATAGGAAGAGTCATTAGTAGAATCTACGTAAGCACATTCAAACTTTTAACACAATCTCCTTACGAACTCAACCATTAAGACGGCAATAGAAGGTATGTTGAACGTCTTAGAATGGAACTTTATACGGCCATCGACTGAGAGTCATTAGAATTGAGATAAAATTTGGGCACTCCCATTAAGAATTATTATGACAATCGAACTTTGGATCAGCGAACATTACAGAATTAAGTTTGAACGTGATGCATTCAGTGTTAAATTCTGCCTAGTGTCTCTATCACAATTCTTGTATGGGTTCCAGTTCGTCGCTCTGTTAGTGTTTGGAACATTGTCAATCAATATAAAAACGAGGGGTGTTACTTTCTAATCATCATCATCATCAACATTGTCGGCACTACAACCGGGAATCGGTCTTGGTCTTATTTAGCAAGTCCTGAGGCTTGTTAAATTTTCCATAATGATTTGTTTTTTTTTCGGGCAAGGTCATTAGTCTTGCGCCAGAGGATTCCCGACGGGGAATCGAACCCCGGTCTCCCGCGTGACAGACGGGTATACTAACCACTATACTATCGAGGAGCCGATACTCTCTAATAGTCTTTCTTTATTTCTAGCACGACACAGACAACGATGGCTTCATCAACGTACATGAGCTCAAGAGGCTTATTAGCCAGGGCCTCTGCCAAGACATTCCACACAACATAGCAAATAAAATTTTAAACAAATCTGATACAGATGGTAATAATATGCTTGACTTTGAAGAGTTTTACAAATTATCAACGGAAAATCGCTGGTTAATTGGTAGTTTTATTCAAAACTATTGTAAACTTATTGTGCCACGGCGAGAACCTGCACGTGGAGACCAAATCGGTAATATGTGAAAAGCTCCAAACAGGATTTTTTATTTAATACTTTTCTTCCACCTAGATGGCGCATATGAGAGACAAATGGTTTTTTGTCCACCACCACTGACGATGATTATATTCTCAATTATCGAAATAATAATGTTTTTAATCGATGTGATGCACTTTAAGTGAGTCTATCGGATCTCAAATTTAGCATTATCCAACAGGATTCTATTATTTCAGGGACGATCCAAACAATCCACACAAAATTGGGGAAAATATCAAAGGACCCGCGGCAACATTGTTTATATTCAATCCTTATAGACGCTACGAAGGTTGGCGTTTTGTCACGTACATGTTCGTCCACGTTGGCATAACGCATCTTTTCATGAACCTTATCATTCAGATATTCTTAGGAATCGCCCTTGAATTGGTCCATCATTGGTGGCGTGTGGCTCTGGTATATTTAGCAGGCGTGGCAGCAGGTTCCATGGGTACATCATTATCTAATCCGAGGATAATTCTAGCTGGTGCTTCAGGTGGGGTGTACGCATTAATCACTGCCCATATCGCGACGATAATAATGGTATGAATCACTTGTGCATAATATCAATTTTCAACCAGTAAATCATTTTTGGCTCACAGAATTTTTCAGAAATGGACTACGGAATTGTTCAACTGTTTGTGTTTCTTATATTCTGTCTTACGGATCTTGGTACATCGGTGTACCGTCACATGACTGACAAGTACGATCAAATAGGATACATGGCGCATTTGTCTGGTGCAATTGCAGGTCTCCTAGTTGGCATCGGTGTGCTGAGGAATCTAAAAGAACGACGCTGGGAACGCATCTTATGGTGGATTGCAGTCATATTCTACTTCGCACTAATGCTATCTGGAATTCTAGTACAAATTTTCTATCCCGATTATTTCCCGAAACAAGAACCGAGATCTGGAAACATCTATTAGATGTTGGACCTGCAAATTGGGGGTTATGTGGTAACAAATCCAGAGCAAAACTAACGCAACAAATTATCAGTTAACACTCAAGGTGATCACCAAAGTGCCCTTAAGAGGTATCATATTTAAGCATTTAGAGGAGTAGTGCCTATTTGGTTTTCCAGGCCGATCAGGTTGATGTACTTGAAGGAATATTTGCCTCTTGTACAAACAGGGCTTTTTATTTTAATAATGATGCATACTTAAAGTTTCGATACAATTTTTGCTACGTATTTTCTTGTTATGTCTTACTTGTCCTTTTTATATATTTTGATACAATTTGCCTTACAGACACATTTTACAAGATTCTGTATTAGAATTAAGCACAAATTGTTATGCAATTATATTTTATTATAAGTGTAAGCAGAATTTTTACTTTTTATAACATCTTTTTAAAATAGGCAAGAGAATGATATAATTTGAGGACAATGTGAAAGTCGGTAGCTTTCTAATATTAATGATGCAGAGCCATTTCGCTTGATAATACTTGAGTTTGTCCCCTGGGGCTACGGTCAAAAAATACTTGTTTCTTTTTTCCACAAATATTTTCGATTTCCTCATTGTTGCGGATTCACAACTAAATGTACTGGAGAATTCTAGTACATTCCCATTTGTCAGCTGTGAGCCACCAGCAGAAAATGGCAACATAGATGGGATACTTCCACACAAGCCTGTGAGCCATCAGTTGACAACGCGTCGGCGACAGCAAAACAACGCTTCTTCAGCGTCAAAATCTTAAAGTTCGTGCAACAGTTACTTGGATCGATCGTTTCTGTTGGTTACCTTCCGGTCGCCTGGCGTCTTCTTCTGGACTTCCATCATCTTGGTATATAAACAAATTTCAACTTACTAGCTAGACAAAATCTACGGAATCGAGCAACCGCGCGAAACACTGCCAACGTCAAACTAGTGACGATATTTTGTAATATCAGAGGACTCGGTCTCACAAATACGAATGTAATGCCGTTCACCAACATTTACAAACAGCAAAGCCCGAGGTTCTAGCCATAACTAAGATTCAGATTTAAAACGGAGGAAGTTAGAGTCGCCAATACAGACTAATTTTGTTTTTATTTTTGTTTAATTTTCTCACATTATATTAAAAAACGACGTTTCGATCATTGTATTTGATCGTCATCAGGTCTAAAAAAGTTAAAAATAACTTCCTCCGTTTTAAACTTATATAATAACAGACGATTTTAACTTTACAATACACTAAGATTCAGATTGACTGGTCAACCGACTCGACATATCTGTGGCGGATCAGCACAATCCATAACCTCCACGCAGTCGCCGTAAGCAAAGACTCACACCGAGAGTAGCTTTCGACTAATTAAGTCAAGCACACTCTCGGTCACCCTCACATACAAAGGAGAGTCACGGCTGAATTGGCGTGGAGTCGACGCGGTACTACGTTGGTCTCGCTCACACGTAGAACGAGAACCGACGCTGGATCTTTCCCGCCAATCTGGTTTGACACACACCACATGTGTGGACAATTGGCGCGAATACTATATCACTTCGACATTAGCCGCCGCCACGACCGGACGTCACGGCCGCCAGGAGCTTCAGCGTTAGCAGCCATCCGACGACAACGACGATTTGGATATCGAAACCCCAAAGTGGTGACCCCGCAAAAAAACAAAATAAATAAACAATCGAACTCGCCAACACGGAGCTCAGAGGGGGAAAGCGAAAAGGCGCCAGGAGCGACGACACAACGAAGGACTCGCCGCCCTCACCAGACAGCGGCATCGAAACCTGCACCCCCCGAGACGCTATTGGCCACTGTCTGGCCAACGCGACGGCAAAGGTAAAATTAATACCTTTCTGGCGCAACCACCCCCATGCGTGGTTCATCCAAGCCGAAGGAATGCTCGCAATGAATGGCATCAATGACGACAGCCGGAAGTTCTTCCTGGTCCTGGGTGCCCTCGACACCAACACAATCGACGAGCTGGCCGACATCTTGGCCAGCCCACCAGCGCGACATAATCGTCGAAGCGCAAACCGTCGACCCAAACCTTCCACACTTGATGGACTCAGCCCTACAATTACAGCTGCTTTCAATCGACGGGCACATCTATTGCGACACAAAGGAAAACATTATCCGACCGTACCTCCCAGAGCCCCTGCGGCGTCAGGCCTTCAGCACCGTTCACAGCTGGCAGGGCAACAGCCAAAGCACTGGGACGGAAATTCGTCTGTCCCGGCGTCCGCAAGGACGCCATCGCTTGGGCACGTCACTGCGAGACTGCCAGCGCTCCAAGGTAGGACGTCACAACAGGGAGGCCCTGGGAAAATTCAAAGAGCCGGACAATCGCTTCGAGCACGTCCACATAGACCTCATCAAGATGTGACTAATTCAAGGGATGCAGTACTGCCTGACCATCATACTCGCGATGGCCCGTGGCGGTACCCCTGCCCAACATCCAAACAACCACAATTGCAAAGGCATTCATGGACTACTGGGTCAGCAACTACGGAACTCCACTTCACATCACGTCAGACAGAGGGGCACAATTCGAGGCAGAGCTATTCACAGAGCTTGCCAAATGCATCGGCGCGCAGATGATCCATACAACGCCATACCATCCACAGTCCAACGGAATGGTGGAGAGATTCCACCGAACTCTCAAGGCCGCCCTAAGATGCTGCCCACATTCCTGGCTGGACAGTCTGCCCACAGTTTTGCTGGGCCTCAGAACGGCGTACAAAGAGGATCTCGAAGCCTCCCCAGCAGAAATGCTCTACGGCACAACCATTCGAATCCCCAGAGAATTCGTCGCATCGGAACCGGCACAGGCAAACAAAACCGGACGTCAACGCCGCCAGGGACTTCAACGTTAGCAGCCATTCGACGACAACGACGATTTGAGGATCGAAACCACAAATATCTTCATTCCCCCAAAAAACGGCAATGTGTAATTTCGGTTTGAAAACGGAATTTTCATCTTCCGCCGGTTTGATCTACTCTTACCTAAGTATTACAATCCAACAACTTGGACATCATTTGAATGAAATTCGTTTTAAGAGATTCTATTAAATTACTTTGTTGCCTCTACCGCTCCTATATGAAGTTCGATCAGCGACACACATCTTTCACACAGTGTCGACTGGTTAGAAATCAATTAGCAGTCTGGCTAAGTATGAATACACGGAACACGTAGTTACCACCTGAATCCTGATTTGCAGGATTTTTTCGCATGCTATTGTTTTAGAAACTCCGACGTTAACACCCGTGTAAAGTTGGTCATGGAAATTAAGAAATTATTCTTGAGGGGTATGCAATTTCTTATTCCGCATTGTATCAAATAAGAGTCATTCAATAAATCGTGATTCGATGAAAAACATGAAGAGATTACAGCCGCCTCAATGACTGAGTTGGTAAAGAGTTTTTCTCCTTGGTGGGAAGGTAAACATATTCGAAAGATACATCTGAACCGATCCAGGTGCATGCCGGATTTTTACTGACTAACACCATCTCCCGCCAGCACATAATTCCCTTGTTTCCCGTGGAACTTTCTTTTTAGACATTCCATTGCGGACTGGGATGGAGTTTATTTATTACTCCGCTCGATGCGGAGCATTATGTAACATAGGACATCATTTGTTATGGACCATGATTCTTTTGAGCTTAGCATGGATTGTGTTACTCCAATCGGAGCAAGTATCTGTCTTTCCAATATCATTCGTGCGGCCTCGAATCTTTCGTGATTGACATGCTTATACTTGTGCAAATATTATCGAAAGCATCCATGTCCTGATATCAGCTGAGTTAAGTGATATTCTAGCTTGCCATGTTTCTGTATCATGTATCATGGTGTGGGTCCATCTTCCTTGTGTGGAACTATCCCATCTTTGTTGCCATTTTCTTTAGTTGGAGTTCTCTATTTGTGTCAGCGATTTCCTTAATTCCAATGTCAAGTGGTTTCCTTTCAGCCATTAGATTTATGGCATCTTCGGATACCGTCCACCTTATATTGTGCGGCTTCTGCACATATGTGAACTGCGTTCATTACAATGGAGGTGTTGACGTTGGCTATCAATTATGTGGGGTCAGGGTCCTCTAACGTTGGGCAGCAATTTCGCTAGCACATTGCATAATCTTGCTGTTTTTTACTGGTTTTCCTCGGTTTTTTTTTCTCCCAGGAAAGGTGAACCTATAGCTTAATGGGGTGGCATTTCACCGACCGGCTGGGCTTTGGGACCCTACCTACCACTCAAGATTGTGCCGTACTGCACCATAGCAGGAGTCGTCAGTTAAACCTAGGTTTGCACAATCAAACGGAAGACACAACCTCCTTACCAATCAGCCATTGAGGAGGTGTTCCTTGAAGGTCAACTTATTATCGAGGGTAACACCAAAATATTTTGTGGGGGGACTAGATCTCATGCTGTGTCCCCCTATTTCTATATGAAAGTGTTCAGGTTGTTACAATTTAAATTTGCACACAATTAAAATATATAATTGAGAACGGGGTACTCACGATCTGGTACGTGTTGAATCTCGTCTACCTTTCTACCGAGGATGTCCTGGTGATCGCTGGTGCTGGTTGGTTTGGAATGAGTTTATGCCGCCGGATTCGGCCCGACGGGGGTATCGTTGCTGCTGGAAAGATGGATTCGTGACAAAACCTTTGGGAAATCCACACTCTGTCTACTGCTTGCCGCACGGTGTGGAGCGGCCCGCTCTTATTTCCCTATATGCGTTGTAAGTGGCTTCCTTCCGTATCGATCTTACCTGAGGTCCTGATCTTCTACTATTTGCTATCTCCACCGGTGGCCAGTACATATCTAATGCACCACAAGACATGAAATGTCACAACTGTTGATACGTGAGGGGTCGCGACTGCTAGGGCGAAGGATTCTGGTGATGCGGCGTATAGGAAGTATCCTTGGAACCACACTAGTTCAATCACTGCTGGAGAGCCAAGGGTTGTTGTGACGTCGCGTAAAAGAAGTATGCTTTAAACTACATTAGTTTAATCACTGCTCCGCGTATGCGATCGCGCAATGAATCAGCACAACCTTTAAATGTTTTAATATGTTTATTTATATAAATTATTTTGTCTTAAAACAAGTCTAATTGAAATCTTAAAATTGACTGACTTCCTTGGAACATTACTGAATAAAAACAACATGCGCGACACTGACCGTCTTGGTCCACGGCTCACAACCAACTCTCTTCTTTTGCGATCGTTCGATCGGAGGAAAACCTTTTTCCACGTTAACCAAAGGCAACGTGTTATTTTCCTTTTGCGCTTGACTCACATAAGATCCTTTGTATTAGGATCTCTTTTGTGAGCCAGCGCATCTTTTGTCTCATCTTTAGGTAATTTACCTGGGATCGACAACCGTCTAGAAACCCTTAAACATTACCTGGGATTTCCAGCAGTGTCCAGACTTGGTAATTATATTTTACTGGAGAACGGGGCCAAAGATATTTTTGTATCTTAGTGGTATTGTTGTCCGGCGAATGTATTTATGGTCGCCATCCCTTGTTCCGTTTAGGAAATGTTTCCTTGAGTAGGATTAAAAGAAATGGTACCGCCATAGAGTACCTCTGTACTGCCCAGTACAACCGCTGGGGTACACCCGCTATTATTTGATATTCTTGTGTTCCCTCATCGTAAAGACTGTAACTGAGTTAGTAAGGGGGTTGTGTCATGCATTTGACTGATTTGATTTCTGATGAATGGCAAAAGATATTAGTAATAACTTCAGTTCCTCTTCCTTCCATCTGTTAGATATGAGTAGAGGGGCGCGTGCGATGAACTTTAAACCACTTGACATTGCAGGTAAAGAAAATGTTACGTTGCATGAGGTCTCACAATTCGAATCCAGTCACAATTAGAGCTCTAAAGCCTAAGATTGGCAACGAAGGTGGGATTCTTCTACCAGAGATGGACCCACACCATGATATCTGATGTAGAAACCTGGGTGAAAATAAGACGTGGGGAGCTGAACTAGCACTTGATTCAGCTGATGTCAGGACATGGCTGCTTTCGGCAATACTTCCACAAGTATATGCATGTGAATCACCATACTGCTTGTACTGCGAAGGCAAAATAGAAAATGCGGTAAACGTACTCACAGAGTGCGTAAGATTCGAAATCGCACGAACGATTTTGAAGAGACATATAAGACGTACAGTTACTCCGGCAGGATAGTAGAACACATGCCAAGTTCCAAACAAGCATGGTCCGTAGCAAATGATATTCTATGTTACGTGATGCAGCAGTTGCGAGTTGGGTAAACTCCGGCCCGCCCCACAATGAAATATCTATTGGGTTGTACCACATGAAATGTCCGATTTTATTGTAAAACTTAACAGCCAATATTATTTTTCCGTAAATTTTTATTCAGTCAAAATAGGATCCGTTAGTATCTATGCCATTCTTCCAACGTGATACAAGGTCCAATATTCCTTTTTCGTAGAAGTGCTGACTTCTTGAGGCAATGAAATCTTCAGAGGGTTTTATGACCTCTCCTCGGTTCCAGAAGACTATCTGTCGGCAAAATGAATCCAGATTGCAGAAAAGATGGTAGTCCGTTGAGGAAATGTCAGGAGAGTACGGTGGATACGGAAGAATTTCAAATCCCAACTGCAACAGTTCTTGCTACTTGTGAGGTATGGGGTCTAGCATTGTCATACAAAAGGATCGGGCCGTGCCTATTGAACAACGCAGATAATTTTTCTGAAAATTTGGCATGCAATACGTCGATTTCCTCACAATATTTGATAGCATTTATCGCTTCTCCTGGTTGAAGAAATAAAAAGTGGATTGGTCCTTTCGATGTCCACCAAATTGTCACCATAACCTTTTTTGGGTGAAGTCGGGCTTTGATTTTTCATCTAGATCCAACCACTGCCCAGATCTTTTACGGTTATCATACTGAATCCACGTTTCATCACAGGTGACTATCCGGTGCAAAAACGGTTCAGCTTGGTTTCTTAATCTAAGCGATGCGCAGATTTCCAGGCGCCGTAGTTGTTGGGACTCGTTCAGTTCATGGGGTACCCATTTATCGAGTTTCTTTACCTTTCCTATGAGAGAAACTTGTCGACTTATTGTCATTGGGGATACTCCCATGCTTTTTTGTCTGAGTCATTTAAACATAACAGTGACAGTACAGGAATTCGTAGGAACATACAGTAAAAAAATGACGTTTCGCGGATATCAACGGAAGGCGGTTTTAGTCGGTTAAAATCTGGCATGCCTTTGGATCGGTCCAGAGGTATCTGTTGAAGATTTCCACGTTCCTACTGAAAACAAAACGATATGCTCTATAATTCCCGGCTCCTCAACTCCGCATATTCTTTCAAACTGTTGGGTTTATTGCTTGGGTTTTTCCCGGCTCTTTTTATTCTATCCTTTCACTTCATATTTCAGTTTACATATGTGGGGTTTCTTCAAGGCGCCGAAGAACCACCCATTACTTTAACCCCACCTAACCTTCCTCTACCTTTTCAAGTCTATGGTACTTACCTGCAATCAGGCAGCATTAAGCTAGCCTTCAATAATCTTAAATACCTGTAAAGCATCCCGTGGCAAGATCATCACCTTGCCACAGCATCATCCATATCGCTGTATTCCTAAAAAACATATTTGTTTCCTCTGGTCGGCACCCATGCCCATTGCCAACCATTAGGAAAACTTGCACGGTCAGCGTCGAAAGACTTAAGCCCTGCTTTCTGGAAGCTTCCGCTCCAGAACAACCTCCATTGCCAGACACAACTGCCACCCGACCTGCACAACCTCCCCGCACTCGCGCTCAAGCGCCCGCCCTCAAACAGCGATCCCCCTCTCAACCTTTTTTACCCGTTTTGTGACTACGTCATTGGGGTGGGGGGGGGGGGGGGGTGATGTGCGGTTTCTTCACGGCGCCGAAGAACCACCCATTACTTTAACCCCACCTAACCTTCCTCTACCTTTTCAAGTCTATGGTATTTACCTGCAATCAGGCAGCATTAAGCTACCCTTCAATAACCTTAAATACCTGTAAAGCATCCCATAGCAAGATCATCACCTTGGCACAGCATCATCCATATCGCTGTATTCCTAAAAAACATATTTGTTTCCTCTGGTCGGCACCCATGTCCATTGCCAACCATTAGGAAAATGTCCACGGTCCCCGCGTCGGTATTCATGCCAATCATTTTTACAGCAATCTCGCTGTGTTTGCTTTTCTCAAGCAACCGCTGATCCCACGATCATGACATGCAAATCGCTAACTAATACAGCTGCAACCAATTATCTCGGGTCGGTCGCATAGGCGATAAACCAGCAATGAATCGGATGCGACCCTAATGTATTTGCATTAGCCAATCCAAACAAATGCGCATCTTAGCGCTTGCCCTTTTAGATACCATTACGCTATATACTGTAGCGAGCTTAGGGTTCGCTGGATTAATTATTTTGAATAAATAAGAGCCGTTAAATTGATTTTGAATTAATATAACACTTTATTAGTCCGCTAAAAACAACCGTTACTTTCACCGTACACTTAACGATTTCTTGAATTATTGCGTCTTTGACTTATCTCTTGCTTCACTGCTTACTTATTACTGCACTGTTTACTTCTCATTTATTACTTCTTACTTCTGACTTATCGCTTGCTTCACTTTCTACTTCTTACTCATCTCCATGATCTGTGTGCGGCGTATTTATACCGTTTCCTCATTCTGATTCAGCGTTTCGTTTCCGTCCGTTCCATAGCCTTGAATGTTCTACTGTTCATAGTCTCCAGTTTTCCAGTACTTTCTAGAATATTCTAGTACCAATTGTCATATGCGTCACAATACAATATACCCTCTATCGTTTATGATAGAAACATTTTAGATCTATGCACGCTTATGTTTGAACAGCTGAATATTTTCTTTCTATTCGTTCTTCAACGCGCGTTTCGTTTGTCCTCCCTTCCAATAGGAAGACATTCTTTCCAATCGAAACGATATCTTCCAAGAACCTTCCAATGGGACGCGATCGGTTTCTCATTGGTTGTAGCGTGACGGAAGGATTGTTTCCCCTGCGATGGTGTGCGTCGAAACCTATCGCAGGTCAATGTCGCACAGAAACGAAGAGTCAGATTTCAACAGCCCTAGTGTACTGACCTGATCACTGAAATCGAATTTCGTAAATTATTGATTTCATCCTTCGTAAAGTACAAAAAGTTCAGTGTTCGGTTCATGCGTAAATTCATCTCTAGTGTGAAGTCCGCGTTTAAAAATTCGCATTCGTTTAGAAAATAGTGTTTTCCGTTTGTTGCGGTTCGTCGCGTCATTTATTTCTGAATTTCCCAGTTGACTTAATTTGCCAATCGCCAATGTGTTGTGACAATCTTAAAAAGAAAGAAAACTTTGTAATAAAATAATGTGACGCATATGACAATCAGTACTAGATTATTCGAGAAAGTCCGAAACAAAGTACTAGAATATTCTAGAAAGTACTGGAAAACTGGAGACTATGAATAATAGAACATTCAAGGCAATGAAACGCTGAATCAGAATGAGGAAACGGTATAAATACGTCGCACACAGATCATGGAGACAAGTAATAAGTGAGAAGTAAGCAGAGTAAGCAAGCGATAAGTCAAGAAATCGTTAAGTGCACGATAAAAGTAACGGTTGTCATTAACGGACTGTGGCGTTTCTAGCAGATACACACACGACTAGTGAAAAACAACAAGTAAGTAGTAGAAAGTGAAGCAAGCGAGAAGTAAGGAGTTGAAGAAGTAAAAGACGCGATAAGTACGGAAGCGATAAGTTAAGAAATCGTTAAGTGTACGGTAAAAGTAACGGTTGTTATTAACGGACTAATAAAGTGTTACGGTAATTCAACATCGATTTAACGGCTCTTCATCATCATCATCATCATCATCGGCACTACAATCGGGAACCGGTCTTGGCCTTATTTAGCGAGTCCTGAGGCTTGTTAAATTTTCCATAATGATTTATTTTGTCTGGGCAAGGTCATTAGTCTTGCGCCAGGGGCTCCCCGACGGGGAATCGAACCCCGGTCTCCCGGGTGACAGGCGGGTATACTAACCACTATACTATCGAGGAGCCCTTAACGGCTCTTATTTATGAAAAATAATTAACTCAGCGAACCCCAAGCTCGCTACAATAACTAGAAGATAAACAAATCTCTTCTCATCGAAAGCTGATTCTCACCCTACTCTGTCCACCTTTAAATTAAGTGAAATTAATTCGTAAATAAATATATATTGTCAATGAAATAGTTCTTGCCTTTTATTTTCTATTTCGGCTGGTGCTTGTTGGTGTGTTTCGGGAAGACGATTTTCGCACAGACATCGTTGGCGGTGAAGTGAACCAGCGCCACTGCTTTGGCATCCTAACTTCAACCTCACACATGACCTCCGGGTTCCTACAGGCTAACAAATAAAACAAAAAACAAAAATTTCAGTTTACCTGGCTTCCCTCTTAATTGTTTCGAAAGTTTCAGATTTGCCCGCATATAAGAAGTTAAACTTCAACAAAGGAAATATTTACTTACATGTACTACAATGGTTTCTACAATACTTGTTTATTATGTTAAAGTACTTTCAACTTCATTATGAATCTATTTGTTCATTGTTTTTAATAATTATTCCAAAAAACCGTTTATACGTGTGTGCTATTAAAGAAAATACAGTATAACTCAATTACTCAGCACGGTAACCAACAAAAAAAAAACACTAACAGTATATTAGAAAATCTTATGGCTGGCAGTTCCAGATTCAAATCTCAACTGCCAACAAATGACAAGGGAAATAAATCTGTTCAGTAAATAATGTCGGAATCGATGTACTACGTGATGATTGTAATAGTCGATAGGAAACATGTGCTGAGAACTGGTACCCAAAGAAGAAGCGAAAACTGTTTTTTAATTGTACATCCCCACGTAAAAAGATTTTGATTCGGTTAATTCTATTCTATTTTTTTATATTCTATTACCACCCTAATATGCGAACCCCGCTTCAATTAGCTTAGAATATTAAGAGTACCGACACAAAAGAATTAATATAATTACTTCTACTCTCCGAAAGGGGGCAGTATTTTCGAATTTAAAAATGTTTTCGAATTAAAGGTTAACTGTCATAGTGAAATTCGAACATGTTTAGCCGAACAGAGTGCTGCCACCTTCTGGGAAATAGAATTACTAACCCGCATTAGTTTATGTCGAAACATTGAAAATTAACGGTATTGCGTCTATTGCCATGGGAGTACACAACCAATGTGATCGATAATTGTTATCTCGGTCACGCTTTCATTTGGTGTAAAGCTATAGATTTACATCCACCCCAAACATGATGGCCTGGTACAGTGCTTGAGAGTTAGTTGACATTCTAGCGCGAATTCCGGTGCTCAAATTGTTTTAAAAAATTACACGTTAACAATATTAACACTTTATTTAGAACCTTAAACTACAGTATTAATATTGTGACGCATATGACAATCAGTACTAGAATATTCGAGAAAGTACGAAACAAAGTACTAGAATATTCTAGAAAGTAATGGAAAACTGGAGACTGAACAGTAGAACATTCAAGGCTATGGAACGGACGGAAACGAAACGCCGAATCAGAATGAGGAAACGGTATAAATACGTCGCACACAGATCATGGAGACAAGTAATAAGTGAGAAGTAAGTACAGTAAGCAAGCGATAAGTCAAGAAATCGTTAAGTGTACGGTAAAAGTAACGGTTGTCATTAATGGACTGTGGCGTTTCTAGCAGATATACAGACGACTAGTGAAAAACAACACCACCAAAAGCACATCCTTTAAAGCCGTATATTATAGCAATAATATACCATTACCACATTAGTCGAATGTATTTGAGTTTAGAAATCAAATTCACATAAGCGGCAGTGGCCTGATGGGTTGAGCTTTGGTTCTATCTTTTAATGATTCTAACTGTGATAGCATCGGTTCGAATCACTCGCTCTTCAATATCTTCGCAAACGCTATAGGACTAATAAAGTGTTATATTAATTCAAAATCGATTTAACGGCTCTTATTTATTAAAAATAATTAATCCAGCGAACCCTAAGCTCGCTACAATTGGTGTCAGAAGTGGGATTAATTATTGTTTAAGTGAATAAGTTTGTGAAAGTGTGTTGTGACGATGTCAGATCGACATTTGGAGGATCTTCGCGTTCCTGAGTTGAAGAAGGAACGTCAGGACCGGAATCTGGATAGCAGAGGACAGAAGCAAGTTCTTCGACAGCGTCTGCAAGCAGCAATGGAGGAAGAGGGTATTGATGTCAACACATATGTTTTTACTATTGGGCCAGACTGTCCGGATGGAGAAGAAACAGCGAGTCAAGATGGTGCCAATGTAACGGAGAAGAGTTCGCCACAGTTGGACATTTCGGAGATGCTCAGGATGATGATGATAAAATTGGACGCGCAAGCTGCAGATGTTAATGCAAAGTTTGAATGCCCAAAATTCAAAATTCGACGCACAAGCTGCAGATATGAATGCAAAATGGGATGCCCAAACGCAGTGGATGAAATGTAATTTTCAACACTTTAAGGAAGAAATTCAGTCAAAAATTCGAAACGAAGTAGAAAATCTGAATCTAAAAGTCACCGATGAAATAATGCGAATTGAAAAGAGACTTGAATGTGTTGAGAGAAATAAGACATCGCCTAGCAATCAACATGATCACAAAGATACTAGGATGCAACCGCCAACCTTCGATGGAACGGGACCCTTCTCCGTATTTATACGTCAGTTTGACGCCGCGGCCAATTATATCACTAATCTTGTCACTCCGCGGGGCGGCTGCAGAATTGCTACAAACCATACCAGCAGAGAAGCAAGCAGATTTCCAAGCGGTAAGAGACGGACTTGAAGCTAGGTATGGAGACAACCACATGCAGCAGGTCTACCGCGTGCAACTGCGGATCAAAACGCAGAAACCTGGAGAAAATCTTCAACAGTTACAGGCAGATATTGAACGATTGGCAAACTTGTCTTATTCAAATATGACTTAGGAATTTTTGAACGAGGTAGCAATGGATGCATTTATAAATGCACTCCAAGATCGGGACTTGCAACAGGCCGTTCGTTTGGCGGGAAATAAGACGATTAATGAAATACTGGCGTTCGCATTGGCATATGAATCTGCTAAACTGGCTACCAGGAGTACATATAGAGTCCGAGAAATGTCCGTCCAGGAATGTTCCTGACAAAGAATCGGACATGTACAACGGAGAATCCCGAGACCTGCTATGAAGTGCTGGACATGCAACGGAGTCGGCCACATCTCCGTTGACTGTAGGAAACGTCGGCGAATAAATGCAACATTAAGTGAGAATTGTTGTTCATGCGCTAATCATAAGAGGAGACTATCAACGGACCAACCTGAGGTGAAGAAACACATTGCACCTGCCAGAGTACTAAATGCGTCCGAGGAGCCGGTCGCAATAAGAAAAGGAGAGTTAACCGCGGAATGCGCACCTGTATCAATGATAAGCTCAATTCAGCAAGGGAAGGTGCATAATAACGCTGATGCTCTATCACGAAGACCATGTAAGCCAGATTGTAAACATTGTCATAGAGCGGAAGAGAAAGAAGAGGCGTACGACCTGCGAAACGTACAAGTAGAAGTACTAGATGGGTGGACGAGTGATGCTATACGCGCAGCTCAACTTCAGGATGAAGATATGTCGCTAATCCTGGAACACAAAGAAAAGAACGAGCTTGGAACAATATTTCCGACAAGAGTGAAACATTTAAGGCATCTTGGGCACAATGGAATTACTTGCTGGTGGAAGATGGAATTCTAAAGCGTAAATGGTAAGCCGCGGACGGAAAATCCCATCGAATGCAGATTCTAGTCCCACCATCAAAGGTGAAAGATGTTCTAACAGAAATGCACGACGGGACCTCCGGTGGACATCTGGGAGTTAACAAGACACTTTCAAAATTACGATCCCGATTCTACTAGCTTCACATGAGAGATGACGTCGAGTCTTGGTGTAGGAAGTGCACAACTTGCACAGCAATCAAAGGACCAACACCAAAACCAAGGAGCGCTATGAAGCAGTACAACGTGGGTGCTCCTTTCGAGCGAATTGCCATTGATATCTCAGGACCATTTCCAAAACAAACGACAACAACAAATACATGTTGGTCATCATGGATTACTTCAGCAAGTGGGTGGAAGTCCTTCCGATTCCAAACCAAGAAGCAACAACCGTCATTGAGCAGCTTATCAATAATTGGATCAGCAGATATGGAGTTCCCTGTGAGTTGCATTCCGGTCAAGGCCGAAACTTCGAATCACAGATATTTCAAGGCATCTGTGCGGCACTGGGCGTAGGGAAAACCAGGACCACACCCTTACATCCGCAGTCAGACGGAATGGTCGAAAGGTTCAACCGAACAATGAAAGAGTATTTATGGAAGGTCGTTAGTGATCACCAACGAGATTGGGACAAATATGTACAAACCTTTCTCATGATCGATTAATCACGATACGACGGGCCATTCTCCAGCAAGAATTATATTTGGACGAGAGATACGATTACCAACCGATCTGCGATTCGGAATACCTCCAGACGCCATAGATAAGACCGAAGACTACGTAGCCGAATGGGGAAATCGCCTCAATGAGATTCATCATTTGGTTCGAAAGCAAATCAAGGTATCAAGTGACAGGATGAAAACAAGGTACGACATTCGAGCCAACGCATCCGGATTTAATGCAGGCGATAACGTGTGGCTTTATAACCCTCATCGGCAAAAAGGAAGGTCTCCGAAGTTGCAGTAACATTGGGAAGGACCGTATAAGATTCTCACAAGAATTAACGGCGTTATCTATAGGATTCAGCGAAGACCGAAAGCCAAGATGAAAGTGGTACATCGTGACCGACTGGCGACTTTTGTTTACCCAGGAGATCAGTGAACTTAGTTCGGGACTAACTAATCTAGGCGGAGGGTAGTGTGACGCATATGACAATCAGTACTAGAATATTCGAGAAAGTCCGAAACAAAGTACTAGAATATTCTAGAAAGTAATGGAAAACTGGAGACTATGAACAGTAGAACATTCAAGGCTATGGAACGGACGGAAACGAAACGCCGAATCAGAATGGGGAAACGGTACGTCGCACACAGATCATGGAGACAAGTAATAAGTGAGACGTAAGCAGAGTAAGCAAGCGATAAGCAAAGATGCGCTAAGTCAAGAAACCGTTAAGTGTTAACGGCTCTTATTTATTAAAAATAATTAATCCAGCGAACCCCAAGCTCGCTACAATATAACTATGAGGTGGCTATGTCGATGGGTGCTCCCAGAAGTACTAAGCGTCGTCTTAATGTCCAACTATGGTATTTATGGGAAACCTGGTTCATAGTTTGTATGATGATTATAGAATTTTTGCTTTCCTTCATGATTATTTTAATGTTGACTCATGGTGGGGGCGGAATGCTTAGTTGTAGTGCTCGAAGAAGCCCTACCATTTTCCTCCCACATACACATTTACACCTACAAAAATTCCATCCATATCCCCAAGTCCACATTGAATTCAATGTCAAGCAAATCGAACCAAACGTTCAATTTTCAAACATTGAATTCAATCCCTAAAACTCAAAAAGCATAATGCATATTTTCACATGTATGGTATGTGCAATTAACACTTTTTAAAACCTCGAATCCTAAACCTAACATGAACACGTGTCTACACAAAACATCTCTATTTGATCCGCCGACGCACGATTCAAGCAATCTATACATCATAATGCAACTCTCCACATCCCAGATGTTTTATAAGTTGCAAATAGACCAATATTCCCAGATTCTAATTTCACACCCCAATTCCCACGGATCTTGTGTTACCCATCTAAAGTGCACGCAAACTCTTGTTTGCATTTGCCAAATAGACAACACAAACAAAACCCTAAAAAGGATCGGTGATAAGTGGCGGAAATTTAACAAGCCTCAGGACTTGCTAAATAAGGCCAAGACCGGTTCCCGGTTGTAGTGCCAATGATGATGGTGATGATAAGTGGCGATGCGTCCGGATTTCGAAAAGATAACAAAAAGATACAGAAAAAGTCTGAATCGAGAGTCTGGGAGTAGCGTGTGCAAGGAGAAGAACTCCTCCAAGCTTATGAATAATCCTAAAATAAATTAGTTTTCCAAAAAGAATCATTTGTGTTTTCAATGGCGGCTCAGCAAGAAGTTCTTTTGTTGCTACAGTGTTTTTCGAATTGCGATTTGGTCGTTTCCCCCCAGCTAACAAAATTGATTTTCATCAATAGTGTTTTCTTGCCGTGTGTCTATGGACACTTGCATTCTTAGTGAATCGGTACAATCCTGCGTGGACTCCTTTGATATTGTTCGGAAGGATAAAAAATACACGTCGACACATCCATCAGGATCTATACGATAGCCCACTCTTCCCTGGGAACCGGAATCACGATGGTGCACCAGAAAAGTATACTAAGGTCATGGGAGCCGTGTGGGTCTTAGTTTTGACCCATGATTATTATAGGATCCTTGGGTCATGGTGCCCCGCTTGATAGAAACCTTGACGTGATGCGGGGGCTTAAACTACGATGAATCACTCAGGCTATGCTGACGGAAGCATACGCTTCCAGTAGGGCCACCCATGTCAGACAGGCTAGCGAGGAGTAACACACAAAGATCTACCGCCCCTAATCCAGGGTGTTACGCGTCACCGTGCTCATTGGATGATTTGCAGCCAGGGGTATACCGGCTGTATTATAACGGCACCTCTCTGACACCGGGTCGAATCAGAGCAGTAAGCAGACCTTACCATATCAAAGAGGGGCTCTGATATGGTGGACTATCCAAAACCCCAGAGTGTTCCCACGGAATGGATGATCAATACACAAAAAACAATCTCACGTAAAACCCGGTAGGCGTAGGTGAGATGAGCCGACACTACCATAAGGGAACAAATCATCAAGAAAACACCAACTCGGCAAAAAGAAGACGTAGGGAAAAACGGAAAAAGCGGGATATACGCGTCGTCACGTGGAATGTGTTTACTTTCCGACTCGTTTGTCGGAAAAGGCGAACGACATAAGAAAACGAAAACGAGTTACGAAAACGATAAAACTTTTATTACAAGAAAAACGATTGATTCATATCACAAAACGAAATCTTTTTCACGAAAAACGATTCAATAATAATATCTAACAAAAACTAACTCATTTACATAATGTCAAAATGACAAAATAACAAAACAACAAAACCATGACAACAATAACTAATAACAAAACGATGAATAACAAAAAGGGCAAGTGCTGCCAAACATACAAATTAATTACAAATTATAACAACTGAATAACAAAAACTAATAATAATAATACATATGAACTATACTAATTAATAACAAATGTGATAACAGAAAATACACTAACAATTACTACTAACTACTAATAACAACAAAACAAAAGATAATAATAAATGGCTTGAACTCATTAGTTCAAGCACGATGCGACAGAATGTTCGAACATTATATAAACCAGGCGCGATACAGACGGTCGTAGAAAACGCGAAACAATATAAAGTGGAAAACGTCGTGCTTCAGGAAGTCCGACTTCCACATCAAGTAATCGAAACCAACGGATCTACACTTGTGTGTGGAGGTACCGATACACATAACTTCGGGACCGGCTTCATCATAAGCAAGAAGATTTCGCCCCATGTCAAAGATGTGAAATTTATTAATGACCGAATGTCTGTGCTAAAAATACAGGGCCCATGGTACAGTTATATATTTATGAACGTATACGCCCCAACAGAATCTTCGGACGAAGAGACGAAGGACACGGTCTACGAGACCCCAGAGGAAGTATTCGATGGGATCTCATCATTCGATGTTAAAATCCTCCTCGGCGACCTCAATGCGAAAATTATAAAGGAAGATACCTTTCAACCAACAATAGGTAAAGAAGGCCTACACGACGTTTCAAATGATAATGGAATTCAAATTATTACGTTCGCAGCGTCAAAAGATCTAGTAGTGAAAAGCACGATGTTCAAGCACAAACAAATTCATAAAGCCACATGGATATCACCCGACGGCGTAACGCGTAACCAAATAGACCACTGCCTCATAGACAAAAGACACCACTCGAATATCCTTGACGTAAGATCATATAGAGGAGCAGATTGCGTCTCCGATCATCTTCTAGTGATGGGCAAAATCAGGAGTCGCCTCGCAGCAATCCCACATGGGCAGTCACGGGAGACGAGCAAAAAGTTCGACATTGATAAACTAAAAGACCTACGCAAAAGGGCTGCATATCAAGACGAACTAACGAATAGATTTAGTATCCTAGAGAATGAGAGCAGTGGGGAAGAGGAAGCCAATAGTGTGGACACTAAATGGACATCGATCAGAGACTCAATCAAACAAACAGCCCAAAAGGTATTAGGATTAAAGAAAACAGTCCAAACCTTGGTTTGACGATGAGTGCAGGGCGACGATCGAAGAACGTAAGCACCTCAGACTGAGCCACTTAGAAAGATATGATGAAGTCACCGCAGAAAGATACACGACGATTCGAAAAGAGACAATAACACTCTTCAAACGCAAAAAACGCGAATAAGAGTAGACTCGGATCAAAAAAATCCTAGAAAATTCCAGAGCAAAGAACATCAGAAGTATGTACGCCAGTATAAATTCAATTAGAAATGGCTACCGAGGGAGAGCCAAAATAATTCGAGACGCAAACGGCTGTCTGGTCACAGAAACAAACAATATCGTGACAAGATGGAAGCAGTACTTTGAAAACCTGCTCAATGTACGCACCCATCAACCACAAATAAAGGCACCAGACGTACATACAGTCGAGCCTCAGATCCCAGAGCCATCTTTCAACGATTGAAAAACAACAAAGCTCCCGGAGTGGACTGCATACCAGCGGAGCTTTTGAAGTATGGAGGAGAGGCAATCGCTCGAAAGATCAACCAGCTCATCAAAACAATATGGGATAAGGAAGTCACTCCGGAAGAATGGAAAACCTCAATAGTCGTCCCCATTTTCAAAAAAGACGACAGATCTGACTGCGAAAACTACAGAGGAATATCATTGCTCCCAACCACATACAAAATATTAACAAATGTCATACTGGCGAGAATCACACCGTACGCAGAAGAAATACTGGGAGACTACCAGAGCGGATTCCGTAGGAACCGATCAACGAGCGACCAAATGTTCACAATAAGGCAACTGCTGGAAAAGAAGTGGGAATACCGAGAGACGGTTCACCAACAGTTCGTTGACTTCAAAAAAGCCTACAACTCAGTCGCAAGACAAAGACTGTACCATATTGTAATTGAGCTGGGAGTCCCGAAAAAAATATGCCGCCCTCATTCAGAAAGGCACAAGACGACAACATGGCCGGATCATCCCTGAACTGGGCCACAAGTGCTCGCTGATGCGGATGACATCACCGTTTTGGGCGATAATCTAGAAACTGTATATACCAGGTGTACCGGTGTGAAGTGAGCGCCAAGATACAAATGTTTCGATAGGGAACGTTTGTTGTGAACGAGCCCTTATATATTTTTATGTGATTGCTATGACATCTGTCAAACATATTTAGTATGCATCAAGTCATTGTACAAACAACATCATTTTTTTTTAATCCCGTTAAAAATGTCGAATTTTGTACCAGAAAATGATGATTTGCGGAAAGCATTAATTTTTTGTTTTCATTTGAAGAAAAGTGCTGCAGAGTCGCATCGAATGCTTGTCGAGGCTTATGGTGATCATGCTCTATCGGAAGCAACATGCAAAAGATGGTTTAAGCGGTTCAGGGATAATGATTTTGATGTGCGAAATGAAGAACGTGGAAGACCACCAAAAAAGTTTGAAGACGCCGAATTGCAAGCAATATTGGATCAAGATGACACTTTAAGTTGAAAACAAATGGCACAAATGTTAAATGTTGTAGAACAAACAATTTCTGACCGTTTAAAAGCTATGGGAAAGATCCAAAAGTCTGGAAACTGGGTGCCACATTAATTGAATGACAGGCAGATGGAAAAGCGAAACACCACATGTGAAACGTTGCTTCTACAACACGAAAGGAAGTCAGTATTGCATCGAATTTTGACTGGTGATGAAAAATGGATTTATTTTAAAAATCCTAAACGCACAAAATCATGGGTACATCCAGGAGAAGCGGCAACATGGTTCGGAAAAAAGACAATGCTCTGTGTTTGGCGGGACCAGAAGGGGGTGGTGTTTCATGAACTTCTAAAACCTGGCGAAACTGTTGATGCGCAACGCTACCGGCAACAAATGATCAATTTGAACCATGTATTGATCGAAAAATGACCTGAATGGGCCACAAGACATGGAAAGGTAATTTTGTTGCATGATAATGCTCGGAGTCATACAGCAAAACCCGTCAAAGAAACAATAAAAGCTCTCGGCTGGGAAGTGTTACCCCACCCGCAGTATTCACCAGGCTTGACTCCTTCCGACTACTATTTGTTTTCATCGATGGGACACTCATTGACTGAGCATTTCAATTCCTACGAAGAAGTGGAAAATTGGGTCTCCGAATGGTTTGCCTCAAAAGACGACCGGTTTTATTGGAGTGGTATCCTTGAATTTCCAGAAAGGTGGTCGAAATGTGCAGAAAGGTTAAAGAATATAAATATCTGAGAACGATACTGACGGCCAGTAACGAAATGTCGAAGGAGATTAACAAAAGACTACACTCCGGCAACGCTAGTTGGCACGCAGTCAGTAAACTGCTGAAATCCAAACCGGTCTCACGTAACATAAAGCTCCATGTCTATAGAACCATAATCATGCCGATTGCTCTATACGGATGCGAAACATGGGCTCTCAACAAAACGGGAAGAAAACAAATTCCGTGTTTTCGAGAATAAAGTTTTAGGGGGTATCTTTGTAGGTAAATATGGCGAGGAGGCGGGACAATGGAGGAAACTCCACAACCACGACTTGGAAGAGCTATACCGCAAACCTACAATAGTGAGAGTGATCAGGTGGCGAAGATTAAGATGGGCCGGGTATGTGGCGCGAATGGGCAACGATAGGACCGTGCGTAGAGTTCTTAACGGAAGACCAACGGAAAAGAGACCGACAGAACGGCCGCGACGGAGATAGGAGGACATTGTTAGGTTTGACCTTGAGGAGAACGGATCGGGTGGTCAAGCGTGAAAGGAGAGTGCACAGGACAGGGAACGATGGCGGAGTCGAGTCGGTGAGGTCATAAACTTCCGGGTTCCTACAGGCCAATAAATAGTAATAGTAAAATAGTATTGTTTGATTTATACAGCCGGAAGCTCAACTTTTTAGACATAATTGTTTCTCTGCACGCGGAATCGAACCACATATTTCTCTTGGTTTGATACTCTTTACCCTGTATGGAATAATGGTTCGCATGCCGAGCAGAATTGTGTCTGTCAATGTGTCCGCTATAGAGGCAACATCGTTATTGAGGAAAAATAACGACCAATTTAACTTCCCAAAAAAACGTCGTTCAGACCTTCCCACTTGGCTTTCTCATAGAACCATACTGTCAGATTAAACTTCTTATAGCCCATTTTTAAATACCCATTAAATTAGGTTCCAAATTCCGGGGACCCAACTTACTACTCAGTAATTGTGCCGGAGAACAACAATAACATCAGTTGAACCCGTTTTTTTTTTTTTGTGGTTTCGGTAGGAAGGTGGAAATCTTCAAAAGATACCTCTGGACCGCTCCAGAGGCATGCCGGGTTTTTACCGACTAAAACCGCCTCCCGCCAGTCTCATATTCCCATTGATCCCCGCGGAACATTCTTTTAGATATTCCATCGCGGAGCATAGTACAGTTATATGAAGTTATAATATTGTAATGCATTTAATATTATTAAACATATATTTCTTATAAGCTGTCCATCCCTTTTCCATAGATATTGTGATGGCTCTTGCTCGACTGAACTTTGTAATTCTTTTTTACACAAAAAGGAATTTTGAAGTACCATCAAATGTTGAAGGGTATTTCATCTCGCTTCTCCAAATATTTTTCTACGATACTTCTTAATCAGAAAGTGACTACAAATTCACCTTAAAAATTATCTAAACATGAATTGCTGACCACAGAGAATCGTTTTGTAGCTAAACCACATGAATGCCATGGTCATGTACAATATACATCGATAGCCTTTCCTTATACTCTGCCTTTTTTCTGCTGCCACTGTGTTTAACATTTAAGAATTCCTCAAAATTCTTTTTCTGTGTGCGTTTCATACAAAAAAAATATAAAGTGCGTCGCAGAACTAGAGGAAATTTCCAGGCGAGGGTCAGGTCAAAACCCGGTAAAACCGCCTAGGTAAATAAGTAAGGTCCCATATAAGGAAGAGGACTCATCCTTCGACAGGATGCCCTACATATTGCTACGTCATAAATCATCAAAATGAACGTGAAGAATTTAAGCTACGAATTGTTATCTAGTCCCTTGACTTCGGCGATTGTTGATATTGAAAAAAATTTCGGGGAAAGCGGTTAAAGCACTAACTTCCGGTGCACACAATGTGGCTATATCACTGGCCTGAGATGATTAAAACAAAGTTTTAGTTAAAAAATAAATACAAAATAATCTTTCCAGATCCAAAATTCTAAACAGCCACTTCATGCTACCGCATTCATAAATAAATATGTGGAACATTTCACCACCCAACACACTTTTTCCAGTAATCGTCTAAGCATAAACTGAGAGAAACTATTTGCGGGTTTAATACCCGCGTTATCTTTTTGATATGCTGTGGTGCCTGGGAGGGTGATTTTATAGAAGTGTTTGAACTCACCCGTAAACATACAACAAAATATTCTCACGGTCGAAGTAGTTTTAATATATTTTGATGTAAGTAGCGCGAAATAAAATTTGACACAAAATATTCTACTCCTATAGAAATGGGATCAACTTATAAACAATACTTACCACCATCACCCATTCGTCCTTCACACCCCATTGGACCCATCCAACCAGCCCTTAATTCCTTTAATTCTCATTCAAGTGTTGTCCTCCCTTCCATCGTTCTTAAACTCCTTAACTGCGCACTCGAAATAGCTAAGTTGTTTTTGCAGCCGCACGCACTTCATGCAATTCGTTGAGTCCAAAAGGACACATTCCGAAAGATGCGGGTATTAGCTTCAATAAGTGGGAACATTGACTACAAGCCTCGCACATCAGTATTGGCAGTGGTGCAGAACACAATTAAGTGCAATTAGGGGTGACTGCAGATGATATTGCCTGGCGTGAGGCCCATAGATGACGACAATGCTGCGACCAATGGTGGGGTTGCTTATGCTTAATAATGTAGGTAAAATTTATTTGAGTACTTCTGCTGGCGTCGTCTGTCGATATGCGGGCTGCGACCGTTAGTCAATTGATTTGCATTTATAGGATGAATACTGATGATATAATTGATATGCTAGAACTGCTGGAAAACAATCTGTCTAGGGGTGGATGCATTGGTTTTTAGATCAATATCTCACAGTGGTATGATAAGTATAGGTAAACATTCTGCTAATTTCATGGAAGATAGATTCACTTTGGCTTGAATGCTGGAAGAAAACAATCGCAATGAAGAATCTCAATCAATAGACTTAGAGTTTCTATATTTTGCTAATTTACCGCAGACAATCTCAAGTAACAACTGCTGAAACCGTTGAATCAGTCGGAAAGAATCTCATTCATAATTCAGCCATGTGAACCTCAAGTCTGAAACACAAGACAAATGCCACAGTTTCAACGCTCTTGATAAGAAAAAAAACAGATAAATAAAACATCGAATACGGGAGAAATCCCTGACAATCTTTCGGAGCTTGGCTGATGGATCAGTCCGAGAAAAGGTTGGTGTAGGTAGTAAGTTAGACCCAAGGTGAGATGCCGCCGCCACGCTGTACATTCCGCGATATCGTCGGGAGAAACTTTCGATTATGTTCCGGACGTTTGGCTGATGAAATGGAGATGCCATGATTGGATCTTCCAAGATAAAGAATTCCAGAGGTAAAGTAGCTTCCCATTCGGATCTCTGGGGGCACTATGTCAAAGGGAACATCATGCACATATGAAAAAATAATCGAACTTTAAGAAATTCGTCATCGCAAAATTGGGCTCGTTCTCGAGGCTCTGTCGACGTTCGACTGATAACGGCATTTTGTAACATCAGGGGCATCGGTTCCAACAATACGATTGTAAGCGCCGTACACCAATATTTGCAAACAGCGAAACCTGATATCCTTGCCCTAACCGAGACCCAGTTCGATTCGTCAACTGATTCGACATATGCTCGGGATATGACTTACATTCAAGATTCCGTTTTAAGGGTGGAATCTGCGTCTTTGAGCCGTTCGATCTGGCTTGCCAGAGGATGGAGGCGTTGGAACCCAAGTACATGGACATCTTGTTGTTGAGGGTCGTGCAGAGGAATTCAGTTAAATTTCTTTGTTGTCTTCACCGCTCCTCGAATGACGATCGACCGGCGACATTTTTCGAACATTTTTCACGTCTGGATGCAGATCAACCACCCAGCTTCTAAATTTGTCGTCCTTGGCGATTTTAATGTGCACAATTCCGGCTGGTTGGTGCATTCTAACAGAACCGACGAGGCTGGCCGGCTAGCGAAGATTTTCGCTGTTAGCCGCAATTTGACAGAAGTCATGTCGGATACTCGAGGTGATTACGTGAACACCCTGGATCTGTTTTTGACATCCGAGCCGAGCATTTATACCCTGGCTAAAACTACACGTTCGTAAGCATATCATACATTACTGCTTTCTTTACAGAAGTCCAAACTTGGATAGAAACGCATCCTTTAAAGAATTTGATGCTCTGTTTAATTCTATCGATAGGATCTTGACCCTATATCTGTACACTGAAATCGTTATTGCGGGTGATTTTAATGTGCACAACTCTCAGTGGCTTCGCCACTCTGGAACAACAACACCCGAAGGTCAATATGTCCAGCTCTTTGCTGATTCAAATAGTTTAACTCGACTCGTCATTCAGCCAACACGGGTACGAGACATAGATGATCATTTCGCCAATACATTGCACCTGTTTCTCACCTCCCATGCAAACACATACACAATTGAAGTTTCTTCGTCCTTGGGCACTTCAGACCACTCTACTAACCAACAGCAACGTTAACAAGAATGCTCCCAAAATAACAGTATGTTTCTTCGAGAAAGCCAACTGGGAATATGAGAATAACGATGTTGACCCTATAGCGGGCGCATTCACAGAGACGATTCTACTTGACATGCAAACCTTTATTCCACACAGGGCAAAGAGTATCAAACCCAAGAGAAATATGTGGTTCGATTCCGGGTGCAGAGAAGCCATTAAGGCTAAGGATTTGAGCTTCTGGTTGTATAAATCAAACAATACTGAGGAAAACCGGAAAAGATTTAAGAGAACTAGAAGTGACTGCAATACGTGTATTCAACGCGCAAAGTTCTTGCATGATCAAAGAGTGAGACAAAAAATACTACACTCTCCCACGGGTAGTAGAAACTTCTGGGCATTCGTGAAAAACAGCCAAAACTCGGTCTCTTCATCCATTCCATCGCTTATAGTCGATGACAGACCACCAGTACAATAGAGAAGGCGAATCTACTAGCTACAGATTTTGCAGCGAATTCAACGCAGCCTGATATATCAGTTCCGTTTCAACTTGAGCATAAGCGGCACACCATAAGCCGTAATTATTTCCGAGCGCATACTGTTGCCCGCCCACTCAAGGAGCTAAACGCAAACAAATCCGCTAGTCCTGATGGAATTCCCCCAATTCTCTTGGAGAAATGTTCGTCTTCACTCCCTAAAACACTACAAAAACTCTTCCATTTGTCTTATTCTACTAGCCATTTCCCAAATAGGTGGAAGCCAGGAAACATTCACCCAATTCCCAAAAAGGACGACAAATCACCCTCTCTTCTTATCGACCCAAAGCACTAATTTCTATTCTCTCGAAGGTAATGGAATCACTTGTCAACCGTCAACCTTCGCAATATCTGGAATCAAATGACCTCCTCAATGACCGCCAATATGGCTTTCGTAGCAACAGGTCCACAGGAGATCTGATGGCGTACCTTACCGAAAAGTGGAGCCATTCCATCCGCTACCTCGGCGAAAGCAAGCAATGAATATTTCAAAAGCCTTCGACAGAGTTTGGCATCCAGCCCTTTTGTCAAAATTGCATTGCTATGGAGTGGACAATTCCCTGATCCAATGGGTAAGATTATCTTTCTGGCCGTTCAATTCAAGTGGTTCTTGATGGTGTCAAATCTGTCTCCCATCAAATTAATGCAAGTGTTCCCCAGGTTTCAGTACTCTCACCCACTCTCCTCTTCCTGATCTTTATATCTTTATGATCTTGTGGCGGTTCCACTAACGCCACTACTCACCTTTTTCAATTACCCCAAAAACTTCCTCCTAAAGCTCCAAAAACCCCATTGTTTTTAGCTAATGCAGTTGCATTAGCAGCTGCAGACATTTCTCCCACAACGCATGCATCTCAGCATTTCTGAAAAGAAAACAATTCGGTTACCCTACCAAGTAACCGCCATAAATCATGGAAACATATCGGCACTCCTGTCGGCCAACGAATTCTGCCACACACGTGCATAGCAGATTTTCCTGGTTTATCTGCATGCACGGCGGCCTGTTGTCCGACCGACAAAGCATATCGCAACTCGCGACTAGCCGCCAAGAACCGAATTGTGTGGGGATCTAAATTGCTTTAGGCACCAAGTCTTCCTAATCACATGCAACTATTTATTCAGTTGCAAGCACTTCTCTCAGAAATGCCCCTTTGTTTGAATTTCCTTTCCACGGTTCGTCCACCCATGAGCTCGCGGCACGAGCAAACAAAGTGGTCTCCGGTAAATAACCGCACCTTCACTAGGATCTATGTACCAGAGATCCTCTCCTATTGGCCAGTCTCTAAAGGAAAATTTCATTTCCACTTTCACCACACCACCAAACGCAAACCGAACTGAGGGTTGAGTCAGTCGAGTTTCATCCCCAAAATGACACACACCCGTCGACCGAGTCCAGTGTTAACCACGAGTTGCATTAAGTCTCCGCTCGAATTCTCTTTACGTGTAAATATGTAATGCCATATCAATTCTCTGTTAAAGTCGTGCATCAGATTGAACATTAAAATAATAAACAAGCAGTGGCGTGAATGTATCAAAATAGGAAATAGATCGCTCCTTACAAATTGTGTACCTTCAAATTAACGTGGCTAATCTACATTAAATTAAGAATGTTTAAATCATATATGAACGTTGCACACAAATGTATTTCAACTTGTATATTTTTGTGTCCTCACCAAACAGTGTTAAAATAAATTAAAATAAAAGAATCATTTATTACCAAAACAGTGTATTTTACTTTCTTATTTTTTCCCTGGTGATCGTTACTTGGATATTCTCATGTGGTGTTCCTGTGAGTATTTCGTGGACAGTGTCGACGGAACTATTATGATGGGGATATGAGTGAACCAGTTTCCATGACGACACCCCCAACTTATTACCCCCACAATCTCTTGTCAATTACCCGCAACCCAATTTTTTTAGCGTTTATTTATTTTACTTAAATACTATTACATTTTTTTGTTTCTTAGTCTAAATAAACATAAAACTATAATAATTTGTTGTTGTTGCTTTAATGCATAAGGCCGTAGTGGCACACAATACTTATCATTTTTTTCCTTATCCTTACAAGTCGTTTATACAATGTACTGTATGGTGTCTTTTTTTTTAATACTATTAGAGGAAAAAGTAACAAAAAAACCTACTCAATTGTCGTATATTTTTTTATTTATAATAAAACTATTTAAACCTCGTAGCACTAAAATCTAAGACTAAATTAACTTTAGCTAGGCCTAGCTTAAGTCTACCTAATACGAATTAGGATTATGGACCTGTGGATCAGGTCCTCCCACACGTCCTCGGCCTCGTCGATCACCAGTCGACCGAAGGGGTTCCATGCAGGAGGACGCGCTCCCAAACGTTTATCAGCCACCAGCCAGTCGAGCCACCAGTATTTTTTTTCTATTGAGTCTTTCGAAATTAGTTTTTTTTCCTTTTCAGGTATGCTCACGTAGTATCTTAGTCCCACAACCCAATACACTCGTTTGCTGATGATAGCACGTTGAGTTTCTAATACTCAAGTGAACACTTTCGACCAGACTCTTCAAACGTCATTACCAACCAGCAGTTTATACTTGATACATTGAATTCAGACCTCAACTATATATAGGGTGGGTCATACATTTTTGCAAATGGCAACACTTGTGGAGGGACGTAATAAACGTATAAACAATTCCAACAACAACGTAATATACAATTCCCCACCACTCGCGCGCTCCTCCTTGTAATGGTTTTTAAGAAATCAAGTGTTGCGATTTGCAAAAATTTACGGCACACCCTATATATAAATGGGGATTATGTAACCGAGTTGGCGCAAGACTAATGACCTTGCCCAGAAAAAACAAATTATTATGGATAATTTAACAAGCCTCAGGACTTGCTAAATAAAGCCAACACCGGTTCCCGGTTGTAGTGCCGATGATGATGATTATGTAACCGAGTAGAATTCAATGCCTTAAAAACTCGGTGCTGCCTCTTATCGTCGCAGGTGAATCCCAAAGCAAATATACTATCGATGAACGGCACTTGCATCGGCGCAAGGCTAATAACCTTGCCCGTAAAAATAAATTATTATGGAAAATTTAACAAGCCTCGACACTTGCTAAATAAGGCCAAGACCAGATCCCGGTTGTAGTGCCGATGATGATGATGAACGGCACTTGCATTGACGTAATCAAGGAACTATCAATCCTCGGCACTCGAATTAATTCGACTCTTAATTGGAATGACCACATATTTGAAGCTGCGAAAAGTGCACCCAAATGTATGGGGTTCCTTAAGAGATGCAAAAATTACTTCACTCCATCCAACCTGGCCACTATTTACAAGGCGTATCATCATCACCGTAGCACAAGGCTAATAACCTTGCCCGTAAAAATAAATTATTATGGAAGTTTAACAAGTCTCGAGAGTTGCTAAAAAAGGCCAAGACCGGATCCCAGTTGTAGTCTGCACTACCACGGTCGTCGATCAACTGAACTTGTTGAATGTGTTGCGCCCCTTCAGACAATTTCCCGCGAAACCCGTCAATCTTTGAATGCGCATCAGTTCACGTTGAAAGTGAACTTCAGGCCACAAATAAACACAGAGGTATTCTCTAGCCGAACCACACGAATGTGGAATGCACTACCTGTTCATGTGTTTCCTCGTTGTTGTGGTGGCCAGGTATTCAAGACCAATATACATCGACACCTCCTTTCCTTATCCGCTTCCTCTCTACCCGCTCGCATTGTGCTCTGACATTTAATAGTACTTCAAAATCCCCTTTTGTGCGCGCGTCGGTGCAAAAAGAAAACAATGACAATAAAAAAGCCGATCCATCGACTACTTTTTGAGATATCGTGGAGACCAATGTGGAAAACGCGTTTAAAGCATCAAAATGCTATACGAGGGTGGGGTGAAACGCTTCCAACCTGACCTACAGATGGCACCAACAAGTCTAATGACTATGTCAGGTTCTATAGTCCTACGTCTCACTAGCTTGTATATACAACATCAGGTCAATTGCTCTGTTAGTATATATTTAAGAACCCACTGAACAGACGCCTCGAAGTGAAAAATGAACGACCTCACTTGAACCCAATATGCTGTAACTTTTTATAAAATTATGTTCCCCTTAAAGATGTTAAACAAATCCGGTTCTATAGCACTTTGGGGGAATTTAGTCAATGTCTGAATGATGTTGGAGTGTTCCGCCGAACACTGTTTACCGCAGAGGAAAAATACACCAACGGAGCGAACACAGCGAAAAATGAATAACGAAATGTTTTTTTTGTATAAATTTTGTTTTATTTTTTTTCTTTTGTATAAATCAATAGCTTGTATGTACAGTTTCAGGTAGATTCCTCTGTGGCGGTTCCGCCAAACCCCACTGACTACTTACCTAAAGAACCCCCATCCCTACAACCCAACCTTATAAGTTTCGCTAATGCAATCGCATTAGCACCTTAAATGCTTCACGCATCAAATAGATCAAATTTATAATCGAGAAGTCCCTGTAAAAGAATTCCTACCTTTTCATGCATCTCTTCGCATACAAATTCCCTACAAGAATTCTTTCCATTATACAGGCGCATAAAACCAAAACCTATTCGGTACCTTCGGTTGCCAGGCAAATCCCAACTTTCCCACACCTGCACCGCAATCTCCCCGCAGCAAAAACATTTCCTTCCCAAGGATAATTAATGCTTTCAATGCATTACCTGGAAATGCCTGCAAAGAATTTGTCCTACAAGCGCATTCATACATGTATCAATGCATCTCACCATTAGCGACCAAAAACCGAATTTCCAATTAGTGTAGATATTCACACCATAGTTCGATCCTGTCGTCGCCATAGATACCATGCATAATTGACACAGATGGTATACACAACCGTCATTGTGTATCCATCTAAATTGCTTTCCGAAGACTTGTAACTATTGATTCAGCTGCAAGCACTTCTGTCGGAAATACTTCTTTGTTTGAATCTTCAAACAATCACCAACGGCGCGCTTAGCCGCCGGGTTGGATTTAATATCATAAACATATGCAAACAAAAGAATCTGATTCTCCCAGTCGGCAGAGATACGATACACGATCTCCATTATATCAATCCCTTTTAGCATCTAATGACGGGCTGCTATTTACTCAGCTGACCCTCATACCGGACGATGCATTAGGTCGTTTCTTCCTTTGTTCTGCATCCCTTGTCTGGGTTTCGTTCGCTTTGATCTGCGAGCGTTAGCAAACAGTCCGATCTCAACGATCGACTTCACGCACACCACTACAGGACCTCACCAGTGAGATCCTCTTTCCCCGTTTTCACCACGAGAGGAACACTTTCTCCAGGACGATCCTTGTCCCTGTTCAATCCAAGTTGACATGCAGTCTCCACGTGACACCCCTGGATAGCTACTTTGGCACCCGCCAAGTAGTGAACCAATGCATGCAGCGACATCCTGAGAAAGGTTGGCGCAAGGCTAATAACCAGGCCCGTAAAAATGAATTATTATGGCAAATTTAACACTGGCGCAAGACTAATGACCTTGCCCAGAAAAAATAAATCATTATGGAAAATTTAACAAGCCTTAGGACTTGCTAAATAAGGCCAAGACCGGTTCCCGGTTGTAGTGCCGATGATGATGATGATGGCAAATTTAACAAGCCTCGGATATGGACCGGATACACGACGACGACCACGGAAACGAAAATGGCTAAATGATTTAAGGATTTTTTCATGGAACGTACGCTCACTATACAGAGCTCGAGCTGCACAGCAGCTAGCCGATGCCCTGTCCGAATATAAGGCTGACATAGCAGCATTACAAGAAATAAGATGGACGGGGAGTGGTGTTTTTCAAAGAAAAGAGTATGACATTTATTACAGCTGTCACGCAAAACACCATGTGCTCGGGGTAGGCTCTCTAGTCAGCCAAAAACTGAAGCCTGCCATCATCGGCTTTAATGCAATAAACGAAAGACTATGCACTCTTCGCGTGCGAGGCAAGTTTAAGAAGATAAGCCTCATAAACGTTCACGGACCTACAGAGGAGTCCCCTGACGACAAAAAAGAAGAATACTATGAGAACGTCGAACGGGCCCTCAATGCCTGCCCAAGATACGATGTGAAAATCGTTCTTGGGGATTTGAATGCAAAAATAGGTCGGGAGCCGGTTTTCAGGCACTACACAGGTCCCCATAGTTTGCATGAGAACACTAATGACAATGGACTACGAGTCATCGAATGGGCAGCATCGAAAAACTTGGTCGTTGCGATTACCAGGGTTTCGCGTAAAGATAGCCACAAAGCCACCATTGCAAATCAGCAATTGATCAGATAATAGAAGACCTAACGTTGGTCAAACTATCAGGGTAGTGGAGCACGAATTTGAAGTAGTACAATCCTTTAACTACCTTGGGTCAATAGTATCAGTCGATAACAATATGGAAGAAGAAATACGCGAACGGCTGATTAAATCCAACAAATCCTACTATGGTCTATCAAGGTTCTTTAAATCCCGAAATTTATCCAGAACATCCAAGCTATTACTGTACAAGACCATGGTATTACCAGTACTCCTGTATGGATCCGAGACCTGGGTGCTTAATAAAAGACACTCTGAACTCTTGGCCGCGTTCGAGAGAAAGGTCTTAAGGAGAATTGTTGGCCCCGTATGTGAGGGAGGACGATTCCGGAGACGCTAGAACCATGAGTTGTACGCAATCTACCTTGAAGCTAATATTGTAAGAAAAATCAAGCTCGGTAGACTCCGGTGGGCGGGACACCTAGCTCGAATGAGCGAAGAGGAGCCTGCCCGGAAAGTCCTTTGTGGCAGGGTGTATGGAAGGAGACATTTCTGAGAATTCGAATTCTTATCTTAAAAACAAACACTTGGCTCCAGCCAAAGTATCTAAATCGAGATTTTACTTTCAATTCGATCTCTTCAAGATACAAAATCTCGATTTGGTTTCATTTATAAGGGTGATGAATTTCAGATTCGATGATCTCCCTCAACACAGAATCCATTTACTCTAATATACGGTTGTTTGTTGAAAAATTGTCCCCAGATATCCTCTTCCTTTCAGAGACCTGACTCAAACCAAATTCCCGAGTTTCCATTCCCAATTATACTTTTGTTTCTAACCCCAGAACTAATGGAACCCACGGAGGTACCGGCATCTTAGTACACAAAAAATTCCAATTCAATGAAATTAGATTCACCGATATATTCAGCATTGAATGAATTGACACGGTAGTTAAACTTTTTTGTGAGAACAATAAAGTGCTCGTCTTACTTATATTCATCCTTCATGACAACCAGATTTCCCAGATGCTGACATTTCTCAGATAATCCAACAGTCTGTTCCCGCTCCATTTATAATCGAGGGAGACTGGAATGCTCGTCATACAGCATTCAATAATAATAATGGCAACAAATATGGTCGTCAGTTGCTAGCTCTCCTCCCGTCTTATCCATATACATACATTGACTTCCCATTACAGCCAACTCGTGTCACTAGCACAGCCAAGTCAACAATCGACTTCTTCCTCAAGTCCGATGAGGTTCACTCAGCGGGCCCACCTACAGTTTCCTTTATATTTCCTTCTGATCATGGGTCCGTTCACACCACGATCGAAATCCCCTCTCTCGACCCACTCTACTCGTCAAACCCTGTCCAAATTTCTCCAAAACAAAATGGAGAAATGTCAATAGGGACATAGCGATAAGTTTGTCTAACTTGTATATCCCGGAAGCATCTAACCTACTCCCTACTGAAATTGATCAAGAATCTGTAAGAATAGAGCAAATTCTAAAGGAGGCTCTCAGCAATAACACCCCGATAACCATTCCTCACAACTATTTAGGAAAGCTTTTGCCCAGCATCCTAACCAAAAAATTTCCGCCGAAAGCTTCATACAAGATACTGCCCCTTTATTAAAGGCCAGATCCAACTCCTATCCACTCTGATAAATGAGCAGTTGAAAAAGTTCGCAGATGAAAACTACATCTCCACACTTAAAAACATCAAACCAAATCGTGATCTTTTCAAAAACATCAACCAATTAACTGGTCGTAAATATAAACCCCAAATTGATCATCTCATCAACCCAATCAGCAATAATATTGCCCAATCCGATATGGACATAGCAAATTGCCTCGTGGAACACTTCTCAAAGATTCATCAGCAAAATTATTCCCTCTCAACTTCTGGCTGCGAGGACACCGTAAACGAATACATCTCAAACAGATTATTCCCATCTTTTACTCCTTACATCGGTGAATTTAACAACACAAACATAGCTTCACACCCCTTAGACTCCACAACTTTTCTAACTGCGGACGAATTATCCGAGATCGTAAGATCAGGAAATAACAAAACGTCAACTGGATTAGATAGAATTCTATTTAAAAAGCTACGCCCGCTGAATCTGCTTCCCATCCTCGTTCTTCTTAATCATATGATTAACACATCACACTTCCCAGAGAACTGGAAAACTGCGGTAGTAATTCCTACTAAGAAGCCCGATGGTAGTAATAACCCTTGCAATTATCGTCCAATATCCCTATTAAATACACTAAGTAAGATACTTGAACGCAAGATCTATCAAAATCTTCTCTCATTTGCCAATGAGAACGCTCTCATCCCTAACTCTCAGTTCGGATTCCGTAAGCGACAATCCACATATCATGCTCTACTAAAACTTACACACGATGTTACAACCGATCTCCAAAACCAAAGCCCTACCATGTGCATATCTCTTGATATTTCAAAGGCGTTTGATTGCGTCTGGATCGCAGGGCTTCTGTACAAACTGCACTCCATATTTAGTCTAAACTCTCACACAACAAAGTTCTTAGCCTCACATCTTTCTGACAGAAAATTCGTTGTGAGAATAAATTCTTCTGTCTCAGAAGCTAGTCTCAACATAACCGCGGGTGACCCCAAGGCTCCATTTTAGGGCCATTCTTATATCTGCTATATACCTCAGATATTCCTCAACCTGTATCTCCTAATGTTGTAATGCTGAATTATGCTGACGATACATTAATTTACTCCAGCAGCAAATTTGTTAAGGGTGCAAGAAACCGCATTAACAACTTCCTCCCTAACCTATCAACATACTTTAATAAGTGGAAAATTCACCTTAACCCAAATAAAACACAGCTCATAGTGTTCAAGGGCAAAAAACGAGCACTGTACAAACAACACTAGACGCTGCCACAACAAAATTAAAATTAAACTAAACAACACTCTGATAAAAGCATCCAAAACCCTAAAATATCTTTTTCTAATAACTTTTCTTTTTCCTCCCACATTAAAAATTCCCTTCACAAAGCCACAATTCAGCTTAATCTCTGTAGAAGAGTCATGTGGAAACCTAATAGTCTCTCTCACAAAGTCAAACTGCTCATCTACAAACAAATTATCAGACGCACACCCACGTACGCGTGCCCATTGTGGTACCATATCACTCCCTCCCAAATGGAGAAGTTGCGAGCATTCGAAAGAAAATGCCTTAGGTATGTCTCTGGATTACATCGTCGTCCTAACTCCTTTAAGTGCTATAGTAACGTCCAACTCTACAATACCGCTGGTACAGAGAAAACCTACGAAATAATCCCAATCCCATAATAACCTTGTAGCGGTTCTACGAACCATACACTCCTTACAGGTTGAGGTATCCTTTCCGCCAAGGAACTCTACTCACCTTTCGCAGCACACGTGCCCACAGACACGTGTCCCAATAGTCATTACCATACCTGAAACAAAAGGTAATATGACATTGCAACGACGTTGAATCCGATATCAAAACTTTAGGAACTTAACGTTCAAAAGCTCCCAATATCGAGTTCAACGCATCCATACATGGTATTCTACCCCAATTCAAAAGGGCAGCAAAGCATCGCATCTAAGCAATGTGCTAATGCAGGAAAGCGCCGCATGTACATCGATCACTCATCCTAAGCATCAACGCGATGTTTCCCACGAAATACCATTATCGGTAAATAAACCGAACAACAGATGCATACTCTGGTAGCTAAATGCAATTAGCACCTAAATCCCTTGCATGACCTAATGCTAAGGCACACTTGCGCAAGCAAAACGATTCGTTGCGCCGCTGATTAGCAGTCGAACAACCATAAACTCTTAACACTATCCCTGATAGATGTTTATGAGTGGAAAAGCAAACAAAGCCTTACATCCCATAGTCCGTGTACCCATCCGAAATGCATGCGATCCTTTGTCCGCATGCCAGATGTGTAGTAAAAATAAACCACGGAAAGATCGGAGAATAAGCGGCGGCATCCGATCCTTAAACAAAAGAAACAAGATTCCAACCAGCAGCAACGATTGATGGTGATAATGATCATGAGGAAGATTTCTCCTTTTCAGATCCTATGGGAAATTCTCCTTTTGAGATGCAAAGGGAAATTGTATGCTATTAACAGATACGATGGGAAAGTCTGTTAGCAGGTTGGATGGGGAAATTTTCCTTTTGCAGATGCGGGGATAAGTAATTAGAATGAGATTTTTAGGATAGAGACAAGGAGTCTAGAGAATACCGTCGAACCGGAGAGTTTACTGCGAGCATCCGTCCAGAAGAGACCGTTAGAGAACCCCATCGAGGAGATATCGGCGATTCGAGAAACAAACAAAATTCGAGTTAACATGAGTTGTGAGTTGTGTGAGATTCGTGGTCGATAGAAAAGAAATATAGTCGTTTTCGATTAGGAAACTCGTTGTATGAACAAAACATTAAAAATTGGAATATTAAATCCGTAATATTTACAAGTAGTTCAAATAAAACCAAAATTAAAACAAAACATTTCGCAGTGTTTCATTTGTGTGATCGTCTCCGTGTTCCGGATGGTTTAATTCCTTTTACTGCGGACGTTGTTCGGCGGAACACCGCAGCCATCAATACCCGACCAAGGACAAATATAAAATCCGCCAAAACCTCACTCTTAGCGAACCTTCTAGATATCCGACTAACTATACCAACTGTCTCCACACAAGAGTTATGTTCACCTCAGGCAGACTGGTAAATGATTCACACGAGATCATATACCACAACACTGAACTTACCCCCAACCAGTTTAAATACTGTAAAGTCCAACCATTTTCCAACATTCTATGTTTTTCCAACGAACAACCGGAAAGAAATACTCTACCTCTAACCCATAACTGACTTCACTCCACATCCTGTAATTCTTATATCCCATTAATTATAAAACTTTGTTTTGTTTATAGCTCATTTATAATAATCAGACTAAGTTAGGTTAAGTTATATTTATAATTAGGGTTAGGTTTAGATTAAGAAAAGTAAAAATAAGAAATTCCTGGTTTTCTTACCTTTTCGAGGAAGACGAAACACTACTAAATGTATAAACACACATCTATCCTGTAACTCTTGAAACATTGTTTGGAAAATGTATGTATTATTATAATAATAACAATATGTAAACAGTTGTTACAAAATTAATTTTAAGTCACTGTATAACTTAAATGTACAAATTAAAACTACGGTTAATAAATAGTTTAAAAAAAAAAAAAAGATTCGAAGATCAGTCTCGATTGGCGTCGGAGGTGTAAGGACGCCAGAAAATAAATTTAAAGTATTTGAAAAGTATTTTTATTGGGCTTAGCCGATTCCTCCTATTCAAGAATCGGTCGTCACTCTTCCCGCAGGTTTGAGGAAGCACGGTGGCGACTGCAGCGAGCCTTCTCAGGAGCGGTTTTAACAGATTCCTCGTCCACTTAAGGACAAGGAGACACGCTTCCTGAGTGAAAGGCTACAACACCACGATCATAAGGTTCTTCGATTCAACGTACCACGAAGTAGGCCGAAATTAAACACACTGAATGGAACCAGGTGGTAATTTCCATTTGCCCACAAAACGGAAAAACACTAATAAATAAAATAACAAACATCAATTTCATATTTAATTACATATTTATTCATTCAAACTTGCAAGTTTTCTGTTTTTATTATTAAATAATTATTCCATACAAAAGTATTTAAAAAAAAAGTAGTAAAAAATAATTTATATAAAATAAAGAAATAACATATGTGTAGAAACCCAAGAGATTAATTTAAAAGAATTCAGGTCAAAAAATGTTATAAGAGAAAATAATTTATTAAATAAGTTTTACATAAACAAAAAAAAAGAAGTAAAGTAAAAATATTCTATATCCGTAGTACACGTAATGTAGAAAAACATCAATTTTTATACACCTCTTGGCATGGAATAGGCACTAGGGAGTAAGATATTCATGTTTAAAGCTAGTTTCGAATTTTGGAAGCATTTGTTTTAGTTATTTCGTTTTACTATAATTGTTTTCGTTAATTTGCAAAAAGAAATTAAGTTAAACTTGAAAAGAAATACAATTTCGTACCGAAAGAGAAAAGACTTAAATAAATTTACTCTTACTAACTAGTGGAAGAATTGACTTTTGTTTATTATAAAATGCATACATTAGAAATTAAGTTTAAGATATGGAAAATTATATTAATCATAATATATGTTTATAAAAACGTTATATAACACACAGCGCTAATGAATTGAATGTGTTATATACGCATCAGCGGTATATATGTTTTAATGCGTATATAATTTCTGATTCCTGATTAAGTGAAAAAGTAATTCTCATTCTATCAAATAAAATATTCCATAGCAATTTATAGGTTTTTTTTTATATCTTTAATCTTTTTTATATTGTTTAATAATTTAAATACATATAATAATCATAAATAAAAAATTAAATAATCTTTTTCTACCGTCTAAATGCTGATATCAAAAATTATAAATATAAATTAACCCTTTAGTGTAGAAAAAAAAAAATGTTTATACATTATATTATGCATAATTCTGTGCAATAAGCGATAAGATGACGAGTTTTATATAGTTTGTATTTTTTTAATATATTCTTTTAATGTTTTTACACTTAAAAGAAAAACTAGGAAGCCCAATAATTAAGAAGTTTTGCTTAATGCTCGTTTGTTGTTGTCTTTTACAGTATAAATACATAGATCAAATAATATTTAGGTCTCCTAAAGATATAACTTTTTTTTTTTTTAAATAAATAATTGGTCTTTCTTCTTTTAAATATTTTTTGTTGGTAAGTTAAATACAAAATGACTTAAGAATATGTATATATTATTGCATATAAATAATGTTTTTATGTCTCAATTTTCAAAAAATAATTTTTTATAATGGAAGCATTATTCGTAACAAAAATGTCTTTTTTCGCTACAATATGAAGTGCAGCATATTTAGTTTTTTTTTTTTTGTTTTTTTTTTCTAATTTATTGTTGAATCACCGAAACTATTGCCAACATTTCCGGACACCAACCGAATGTGCAGAGATAATCTAAATACAAAATAATAATAATAAAAAAAATTAAAAATAAATAATAAAATAAAATGTATTAGCATAAAATACAAATCTAAGTGGAAGATCGACTGGTTTTGGTTTTGGAATTAGTGAACTCTTTGCAAATAGATTGAATTTTTTAAATGATAACTTAATAGGGTGGTGGTCCTAGCAATAGAAAAATATTAAATGAACTTGATTTGTATGACAATTCATAGCACAAATAAATATTTTAAGGTGAGCCCAAGCTTATCTGGGACAGTTTTCACTACGAATTTTATATAACACCCACCCGTCCTTTAACCAGAATATTTCCAATTTTTTATAGTAGTATTGGCAAAGTATAAATAAATGTAATTTCCTTACAAAGTCTACCACTATCATGTTAATATAAAGAGACGTACTACAGCAATCATACTAAATAATAAATAAAGATATATTTATATATATGTTAAGGCACTTGAGAATAATAATTATTTATCTTGTGTCTCGCAAGCTGGTTTCCTCAGTTCGAATCATGAAGAAATTTAAACCACAAATAGAAATACAGTTTTGGATTTTATGAACGCAAATTATAAAATTGGTACTTAAATTCTGTTAATTTTTTTTTCTTTTGAGGTTCGGATATTTTCTCTCCTCACAAACAAGAAAGATTCAATTCAATTACAAATTACAATGAAATAAAACAAAATAAGGCTTTAAAAAAAAAAACGAAAATATCACTTCTAAACAAGCCGGCATTAAAAACTAAACTGCTGTTTTTCAATTACAATATTATTATTTAGTTTTTGTAATTTTTTATGACTTCTTGTTTCCTTTACATACATTAGAGCATATACATAAATTAGTCTACGCAAATATATAAAATATTTAGTCGGAAATTACATGTTATCATTCAAAAAAATGTCTGGTAAAAAATATATAGATTTTAAGATATTATTATGAGTAGAAATAATTTAAAATATATTATTTGTAGATTATGTAAAAACTAATATGTTTACTTGCGGCATTCATCGTCAATTTAATTGGTTTGGTCAGTGCGATCAAGTTTTCTATTCTTCTTTTTCAAATCCAAAACATATTTAAGCAGAGATGTATTATAATGTTTAAGTCCAATATTGATTTAAAAACGAATGGCAAATATCTTGTTTTCATTATCCTTTGTTTATCCTCTCTCCCTTTTCCTTTTTTACTACTTGGTTGTAATTGAATTCGTGGTTTAAAAAAAATAAATGTTTTAATAAATTTATTTTTCTTCGATGATGGTTTACAGCGCTAAATTAGAGAAAGCGTCTAGGGTCGAGCTTAATCGGTTAAAAACGGGGAGTCTTGCCTCCTCGCAACTGCCCGAATTAACAGCAGCGACTGCTGTTGTAGTTGCACCAATATTGTTAGTTGTTGCGTTAACATTTCCATTGTGGACAATCGATATTGGGGAACTAGATTTATTTCCAATATGTCCTTGAGTAGTTGGTTTGATGTATTGATGATTAGATGAATTTAAAATGATGGATGGTGGTGGAGTATTCACTGGGGACATGGGGCTATTTGGACTTGATGGAGGACTATGATTGTATGAAAATGGTGCTGCTGGAAAAACGGAGCTAGCTGGGCTTATCTGATCAATGAATGGAAAGCTACCCATTGAATTGGTTGGACTTAATGAAAGCGATCCAGTTGGAGAAGCACGATCCGAGCCAGTGGACATGCTTAAGGGTGGACTTAAGGGAAGAGGATGAGTACAAGTTGGATGACGAGTAAATGCTGTTGTTATGCGATTTTGTTGTTGTTGTTGTTGCTGTTGTTGTTGTTGTTGTTGTTGTTGAATCATTGCACGGGCTTCATCGGCATTGTGAACGAAATGGCATCTTGGACCATATGGACAATAACCGACACTATGGAAGGTGCGGCAATATTCAGTTTTGTACTTCGGGTGTCTCTGCAAGTTGCGTAACTCATGATAACCATGAGCGAACTGGCACTTTTCTCCATATTTACATTCACCAGCTTCTTCGAATGGTCGGCACAACTCAGTTTTGTATCTGAAATTAAAAGAAAAACTGTTATACTCCGTATCTACAAGTAACATTTTCAAGGGTTTTTTTCTTCTCTTCTACACATTCAAAATATATGTTCAAAAAAAAAAAACAAGTATCGAAGTTTTCATGGTTTTAAAATTTCTACGAATTACATGGATGTTTTGTTTTTTCTTGCCAATACCGCTCACATAAAAATGTTTTTTGTTGCTGAGTGGAGAGGAATTCGATGCAGCGTTTGCGATTCTTCCCCAATAATTTGGGTATAAAAGGAATGGTTGCAACGAGAATATTGGTGTAACGTATTGGGTTTAACACGAATTGTAATGTGATTTTAAAACGTCGTTGCGTTGGGTTGACGTTTACACTTAATGGTTTCCAATCACCACCCAATAGTTACCAAATAGTTCTTAATATCCTGTGAAAAATTCCAATGCACAACTCTAGCGGGAGCGGAAGAAAAGGTAACGACTAAAGTCTTCTTCACTACATAGAAAAACACTAGCATGTGCCCATAGCGTTTGCGATGATAGTGAAGAACGTGGGATTCGAACTGACGCTATGAATTGAACCAATGCTTAACACATCAGGCCACTGCCACGTGTACGAATTCGATTTCTAAACTCAAGTACACTCAACTGATGTGGAATTGTTATATTTATCGCTATGGTATACGGCTCTGATGCATTGTCTTATTCGATTTTCGTTCGGTGTTCTTCACTATTTGCTTGTGTATTGTGTGTGTATCTGTTAAAAACGTCACATGCCCATCAAAACAATACTTCAAAATCCCACTCAAGTCAACACGAAAGAAAAAGTCAGCTTGCGAGTAAATTCTTACCTCACAGGACGTATTGAAAAAATAAAAGTTACACGAACAAATTTCTAACCAAAAATGCACATCAAACTAAAAGCATCCAAACAGAGACCTGTATATTTCAACAAGATGAACTTATGATACTCAGCAAGGTTGTGAAGAACGTGATTCGGATCAACATAGGAATAGTTTGAGAATCAGACCACGCCCGCATGTAGGCGATAATATGTTTTTTCCGCTACTATAGTATTTAAGCGTGTATCATCATCACCATTGGTAAGCAATTTGGCGCAAGGCTAATAACCTTGCCCGGAAAAACAAATTATTATGGGCAATTTAACAAGTCTCGGATAAGGACCGGATACCGGTGGAGAGACTTGCTAAATAAGGCCTGGACCGGATTCCGGTTGTAGTGCCAATGATGATGATAATGATAGTATTTAAGTTGTAGGATTCCTAATGGTGCACAACTCTGAGTATTTATTTTTACATTTCCTTTTGCTGCTGTGTTCTTCAATATGGTTGTCTTCGTGTGCGTCTATTGGAATGGCTTTAGATAGCATCCGATTCTGAGGATATGACTATTACTTCGGAATGTTTAAGGGGGAAACCTCATGTAAAATGAAATTTTTTAGCCATTTTTGTTTTTGCCTAAATTGATAGGAAATTTCCTCAAAAATACAAGAAAAAAAGGCAGAAAGTGATCCGAGACCTCCTTGTACTTTATATTCAAAAGAAAGTAAACAGTCTAATTGGGCGATGCCACCAAAGAGGCTCGTACTTTTCGACAACAGGAAAAAACGACTCAATTAGAACAGTTTGAAGAAGAGGAAGGTCTACTCTATGGCCCTGGAATCGCAGATTAGCAAAAAACTGCGGTAAGTTAGAATGAATTACGAATTTTTTCACGATTTTACTATTACTCAAACTTTAAACGCGTTTTTCTCGAAACGCAAAATTTCGCACGCCGTGCAACGTAGCTCAAAAACTAATCATTCGATCTTTATGAAGTTTGGTATAAAAATTCTATAGATATTTGGCCCCAGCATGACGAGCTCCGATTTTTTTATTTTTTTATTTAAAACATTGTTATTTAAATTGTTTATAAAAGAAAATCCTTTTTTCCAAAACTTCGCCATTTTTGCAAATTTTAATAAAAGGGGAACGTAAATTAAAGAACCCATTTTGTATTTTTTGTTTCATATCATTTTTGTGACCTGTATGCTGCACGGCGCATTTTCAAGCCGCCATTGCACCGTTTTTTTGTTAACGATTAGTCTTAAAAAAATATTTTCTTTAAATATTATAACGTAATTAAATTGTGCTTAAATTGCAAATTAATCTACGTATTACATTTAAAAAAAAAAAAAAAATTCCTGAAAAACAGGCTATTTACATGAGGTTCCCCTCCTTAATGAACCTGGTGCCACCGTATTTCAATCTGAACAAGTAAAATCGACATTTCCGAAAAAAACTTCTATACCGGAATTTTTGCCAAGCGCACTTTTTAAACAACTATGAGATTAGTTATCTACAATATTAAAAAACGTGGTAATTATTACCGATGGAGTCTAGGCCGTGTTTATTCTTGAAATGACTAGTAGGGAACCTTTTGCCACGTTTTGCGACAAGCAGACACTACTACTATGATCACATGTTATCGGTGCAATTACCAAAAAGAGTAGATTGGATTGCTATGAACAAGACGGCATTTATAAAAATAATGAAATATTTTTTTATAATGTGATCACACAAATGGCAAATTTTGATTCCCTTAATTGCCAATGCACAGAGCAGAATAGAAAAAGGGCGAGAGGACTGAGTAACGTACTGGCTCTTGGATTCCTCCCGATTTATTATATTTTATTTCTCCCAGGAAAGGTCAACCTCTAGCGCTGAGTCAGCGCTCTAAGATGCTATTTTTTTTCTCGGCCGGGTCTATCAGCCAAGCTACAAAAAATGCTCAAGATTTCTCCCAACCATTTCACGAAGCAATATAGCTTAATGGGGTGGTACTTCACCGGGCGGCTGGGCTTTGGAACCCTACCTACCACTCAGTAATTGTGCCGAACTACACAATAGCAAGAGTCGTCAGTTGAACCTATGTGTGCACAATCAAACGCAAGACACACATCCCTTCCCAACTCAGTCATTGAGGCGGCGAACGTTGGAACCCGATAATACTAGCGTCGTAAACGTAAGGAACAATAGCAAGAGTCGTCTATTGAACCTATGTGTGCACAATCAAACTCAAGACACACATTCCTTCCCAACTCATTTTTCTCCCAGGAAAGGTGAACCTCTAGCGCTGAGTCAGCGCTCTAAGATGCTATTTTTTTTTCTCGGCCGGGTCTATCAGCCAAGCTACAAAAAATTCTCAAGATTTCTCCCAACCATTTCACGAAGCAATATAGCTTAATGGGGTGGTACTTCACCGGGCGGCTGGGCTTTGGAACCCTACCTACCGCTCAGTAATTGTGCCGAACTACACAATAGCAAGAGTCGTCAGTTGAACCTATGTGTGCACAATCAAACGCAAGACACACATCCCTTCCCAACTCAGCCATTGAGGCGGCGAACGTTGGAAACCGATAACACTAGCGTCGTAAACGTAAGAAAATCCATAACACTTGCGTCGCAAAATCGTGTAGTTTGGCTGATGAGGATCGCGAAAAAATATGGAATGAAATATCAGAATTCTTTTGATCCAGTTTTGTGGTAATGTGGCATCTCTAACAGATACACACAATTCACAAGCAAAAATAGTGAAGAACACCGAACGAAAAATCGAATAAGGAAATACATCAGAACCGTATACCTTAGCGATAACATCACATCAGTGGGGTATAGTCGAGTTTCAAAATCAAATTCTAAACACGATCAGTAGCCTGATGGGTGAACGCCTAGGTTCAATTTTTTTCGTGATTCAAACTGTCATAGCGTCAGTTCGAATCACACGTTCTTCTTTACTATTATTTCAAACGCTATAGTAACGTCTGTAGAACAGGAAGAAACTCGCCATGTTCTAATGAAGGAATTGAACGTGTCACCTATAAATTTCTTTACTCGATTTTACACTCTACAATGTACATAACGTGCTGGTTCCGATGCTGATTAAATGTGGGAATTAGATTCTTATTGAGGACAACTATTATACGTCAACTGTAACCGAATATTGGGATATGTATTTCTCTCCGGAAACACTCGCGCGAGGTGGGAGTTCCACAGCTTTCCTGCTCTGAAAGGGAACGAGTTCTGATGCAGGGATGTTCGCACCGTCGGGAGATGAACCCCAAATTGGTACGATCCGTCGGATTGTCTTGTGGAGAGCATATAAATCGAATTGCGAGGAACAATGCTACGAATCTCCGCAGAACAATCACAATACCCCTGATAATATCTGTAAAACTGACAGAGGTCAACTACGCGCCTTCGATGTGGTAGCGATTGTAGTCCTGATGTGAGCGCCGTGTCCCCGATCAGGCGGATCGCTCGTCTCTGTATGCTCTCAAGTATGTCGAGGGTATGTTTAGGAGAAGAGCCCCAAACATGAGAGCAATATTCGAGCTGGGATCTAATTTGGGATTTATAAAGGAGAAGAAGTTGAGCCGGAGTAAAATATTTCTTGACTTGAAATAGTTCAGTTTTCCAGAGGCGGACCGGGCGAGTTCGACGTGTTTATGCCACAATACATTCCCACAGACCGTGACGCAGAGCAATCTCAAGCTTTACCCAGATTCGAGCGCATGGTCATTCATCAACACTGTGGAACCGATGATCCACTTTTCTTTGTGAATGTTGTATACTGTGTCTTCGTTGCATTGAAGTCGACGAGATTGGCCTTTCCCCACTGCGGGACCTTATCTAGATCCCGATTCAGAAAGTCGATCTGACTACATCTCAGCCAGTGCGACTTTGGTGCGCTAATCGGCCATCGCTCGACAAAGAGAAAACAAGCGTAATATCATCCGCAAAACTGAACACTCTGTTATCCGTCGACTCCAACAAATCATTCATGTGAAGCAAAAACAAGGTTGGAGTCAAAATAGAATCCTGAGGTACTCCGGAATTAACAGGATACAGATTCGAATACTCGCCGTCCACAACAACCCGGATTCACCGATCTTTGAGGAAGCTTTCCATCCAGTCGTAAAGCTACTGGGAAAGTCCATATGAACAAAATTTGCTCAGCAATACCCCGTGCCAGACGCGGTCAAAAGCCTTGGAGATGACCAATGCAACCGCCCTCGGCTCATCACGCCGCTCAATCGCAGACGTCCATATATCGGTTACAGAGGTCAAAAGGTCTCCCAGCTTCAACCATCAAACAACTATCACCAACCGGTAAGGAATCCACCAAACAAGCCAAACCAGCGCCGAGCCTCCTGCCTGCTCGGCACAAACATGTTAGATGCTATCGGGCGGTAATTTTGTGGGAAACACTTTTCCCGTCTTTGGGATTGGCTGAACCCGAGCTATTTTCCAGCAGGTAGGAAAGGTCCCCCGTACATAAGATAAACGAAAGAGTCTGCCAAGAACCGGCGATAGTTCTGGAGCATAGTTTTAAGGACTATTGCTGGTATTCCGTCCGTGCCAGTTGCCTTCCTACAGCCCAGTCAGCGTTGAATAGTACGCGGGCGGAACCTCATATCCCGCATCGAAGACCGTACCGGCACGATCACAGGTGGCCCCGAAAGACCGGCATCGAGGTTTGAATTCGCGGAAAATAAAAAATAAAAAGATTAAAAAAAAACACATTAGCTTTATCTTTTGAATCTGTGACCAACGCTCCGCTGCCCGTCACTAACAGGGGAAAAGAGGAGGAAGCGAAGGTGCTGCTGACAGCCCTTATCATTGACCAGAAGGGACACGAACCAGTCGGGAACTCCAGGAGTCTACTAGTTACTCTGTCGTTGTAAGCCTTCTTCGCGACATCAATCGTCTGGTTGTACGCATTTCTGATTCTAACAAACTTCGTTCTGTTAACATCGGTGGGATTGGAGCGCCACTGCTGAAAAGCTCTATTTTTTGCAGCTGTAATCTGCTCGCATTTTTTATCATACCAGGGCTTATCAGATGAATTTCTTTTGATGGAATGCAGAATGTAGATCTCCATCCCGAGAAGAATAATCTCTGTGACCGACTCCCCACATGCGTTAACATCAGTCTCCAAAGCACACCTCCGACCTCGGAAAGGATGCGAGGAAATCTCGCAAATCGTCCCAATCGGCAGGCCCATACCTCCATACATGCCGAAGCTGTTAAGGTCGGTTATTCACTTGAAATGCAAGTGATTACGCGGCCGATACCCAGCAGTGATCTGAGTTTCCCGATGGCGCAGCAATCTCCACGGTGTAAGTGCTCGGATGTCAAAAACAAGTTGAGTCAAGTTGCAGCTAACAGCGAACATCTTCGCCAGCCTCCCAGCCTGGTCGGTTCTGTTAGAATGCACCAATCAGCCGGAATAGTGTACATGAAAATCGCCGAGGGCGACAATTTCAGAGGTTGGATGGTTGATCTGTATCCAGTCGACGGTATATGAAAGATGTTCGAAAAATGTCGCCGGTCGATCGTCATTCGGGGAGCAGTGAAGACAACAAAGAAATTTAACTGAATTCCTCTGCACGACCCTCAACCGCATGATGTTCATGTTATTGGGTTCCAACGCCATCATCCTCTGGCAAGCCAGATCGGACCGCGCAAAGACGCAGACTCCGCCCTTAAAACGGAATCTCGAATGTAAGTCGTATCCTGAGCAACAAAGATATGTCGAATCAGTTGACGAATCGACCTGGGTCTCAGTTAGGGCAAGGATATCAGGTTGCGCCGTTTGCAAATATTGCCAATGAAATAAATCGATCGCAAGGTGTAGTGAAGAATTTTCTACAAGCCAGTATTGAAAATTACGGACAAAATCTGGGAGCGATCTGGGAGACCAACAACATTTGCGCGGAGGTTAAAACGACCCGTTCTACGTGAAATGTCCAAAACAATAGCTTATTCGTTCGAAATGGTTCGATTTGGACTGCGATTGTAGCCTCATTAGAAAATGAGCAATAGCCTCAAGCAACTTGAAGTATCGAAAGTGCTTGTGCGAACCTTCAAACAGGGGCATAAGGAAGTGCGCATTGAATTCGCTAAAACACACATCCAACGCAATGACATGTGGTCTCGTGTGATCTTCAGTGATGAGAAACAAATTAATTTGGATGGCCCCGACGGCTTCAAGTACTATTGGCATGGTCTCAGGAAAGAAAGGAAAATCATATCACGCAGGCCTTTAGGAGGAGGAGGAGTTATTGTGTGGGCAAGCTTTCGTTGGAAATCTGAAAACAAACCGTTTTTATTTTTGGAAGAATGTACGTTAAAAAGTACCTAGAAGTGTTGGAAGAGTATCTTCTTCCTATAATAAACCCTAACAACAGAGGGCGAATGTCATATTTCAACAATACATCTATACAGCTTGAACAACAGCGTGGTTTCGAGAGCAGGGAATTAAACGTTTACGGTGGCCAGCTTTAAGTCCAGACATAAACCCCATTGAGAACCTGTGGGGATCCTGGCAAGGGCGGTTTGTGATCAGGGAAAGCCAGAAATTCAAAACGTGGAACAACTCAAAGAAAGAATTGTTGAAGCATGGGATAATATACTGGACAACACTTTAAGCAATCTTATTTCCAGTCTACCACGAAGGTTGTTAATTATTATTGTATAAGAAATAACAATCAAAGTAATCCATATTAAATAAATTATTATACAGTAAATTAAAATATAAATGTCTTGAGTTTATACTTCTTGACAGGCGATATTGCCCTTTTTCAGAAAGTGAAATACCTTTCCTCGTGAAGCAGCAATTAAGCGATTAACTGGTTTCCCTGACTTGGGGACATTTCCTACCTGATGGAAGGGGGCTACAGTTCAGCCGATCCCAAGGAAGGAGAAAAAGTGTCTTCCACAAAATTACCGACCGATACCTTTTTATTGTCTAGGTTGTCTAAGGTGATGGAAAAAGCCATCAATGCAGAGTTAATTAAGTGTTTGGAGTGAAACATGTCAATTGACAATATTTTGTCACAAAACTAGTCATGAAAGTTTATTTCTCATTCCAAGAAAACAGAAAATTTAGTTTGAGTCTGTAATTTTTTACAGCACTGTATATACACCCTTAACGATATATAAATACCCAAAGAAAAACGGTGGGATCCCACATTATCTCAATTCAGATTCCTCTCACCTATCTAAACAGAAAAACATGCCTTTTTATCCAAGTTCGTCTTCCTATACGAGGGTTGCCTCTTATGTTTCGGGATTTGGCAACCCTAGTGTTGCAATCCGGCAATTGACAGCTCTGTCGTAAAGTTGGACATTTTTGAGGTTATACGCACTCAGAACGTTTTGACATACGAGCGCTATTTGTGTTGTTTACAGTAACTTAAAATATTCATCTCGGCCCAAAAATGGAATTAAATCGTCAACATTTTCGTGCGATTATTTTTTACAACTTTCGGCGTGGATTAACTCAGCAACAGTGCATGGATGAACTTAATTCAATTTTTGGCGATGAAGCTCCATCAAGGACCAGTGTTTATCGATGATATGGTGAATTCAATCGTGGTCGTAGTTCACTCCAAGACGAATTTCGTGAAGGTCGTCCAAAATCAGTTGTTGTTCCGAAAACCATTGATGCTGTGCGCGAACTGATATTGGAAGATCGTCATGTGACCTATCGTGAGATTGAGACAACCTTAGGCGTTAGTGGGACCAGCATACATTCAATATTGCATAAACATTTGACTGTCAAAAAAAAATTGTTCGCGTTGGGTCCCACACAATTTGTCAATCGCCCAAAAAAAGGCTCGTGTCAATTGGTCGAAAGAAATGCTCAAAAAATATGGTCGCGGTGCTTCGAAACACGTCCATGACATCGTGACAGGTGATGAATCGTGGATTTACGCGTATGAGCCCGAAAGTAAACAGCAGTCGACTGTCTGGGTGTTTCAAGATGAGCCAAATCCAACAAAAGTTGTTCGCGCACGAAGCACTTCCAAGCAAATGGTCGCCTGTTTTTTCGGAAAAACTGGACATGTCGCAACCGTACCACTAGAGCAACGCAGAACAGTCAATTCTGAGTGGTACACAACCTTTTGTTTGCCAGTTGTCTTCCAAGAAATCAGGAAAACCAACCGCCGAAGACGGATCACTCTTCACCACGACAATGCGAGCTCTCACACATCGGCTGCGACAACTGCATTTTTGAGCACCCAAAACATCGATTTGATGGGTCATCCGCCGTATAGTCCTGACTTGGCACCGAATGACTTCTTTTTATTCCCGTACGTAAAAAACAAACTGATAGGTCAACGTTTTTCGACACCTGAAGAAGCGGTTGCTGCATTCAGAATGCATGTGTTGGAGATACCTCAGAGTGGCAAAAGTGCTTCGACAATTGGTTCAACCGCATGCAAAAGTGTATAGATCTTCATGGGGAATATTTTGAAAAACAATAAAGTGATTTTCGATGATCAATATTTGTTTTTGTTCTCTAATCCCGAAATATAAAAGGCGACCCTCGTATAAGAAACAATTATGAATGATATGCTTACGAGGTTTTAACCACTACATGACTGAAATTGTACTAGAGTTGTGTATATAAAAATATTTACTAGATAATCGACATAATGCAAAACGAGTCTCGTGATCACCAGAAGGTTGGAATATTAACAACCATCATCATCGTCGGGCCTACAACCGGGAGACGGTCTTGGCCTTATTTAGCAAGTCCTGAGGCTTGTTAAATTTTCCATAATGATTGGTTTTTTCCGGGCAAGGTCATTAGTCTTCCGTCAGAAGCTCCCCAATGGGGAATCGAACCCCGGTCTCCCGCGTGACAAGCGGGTATAGTAACCACTATACTATCGAGGAGCCCAGAATATTAACAACCAGTATTAAAAAAAAATTAAATTTAATAAAAAGAACAGTTACAATTAAAAGCTCCATTACTTATCAGAAACTAAAATTAAACCAACTTAGTGTAGAAACGATGGCATTAATATTGAAAAAAAGTTACACAGCCAACAAGCGGCGTGTGTTAAGTGGGTGAATGTTTCTGAATTGTTTTCACTTACCTTGAAGTGTTAACTTGTGGCAAGGGCTCTGATTGGGTGCGCTCCAGTTTTCGGTGACAATTTTCTAGCAAAGAATTAACGAGTGATACTACATTCGTAGCACTGTTTTGTGGGTGCGATACAGCCCTGGTAAGAGCTGTGTGAATGTAGGTTTTTTGTTCCAGATCTTGGTGATGATGCTGTTGATGTGCTGTAACAGTGAGAACATTTAAAGGATGTTGAATGAGACCAGCTGAAGCAACATTTGTTGACGAGTTTCCATTTTGTGAGCTTGAATTTAAATTTAGATTATTGTTCAGCACATTTGGACTAAGTAAAGAAACTGTAGTCGATGCCAATTGATTAACTGTCAGCATTGCGTTGTTATTGATATTATTGCTGTTGCTATTATTTAAATGCGTATTGACGATTCCACTCGGCGCTGGCTGATGAATGTGTAAAGCAGGCGAATGATTCTATAATGAAAAATAAAAAGGGAAAAAATGTATATTAGAATATTTTTTTTTTCTAAAATATATACAATTGACTATAGAACAGATCACATATTAAAGCCAAAAAATATATTGCGTAAAATGGGAATAGCAAAATCTTACAGCGAAATAAATTAGACTTAAAATGTCAAATTTGTTGATAGGTTGCTGTCGATAGTTATTTAAAAAAAACATTTGAATATTTGGTTTGCTCATGAATGAAAAATGAATAAAATAACATTACAGCCTACGTGTAGCACCAAAATCTGGCAAAATTAATTCCAGGTTAAACGACGTATCACAACTTTATATGAACAAATACTAGATTCAATCACCACAAATATAGTTAATACAACTTTCCTCTTAGTCTTTGTTGCGTAATTGTTGCGGGGGTTGAAAAGTAGCGTCTTCGTAATGCACAACATTCCATTACAGAAAAAAATATATATATTTGTAAATTGTAATTGTTACTTACTACTACTTACAAAATATCAGCAATATTAAAAAATGCAAGAAGAATCAGATGATATAATTAAGTATCTATGCGCATTTCAATAAAACTATATGCAAATAATAAATAGAATTATGAAGTGATTAGTAAATAAAATATATCGCGAAATAAATACGTCTCGGTACAAGCCTAAAAGTAAAACATTAAAGAGGGTGAAATATTTGACTAGTAAAATTTCGAGGCATTCTGCCATTTCAATATTTGAAAACAAGTAAACTTGAGTGAATTTTCATATAACAGTAAATTGCTTACCTCAGATCATTCTTTCTTAAGGATTATGATCTAAGTGACCTTAGTTGTAAGCGGAGTACGGTGGAAATGATCTATGATCGTGCTATGAGTACTTTCAATCCGAAATCCGAACGAAGGACTAAGGATATGGCAAACTCTTTTCGATACAAGAGGCAAAAATTCTTCCAACGTGACATATGTCACTGATTTCGTGCGAATACACTATCACAACTTAAGTCTCTTAAATATCTTCCCAGAAAAAATTGCAATAGGAAGGGTAATGTTAGTTTGCTTGGTCCAGTGTATATATTCAGTACACAATATATATTGGAAATTGTAAACAACAGGGCTATAATGTTAAAGAATATACTCATGGTGGGCGTCCATACTTGCTGTAAAGAGCATCTAAAAACTCCAAAATTTAATCATTCTCAGCAGGTTGAGAGCTGTTAGCGCTTCGTCAAACAGAAAGACGAAAAAAATCTAACATACAAAAAATACAACAGCACACAAAAACACACCAACCGCAACACGGAGTATCAAACCCCGAGGACGGCTATTATCATACCTAAGACCGATGGATTCTATATAACTTCTATCTTACTATCCCTTCTTTTTTGTAGTTAGAGAATGCGCTAACCCAGCAGGTAACCTAAAAACGAACCCAAAGAGAGTTCGTACTGATTCTTTTTTATTTTATTTTTTCTTACTTGAATTAAGGTCTGCCTTGCAGGTCGCATGTACATACACGGTTTGATTGGAAGGTAATGCAATTATGAGGCTCAATCAAATATAAACGGCAGTTTATTTTTATACACTCTGGCAACTCTACCTGGCACGCAGTCAGTAAACTGCTAAAATCCAAACTGCTATCACGTAATATAATTCTCAGTGTTTATAGGGGGGTGAATCAAATATAAACGGTAATTCCTTTTTATACATTTATTGAATAATTTTAGACACTAACTATACTATCAACATTTTTCAATATACTCTCCTGGGTGATATACACACTTTTACCACCGATTTAGAAGCTTTAATATCCTTAGTTCGTAGAAAGATTTAGGGGCAGTTGTTAGCCAATTGTATACCCACCTGTCACGCGGGTGATCCTAATGACCTCGCCCAGAAAAAAAACAAATCATTATAGAAAATTTAACAAGCTTCAGGACTTGGTAAATAAGGCCAAGGCCGATTTCCGGTTGTAGTGCCGATGATGATGATGATGGCTGTTAGCCAATTGCGCACGTGCTCCTTGACTTCTTCATCACTTTCGAATTTTTTTCCCAAGTGATTCCCTTCAAGGGTGCGAACAAAACAGTCACTGGGAGACAAGTCTGGGCTATAAGGATGATGTTCGAGGGATTCCCAGCTCATTTCTTCCAATGTATCCTTTGTCAAGGACGCGGTGTGGGGCCTGGCGATGTCATGAAGAAGGATGACATCTCGAATGGGCATACCTCGTCTTTTGTTTCGATATGCGGCTTTTGCCCACTTCTGATGAGATTTCTCCAACAGTTAAGCGGCGATCACTTTCAATAAGCTCTCGAACGGCACAGATGTTGTCATCTGTACGACTTGTCCCTGGGCGTCGATCATAACATTCGTTTTCGATACGTTCTCGGCCACTTTTAAATTCTCTGGCCCATGTATACACACGATTCTGAGACAGTGTATCATCACCAAACTGTGCCTCCAATCGAGAAAGAGTTTCCGAGGCTTTGACGCCTTCATTTGTTAAAAAATGTACAATAATCCGTTGCGCAACAGACGTATGTACCTCTTGCTCGCTCATGACTGTATTGACTACAAAGTCGAGGGCGACCGCTAGCCAAAATAAATTTGCAGACTATTCATCTCTAGGAAATTCTTCTCAACGCAGGAGCGGAATAATGAGGTCATCAAGCCAACCGAACTAACCGTTTACATTTGATTCACCCTCGTATGGGTGAGGGGGACTTTTTCTTTTTTTTAATAGACTTCTCTCGGGAGTGGCGAACCTATAGCGCCGAATGGGCGCACCGAGATGCCATCAAATAACTGTTGCAGTTCTTTTTGAACAGTTGCAGGTTGTAACGCTCCGGGAACACTTGCGTGGGAAGGGAGTTCCACAGCTTCCCCGCTCTGTAGAGGAACGAGTTCTGATGCAGGGATATTCGCGCCGTCGCGTCGGGAGATGAACCACAAACGGGTGGGATCCGTCGGATTGTCTTGTGGAGCGCATATAAGCCGAATTGCGTGGAACAATATCACGAATCTCCGAAAAACAGTACCCGTGATAACATCTGTAAAACAGACAGAGGTCGACTACGCGCCTTCGATGTGATAGCGACTGTAGTCCCGACGTCAGAGCCGAGTCCCCGACCAGGCTGATCGCTCGCCTCTGTATGCTCTCAAGTAGGTCGAGGGTATGTTTAGGAGCCGAGCTCCAAAGATGAGAGCAATATTCGAGCGCGGGTCTAATTTGGGATTTATATAGGAGAAGAAGTTGGGCCGGAGTAAAATATTTCTTGGCTCTAAAAAGATAGCAGGCGGCACAAAAACTGGTACTGCACATTAATTAGGGAAAAACTAAGTACATGGTGGCAACTTCTGCGAAGAGAAGACCTAACGTTGACGAAACTATCAGGGTAGTGGAGCACGAATTTGAAGTAGTGCAATCCTTTAACTACCTTGGGTCAATAGTATCAGCCGATAACAATATGGAAGAAGAGATACGCGAACGGCTGATTAAATCCAACAAATCCTACTATGGTCTATCAAGGCTCTTTAAATCCCGAAATTTATCCAGAACATCCAAGCTACTACTGTACAAGACCACAGTATTACCAGTACTCATGTATGGATCCGAGACCTGGGTGCTCAATAAAAGGTGCTCTAAACTCTTAGCCGCGTTCGGAAGGAAGGTCTTAAGGAAAATTGTTGGGCGTGTATGTGAACGTGGACGATTCCGGAGACGCTACAACCATGAGTTGTACGCAATCTACCTTGAAGCTAATGTTGCAAGAGAAATCAATCTCGGTAGATTCCGGTGGGTTTGGAAAACCTAGCTCGAATGAACGAAGAGGAGCCTGCACGGAAAGACCTTTGTGGTGAGATGTATGGAAAACGACAGCGTGGTAGACCTTGTCTGCGATAGAGGGACGGCGTGGACCAGGACGCCCGCGGCCTGGGAGTGCTAAACTGGATGACACCGGCTCGAAATCGGGACCGGTGGAGAGATTTGTTAAATAAGGCCAAGACCGGATCCCGATTGTAGTGCCCATGATGATGATGAAATATTCTACACAGGACTTATTTGTATTTTACTTTCAAAAAACATGAAAAATAAATATTGAATATTTTAATATTACACGTATATTAAAAATACCGCCTTTTTTTTGTGTTACATTCCTTCAACAATATTCATCAGTCGTCGGAAGCCAATGGATGTGGAATAATGACAAAGACGAAACACCGGATCCGACTTACTAAAAGAATGTCATAAAAACAAATTTACAAAATAGGAAATAAACACAACTGAATCCGGCTACACCGATTTTTTTTTCTTTTTTTCCTTTCGATTTCGAAAACAGCACCAACAGATGGACATATAGGGCATTGAACTGTAGTCATTAACCATATACGAGGATAGAGCGCGTAATTAAAAAAGGTATAGTTCGGCCGAAGTTCATCTCAAGATTAATTCGATTTTAATCGCACATAAATGTTTTATTGATCTAGATTTGCATGGAAATAATTTTGTAGTGTCTGCATGAAATAAGATTAATTAAAATAGTTCGAAACTTCATGATTTGCTTCAAAACAAATTTAAATATAATTTGAGAATGGTTATCATCAGTGTTTCTCGATAAATATGTAAGAGAATGTAAATCTCCTTTATTTTATTACATTTTTTCAAGAAGTTATATATATATTATGACGTTGCTTCATGACCACACAAAAAAGAAACGATTGCCGTATTGTATACTGTTCTGAATAAAATACCGTTTACAACTTGTATACGCACATATTTGCAGTTTTTATAGGTATATACAAGTCCACGTACAGATCACACCTGTGTCAATATTGATGCGTATTCCAAACTTGACTCATGCATTTGGTATTAAAAATATAGGTATAAGAATAATCACTAGAATAAAAATGTGAACTGATGTACGATAATAAAATTGAAAGAAAATTTAAATATAATACTACAAAATGAGATAATGTGTTTTAAAATTGCCCTATGGTTTGGCATTTGGATGAAGTCGCCATTGACATGTTTATATAGTAATTGATTGTAAATAAAATAAATGAAATGAAAAGGCCGTTAAAATTTATTTTGACCCAATGAATAACGAAACAGATCTACGAAAAAACATCTTGCGATAACTGCCAGTAAGGTATATTCACATATATTACTTTTGTGATCTTAGTCTTCATTTTAAAGATACGTTATGGCAACCAGTGTATTTTATAAATTCAAATAAATAAAAACAAAAGATTATAGATTAAAATTATTGTGAAATTATTTCTATATCGTACAAAAAACCTGTATACAAATAAATAGCCGTATGTAAACTGTAACTAAATTGGTTTTCTCTTCAAATGTATTTAACCACTTATAATATATATTTCTGTTCTGTTTCTAGAAATATATTTTGCTCACTCTAGTCCAGATAACAATCCCATATTTTACTGTCTCAAGTACACGTACAAGGAACATTTTAATGTCTATATATTCATGGGAAAATAATAGTACTTTCACTGATAAGATAAAAACTTGAAATAATTTTAAGGAACTTATCTATTAAATTCAGAGCAAGTTGGCGACGTACACATTAAAAGCAACGATTATAAATCTACACACCTATGCTCTGGCAAAAATAGCTCTTATCAAATCTTACGAAGCCGGCTACAAAGACAACAAGTTCGACAACAAATTGGGCACTGACTATAGTGATTTAGATGGGCGTTAATGCATAAAGTCACGTATAACATTCGCTCAATAATTAAACATAGTGCTCACTAACTAAAAATAAGATGTGAACTGTCTTTATAAGCCCCCTGGAAATTTAATCAGACATTTTTTTTCATGGAACGCTCTGTACAACAGGTTACGATACAAAGAAGAGCTCGTAACTTATTCCGTTTGATTTAGACCAGAATTTTTGTTTACGACGTATATACAAGGTGGCGCAAAATGAATCACCCTAACGGAAGATGTTATAATTTTTGCAAATGGCGTCATACGTCAATCATATTTGACATTTGTGAACTAGACAGCTCCGGTATGCAAACAGACAAGCAATGGAGCGCTATACTCCGCAAGAGCTAGGAATAATTGTGTCGATTTTTTTACCAATAATCGGTCGGTGGTGTTAGCGCAGCGTGAATTTCGACGTCGATTTCCTAATCGTGTCGCCCCATCTGGGCAAACATTCCGGGGCTTAGCTACTCGACTCGAACAGACTGGAACCACAGGAGACCATGCAAGGCGTGGTCGCCACCAGAATTCTAAGACGTCGTTTAAGAGCGGGAGTGGAGATTTTGAAATCGATGGAGGTGGGGAAAGAGTTGGTCTGTCGTAACATACGCGCGATGGGTTCGTTAGCGCCGTAAGAAGTGTGATGAGCGGGCACGTAAAACAGTCGAGGGTTACGTACGTTACGGGGGTTTGTGTGCAATGTTAAAGTGGAGAGCAAGATTGGGCAATTGATTGAGCCAGACAGAAGGCGATGGACAAAGTTGATGGCATGGATTCTGCGCTCTTCAAGTGTGTTTAGATTGATTAGAGAGAGCCGGCTTGTGTATGGTGGTAGAATCAGCGGATTTTCCCAGTTTAGTCTGCGGAGGGCAAAGCGCAAGAAACGACGTTGAACACCGTCAATCCTGCGAATGTGTCACTTGATACGGGGACCAGACCTGACTAGCGTATTCTCCGTATTCCCACTTCTTTTCCAGTAGTTGTCTTATTGTGAACATTTGGTCGGTTGTTGACCGGTTCCGACGGAATCCGCATTGGTAGTCTCCCAGTATTTCTTTTGTGTATGGTGTGATTCTCGTCAGTATTTTGCCTGTGGTTGGGAGCAATGATATTCCTCTGTAGTCAGATCTGTCGGCTTTTTTGAAGATGGGGACAACTATTGAGGTTTTCCATTCTTTCGGGGTGATTTCCTTACCCCTTATTGTTTAATGAATTGGTGGATCTTTCGAGCAGTTGCCTCTCCTCTATGCTGCACAAGCTCTGCCGGTATGCAGTCGACTCCGGGAGCCTTGTTGTTTTTCAATCGATTTATTGCGTCTACTACTTGGTTGAGAGACGGCTCTGGGATCTGAGGCTCGGCTGTATGTACGTCTGGCGCGTTTATTTGTGGTTGATGGGTGCGCACATTAAGAAGGTTTTCAGAGTACTGCTTCCATCTTGTCACGATTTTGTTTGTTTCTGTCACCAAACATCCGTTTGTGTCTCGGATTATTTTGGCTCCCCCTCGGTAGCCATTTCTAATTGACTTTATGCCGGCATACTCTGATGTTCTTTGCTCTGGAATTTTGTAGGATTTTTTCGATCCGAATCTTCTCCCATTCGCGTTCTTTTTTTTTGCGTTTGAAAAGTCTTGTTATCTCTTTCCGAATCATCGCGTATCTTTGTGGGTTGACTTCATCATATCTTTGTAAGTCGATCACTCTGAGGCGTTTACGTTCTTCGATCTTCGCCCTGCACTCATCGTCAAACCAAGGTTTGGACTTAATTGTTTTCTTAAATCCTAATACGTTTTGGGCTGTTTGTTTGATTGAGTCTCTGATCGATGTCCATTTAGTGTCCACACTATTGGCTTCCTCTTCCCCACTGTTTGTTTGATTACATCTCTGATCGATGACAATTTATCTAGTGTCCATTATTGGTTTCCACTTCCTCACTACTCCCATTCTCTATAATGCTAAATCTATTCGTTAGTTCCACTTGATATTCAACCCCTTTGCATAGATCTTTTAGTTTATCGATTTCGACCTTTTTGCTCGTCTCCCGTGACTGCCCATGTGGGTTTGCTGCGAACCGACTCCTGATTTTGCCCATCACTAGAAGATAATCGGAATCGCAATCTGCTCCTCTATATGATCTTACGTCAAGGATGTTCGAATGGTGTCTTTCGTTTATGAGGAGGTGGTCTATTTGGTTACGCGTTACGCCGTTGGGTGGTATCAATGTGACTTTATGAATTTGCTTGTGCTTGAACATCCTGCTTTTCACTTTTTACCAGTTCTTTTCCAGTGCGGACGGGATAATTCGAATTCCAGGAAAACATCTACAAACAATTTCATGTAAGACTAATAATACCACAAAAACTAAGATATTAGAATAGCCAGTGAAGCAGCCAGATTATGTGAGTGGAGGGAAAGAATTATCAAAACTTGTTTGAAAAATGATCCTGAAGCCAATACGTCAATAACATTAAAACGGGCATTCCCTAACTTGAATGTTCCTGCATGTACTTCCCAATGCTGTCCGTCTTCTACTTACATTTACGATTATCATAAGACTTTCTATAGCGATTAACTCTATGGAGTCAACTATGGAGTCGAAAACTACTATGGAGAAGTATAAAAATGATGTCTATAAACATGGGAGCTTCCTAAGAAGTCTGCCTCACCCCCTCGAGTCGAACTACAATGAACAAGGTTCGTTCTAAACTGAAAATCATCCCCATATTTGGTCGGTCGCATCCAAAACACACAATAGGATACAAAAACGGTGTAAACCTTTCAATTCCATCATTGGAACAAATACCTCAAAAGCCATTCTGATCTCTTTTCTATAGGTATTATCACATTCGTTTTTCTACTGAACTTGGTGAATCAATTTTGACTCACCAAGTATGTACTTTCCCTACAATATCCGTCAATAATACGCAACAGTTCATATTAAAAATTAATTTCAGACGTACGGATAAACATTAAACCTTTCTTTAGTCGAATCACACAAACGTATTTTTTTTTTTCTGTCAAGTAGAGTGCGCATTATTTCGCACTGAAAGGCAACTTTAGACGTATAGGTAAGGTAAACATTGATTTAATCCACCTCAATACGAAATCATCTGCCTGTGGTCGACCAGGAACGTACTATTCTTATGATAATAACAAAACCTAAGTCAACTTCTGTTTTATAACGACGCAAATTACCAACGCCTTGGTCGCATTCTAATGCCTTTCTTATTTGTTCTATAAAATATCGTACGGTAGGATTAAACAAAAGCTTGTATAATAAAATAAATCCAAGTTTCATGCCATGGGAATCTTAAGACCAGTCCAGTGAATTTAGTAATAAAGCCATTTATCTTTAGAAGCCTTAAATACAATGATAGCTTATCATCTCCATTTAAAAGTTATTACATGTTCGCATTTCATATAATCATTATGACGAGTCGACATAAATTAAAAATATGTAAATATCTCAATGCCACTATTACCACACGAACTCGCTTTGCATCCGAACATGTCTTTCTTCAAAATAAAGCTCGGGCTATTACTTCACGTTACTGGTGCGAACAAAAAGTGTCAAGGCTTTGGTAGCACAGATAGACAATAGAAGAAAAAAAAAAAAAAAAAACATACCCCCCACCATGCTCCCTCTTTCCAACAACGAACACTACGAGTGGAAATTTTTTCAGCACATACCGTCGTCAATAGCTCATTATAGCAATCTGTACTCTCTAGTGATTGGCGCTATCTCGAGAGTGTTTAAGGTCTATTGCTTAATGACGGCGGCGATGCCATCTTTTTGCCAAACAGAGTCAAAACAGCAACTTAATACCCACAAGACCATAGCTCTGTGAGGTTGGCTTAATGTTGTAACAGAACATTATGCAAGTTATAGCCAGGTCATAATACATAACACGTCGGGCACCATAAGACCGGGAGTAGGAGCAAGCTAGAGCAAATGGCTGCCACCATATTTATCCCATAACCAAGTTGACGGAATAAAGTACTTTCTTTTTTTTCCTATTTTCATTTTAGTCGTCGTTTCCCTTTCATTAGAAAAACGAGTTTTTTTACGTATCGCGGGCCTTTTTTCCTTGCCTACAATGATATTTTATTTAGTTGGCTGTGCTGCGCGGAGCAGCGCACGCTGGTGATCAGCTTCCAGGCGAGGATCGGCCTCACAGACACTTTAGTTTTTGCTCTTGATTTTATTTACATCTCTTCATTTTGTATATATAGCTTTACATATTTGTTTTTGTGTGGAGTAAACTGCAGAGCTCAAGTAAAGATATGGGAGGGGTTTTCAAGAATAAAAATAAGAAAAAAGATTACATAAACAGCAAAGCAGCAATGATCAACGCCGACGCGATCGTTATAACATAAAATGAAGACTTGCATAATAAAATGCCTTTCTCTAAAATTCAGGAATTGGAATTTCAATATATCAGGTGTTGGATCAACGATACAAAAGCAGGAAAATGCAACAGAATAAAAAAAAGACAGGACCCTTCAAACTGTAATGATATGAAATGCCAGCTGAGGTGAAATAAAACTAATAATCCTAACAAACACGGGGCACGATCACTGCTCAGAGCATGCCTGCTAGCATATAGGTAGCTTGGTAGCCAGCCAGTCGATGATCAAGTTGCGATCGTCGAGGTACCTTGAGGGTCAGCAAGTGGAGGAGGAGGAGGAGATGATATGGAGGCAAAAAAGATGGACGATAAGTGACGACGACGTCGACGATAGCAACAGACACTACTGGAGTATTACCCTTAACATATATACTCATATATACTTGACAAAACCCAGCATTGGGATCGCTGAGTTTCATGTGGCTCCCATCAAGTTGATAATAATACTAAATACCGGTTCTACTGATCCATCATTATAGCCTGAATTTTACGAGCACTGCTTCTTTTATTTCTTTGTTTAATGCTTTTGTTTTTTTTTTTCTGAACACTGTTTTATCTTTGGTTTTTTTTCTTACTATGTTATTTTATTGACTTGTTATCACTAAAAACCCATTGACACGTAATATTGCTTGATTACATACACATACATGCGACAGATTAATCATATCTATATTTTTGTTTAGAGTTATTTATCATTTCCCTTTTTATAAAATCTTGCTTTTTTATTTACCCGTCAACTTTTTGTTATTGCCGTTGTCGTTGGTAATTCCATGATAATGCAAAAACATCAAGGGTCGACGAAGTGGCCTGATCGTAATGACCATGAGCCTAATGCATTTGTGCACACACACACATAAAACGAGATGTAATCTTTTGCGGTTTATATTTTAGTAACCTCTTACAACACGTTTGCATAAACAACGAAAGAAAAATGAAATTTCTAAGCAAGTTATTTCCTTACGCACTAGTAGTTGTGCATCTTATTCCAAACGTATGATCATTGCCCCCACAAAGCGATACACGTTTCATTTATGAAATTCTTGCTAGAAAAACAATCACAAGGAACACAGAAATCCCATTTGCTCGCATGTTGAGACTGATTGATTTTGTTTCCTGTAATGTATTGTCACGTCTTTCTTTTTTCAAAACGTCAAACCATTTACGAGCGCAGAATGTGAAGGTAGCAAGATATTCCCTCAAGTTCCTCCTGATAAGGTGGACTAGCTTACATGTACGGTTCTATGATTTCAATCCGATCTAAATCACCTGTTCTAACAAAGGGCCCGAAAAGTTCTTATTGTAGCTATCCGTATAATCTTACTATATAAAATTTTATCCGTACGGGTTTTGCCAAGTATTAAAAAATATAAAAGTTATGAACAAAACACTAATTCAGTCATTTTTCCGAAAATAAATCGGCTTTGCTCAAAAGCTTGCAATTTTTTCAAACGCTAAAGTATCCAAGAAGGATGAATGAAACGCGTTACTATAGGGTGGGGCAAAATTAATCATCCATTTTGTTTTTGAATTACGTTTTTACTAAATGAAAAACAAAAAAATGATGTTTAATTATGGAAACCTTTATTTGGACCTTTACATTTTTTTTTCTATTAATTTAAGAGATGACTGCAGCTGTCTAGTTCACAAATTTCAAATATGATTGACGTAACGACGCCATTTGCATAAATTATAACATCTTCCGATAGGGTGATTAATTTTGCGCCACCCTGTATATACACTGAGTAGTTCCGGGATTTTGAATGAAAACAAGCGTTTTTAAGCAGTTATATGGTATTTATTCCTCAACATAATTGCCTTCGAGGGCGATACACTTGGTAAAGCGATTTTCCAACATTTCGTTGCCCTTTCTGTGGTAGGAAACACATCCAAGCCTTCGAAATACGCCTCAGTTTCAGCGATGGCTTCCTCATTTGATCTGAATCTCTTGCCCTGGAGCAGTCCATGGTTGTCCAGTATGGTTTAACATAGGTCCAAATTTGATGGAAAAGATTCGGGTGTTCGAAAGGAAGTGTCTCAGAAGTTGTCTCAGATTATATCGGACACCGGAATCGGACTATAAAAAGTATTTTATGATTAAATTAATCAGGACATATTGCGAGAGCAATAAGCTCGTCCAATGACCTAATTTTCGGGGCCTATTATCAAAACACCTTGTACTATGAGAGCGTGCGCCGCAACGGCTTTGTTCCACCAGAGGCGTTCCTTGATTTGGACATGAAAGGGCTTATACAGGATAGATCCGGAATTCCGCTGATCTATCATGTAAATAGATCATCTGTAGATGGGCGATTGTGCTACGACCGGGAAGTAATGCGCACCGAAGAAGAGCTCCTGCGCTTCAGTAGGGCTATCTCCCACAGAGACCGGGACGATAGTATTAGACAGCGTCAACAGTTCTGGTGGTTGAATGGCATATAAAGACCTGGATACCAAAGTCGGTATAGAATCATAGTATCATCAGCTAGCTTACATAGACTTAGCTTTTCTAGAATTAGGGTAGTATAAGATTTAAGTTAAGTTAGGTTAAATGCTTTTACATAAAAAAAAAAAAAAAAAAAAAAAAGTAGGTAAGTTAAGTAAGTTAAATTTTAAGAAAAAAAAAACAAAAAAAATTGACAAAGTTTTTCAAATTTTTCTTTGTATTTCAACTAATTATCAGTACTGTCACAAACTTCTGTCGCCGAAAGGCAAATTATACAAATGTTTAGTAATGTTTAGCTTAGAGCGTCTGCGAAGGACCAGTAAGTTATTATATAAGATAATTAAGCTAGAATTTAAGCATTTTTTGTCTAGCCTTTAATTTAGAAATTAAGAATATAAAAAGAAAAATAAAAAATGTTTTAAAAATGAAAAAAAAAGCAGTCCGCTGAGGTTTGAGAACAGATAATAGGCGGTGGGGGGTTTTTTTATGGAGGTGAAAAAACTTGTAAGTGGGTCAAAAAGTCGTCTTTCCGAGCGTAGGGATGAAGTAAAATTGTTGAGCGGTGTTTTTATTATTCTTTATATGAATTATTGCGATATCTATTCCAGATTTAATTTTGACTAATAAATGATTTATTTATAAAAAGTTTAACAAAAAAATAAGGTTTTTCAATTTTTTCATAAAATTGAATTTTACTTTAAATACTCATCAATTGACGACTACACTCATAACCTAAACAAAAAAAGCATTTTTTTTTATGGATTTTTCAATTTCTTTATAAAATTGAATTTTACTTTAAATACTCATAAATTGACGACTTCACTCATAACCTAAACAACAAAAGCATTTTTTTTTACGGATCATCCAACGAGGCTCTACACTGCACACCAAGAAGATTTTTTTTGCGCTGATGTCGTTTACTTATAACTTGCTTGTTTATGCATAAAATTTAATGAAAAAATTAATTTAAGAATAAAATTGAACACTTCTATGTATGCACAATAAATGCTCAAATTTGGAAAAAATATATTAATCGTTTTTTTTCTATTTAAAAAATCAAAAAAAAAATAAAAAAACAAAATTTATTTTTTTGGCCTTCCACACCAAGTTACCCGCTTAAGAATCTTTTCGACCACAAGATCATGGAAGTGGGAGAAGCAGCATAATTATCTGATATATAAGACAACATGAATTCAATGGTTCACATATAAGCAACAACAAATAATTATACTACCAACGTCCACGTACTACGTGTTGAAATTCATTCGCGATTTAATAACGTCAGTCACATCCTATTCCATGAACGCAAAACCAGTGTTTCGGTGCAATCATAAAAATATACAAGTAATGTAAAACAGAACCGGTTACTAATGGAATTAACCCTCTAATAACTACTAAATTAGAACCAGTTACATATAACGCATATTTGGAATGCTTTATACACATATTCTCAGAAGACCATTCAGAGGTGGAATATCCCACAGTTAATTTATACTCCTGCTGATCATGTTATGTTAACATTTAAAAAACCAAACCACCGAGTTGCTGTCTGGTCAGTTTTTAAATTGGATACTGGGAAAAACTGCCCACCAACTACGTCGATCGCTGTTCCGTTTTTGAAGCGCGTAGTATTAAATGGAAATCGATTTACATAAATAAATGACGAGTTCGACGGAGTCGGGTTTTACTCGAAAACAGTTTCAGATATATCGTAAATTAGCTTTATAATTCTTAAGAATCAAAAGCAAAACGAATGCGTTTACGTTGATATGGCGTAGTTGGAGTGGAAGTGCGACATGTTTGGTCATAAAGTAAATTTAAATGAATTTTATGCCGAAAATATATAATTTTCTTCTTCTTTGATTGCCTGTTTGAGACTACTAACATATAATATGAACCTGGTTCTTATTGATATAGGGGAACACTGACAAGAATTAATGGAATAGAACGATTTATCTTAAATGAGTTAATTTTAAATTTAAAAAAAATTATAAAAAACATTCTTTGCAATCTAAGTAGTAACACGAACGTATATTGAACCCACGTCTTTACTATTCAGGGTTCAATTGGCCTGACCTCAGAGTAAGATAGGGAGATATACATACTTCACCTGATCCAATCTGGTTTATCTAATACTTGTTCAAATCGAGATTGGATTCTCATATCTAATACGTATATAAATATTTTATGTCATCCAAATTGGACTACCATTTTTAAGACGTACATTTGTCTTAAACTGGAATTCAATTCCAGTACTTGGTCGTCAGGCGCATTTAGATGACGATAAGCGTATTTTATGAAGCAAACAACGAATGACTTTTTTTTTAAATAACGAGCTGACAAAAGAGTACGGTAACCGGATGTCAAAGGATGTTTACAGATAGAAGTGAGGCTGGCTGTAGATAAAAGATGAGTACATGGGAAAATATTTCTAGTGTTCACCAAATTAAGTTGAACAACGGCGATTATTCCTTAAGAAAACAATTACTATGACAATGGCGAAATAGACCGGCCTACCCCTGGAACCTCAAGGAGTTTCATTACTCTCACTATTGTGGATGTATAATGATATATATTTTAATCCGACAAAATATATGAATTGATTTATACATGGTATATCCATCCAATATATACACATATTTCTTTAGCAACCCCAAAAATGTTTGCTGCACTTTCCATAGTTTCCAATAATTGATCGAATTGAAAGTTTTTGGCTTTTGTCGACAATAATCTGAGTTGAAACTACTTTTTGACGAAAAGAAACTACATAAGGTTTTGGGGGCATTGAATTTTACTCTGGCCTAAATTGTCCACATTGGCATTTAAGTCGAAATTTTATTATCTGCACATATGAGAATCATTCAAGAAGTCTTTAGACCACACAAAACAGGACATCCATAGTATGGAATATGGTTTATTTTAGTTAGCTTCATTATTCACTATTCAGCTGTACCAACAATTTAGTGTGAACAAGATGGGTGCCCAGTTCACTATCAATGAAATAAACGCAATTGTGTGAGTTTTGGTGCATCTTCATCGGAATCCTGACGAATTCCTGCATCCAAAACTGGATGCACTGAGCACTCTAGAGAAAATGAGAAAAATGGATAGGGATCCGCCCCGAATAAGGTGAAGACGGAGTAAAACCCAAAGAGCTTGGTCGAGCTTACTCCAACGTGTGCTGTAGTGTCATCCGCAAAAGAATTGACATGTTTACAGTTGATGATTAATTATTTAAAAAATGAAGGTGATGGCAACGCCATTTGGGCTTGCGGAATCGCGCATTCTACATATATTATTTAGAAAAACGATACATAACTCACGACGAAACTGGATGCACTGAACACTCTAGGGAAAAGGAGAAAAAAGGGTCAGGGTCCGCCCCGAATAAGACGAAGGCGGAGTAATCGGCCAGCAAGGTGATGGGAACGGCAATTTGGCTTGCGGAATTGCGCATACACATCTACTACTTGGAAAAACAAAAAACAACAATCAGACAGTATTACGCATTGTTATTGCACCAGTTGAGCTCCTCGATAGTATAGTGGTTAGTATACCCGCCCGGAAAAAAAAATCATTATGGAAAATTTAACAAGCCTAAGGACTTGCTAAATAAGGCCAAGACCGGCTCCCGGTTGTAGTGCCGATGATGATGATGATGATGGAGTAATCGGCCAGCAAGGTGATGGGAACGGCAATTTGGCTTGCGGAATTGCGCATACCTACATCAACTACTTGGAAAAACAAAGAACAACAATCAGAGAGTATTACGCATTGTTATTGCACCAGTTGAGCGAAGATATCAAGAAAAGAACGCCACCTGGAAATCTTTTTCTAAGGACTTATTGAACAACCCCCGTATCTTTGACAATGAAACCCAAAGAGCTTGGTCGGGCTTATTCCCACGTGTGCTGTAGTGTCATCGGCAAAATAATTGACTTGTTTATAGTTCATGATTGTTTATTTAGAAAAATGAATCGTAGCGTGTGTCCATGCACGACTGGATAGCGCTAAGAGATGCAGCATTAACATCGCCGCATCCACTTGATTAAAGGAATCATCAAGTAATTCATTGCATTAAAAAGGAGTATTGGGAGTTGCATCAGTTTGCAATCTTGATAGTAAGGGAAGCCTCGTATTATCGAGGCATTCCGGGTGACAGCTTATAGCATTTGCGATGATAGCGAAGAACGTGTGATGCGAACTGACGCGATGACAGTTAGAATCACTAAAAATTGAACCAATGCTTAACATATCACGCCACTGCCGCGTGTACTAATTCGGTTTCTAAACTCAAGTACGCTCAACTGATGTGGAATTGTTATGTTATTGTTATGGTAAATGGCTCTGAGCCTTGCTTATTCGAATTTCCTTTCTGTGTTCTTCACCATTTGTTAGAAAATGCTACACTACTCCCCCCTCAGTAACTTTGTTATGAACAAGTTCGTGTGCGAATGATGGCAAGAGGAACGAGCGAGCGAGAGTACGTCGGAGCAGGCCAGTGTGCCGATGCTCTATGCGGAAGTCGTGATCGTGGTGGTGAAGTTCTGTTTACTATGGGAAAGTGTGTGTGTGTGCGTACACAGATCACGTCGAGTTGTTGCGTTAAGCAAGGATAGTGAAGACGGTGAGTTGAATATACGATGAAACGGGTGAGAAGCGAAGCAATGAAGCATCAGGCTACTGGCCGTGTGTACGAATTCGATTTCTAAACTCAACTACACTCAACTGATGTGGAATTATTATGTTATCGCTATGGTATAGGGCTCCTCGATAGTATAGTGGTTAGTATACCCGCCTGTCACCCGGGAGACCGGGGTTCGATTCCCCGTCGGGGAGCCCCTGGCGCAAGACTAATGACCTTGCCCAGACAAAATAAATCATTATGGAAAATTTAACAAGCCTCAGGACTTGCTAAATAAGGCCAAGACCGGTTCCCGGTTGTAGTGCCGATGATGATGAAGATATGGCTCTGATACATTTTCTTATTCGATTTTCGTTCGGTGTTCTTCACTATTTGTTTGTGTATTGTGTGTGTATCTGTAAGAAACGCCACAAACTCACTTAAGCTAAAATAGTACAACAATTACATAGCCAGTATTGTCACTGCTTATGAGACAATTACCCTATCATCGATGTAAATAGCGACTTAAAATTCACTGCTACCAACGCACAGGGATCAACTTCCGATTGTTTTTGATTGAAGATAATGGAATCACTCATTAACCGTCAACTTTCGAAATATCTGGAATCTAATGACGTCCTCAATGACTCCCAATATGGCTTCCGTAGCAACCGGTCCATAGGAGATTTGATGGCGTACCTTACCGAAAAGTGGAGCCATTCCATTCACTACTTCGGTAAAGCAAGATTGTTGCAGTGGATATTTCAAAGGCCTTCGACAGAGCGAACCCCAAAGTAAATATACTGTCGATGAACGGCACTTGCATCGACGAAGTCAGGGAACTATCAATCCTCGGCACTCGTAATAATTCGATTCTTAATTGGAATAACCACATATTTGAAGCTGCGAAAAGTGCAGCCAAATGTAGAGGGTTCCTTCAAAGTTGCAAGAAATACTTCACTCCACCCAACCTGGCAACTATTTATACATACATTCGTTCCCAAATCGAGTACAACTCGCATATTTGGTCAGGCACATCCAAAACTGCTCGACAGGATGCAAAAACGAGCAGTGAAACTTATTGGGGACTCAACTGTAAATCATTTAATTCCGTCATTAGAACATAGGCGCAACGTGTCATGCCTATATCTTTTCTATAGGTATCACCACGGTCGTTGCCCAACTGAACTTGCTGAATGTGTTCCGCCCCTTCAGACGTTTTCTCGCGATACGCGTCAATCTGTGAATGCTTATCAGTTCACGTTGGAAGTGAACTTCAGGCGCACAAATTGACATAGAGACCCATCCATTCTTTAGCCGAACCACACGAATGTGGAATTCTCTACCTGATCATGTTTGCTCGTCGTTGTAATGACCAAGCATTTAAGACCTAACACAACACAGTGGTCTGAAGTGTCCAAGGGCGAAAAAACTTCAATTGTGTATTTGTTCCGTGGGACGTGAGAAGTGGGTCCAGTGTGTTGACGGGATGGCCATCTATGTCTGGTACTCGTGGTGACTCATTGACGAGTTGAGTTAACCACGATGTGGAAAGAATAGAGGCACTAAGTTATATCCTTGTTGAAGGTGTTCCGCCCCTTCAGACTTATTCTTTAGCTGAACCACACGAATGTGGAATACTCCACCCGATCATATGTTTCCTCATCGTTGCCCAGGCATTTAGCCAGTTAACTGTTTATGACGAAGATATACGTCATGAAAAACTTGTAAAAATGTGAGTTATGGCGAATATATTCGTCATGCGTCTTCAGTAGTGACCATTGGCAGTTAATCTAGCAATCAAAGATATACATTTAAGGATAATTTCAAATCCGCTTTTGTGCGCGCGTTAGTGTAAAAACAAAGTGGTCTGAAATACTCAAAGGCGAAAAATCTTCAGTTATGTATTTGTTAGGGTGGGAGCTGAAAAACAGGCCCAGTGTGATAGCTCATTGACGAGCGAAATCAGTTTTTGTGTGGGCGTTAATGTAATAATAACAAATCAATAAAAAAAACTAGAACACAAAAAGTGTTGATTGAACTAATCCAGTTAAGTATGGAGCGTTAGTTGAAAAACTGCTATAAATATATATATCGACTGTACTTTTCGGTAAGACTTCTTGAGCACCAATTGCTGCAAAAACATTGTCCTTCGGGTGTTACTAAGAAAAGCTCATGCCTCCAAAGGCTTCGAAAGTTAACAGCTATTGAATAACTCCTTAAACTTCGATAGGAATAAAGAAAATATACATTGAATGTTCACCGTCTATCTGTTAGCGAATTGACTGGTTAAATGTAACAAATGGAAGTGCCTTATCGGTTTAATGAATGGAACAGCTGAACAAAAGGATGGAATATAATTTCTGCTCAAGTACAGGTGGATTTAAAGTAACAGAACGTTCAGGTTATTGTACAGCGGGTAGACGTAGGAACCAGACAAATGCAGACTTATTAGACAGATTCTCCTGGAAAGCAAAATGTTTGGTACACATGTTCCTGGCGAATATTATATTGTAACGAGCTTAGGGTTCGCTGGATTAATTATTTTTAATAAATAAGAGCCGTTAAGCCGTTTTTGAATTAATGTAACACTTTATTAGTCCGTTAATAACAATCGTTACTTTTACCGTACACTTAACGATTTCTTGACTTATCGCTTCCGTACTTATCGCGTCTTTTACTGCTTACTTCTTACTTTTCTCCCTGATCTGCGTGCGACATATTTATACCGTTTCCTCATTCTGTTTCGTTTCCGTCCGTTCCATAGCCTCGAACTTTCTACTGCCCATCGTCTCCAGTTTTCCAGTACTTTCTAGAATATCCTAGTACAATATTAATACCTTTAAATATCAGTGTACAGGGCGGACGGAAGAAGAGGGCGTAGATTAAAAAACGCTTAGTCGTCAAGTTCCGTGTCCTTCTGCTACCCAGAATTGTGACAGCAACATTCCTTTAGCGATATCAGACTTTCCACCAACTGTAATATTGCTACGGGTATCAGGGTGATGGTCGGGACAATTTGTGGTGAACTTATGGCATAGTTTAGTGGTGTTACTGCCCCATTTATTAGCTTAGAGCATTAAATCAACTACAAAAAAACGTCATCTGAAAAGGGTGATATGAAAATAAGCAGGTCAACCACAGGGTTGACTCTTCCATTAATGAAACGAGGAACATCTGTAGTGTGGACATTGAGAAGAATGGGAGTGTAACCTTGTGATTCACCGACGACGCCATCTTCTATTCATCATCATCATCATCATCGGCACTACAACCGGGATCCGGTCTTGGCCTTATTTAGCAAGTCTCGAGGTTTGTTAAATTTTCCATAATAATTTATTTTTACGGGCAAGGTTATTAGTCTTGCGCCACATCTTCTATTCACCAACTTAAAAAGTTCTGTTTGGAACGAGTTGGTAGATGATATTTCACAGCGTTATGTGAAAACTGGGCTCCAGAGTTTGTAAACATGATCTTCAATCCAGATCGTGTCGAGAGTGTTCTCAATATTGACCGGGACTGCTAAAATGTCACACACTTACTTAAAAAAATATTAAGTGCCGTGCTGGCATTGTGTAGTGTGGTATTGGAAATCTGGTGTAACATCCTTTCGGTGGGTAACGAGACGATGAGCAAGAAAGTGATCTACAGTATGCTTACTAAGAGTTGTACAAAACAATATGAAAAAATGAAATGAAAAAAAAAGTAAGTAAGTGCTTTACCTCCGCTTAGCATGCGTACTGCAGAAAATGTATTAATACACGACCGGCCGATCAGTCCAGTTTGTGAAAACGGTATTAATACCCTTCCGCCGATATTGTGTTAAGATCCCGACACTAAAAAGAACAGAAACTCGTAGGATGATGCATTGGTTTGATAGCTTCAGATATTATACAAACAATACCACGCTTCCAAGCTTGGGGGAATTACCCTACTTGTATCGGGTTTTCCAATAGGGACTTCACAACTTGGAATTTATTTGGTGAACGCACTAATCATCGAACTGTCACTGTCAATTTATTCAGTAAACTCAACATTTTCATCATGGTTAAGTACACGAACGAACGTCTGCAAATTATAAAAATTTACTACCGAAAAAAAGTTGTCAAGCCCCTATTGGAAAACCGTATATATGTATAGTTATTTATTTATTATTAACATCATCATCATCATCATCGGCACTACAACCGGGATCCGGTCTTGGCCTTATTTAGCAAGTGTCGAGGCTTGTTAAATTTTCCATAATAATTTATTTTTACGGGCAAGGTTATTAGCCTTGCGCCGATATTTATTATTAACAAGTAATTCAAAATTACATATCAGTAAATTAACATAATGAGCCTAGCAGCTGAGACTATTGGTTCTGTGTAGTGTGCAAAAATGATCCGGAATTTTCAAATCATATTGCGTGAAAATACCGAATTTTAGTTTTTTCTATTTTTTAATTTGGTAGTGCTGTGATATAAAGCTGTGTTAAATTTCATATCATAATCTTCATTTGTGAAACAGTTACTTTGTGCTTTGTAAGCAACAGAAGTTAATTATTGTATCTCTCATCTCGCCTCTGTCTTCATAGTTTTAATAACATTTCTTTGTCACAATTGTCGTGCTGTCCCTGGATGCACTCCATAAATATATGTATCAATTAAGCCTTTCATTTGAAACTTCACTTTAGCTTTTCGTCTGTCGATAAGGGTCGCCCATAAGTTTAAAATTCATATAAAGAAAACTAATAATTCATAGTCATCAACGTTTTATGGAACCACAGTTTTCATTCAGCGAAACAAAAAAGAAATATTTACAATAATTACTAAAGTTGAATATTTGCAAGCCTCTGAAAGACTAATGGGATTCTACATTACTATAAGTTCTTTATGTGAAACTTATATACAAACTTGTTTTCATATTATATACTGCTGTATTGCAAAGATCAATGGTATAGTATCGACACGAACGCGCGAATATTCATAAAGTAACGCCGAATGTCTGAATAATCACTGTGCAGGGAGGGACAGATATTGAGCAATAATTTTCTTTCCTTCTACAAAGATCAGTTAATTTTTGAATTTCACAAAACATAATTTGATTTATATCCAACGCACCTCTTATAATACATAAAAATATTTATATATTAATTTAAAACCATGCTCAACCGTTCGTTAGCCACGCGTATTATACAAACGATCGCGACCTTGGTCTTAAATATGTCATCTAATTTTTCTTATACCTACTCAGCATGCGAGCAAGCTATAGAATGGAGGGCAAAGTTCCGTCAAATGTGATGACAAGTAGCCTTTGGAGTCACATGGAAGTGTTGGTGAATTTATAATGAATCAATCTCGTTTTTGTAGAATGGGGTAATAACCGCGACCTGAGGCAATGCCTTTTTTTTCAAAGTTATTGCAATATCCTGCTTGGACAAATACGATATTCAGTCCAGTCAACGAATGCATATTGAAATTATATTACGAAGCAACTTACTTCTAATAAATGTAGTGATGAAGAGATTACTCAAGAGGTAATTATTTGAACACTGAAAACCAGGTCAAGGTGTGATAAGCGCTATCCAAGAAATCTACAAATTTAGGGATTGTTCCAAGTAATAAAACTAGGTATGGCAATCGAATGATGCATCAAGCTTAGCTTACAAACTGATTTCATGCTTGGAAATGTATGCGCGAGCTATGTAACAAAAAAGTGGTTCATCGGTCAAATTTGCAGATTGCAATCGAAGCGAAAACATGGAATATAGAAGATAATAGTATACATCAATTATAACACGTAAATTAACCGCTGTATACAACCTACTTTTAGTTTTTAGCTTACTAAAATGTGGGAACTTGATGCGAAGTATACAATAATGAACTTTCAGGTCAAGAGCAAAACCTAGCAAATAATATATCGAAAAATTCATATTCAATAGATCAGTATATAGTATTCATTTCAAGTAAATTATGTTGGTGAAATATGTAAATGTATGCATATTGATGACGGGACCCGGAAACATATTCAACACAAGAAAGACCAGAAATATGTTTAGCTAATAGATAAGATCATTATGGGTGTTCGCATTCAAAAGTAACATTCATTTTTTTTGGAATAATAATGTAACATTTTATCTTTTTGAAATAATTGGATTTTATTTTCAATCACACCAACATCATGCAATGCCATATTATGAACTTGACCCCTAATATTATTATTTTTGTAACTTGAATAGCTTCATGTGTCTTAATATCAACGTACTCAGCTATTTCGACGACAATATGTACATATATCGAAAGAACATTTGTACTGTTACATCTCTTGAACAGCTGTATGTTTCTTAATATCAGCGTACTCAGCTATTTCGAAGACAGTATATACATCGAAAGGACATTTGTACTGTTTCCGAAAGCAACTTGGGGTTATATCTCTTGTTCTACGAATATCAGTTAAGGGGTTACGCCATTTTGAAATTTTCAAAAAATTGAGTTTGTTTTAGCTAATTAAATCTTTTTACTTTTAAGAATATTTTAAGAGTTTAATTACTCAAAAATTCACAATATTAGTCAAGTTGTAGTAATTAGAAAAATATACAATTTCTTCAAAAATTTAATTTTTTTTAAATTGGCTTAATTGGTGGATAAACTATTCAAAAATGCACCAAACATTGTTTTATGGCATAGAAAAAATGTTATCTGTTCATTGAAACCAATTTATTAAACATAGTCACGACGTATGACGTACGGAGCTGGGGCGAAGGGTTTCCGGCCTGATCTCTCAAATGTATACTAACAAATCAATCGATCGGACAATTTGTATACAATCTAATGAGACATAGCACTATGGAATACAAGCCAAAAATTAAATCGGCTGGCGCCATCTGCAGATCAGTCGGGAAACTTTTTGTTCTTGATTACACATGTCGAGGTGACACTCCACCGATCGTTTTAAGTGCGCTTACCTAATATTTTTTGTCGTTCTTTTATCCTCTCGGCTGTCAGATTTTTACACTAACGCGCGCACAAAAGGGGTTTTTGGAGTACCCTTAATGTCAGAGCACAGTGCGAGCGGAAGTGGATAGAGAAAGGAGGTATCGATGTACATTGGTCTTAAATGGCTGAACATTACAACGACAAGGAAACACGATCAGGTAGAGCATTCTACATTCGTGTTGTTTGGTCGAAGTTGACTTTCAACTTGAATTGACATTCTCAGACTGACAGGTATCGCGAGGAAATATCTGAACAGGCGGAACACCGAACACTGAATACTTTTCAATCGTAGATTGATTTAATAGGCACGGTATATCAGAAAGATCAATACGGATTCATTTAAAGGACGAATTGGGCTTGTCTCATGTATCTCATCTTATTTCGAAACCAATGAATATGTTTGAGAAACGTCGTATACAAGTGCTTCCGTTTATAACAAGCGGTGATCTGAAATCCATAACCATTCGCAATAAGATTTGGGATTATGCTTATGACTTAAGAAGTGGTTCAACAACCCAACAAACACTACACTACTAGAAGCAAACAATTTATCCCTTTCAAAAAACCGCCAATTTTTTTCAAACAAAAAAAGCGCTATTATATCAAACCTTATTAAGTTGTCATGAAATCTTTTCACAACAGTTATACCAAAAGCCATTTTCGTCTTATTGTATTGGTTTTACGAGTGAACATCTGTGCCAGAACGTTACATTTTCTTGTTTTATAAAGTAAAGCAGTACGTGTGCTTGTGCTTGACGTTTGAGCATTTTAGGGTTCGTTACAAGTACACCTATTTTATTTTAGGAATTGTTTACCATGCTGTCGGCAGTTCAAATTCGAACCCTCTTCCTTTATGAAATTAAAATGGGTCATAATGCGTCATTGACAATGAAAAACATTAATGAGAGATTTGAGGATTTAGTATCGGTAAACGAACGAGCTATAGGACGTTGGTTTGGAAAGTTCCGTTTCGGGAGATTTCAGCCTCGAAAATGAACCACGTGGGAAGCCGGAAACGTTAGTTGATGATGATGTTTTAAGAGCAACGGTGGATGTGGACTCAACGAAATCGGTGTGGGAGATTATAACGTTTGCGACGATAGTGAAGGATGAGCGGGGAAAGTGGGGCTTGGGGATTTTGAGCCGTTGGAAAGCGTGGGGTTAGGGTTAAAAGAGTCTCTATTAGGGGGAAGTTTGAAGGAAAACATCTTTTTATGAGAGGTTGTGGTGGTCAGTTTTCCGTTTATTGAGGGTATAAGTGTCGCCTTGCACAGGTCGGGAGGGGCTAGTGTAAGTTCGAGAAAATGGGGGGGGGGGGGGGGGGGGGCATGCCAGGGGGCACATCATGCAATTTTTTTAGTCATCGCGTAATTGGCTTCATCACTCGAGGCTCTGTTGACGTTCGACTGATATCGGCATTTTGTAACACCAGGGGCATCGGTTTCAGCAATACGAATGTAAATGTCTACCAATATTTGCAAAAAGTGAAACCTGATATACTTGCTCTAAGTGAGACCCAGGTCGATTCGGCAACTGATTCGACATATCTTTGTTGCTCGGGATACGACTTACATTCGAGATTCCGCTTTAAAGGCGGTGTGTACGTCTTCACGCGAGCCGATCTGGCTTGCTAGCGGGTGGAGGCGTTGGAACGCAATGAAATAGATTCCAACGGATCCTATTTTGATTGAATACAAATTTACGGAAAAAATAATATCGGCTTTTAAAGGGGTATTTTGGTCTAGAATTTAAAAAAAAAATGTACACATGATTTGAGAGAAATTCATTTAACGAAGCGCATCGACGCTTGCAATTTGCATCTTAAACGCAATGAATCAGACCCTTTTTTGAAACAAATCATCACTGGCAATGAAAAATGGGATGTATATATAGTAAAGTCTATCGAAAACTATCTTGATCCAGGCTTTATGAGCCAGTACAATACACCTCGAAAGCTGATATCCATCAAAAGAAGATTTTGCTCTCAATTTAGCTGGATTGAAAGGGTGTGGTTCATTTTGAGCTGCTTCTAAAGTATCAAACGATCAATTCGGATGTGTACTATCAACAACGGGACAGATTAAATACAGCGATCAACGAAAAACGGCTAGAGTTGGTCCCTCGAAAAATTGTCATTTCTCACCAGGACAAAGCTGGGCCACATACATCTTTGGTCACTCGCCAAAAACTATTGGAACTTGGTTGGGAATTGATGTTACATCTACCATATAGCCCTGACCTTGGTCCATCAGGTTGCCATTTATTTCGATCTTTGCGAAACTCTTCGGATGGTAAAGCTTTCAATGATGACGCTGTGAAATCGCACTTGATTCTGTTTTTTTTTTTTTTTGTTTTTTTTTTTTTTTTGCCAATAAAGATCGGAAGTTCTGCGAATGTGGAATTATAAAGTTGCCAGAAAGATGGCAAATGATCATCGAATAAAATGGAAAATATATCATTGATTAAAGTTTATTCGTTGAATTAAAAAAAGTGTTTTATTTATCAGAAGAAAAAAAACGGAAAGTACTTAGTTGCCAACCTTTTAGTTTATGAAAAAAAAAGTTGTATGGTTCCAGATAGTGATCCAAGGGACTTCTACTTCGTTCCGCGGTGATACTTTTTTAAATGTTATTTTTGGTTTATTGGCCAACAGGCGCTATTTTGCATTTTTTATGCTAATACATTTTTTTTTTCAAATCCTGAAGAGTTGGTTAATCGATTCATATATTATTTGTTTATGATATTTTAAAAACGAGCTCATAAAAAACGAAAAAAGCTCGAAACAGATATAACCCCTTAAGGCTTCGTATTTTACAATCAACCACCAAGGGACGAGTTAGAATTGTTAGTCATCATCATCATCATCGGCACTACAACCTGGAGCCGGTGGTCTTGGCCTTATTTAGCTAGTCCTGAGGTTTGTTAAATTTTCCATAATTAGAATTGTTAATATTGGAGATTTTATCGTAGCCACGTTTCACGCTTTACGAGTAAATTATGGTCGGGATTATTGTACTTCTGAGCGCACAATTTCCGACGACATCTGGGGAGACTGGATCTATTACAAACATGGTCATTATTGAAGCCCTAATTCGTAATTAAATTTTTGTTCAGAGCATTTTTTTTTTTGGAATTTGTAGCTGCGAAATAAGTGATACGTGAGACACAAGACCCAACATCAGTTGTCATGTTAAGACTTTGTTAGTGTTCCTTAAAATATTAAAGGGGTATTCTGGTATTCTGGAATTGTGAAAAAATCGATTTTTTTTTAAATATTTTCATACGGTTTGTACTTTTAAGAATATGCTGTCCAAAGGAAATTCCAATAATTGGCGAAGTTACGGCTGCTTTAGTGACGCGGCAACTAGACCGGTCCTGCCGGAACGAATCGAACAATAGACGGCACATACTCCCCAACAACAACCTAGGCGCTCGAGGTCCCTCCATACAAACCCCATGTCTCGGAAAAATGACTTTGAAATGAATTATAACGGTATTCTGTGATGTATTTGGTTGAAATATTTTTATGTTTAGTGTTCAGTTGAGATCAGTATAGTTTGAATCTTCACGCAATATTATGTCACTTGAAGTTACTATATCCTGAAATTTTTAAACGAGTTTTTTCTCGAAACCACTTTTTTCACGTCTATTGACACAATATCTCAAGTTCTAATGAAGCGATTGACCTGAAATTCGGCACATACTTTCTTGATACAACGCTCTAAAGTCCACCAAGCTTTAAAAAAAAAAAAATGTTTACCTTTTTTAAAAAATTAATAACCGGAAAAAAATAATGAGAAAAATCTAAAATTTCGCGAAAAAAATTTCAAGTCCCTACCAAGCTTTTTAAAAAAAAAAATTTTACTATTTAAAAAAAAATTAATAACCGGAACAAAATAATGAGAAAAATCAACATTTTTTTCAAACAGTTGGCATTTTGCGACAAAAATTTGTTTTTATTTTTTCGAGGTAGGGACGATTACAACACATTCACTGTTTAAGAATCCATTTTTGGTTTTTTTTTTTTTATTCAGACAATTAGAAGAGTCAAACTCATGTCAATCAGGGCGCAGCCTTTTGTTCAAACCCTCACTTCACCACCCTGGAGTTTTGGTAATTTTCGACATTTTTGTTTAAATTTTTTTATTTTGTTTTGTTAATAAATATTGGGCAAAAATCGGATAGTAAAAATATTTTTCGTTTTTATTTTTAACACAAAAAACATTCAAATTTGGCCCTCTACATGCCAGCAGATCCTATTTTCATCATCATCGGCACTACAACCGGTCTTGACCTTATTTAGCAAGTCCTGAGGTTTGTTAAATCTTGCGCCAGAGATCCTATTTTGATTGAATAAAAATTTACGGAAAAATAATATTGGCTTTAAATTTGTAGTATAAAATCGGATATTTCATGTGGTACAACGCAATACATCTCAGGAAAGGCGAACCTATAGCGCTGCATCAATCCACTGAGATGCTTTTGTTTCTCGACAGGTCCTATCAGCCAAGCTCCGAAAAATGGTCAAGGATTTTCTGAACACCATTTCACGCAGCCAAGCTCCGAAAGATGGTCAAGGATTTTCTGAAAACCATTTCACACACCCAGCTCCGAAAGGTGGTCAAGGATTTTCTGAAAACCATTTCACGGAGTCTATACCCTAATGGGGTGGTATTTCCCCGGTCGCCTCGGCATTGGAACCCAATATGCCATTCAGTAATTGTTCAGTTGTTAGTTGGGAGCAACTCATTCACAATAAATCTTCTTACCTACCCTAACACTAACATACACATCGATGTTTATAAGGCACCGATCATTCAGTGTCAATACTTTTGTCCATAAAGTGGAAAAAAGAACTAATTGCCAAAACATTTCTCAGTCGACAAAACAACAACAAATCAAAGAAACGGAGAATTTTTTTCCGAATTCAGAAAGGTTTCTAATGAAAATAGTAATCATATGTTGTATTCACAACTATTTCCTCAATTAACAAATAATTTCCTGGGTAATTCTAATCCTACAACCAGTTCATCACAAAAGTCAATAAATTTATCAGTATAAAAAAGACGGTATGTGTGTTAGATAGTTATGTATGTATTTAATAATTAATAAATTGCCTGAAGAATTGTATGTCGGTAAAATATATTATATGAGTTTTCATCATCATCATCGGCACCACAACAGGGATCAGGTCCTGGCCTATTTAGCAAGTTTCGAGGCTTGTTACATTTTCCATAATAATTTATTTTTACGGGCAAGGTTATTAGCCTTGCGCCACATTATATAAGTTTTAGGCAATATAAAATCAACGCAATGTGTAGAGATATTCGAGGTAAACCAACTCGAACAGATGTTTAATTGCATCTTTTCAACAAATAAATAAATGAAAAAATGTAACAAACTAAAGTTTCGAGTTGAAATAAAAATGATAATAAAAGAATAATTGCAAGTTGTGTCTGTTATATCACAGCAGACTATGCTGTGACACATCCTGTAATAAAATATCAATAAAAAATGACTGAGGATCGCTGCTAAAATTCAACCGTATGGTATCGCAAAGCCATAATTTAGTTGTCTAATACGCAGCCTACGAACTCCTAATTACCGGCAAGAGCACTTCCGACAACTTTTAAAAGCTGCGACACAGCCACGCAAAATTATGGGAAGATCATTCACGCATTTGTTGGTCTAAAAGTGTACAGTGGCAATGGAATTCACATAGTGACTAAAATAATGAGGAAGGAATATGTCTCTCTTTTCGACTTTTGCTTCACGGTTTTTGTATGAGCATTTTTTAAAACCGATAAATCTTAAAAATAGTAAATTTCACAGAAAAACGATGAATAATTTCTGATTAGGGATCATTATAAGATACGCGTTTAATAAGTTTTCCATTATAGTAGCAAGATTGGTACTTGATGAGTATCGCAAATTATGTATCTAATTAGGTATCTTTGCGTGAGTTCGTTGAAACATCAACAATTTTCCAATCATACTTTAGCGCCTTACGTCATTTACACACTGTAGTGAAGTGGAGAAATAATTACCACAGTGGGAATAGTAAATGTAATGAGTAAACAAGTTTGCAGTAGCTTATGTGGAACAAATGAATAAGCCACGCACCGAGTTGAAAGGTCATTTCAGCAATAAACATTTCCGGCAAAACGTGTTTTAAAACAAGCACAAGGAATGCAGGGTATATCATTATTTAGCAATTATCTCACTTAGTCTCGCTGCAGTCTGGAAGCAAAACCAGTTTCTGTGATATGGTGTGCCTGGCTCACTGCTTGCTAGATATGCGCGCGCTAATGTTTTTTCGATATACTTTGCTCCCGGAGCCCCAGTACCCTCCTGTCCCACTAAATTGGCACCACTGCGCGCACGCATGTCGCCAAACGCTTCAATTAAATAAATCCGGCTGAATATTCAAAACCCCAAATTATGCTAATGTATTCTTAATTAGCGATACATTGCGTTTAATATGCGTTTCATAATAAATGTTTTACGTTGAAATGTCATCAGATTCTGGCCTTGGAATGTTTCAGAGCGGGAGACACTCGGAAGGTTTTCAAATAAATTTAATATTCAATTAGCTGCCCATAGGGGTAATGACATTGTTATCAGATAGTCCTTCTCTTCCCATTAAATTGATTAGTTGAAATACATACAGTCGATGAAATACAATACAACCAACTCTCGGTTACAGCTTGTCAGAGGTGATTTTTGACAGGAATCATCCAATAAAATAAACCAAAATGAATGAGACAACGCGCTGCCGATGAAACTAAATCAAAACAAAACTACCCAAATAACAAAAACGATAAAACAACAAAATAAAAAGTCAATTCGAAAATAATATTTTGCAATCACGTTGCACAAGACAAAGTGCACTTGCAAAATCTTTCCTCTTTATATAAGAAACCCGTGTGTTATGAAGCGTACCAAGAGATACTGCATAACTCATGCCGCTCCAAGCCATTGCGCCTGAATGTGAGACCAGACCAGATCACACCACACCAGACAGGGCCAAGTTGCATTGGCCATCAGAAAGTAAAAGGAAAAATACTACCAATGAGCTTACGGATAAAAAACCGACTGATATACTGTTGAAAAACCTGTATTTTTTCTTCCCACGCATGTATACATACACTCGTCCCTCTACTGTTGATTAACACAACACTTCCCCATCCATATACGACGTAATGCCTGGCTAGATGGTTTCGCTTAGCTGCCAGCCAAGTCTCTGTTACAGCTTGGCAGGCACCAACAGCTAGAGATAGATAAATCCGTATTCAGCCGAGCTACGTAAAATATGCCGATTGCCTGTGGCAATTTTAATACTAAACTTAGCAACAAGTTTCCGAGTAATTTGTAGTTTCGTCTCTTCTCACTTCTGTAGTTGATAGGAGATGGGACCGCATCCCCATTTAAAGATACTAAATAACATTTATGTCTACAGATTTTGTGACTTGATATCAAAAACTTCGAATCAACTGCAAATGTCGAAATTCCTTGCAACATGTGGTATAGTAGAAAAACGACTCAGTGGTATCCTTTTTAAGTAAATGGGAATTTTCCCTCATTACTTCTAGAGCATTACATTCCTATTCAAAAGCAATACAGTCTACGTATAACAAGAAGTTTAGTCAGGTAGAAATCCAGAGAAAACAACAAATGGCACAGCAGGTAAAAGTACAACAAAGAGGAAAAAGGACTTACGTCCTTAGGCAGGATAGCAATAAAAAAATCAATCATGGACGAAGGACAGTGAGAAGCGAAATAGGATGAAATACGTTACAGAGATAAGAAATTAGAAAGAATAAAATAGCATTCATATAGGCCATTCTTTCAACAGACAAAAGCCTTCACCTTCCTTTCATGTTTTTGAAAAATTGAATGCAATAAATATCCTGGTGCCAAGTTGCTACCTGCCTGACCTGTACATACAATAGCTTGGGACGGGTAAACTATTGCTCCTGTAATAAACTGGAAGAACTTTTGTCTTCTACTAGAAATGGTTTCAATGCTGTAATAGTTCAACGCCATTAAGCAAAGAAGATGGTAAGTGCCTGGTCTTCCAAACACAATTTCTCGCAAGCGATATGGTTTCAGAAAATATTTTTTTTTAAACGCACAAAAAAAAAATTTTGAGGTAACCCTTAATGGACTAGTATGATTATCCTAGACTTGATTTCAAACTTCAACGTAGTTTAATCTCACTATCGAACGAAACTGCCAACATTAAGCGTTAATTGGAAAATGACGGAAACAGCCTAGACATTAATTCAAAAATGTGTATTCTTTCCTAAGGTATTGAATAAAAATGGCTTTCGCGGCTGATTGCTTGAGTAGAGAGAACGCAACTTCCCAATTTACTGAAAAATTTGTAGTAAGGGTACTTCTAAATCCCCTTTTGTGCTCATGTAGGTGTGAAAATATCTGTGGGACGAGAATGCGTTCCATCTGTGCTCTATGTGACGGAAGTCGCGACGTAACGTCGCGGTGTTCTATAGATTTCATAGTACTATTTTGAATCCCATTGAAAATTCACTGCTTTTGAAGCTTTTGGACAAATATGAAGAAAATAATACTTAATAAATTGTAGCGAAATAGTGTACAGTACGTCTTGGAAGCCTTAACACATGTTAAGTACTTCATTAGAATGTGGTCACTAATGCCAAAGAACATTTTCAAATTTTTCATTTCCTTATCAACTTCGGTGATTCATCTTATGCATACTTATTTTTGGTCAGAAATTCGAAAAAAGAAAATTAATTTTCAATGTTATTAGTATGTGCATTTATATTTTTGGTCAGATATTCAAAAAAAAAAAAAAATTAATTTTCAATGTTATTAGTATGTGCAGACAATAGGTTTTTTCTCGGACTCATGGGTCGACCCCAGAGGAATTTATTTTTTGAAATTACGATTTTCTAAATTACGGCTAATTTTCAGACCTGCTAACCAGATTTTAATACAAGTTGATGCATTCCCCATGAAGATCTATACACTTTTGCATGCGTTTGAACCAATTGTCGAAGCACTTTTGCCACTCTGATTGAGGTATCTCCAACACATGCATTCTGAATGCAGCAACCGCTTCTTCAGGTGTCGAAAAACGTTGACCTCTCAGTTTGTTTTTTACGTACGGGAATAAAAAGAAGTCATTCGGTGCCAAGTCAGGACTATACGGCGGATGACCCATCAATTGCTGCAGTTGTCGCAGCCGATGTGTGGGAGGTAGCATTGTGATGAAGAGTGATCCGTCTTCGGCGGTTGGTTTTCCTGATTTCTTGGAAGACAACTGGCAAACAAATGATTGTATACCACTCAGAATTGACTGTTCTGCGTTGTTCTAGTGGTACGGTTGCGACATGTCCAGTTTTTCCGAAAAAACAGGCGACCATTTGCTTGGAAGTGCTTCGTGTGCGAACAACTTTTGTTGGATTTGGCTCATCTTGAAACACCCAGACAGTCGACTGCTGTTTACTTTCGGGCTCATACGCGTAAATCCACGATTGACACCTGTCACGATTGACACCTGTCACGATGTCATAGACGTGTTTCGAAGCACCGCGACCGTATTTTTTGAGCATTTCTTTCGACCAATTGACACGAGCCTTTTTTTGGGCGATTGACAAATTGTGTGGGATCCAACGCGAACAAATTTTTTTGACAGTCAAATGTTTATGCAATATTGAATGTATGCTGGTCCCACTAACGCCTAAGGTTGTCTCAACCTCACGATAGGTCATATGACGACCTTCCAATATCAGTTCGCGCACAGCATCAATGGTTTTCGGTACAACAACTGATTTTGGACGACCTTCACGAAATTCATCTTGGAGTGAACTACGACCACGATTGAATTCACCATACCATCGATAAACACTGGTCCTTGATGGAGCTTCATCGCCAAAAATTGAATTAAGTTCATCCATGCACTGTTGCTGAGTTAATCCACGCCGAAAGTTGTAAAAAATAATCGCACGAAAATGTTGACGATTTAATTCCAATTTTGGGCCGAGATGAATCTTTTAAGTTACTGTAAACAACACAAATAGCGCTCGTATGTCAAAACGATCTGAGTGCGTATAACCTCAAAACTGTCCAACTTTACGACAGAGCTGTCAATTGCCGGATTGCAACGCTAGGGTTGCCAAATCCCGAAACATAAGAGGCAACCCTCGTATGCATAGACTGACTCCACTCTTCACTTTTCGCAGATCTGTGGATCTGTCGTGACGTAGGTGTCTCAAAGACGATCCAATATGTGACTTGTTTTTTGCCTCAGTTAACGGTTTAACAGACTCTTATCATCAACAGTCTTGTAAGTAACACTCAAATTCGACCCAACGGTCGTTGTTTTTGGAATCGGCATCGTATCGTACACGAGCGGCTTTTGGTTTTTTTTAAACCTATCCTCCTTGTAAAAGTGTTTGCAAACGGTTTAACTCAGATTTCCTTTTTGGTATGGCTATCGTACCGTACACGAGCGGCTTTTGGTTTTGTTAAACCTATCCTCCCTGTAAAAGTGTTTGCAAACGGTTTAACTCAGATTTTCGTTTTGTTAATTAATGACTCGACTGTCTTTATTGACGTTTTATCATTGTTTTTTTTTTTTGAAATCAACTGACTTGTTTTTTGCCTCGGTTAAAGGTTTAACAGACTCTCTTTTAATCAACAGTCTTATAATAAATAACACTCAAATACGACCCAAAGGTGTAAATTTGGACTTTCCGGTCAAAGGCTTAACATCTACTTTCGTTTTTTCGTTTACAAGTACAAGGGCCTGTAAATAAGGCCTTTCCAGTAAAAAGCTTAACATCGATTTTTGATTTTTCAGAACAATTGACCTGAAAACTTATATACAAGCCAATGAGACATAGCACTATTATAGAACCTGACATAGTAATTAGACCTGCAGGTGTCATCTGTCACACCGGACACTTTTCACCCCACCCTCGTATAGCAATTTGAAACTTTAAACGAGTTTTTCTAGAAACATGGTTTCACATTGGTTCCACGATATCTCAAAAACTGCTTGACGGATCGCGTTTTTTATTTTTTTTATATTAAAGTAGATTTGAGTCATTGGAGCGCCTACTACAATCAAGATCATATATGCATACTTTACATAGAAAAAAATCTATTTTTACAGAGAAAAAATTGTGAAAAACTGCATTTAAAAATTCAAATGTCCGCCATTTTGTTTAATTTTTATACTCATATAGGTTATGAAAATTCTTCGATCACTGAGTGGCCAACAGAAAGGTACCTTTTTTTGAAACGGTCACATTACAAGGCGTGTCAACAATATTTGCTACTATATTGTTTAATAATTTCTTTTTGTACTTTAGAACATATCAAACAAGTGACAAAAAGTTTTATTTTATTTATATCCTTCCTTTATTTATATCCTTATATGAGAAAAACATTCAAGAAAATCCTGCCTTTAAAGGGATTGTTAAAATACTTTTTGTTGCTAAGTTAGCACCCTATACTGGCGAGAAGTTTGAGCGCGATCTGTCATATAGTTTGTTTATGTTTTCGAATTCGCTAGTTCATCTCGTGTTTTGCATCTACGAGTTTGACATGCAAATCAGTCAATAAGCTTTGGAATGGCGCGCTTCCAACTGAACCGAAACCGAAAGAAACACGACAAAGTCGATCAAAACTCAGGGTAATGTCATATAATGGTTGTACTAAGCCAAATATATGAGGGGTCTGCCCTCACTAAGCAACAAACAAACGACTGTTCTTTGACTGTAATGTCCACTGTTCCTTGGAGTGATAGAAGTCGAACATTCCCTATTATATCGTGGCATTTCGGTAACTTTTAAGGGACCTCTTCCTTGAACCCTGAGACCATGGTCAGTTCAATGTGGACTTTTTTTTTTAAACGACTGGGAGGTTTTATGTATCCTAAAATATAAAAACACAGTTCTGGAGGAAGAAGAGGGAGCTAATAAAGAACCGTGGCGCCACTTTCACAATCACCGTAAACAATTGGTGATATTGAGAGAGCTTTTCAACTGGCGAAGTTAAGCACGATCTCACTTACTCACACATACATGTGTGCTGGATTTTGCACGGAATCAATACACTACGGAAGTCTCGCTCCCGTGGAACCGGGTTCTGTTATATATGACACCAACAATGTGTGGTCGTAGTTGGCGGTGACGAATTAGCTCTAAGTTAAGTCTCATCGAAAGAAGGCATGAAAATATATGTACAAAATATGTACTCAAGCATTAACGTTACACAAGGACTACTCAGGCATTTAATTTACTGTTTTGATTGCCTTTTGGAAACCTAAAAACAAGCGAAAGACTATATCTGAGAGACGTCGATTGAAAGTGCAAATCCTCAAAAGGTGTACATTGGTTTTAAATACAGGTATACTGCAATAATGAAAAAGCAGTTGACATGTGGAGCAGTCCTTATCGGCTAACGAACGATTGCTTATCCGTACGTGTAGTTGATTTCAAAGTGAATTAATGCATACTCTCTTATAAACGAATACCGCGGGAAAATGTTTTCATTTAATTCATCGAACAGTAATCGTGATAACACCTAGAGAAACGAAATGTGCAGGATACATTGACCCTATATTCCATCAATGGAATTGACTGCTCGTTTTTGGGTTGTATCGAGCACATCCACCTCAGTTTTGGATGCGTTTGACCAAACATGAATTGAGATTCATTTTATCGTCTTGTAATTTGTGCCTAAGTTGAATGAGCGCAAGTATTTCTTGCATCCCATAAGAAACCTCCCGTATTAGGTTGAATTTTTTGTAACATTATATAACAAAAACATTACAATTAAAGGTGGAATTAGTGTGTGTCAAGAAGTGGTTCCTTGGTTTTGGTGATACGTGTGTCGTTTATTGACAGGGTATCAACACACACCAGGTGTATGTATACGTTTTTTCTGGTTTAACTAAGAGATGGCGCCACTGAAAAGTACGCACCGTATTAACTTGGCACATACGTCATTGTGATCGTCTGAGATTTAACTACAAACACACATAAGTTGATTCCGCCAAAAACTAGCGTCATTGTTTTATCGTTCAGTGATCATATCATGTCATGTTTTGTGCCCGAAAAAGAACATTTGCGCACGCATTGCTTTTCTTATTTAATCAAAAGAAAAAGGCAGTTGAAAGTCATCGTTTGCTGGTAGAAACATATGGTGAACACGCTCCATCAATTAGAATATGTGAGACATGGTTTCGACAATTTAAAAGTGGTGATTTCAATGTGAAAGGCAGTGAGCGCTCTGGTAGACCACAAAAATGTGAAGACAAGGAATTGCAGGAGTTATTGGATGATGACCCAACTCAAGCTCAACGGCAATTAGCAGAACATTACATGTATCACAATAAACAATCAGCAGACATTCACGAACAATGGGTGTCAATATCAGATCAATACCAGGTGTATGCATACGTTTTTCGGCTTAACTAAGAAATTGCGCCAGTGAAAAGTGCGCAGCACACTGCAAAACTAGTGAGACACCTTTAAATCGCTTGGATGGGACATCCTTCTGCATCCGCTGTACTCCCCAGACTTGGCACCATCTGACTATCACCTCTTCGCATCAATGGGAGACACGCTCGCCTAGCAGCACTTCAGCGATTTCGAGGAAGTTGGAAAATGGCTCGACGAATGGTTTGCCGCGAAAGAGAAGGAGTTTTTCTGACATACTATTCATAAATTACCTAAAAGATGGGCGAAATGTGTAGAAGCCGATGGCCAATATTTTGAACAAGAAAAAATTATTAAAATTTCCCTAGAAATTAGTGAAAGACCCCTTGAAATTGCTTGGATGGAACATCTTTCTGCACTCGCCGTACTCCCCGGACTTGGTGCCATCTGACTATCACCTCATCGTATCAATGGGGAACGCGCTCGCCGAGCAGCACTTCAGCGATTTCGAGTAAGTCGGAAAATGGCTCGACGAATGGTTTGCCGCGAAAGACAAGGAGTTTTTCTGGCATACTATTCATAAATTACCTGAAAGGTGGGCGAAATGTGTAAAAGCCGTTGGCCAATATTTTGAATAAAAAAAAAAATAATTTCCCTAGAAAATTACGTATTTTTTTAACCAAAAAAAAACCGGAAAAAACTTATTCATACACCTAGTGTATTGGGATCTTTGACAACAGGGAGAAACGTTCAGATCCATTGAATTTTACATGGTTATGCCAAAGATAAAACATGTTGAACTAGAGATTCCAGCAGCTGAAAGCACCCTGGATTGAAAATGAGGAAAGTGCAAAAATGCGACTCCGACAAAACAACTGGTTGCAAAATTCGATTGAATGCCTTGATATCCAGTTTTTTTTTTCCAGGAGGCGAACCTATAACGCCGAGTCAGCGCCTCGAGGTGCCATTAGGGTCCTATCCTGGTGTAGAAGGCCAAAGAGAGTCGATTTTGTCGACTTATTGTTTTAGAAAAAAAACTACTTAATATATATCGGGTTTTCCAATACGGACTTGACAACATTGAATTTAATTTGTGAACGCACCCTTTCGCGGTGGCCATATGAACGAGGTCGAGTTCCACTCATAAATGTTTTGATTGTACTTCAAGCCGATAATAAAGTTTTTGAAATATCTCAAATGGTTTGCGCTTTATTTAAAAAAAAAATGTCAAGTCCCTATTGGAAAACAGGATATTTTTACAAATTTGAACATTTATTGCGCATACATGGAAGTATTTAAATTATTTTGGTCATTAAATTTTATGCATACGAGTAACCAAACAAGTTATAGGTGAAAGACATCACCGCACAAAAAAATGTTTTGTGGTGTGCAGTGTTGAGCCTCACGGATGATACGTAAAAAAAAGAAAAGAAAAATGGTTTTGTTTAATTTATGAGTGTAGTCAATTGATGAGTATTTGAGGTATTTAAAAAAAATTGTTATAAAAAAACGATTGCAAAAACTGTTGCGATAAATTTCAACTTATTTTTGTTTTGTAACGTTTTATAAACAAAATTTTAACTTCTACAAATACATTCATCAAGTGGCAAATTAATTAACCTTTCATTCAAAAAACAATGAATTCATTTGTAAAATTATGAGTTTACTTGCACACTATTACTACGAAAGCAGTTGGAGACCTAGGCAGGGGGGTTGTATCCTGCCTGCTCTTACACTACAGTTATTACTACAAAGAGCTCAAATTACAGAATGTTCACTGATTAAAAATACAAGACAATTATTATTTATTGGCCTGTAGGAACCGGGAAGTTCATGACTTCACCGACTCGACTTCGCCATCGTTCCTTGTTCTGTGCATTCTCCTTCCATGCTTGACCAGCCGATCCGATCTCCTCAAGGTCAAACCTAACATTGTCCTCCCATCTCCGTCGCAGCTGCCCTACCGGTCTCTTTCCCGTTGGGCTACCTTCAAGAATTCTACGCACGGTCCTGTCGTTGCCCATTCGCGCCACATGTCCGGCCTATCTTAATCTTCGCGATGTGATTACTTTCACTATTGTAAGTTTGCGGTATAGCTCTTCCAATTCGTTATCTTGCACACGCGTTTCAAAAACAAGGTTTTGAGAAAAATGCATTTAAAGTTTCTGAACACTGTACAGTGTGCTAGGACATGTGTACTTTTCGAGCTCTTTTTGATTCACTAAAATACAAATTCACAATTGGGGTTTTGAGAGCATATTCTACAATTGGTATACTTTCGATTAAGGCAACAACAAAAAATCGATTTTTTGATGCCGCTACACCACCTACAAATAAATGCAAAATAACAGTTTTCTTTTCCCCAAAAAGCCCTATCCTTATCTATTAAAAAAAAAAAAAAAAAAAAAAAGAAATCATGGTCATAATGGGCCCTACAAGCGGGATCGAGTCTTGGCCTTATCTTGGGGCTTGTTAAATTTTCCATAATAATTTATGTTTACGGGCAAGGTTATTAGAAATAGAATTATATATTTAAAATAGTTAAGAAAAAGAAATAAGGGTCATAAACCTCGAGAAATATGTGTACACGGGAAGGTTTTCAGATAGATGGTTGAGATATTCCGATTATTCGCCAATTAAAACCATTGAAGTTCTTCTCGCCATTTCACGCCAGGATAGAGGACAGTTGTCCCAATTTGGATACAAAAAAAAATGTTGATAATCCCCTTAGGCGGGCTTTTTAAATGATCAATTTCCTATACCTGTTTGACAGGATGTACTTTATTTCAAATAAAAGTTAATCTTAAGGGATTTCTCTGAAGTTAAACTGCAACATAAACCACATTTTTTACAACTTTTTGTGGACATACCGTTTATTCAAGAGTACCTATTCATATGATTATACAGGCCTTGAGCTATATCTTAGTAATTTTTTATGGCTTGTCCGCTCATCCATAGATCTTATATCCCTAGTGAAATAATTAAAGTAGTTTAATTTGCGATTTTCATGACTTCTCAAAATTTATTTGACCAGAAAAGAGCTTCCGGTGGTGTAGACTCTAGCCCTGTCCGTTCTCAGTTCAGCTACACGATGATAAGCAAGTATACATTTTGTGCTTGACCTCAAGTTACACAACATCTGTGATTTCTATATAGAGACTCAATATGTTTTATAGAAACAAAAACTTTTTGTCTCCACACCAGTGACGTTTGCCCAATCATACAACTCATTCACGGAATAAGCCACAAATGTGGTAGAAACTCGTAAACTTTGATCATCTTCCAGGTAATAATGTCCATTGAACTACATACGTACGTAATCCCAAGTACAGCCTGCCGAACAAGTGTCTATAATACATAATACATTTCCTCACTAAGGTACGTCGTCTAACAGATCGAATTTACCTAGCACTTAGACCTCTCGCTTAGCAGGAAATTTATTAACCCAGTGAACTGCGAACGTATGTGGATTAGTCATTCGTCATATCACCATGCCTAGTTTACCTTCCTATCAAGAATTTTGTAAGTGTTAGATGTTTATTCAATGCTTGGTACTTAATCCGCTCAGCATCGCATCACTGGGCGTTTTCACGTAATAAACAAGCGACAACGAAAAGGAGTCTCTCCTTACAAAAGCTCTTCCACGGACCTCACTTATACATGCACGGAGACAAGCGGAATAAATTAGATCTTTTTAGGTCCTAGCCATTAATAAGAAATTGATTGTTCGCATCGGATTAAACTGACGTAGATCTACATATTGTAAGAGGAGTGTCTCCACAGACCTATTGATTAAAGAACTTCTAGGAACTATCAAATTCACATCCTTTCATGAAAGATGAGGACCTACGCATATATTTGGCTTTATCTCGACAACCATAGCCACGTAAGAACCAACACAGATAGTACTTTAAAAAATACCTTAGCATTCCTACACATTGAACTTCGCACCTGTGTGTGGCTTACACACCACCACTTAGGAATACAATATTTTGAAAAAGTAAGAGGAAATGGAAACAGGTCTGGAAGAACAATTTTTCAAGTCTGCATACAAATCTGGTATCAAACCAGATTTAAGGTAAAAAAACGTGTACGAAAAGGAAGAACCAAAATTAAAAAAAAATTAAAAAAAAACGTTCTGGATAAAACCTGTTCCTACTATACACCGATTGATATTTATTCTCTCAAAAAGGCATAAAAAAAAGTAAGAAAAAAAAGTAAGTGTGTGTTTCATTAATTTGATCTTTAGTATCGCTGGATCGTTATTTTTTTCTTTTTGGTTTGGGTTTTATTTCTGACTTAATATCTGCCACTAATTTGTTGATTCCCGCCTGTGGAGTTTTGTTTTGTTCTTTTGGATAAACACTTGTTAGCAATTTATTGTATTTCAACCTGTTTCACCTAAATTGCAACGTCGAAAAAATGTATATAGAAATTTCTAGAAGATGGAGGATTTTGTTTTGCATTTAAATTTCAGTAATATCTGAAAGCGAAGCAATTTAGTGTTTCCTATATATTACAAGTCGTTATTAGATGTTTTAATTATTCTAGTAATTTCGTCCATCTGTATGTTAATAAATGCAAGATTTTTTTGTTGTGTTTGTTTATAATGCACCATAACAATGTGTATATTTATAATGCACCGTAAATTTCTTTAGCGTTGGAAATGGTATTATAAGTTTAATATATGAACTATTGACCAGATGGATATTGCGTTTAAATTAGCATTCGATTCCTGTTCTGGAAAATTTACTAGCACAAAAAATATTATGATTAAATTAATGTCAAAAGAAAGTACAACTGGTAAATAAAAATTAAGGAATGAAAGGTTTTTATAATATTTTCCTTAGCAAATGTGTGTAAACAAATATAAAATCTTTTTGTGCACTTTTACGTGCGTTCCACATCCTCTCTATTTATGTTTATTAGTCGTAATTCTCTTTTCAATTTATTGGGAACTTGGAAACCAATACCGCCGTGTGGGATTTTAAAATGCAAGTCATGATTCTTCTATTAAAAGGTGTGCACTAGGAAATTTCACAGCCTATAAAGGAAAGACGAAGGCTTGAATATCCTAAAATCCCGGACAGACACATTGACGATCAGAAAACTAGTTTCTAAATAAAGCCATTCGATAAAGGATCAACTTGCTCGGATACTGGCAATGATCAATGTAACTGATATTTGAACTGAACAGGATTTTGTCCTGAAATGGGTTTGACCTAAATTCCTTGGAGTGGGAATGTATTGTAGCGATCCTAAATCACTACTACCACCCAAATCCCCAATATTACCAATAACCCCATCTAAATTCCATACTGAATCATATGAGCGATAACTTAAACCAAAAGTTAATTTGTCGCACATTGATTCAATTTCCCATTAACCCCAATCCAATTGAATCATATGCACGATAAATTTAAACCAGTCCATTTGTCGTGCATTGATCCAATTCCCAAAAATCCTGACATCATGAAATGCTTAATTCAAAATGCATTTCATGATTCCCCTTCCAGGAATTTATTCAAATAAATTCCTAGTCACGTCCCAGAACCCAATTCCAATTGGAGCACATGAAACACCGTGTGTGCTTCTTGAAATTTTTACAATAAAAACGTTGACAAATCTCAACGACGAAAACATATAAAAGGACGGCGCATTTCCATTTCGCGATCGGTCCCAAACGGCACAAAGTTGTTCCAATGGTACACCGAAATTTATTCAAATAAATTCCTAGTCACGTCCCAGAACCCAATACCAATTGGAACACACGAAACACCGTGTGTGCTTCTTGAAATTTTTACAATAAAAACGTTGACAAATCTCAACGACGAAAACATATAAAAGGACGGCGCATTTCCATTTTGCGATCGGTCCCAAACGGCACAAAGTTGTTCCAATGGTACACCGAAAACTGTCATGCCCTCAACTTCGAAATTGTTGCACATACGGGTGGTACCCGAGGTAACTCCACCCTGGACATCTTTATTGTGTCCAATGACTTACTTCCCCAAATCACTCTTGCCCAAATATCGGCGGGTGTATCTGACCACAAAGCTGTGACCATGTTCATCCGAGGCTATCGAACTTCCCGGGCTCATGTCAGATACATACCCGATTATGGGCGCACAAATTGGGACAACTTCAATATTACATTGAACGAAAAACTCCAACAACTCTCTCTCCCCACTGACAGGAACCTAACGACGGTTGAGATAAATAACGCTGCAACTCGACTTCACGAGATTCTAGTCGAAACTTCTGAGACTCATGTCCCGAAGTACACACTTGAAAAGACTTATCAGATTCCCCTTGACGACCTCACTCTTCGTCTCATCCAGGAGCGTAAAAAGCTCTGCAGAATGAGATATCGTCACCGCTTTACGCAAAGGGTACCATTGTTGCGAGCCATTATTCACAATATTGGCACATTGATAAAACAAAGAATCCAAAACAATCGCACCCAAAAATTGGAAGACAAACTGAAGGGTATTCAGATGGACCAGAACATTTATAAAAATGTTAAAAAGATGTGGCACCTCTCGTATCACTGGACCAATCATGCACAACGGTCTTGTTGTCAATAATGACGCCAATAAAGCAAACATCATCGGAGAGACCTTTGAAAATAATCACAAGCTCACTCTCGAGGATGGCGACCCGAAAACTAATGCAATGATTAGTTCAGAGGTTCGCAATAAATTAGACAACTTTAACGAGCCAATAGTTGTCTTTAACTCAGCTAACAGTGCATACTTCGACGACACACGTGACAATAGTCACGGCTTCGTCACACCAAATACCGTACAGAACCTAGTTAAATCTCGAAACCTCAAGAAGTCACCCGGTATCGACAATATGTCCTACCACTCGTTGCGAAGGCTTTCTGCTTTATTCTTTATAAAGCTTTCCATTCTGCTCAACCATGCCTACAACATGGAGTACTTTCCCCAAGCTTGGAAGCATGCTGTTGTCTGCCCAATAGCAAAAGCTGGGAAACCAAATTATCACCATTCAAACTTTCGTCCTATTTCGCTCCTCACCTGCATTAGCAAAATATATGAACAGTTCATATACGAGAAGCTAAACAAATTTATCAGTTGTTGTTGTGGACGGCGAGTGTTCGGATCTGTGTCCTGTTAATTCGGGGGTGCCCCAGGGTTCTATTTTGGCTCCAACCTTGTTTTTGCTTCACATAAATGATTTGTTGGACACAACGGACAACAAAGTGTTCAGTTTTGCGGATGATAGTACGCTTGTTTCCTCCTTTTCGAGTGATCGGCCGATTGGTGCATCAACGTCGCACCTGCTGAGATGTAGACAGATTGACTCTCTGAATCAGGATCTGGATAAAGTCCTGCAGTCGGGAAAGGCCAATCTTGTCGACTTCAACGCAACTAAGACCCAGTATACAACATTCACACAGAAAACTGGATCATCGGTTCCACAGCTGATGATGAGTGGCCGGGCCCTCGAGGCTGGGGAAAGTTTGAGATTGCTCGGCGTCACGGTCTGTGGGAATGTATCATGGCATAAACACGTATCGGGTATCGCCAGATCAGCCTCAGGAAAACTGAGTTATCTTTTTAGAGCCAAGAAATACTTTACTCCGACCAAACTTCTTCTCCTATATAAATCTCAAATTAGACCCGCGCTCGAATATTGCTCTCATGTTTGGAGCTCGGCTCCTAAACATACCCTCGACCTACTTGAGAGCGTACAAAGACGAGCTGACGTCGGGACTACAGTCGCTATCACATCGAAGGCGCGTGGCCGACCTCTGTCTGTTTTACAGATATTATCACGGGTGCTGTTCTTCGGAGATTCTTGGCATTGTTCCACGCAATTCGGTCTATATGCGCTCCACAAGACAATCCGACAGATCGCACCCGTTTGTGGTTCATCTCCCGACAGCGCGAACATCCCTGTATCAGAACTCGTTCCGTTACAGAGCGGGGAAGCTGTGGAACTCCCTTCCCACGCGAGTGGTCCCGGAGCGTTACAACCTGCAACTGTTCAAAAAGAACTGCAACAGTTATTTGATGGCATCTCGGGGCCCCCACTCGACGCTATAGGTTCGCCTCTCCCGAGAGAAGAAGAAGAAGAAGAAGAAGAAGAAGAAAAAAAAAAGTGTCAGGAACCTAATACCTGACTTCCAATTTGGATTTAGAAGAGCGCACAGCACCACCATGGCTCTCAACAAAAACCATGTTTGCGTGCGCCTCTTTAATAATGAACCCACCATTGCGGTGAGCTTGGACATTTAAAAGGCTTTTGACACAACCTGGAACGAAGGTCTCGTTTTTAAATTACTGTATACTGGCCTCAGTAAAACGCTGTGTAGTATCATCTACCAGTTCGTTTTAAACAGAACCTTCCAAATTCGAGTGAATGGAAAGCTTCCCGAACTTTCAACGCCGCTGCATGCTTACCACAGAGCTCCATTCTAGGCCCCATTTTATTAAATATCCACACCTCAGATATTCCTCGCCCTGTGGATGGTAGAGTAAACCAGATTTGCTATGGGGATGACTTCCTAGTGTACACGTCATCGAAAAGCCCTAAACTCGCAACAATTCGACTAAACCGTCACCTAGACGAACTGTATCAGTATTACAGTCGATGGAAAATACGACTTAACCCATCGAAAGCAGTAGCTATAATTCTGAGTAGTAAACACTCCCAACCTACTTCTCGATATTCACAGAATATCCAAATACAAATAGGAGGTACTACGATTAGACCGCAGGACAGGATGAAATATCTTGGGGTCATCTATACCCCAAAAATGAATTTCATCAAACATGTGACCCACATTTTTCAACGGGGCCTCGGTCGGTCTAAGCAACTGCACAACATCTTGAAGTGGAGCAACAAAGTTGACACCAAAGTTAAGCTTCTCTGCTATAAGCAGCTAATCCGATCTGGAATATCATACGCCTTTCCCATATGATCCTGCATATCTTCGGCCCAAATGGAAAGACTTCGCGTTTTCGAAAGGAAACTCCTCAGAAGATGCATCAACCACTCTAGAAGACCTGACGGCCGCCATTACTCGAACTCTCACCTATACGAAGGTGCCTCCATTATCCCTATCGACGAGTACTTGCTACAATTAGCATATACGTACCTCGAAAGCATTCAGAACAGGGAGAACCCACTTGTACGGGAGTCTTGCGTTCTTGACCCTTCTCTCTTTCGATCTATTCGGATCAGACCACCGCAATTTCTTCTTCAGTACAAAACTGAAGAAAGCACCCTTCCCAACAACATTCTCCTTTATAATGGAGGATTCCTGGACCCATCCCATAGGGTCTACTGCTGACACACTACAAACATGCACGCACAGTACAAGACAGCACAAACACACACACATACACACCGACCAAAGCGCAGATTATCAGACGTCAAAGACGTGATCTGCGTTTACTACCGCACTCAAGACCTACCGGGCTTGTACGATTTTTTTTCCCACCATCCAAGTAGTTAGAGAACAATTGTACTAACCCTGTCCACACTATCCTTAGATAGTCCTTCCCCTTGCTTTTCAGATATCTTGAGACCGAGTCCAACATCTTCACGGATGTGGGTGATTCTGGTTATCGCAAGATGACCAGAAGCCAGAGACAAGATGAGGGACACATTTGTCCTTGTCTCCCTAAAGTCGGGGTCTCGCCACCCATTTTTTTTTTTTTTGTAAAGCCATACCATCTAGATAATGCATCACCAGAATTCGTCATATCATGCAGACAATGCATCACCAGAATTCATCATTTCATGCAGATAATGAATAACTATAATTCCCTTAAAAGAATTCCTAATATGCAATATACATAGGGAAACTTATCGACGCCCCTGTCAGCCAGGGTTTTCTGCCACACACGTGCGCAGCAGACTTTCCTGGCTTACCTACATTCTCGGCGGCCTTTTGTTGTAGAATTCTTCTTTATTTCAATAAGCTGTATATGTTAAGTGTTAAGAGTTACTTGCTGGAAAAAGGTCAAGTGGCTAGTGGTAAATGTTAAGAGTTAACTGGGGTCCGCGGGTGTAACCAGCATCGTGAGGCTGAGATCTCTGGTTCGGCTAATGCCCCTGGTCCCGCTATTCTTTAACTGACGCGATGACAGTTAGAATCACCAAAAATTGAAAAAATGTGTAACACATCAGGCTACTGGCCGTGCTTTGCATTCGATTTTTAAACGCAAGTATATTCCACTGATGTGAATTGTTATTTTGTCGCTATGGCATACGCGGCTCTGATCCATTATCTTATTCGATTTTCGTTCGGTGTTCTTCACTATTTGCTTGTGTATTGTGTGTGTATCTGTTAGAGACGCCACAAGCTCATTTGACTTTTTTGGGGTGCTTTGTTGTTGTCGTGAGCATAAATACTTCCTTCAGAAGAGCCTCTGGCCCTCAACCTTTGAAAAGGCGACTTGAGATGCGAAGAGGAAACACTTCATTTCTTTTTCTTTCTTTTTTTATATCCACTATTGTAATTTTTTTAAAGCTTTTTATTTTATCTTGATTTATTTCGTTTTATTGTTACTTTATTTAATTGTTGTTACGATCTGGAAATACTCCGGGCAGGAGGGTTCTAGAGCATTTCCGTTTTGTAACAAAACTAACTTTGAGATAGAATTTTCCATTTACATTTTCTGGAATGAAAATGAGAAATTTCTTATACGAAGGATTCCCTAAATACTCTTTTTATGTGTACGAAAAAATTAGTCATAATTATATGTATGTGACTGAATTTTGCAGTTTTTTTTTTGTAAATACGTATTTTAAAAAAAAAATTGTATTTATTTTCCATTAAAAAAAAAATTAATTCTAATTTTTTTATAAGTAACTTTGTAATTATTTTTTCTTGTAAAAAATGTATTATTCATATTTAAAAAAAATTGTATTTCTTCTCCATTAAACTGAACATTGTAATATTTTTTTTTCGTTTTTATAAAAACGTATAAATATTAAAAAACAATTGTATTTCTTTGCCTTGCCCGGAAAAACAAATTATTATGGAAAATTTAACAAGCCTCATCGTCATCATCATCATCGGCACTACAACCGGGATCCGATCTTGGCCTTATTTAACAAATCTCTCCACCGGTCCCAAGCCTCAAGCCTCAGACTTGGCCAAGAACGGATCCCGGTTGTAGTGCCGATGATGCCGATGATGATGATGTATTTCTTTTCCATTAAAAAAAAATTTAGTATCCATTTTTTTATAAGTAACCTTGTAATTATATTTTCTTGTAAAAACGTATGATTAATATTTAAAAAAAAAAGTATTTATTCTCCATTAAAAAGAATGTTAGTACTAATTTTTTTATAAGTAACTTTATAATTATTTTTTCTTGTAAAAAATGTATTATTCATATTTAAAAAAAATTGTATTTCTTCTCCATTAAACTGAACATTGTAATATTTTTTTTTCGTTTTTATAAAAACGTATAAATATTAAAAAACAATTGTATTTCTTTGCCTTGCCCGGAAAAACAAATTATTATGGAAAATTTAACAAGCCTCATCGTCATCATCATCATCGGCACTACAACCGGGATCCGATCTTGGCCTTATTTAACAAATCTCTCCACCGGTCCCAAGCCTCAAGCCTCAGACTTGGCCAAGAACGGATCCCGGTTGTAGTGCCGATGATGATGATGTATTTCTTTTCCATTAAAAAAAAATTTAGTATCCATTTTTTTATAAGTAACCTTGTAATTATATTTTCTTGTAAAAACGTATGATTAATATTTAAAAAAAAAAGTATTTATTCTCCATTAAAAAGAAAGTTAGTACTAATTTTTTTATAAGTAACTTTATAATTATTTTTTCTTGTAAAAAATGTATTATTCATATTTAAAAAAAATTGTATTTCTTCTCCATTAAAAAGAAAGTTAGTACTAATTTTTTTATAAGTAACTTTATAATTATTTTTTCTTGTAAAAAATGTATTATTCATATTTAAAAAAAATTGTATTTCTTCTCCATTAAAAAGAAAGTTAGTACTAATTTTTTTATAAGTAACTTTATAATTATTTTTTCTTGTAAAAAATGTATTATTCATATTTAAAAAAAATTGTATTTCTTCTCCATTAAAAAAAAGTTAGTACTAATATTTTTACATAAGAACCTGAACTGTATCGTTTTTTTCTTGTACAAACGTATTATTAAAAATCAACGTTTTATTTCTTCTCCATTAAAAAAAAAGTCATAATTTTTTTATACAAGAAACATTGTATTTATTTTTTTTTTGTTTTTGCAAAAACGTATTAACAATATTAAAAAAAAATTGTATTTCTTCTCCATTAAAAAAAAGTTAGTACTAATTTTTTTGTATAAGTAACTTTGTAATTATTTTTTCTTGTAAAAAGGCATTATATATAGTATATCCACCTGTCACGCGGGAGACCGGGGTTCAGTTCCCCGCGGGGGAGCCTCTGGCGCAAGACTAATGACCTTGCCCGGAAAAAAAAAAAATCAAAAATTTAACAAGCCTTAGGACTTGCTAAATAAGGCCAAGACCGGTTCCCGGTTGTAGTGCACATGGTGATGATGAAAAAGGCATTATTAGCATTTTAAAAAAATTGAATTTCTTTTCCATTAAAAAAAAAGTCAGTGCTAATTTTTTTATATAAGAAACTGAACTGTTCGGTTTTTTTGTTTTGTACAAACGTATTAAGTTTTATTTTTTCTCCATTAAAAAAAATTAGTACTTATTTTTTTATATAAGAACATTTTTTCTACTAATTTGTATATCAATAGTAATTTAGTTTTGATTCCCTTTCACAAAAGCGAAGCTTAAACCTGTTTATAATTTTAAGCAAATTATTTATATGGAAAAGAGAATTTTCTACGTTAAAAATTATTTGAAAAGTAATTTCTTATGAAGCTAGTGTTTTGATATGGCACAAAGACAGTTTTATACTTATAATTCATACAATAAAATGGAGTATCCGCCTTCTTTACTTTAATGTATTCACAGCATCATTTTTATAAATATGACTGCTGTCTCATCGTAATGTTTTCAATAGTATCAACGACTGCTGCAACCACATCTTTCAAACTGCTTACCAACTATACCAGTGAGACAGAATGTTAAGGGTCGTGAAATGACTAAGCACCACTCCTAGAAAACTACGTTATCAATTCAGCCTACGAACGTTTTAACCTCCTTGCCATCTGTACCAACGAGGCAGAATGATAGGCGTTATGACTTGAATAATAATTATTATGACGTAAATAATATACACAGCCTGTTATCTTCCGTATTTTTCGCTGGAAATGTTTTTATGGAAAAGAAATATAATTACTTGGTCTCTGATTGTTAGAATAATAAAAGCTGAAGATTCATATTAATTATCAACTTTTTTTTTTTATTTTTTTTTTGGTACGTATATTCACGTTCTCTATTTAGTTTTTATAAGCAAATGTGTAAGACTATTCGTTATGTAATCGTTTAATTGTAGAACACTCAATTAAATAATTTACAATTGAGTTATACAATCCTGACGAAAATTGTTTTTTTTTTTTACTCCAAGGTTTGTGATAAAATAAGTTTTACTTGTGCCATTACTGCGTTAACTAGCTTATAATTTGAGCTAACTTGTATTACCGGCGGATAAGGTAGAACTCTGTGGTTTTTCTAAACTTCGGTTTAACTAGGAATTTGTTTTATTCATATTTAAAAATTGTAGGGATAGAGTTCCATGCAACTTTCTTCTGTAACTTCTTTAAAAATCACTCATTCGATATTTGGTTTTTACCATAAATGTGTAGGGTATTTTTGACGCTCATATACTATATAAATGTACAAAAAAAGATCTTCCTCGTTAGGGCGTGGCAGTTTTCTAGCGCATATCTGCATACACAATAAACTTACGTGGAAGAGTGGTATATCGTTCCGCAGTTCTAAATATCAGAAAAAGCATTGAGGTACGTGGTTTTATGTCGAAAACTGTAAATTTCTGAATTATCATAACCTAAAGATCGACTTCAACACAGTGCAGCGATCAACATTTTATTCCATTTAGTGACATCATGAATCTAATGAAGATAGAGTAGAATGATCCAACAGACATTCTTTTTTAGCCGAACAACACGAATGTGGAATGCTATACTCCTCGTTGAGATGTCCATGCGTTTAAGACCATTATACATTGATACCCCCTTTCCTTATCCACTTCCTGGTCGTCGGCTCGCACTGTGCTCAGACATTTAAGGGTACTTCAAAATCCCCTTTGTGCGCGCGTTAGTGAGAGAGAGAGAGAGGAAAAAAAAAAACATTGCCCTTCCTTTTACACTTCTTTCGGTGCCACTGTATATTGACATTTAAGGTGCACTTTGTTTAAAAAAAATAACGACCAATTTAACCTCCCAAGAAAGTCGTTCAGACCTTCCCAGTTGGCTTTTTCGTAGAACCATACTATTCTTTTGGGATTTTTCTCGTTAGCTTTGTTGTTGGTTAGAACAAATTTAGCTTACATGATACAGTGGTCTGAAGTGCCCAAGGGCGAATAAACTTCGATTGTGTATTTCTTCGGGAGGGAGGTGAGAAACAGGTCCAGTGTGTTGGTGGAATGACCATCTATGGCTGGTACCCGTGTTGACTCATTGACGAGTTGAGTTAAACTATTTGAAACAGTAAAGAGCTGGACGTACTGACTTTCAAGTGTTGTGTGTCCGGAGTGGCGAACTCACTGAGATGAAAGCACATTGAAATCACCCATTATAAAGAAGTTGATATGGGAAGGAGCTTCCTGTCCGTCCGCTCGCGCTGTGGTCGGACATTTTAGGGTACTTCAAAATCCCCTTTTGTGCGCGCGTTCGTGTAGAACAAAAAAAAGGCACCTTCAATTAGGCCCTTTATAGGTTCGCTACGAATAGTTTAAAATATCCGTGTATAAAGCTCGCCGTGCACTTTAAATAATTCGTCAACAATAACCAGCCTTTTGAAGGATTTAAAGCCTTAGAGATATATGTAATACTAGATCAGCGAGACTGTAGCGATTCTAACAGATGCACACACAATTCACAAGCAAAAATAGCGAAGAACACCGAACGAAAAATCGAATAAGCAAAATACATCAGAACCGTATACCAAGCAATAAATAAAAATAATTCACATCAGTGGAATATAGTGGAGTTTGGAAATCAAATTCTAAACACGGTCAGTAGCCTGATGTGTAACGCTTAGGTAAAATTTTTTCGTGATTCGAGCTGTCATAGCCTCAATTCGAATCACACGATCTTCTTCACTATTATTTCAAACGCTATAATTGGTGACCACGACGTGATCTGTAAACACACACAGCATACACTTCCCATAGTAAAGCAGAACTTCACACACGGTCACGACTTCCGCATAGAGCACAACCTCCGACGTTTTCTCGTTTCTCTCTCTCGTTCGTCCGTCGTCCGCATACGAATCTGATCGTAACGAAGTTACTGCGGCGGGAGTGGTGTAGCGATTCTAACAGATACACACACAATTCACAAGCAAAAATAGTGAAGAACACCGAACGAAAAATCGAATAAGAAAAATACATCAGAACCGTATACCAAGCGATAAAATAAAAATAATTCACACCAGTGGAATATAGTCGAGTTTGGAAATCAAATTCTAAACACGGTCAGTAGCCTGATGTGTAACGCTTAGGTAAAATTTTTTCGTGATTCGAGCTGTCATAGCGTCAGTTCGAATCACACGATCTTCTTCACTATTATCTCAAACGCTATAAGACCATTTGGAGTGATTTGCAGATTGTTACACGTAACGCCTACCAACGCCTAATACTAACCCCTTTAGGGCCACCACCACAATTAACCAGATTCACCTTCATGCGAATCCCTATATGTTAATTAACAAGTGTAATCAATTTGTATACACATTTGTGTAACCCTTGGGGCAGCCTATGAAATATTTTACATGCCGTCTCGCTCTGCATGGCCCTTCCATTCGTTATAGTGGTCCTTGCATGGGGCGCGGCTTGCTAGCCTCTAATATAGCGTCTCCTCATGAGTGTGACTTTGCTATCGAACATGGAATTAAATGGGGGTTACACAAATGTGCATACAAATTTATCACACTTCACACTTGAGCACTTATCACAAAGGAAACGCTCGGTTGATTTTATTTAACACACATTATTTTATTATATAAATTAAAATTCTATAATTAATTACACTAATATAAAATGCACACTACTATTAGACACGATACAAACGCGGTAGATGTTACGTGCAACATGATGCAATTCTTGGCTTGATGATCACGGTAACGTTAGGAAAATGTTTTCCAAGATTCATCAGTATTATGCTTTGACATTTAAGTGTCACGAAACCTTTTTTCTTGTTAATTGTATTTGAGTAACTTGTAAATTTGTTTACCCAAAAGAAGAAATTCATTATATTGAACGACTCAGTTTCGACTAGGAGATCATGGTTTAATAAATCCATATAAGACCGTTCATTCTGAACAGTATGGATATTCAAACAAAGTCCTCAAAACCAACACTCCATTTATTATGAGTTGGGAAGCATTCCGGTGACGTCTGCATATTTCTGTAGATACAAACAGAATAAACATCGAGTCCAAATGCTTTAAAAATCACTGCAATACAAAAGTTCACTCAGTATTTGTATAGTGAGTTGCAACTTGATGGGGTTTCGTACCACTAGTATAATAGATGTGCAAGTGGAAACTCGGCTCTGAAGTTGGTTGCATTAAAAATATACTTGGACGCATCCAATTCGCGCGCCATTGTGGATATGTAGCTTAGTCATTGCTGTATTTATGGCTAAGTTGTTTTTTAAAATTGTGTAACAGATGTTCAAGTAGAAACTCGGCTCTGAAGTTGGTTGCATTAAAAACTTACTTTGACGCATCCAATTCGATCGCCATTGTGGATATGTGGGGTACGAAGTCGTGGTGCCGGCGTACGACACGGGGTTCTACTTCGTCCCACGAACTGTTCACTGGACGCCCCAACAAACTATTCACCAGAAAAACAATAGTACAATGAAACAAACACTCAGAAAACTGCCAGGCATTGCAGCACGGAAAATTAAACACTTGTTGGAATTTGTAATAAAGTTCTTTTTTTTATTTTTAATATTAGTTACAGAAATTCTGGAAAACAACTTAAACTTTAAACGCAACGCTAAACACGACTTTGTATGTTTACGCTTCTCCACCGCGCGTCGGAGAGCAGGAGCGGCAACGACCGTGGCGGTCGTCGGATGGAATTGGACTCAGCGATACAACCTTCGTTTGAGGTGAGTTTGTGGTGTGGTGGTAGATATCCTCTCCACTAAGGATATGTATTTACTTACCACAAGAGAAACGTAAAGTCTCTCTTGGTGGAATAGAGAACCAGATCTCGTAATGGAGATCATGATGGTATGTGTGTGATCGTTCAGACCCATGCGCGAAGGCAATGACAAAACAAAGCAGGCAGGCGGCAAGGACAAAGGGATCGAGAAGATCGTTGTCTATGAAGTGCATTCGCGTCTAAATAAATAGACTACGATACATCGAAGAAATGTGGTAAGAGAAAAGATGAAACGAGGGCATCATAAGTCTTAGATGAGTGATGCCCTTGTGTAAATATACGAATAGCCATTCGAAAGAGGTGCTAATGTATTACAATACTTTATGCAATGAGAATTGTATATCGTATCTTGGCTCGGTGGCCAAAACGAATCCATTGCTTGCACTTGTACATGCAGGGAAATTCGTTGCGGCAGAAAAAGGAATTAGAGGTTGTTTATTAGTGGGAAAACAAATCATTGTTTGGGTAATATGCATGTTTACATGCGTAGAAATTCGGTTTTATGGCACTAGACGCTAGATGCGCGTATTGCTTTTGTCCCTTGGACAAAGGGTCTGCAAGATACGTGCATGTGGGAAGATAAGGGTGCACATGAGGAACAAAATTGCTTGGCAAACAATGGTGCCGGAATAGTTTTCCTACTTATAACACATTTATGCAAACGAATTATTTTCCAGCGAATTCTAATGAAGCATTAGATGTGTGAACAGAATCTTTCAGGAATTTTCATGTAATGGGTTGAAAACATTAATGTCCTTGTAGTAGGAAATGTTTATGCTGGGTGGAGATTGCGGTGCAGGTGTGGGAAAGTTGGAATTTGCCTGGCAACTGAAGGTACCGAATAAGTTTTGGGATTCCTGAGAGGGTAGAAAAGAAATCTTACAGGGTATTGTGTGCGAAGAGATGCATGAAAGGTAAGTTCTCTTTTGCAGGTACTTTTAGGTTAAAGATTTGATCTCTTTAATGCGTGAAGCATTTAAGGTGCTAATGCGATTGCATTAGTGAAGTTATGAGATTCGGTGGAAGTTATGGGGGTTTTTCGGGTAAGTGAACCGTGGGGTTTGGCGGAACCGCTACAGATATATGCAGCTTAGTCATTGTTGTCTTTATGACTGAGTTTTTTTTTAAATTGTATAAGAGGTATGCAAGTAGAAAGTTGTGGCGTCTCTAACAGATACACACACAATTCACAAGCAAAATAGTGAAGAACACCGAACGAAAATCGAATAAGAAAATACATCAGAGCCGTATGCCATAGCGATAACATAACAATTCACATCAGTGGAGTATAGTCGAGTTTAAAAATCAAATTCTAAACACGGCCAGTAGCCCGATGGGCAACGCTTAGGTTCAATTTTTGGTGATTCTAACTATCATTTCAAACGCTATAATTGGTGTCCCCGATGTGATCTGTACACACAGCACACACTTCCCGTAGTAAACAGAACTTCACACACGATCATGACTTCCGCATAGAGCACCGACACACTCACCCGCTCCGACGTTCTCTCGTTCTCTCCGAAGCTGATCGTAACGCAGTTACTGAGGAGGGAGTGGCGTGGCGTCTCTAACAGATTGCTGTCTTTGTGACTGAGTTCTTTTTAAATTGTATAACATGTGTGCAAATAGAAACTCGGCTCTGAAGTTGGTTGCATTAAAAACATACTTGGGCGTATCCAATTCGTGCGCCATTGTGGGTATATGCAGCTTAGTCATTGCTGTCTTTGTGACTGAGTTTTTTTTTTTAAGTTGTATAACAGGTGCGCAAGTAGAAACTCGGCTCTGAAGTTGGTTGCATTAAAAACATACTTGGACGCATCCAATTCGTGCGCCATTGTGGAGATATGTAGTTTAGTCATTGCTGTTTTTACGACTAAGTTTTTTCATTCATTTATTCATTCCGTGTCCATCAGTTGTATAAGCGATGAGTGTCGATAAACAACACTTACGCCATTGCATTCTATTGTTTTCAAATTAAAAAAAAAAAAAAATGCTGCTATGGAATTGATTGACTCGATTTTAGATGAACATTCTGTGAGTCATTCCAATGTTGTAATGATAGTGAAGAGTTTAATTATTATGTGTAATTTTATTTTTTATTTTCTTAACCACTTCAAAAGTGGTTAGGAATCTTTAGTCTTGAGGACATGTCACGTCCATGTACAGTAAAAACATTTGACGACGAAGAACTTGAAGTTTTACTGGATGAAAATGCATATCAAACTCAAGAAGAGTTTGCCGGACAGTTAAGAGTTTCTCACCAAGCAATATCAATCAATCTTTTAATAAGTATTTTTTCCAATAAAGTTAAATTTGACAAAAAAACCGAATTGCTAATTGAATACCTATTATATTTTCGCTCATTCGGAGAAACATCCATTTCGAACATTTATAGGAGCGACTGGATCTGGTACTCAAGCAATACCAACGGGCGTCGAACCTTTACCCCTTGGCCGAATTGTTCTATAGCTACTCACTTTAGAATACCGTCACATCTCTTATGTGATTGCGAAATTGTAAAGACATATCACTCGAATTATTTATGACTAATTGAATATATAGTCATTTAGAGGTCAGTAACCAGACAGGACGTTGTCTTGTGAATTCCCTCCCACAACACACTTCAATAGTCTTCAAAATGGATTTGTATTCCCATAGAGGGAATGCAACAAAATTAACAAGTAGTTATGAGCCGACAACAAAGTCCAAGTTCATTAGATTTAAATGTACTCGAATCCGGTTATCGGAAGTCTCTTATTTCCATTTTTTCTCCAAACAAACCTGAGAGATTCATTCCATTCCAACCTCGTTAGGTCCTCTCCATTATGCGGAACAACAAATAGTTATAATTTGAGTTTGGCTTCCATCTGTGTGTTTCCGTGGCCTCGCCGCAAAATTCGATTCACTTGCAGTTTTTTTCCTATTTCTAATTTCCTAACGAAACTATTCAGAGAAAGGAAGAGGAAGTTTTGAAATGTCTGATTGGACTATAGGAAACATTAACAATTACAGTGCAAGATGTGGTGCCTGGTACACGGCTACAAAGTGGCGGTTGTGTGACGAAATTGCATGATCATGAGTCAGATTGCAACTGGTACGACATGCTGGTGGCAGCTGAAGGTGGATTGCCAGAGGTGAGGTAGGCAAACACGGACAGTTGTTGGAGTTCCTGCTCTGTACGCAACACTGATCATTGTGAGACTAGGTGAAAGTACAATTTTTTGAATTGAACTTTTTACTCAGACGTCCATAGACGGAATCGAGGAAACTATGCATGAGAAAATTACGTGGAAGATACAAATTATGCAACTGGATGCATGGGGTTCATATGCAAGAAGTACTGAGCAAGCAACGCACTTGCTGTTCGTTCCATGGATTGATTGTTTTTACACCATTTCTTCTTACTTTTATTTTTATAACGAAAAGGAAATGCTTATGAGTAAGTGATATGTAAATGTTACGCAATATGCTATTGAAGTGAACATTAATAGCAGTCACCTTACTGGACGGCAATGTAAGGGGGGGTTACAATTGCGGTAATAAAGATACTAATGTTTTGTTACGGTAAGTGGTAGAGCGTTAAAGTACATTATATTAGACCGGCTTGGAATAACAAACAACTAAACGTCAAATCGATAGACCTGCTCACGTCGTTGTTTTGTTTAGCCATTGTCAGGTATGTTTGGTGTTCATATATGACATATGTTAAGGTTTATTTCAATTTTCTTGGACTTGGAATGGTTCGGTTACAATTAAATAACAAGTAACTGATGAGGGATCGTCCACAAGCCACGTAATGCTTTTTTGACCATTAGCCACGTAAACTTTTTTGACCATTAGCCACGTAATGCTTTTTTGACCATTTTTAACGCGGCGATAGAAATGATAGAAACATATGAGAGTGTCAACGACTTAATTCCGTATATCCCCAAGCTATTACTCCGAATGTGCAACATCAAATATAGTCGGTGCATATCTAGCAGTGTATTCCGTAAGCGTAATAAACAGCTATACAAAAAATATTACCCGACGCCACCAAGCACAGGCGTAGCTGAAAATGAATTTGCGGCACAAATTGTGCGTGCTCATCAATGAAGGCAAACTTAAGCCTATGATGCCCGCAGCGTCGGAATACTCGAATTTATATGGGCCTGTAAAATAGGGCAGCACCCTAAGGAAGACAAAACTAAGCACATAATGGTGTCGACCTATGAGGTCCCACAGCTGAGGTGAAATAAATTTCAAATATCTGAGATAACTACAGAAATAGATACGCACCCGGTTGATTAAAATCAAGGAGAAATTACAGCATAAATTTGTTGGCCTTATTTCAGCCTTGTAACCATTCTTTGCTCTACATCCATCGACATACAACCGATCTCAATGATTCAGTCTCCCGAGGGTTGTGTAAATGCTACAATTCAATATGAATATTTGACTTTCTGCATCGATAAATTGTTTAAAAACATCCTTCCCATTCCACAGAATCACTTAAGATCACCGCTAAGAATTTCAAGCTGCATGTAGAACTAAATAAGATTATTGTAATAGATCTGCATTAAGCTTCACTGCAGCCTTTCGAAACTTTACTAACTCCAAAGGCCTATCGACAAAGTCCAAACTCTTAGAACTTTGATTTTCTCAGTATGCACTTACCATTCGAGATTTGGGTGCAAAGTTAAAACGATTTCAATCTCTATCAAAAATAACCTATCGCACTTTACACCGAAGTGAAGAGCATGACTCGAACCCACGCCATGAAAAGGTTAGAACCAAACAATCAACATATCAGACCACAGCCGTGTGCACAAGGGGATGTTTCAAATTGCTATAAGGCTGGAAGATTGCTAAATTGTTCTGGTACAGGACTCTGATTTATTGTTCAGTTATTTACTATTTAGCAACGTAAAGTTGTCGCATGCTAAAACATCGAAAATTAAATGAAAGCTTTTTCCGAGTACACAGGCTGTGGTGTCATTAGTGAAAATATAATAATAATATAATCCGGCGCAAGACTAATGACCTTGCCCGGAAAAAAAACAAATCATTATGGAAAATTTAACAAGCCTCAGGACTTGCTAAATAAGGCCAAGACCGGTTCCCGGTTGTAGTGCCGATAATGATGATGATGATGAAAAATAATATAATCATCATCATCATCGGCACTACAACCGGGAACCGGTCTTGGCCTTATTTAGCAAGTCCTGAGGCTTGTTAAATTTTCCATAATGATTTGTTTTTTTTTTTTCCGGGCAAGGTCAAATAATAATAATAGAATGCTTGACGGTAAACCAACGGGAAAGAGAACGACAGGACGGCCGCGACGGAGGAGATCGGATCGGATGGTCGAACGTGGAAGGAGAGCGCACAGGACAGGGAACAATGGCGGAGTCCAATCCGCAAGGCTAATAACCAGGCCCGTAAAAATGAATTATTATGGCAAATTTAACAAGCCTCGGATATGGACCGGATACAGGACGACGACCACGGAAACAAAAATGGCTAAATGATTTAAGAATTTTTAAATGGAACGTCCGCTCATTATACAGAGATCGAGCTGCGCAGCAACTAGCCGATGCCCTGTCCGAATATAAGGCTAAAATAACAGCATTACAAGAAATGAGATGGACGGGGAGTGGTGTTTTTCAAAGAAAAGAGTATGACATTTATTACAGCTGTCACGCAAAACACCATGTGCTCGGGGTAGGCTTTCTAGTCAGCCAAAAACTGAAGCCTGCCATCATCGGCTTTAATGCAATAAATGAAAGGCTATGCACTCTCCGCGTGTGAAGCAAGTTTAAGAACATAAGCCTCATAAACGTTCACGGACCTACAGAGGAGTCCCCTGACGACAAAAAAGAAGAATACTATGAGAATGTCGAACGGGCCCTCAATGCCTGCCCAAGATACGATGTGAAAATCGTTCTTGGGGATTTGAATGCAAAAATAGGTCGGGAGCCGGTTTTCAGGCACTACACAGGTTCCCATAGTTTGCATGAGAACACTAATGGCAATGGACTACGAGTCATCGAATTGGCAGCATCGAAAAACTTGGTCGTTGCGAGTTCCAGGTTTCCGCGTAAAGATATCCACAAAGCCACCTGGGTATCACCTGATGGAGCCACTCGCAACCAAATTGACCACGTGCTGATAGATCACCGCCACTCCTCGAGCCTGATGACGGTACGAACGTACCGAGGTGCCAACATCGACTCGGATCACTATCTTGTTGGTACAGTTTTCCGAGCGCGGATTGCCTTACGGAGACGTATTGCATCAGCGGATCAGGTTCGAATCAGCACGGCTGCCTTACGCAATGAGAATACTAGCAACACCTTTGGTCATGCGTTAAGACTCGCCCTCGAAGAGCTCGACGGAGGGAGAGTAAGTCCTGGGGCCAGAATGCCGGGCGTAGAAGAGAAATGGACACGCCTTAAGAATAATGTCATTAGTACTGCCAACTCCATCTTAGGCAGTAGTCGTAGAGATCGGAGCGAATGGTTTGATGATGAGTGCAAACTAGCGACTGAATGTAAGAATGCTGCATACCGGGCAATGCAGCAGTCTCATAGGACGCGGGTACGCGAGGAGAAATACAAAGAGCTCAGAAGATCTGAAAAAAGACTTCACAGACAAAAGAAAAGTGCCTGGGAAAAAAATCTTGTCTGTGAAATAGAGAAAAGTAGAGAGTGAGGCCCGCACCAGACGCGGAAGTTCTACCAAATAATCCGCAGTATGACGTAATCATCACGCTGCACTTACTGCAAGGATAAAGAGGGTAATCTGATCACCGATCCTGAAGGCATTCTGGAGCGATGGGAAGTGCACTTCAATGAATTGCTAAATGGTCAACTCACAGAAGAATTGGAGGCTCCACCAATGCAAGATCAAGACTAAATGCTGCCGCCACCAAGCATTGAGGAAACATTAAAAGCCATTAGACAGCTCAAATCAAATAAAGGCCCTGGAGCTGATGGCATACCAGCTGAGCTGATCAAACAAGGAGGGACAGCGTTAAATCACGCAATTCACGACATCGTGGTGCACGTATGGGAGCAAGAGGAGATACCGGAAGATTGGCGTCATGGTATAATTTGCCCCATACATAAAAAAGGAGATATCACACTGTGCAGCAACTATAGGGGTATAACATTGCTGAGTACCGCCTATAAGATACTCTCCACTATCCTACAAGACCGGATATCCCCATACGCTAAAGCCATCATTGGTCAATATCAGTGTGGCTTCATCCCAGGCAAATCAGCAATTGATCAAATATTCACCTTAGGCAGGCGATGGAAAAGTGTCAGGAATTTAAGATACCATTATATCATCTGACTTTAAGGCCGCCTACGACAGCATAGCCAGGGTAGAACTATATAATGCCATGAGAGAATTCGGCATTCCAAACAAATTGATACGACTTTGTAGGTTGACCATGACCAACGTAACTAGTCAAGTAAAAGTAGCGGGATTGCTGTCCAAACCAAAACGTTTAAGGCCGCCTGCGACAGCATAGCCAGGGTAGAACTATATAATGCCATGAGAGAATTCGGCATTCCAAACAAATTGATACGACTTTGTAGGTTGACCATGACCAACGTAACTAGTCAGGTAAAAGTAGCGGAATTGCTGTCCATCTATAATGGACTCCGACAAGGGGACGGTCTGGCCTGCCTCCTTTCAACCTGGCGTTGGAGAAAGCAATCCGTGACTCTGGTGTTACAACAAAAGGGACTATTGTCACCAAGTCCAGCCAGATACTTGCCTACGCAGATGACATCGACATCATCGGTAGAACCGAATCGGCGGTACAGGAAACCTTCACCCAGATCGAGCAGGCGGCACAAAAACTGGGACTGCACATTAATGAGGGAAAAACTAAGTACATGGTGGCAACTTCTGCGAAGAGAAGACCAAACCTTGGTCAAACTATCAGGGTAGTGGAGCACGAATTTGAAGTAGTGCAATCCTTTAACTACCTTGGGTCAATAGTATCAGCCGATAACAATATGGAAGAAGAAATACGCGAACGGCTGATTAAATCCAACAAAGCCTACTATGGTCTATCAAGGCTCTTTAAATCCCGAAATTTATCTACTGTACTACTGTACAAGGCCATGGTCTTACCAGTACTCATGTATGGATCCGAGACCTGGGTGATCAATAAAAGGTACTCTAAACTCTTAGCCGTGTTCGATACGAAGGTCTTAAGGAGAATTGTTGGGCGTGTATGTGAAAGTGGACGATTCCGGAGACGCTACAACCATGAGTTGTACGCAATTTACCTTGAAGCTAATGTTGCAAGAGAAATCAAGCTCGGTAGACTCTGGTGAGCGGGGATTGGATTGCTTTTTCATATCCAGAAGGTATTATGATATGAGGAGATACGTAGCAGATAGTGAGACGGGAAAGAAAAACTGAAATAAATGAGAAAGGAGCGTGTATCGGTATTACTTGAATCGTAAATGACTCCAACCCAGTCCTTCTATCAAACATACCACGGAAACCTTCTGAAATTACTTAGGAAAAACTAAAACAGACACTCCCCCTTTCCACCAAATCAGGTAACATTGCGGCGGTCGTAAGAAAACAATTCATGATGCGAAACTGAAACTGTTTTTCAAATAACCTGGATTATGAGAAATCGTTACATTGATGTGGTATAATGCGTTCCTGTGGTTACCAACAATTTAAGCAATTTCGGTTGTTAATTCCGTACATTCACCACTGATTGCGATTGGTTGATATATTTTAAAAATTATATTTCTCATAAAACCAGTTGATTCTAGCACCTCGTGAAATTGTGAAATAAAAGCTGGATCGCAGCAACGAGCTTTCTAAGGGTATCTACGCCAAACCGCAAAATACTTTAATAACCACCATGTTCAAGCAGCGCAACAGCTTGGTCACAAGTATCTGGTCTTTTTTAAGTATACTTTTTGCCATGAATCGAACGCAAATTCAAAAGCCAATACACTTGTATGCGATGCTACTACAATCCCAAAAATGATTTTTATAGAGATACTAATTTGGTAAGCCAATGTGTGTTACGCAAACACCTATTACGTATTTAAATGATTTTTTAATTCGCTTCTCATAAAGCCGGATTTCGTTTTCAACTCTGGCTGAGTAGCATGTTATACTAAATATATCATGGCTATGAATTTACATAATAAATTTTAAGGCCTAGGCCAGGTGGATTTATTAGATTTCGACGATGTGCTAAATAAAATTATTTTTTGGTGGTTTTGCTTGTTTTATCTCTTCTTTTCATAGTTCAAGTCAAACTGCGACAAGGCAAACAAACAGCATTTAAAAGTTTTATTGGACACCACCACCGAGCACGGTTACTAGGAGAGTGTGGATTTGAATCTCAAATTTCATTGATTGGTGACACATGGAAACCTTGGGGCTGGGTTTTTGTGTTTGTTTTTACTTTTGTTTCGGAGGAATGGAAAAATTTAACTCAATCTCCCAGGCATAAGTCGGTTCACATAAAATGCATTTTTGCTGGAACACAGATTGCGTTTCTGGCAACCACATGGGCAACATACATGGAACACTCATTCTACATCCCTTATTCGAATTGAAGTGGTTAATTCCGTCCACTTAAAGGCGATAAACAGATTGTCGGATTGGCTTGCTAATTATGAAAAACGGGTTTTTTCATTTTCGCTATAACAATTTTTTTAAACTTCCATTGTAGTTGTACTATATATATTAAGACTATATTTGAATTGATAAGAACATTCACAATCAGCTTCAAAATAATTGTGTACTCATAACGCGATAATGTGTAACTTCGCAATAAGTCTCTTCTTTTATTCGTTGCTTTTATTTTTTTATATTTTCCTTTTTTTGTTTTAGTTTGGAATAATCTCATCTACATGCTCAATTCTTTTTTGCCGTCGTTGTATGGATACTAGTTTTGTTCTTATATACATTTTAAATAAAGAAAAATAATCATTTAAATTTTTGCTTTTTTTTCTATTTTAATTTTCATTCATCACGGATGTGAGGCTTCATAACATGAAAAGGTCAAGACATCGCTTTTGTGACGTACTAGGTTTTATCTTGAACGTTTGCAGTGAACGTTTTAGCTGTGAGTGGAATCAGCAATATATTCAAATTAGAAAAAGTATAATTCCCCTTGAGTCACGTTTAACTAGAATAGACAGAATAACAAAACTGGATTCATAATCGAACAGAGCAAAGACTATTGGTTTTTTTAATGGTAAACTAATACAATATCTCATTGTACTGAGGCAATTGTCGCGGATGTAGCACCTAAATCCGGGAGCAGATGTTTGTGATGATACGAGTATGCAAATGATTTTCGATAGGATGGTTTCAGACATAGCAACTCGATGAGGGAGGTTGAATGATCGTAGGAGAAGGACATGTGATGAAATATCTACTCTTGGTAGAGATTGTGTTTAACTTGTTCTCAAGTTTGATAGTTTTGTAGATTATTAACGTAGAACGGACAAATTTTGGCTTACACAACGAATAATGATTACTACTATAGTACTATAGCCACTTAGGACTATAGCCAACAATAGCATGGAGAATGTCGTATAAAATCAGAAAACTTGTTCAAAAACCAAGGCTGGGTATTAATTCTGTTTTACAATAGAAAAATAATAAATAAACATCCCTTTTATCAATCGATATATGTATCTTTTTATCTGAAGTGCTAAATTCTTTCCTGGATTTGTTTATTACTTCAGCATATGTAAATCCACTTTGAAATGAAGTTACGAAATTAAGTGTTAATTGGCGAATAATTGGAATACCACAGCCTTCTTTCTGAAAACGTTACCGTATACACATTTCTCGAAGTTTATGGTCCTTATTTCTTTTTCTTAATTGTAGACCTAATTGTATTTCTTTTTTTTACAAGTTTTTTTTTAATAGAAAATGCCAGAGCAAAGAATATCAGAGGTATATATGCCGGCATAAATTAAATTAGAAATGGCTACCGAGAGAGAGAGCCAAAATAATCCGAGACACAAACGGCTGTCGGGTGACAGAAACAAACAATACCGTGACAGGATGGAAGCAGGACTTTGAAAACCTGCTCAATGTGCGCACCCATCAACCACAAATAAACGCACCAGACGTACATACAGCCGAGCCCCAGATCCTAGAGCCCTCTTTCGACGAAGTTGTAGACGCAATAAACCGACTGAAAAACGACAAGGCCCCCGGAGTCGACTGCATAGCGACAGAGCTTGTGAAGCACAATGACAGGCAACCGCTCGAAAGATCCACTAACTGATTAAAACAATATGGGATAAGGAAGTTGTAACGTTCTACGAACGCACAATTCCACCCAGGGGAGGTTCCTACCCTTCAAGGAACATTCTCACCTTATTCGTTACACGTGCCCACAGACACGTGTCCCAAAGCTCTTGATCATACCTGTAACAAGGGTCATAGGAAGCTGCAACAATGTTGAACGCGATATCAAAAAAACACGGTCAGTAGACTGATGGGTAAGGCTTAGGTACAATTTTTAGTGATTCAAACTGTCATAGCGTCAGTTCGAACCGCACGTTCTTCTTCACTATTATTTCAAACGCTATAAAGTCATTCCAGAAGAATGAAAAACCTCAATAGTCGTCCCTATTTTCAAAAAAGGTGACAGATCTGACAGCGAAAATTACAGAGGAATATCATTGCTCCCAACCACATACAAAATACTAACAAATGTCATACTGGCGCGAATCACACCATACGCAGAAGAAGTAATAAGAGACTACCAGTGCGGATTCCATAGCAACCGGTCAATAAGCGACCAAATGTTCACAATAAGGCAACTGCTGGAAAAGAAGTGAGAATACGGAGAGACGGTTCACCAACTGTTCGTTGACTTGAAAAAAGCCTACGACTCAGTCGCAAGACAAACACTCTACCATATTGTAGTTGCGCTGGAAATCCCGAATAAATATGCCGCCCTCATTCAAATTTGCATGAACGAAAACAAAGGGCGAGTTAGAATAGAAAACCACCTCTCAGAACCATCTGAAATCCGGGACGGACTAAAACAGGGAGATGGTCTATCAGCGTGTCGTTTTTAACCTTGTGATCGAGTATGTCATCAGAAAGGTACAAGATCACAACATGGCTGGATCATCCCCGAACGGGATCACACAAGTGCTCGTATATGCGGATGACATCGCCGTTCTTGGCGGTAATCTAGAAACTGTAAGTAAAAACAGTGAAATCATCATGCAAGCGGCAGAAGAGGTAGGCCTAGAAATAAATGAAGACAAAACGAAATACATGATTATGGCGAGAGCAGGTGGACCTCAGGGAACACACATAAACGTCAGAGGCAAGATATTTGAAAAACAATTTAAATATCTAGGAACGATATTGACGGCCTGTAACGAAACGTCGAAGGAAATTAACAAAAGACTGCATTCCGGCAACGCTAGTTGGCACACAGTCAGTAAACTGCTGAAATCCAGACTGCTATCACGTAACATAAAGCTCCGTGTCTATAGAACCATTATCATGCCGATTGTTCTATGTGGATGCGAAACATGGGCTCTCACAAAACGGGAAGAAAACAAATTCCGCGTATTCGAGAATAAAGGTTTGAGGGGTATCTTTGGAGATAAATATGACGAGGAGGCAGGACAACGGAGGAAACTCCACAACCACGAATTGGAAGAGCTATGCCGCAAACCTACAATAGTGAGAGTAATCAAGTCGCGAAGATTAAGATGGGCCGGACACGTGGCACGAATGGGCAATGATAGGACCGTGCATAGAATTCTTGACGGTAAGCCAACGGGAAAGAGAGCGACAGGGCGGCCGCGGCAGAGATGGGAGGACAATGTTAGGTTGGATCTCGAGGAGATCGGATCGGATGGTCGCACGTGGAAGGAGAGCGCACGGGACAGGGAACAATGACAGGCCAATAAATAGTAGTAGTAGTAGTAGTAGTAATAGTAATAGTAGATAAAAGCCATAAAAAAATTACTAAGATGCAGCTCAAAGCCCGTATAATCATGAATAAACGGTATGTCTACAAAAAGTTGTAAAAAATGTGGTTTATGTTGCAGTTTAACTTGAGAAATCCCGTAAGAATAACTTTTATTTCAAATATAATACATCCTGTCAAACAGGTGCAGGAAATTGATCATTTAGCCCGCCTATAGGGATTTTCAAAAAAAAAAAAATTGTATCGCTATATTGGGACAACTGTCCGCTATGCTGGTGTGAAGTGAAGAGAAGAACTCCAAGATTGTTATTTGGCGAACAATCGGATTATCTCAGCCATCTATCTGAAAACCTACCCGTTTACGCACATTTTGAAGTTTATGGCCCTTATTTCTCTTTCTTAACTATATAACTATTTTAAATATATAATTCTATTTCTTTTTGCTACAAGTTCTTTTTAATAGATAACGATGTAATTTTTTGGGGAAAAGAAAACTTATTTTGCATTTATTTGAAAGCTTTAAGGGGGTATCCTAGTGTATCCTTTAAAAATCGATTTTTTTGTTGTCTTAATTGATTTGTCTTAATGAGTTGTAGAATATGCTCTGAATGCCTCAAGTATAAATTTGTATTTTCATCATCATCATCATCGGCACTACGACTCCGCCATTGTTCCCTGCACTGTACATTCTCCCTCCACGTTCGACCATCCGATCCGATCTCCTCGAGGTCCAACCTAACATTGTCCTCCTGTCGTTCTCTTTCCCGTTGGCTTACCGTCAAGAATTCTATGCACAGTCCGTATCATCGTCGGCACTACAACCGGGATCCGGTCTTGGCCTTATTTAGCAAGTCTCGCGCTTGTTAAATTTTCCATAATAATTTATTCTTACGGGCAAGGTTATTAGCCTTGCGCCAGCTTTTTTAGCGTATGTATTTTAGCGGGTTAAAATGAGACGGAAAGTACACATGCCCGAGCACACTGTACAGTGTTCAGAATGCATTTTTCTCAAACCATGCAAGATAACTAATTTTACAGATGAATTCATGATTATTTTTTTAAACGAAAGGTTAGTTAATTTGCCACTTGATGAATGTATTTTAAGAAGTTAAAATTTTGTTTATAAAAAGTTGAGAACAAAAATATGTTGAAAATTCTCGCAAAAAATGATTTTTTTCAATCAAGTTTTTCACACAAAAAAAAACTCAAACTAAACAAAACCATTTTTTCTATTTTTTACATATCATCTAATGGATAAATATATAATATATTATATATATACATTTTTTTTTGACGCTGATGTGTCTCTTACTTATAAACTTGCTTGTATATGCATACAATTTAATGAAACTATTAATTTAAACACTTCTATGTATGCACAATAAATGCTTGATTTTGCAAAAATATGTATTAAATATCGGGTTTTCCAATGGGGACTTGACAACTTTGAGCGCATCCTTTCACTAATCATCGAACTGTCACTGTCAATTTATTCAGTAAACTCAGCATTTTCATAATGGTTAAGTACACGTACGAACAACGTCCGCAAATTATAAAAATTTACTACCGAAAAGCAGTTGTCAAGTCCCTATAGGTAAGCCCTATCATCATCATCATCGGCACTACAACCGGGAACAGGTCTTGGCCTTATTTAGCAAGTCCTGAGGCTTGTTAAATTTTCCATAATGATTTATTTTTTCTGGGCAAGGTCATTAGTCTTGCGCCAGGGGCTCCCCGACGGGGAATCGAACCCCGGTCTCCCGGATGACAGGCGGGTATACTAACCACTATACTATCGAGGAGCCCGGGTAAGCCCTATAGTTTTCTCTAAAAAAAATCTACAAAATCACTTTTTTTGGCCTTCTACACCAGGATACCCCATTAATTAACACTATTCAGATTATCCGGTTTGGGTCAAATAAGCATCATTTCGTTTTGCAATTTGTTGCCGTTTTAAAGGTGATTCCATAATTCCTCTTTCTCAAAACTTCTCCATTGCCGAGAAATTCAACGAAGAGATTTTTAAACTCTTCTCATGATATCTATTTCTCATGACTACCAAAGTTTTCCGTGAAAAGAAAAAATATAAATCGCTAAGTCCGGACTACGAGGTGAAGATGTTGCGACTCAAACAGATTACACCCGTAACCATAGCGCAAAAGCGAATAGAAAAGAAATCATCAGAGTCGTATATCGGAGCATTAATGCAGCAGTTTGGGTAGCAAGTTGAAATATCGTCGTGTTGACTCTTTCGTTGTAACCTTTTTATAGTGTTGGTTCGAATGAGGTTTTTACTACTTCGCAAAAAAAAAATCACAGGTGTATCAAAACGTCCCAACCAAGCTTCTTAATGTCAGTTTTTATGGATGTGTGTGCCCTGTCGTTGTCGTGAAGGAACACAATACTTCTCCTGCTGCTTCTGGTCAACCACTACCTTGAAACAGTCAAATTATTGAGTACTGGAATCAGAAATTTACCAACATGGAAAAGTAGCTTGACATTAAGTACGAATTGAGAAGTTTCTTCTCTATTCAAGGAGTTTTGTCAACTCGATAAGAGTACAACTTTGGCAACTGGGCTGGGGGTGAAAAGAATACAACTTTGACAAAAGGGCTGGGTGTCTTTCTTTTTCTCTCTCTCTATGGAATGTTTTGCACATATTGAGTTTGCTTTAAACGAAATAACACTGGGAGTGACTTCTTCTCAGTGGAGTATGTCAATAAATCACCTGTGAACCTGTTGCCACGAAAACCACTTTGATTTTGATCGAGTATTTCAACGAGTAATTAGTCAGTATGTGGCGTTTCTAACAGATACAGACACAACGCACAAGCAAATAGTAAAGAACACCGAAAGAAAATCGAAAAAGGCATCAGCCGTATACCAAGCAATAACATAATTCCACATCAGTTGAATGTACTTGAGTAAAAAAAAAAAACGAATTCATACAGGCGTCAGTGGCCTGATGTTTCAATGCTTCGCTTCTCACCCGTTTCATCGTATGTCAAATCAACGTCTTCACTATCCTTGCTTAACGCAACAATCCCACGTGATCTGTATACACAATCTCCCATTAGGAAACAGAACTTTACTACTACGATCGCGACTTCCGCATAGAGCACCGCCACACTCGCATGCTCCGACGTCCACTCGCTCGCTCGTTCCTCGTTCCGTCGTCCGCACACGAAGTTGATCGCAACAAAGTTACTGAGAAGAGAGTAGTGTGGCATTTCTAACAGATACACACAAGCAAATAGTAAAGAACACCGAAAGAAAATCGAGGAAGAAAAAGCATCAGTCGTATACCAAGCAGTAACATAATAATTCCACATCAGTTGAGTGTACTTGAGTTTAGAAATCGAATTCGTATTGCTTATGATGTGTTGATCATTGTTTCAATTTTTAGTGATTCAACCGTCATAGCGTTGGTTCGAGTCACCCACGTTCCTCACTATCGTCGCGCATGCTAGAAGTCCATAACCTTATAGCGTTTGCGACGATAGTGAAATGCGTGATTCGAACCAGCGCTATAGCGGCCAGAAATCAGTAAAAGATAGAACCAAAATTCAACAAATCAGACTACTGATGCGTGTACGAATTCGATCGGTATTCGTAAGTACACTCAACTGACGTGGAATTGCTATGATATTGCTATACTTTTGTTTATTCGAGTTTCGTTCGGTATTGCTCTTCACTTTCTTTTGTATTGTGTGTTAAAAACGCCACAAACCTTTGAAACGATGCCAATAAGATATACAGCAATATCTTTGATATCGTTGACCACTTTTAAACAAAGGTTCCTGAGATTATGATTCAATTATCCCAAGCAATAAAAAAGTACCGGCGATCATTTAATAATTGCAATGAAAACACATTCTTCAAAGGATACTTAGATTACATTTGTAGATAGTGTGTCCCGATTGTAAATACAGTTATTAAATCCGTTTTCGTTTTTATAAATGATCGACTGCTTATTTATGTGTTGGCTGGCTGTAAATAAATAACAAACAAAAACCATAAATCATGGATAAAGGGATTTAAAATTACCCTCCACGGACGATGAAAAATGAGAGTAAACCACGAACCGCAAATTGTCTTCTTTTGTTTAATATTAATAGTATTAAAAAAATAAAAACAGTTGATTATAAACCGTCAACCGCGGTGGTAATTTTTAACGACGGTTGGGTTTTTAAATGATTAAAACAGAGTTGACATAAAACTGTCAGCGAAGACGGCCGTGTTTAATAATAATAATATTAAAAATAAAATAAAAAAAAGAATCGATAATAAACCGTCAACCGGGACGGTTGGGTTTTTAAATGATTAAAACAGAGTTGACATAAACCTGTCAGCGAAGACGGCCGTGTTTAATAATAATAATATTAAATATAAAATGAAATACAGAAGCGATAATAAACCACCGACCGCGACGGTGGTTTTTAACGACGATTGGGTTTTTAAATGATTAAAACAGAGTTGACATAAAACCGTCAGCGAAGACGGTCGTGTTCTTAAAGACGTACTTTTTGTTTAATAAAGTCTCACAAATGTCTGATTGAATCGGTCATATTTAGAAAGCATGTCGCGTGTTTCATAAGTAAAGTAACTGCAGAGGCGATCACGAATTGTCATAATAGAGGGTCGTGTTCCCTTCAGTTAAGTGGAGCCTGGCTACTACCCCACTTATTAGCTTAGTGCAAGCTTACGGGCTAACTCGCGAACTACCTTCTTTAATCAATGGCGACGGGTAGGACGGGAGATGGAAAAAAGTTAGAGGGAGACATTTAGGAGACGGAGCTGTAAGCGGTGTTGTGGGGGTTTGTGCTAAATGGGGTTGACTCGAGAAGGTTGCTGCATTCGACTACGACAGGAGGAAGTGAATAGATAGAATATCGGATAGGAGCCTGCGTTCTCCCAGGGTTTCCAAGTTAATTAATTTAGGAGGGTTGGTGTAAGGGGACAAGATCGAAGAGTTTTCCCATCCCAATCCACAGAGAGCGAAGCGTATGAAAACACGTGGAATACTTTCGATTCTAGGATTGTGAGTCTGCTGGTAGGAAGACCATACCTGACTAGCATATGTGAGCAGTAGACAAAGAAAATTTAGAGAGATCGGGTTATAGCGTATGAAATAATAGTGAAGAAGAACGTGAGTCGCCACAGGGTAACACAGGAGTTGGAAAATTTATTACACCACCATTTCACAAACACAGAGTTGAGTAGATCTTCATCTCGTTAATGTTTGAGATGAAATTAAGTTCCCTATCATATGGCATACCATGATTGCGGATCGATTGAACGTTGGTGAGGATTGGGTATGAAGGGAGTAGGGACTAAACTAAAGAACTAAATAAACTGACCCAATGTAAGACACTGGACGAAATCATTCAATTTTAGATTAAGGAAAAAATGTCTGTGTAGATCGATATTGATTGTGCGAGGTGGGAAGTGCATGAACAAAACCGAAAAAGTGAAAGTGGTTTTCGCAAATTGATTCACAGATTTCAATTTTCTATAAAAGATCCTAATCATTATGTGAAAACCAATACATTTAAGTTGCAGCACATAATAAACTTTTAATATATACACAATGATTGAATTATTTACCAATACGAACACTTTAAAATAAAATAAAGAGTTTATTTTTGCAAAGGCGCATGGGGGATATGTTAGGTAATTACAACAACAGAGTCTGCGTGTGTTACACATAGTATAACAGCGGTTTATTGTTTGTTTGCGATGCTCCTGACAACGTTCGGCAATTAACCAAATATAAGGAGACTGTTTGTTACGTCGGTGACTTTTCTTAGAAGAGAGCGCTCGTTTAGTACAAGAGCAATTTGATAAGTCAGTGACCTTTTCAAGATTTTTTTTTTTTGGGAAATAAGCAATTTGTTTCTGAACATAGTCTCCTTTTAGCTCGATACATTTAGTCCAGCGTTTTCACAATTTTTTCTATTTCTTCCAAAAAAAACGTTTCCTCAAGGCCTTCGAAATAGGCGTTAGTTTCTGTGGTACAACCCAATAAAGTCCTGATGATCTATACCAACATATACGTGCTGCTCAAGTAAGCTAAAGTCCTGATGATCTATACCAACATATACGTGCTGCTCAAGTAAGCTAAAGTTCTGATGATCTATACCAACATATACGTGCTGCTCAAGTAAGCTAAAGTTCTGATGATCTATACCAATATATAGCTGCTGCTGAAGTAAGCTAAAGTTCTGATCTATACCAAAATAGAGCTGCTGCTTAAGTAAGCTAAAGTCCTCATGATCTACATCAATATATAGCTGTTGCTGAAGTAAGCTTAAGTCGTGAACATCTATACCAAAATATAGCTGCTACTCAAGTAAGCTAAAGTCCTGATGATGTACATCAATATATAGCTGCTGCTGAAGTCCTGATGATCTATACCAATATATAGCTGTTGCTGAAGTAAGCTAAAGTCCTGATGATCTATACCAAAATATAGGTGCTGCTGAAGTCCTAATGATCTATACCAAAATATAGGTGTTGCTGAAGTAAGCTAAAGTCCTGATGATCTACATCAATATATAGCTGCTGCTGAAGTCCTGATGATCTATACCATTATAAAGCTGCTGGTGAAGTAAGGTAAAGTCCTGATGAGCTATACCAAAATATAGCTGCTGCTGAAGTAACCTAAAGTCCTAATGATCTATATCAAAATATAGTTGCTGCTGAAGTAAGCTCAAGTCCTGATGATCTATACCAAAATATAGGTGCTGCTGAAGTAAGCTAAAGTCCTCATGACCTATATCAAAATATAGCTGCTGCTGAAGTAAGCTAAAGTCCTGATGATCTATACCAATATAAAGCTGCTGCTGAAGTAAGCTAAAGTCCTCATGATCTATATCAAAATATAGCTGCTGCTGAAGTAAGCTAAAGTCCTGATGATCTATACCAATATAAAGCTGCTGCTGAAGTAAGCTCAAGTCCTGATGATCTACATCAATATATAACTGCTGCTGAAGTCCTGATGATCTATACCAATATAAAGCTGCTGCTGAAGTAAGCTAAAGTCCTGATAATCTATACCAATATACAGCTGCTGCTGAAGTACTGATGATCTATACCAATATAAAGCTGCTGCTAAAGTAAGCTAAAGTCCTGATGATCTATACCAAAATATAGCTGCTGCTGAAGTAAGCTTAAGTCCTAATGATCTATATCAAAATACAGCTGCTGCTGAAGTCCTAATGATCTATACCAAAATATAGGTGCTGCTGAAGTAAGCTAAAGTCCTGATGATCTACATCAATATATAGCTGCTGCTGAAGTAATCTAAAGTCCTCATGATCTATATCAATATATAGCTGCTGCTGAAGTAAGCTAAAGTCCTGATGATCTATACCAAAATATAGGTGCTGCTGAAGTAAGCTAAAGTCCTGATGATCTACATCAATATATAGCCGCTGCTGAAGTCCTGATGATCTATACCAATATAAAGCTGCTGCTGAAGTAAGCTAAAGTCCTGATGATCTATACCAATATACAGCTGCTCCTGAAGTCCTGATGATCTATACCAATATAAAGCTGCTGCTGAAGTAAGCTAAAGTCCTAATGATCTATACCAAAATATAGGTGCTGCTGAAGTAAGCTAAAGTCCTGATGATCTATACCAATATAAAGCTGCTGCTGAAGTAAGCTATAGTCGTGATGATCTACATCAATATACAGCTGCTCCTGAAGTCCTGATGATCTATACCAATATAAAGCTGCTGCTGCTGAAGTAAGCTAAAGTCCTGATGATCTATACCAATATATATCTGCTGCTGAAGTACTGATGATCTATACCAATATAAAGCTGCTGCTGAAGTAAGCTAAAGTCCTGATGATCAATAACAAAATATAGGTGCTGCTGAAGTAAGCTAAAGTCCTCATGATCTATATCAAAATATAGCTCCTGGTGAAGTCCTAATGATCTATACCAAAATATAGCTGCTGCTGAAGTAAGCTAAAGTCCTGATGATCTATACCAATATATAGCTGCTGCTGAAGTACTGATGATCTATACCAATATAAAGCTGCTGCTAAAGTAAGCTAAAGTCCTGATGATCTATACCAAAATATAGCTGCTGCTGAAGTAAGCTAAAGTCCTGATGATCTATACCAAAATGTAGGTGCTGCTGAAGTCCTAATGATCTATACCAAAATATAGGTGCTACTGAAGTCCTAATGGTCTATACCAAAATATAGGTGCTGCTGAAGTAAGCTAAAGTCCTCATGACCTATATCAAAATATAGCTGCTGCTGAAGGCCTGATGATCTATACCAATATATAGCTGTTGCTGAAGTAAGCTAAAGTCCTGATGATCTATACCAAAATATAGGTGCTGCTGAAGTCCTAATGATCTATACCAAAATATAGGTGTTGCTGAAGTAAGCTAAAGTCCTGATGATCTACATCAATATATAGCTGCTGCTGAAGTCCTGATGATCTATACCATTATAAAGCTGCTGGTGAAGTAAGGTAAAGTCCTGATGAGCTATACCAAAATATAGCTGCTGCTGAAGTAACCTAAAGTCCTAATGATCTATATCAAAATATAGTTGCTGCTGAAGTAAGCTCAAGTCCTGATGATCTATACCAAAATATAGGTGCTGCTGAAGTAAGCTAAAGTCCTCATGACCTATATCAAAATATAGCTGCTGCTGAAGTAAGCTAAAGTCCTGATGATCTATACCAATATAAAGCTGCTGCTGAAGTAAGCTAAAGTCCTCATGATCTATATCAAAATATAGCTGCTGCTGAAGTAAGCTAAAGTCCTGATGATCTATACCAATATAAAGCTGCTGCTGAAGTAAGCTCAAGTCCTGATGATCTACATCAATATATAGCTGCTGCTGAAGTCCTGATGATCTATACCAATATAAAGCTGCTGCTGAAGTAAGCTAAAGTCCTGATGATCTATACCAATATACAGCTGCTGCTGAAGTACTGATGATCTATACCAATATAAAGCTGCTGCTAAAGTAAGCTAAAGTCCTGATGATCTATACCAAAATATAGCTGCTGCTGAAGTAAGCTTAAGTCCTAATGATCTATATCAAAATACAGCTGCTGCTGAAGTCCTAATGATCTATACCAAAATATAGGTGCTGCTGAAGTAAGCTAAAGTCCTGATGATCTACATCAATATATAGCTGCTGCTGAAGTAAGCTAAAGTCCTCATGATCTATATCAATATATAGCTGCTGCTGAAGTAAGCTAAAGTCCTGATGATCTATACCAAAATATAGGTGCTGCTGAAGTAAGCTAAAGTCCTGATGATCTACATCAATATATAGCCGCTGCTGAAGTCCTGATGATCTATACCAATATAAAGCTGCTGCTGAAGTAAGCTAAAGTCCTGATGATCTATACCAATATACAGCTGCTCCTGAAGTCCTGATGATCTATACCAATATAAAGCTGATGCTGAAGTAAGCTAAAGTCCTAATGATCTATACCAAAATATAGGTGTTGCTGAAGTAAGCTAAAGTCCTGATGATCTACATCAATATATAGCTGCTGCTGAAGTCCTGATGATCTATACCATTATAAAGCTGCTGGTGAAGTAAGGTAAAGTCCTGATGAGCTATACCAAAATATAGCTGCTGCTGAAGTAACCTAAAGTCCTAATGATCTATATCAAAATATAGGTGCTGCTGAAGTAAGCTAAAGTCCTGATGATCTATACCAATATAAAGCTGCTGCTGAAGTAAGCTATAGTCGTGATGATCTACATCAATATACAGCTGCTCCTGAAGTCCTGATGATCTATACCAATATAAAGCTGCTGCTGCTGAAGTACTGATGATCTATACCAATATAAAGCTGCTGCTGAAGTAAGCTAAAGTCCTGATGATCAATAACAAAATATAGCTGCTGCTGAAGTAAGCTAAAGTCCTGATGATCTATACCAATATATAGCTGCTGCTGAAGTACTGATGATCTATACCAATATAAAGCTGCTGCTAAAGTAAGCTAAAGTCCTGATGATCTATACCAAAATATAGCTGCTGCTGAAGTAAGCTAAAGTCCTGATGATCTATACCAAAATATAGGTGCTGCTGAAGTCCTAATGATCTATACCAAAATATAGGTGCTACTGAAGTCCTAATGGTCTATACCAAAATATAGGTGCTGCTGAAGTAAGCTAAAGTCCTCATGACCTATATCAAAATATAGCTGCTGCTGAAGGCCTGATGATCTATACCAATATAAAGCTGCTGCTGAAGTAAGCTAAAGTCCTGATGATCTATACCAATATAAAGCTGCTGCTCAAGTAAGCTAAAGTCCTCATGATCTACATCAATATACAGCTGCTCCTGAAGTCCTGATGATCTATACCAATATAAAGCTGCTGCTGAAGTAAGCTAAAGTCCTGATGATCTATACCAATATAAAGCTGCTGCTGAAGTTAGCTAAAGTCCTCATGATCTACATCAAAATATAGCTGCTGCTGAAGTCCTAATGATCTATACCAAAATACAGCTGCTGCTGAAGTCCTAATGATCTATACCAAAATATAGCTGCTGCTGAAGTCCTAATGATCTATACCAAAATATAGGTGCTGCTGAAGTAAGCGAAAATCCTGATGATCTATACCAATATAAAGCTGCTGCTGAAGTAAGCTAAAGTCCTGATGATCTATATCAAAATATAGGTGCTGCTGAAGTCCTAATGATCTATACCAAAATATAGCTGCTGCTGAAGTAAGCTAAAGTCCTAATGATCTATATCAAAATATAGCTGCTGCTGAAGTCCTAATGATCTATACCAAAATATAGGTGCTGCTGAAGTAAGCTAAAGTCCTGATGATCTATACCAATATAAAGCTGCTGCTGAAGTAAGCTAAAGTCCTGATGATCTATATCAAAATATAGTTGCTGCTGAAGTAAGCTAAAGTCCTAATGATCTATACCAAAATATAGGTGCTGCTGAAGTAAGCTAAAGTCCTGATGATCTACATCAATATATAGCTGCAGCTGAAGGCCTGATGATCTATACCAATATAAAGCTGCTGCTGAAGTAAGCTAAAGTCCTGATGATCTATACCAAAATATAGGTGCTGCTGAAGTAAGCGAAAGTCCTGATGATCTATACCAAAATATAGGTGATGCTGAAGTAAGCTAAAGTCCTGATGATCTATACCAAAATATAGGTGCTGCTGAAGTAAGCCCAAGTCCTGATGATCTATATCAAAATATAGCTGCAGTTAAAATAACCTAAAGTCCTGATAATCTATACCAATCAGTTATCCTGTTTCCACTCTTAAAACAACATATATTCCAGAATATTTTTTCGTAACAATGATGCAAATAAATTGCTCACTAACTAATAAGAATGGGCGGACACAGATTTATATACCATTAACGGGAACGCAAAAATATTGTCAAACCCCAAGTGAAATATGAGACTAACAACAATATGGAGTAGAGGCATGCCATGAGTTTCATTAGAAAGAAGGAATCCCAATTAACCCTGTCGCCCCTTGGCACAACCAACAGTTAGAGAACCTTGAACACATGTGCAACAGACCGTCATTGCGTTACCCTATCGCAGCTCAACGCAGAGCGTTACACATATTTTCCCGCCAAATACATTATCATGCCAGCATAATATTTACGCCACACAAATAGTTATAAGAAAAATATTCTCTAAGGGACGTAAAACAACAAAAAATAAATAACACTCTAAGTTGCACTTATGTAATGGAAGAAGAAATAGAAACTTTTATAAGAAAATTGTTTAGTTATCAGTTGACTAAAAGCATGTATGTAGAGGAATTAACGTACAATTAAATTGTAATTAAGTAGTAATGTGGATGCAATAATAAAAGCAACAACAAAAAACGTACCTTTAGCAAATATTCACCACAGTCGTGATAAATAGACGCGTTGTTGTGCATGATAGCTGCAGACATCTTTTCGACGACCGATTTAGTCATATAGCTGCTGCTGAATTCTGGAAAAGTTCTTTGATATTAATCGTGGCTGTTCTCGGAACGATGTGAGCTGTTCCTTGTTTTATTGTTGTGCGCTCTTGAATATGAATAACACTGAACAACCTAGCTTGATGAGCGTGCGCAAAAAATTACTTTATTGCCCGAGCATAACACAGAACCACTCACAAGTTGACGTTGTTGTTTGTTGTTGCTGCGTTGACTACAGTACACTTTTGTCCTTCGTATATTTCTTTTGTGCGACTCCTAGTCAATGTTCAATGGAAGTGTTCACCTCGATATGTTCACTTTTGCTTTTAAATATATTATATCGTCGTTTTTCTTATGTTTTGTCCTGTTTTTATGGCCGTTTCTGTAGTTATTATTGCAGTGGATTGTTGAGTAGTGATATGTAGTTATTTTGTAGGAGCAGGTGGATATGTGGGCGGTGCTGTGGTGGGTTGGTATTGACAAATGTAATATCAGTGGAATTTTGGTCAATCAAATTTCGTTGCTCGGAAACTGATCATAATGGTTAACTGAGACCCAGCACAACAATAGAGTGTAGAAAACCGCTTCGATTAGCGTGGTCCAACTGTGGCAGTGGCTGCGGCGTTGTCGATGCGTTGCTTTTGTTTTTTGTTTAGCAATAACGATGATGTTGGGCACAACACACAGAAATCCTTTGTGGTCTCTACCTGCAGCGAATGGAGTTCGTGGTGGCGATGTAGAGCTGTTGCTTCTACTGCTTGTTGCGCTCTTTGTGTGGTTTTCGTTTAGAAATGGTATTCCGGGATTAATGCTTTTGCAGGATATTACGTCGGTTTGGACTGAACACGGGTTCACAATAACGATACATTTGGTGGTTTCTTGTTCCTTTTCGCGTGTAAAGATGTACTCAAAATTATGGAGGTATGTTAAATATATTATCGTTTAAATAAATAACTAATAAACTATATATATTAAGAAAAAAAAAAAGCAAAAACAATTTTTTGAGATCTCTGTTAGGTTTTAAACTTTGTGTTTGTGGATTTTTCTTATCACTTGGGCAGTAAATATTAAAAACTTTAAATTCTCACTTAATTAACGACAATTCGGCGATCAACACGTTTTCTTTTTTTCGAAAACAACTATCTGCACTGAAAAACAATTATCTAAACTTTTGAAACCGAAATCGATCGTCTATGAATTAAGATTATCTAAAACGTGATTAAATTGAGTCCGTCAATTCTCGTTACTACGTAACTATCGCCGCGTGCACTTCCAGCGCCGCTCGTTTACTAACTGACTGATCTGCGGTTTGCTAGTTCAGTTGTTCGTTTCCAAAACTCGTTCCATGGTGTCGGTTTTGCCATATTTTCCATTTCACTCACTCTCTTGCCATTGTCCGATTTTGTGTTTCGTTTTTGTTCGGTTTGCTTTTATTTCATTTTCGGTGTGTTTGCATTGAGTTCTCTTCCATCTATCTCAGAGGAATTGCTGCTGCGATAGAAGTATGCGTGTGTGCGATGAAGATCGTTCGGGCTGAACAGCTGGAAAAATGTGTTGGTACGAATGGCTGAATGGTGTGCATATGAAATATCGTAATACGAGCAACAGACCCTTGAATCGGATGTGTTGCAGTTTATGCAGGCACCAGCACAAATCGTCACATTTTCAACTAAAGGGCTCCTGAAACACCCTGAAACCGACTAGCCAGGCAAACAAAAGAATCCGAGCACGTTTTCGAAAATGTGTTTTTTTTAGGTTTACTCTAGGAAAAGCAGGTAGTGTTCTAGAGAATCAAGGGTTGGTCTCATCTTGTTTCGGGCTAGAATTGCTGGGAAATTTGGGAGTCCAGAGTTGGATATATCTGCGTTCTGGCACTTGAGATGAAATCTCCGCGGTGCGAGATTGACACCCTCCAGTGGGGGTAAGACAATATCACATCGGATTAAACAGGGTATAATTGTCAAACGAGGAGATTTATAATAAAGCACTTCTTGCTGCGCAGCAGGGGGTTGTGTAGATCGTTGCCATGTGCACCATGAATACTTTGTGAATGCTTCTCGTTGATATTTGATGGATCAAAACTATTCTTTTCGGGTCATTACTTCTGAAGTGATTAGCTTTAATGCAATATTCAGAATCATGTAAATTGAATGCGAAACTGATTAGATTTCAGATGATATTTATTTCAGGAAGAAATACTCGTGTGCTAGGTGCGCAATTAAGTTCCCGCTCCTTGTCAATAGAAGGCTCTAGCAATAAGTGTTAGTCAATTTATTACTTCGGAATGCTAGAAAGTTTTTTTTTTTTTAATAACATCCTTTATTGGATATGAATAGTACAATCTTAACAATTTAATTTTATACTAGAATGCCAGAAAGTAACAATAGTTTTATTAAGGGTTACAGTGGTGGAAAAAATAATAGAAACAAATGTTTAGATAACGATCAACAATCAGTAACTACGTACAATTTGGTTTTTCTTCGACACCAATTCTATACCCGAACCGTACCTAACAGTACTTTGATATGGTGCATTAATGTGCTCTTATCAGTTTTTTGTTTTTGCCTAGTAGTAAAAAATGCAAGCGAAAGGAATTTAATTTGTGAACGCACCCTTTCACTAATCATCGAACTGTCACTGTCAATTTATTCAGTAAACTCAACATTTCCATCGTGGTTAAGTACACGAGCGAACAACGTCTGCAAATTATAAAAATTTAGGACCGAAATTTGGAGTCGGTGACCGCAACTTTAAGAGTGTTAACTCCAATTTTCGGTCGAAATTCTCGCCCTAGTAGACAGGCAATAACAAGTTTAGTGCAAAAATTTGAGTCTATATTGTAGCGAGCTTAGGATTCGCTGGATTAATTATTTTTAATAAATAAGAGCCGTTAAATCAATTTTGAACTAATATGACTCTTTATTAGTCCGTTAATAACAACCGTTACTTTTTACCGTACACATAACGATTTCTTCACTTATCGCTTCCGTACTTATCGCGTATTTTACTACTGACTTCTTACTTTTACTTATCGCTTGCTTCACTTTATACTTCTTACTCGAGACTTTCATTCCCGCACGTATCGCTTGCTTCACTGCCTTACTTATGACTCCTTTCCATGGTCTGTGTGCGACGTATTTATACCATTCCCTCATTCTGATTCGGCGTTTCGTTTCCGTCCGTTCCATAATCTCGACTTTTCTATTCCAGTTTTCCAGTACTTCCTAAAATAATCTAGTACTTTGTTTCGGACTTTCACGAAGATTCCAGTACTGATTGTCATATGCGTCACAATATATTCGTTGTGTGATGTTGCCGTGCCAGTGAGACAACGGGTTGGTCGAAGTGTCTAAAATATCGCTGCCGTTCACCCGTCCGTAGCAAACGACACAAATCAGTCAATTCCACGGCGTGATTTTCGAACATCTTTCATATACCGTCGACTGGATACAGATCAACCACCCAGCTTCTGAAATTGTTGGCCTTGGCGATTTTAATGTCCATAAGTCCGGCTGGTTGTTACATTCTAACAGAACCGACGAGGCTGGGAGGCTGGCGGAGATGTTTGCTGTAACCCACAACTTGACTGAACTCGTGGGGGAACCAACGCGAGTGCCGGATGCCCGAGGCGATTATGCGAACACCCTGGATCTGTTTTCGACATCCGAACCGAGTATTTATACCGTAGAGGTTTCTGCGCCACTGGGAAACTCAGATCACTGCTTGGTATCGGTCGCGCAAGCACTTGCATATCAAGCTCATAACCGGCCTAGGCAGCTTCGCCATGTATGGAAGTATGGGGCTGTGGCGGTTCCGCCAGATCCCACGGCTCGCCTTTCTGAAAAAACCCCCATAACCACAACCCGGTCTGCACCAGATTTCGCTAATGCAATTCGCATTACTATCTTAAATGCTTCACGCATCAAACAGACCCAATTATTATAACCCTATAATCCCTATAAAGAAAACTTACCTTTTCATTGCATCCCTTTGCATACAATTTTCCGTAAGAATTCTTCTTGACCTTTTTAGGAATTCCATAACTCCCATTGTTTCCCGCCAATGCATTTGCATTTGCCGCAGAAAACATTTCCTTTTCCAAGGACATGTAATGCTTTCAAGCATTATCTGAAATTCCTAAAATTGATCCTTAATGTGCATATGCACCAAAAATAGCAAACATTCGATACCCTTTGTCTGAGTTAAAATACTATGTCGTCAGCTTATTTTTACAGCTGCAACACTAGCGATTCAATAGACAAACAATGATGCATTTCTTTCGTCGCCACCATTAATTGCTTGGCATACCTAAATGCAAGCAAGGGATGCGTATCGGCAATTAACCCAAGATACGATATACAATTTCCATGGTATAAAGTATCGTATCCCATTAACACCTTTTTTCCAACGTCCGTCATAGCGACGTTGCATAAACATGACCCTCATTAAAGAGCGAACCATTTGGTCGCCTTTTCTTTTGTCCTTGCCGCCTGCCTGTTTCGTTGTTCCACTGCACGTGTGAATAGCATTGATCTCAACGATCCCACACATACCACCATGACCTTTATTACAAGATCTGGTTTCCTATACCACCAAGAGAGACTTTACGTTTCCCTGGTGGTAGGTAAAAAAAAAACGATATCCTTATTGGAGAGGATATCGTTGGAGTCTGATCCCAACCACTGGACGGAGCGGTCGAGCCGTTCAGTATCCCGTGTAGGGTGTGCTCGGAGTGCACACCCTGGAGTCGTAATTCAATCTTCGGAGCGGTCGGGTCGCTCGTCATCCACCGTGCCTGCGCCGGTGCGGTGGGTTAAAACGCTTGTGCTGCAGTTCGTGTGTGGAATGTCTAAAAATCGATTAAAATCAGCCAACACCAGTATAAGTAAGGACCATTCGTAATAAAAAGTTTAAGTATAAATAGCATCGCCGGAGTGTTTTTGTTTCTGTGTTGTGTCCGCTCGGTCGCGAAGGCCAACCATCGTTTTCTTCCCCCTTGCGTTGTGAGCAGTGTCCGCGTGAACAATTTATGATGGAGGAGGAAGTGAACCTAGTGTCCGTGTAAGGCACATTACTTCCTCCCCACAGGGCTGCTAACTGGGACGATTTGCGAGATTTTTTCACATCCTTTCCATGGCCCGAGTGCTTCGGAAACTCCGCTATTAACGCTTGCGCGGAGTCGGTATCAGAGATTATTCTTCTGGGGATGGAGATGTATATTCCACATTCCATCAAACGAAGTTCGTCTGATAAACCTTGGTTTGACAAAAAATGCGAGCTGATTACAGCGGCAAAAGATAGAGCTTTTAAGCAATGGCGCTCCAATCCCACCGATGTTAACAGAACGAATTTTGTTAGAATCAGAAACGCGTGCAACCAGGCGATTGATACCGCGAAGAAGGCTCACAACGACAGGGTGATCAATAAGCTCCTTCGGTGCCCAACTGTTTCGCGCTCCTTCTGGTCAATGGCAAAAGCTGTCAGCGGTAGCTTCGCATCCTTCTCTCCCTCCGTTGGTGACAGACAGCGGGACGTTAGTCACGAATCTAAAGGATAAAGCTAATGTGTTCGCGAGTTTATTTTCCGCGATTTCGAACCCGATCCCGGCCTTTTGGAGCCACCTGTGATCTCGCCGGTACGGTCTTCCATGCGGGATGTGAGATTTCGTCCGCACACTATTCAACGCATTTTACGTGAACTGGATTGTAGGAAGGCAACCGGCCCGGACGGAATACCACCAATAGTCCTTAAGAACTGTGCTTCAGAACTATCGCCGGTTGTTGGCAGACTCTTCCGCTTATCTTATGCATGGAGGACCTTTCCTGCCTGCTGGAAAATCGCTCGAGTTTAGCCAATCCCAAAGACGGGAAAAAAGTGTCTTCCACAAAATTACCGTCCGATAGCATTACTGTCTATTTTATCTAAGGTAATGGAAAAAGTCATCAATACAGAGTTAGTTAAGTATTTGGAGTGCAACGGACTTCTGAATGATCGTCAATACGGATTCCTTGGCAGGCGGTCCACGGGAGACCTTTTGCCACTTATAACCGATATATGGACATCTGCGATTGAGAGGCATGGTGAGTCAAGGGCGGTCGGATTGGATGTATCCAAGGCTTTTGACCGCGTCTGGCACGGGGCATTGCTGAGCAAACTTCGTTCATATGGACTTTCCCAACAGCTTTGCGACTGGACGAGGAGCTTCCTCGAGAATCGATCGATCCGGGTTGTTGTGGACGGCGAGTGTTCGGATCTGTATCCTGTTAATTCGGGGTTGCCTCAAGGTTCTATTTTGGCTCCAACCTTGTTCTTGCTTCACATAAATAATTTGTTGGAGACAACTGATAACAAAGTGTTCATTTTTGCGGATGATAGTACGCTTGTTTCCTCCTTTTCGAGTGATCGGCCGATTGGTGCATCTACGTCGCACCAGTTGAGATGTAGACAGATTGACTCTCTAAATCAGGATCTAGATAAAGTCCTGCAGTGGGGAAAGGCCAATCTTGTCGACTTCAACGCAACGAAGACCCAGTATACAACATTCACAAAGAAAACTGGATCATCGGTTCCACAGCTGATGATGAATGGCCGGGCCCTCGGGGCTGGGGAAAGTTTGAAATTGCTGGGCGTCACGGTCTGTAGGAATGTATCATGGCATAAACACGTGTCGAGTATCGCCAGGTCAGCCTCAGGAAAACTGAGTTATCTTTTTAGAGCCAAGAAATATTTTACTCCGGCCCAACTTCTTCTCCTATATAAATACCAAATTAGACCCGCGCTCGAATATTGCTCTCATGTTTGGAGCTCGGCTCCTAAACATACGCTCGACCTACTTGAGAGCTTACAGAGACCGGCGATCCGCCTGATCGGGGACTCGGTATTGACGTCGGGACTACAGTCGATATCACATCGAAGGCACGTAGCCGACCTGTGTCTGTTTTACAGATATTATTACGGGTGCTGTTTTTCGAAGATTCTTGGTATTGTTCCACGCAATTCGGCTTATACGCGCTCCACAAGACAATCCGACGGATCGCGTCCGTTCGTGGTTCATCTCCCGACGGCGCGAACATCCCTGCATCAGAACTCGTTCCGTTACAGAGCGCGGAAGCTGTGGAACTCCCTTCCCACGCAAGTGTTCCCGGAGCGTTACAACCTGCAGCTGTTCGAAAAGAACTGCAACAGTTATTTTATGGGATCTTGGGCGCCCACTCGGCGCTATAGGTTCGCTTCTCTCGAGAGAAGTCTAATAAAAAAAAAAAAACAAAATGCCGCGCCAAGATGATGAATTTCATCGCAAAATCATCTTCAGTGACGAGCTCATTTTTGGCTCAATGGGTTCGTCAATAAGCAAAACATGCGTTATTGGTCGGGTGAAAATCCACATGTGCTTCATGAATCACCACTTCATCCACAAAAAACAACTGTTTGGTGCGGTTTGCATGCCGGCGGCGTCATTGGGCATTATTTTTTCGTCGACGATCGCACGGTACTGTGAATGGACATCGTTATCGCGCCGATTATTTTTGGCCCGAATTGGAAGATATGGACTTGGGCGACATGTAGTTTCAACAGGATGGTGCCACAAGCCACACAGCATACGATACAATCGATTTATTGAAGAGTAAGTTTGATGAGCGTGTTATCTCAAGAAATGGACCAGTCGGTTGGCTGCCTTGTTCGGGAGATTAAACGCCTCTAGGCTATTTTCTCTGGGGCTACGTCAAGTCATTGGTCTATGCCAACAAGCCGACGACGTTGGAAGAGCCCAGAGCCCACATTGAACGCGAAATAGCGGCGAAATGTGTGGCCGAGTCAGCGAAAATTGGGTCCAACGAATCGACCTCTGCAAACGTACCCACGGTGGCCATATCAACGAAGTCGAGTTCCATTCATAAATGTTTTGATTGTACTTCAAGCCGATAATAAAGCTTTTGTTGTCAAGTCCCTATTGGAAAACCCGATAGAAACAAACCATCTCCACAGTCTTCAATCGTGATTGTAAAGTAAACTACTGTTTCGTCTTTATTGAAATCTTCGTAAATTTGTTAAACTTGTGTTTTAGCGTTTGTTAGAAAAACAAAAAACAATAAGAATAAAATTTTGTGAAAATGGGTCGTGGAGTACATTGCACTAGTTCCGATCGTGAAATGATAAAAAAGTTAAGAAATGACGGCAAAAAAAATGATGGATGAAATAGCTATAATGAAGTGCTCTAAGAAAAAAATATTCACACCTCTTCATTCAGGTCCCAAAATGAAAACCAGAGGTAGAAAAAGAAAAACAACCTCACTCCAAATACTTACATGTAATTAAATCGGCATTGACGACCTTTTTCATGACCTGAGACAACATAGACAGTGATGCTATCGGCCGGTAATTCTATGGGAGACACTTTTTCCCCTCCTTTGTGATTGGCTGAACTCGAGCTACCTTCCAGCAGGTAGGAAATGTCCACCGTCCAGAAGGGATGCGAACCAGTTGGGCACTCAAGGATTTTATTGGTCACTCAAAGAGTTTATCGGTCACTCGCCAAAATTGTGGCATTCGTCGAACCACAGAAAGGCCGGAGGCAGCCATTATAATTGTAGGATCGACGCTAAATCATTCTTGCTAATGCGACTATCCAAGAACAAGCCGTTTTTTTCTTCAACGGAATTAAAAAATGACTTAAACGCACCTTGTACGAGTCGTGCAATTAGAAACAGACTAATAGAAGCGGGTCTTCCCGGAAGAAGTTCCAGAAAAGTTCCATACTTGAACAAGAAAAATATAAAGCAGAGACTCGTTTTTGCCAAAAAACACCTCCACCGTGCGAATTGGAATAGTATCTTATGGTCGGTTGAAACCAACATTAATTTGTTTGGTTCCGATGGAAAAATGTACGTCAGACGACCAATGAACTCAGAATTCGATCCAAAGTATACGAAAAAGACAGTGAAACATGGTGGAGGCAATTTAATGATTTGGGGGTGCTTTTCAGCATCTGGTGTTGGTCCAATTTTTCTTATAAAGGACAAAATGTGTGCTAAAGATTATGTAGAAATCTTAAACACCGTTATGCTACCATTTTCTGAAGAGGACATGTGGCGGTTCCGCCAAACCCCACTGTTACTTACCTGAAAACCCCCCATAACTTCCATCCAATCTCATAACGTCACTAATGCAATCGCATTAGCACCTTAAATGCTTCACGCATTAAAGAGATCAAATCTGTAATCTAAAAAGCCCCTGGAAAAGAAAACTTATCTTTCATGCATCTCTTCGCATACAATTCTCCGTAAGATTTCTTTCTTAACTTATCAGGCAGAACCCCCATTATTACAACCCAACTCCCATTGTTTCCCGCCAATGCATTTGCATTGGCACCTGAAGACATTTTCCTTTTTCAAGGACATTTAATGCATACAACGCATTATCTAAAATTCTTAAAATAGTTCCTTAATGTGCATATGCACCATAAATATAAACCATTCGGCACCCATTCTTATCATTTGAAATGTAATGTCGGACGGCTTGTTTTTACAGCTGCAACAAGCCGACCAGCGATTCCTTGTTCAATAGACAAACAATCATCCATTTCGTACGTCGCACAAACTAATTACCCTGCATATACAAATGCATGCAAGGGATTCGTTTTGGCCACCAATTCCATTAGCACCTTTTTCCCAACGTCGATAATGGCGACGATGCATCGCGTAAACAATGACCGGTATTACCGAACGAAGCATTTGGTCGCTTCTTGCTTTGTCTTTGCCGCATGCCTGCTTCGTTGTTCCATTGCCTTCGAGCACGTGTAAACAACACTGATCTGAACGATCACACACATACCACCATAATCTCCATTACAAGATCTGGTTTCTATTCCACCAAGAGAGACTTTACGTTTTTCTGGTGGTAAGTAAATACATATCCTTGGTGGAGAGGATATTCACCACCACCGAATCGAGGGGGAATCAAGAGCCAGATTCCAACCCTCGATTGAGTCTCATTTTTTTTGCCGATCGCACGGGTCGAGCTAGCTCCTGCAGCCCCGTGGCGCCGCGGGGATGCATATATCCCGCATCAACAAGTCGAGTGTAAAGTAAATAGAATTTGTCGTGAGTTATTACTTAAAAGGAATACCATAGAAATATTAATTACGTCCCGTCTAATCGAGCGGAAAGTGCACGTTTATTTGTGTAAACCAAGGATACAATTAAAAATGAATAAACCTTTTCAACATATACCGGCAATCAGTGCGTTTCATTTGACTCTTCTCCTGTGCTGCAGTTCCTGAGCGTGTTTCTTTGTTACATTTGTGGACATTGTGTTGTGGAGTCCCTTTTTGTGTTTTTCTAGTGGCCTTTGGCAGATCTTTCGTTGATGGTGGGAGAAGGGAATCTCGTGCCCTTGTTAGGTACATACTTCTTCCCCACAGACATGCCCATTAAATGGGAGTTAATGCAGGATAATGACCCCAAGCACACCTCAAAATTGGCTAAAGAATGGTTTCTTCGAAACAAAGTCGATGTTATGGAGTGGCCATCACAGTCCTCTGATCTTAATCCAATAGAACACCTATGGGGCATTCTTAAGCGAATTTTTTCAATTTTAATATTCGCAACCACTTTAAAGGCTCTGAAACGTTCGAAAAAGCCGCTTCGCTTTTTGCAGCGTTGTGGAGTATCATAATCCGGATTATACTATTTATTGGCCTGTAGGAACCCGGAAGTTCATGACCTCGCCGATTCGAATGCGCCATCGTTCCCTGTCCTGTGCGCTCTCTTTCCACCCTTCGCCATCTGATCCGATCTCCTCAAGATCAAACCTGCCACTGTCGTCCCATCTCCGTAGCAGCCGTCCTACCGGTCTTCCATCAAGAATTCTACGCACGGCCCTATCGTTGCCCATTTGCGCCACATGTCCGGCCCATCTTAATCTTCGCGACCTGATTACTCCCACTATTGTAGGTTTGCGATATAGCTCTTTCAATTCGTGGTTGTGGAGTTCCCTCCATTGTCCTGCCTCCTCGTCATATTTACCGCCAAAGATACCCCTTAGAACTTTATTCTCAAATACGCGGAATGTGATTATGGTTCTATAGACACGGAGCTTTATGTTGTGTCACAGCAGTTTGGATTTCAGCAGTTTATTGACTGCGTGCCAACTAGCGTTGCCGGAATGTAGCCTTTGCTAATTTCCTTCAACATCTCGTTACTGGCCGTCAGTATTGTTCCCGGATATTTATATTCTTTAACTTTTTCAAATATCGTTTATGTGTATTCTCTGAGGTCCACCAGCTCTCGCCGTAATCACGTAATTTGTTTTGTCTTCATTTATTTCTAGGTCCACCTCTTCTGTCGCTTGCATGATGATTTCACTGTTTTTATTTACAGTTTCTAGATTATCGCCCAGAACAGCGATGTCATCCGCATATACGAGCACTTGTGTTACCCCGTTCAGGGATGATCCGGCCATGTTGTCGTCTTGTACCTTTCTGATGACATACTCGAGCACAAGGTTAAAAAGGCATAGTGAGAGGCCATTCCCCTGCCTTAGTCCGTCCCGGATTTCAAATGATTCTGAGAGGTGGTTTTATATTCTAACTCGACTTTTGTTTTCGTTCATGCAGATTTGAATGAGGGCGGCATATTTTTCGGGATTCCCAGCTCAACTACAATATGGTAGAGTCTTTGTCTTGCGACTGAGTCGTAGGCTTTTTTGAAGTCAACGAGCAGTTGGTAAACCGTCTCTCCGTATTCCCACTTATTTTCCAGTAGTTGCCTTATTGTGAGCATTTGGTCGCTTGTTGACCGGTTGCTACGGAACCTGTGGGGGTACGATGTCGCGACGCCAGCATGGGCGAGAGTTCTAGCTCGTCCCCACAACTTCCACTAAAGTTCCACCAAGTAAAACGCCGAAGGAAAAGGACGAAACGCCGCCACGTCTGTCCAGAACCGGGAGTAAGGGGAAAACTCAGTCCACCGATGGTGCTCGAACTTCATGACAAACCGTCCACCAGAAGGAAAGTAAATAGAACTCACTGTTTATAGTTTTGAATAACCGGGTCAATGCTGGTGATCACCGTTTTTAATTTAATTTTATTTTTTTTGTGAAAATATTTATTTAACAAACGTGGTAAAAACTTTCCAGCTTAACTTAGCGTAACGTAGCACGACTCGACTCGACTTATTACTGGAGGGTTGAAAATGTACTTTATTTAATGACACACTCTGGTGAGTGCACACTCTCGTGTGCACTCTGTAGTGACGAAACGATGTTGTAATCGCGATGGCTGGAAAACGACTCAACGATAACTTGCTTGTGCAGAGCTCACTCGCTAATCGTGGTCATGGTGGTATGTGTGCATGGTTCTTTCATGGATGAGAACGAACCTAGAACAAAGAAAGGGCGTAAAGTGCATTCATGGGATACGATTTCGGTAAAGCAAATAAAACCGAACTCGTGGGATGCTAATGGGATCTTTGTTGGAAATGTGCTAGTGGGTTTTAGCTAGGTTACTAAGAAATGGTGTTCAGGTTCTAATGCTGTTGCATTAGCAGAAACTGATGAAGATTGGGTTGTAATAATGAGGGTTCTGCCTGATAAGGTAAAGAAAGGAATCTTACGGGAAATTGTATGCGAAGAGAATGCATGAAAGGTAAGTTTTCTTTGACAAGGTCTTTTTAAGATCATAGGTTTGATATATATGATGCATGAAGCATTTTCAGATACTAATGCGATTGCATTAGTGAAGTTAGAAAATTTGCTTAATGTTATGGGGGTTTTACGGTAAGTAGACAGTGGGGTTTTGAACTCTGACATGAATTCCATTTTAGGTTAGGGTTAAGAAAAGGGAAGAGAGAGAAAAACATTTCTCTTCAGGGTGTGGCCGCCATAGAAATGCACTCTTTCAGTGCAGTGGTGTGTGTGCGTGGTTCTTTCATGAATGAGAACGACTCTAGAACAAGGAAAGGGCATAAAGTGCACTCATGGGATACGATTTCGGTAAAGCAAATAAAACCGAACTCGTCGGATGCTAATGGGAACTTTGTTGGAAATGTGCGTCGCAACTAAACAAAGAGACGATGCGATGTGGAAATGTGTTAATTGGTTTTAGCTAGGTTACTGGGAAATGGTGTTTATGGCATCGCTAGTAAGAGTAGGTATTGAATTCCTATTTGCATTTGTTTATGCTGTAGGATTTAGTTGATGCCAAGAGACGCGGAATGCGTATTTCCTTTGGTACCTTGGTTGTAAGTCACCAGCCATTGTATATGTACGGAACATTGTTGTACACATGGCGCGGCTGGGAAAATAGACGGCGCAATATTTATGGTCCCTGTCATGACGGTTACATTGTATGCAAACCGAATCATTTTGTTTACAGGAATTTGTCTGGTACCGAAGGTGCCGAATTAGTTTGGAATTCCAGATAAGTAAAGTAAGAAATCTTACGGAAAATTGTATGCGAAGAGATGCATGAAAAGGAAAGTTTTCTTTACAGGGACTTTAATATTATAGATTTGATTTATATAATGCGTGAAGCATTTTCAGGTCCTAATGCGATTGCATTAGTGAAGTTAGGAAATTGGCTGAATGTTATGGGGGTTTTACGGTAAGAAGACAGTGCGGTTTGGCGGAACCGCCACAAACCCGCATTGGTAGTTTCCCAATATTTCTTCTGCGTATGGTGTGATTCTTGCCCGTATGACATTTGCTAATATTTTGTATGTGGTTGGGAGCAATGATATTCCTCTGTAGTTTTCGCAGTCAGATCTGTCGCCCTTTTTGAAAATGGGGGCGACTATTGAGGGTTTCCATTCTTCCGGAGTGACTTCCTTATCACATATTATTTTGATGAGTTGGTGGATCCTACAAGCGGTTGCTCCTCCTCCATGCTTCACAAGCTCTTCCGTATGCAGTCGACTCCGGAAGCCTTGTTGTTTTTCAATCGATTTATTGTGTCTACAACTTTGTTGAAAGAGGGCTCCGGCATCTGAGGCTCGGCTGTATGTACGTCTGGTGCGTTTATTTGTGGTTGATGAGTGCGCACACTGAGCAGGTTTTCAAAATACTGCTTCCACCTTGTCGCGACATTGGTTATTTCTGTGAGTACAGCCGTTTGTGTCTCGAATTATTTTGGCTCTCCCTCGGTAGCCATTTCTAATTGAATTTATGCCGGCATACATACCTCTGATGTTCTTTGCTCTGGCATTTTCTAAGATTTTTTCAATCCAAGTCTTCTCCCATTCGCGTTTTTTGCGTTTGAAAAGTCTCATTGTCTTTTTCAGAACTGTCGCGTATCTTTCTGTGTGACTTCATCATATCTTTCTAAGTGGATCACTCTAAGTCGCTTACGTTCTTTGATCGTCGCCCTGCACTCATCGTCAAACCAAGGTTCGGACTCAATTGTTTCCTTAAATCCTAATACCTTTTGGGATGTTTGTTTTATTATGTCTCTGATCGATGTCCATCTAGGATACTAAATCTATTCGTTAGTTCGTCTTGATATTCAGCCCTTTTGCGCAGGTCTTTTAGTTTACGAATTTCGAACTTTTTGCTCGTCTCCCGTGACTGCCCATGAGGGTTTGCTGCGAGCCGACTCCCGATTTTGCCCATCACTACAACATGATCGGAGTCGCAATCTGCTCCTCTATATGATCTTCATCATCATCATCGGCACTACAGCCGGGATCCGGTCTTGGCCTTATTTAGCAAGTCTCGAGACTTGTTTAATTTTCCATAATAATTTATTTTTACGGGTAAAGTTATTAGCCTTGCGCCTACTATATGTCTATGAGGAAGTGATCTATTTGATTACGCGTTACGCCGTCGGGTGATATCCATGTGGCTCTATGAATTTGCTTGTGCTTGAACATCGTGTTTTTCACTACCAGAACTTTTGGCTCTACGAACGTGACAATTCGAATTCCATTATCGTTTGAAACGTCGTGTAGGATTTCTTTACCTATTGTTGGTTGGAAGATATGTTCCTTTCCAATTTTCGCATTGAGGTCCCCGAGGAGGATTTTAACGTCGAAATACTTCCTCTAGGGTCTCGTAAAAAGTGTCCTTCGTTTCTTCGTCTATAAATACATAATTGTACCATGGGCCCTGTATTTTTAACACCGACATTCGGTCTATTGCGATTTTGCTGTATTTTGTTGAATGGTTGTTATAATGCGTTTATTTCGGATAAAATAAACCTTCCACTTGTATCAAAAAACCCCTTGGCGAAGGAAAAGAAGAGTAAATAGATACCACAGCACACCGAGCCGGTGTGAACGGCAGAATCGGCGTTAGGGCAGAAAGGCAAGGTATTCCTTGTACATTTTGGGTGCCGGTGGGTTTCACTTCTAATGAAAGATAATAAACTATTTAATTTACGGGCCACTACGATCGTTAAGGTTTTTAGAGGATCCGTTGATAGCCAGCCATCTGTCTTTAACCTAAAAGCAGCTACAACAATTGGCGCTTCGTACCAGATCAACAACGATTGGCACCACGAGCCAGATCAACAACAATTGGTCCTTCGAGCCGGGTCGTGGTAGCGACATGCATCTTATAAGATTAAAGCTGGTATTGCTCAGGGTTTATGATACTTCTTTCATAGAAGAAATGTCCAGAAATATGGATCTTTGACACTAGAATTAATTCGACTTTGCAACCAGTGTAGGGATTTTTAAGAAACGCACTAAATACTTCATTCCATAAAGTCCAAAGCTAGAATTTATTGCCCATATTTAACCAAGATCATTGAAGATAACACTGCATATTATCGATAGAGTGTAATGAAATTCTACCAGTTTACTTCGGTCTTTAGAACATAGGTGGATCGCAGCCTATCTATCCCAGTGTATGTTATCATTTAATTTGTATTGGTAAAAACAATTCATGAAAGCAGATTAGATATCGAGTGCATTCGGTATGTTCCACTCATGGATGTGCCATTAAGTAGTTGGAACTAAGTAACTACACAAAATAAAAATCAATAATAAATATATATTTAAAATACTAATAATCATTATAATTATTTAAGAAAATAGTAGAAAAAATAGAGCAGTAAGTGCGCACAAAACCCAGCACTAGCACAGAATTTTGGTAACCCTCCCAAGACAAATAAAGTTCATCACATCCGGAAGACGGCATTTCATCGGCGACACTCATTTATTAATTTTAAACTTAAACTCGACTTCCGTCTTTGCAATCAGGTTTTGCCATGGCCATAAACGGCACTCCTGTGGTTACATTAAATATCAGTAAATAAATGTGATATTTATCATTTCGTGGCAGTGACGCATGTTCTACGCGGCTGTTTAAATATCAAAGAAAGCAAAACGATTTGCGATTTTGCTGTATTTTGTTGAATGGTTGTTACAATGCGTTCATTTCGGATAAAATAAAAATGCCGGTGGTATCAAAAACCCCTTTGTGTATTATTATTAAAGTAAAAACTGAGAAAGAGGTATACAAATATAGAATATGAAAATATAAAATATATAACATTATATATCTTACAAGAGACTATCATCGTAGTGGAAGCAAAGCAGGAAGTTTGGAGTAAATTCTGTGGTTCTGGCCCTGTACACAAACTGTCACACCATTGCATTGTTTTTAATGTATGACTACGCCTTAGTTAAAGGATATAATATAAATGATTCACAACCTAAAGTTGTGAGTTTAATTTTTTCTTTGATCCGGAGTTCGCCGCTCATAGAAATATCTATGGCACTGAAGTTGACAAAACTCTTTACTAACTATAATGGTATTCCTTGCTGCATGGATAAATATACTAATAGGTATATGAAACTGCGAAACCTAACACAGCTAACGTACTTTTAATCAAAGTGTGTTATTCATTTGAAAGATAAAGATACGACAATAACTTTTGAAAATAATTTCTGAGATATAGTCACCGTGGCGGTTCTTGACAAGCACTACCGGCTGCAAGTGCACTTTTTTGGATGCAATGAAGTCTGTGGCTTTAATAAACCTGTTAAACTAAAAATTAGCATCTCGCTAAAAAACAGTTTCGCGATATAGTGATGGGCGAGTTTCAAACTACTTTAGAAGCCATAAAAATAAGGTAGTCAAGTAAATTTTGACGGTTTTGTTCACCGTGGTCTATTCATGACTTGCTAGAGTATACTGATTATAAATGTCAAAGAGTGACGGCAGTAAAACAGCTCGTTTCGCCGATAACCCTTAAGCAAATATTATCTAAAAACAAACACTATAAAAAGATACCTGCCAAAAGACACATTTTAAATATATCTAATTTGAAAGTTTGAAGAAAGAGTTGAAAAATTTAAATAAAAAAATATTCCATGGATAGACTGAAACAAGGTAAGAAGGCTTACGAGGAGCTGAACGAATCAGATTGTATCTAAATAAAAGATTCAACTTTGTAGTCAGGTCTAATATGAGATGTGGTCCACAAATTTCGGGAATTGTTGTTTTTCTTAAAGAATTATTATTCATTCATCGACATTAATTGTCCCTGTTAAAATCGATGAGCACAAGTCAATTAATAAGCGCTTCATGCCATTGGGATAATGGATAATGGATAATGACGAGGATCGTCATGATTGCTGCATGCATAACAACCATGTGATTCAATCAAGGACTAACGTGATAACCACCGACGCCACATAAATCGACGACTTCTGCACAGATCAACCACCACCAGCCACATAAGAATGGACTGCCATTATCCTTGTCCAGCATCAGACACGATGATCCTTAAACGGCAATTAAATTTATGGCTGTGCGATTCCGCAAGATCGTACCGCAATAAAACCACTACCGAGAAACGTGTCCTTGGGTTTATATTTATGTTAAAACAATAGGGTTAGAATAGGCAACATTTTTAATTATGGGCTGTGAGGAAGAAATAAAACTCACTCGAGTCGTATAACTTTTATTATTTATTTTTCAGGTACATCGGTAAGCTACACTCCGCGGCAACTGGTTGAGGTACCCCGATAATGTTGTTTCGTGTGTACTGCAAATATTGCTGTTAGATAATCATTACCAATAACTAAGAAGATTCTAATAACCACAAATCATCTTTTTGTTTTAATTTTCTTCGAATTTGCATTTGTCCCTTATTACCTGCGACAAGCGATTAAGACAGGGTATAAAAGGTTTGGAATTTCAGTTGAGGATTCCATTCGCTGTGTGAGTTCTAGGTCAGTTTTAGTGATTCAATTTAAAAGACGGTATTTAAATACGTCTTAGAAGTAAAAAAGTTAAAAACCCAATTTTTATTTAAAAAAGGTTTTCAATTTTGATGACAAAAAATCCATCTTGGCGCATTTTTTGAATATTTTGGATCTCCGTTCGGTTTAACATCTTTCCATATATCCAATATGGTTGAACATCTTTCCATATATCCAATCATCTTGGCGCATTTTTTGAATATTTTGGATCTCCGTTCGGTTTAACATCTTTTCATATGGGATATGGAAAGATATTGCACCAAACGAAGATCCAAAATATTAAAAAAATGCGCCAAGATGGACTTTTTGTCATCAAAATTGAAAAACTTTTTGTTAGCCGTGGTCATTCAGTTGTTTCAATATATTTAAAGGACGAAAATACTGCTTGACACCGGCAGATTGGCGGTCTCTACTAAGAGACCAAATTAAAATTCTACAGCAACAAGGGAAATCGCGGTATCAGTAGGGATTTCAAATCCTGACAAAAAGCTAAGGAGTTGCTAGGGTGTGTTAGCTGAAGCGGAACATCTGCAAAGATCTCGTTTATTAAGAAAACTAGCTCTACTTCGGCGTCATCGATATGTCCGTTTGGCCTGTGGCGCTTCCGCTAAACCCCACGGTACACTTACCTAAAACCCCCCAATACTCCCATTCAATCTCTTAACTTCGCTAATGCAATTGCATTAGCACCTGTAAATGCTGCACGCATCAAACTTACCGAATTTATTTATTTCAAAGCTTCTGTAAAAGAAAACTTACCATCATGCATCTCTTGGCATACAATTCTCTGTAAGAATTATTCATTACCTTTTTAGGAATTCCACAACTCTCATTGTTTCCCGCCAATGCATATGCATTGGCACATGAAAACATTTCCTTCTCCAAGGATATTTGATGCCTACAACGCATTATCTGAAATTCCTAAAAACAATTCTTTAACGTGCATATGCACCATAGATTCCCGGCCATTAGGCACCCTTGTTCCACCAATGCAGTTCCGCCGTACATGTGCATACCACGGCCGCGGCAGCTCTTTGTCCATCGGACAAAAGCAAATACTCTCATCTTACCCTAGAGTTATAAAACGAATTCCTTCGCATGTAATCATGTATACAATTCGATCCCTTTAGCATCACCAGCGATACACATTTCCCATTGTGTAAATAGAAAAACCATTAGCACTTCTTCCTAATGGCGATACATTTACTTACGACTCCGCGCCACTCATCCATGTCTGTATGATGCCTTTATTTGCTTTTACCACATTTCTCCTATGAACTGCCGTCTATGATAGCTGCAATGCACTGCATAGACACGGATCATAAATCTCCTGTGTCTTTGCCGCTTGCCTGTTTCGTTGTTCCCCTGCTTTCGAGCACGTGTAAATAACATCGATCTGTACGGCCACACACGCATACCATTGCACTGAAAGAATGCATTTTCTTGGCGGCACACCCTTAAGAGAAAAGTTTTTCTCTCCCTCTTCTTTTGTCCTTATCCCTAACCTAGGATGGAATTCATGTCAGAGTTCTATCCTCGGTGAGCCGATCTCCCGCTCACCGGTGCAAACGGCGACGCGAATAAAGTCGAGTGTGAGTCGACCGAGCCAGCTGTGTGAGCAAATTGTTAAAGTGCACTTTAAAATGACTTACCATATTATAATAAAAATGTTATCTAAGATTATCGGGATCTAGTCAACTCCGTAAAGATAAGAAACATTATAGTGAAAAAAATTCTTAAGCAAGGACCAAAAATAAACAAGAAATTACAACAAGTTTAATGTGTTTTCGTCATTGTTGTTCCTTCGGCGCTCGTGTTTTCGGTCAACGGCAGACACTTAGAACTGGTGGAGACGACGTAGAACTCTCGCCCATGCTGGCGTCGCGATCTCGTACCCCACAGGCATTTGTCAGAAATCATTTGAGATGGAAGAAGCGTCGGAGAAGTGTCATCTTCACCGGTGAGAACAAACTACTGCCAATCTTCTCGCTTCTTTCTTTAAAATATCCTTCATGGACAACTCTTTCGAGCCTAACCGCTCCTACTTCAAAGACGTGCCCGAATTCTCCCTTGGCCCCTTCATCTCTCAAATTATTCACCATCAGCTAGTTGAAGAAAATTTAAACTTGCTTAAAGACGAGTTCAGCCCTGTCCTGGTGGGCTTCCGGCTGTCCTTTTAAAAAAATGTTGCTCTTCTCTTTCTCTCCCGCTATCGAAGATATTCAATCTATCTCTTACACAATGTGTCTTCCCAAATATTTGGAAATCCTCTTATGTCACCTTTGTTTTTTTTGCATTTGACTACTATTGTTGTGTATGGCGGAAGGCTAATAACCTTGCCCGTAAGGATAAATTATTATGGAAAATTTAACAAGCGTCGAGATTTGCTAAATAAGGCCAAGACTGGATCCCGGTTTTAGTGACGATGATGATGAAGACTATTGTTGTGTAGTCTTCTCATGACTATCCTGTAGGCGCTGCCGGTGGGTTGTTAGTTAATTCATCCCTTAGGAAGCCGAACGCGCCATATTTAATCTGGGGGATCACATTCCTCAACTTCTTCCGTTTGTTGACGAATTCCGCATGTAACTGTGGGTAGGTGTTATGGTTTCTTGTTCTTTGTTGCAAGCGTCCTAACCTGTTGCACTCCGATCGCACATATGATTTCTGTGTTCCACCAATACACTGGTATGATTGCTCTGCGAGTTGTCTTTATCGTGGGATAGAAGCATCGCATGCGGTAGTTTACTTCATGACTTTTCCAACCTGTCTGTTCGCATCGGTCTCTGCGTCAAACTGCTCGATTTGGTGTTCAAATATATAATCGATCAGTTCCGCATAGAGGTCCTTCTCTTTCTACCCATTTTTCTGGGCTTTCTTCGCCAATTTGCCAGTAATGAATCCCCTGTGTGATAATATTTCGTACATCCCGGCTTGGTGGTCACTATGGGTGTAGGTATCCAAAACTCGCCACTCCATACTTCTTGCCAACATGAAACTGATAAATGTGATGTCGATTTTTGAAACGGCCTCCGTCGTTTATGGCGGTGTCATCAACACCATCATTAAGTAGGACACATCTAGGACTGCGAAGGCTTTGAGTAGTACCTGGCATCTACTGTTGGTCCTGGTGTTCCCCCCTTCTACCACCCAAACGTTGAAATCTCCAGCAACTATAAGGGAGCTCTTCCTTCTAGCTTTTTGAGTTAGCCTGTCCAAAAAGGCGTTTGAATTCTTCTATTTCCCACCTTGGTGGAGCGTGACAACAGTAGAAATGAAATTCTCTAATCTATCTTTTTTCTATAGGTATTACCACGGTCTTTGCTCAACTAAACTTGCTGAATGTGTTCTGCCTCCTCAGACATTTTCCCGCGATACCCGCCGATCTGTGAATGCGCACCAGTTCACATTAAAAGTCAAATTCAGGCACACAAGTAAACATAGAGGGCCATTCTTTAGCCGAGCCACACGTATGTGGTTTGCTCTACCCGATCATATATTTCTTTGTCGTTGAAATGTCCAAGCATTTAAGACCTGACACAACACAGTGGTCTGAAGTGCCCAAGGGCGAAGAAACTTCAGTTGTGCATTTGTTCTGGCGGGAGGTGAGAAACGGGTCCAATGTGTTGACGGGATGACCATCTATGTCTCGTACTCGTGGTGGCTCATTGACGAGGTCAGTAAACCACGATGTGGAAAGAATAGAGGCACTAAGTTGTATCCTTGTAGAAGGTGCTCCGCCCCTTCAGACATATTCCCCGAACCCCGCCAATCTGTGGCTGCGCATTAGTTCACGTTGAAAATCAATTTGAGGCGCACACATAAACATGGAGAGCCATTCTTTAACCGGACCGCACGAATGTGAAATGCTCTACCTGATCATGTGTATCCTCATCGTTGTAATGTCCGGGCATTCAAGACCAAAATACATTGACACCTCCTTTCCTTATCCACTTCCGCTTCATCATCTCGCCCTGTGCTCTGATATTTAATTTACTTCAAAATCCCCTTTTTGTGCGCGCCTGAGTGTAAAAAAAAAAAATCAAACTACACCATTTTATTGCAATTATTTTTTTTACAAAAAAAATTGTACTACGTCATGATTATTGTGTTATTTTATAAAATAAACTTTGCCTTTTTCTTTCAGATCAGAAACGATGTGTGCAGATATTTCACCACCCGATCGCATATTGAAAATGTAGTTTCAGCACAGTACTCGTATCTCTCCAATTTTTAAATATTTTTTAATTATATTTATTGAATAAAGTATTTAATATAAGATTAAAAATATGTGTAGTCTTTAATTTATTATTACCTGATATATTTTAATTATTACCTGATATATTTTCGTCAAAAAAAAAAAAAAAATCCATCCGGTCTTTATGCCTTTAAGGTAGTGTAACTCTTTAATACGTAAAGATTCTTTTGTAAAAGAAAAGTCTCTTTATTTTTTATCACGTCATGTATATACTTAAATAAAACTGTTTCCATTTTTATTTTTAATATTATTCCTTTTTTAATTTTTCTTTTTTACTGCAGCCGGTTTTTTTGCAGATCATTTCTTGTCCACCATAAAGCATAAGCCTCCACCTCACTCCCACCCCTACATCTATCAACCGGCCAATTCACACCCCCAATCTCGATGGGACTCTTCGTACTGCCCGCTCCAAATCCACACTACTCCATTCCCGATCTTACATCTGTAGCGTCTCTAATAGATACACACACAATACACAAGCAAATAGTGAAGAACACCGAACGAAAATAGAATAAGAAAATGCATCGGAGCCACAATTCACATCAGTGGAATATATTTGCGTTTAAAAATCGAATTCTAAGCACGGCCAGTAGCCTGATGTGTTACGCATTGGTTCAATTTTTGGTGATTCTAACTGTCATAGCGTCAGTTCGAATCACACGTTCTTCACTGTCATCCCAAACGCTATACATCTATAGACCACCACTACTGCCCTCTTCATATGACCTTCTTCCGAGTCCACTCGCCCCCTCTCAATCACTACGCCTAAGATTTCCATGAAGTTATTTTTCGTCAAATCAACGACTACCTAGGCCGCCTTTCGTTCAAATACGATCACCTCTCGTTGAAGATGCCATCATCCACTTAAATATCAAAATCGTTTACCCTATTTTCCTGTTCGTTCTCTACTCTAGAGAAAGAACATCAACGTCTTCCGCCCCATGGTACAATCACAAGCTTCGCTCACTGCCTAATAAAGGGAATAAGTTATAGCTCATCTTCTTTCGGAATCGAACTATACCTAACCACTCCAATTTTTTTGGCTGTTACCTCCAATTCATGAATCTTTTCAACACCCTTTATCTCAATTATCTCACCAAAACTCACACCAATCTCAAAAATGACCCCAAAACCTTCTTCCATTTCGTCAATCATAAACGTAGATCCGATAGTTATGTGGCGGTTCCGCCAAAACCGCACTGTCTACTTACCATAAAACCCCCATAACATTAAGCAAATTTTCTAACTTCACTAATGCAATCGCATTAGTACCTGAAAATGCTTCATGCATCATATATATCAAACCTATGATCTTAAAAAGACCCTGTCAAAGAAAACTTATCTTTCATGCATTCTCTTCGCATACAATTTCCCGTAAGATTTCTTTCTTTACCTTATCAGGCAGAACCCTCATTATTACAACCCAATCTTCATCAGTTTCTGCTAATGCAACAGCATTAGAACCTGCAAATGCTTCAGGCATTATATAGATCAAATCTGTAATCTTAAAGTCCCTGTAAAGAAAACTTTCCTTTTCATGCATTTCTTCGCATACAATTTTCCGTAAGATTTCTTGCTTTACTTATCTGGAATTCCAAACTAATTCGGCACCTTCGGTACCAGACAAATTCCTGTAAGCAAAATGATTCGGTTTGCATACAATGTAACCGTCATGACAGGGACCATAAATATTGCGCCGTCTATTTTCCCAGCCGCGCCATGTGTACAACAATGTTCCGTACATATACATTGGCTGGCGACTTACAACCAAGGGACCAAAGGAAATACGCATTCCGCGTCTCGTGGCATCAACTAAATCCTACAGCATAAACAAATGCAAATAGGAATTCAATACCTACTCTTACTAGCGATGCCATGAACACCATTTCCCAGTAACCTAGCTAAAACCAATTAACACATTTCCACATCGCATCGTCGTCTCTTTGTTTAGCTGCGACGCACATTTCCAACAAAGGTCCCATTAGCATCTGACGAGTTCGGTTTTATTTGCTTTACCGAAATCGTATCCCATGAATGCACTTTATGTCCTTTCTTTGTTCTAGATTCGTTCTCATCCATTAAAAAACCACGCACACACACCACTGCACTGAAAGAGTGCATTTCTATGGCGGCCACACCCTGAAGAGAAATGTTTTTCTCTCTCTTCCCTTTTCTTAACCCTAACCTAGGATGGAATTCATGTCAGAGTTCAATCCTCGGGGAGTCAAATTCCATCCGCTGACCATCATGGTCACGCGATCTTCCGCTCTCCGCCGGCTGCGGAGATGCGTAATATACCTCGGGGTCGTGTCGAAGTGTTTGCAACATCCATGTCGAATATTATATTTGCGGCAGTCTTCGAAGTTTGTGTTTTTATAGAGTCCACATTGTAACTTTCACGCAGTGCTACCGTAAAATGTTAATATCCAATAAAAAAAATGAAACGAAAACAATAATCCGCGAATTCAAACAAGTTATTCCAATAGTAGTGTTTTTCCTTGATTGCGAAATAAACTTAAATAAAAGAAATAGCGTGTTTTATTTTTACTTGTCCGGTGTTTAGTGTTTTATTTCTCTCGGCCGGCATCTGCGTGTCTTGCTGCGTTTTGGACTTAATCCTTGACAATTCGGTTTGGCGGAACCTTGATAAACAACGGAGTGTTTGCGGGGACGAGGTAGAACTCGCACCCATGCCGGTGCCACGACCTTGCCCACCCCCACAGTTACCCCATATCCCTTGTCTTAAACCCTCATACCTCATCTGATCCTTTTACTATTGCTAACTTCTTCGCCACTCACTTCAATCAGTCATTCACTAATGACTCCTTTGTTTCTGACCCGTCATACTTCAACTAACTACCTAACTTTTCTCTCGGGGCCCCTTCTCCACAACTCTTTAGATCCGACCATAATTGAATCGAAGATACTGCAACTCAAAGACGAATTTACGCCGGACCCTGATGATATCCCTGCAATCCTCCTCAAGAAATGCTCATCCATTGTCTCTTCAAATTATCCGCTCTCGGCTTCGAACTTGGATTGCTCAAATGGATTTCTTCCTATCTAAAGGATAGACTTTATTCCGTTCGGTTCAGGTCTATGATATTCAACCCCTTCCTTGCCGCCTCTCAAGGTACCCACCTGGATCCTCTCCTACTTATACTTGCCACCAACGACATTGATAAGGTCATTTAGAATGCAAGCTATCCCTATTCGCTGATGATATCAAGATATACAAGATCATCGAGTCACCTCTTGATTCTGCACTGCTGCATTTAGACCTTGACAGCTTCTCGACTTGATGTGACAAAAAATGCTTTGTACTTTACATCGTCAAATGCCAATCTATAACCTTTTCCCGTAATCGGATTCACTCATCCTGTCGTTCCTATTCCTTTCATACCCAACTACTGACCATTGTCCAATGTATTCGAGATCTTGGGATCCTTTGCGACAGGGAGCTTAACTTCCTCTTTCACATTGATTAGACGATCCGGAAAGTCAATTCGGCCCTCGGATTCGTGAAACGATGTTCTAAGGAATTCTCCGACTTTTCGACTGTTCTAAGGAATTCTTTACCTTACCCTCGTCTGTCCGCTGCTTAAATATGCTAGCCAGGTGTGGTCTCCTTATCACAAGATCCATATCTGTAGAATCGAAAGTATTCAATGTCGCCTCCTTCGGTTCGCTCTCTGAGGACTAGGGTGTGATAACGCCTTAATCCTTCCCCCGTACATTAACTGTCTCAAATTAATCAACCTCAGAACTCTTGAGGAGCGCAGGGTCGTGGCTGATATAATGTTCATTTATGGGGTCCTCTTCGGCTTGGTCGACTGCGCCTACCTCATCAACTTGATTCCTCTCGTAATCCCCGCCTTCTTTGCATTCCCCCTCACTGACCTATAATGGTCTCAACGCACCCCTGTCGGGGATGATGAGAAATGTCAACTCCAATTCCACCTTATTTGAATTCGACCTCTCAAGCACCACCCCCTAAACAATTCTCAACATCAATCTTTAGCGGCCTTTCTACACTTTACTATAACTTGCCCCCCCCCCCCCCCCCCCCCCCCCCCCCCCCCCCCCCCCCCCTGCTTTCTTAATTTGTCCTGGTTACCTTAGGGTAAGCCTGGTTAAGATAGTTCTTAAGTTCTTTAGTTTGTAACTTATATATACTTTAGTTGTAGGTAATTATGTTGCCTGAATTAAGTCAATAAATGGGGTGGTAGCCCCACTAAACTTAGGATAGGCGAATCCTTCTTGCCATTGGACACTTTTGTGTTCTAAGGGGGGAATTTCTAGTTGTCCAAATGGCCGCGGTTCCGCTGCTGTCTTCTTCCCATGTCATTGTACCAGTGCCAGTCATCCTGTACTGCTCATTGATGTGTACCACGTCAGCACCATATTCCTTAACCGTTTGGGAAAGGGGATCTGCAGGGAGGAGAAGTAGGTACACACATCTATGAACGCCGAAGGCGCTGCAACACAGTAAATTAAAAACACGAATTGAAAGGTGATCACCGACATTTTATTGATTTAAATGGTTCTTTCATTTTAATTTATTGTGTACAGATTGATGACGGTGACATAAATACACAACTTGAAAAATGATTACATCATTAAGTATAAATGTTATTTGACAGGGGAAAACACCGAATACATTTCGTGGTTACCGAACGCGACTCTCGACTCACGCGATTATCGCTCCCCTGTGCGCACCAGGGTAGCGATGGAGACACGACCTGGTCAGGTCGAAGGATGGAATTTGACTCAGCGATCGTCATCTCATGCAGAGATGATTTCGCTAAGGAAAAAAAGGAAGAGAGAGAAAAACTTTTCTCTTAAGGGTGTGACTAGTGGTGCAGTGGTATATGTGCGCGATCGAACAGATTCAATGTTGTTGCATGTGTTCGAAAGCAGGCAGGCGGCAAGGACAATAGGGAAAAATGACCACATGCGCTGCTGGTAATGCGGGTCATTGTTTACACGATGCCTCGTCGCTATTTTCGACGTTAGGAGAAAAAGGTGCTAAAAGCAAATTGGATGTTTATGGCATCTCTGGCTGCAATAGAAACCGGGTTTATATTTGCATTAGGAAATGCTGGAGAATTTGGTTTCGGCGTCTATTGCGCTAATTATATGCAGCTGCTTGGGTTGTTTATTGATAAGACAAACAAAAAAGGTTGCCAGGCAATGTGTATGAAAAGGTATATGACGCGGCTGGGAAAATAGACGGCGCGATATTTATGGTCCCTGTTATGACGGTTACATTGAATGCAATCCGAATTATTTTGTTTACAGGAATTCATCTAAGGGAATTTGACTGGCGACGTAGATGTCGAAATTGATTGGAAATTCCTGGTAAGTTAATAAAGAAATCTTAAGGAGCAATGGTATGCGAAGAGAATGCATGAAGGTAAGTTTTCTTTACAGGGACTTAAAGATCATAGATTTGATCTCTTAAATGCGTGCAGCATTTTTAGGTACTAATACTAGTGCATTAGCAAACTAAAGGGAGTTGGATTGTAGTTATGGGGGTTTTTTCAGGTAAGTAGACCGTAGGGTTTGGCGGAGCCGCTACAGATCTTGTGCGGGTCCACGGTGGTTTAGGTTAATTTGAATGCACTTAAACCTGTCCATTTTTATTCAGAAGATTGGACATCGCGTTTTTAAATGTTCGGCATTTGTAACTCCCTGTTGAGTGTTCGTTACCCCCTTTGCACCCTGATTCGCAGAACATGCATTTAGGTTGTGCTTTACAGCCCATCGCTTTGTGGTCTTGTGGGGATTAGGAGTATTGTGCCAAACACGGACACTCAGTTCACTCCTATCCCCATCCGATTATCACTAAAGTTTCGCGGAGTAAAGGAACGAAACGCCGCCACGTTTGTCCACAACCGGGAGTAAGGAAAAACACTAACACCATCTCACAATCAAAAAGAAAACACTCGATTGTTGGTTAATTAATTAATGTATTTTATTTGTAATAATGGTGCTTTAATTGGATTACATTTTTGTGGGCACATCAGCAACGACGATGGCGACCAGTGCAAAGAGTGCACCGACCAACAGCAATTTAGAGTTCATTGTTTTAATATAAAGTTACTTTTCTCACTTATAAATTCTTTTTCACTATCTCAAACGAACTGCGGCACAAACTCGCCAAATAATTGGAAACCGACAAGTTCGGAACACCTCTCACGACTCCGGGTATTATCGCGTGTCTGCAGCGCTACAGACAGCGGGAGTGGCATGTGACTAGCGTGGTTAACGGATGGAAAACGACTCCACGATATTCAATCGTTGTCGAAAGAAATTCAGCCAGTGAAGCTGGCTCTCTTCACTTAAGGATGCATTTCCTGTTCCAAAAGAGACGTAAAGTCTCTCTTTGGGGTAACCAACAGATCTCATACAGAAGATCGCCACAGTACACATGTATGTGTGTACACTGGTTCTTTTATGGAACAAAGCCATGGGAAAGACTCTAAACAAAGAAAGGGACAATGTGCATTGATGGGATGCGAGTCTGGTAAAGCAAACAAAACCGAAACTCGTCGGATGCTAATTGGAGATGTGCATCGTGGCTAAATAAATAGACGCGACGCAACGAAGAAATGGTGTTAATGGGTTTTGGCTAGATTACCAGGAAATTGTGTTTATGGCATCACTGGTAAGGGTAAGTATTGGATTCCTATTTGCATTTGCCTATGCTGTAGGATTTAATTGGTGCCAAGAGATGCGTGTGTTTGTTTTGGTCCCTTGGGTGTAGGCCGCCAGCCAATGTGTTTGTCTGGTGAGATATGATACACATGATGAAGCTGGGATACGCCAACTCAAGGGTAATGTTTCTTGATTATGCGGTTGTATTATACATGGCGCAAGACTAATGACCTTGCCCGGAAAAAAACAAATCATTATGGAAAATTTAACAAGCCTCAGGACTTGCTAAATAAGGCCAAGACCGATTCGCGGTTGTAGTGCCAATGATGATGATGATTATGCATGAACCGATGAATTTTCTTTCAAGACATTGATGAGAAGCTTGGCGAGAACTCTTATAGGGGATTTTAAATGCGAAGTTATGCATTCAGGTAAGAATTCTCTTTTCCAGGGCCTTTTTCGATTACAAATTTGTTCTCTTTAATGCGTGAAGCATTTAAGATGCTAATGCTATTGCATTAGCGAAACCTTATGCAGACTGAGTGAAAGGTATGGGGTTTTTTTTTAGGAAAGCGCACCGTGGGGTTTGTGCGGAACCGGCACAGTCTTTTTCACCGCATTCAACCATGGCGTGTAACATGGTATAAGTGTAGCATATGCGGAAGAGATTGTTTTGAAGCGGACGAAGTAAATTAAATGATATTTATCATTTATTTGAATAAGAAAAAAAAAAAAAAAAAAAACAAAATTGCCGTTTGTTTTGTCTGATAACCTCCGCTGTTTCCAAAATGGAGAACTGAATTTACAAATCTTGAGGTTTGGTATTTACCTATAACGCCAGCCTTACTTGGTGTTACCACACCAACTATGATCGCAAAAGACGGTCGATGAACTGGGATTTTGTTCGCCATTTGTAATTGCTTTTACGGAGTAGTAGCGTGGGGTGGATATGGTCTGTGCGTCGGCATGGAGGCGGATTCTACCATCCACCCACTACTTCCACTAAAAGCTTGCACCGAAGAAAACACCAACAAGAATCGAAACTTCGCCACAAGACATGCACCAGTAAAAAAATGAAACACACGGAATATTGTTTTTTTTTGTGTATTATAAGTTGTGTTTATTGTTCTGCTTTAAGTAAAAATATCTATTTAAACTTTACAACTCAGTACAAAGATAACGGTAGCACTTAGTCAAAAAGAAACTCAACATCTGTATTCACTTTACACAAATACTGGTGAGAAAAGAAACGACTCCGACTTCGAACGGCACTCGACACAAATACTCGACTGGGACGTATGCATCCTCGACGAGATACGGGGAGCGGGAGAAAAACCGACCAGCTCGGTCAGTGGGTGAGATAAGACTCAGCGAAAAACGGCTCGTGCAGAGTCGACTCACTAATGGGGTGAGTTTGGTGGTGTGGTGGTAAATATCCTCTGCGCTAAGGATATGTTTTTACTTACCACCAGAGAAACGTAAAGTCTCTCTTGGTGGAATAGAAAACCAGATCTCGTAATAAAGATCATGGTGGTACACATGTATGTGTGTACATTGGTTCGTTCGTGGGACAAAGCCATGGGAACGAATCTAAAACAAAGAAAGGGAAAATCTGCATCCACGAGATGTGAGTTCGGCTAAGCAAACAAGCCGAATCTTATTGGATGCTAATTGGGTTTGTGTTTGCTTATGCCGCTGCTGATGAGAAGCAGATCCCGAAATATGAGAAGATAAAGGGAACTTTGGGTCTTTGTCTGAGATGTGCATTGTGGCTAAATAAATAGGCGGCAATGCAGTGGGGAAATGTGCTAATGGATTTCAGCTAGATTACCAGAAAATTGTGTTTATGGCATCGCTGGTTAGGGTAGGTATTGAATTCCTATTTGCATTTGCTTATGCTGTAGGATTTAATTGGTGCCAAGAGACGCGCGATGCGTATATTTGTTTTGGTTCCTTGGGTGTAGGTCGCCAGCTAATGTGTATGTATGGTGATTTATGATACACTCGGTGAGGACGGGAAATCGGTGACGCAATGTTTATGGTACCTGTTATGATGGTTACATTGTATGTAAACCAAATCATTTTGTTTTCCGGAATTCGTCTAGGGGGAGTTGCCTGGCACCAAAGGTGCCGAATGGGTTTTGGGATTCCTGATAAGTTAGGAAAGAATTCTTACAGGGAATTTGTATGCGATGAGATGCATGAAAGGTAAGGATTCTTTTACAGGGACCCTTAGGGGCCGGTGGCCAAAACGAATCCCTTGCTTACATTTGTAAATGCAGGGAAATTCGTTGCGGCAGAAAAAGGAATTAGAGGTTGTTTATTAGTGGGAAAACAAATCATTGTTTGGGTATTATGCATGTTTACATGCGTAGGAATTCGGTTTTATGGCACTAGACGCTAGATGCGCGTATTGCTTTTGTCCCTTGGACAAAGGGTCTGCAAGATACGTGCATGTGGGAAGATAAGGGTGCACATGAGGAACAAAATTGCTTGGCAAACCATGATGCCGGAATAGTTTTCCTACTTATAATACATGTATGCAAACGAATTATTTTCCAGCGAATTCTAATGATGCATTAGATGTGTGAACAGAATCTTTCAGGAATTTTCATGTAATGCGTTGAAAGCATTAATGTCCTTGTAGTAGGAAATGTTTATGCTGGGTGAAGATTGCGGTGCAGGTGTGGGAAAGTTGGAATTTGCCTGGCAACCGAATTGGTGCTGAATTGGTTTTGGAACTCGTGATAAGTTAGGAAAGAATTCTTACAGGGAATTTGTATGCGATTGCATTAGCAAAAACCTATGCAGACTGGGATGAAGTTATGGGGGTTTTCAGGTATCTCTTGAGTACTAGTTTGCTGACAATTCTTTGGAAGGTTTTCGATGATTCGTTTTCGAAATGAAACAATTTTTGGGTCTGCAGTTAATAATTTTATTATTAACTGCAGACTTCAGGCTTCACTCAGCAAACATTTGGAAATAATGGAGCTGGATCCACTGTAATTTTGTGATCACCTCACGTACAGTGTTATGATACTTCTAATTTTCCAGAGATTATAAATAATTGTGGGCGATGAATTAACAATTTATTTCTGCAATAAAAAAAACACAAAACAAGCTACGAAACTAGATTTAATTCGAGAAGCCTTGGCCATGTTCATGAACTTTCATATCATTGTTTTCTTTTTAAACGTTCGACTGCCAGGTACAATGCTTTAAGGACGTAATATAGACGTGAAGTTGACTTTACTTTTGTTTCGGAAAGATTGTTTGACTTAAAACTAGTGAAATAAAAATTGTAATGTTGAGGTGTGTTGATTAACCTTTAAAGTTCTCATTGGATAATAACTCGATGGAGTGTAAGCTGAATCGTTCTTTTTTTCTGTGGCGTTCTCCAAAAGTCCGCGTCTCTATTCCGTCGCACATATAAAAAAGACTGCATAATTGAGTTCTGTAGATAGAAATTGTATTACCTCGTAAAGTGGTACTAGATCTGGACAAGTATTTCTACATAGACGTGCCCAATATATCTCGTTTGCAATGCCACTCACAGGTTACACTTGTCATGATCGCATTATAATCTAAACAAATAAATTTATGCGGGACGAGCGATAAAGACTAATACCGTGAGCAATATTATATTTAACTTGCTAGCGACAATGGCACAACTATATGGCCCAAGATAAGACGACGCACACATCACATCAACATGTGTCTACGAAGGACCGGCTAAGGTACGTTTAAGAGATTCGTATATACGCCTGCACGACCTGAAACTGGTTCTCGACGTGTTTCTCGCTTTGGATACCTTCATCCTTCTTGGCCGGGCGATCAATAAAAATCTTTTACGTACTGTTAAGCATATATGTATACTTAGCATCATATGTAGTATGCGACTGCACATATGTGTCTTGTCAAGTCCAATGCCATACAGGAGAACACGAGTGCCTAATGGTTAGTTACTTGACAAATATCGTCGCGAAACCGGCTAAATTTCTGCCCTTTTCTTGAAGCTGTAGGATCTTTTTCCCGAAACGCGCTACCTCTGTCGTACGTGCCGCGTACGAAGTTGCTCTGCCTCCTCTACAGACTCCAGAACCTTTTGGCCGATTGGAACGTGTACTATCATCGCTTAGGATGGTTCTTTTCTGCCGGCTATTCTTCTGCTACTCTACCCATTAATGCTCATCGCATCTGCGTGAAGATACACAAAATATCTTATATACACCAAATACATAACAGGCCTGAAAAAAGACGACAAATGGATCCATTCAAGAGACCAAACAATAACAAGTTTGCCGAAACTTGGACAGAAGACAATGCAACAAAAACAGCAGACGCCTCCAAGGCGAAGCAACAAAATCTTGTGAACCGTGACGAACAAATTTTATATTTTATTTTTTGGCAATGAAAACCTACCTTCCCTTTGAATGTCCTTTTCGCAAGAGCGTTTTTCTACGGAACCGTCATCATAATCAGATGAGGTGCTTCTTCTAAACATTTTATGTACAGATTTAGTAACTAGCAATACCGGGAGAGACGCGGAGAACGAAAGACCCATTCGAAGATAAATGTGAACTTTTGTCGGATCCATAAAGTTTAAATTAGTTTCAATTACCATTCATATTGGACTATGACGAGGATGAGAACGACAACGACGACGACAACGGCAACGACAACAGCAGCGACAGCGACGACGACAACGACAATGCCGGCAGCGTCGACGACGTTAAGACGTTGATGACGACTGTCGCCGCGACTACACTTAGCGTGGGGCACAAGTGTTTGCGTTCCTGCGTAGCGATCTTTCTACGATCAGTGTTGTATGGCGATCGTTGCTCCGCAGCGTCAACGAGCTCAAATTGAAATGAAAAATTGGATTTGTTTAGATTAGAAAAAAAGGACGCCAGGCAAAATTGAGAAACCTTAACGTCAATTGCCAATGGGCGCGCTATGTCAGTTCTTTAGGAGCTGTGCGAGTAAAGTCGTTGTGGATGTAATAGGTATTTCAGGGCAGGCTTGGAATCAATTGGACCGAAATTGATGTCGTTTGCTCGAATTGATTAGTTTGCTGACCAGCCCCAGTGATGATCGATCAACAAATATATGTGTAATTGTTACTCTTTATGTTTACATTTAGTTCGAGGTCACAGCGAACAATTGCTGATGTGTGGTTGAGGGGGTAACCCATAACCATGTCACAGGTTGAGTGCTCAATCGGTGTAGCTCGCTAAGACCCCAATGAATCGCAATCATATTGCATGGCAACTTGTGTGGTATGCAATCTAGTGCAATCGGTATGACCTCGAGGAATCCGATTACAATCAACTGATATCTTCTTGAGCATATAATTTGCTTTCTGATGTCCTGATTTACGCTCTTTTGCATTGAACATCGTAAGAAATAAACTACCATTAAATTTCCCTCTTGAAAGTACTTTATTTATTTTAGAAGAATAATTAATAATAAATAGTTCAAAGTCCATATGGTCCGGTAGCACACTCATTGGTCTCGCACAGGGTAAAGATTCAACTGCTGCGTTGCCTTTCAAACACTTGGAAGGGTGTCATTATTTAAGTTAACAGCAGTGATATTACAGAAATCTCTTTTTTATCCCTTTTTATTTCTTATAATATGCAGGGGGGATGGGAGCGAACATACAGCATAAAGACTCTGCTGTCATCCCGGCGAAGGCCAGGACGATCCTTGTCGCTGTTTAATCCAAGTTGACATACAGCCTCAGTCATGTGGAGAGGCGGTTCCTTAAAGTCTTCCCCAAGAACCACCCACCTCCTCAACTTAACCTACCTTTTCCCCCACCCACAAGACACCATACCTACCTGCAATTTTGGGCAGCGTAAGCTCCCAGCAACATTTTCATACCTGAAAGGAAATCTCTCCGAAGGCATACATAATTCCGGTCGTTTACATCTCCTATCGGCTTAGCTTGTCAACAATTAACGATAAATAAACACTGGCCAGCGTATTGCGGACACAGCTGCAACCGGTATTCCCTTTTACCGTACATAAATGAACATTTCTCCAATTCCGAGGTTCGCAACACTTGCGACAATTCCCTTCATCGGTTATCAACCGATCATGGAATTTGGGCAATGAAACGATCATTGTTTAGACAAGCTTACCCATGCCATGCCCTGTGATGACCCACAGCAAAGCAAAGCAAACACACAGTACCTCATTGCGTTTGTTTTGTTTACTTTCCGCTGCTCCATGGTTCCCCTGGGTGAGACGTTAGACTGCACATCTGCAGGTCAAATTCCTCACCACCATATCCATGTACCAGCATATCAACCTAAAAAAAAGATAACATCCAACGTGACCCTTGGCCACCGTCGGCAAGATTTCTGTTGACTTATCGCCAACCCAAATCGATTCCGTACCGTACGATGGGAATACACCCAGCCATACACTGATCATCATATTTGACCAGCTGCATGTTGGATTTTCCTTTCCTGCACCCAGCGAGTGTTTTGTGTGTCTTTCTGGCAGAGGAAAGATTGTTTTCTCCTGCGATAACATACGTGGAAACTCATCGCAATCGCCAGAGGCTGGGTCAACGTCCCCTAGCTCGTGGAGTCAGATTTCAACCCCCGAAGGCAGCACACGAGTCGAGTGTTCACCGCGCCCGAGTTTTCATACGCGAGTCCAGTGGTTATTAAATTTTTAATTCAAAGTTAACGCTTATGTCCAAACCAATTCGGTTACAGTGGTTATCTAATTAAGACGAATGTTTAGATGTGTACTCAAAAAACAGCATTGTATTAGACTGTAGTGATCGTTAAAGTGCCGACTAATATATCAAAGGAACAATTAAAAAAATAATAAAAAAACATTCAACAGAACAACAACATCTGTGTTTTCACCTGACATTTTTCTGTAGTGCGCAGTCTCCAGGAACTCGAGTGCGGAGGTTGGTGTTCGTTGGCGCAATTTTCGTTGATAATCTCCTGTGAACAATCCGTGGTGTTTTCACTCAACCTGCGTCCGTGCTGACGCATCAGCAAAATACCCACATGACACCCCTGGATATCTACTTTGGCGCCCACCAAGTAGTGAACCAATGCATGCAGCGACACACTGAGAAAGGTTGGCGCAAGGCTAATAACCTTGCCCGGAAAAACAAACTATTATGGACAATTTAACAAGTCCCGGATAAGGACCGGATACCGGTGGAGAGACTTGCTACATAAGGCCAAGACCGGATCCCGGTTGTAGTGCCGATGATGGTCATGCTGATGATACTATGCAGACCTTATAATGTCAAAAGTTCACGTCCGGCATACAAAGGGGACAGGATAGTGAAGACTGTTGGAAAATATTGTTAGATAGCAAGAGAGGAGTGTGCGCCATAATTCTTTGGTACTGTATAACAGTTAGCCATTCTGCGGATACGTACATTTCGATAGTGCTTCGCAGTTATTCTTGAGAAGCTCATCACCAATAACAAACTCCCGCTTAGAACCAGGATTTCATACAATTTTATTAACGAAAATGGTCGCAACAAGTGAGTTGATCAACCTTCTAAATAATCTCCTTTATTCGATTTTCGAATTTTTATTGCTTTAACTCAGCCATTACAATCCCGCGTCAGTTAAAGTAAATATGTAATGAAACTTACAATTGTTGATCAAAACAGCTGTTATATAACATGAGGGTCTCACGTACAGTGAAGACGAATGAACCGTCGAGGAATTTCCAATCATGGGGAACTGACCGATGTCTTCGGCTTTAAGTCTTCAACGTCGCGAAGATGATTGGTGTTTCGTTGCTACAACGTAGTCGACCTTCGACATTAACCGGCTGATGACTCCTATTATTTCTTCGAGCAACCATCCGTCGTGATATCAAAATATTTGAGGGATGTTATAGTACGTGAGCGGTCTCACGAAGACTGTACAACAGAAGAGAACGGGTAGATGGGTCTGTGGGGGTTCTTTAACTTCACGCAAGAACCACCGACAATTCCATCCCAACTTCCCTCGCATACCTGCAACATTTCCTTCTTCAAGGACATGTAAGGCACCTAACGTATTACATAAAATTTCCTGAAAAGAATTCTTTCATCATTCAACAAATGCAAATAAAGAATTCTATTCTGTTCGCCGGCAGAGATACGATATACAACCCCCATTGTGTAAAATATCGATATCCATTAGCACCCAATGATGCTCTAATGAGGCACAGAGTATTTACTCAGCTGAACCCTCATTACCAAGCATCTCCTTGGAACATTTCCTCTTTGTTCTTTGCCCCCGGTGCAATCTCGTTTATCCTTTGTTTCAATGCATCGGTAAACAATGTGATCTACACGATCATGCACACACACCACTAGAATCTAACCAGCAAGATTCTCTTCCTCGTTTCTCACCTTAGAGAGAAATTTTCTCTCTCCTCCACTAAACTCACCTCGAACTGAGGGTTGAATCGAAAGTCGGAATTCAACCCTCGGGGAGTCTTTTTACAACCACCAGAGGAGTCGGTCGGGTCGTCTCCCCTTCGCCGTACCGTGCAGACGGTACGGTGCGTTTACGCACGCGATTTTCTATGTGCGTTAATAACAGTCGACTGTAATACAAGTCGAAATCCAATCACGGCAGCGTGTGCAAGTAATCAAATATAAATTAAAACTAGAGTTTGTCAAGTGTTGTTATTTTATTAAGTTAAGTTTTCAAGTTTTTGTTATGTAACAAGTAAAGCATATCAATCCGAATATAATGACAAATGCGTTGTTGTATGAACCTAAAAACAATAATCAGTGCTCGTGTGTTTTACCTAGTTATTTAACGTAAAACAATCTGTCCTCACTAAATAGAAATTACTCGAGAGTGTAACTAAAATTAACACAATAAAATTTGAACAATAAAACTCAAACTATAGCCTCGTGTTTTTTTCTACTATTTTCTCTTGTGGTGATCGTTGTGCTGTGGTATCCTGGGTGTTTTTATTCTTTTCCCTTCGGTGAGCAATTTACGGCAGTGTATGATGGGAATCTTTGTGAACCTGTGCCAATGCCGGCACATGACGAAGATAATTCCTACATTCCTCGAACATGTTGTAAGCGAGAACTCTGTGTTGATAAGGACGTGCTGGCCAGCAAAAGAGTCGTTTGTGAAGGATTGTCTGAAAAATTAGGCGAAGACGTTCGCAGTCTCGTGTGAATCCGTTGAGGTTTCCAAGTTATAGAAAAGGGAGGTGGGCTAATCATCGGATTTACGGTTGCGATTGATAAATTGGAAAAACGTTTTTGTGTAATTTATTAGGTTAGCCTGAGTTTTAGTTAGGTATTTGTGGTAAATGTCATTGTAGAGTAGATTGAATTGAAAATAAGTGCCGAGATAGTTGGAGTAGTCGCCGGCGGAGCGATTACGGAGGAAGGCAGCCCACAGCTTGTTCCGTTTATTACGTAACGTGCGAAGCTTGCGATTAAACCACGGAGCTACACTAGCAATTTACATTTGGTCCGTCGAGCCAGATCAACGACAATTTGGTCCATTTGAGCCGGAACGATAATTACATTTGGTCCTTCGAGCCCGGTCATCAAGAATTGGTTGATCCATTTCCAAGTCCGCTCGATTACGTTCCAACAACACCAAACCGGCCGTTGAATCACCAGGCGAAATTAGCATCACTCAAACGACTGTAGCTTGTAAACGAATGGACGAAATCTCATGAAACTTAATACATAAACTAGTAATAGATGAGCCTCTCGAAATGTGTCATGTGCATCTTCTAGTGGCACCGCCTGTTGAAAAATCCCGGGACTTTTCAGCCCATGTAGTATATATTACATCTCTTAGAAGAGGTGAATCTATATCGCTGAGATGCCATTAAGTAACTATTGGAGTTCCTCTTGGAGAGCTGCAAGTTGTAACGTGCCGAAACACTCAGAAGTCAGGGGGAACATCATGCAGATATCATGATAAATAACCGAACTTTAAGAGCTTCGTCATCGCATAACCAGGGTATTCCTCGAGGCTCAGCCCACGCTCGACTGGTGACGGCATTTTGTAACATCAGGGGCATCGGTTTCACCAATACGAATGTAAACGCCGTACACCAATATTTGCAAACAATGAAACCGGATATCCTTGCCCTAACTGAGACCCAGGTCGATTCGTCAACTGATTCGACATATCTTCGTTGCTCAGGATATGACTTACATTCGAGATTCCGTTTTAAGGGCGGAGTCTGTGTTCTTGCGCGGTCCGATCTGGCTTGCCAGAGGATGGCGGCGTTGGAACCCAATAATATGGACATCATATGGTTGAGGGTCGTGCTGAGGAATTCTGTTAAATTTCATTGTTGCCTTTACCGCTCCCCGAATGACGATCGACTGGCGGCATTTTTCGAACATCTTTCACATACCGTCGACTGGATACAGATCAATCACTCTGCTTCTGAAATTGTTGTCCTTGGTGATTTTAATGTGCACAATTCCGGCTGGTTGGTACATTCTAACAGAACCGACTAGGCCGGGAGGCTGGCGGAGATGTTTGCTGTAAGCCACAACCAACGCGAGTGCCGGATGCCCGAGGCGATTTTGTGAACACCCTGGATCTATTTTTGACATCCGAGACGAGCATTTATACCATGGAGACTGCTGCGCCACTGGGAAACTCAGATCACTGCTTGGTATCTGTCGCGCAAGCACTTGCATATCAGGCCTAGGCAGCTTCGCCATGTATGGAAGTATGGGGCTGCTAACTGGGACGATTTGCGAGATTTCTTCGCATCCTTTCCATGGTCGGAGGTGTGCTTCGGCGACTCCGATATTAACGCTTGCGCGGAGTCAGTATCAGATATTATTCTTCTGGGAATGGAGTTGTATATTCCACATTCCATCAAACGAAGTTCGTCTGATAAACCGTGGTTTGACAACAAATGCGAGCAGATTACAGCGGCAAAAAAGAGATCTTTTAAATAATGGAGCCCCAATCCCACCGATGTTCACAGAACGAATTTTGTTAGAATCAGAAACGCGTGCAACCAGCCCATTGATACCACGAAGAAAGCTCACAACGACAGGGTGATCAATAAACTCCTTCTGGTCAAGGGCAAAAGCTGTCAGCGGTAACTTCGCATCCTCCTCTTTCCCTCCGTTGGTGACAGACAGTGGGACGTTAGTCACGAATTCAAAGGATAAAACTAATGTGTTCGCGAATTTATTTGCCGCGAGTTCAAACCTCGATCCCGGTCTTTTGGAGCCACCTGTGATCGTGCCGGTACGGTCTTCCATGCGGTATGTGAGATTTCGTTTGCGCACTATTCATCGCATTCTACGTGAACTGGATTGTAGGAAGGCAACCGGCCCGGACGGAATACCAGCAATAGTCCCTAAGAACTGTGCTCCAGAACTATCACCGGTTCTTGGCAGACTCTTCCGCTTATCATATGCACGGAGGACCTTTCCTGCCTGCTGGAAAATCGCGCGAGTTCAGCCAATCTCAAAGACGGGAAAAAAGTGTCTCCCACAAAATTACCGTCCGATAGCATTACTGTCTATTTTATCTAAGGTAATGGAAAAAGTCATCAATACAGAGTTAGTTAAGTATTTAGAGTGCAACGGACTTCTGAATGATCGTCAATACGGATTCCGTGGCAGGCGGTCCACGGGAGACCTTTTGACACTTATAACCGATATATGGACATCTGCGATTGAGCAGCATGGTGAGTCAAGGGCCGTCGCATTGGATATCTCCAAGGCTTTTGACCGCATCTGGCACGGGACATTGCTGAGCAAACTTCGTTCATATGGACTTTCCCAACAGCTTTGCGACTGGGCGAGGAGCTTCCTTGAGAATCGATCGATCCGGGTTGTTGTGGACGGTGAGTGTTCGCATCTGTATCCTGTTACTTCGGGGTGCCTCAGGGTTCTATTTTGGCTCCAACCTTGTTCTTGCTTTACATAAACGATTTGTTGGAGACAACGGATAACAAAGTATTCAGTTTTGCGGATGATAGTACGCTTGTTTCCTCTTTTTCGAGTGTTCGGCCGATTGGTGCATCTGCGTCGCATCAGCTGAGATGCAGACAGATTGACTCTCCGAATCAGGATCTAGATAGGGTCCTGCAGTGGGGAAGGGCCAATCTCGTTGACTTCAATGCAGCGAAGACACAATATACAACATTCACAAAGAAAAGTGGATCATCGGTTCCACAGCTGATGATGAATGGTCGGCACTCGGGGCGGGGGAAAGCTTAAAATTGCTCGGCGCTACGGTCTGTAGGAATGTATCATGGCATAAACACGTGTCGAGTATCGCCAGGTCAGCCTCAGGAAAACTGAGCTATATTTTTATAGCCAAGAAATATTTTACTCCGGCCCAACTTCTCCTGTATAAATCCCAAATTAGACCCGCGCTCGAATATTGTTCTCATGTTTGGAGCTCGGCTCCTAAACATACCCTTGACCTACTTGAAAGCGTACAGAGACGAGCGATCCGCCTGATCGGGGACTCGGCGCTGACGTCGGGACTACAGTCGCTATCACATCGTAGGCGCGTAGCCGACCTCTGTCTGTTTTACAGATATTAACACGGGTGCTGTTCTTCGGAGATTCTTGGCATTGTTCCACGCAATTCGGTTTATATGCGCTCCACAAGACAATCCGACGGATCGCACCCGTTTGTGGTTCATCTCCCGACGGCGCGAACATCCCTGTATCAGAACTCGTTCCGTTACAGAGCGGGGAAGCTATGGAATTCCCTTCCCACGCGAGTGTTCCTGGAGCGTTACAACCTGCAATTGTTCAAAAAGAACTGCAACTGTTATTTGATGGCATCTCGGGGCACCCACTCGGCGCTATAGGTTTGTCTCTCTCGAGATATGTAAGTGTAATAAAAAAAAAAGGAGGAAAAAAGTTCCATGGCTCTCTCGTCGTGTAGTGCCACCAAGAGATAAACAAATGAGTCATATTCATCTTATAGTGCCGCCACCTATTGAAAAATCCCACCCCATGTAGTAATTCATACTATATCTGTTTTTTTTCTATAATAGTTATTTATAAACTTTTATTAGTTCTTTTTATTTCGACATGGCCTCAAATTATTTCAAACTTCTTGCAGTTCACGAATATATTTTAGTTTTAACTAAAATTGCAAAATTAACTACCGATGGTCACTACTTAAGACGCATGACCAGTATACTCGTCATAAAACAAAATTTTACACTATTTTCATGACGAATATCTTCGTCATAAACAGCTAACTGGTTAAGAGGCATTAGAACAGCCTCGCATAAGCTTATTTGAATAGAAACTGTGCTATTGGTACGACTAATAACCGAAGTCACGCCTTTCTGGATGATGAAAACCAGAATTTACATAAAGGGAACAAACGTTTGGACAGCGGTATGAAAAAGTTATATTCGGAAGTTTACGCGTTAACATCAAACCAGAAAATTGCGACGTCTCATGATATGTTATATCTATTGCATTCATGGCGATCTTCGAACGGATAGGTTTTCTTCAGCCGAAAGACGCAAATTGAGACTCACATGTTTCCCTGTTATAACATGAAAGCAAACACAACCCTGATATAAGCCAACAAGTAGCTGTACCGATTTACACCTGTGTATCTATCAGATAATTTCCCTAACACGAATGTTTTTTCACTGCAATGTGTACATTGCGTGAAAAATAAATCGCGCTTAAATATTCTAAAAAGCTTCCTTGACCAAGTATATTACAATGCATGAGAAAAGGCCATGTGTACAGTACGTGGTCCCGAGCATGGGAATTGTGAAAGAAATCATATCAAGCAGCAACTTGAAACAAGACGTCGACTACAAGAACGCAAAAAAGAAAATATTAGAACACAAGTGCGATACAATATATCACGACTGTTATTATATACTTTAGGGCCATGCAGTCAATTAATTTAGATTCGCCACATAGGCAACTCTCAGGCCGGATTCTGTTTACGACTGCAATTTGTCATGTGCTACACGTACGCGTTCCCTGCCTACGGCTATGTGCTGCAGTCAGTAGTCGGAGTTGTTTCCAGCTTTGTTCGCAGATAAGTGAAATTGCTGACGCATGGCTTCTTAATGAAATACGAAATTATATCAAAACAAACCAACAAGAATTCGCTTCACAAATTGATATATTTGAACAACAAAAAAATACAACACGAGAAACAACAGAGGGCAAAAAACGACCAGAACACCAGAGCTGGAGCAAAACAATGTTTTGAGCTGTTAGATTGTTTTGCATGAGTGTAAGCCACTCATCTCGACGGAGAGCACCATCGAATATGACTTAGCGTACACATTTCAGTCAGCTATCATTTAATAGATCCTTATCGTTTCTTTTTTCGCCTTTGTTTTGGTTTTTAAATACTTCCGTCATTAACGCCTTTGTAGGAACTCAAAGAAACGAATTTCATTGAGAAGTTGACGTAGCAAATGGTAGAGGAGACTACCCAATATCCGACTGTCCCACTGTCAGGTTGTGACAACGTAGCAAAATTCCTTCTTGCCATTCTAATGATATTTAGCATACAAGAACAAAAATACAAGGTTAAATGTTATTAACATAGTTCGACACTCTGCAATATTCTACCTCTTTATACCATTGATTAATGTGCATTTCCAATTACTTCGTCAATTGAATCTATACACAGACGCAAGTAAGGGCTAATTAATTTACCAACTCTTTCAGTGAGGTATATTGGAAAGGTTAGTATTACAAAAACCGAACGAATTCCAATCAATTGTTAATTTTATTTATTAAATTGCATAAAACCTATAATGGTCCCTTCCATACACCCATTGTAGACCTCAGCATACATCCCAGTCAGTAGCGATATTGATCTGTTGTGCAAGTTGTGGGAATGACGGGAGTGTCGCGCCAATTCGTGCAACATGAGCGATTTGAGGTGGAATTTCTCTCTTACGAGGGTTGCCTTTTATATTTCGGGATTAGAGAACAAAAACAAATATTGATCATCGAAAATCACTATATTGTTTTTCAAAATATTCCCCATGAAGATCTATACACTTTTGCATGCGTTTGAACCAATTGTCGAAGCACTTTTGCCACTCTGATTGAGTTATCTCCAACACATACATTCTGAATGCAGCAACCGATTCTTCAGGTGTCGAAAAACGTTGACCTCTCACTTTGTTTTTTACGTACGGGAATAAAAAGAAGTCATTCGGTGCCAAGTCAGGACTATACGGCGGATGACCCATCAAATCGATGTTTTGGGTGCTCAAAAATGCAGTTGTCGCAGCCGATGTGTGAGAGCTCGCATTGTCGTGGTGAAGAGTGATCCGTCTTCGGCGGTTGGTTTTCCTGGTTTCTTGGAAGACAACTGGCAAACAAATGGTTGTGTACCACTCAGAATTGACCCTTCTGCGTTGTTCTAGTGGTACGGTTGCGACATGTCGAGTTTTTCCGAAAAAACAGGAGACCATTTGCTTGGAAGTGCTTCGTGTGCGAACAACTTTTGTTGGATTTGGCTCATCTTGAAACACCCAGACAGTCGACTGTTTAAACTGCTGTTTACTTTCGGGCTCATACGCGTAAATCCACGATTCATCACCTGTCACGATGTCATAGACGTGTTACGAAGCACCGCGACCGTATTTTTTGAGCATTTCTTTCGACCAATTGACACGAGCCTTTTTTTGGGCGATTGACAAATTGTGTGGGATCCAACGCGAACAAATTTTTTTGACAGTCAAATGTTTATGCAATATTGAATGTATGCTGGTCCCACTAACGCCTAAGGTTGTCTCAATCTGACGATAGGTCACATGACGATCTTCCAATATCAGTTCGCGCACAGCATCAATGGTTTTCGGAACAACAACTGATTTTGGACGACCTTCACGAAATTCATCTTGGAGTGAACTACGACCACGATTGAATTCACCATACCATCGATAAACACTGGTCCTTGATGGAGCTTCATCGCCAAAAATTGAATTAAGTTCATCCATGCACTGTTGCTGAGTTAATCCACGCCGAAAATTGTAAAAAATAATCGCACGAAAATGTTGACGATTTAATTCCATTTTTGGGCCGAGATGAATCTTTTAAGTTACTGTAAACAACACAAATAGCGCTCGTATGTCAAAACGTTCTGAGTGCGTATAACCTCAAAAATGTCCAACTTTACGACAGAGCTGTCAATTGCCGGATTGCAGCACTAGGGTTGCCAAATCCCGAAACATAAGAGGCAACCCTCGTATATTTGGCCATATGTCGATCCTATATTTTTTATTCGTAATACACACTTCTCTCAATGAAGGCGAATATAAAACACTGAGTCAGCGACCTGAGATGCTAATAGATAATTGTTGCAGTTGTTTTAAATAATTGTGAGTTATAGCGCTCTAGAAATACTTTCCCGAGGCGGTATGGGTTTTCTGTGTATGGCCATTTTAATGGAGCGGGCATTTCGCGTTGATTTGTGTAACATTCGCCGCTTACCAGAAACCAACTATCCTTGCACTTAGCGAAACCCAGGTAATTACTAAAACAGATATTTCCGATTTTAATCTACCTGGATATAACTTAGTGCCACTGTTCTTTCATTGGATCACTCTGGGGTTTCAAATGGTCCGCCATATCAGAGCCCCTCTTTGATATGGTAAGGTCTGCTTACTGCTCTGATTCGACCCGGTGTCAGGGAGGCGCTGTTATAATACGCCGGTACACCCCTGGCTGCAAACCATCCAATGGGCACGGTGACGCGTAACACCCTGGATTAGGGGTGGTAGATCTTTGTGTGTTACTCCTCACTAGCCTGTCTGACATGGGTGGCCCTACTGGAAGCGTATGCTTCCGTCAGCATAGCCTGAGTGATTCATTGTAGTTTAAGCCCCCGCACCACGTCAAGGTTTCTACCAAGCGGGAACTAACGAATAGATTTAGCATTCTAGAGAATGGGAGCAGTAAGGAAGAGGAAGCTAATAGTGTGGACACTAAATGGACATCGATCAGAGACACAATCAAACTAACAGCCCAAAAGGTATAAGGATTTAAGAAAACAATTAAGTCCAAACATTGGTTTGACGATGAGTGCAGGGCGAAGATCAAAGAACGAAAATGCCTTAGAGCAATCCACATAGAAAGATATGATGAAGTCAACGCAGAAAGATACGCGACGATTCAGAGAGAGAGACAATGAGACTCTTCAAACGCAAAAAACGCGAATGGGAGAAGGCTCGGATCGAAAAAATCCTACAAAATTCTAGAGCAAAGAACATCAGAGGTATGTGTGCCGGCATAAATTCAATTAGAAATGGTTACCGAGGGAGAGTCAAAATAATTCGAGATGCAAACGGTTGTCTGGTCACAGAAACAAACAATATCGTGACAAGATGGAAGCAATACTTTGAAAACCTGCTCAATGTACGCACCCATCAACCACAAATAAACGCACCAAGCGTACATACAGCATAGCCTCAGATCCCAGAGCCATCTCTCAACGAAGTTGTAGACGTAATAAATCGATTGAAAAACAGCAAAGCTCCCGGAGTCGACTGCATACCGGCAGAGGTTATGAAGCATGGAAGAGAGGCAACGGCAACCGCAAGATCCACCAGCTCATCCAAACAATATGGGATAAGGAAGTCACTCCGGGAGAATGGAAAACCTCAATAGTCGTTCCCATTTTCAAAAAAAGGCGACAGATCTGACTGCGCAAACTACAGAGGAATATCATTGCTCCCAATAACATACAAAATACTAACAAATGTCATACTGGCGAGAATCACACCGTACGCAGAAGAGTTACTGGGAGACTACCAATGTGGATTCCGTAGGAACCGGTCATCAAGCGACCAAATGTGCCCAATAAGACAACTGCTGGAAATGAAGTGGGAATACGGAGAGACGGTTCACCAACTGTTCGTTGACTTCAGGAAACCCTACGACTCAGTCGCAAAGACTCCACCATATTGTAGTGGAGCTGGGAGTCCCGAAAAAATATGCCGCCCTCATTCAAATTTGCATGAACGAAAACAAAGGGCGAGTTAGAATAGAAAACCACCTCTCAGAATCATTTGAAATCCGGGACGGACTAAAACAGGGAGATGGTCTATCAGCGTGTCTTTTTTAACCTTGTGCTCGAGTATGTCATCAGAAAGGTACAAGACGACAACATGGCCGGATCATCCCTAAACGGGGTAACACAAGTGCTCGCATATGCGGATGACATCGCCGTTCTGGGCGATAATCTAGAAACTGTAGGTAGAAACAGTGAAATCATCATGCAAGCGGCAAAAGAGATGGGCCTAGAAATACATGAAGACAAAACGAAATACATGATTACGGCGAGAGCAGATGGACCTCAGAGAACACACAAAAACATCAGGGGCAAGATATTTGAAAATGTCAAAGAATTTAAATACCTGGGAACAACACTGCCGGCCAGTAACGAAATGTCGAAGGAAATTAACAAAAGACTGCATTCCCGCAATGCTAGTTGGCACGCAGTCAGTAAACTGCTGAAATCCAGACTGCTATCACGTAACATAAAGCTCCGTGTCTATAGAACCATTATCATGCCGATTGTTCTATGTGGATGCGAAACATGGGCTCTCACAAAACGGGAAGAAAACAAATTCCGTGTATTCGAGAAAAAAGTTTTGAGGGGTATCTTTGGAGGTAAATATGACGAGGAGGCAGGAGAATGGAGGAAACTCCACAACCACGAATTGGAAGAGCTATACCGCAAACCTATAATAGTGAGAGTAATCAAGCCGCGAAGATTAAAATGGGCCGGACACGTGGCGTGTTTGGGCAACGATAGGACCGTGCGCAGAATTCTTGACGGTAGACCTACGGGAAAGAGACCGACAGGACGCCCACGACGCAGATGGGAGGACAATGTTAGGTTTGACCTTGAGGAGGTCGGATCGAATGGTCAAGCGTGGAAGAGTGCACAGGGAGTGATGGCGGAGTAGAGTTGGTGAGGTCATGAACTTCGGGGTTCCTACAGGCCAATAAATAATATATAATATAATAACACTGTTCTTTCATCGTGGTGTAGCCACATACATACGAAATGATATTGCTTATCAGCATCTGCCACAATATGGGCTCTGTTCCAACCCAGAATTTAATTTCTCTTGGCTAAAACTACACCTTCGTAAGCATATCATACATTACTGCTTTCTTTACAGAAGCTCAAACTTGGATAGAGATGCATCCTTTAACGAATTTGATGTTCTGTCTGATTGTATCGATAGGATCTTGACTCTATATCCGCACACTGAAAACGTTATTGCGGGTGATTTTAATGTGCATAACTCTCAGTGGCTTCGTCACTCCGGAACAACAACACCTGAAGGTCAATATGTCCAGCTTTTTGGTGATTCAAATAGTTTAACTCAACTTGTCAATGAGTCAACACAGGTACCAGATATATATGGTCATTTCCCCAACACACTGGACCTGTTTCTCACTTCCCACCCGAACAAATACACAACTGAAGTTTCTTCGCCCTTGGGCACTTCAGACCATTGTGTCGTGTCAGCTAAATTTACACTAACCAACAGCAACGTTAACAAGAGAGCTCCCAAAACAACAGTGTGGTTCTACGAAAAAGCCAACTGGGAAGGTCTGAACGACATTTTTTGGGAGGTTAAATTGGTCGTTATTTTTCCTCCATAACGATGTTGACTCTATAGCGGACACATTGACAGACACTCAATGTGTCCGAGGTGTCGATGCGAACACCCTGGATCTGTTTTTGACATCCGAACCGAGCATTTATACCGTGGAGATTGCTGCGCCACTGGGAAACTCAGATCACTGCTTGGTATCGGTCGCGCAGCCGCTTGTTTTTCAGACGAATAACCTACTTAAGCAGGTTCGTCAGGTAATGGGCTGCTAACTAGGACGATTTGTGAGATTTCTTCGCATCCTTTCCGTGGTCGGTGGTGTGCTTTAGAGACTCCGATGACGATGCATGCGCGGAGTCGGGCACAAAGATTAATCTTCTCGTTATGGAGATCCACATTCCGCATTCCATTAAACGAAGTTGTCTAAAGAACGTGATTGATTTCACCCTGACTAAGTCGGCGTTTCCAACCGCCTGGAGTTGTGCAAGCTGGAAAGAACGATGAGACTGCCTGCAACTGAAATTAAATCTAATGAGGGATCAAAGGCGGGTAGAGGAATATGGGAATAGGTGACAGAGGCAACGTTCAGAGATGATCAGGTAGGTTGTCCCCACGTCGCGGCCTCGAACATATTTTCGGAATGAACTGTGTTGAGTGTAAAGTGCTGGCCAGTAATGAGTTGAGGAACATCGAGTCTTCTCACCAAGTTCGATCCCTGAAAGGGCCAGTCGTGCGGCTGGTGTCGCTACCTGACAGGATCGAAGTTAATTGTCTCACCGAGTTCGCAACCGTGCAGGATCAGGAATACACTTGAGATCGAACCTGGTAATCGGGAGGAGGAACACAGATCAGAGAAGGTATTCACACTCGAGACTGTGAAGGGAAGCGGCCGTCGACGCAAAGGGGGGTTGGGAGTTACTTGAACCAGAGGCGAAAGGAACCGTGAGAGGACAAGCAACCCACGACACCACGAAAACAGGAACCAAGAGCCCCACAGACTTCTGCTTCTGTCACTTATATTCCTAGATGCTGGCTTACCCGCAGTGACACTTGCCAAGAGTGGAGACTGTGGCGTTTGTAACAGATACACACACAATACACAAGCAAATAGTGAAGAACACCGAACGAAAATCGAATAAAAAAATGTATCAGAGCCGTATACCATAGCGATAACATAATAATTCCACATCAGTTGAGTGTACTTGAGTTTAGAAATCGAATTCGTACACGTGGTCAGTAGCCTGATATTTCAATGCTTCGCTTTTCACCCGTTGAATCGTATGATCAAATCACCGTCTTCACTATCCTTGCTTAACGCAACAACCCGACGTGATCTGTGTACACGCACACACACTTTCCCATAGTAAACAGAACTTTATTACTATGTTCACGACTTCCGCATAGAGCACCGGCGCACTCGCCTGCTCCGACGTTCTCTCGCTCGCTCGTTCCTCGCTCCGTCGTTCGCACACGAAGTTGATCGTAACAAACTTACTGAGGAGGGAGTAGTGTGGCGTTTGTAACAGATACACACACAATACACAAGCAAATAGTAAAGAACACTGAACGAAAATCGAATAAGAAAATGTATTAGAGCCGTATACCATAGCGATAACATAACAATTCCCCATCAGTTGAGTGTACTTGAGTTTAGAAATCGAACTCGTATACGCGGCAGTGGCCTGATGTGTTGAGCATTGGTTACATTATTACTAATTCTAACTGTCATAGCGTCAGTTCGAATCACACGTTCTTCACTATCGTCGCAATACGCGATAAGACCACGGTTGGAATGACGACGACCTCTCTTCGGCTGCTAGATGTCAGGTGACGATACCGATATCCCCTGGTATAGGTTGGCGTGGGAAAACTCGTCCCGCGGTGAGCGATGACGCCGGGGACTCCTGGCAAATAATAAAGAAGTCGTCTGTTCCTACTTGTCTTATTTGTCTGTTTATTTGATAAACCACTTAGTAACAGGAATCTCACCTTATTTGGATCCCGGTTCCTCCAGTCTTTCAACCATAAAAACACAAACCTTTTATTTGAAATGGAACTACTGTTAACAAAAGCAATCACTTTGCACAAAACGACATTCAGCAACACGATGTTGGCACTTGATAAGTCTGAGATCAACTCTGTGAAAATGAAAATACTTTCTGCAAATACACAAATAACTAGAAGTGATCTTGATCAAGTCCAACAGAATACTAAGCCGAACAATCGAGTCCAGAGCCAATACATGTCCCACTCAGAACACAACACACACACACACACATGCATACACACCCATGATGCGACTCCACAGGAGAGATAATCCCCAACAGCCAGACAGTAGAATCCATTCACAATCCATGCACAAGATCCCCTAGCAGATCGTCATTGATACAATGTCGCCTATATCAGGACATGGATGCTTTCGGCAATACTTGCACAGTTGCGACGCGACGAGCGGAATAACAGGTAAACTCCGTCCCCCCGCGATGGAATATCTAAAAGAAAGTTCCTCAGGGATCAACGGGAATATGTGCCTGGTGGGAGGTGGTTTTAGTCGGTAAAAACCCGGCATGCCTCTGGATCGGATCAGAGGAATCTTTTGAAGATTTCCATCTTCCTATCGAAATTCAAAAAAAAAAAAACAAAAAACAACGTCGCCACCTGTGACGGGGGTTGCTGATATTCTTAACTACGAGAACGATGGAACTCGTATGGATGTGAATAAACACATTTCATGTAGTCGACGCGATAAAAGGAGGGTTATAATGCGGACAACTTATCCGGCTGGATATGATCGCTTCATCATGGGTGACTGGGTTCCCTCGTTGTCGTCCATTCAACCGACGTTCATCTGATAAACCTTGGTTTGATAAAAAATGCGAGCCGATTACAGCGACAAAAAAGAGCTTTTAAACAATGGCGCCCCAATCCCACTCAGGTCAGGAGAACGAATTTTGTTAGAATCAGAAACGCGTGCAACCAGGCGATTGATACCGCGAAGGCCTACAACGACAGAGTGAGCAATAAACTCCTTGAGTGTTCAACTGGTTCGCGTGCTTTCTGGTCAATGGCAAGGGATGTCTGCAGTAACTTCGCTTCCTTCCCCTTTCCTCCGTTAGTGATGGGCAGCGGTACGTTAGTCGCATTTTCCAAAGATAATGTGTTCGTGAATTTATTTTCCGCGAATTCAACCTCGAGGGTGGTCTTTTGGAGCCACCTGTGATCGCGCCAGTACGGTCTTCGATGCGGGATGTGGGATTTCGCCCGTGTACTATTCAACCCATTCTACGTGGACTGGAGTGTGAGAAGACAACTGGCCTGGACGGAATACCAGCAATAGTCCTTAAAAACTGTGCTCCAGAACAGTCGCCGGTTCTTGCCAGACTCTTCCATTTATCTTATGCACGGAGGATCTTTCCTGGCTGCTGGAAAATCGCTCGAGTTCATCCAATTCCAAAAGAGGGGGAAGACGGGCCCACAACGTTTCCGACCGATAGCATTACTGTCTATGTCATCTAAGGCGATAGAAAAGGTCATCAACGCCGAGTTAATTAAGGATTTTTTAGTGCAACGGACTTCTGAAAGATCGTCAATACGGATTCCGTGGCAGGGGGTCCACTTTAGATTTTTTCACCCTTATAACCGATATTTAGACATCTGCGATCGAGTGGCATGTTGAGTCGAGCGGTGGCATTGGATATTACCAATGCTTTTGACTGCGTCTTGCATAGGGCATTGCTGAGCAAACTTCGTTCATATGGACTTGTTTTTCTTTCACATAAATGATTTGTTGGAGACAACGGATAACAAAGTGTTTAGTTTCGCGAATGATATTATGCTTGTTTCCTCTTTTTCGAGTGATTGGCCGATTGGTACACCAACGTCGCACCAGCTGAGATGTAGACAAATCGACTCTCTGAATCGGGACCTGGATAAGGTCCTGCAGTGGGGAACGGCCAATCTCGTCCACTTCAATGCAACGAAGACACATCATCATCATCGGCACTACAACCGGGATCCGAGCTTGCCTTATTTAGCAAGTCTCTCCACTGGTATCTGGTCCTTATCCGAGACTTGTTAAATTGTCCATAATAATTTGTTTTTTCGGGCAAGGTTATTAGCCTTGCGCCGCTGTATACAACATTCATAAAGAAAGGTGGATCATCGGTTTCACAACTGGTTCCAGGCCCTCGAATCTGAGGAAAGTTTGAAGTTACTCGGCGTCACGGTCTGTGGGAATGTATTGTGGCATAAACACGTGTCTAACGTCGCCAGGTCCGCCTCTGAGTTATCTTTTTAGAGCCAAGAAATGTTTTATCCCGGCCCAACTTTTTCGTCTGTCTTGCTCCCATGTTTTGAGCTCTGCTCCTAAACACACCCTCGACCTACTTGAGAGCATTCAGAGTCGAGCGATCCGCTTGATCGGTGACTCGGTGCCGACGTCGGGATTACAGTCGCTATCACATCGAAAGCGCGTAGTCGACCTCGGTCTGTTTTACAGATATTATCACGGGTATTGTTCTTCGGAGTTTCATGATATTGTTCCGCGCAATTCGGTTTATATGCGCCCCACGAGACAATCCGACGAAGGGTACCAATTTGGGGTTCATCTTCCAACGGCGCGAACATCCCCACATCAGAACTCGTTCCGTTACAGAGCGGGGAAGTTATGGAACTCCCTCCCCGCAAAACTGATCCCGGAGCGTTACAACCCATTCAAAAAGGGCTGCAACGGTTATTTGGTGCCATTTTGGGGCCGCCCACTCGGTGCTATAGGTTCGCCTCTCTCGAGAGAAGTGTAATAAAAAAAAGAGTGCTTATTCGCATCTTTTTGTCGAAAAAATTGATTTCCCAAATCCCACATGCCAGTTCCTTAAGTATATCCACCGCTACCCATCATGCTGTTTAACAATAGCAGACGACGTTGTTTCTACATAGCGAAACAGTTTAGTCCATCCTCAAATTCTTTTGCACATTCCAATGTAAATGTTTTTTCAATCCAATGTTCCCTTTGCAGATATAAAAAGTACAGGCTATTCACTTGGGAATAGTTTCAACATCCGGTGAAAAGTGTGTATGAGTATGTGGCGACTCTAACAGATACACACAATTCACAAGCAAAATAGTGAAGAGCACCTAACGAGAAATCGAATAAGAGAATATATCAGAGCCGTACACCAAGCGATAACATAACAATTCACATCAGTGGAGTATAGTCGAGTTTAAAAATCAAATTCTAAAATCGGCCAATAGCCTGATGGGTAACGCTTAGGTTCAATTTTTGGTGATTCAAACTGTCATAGCGTCAGTTCGAATCACACGTTCTTCTTCACTGTTATTTCAAACGCTATAAGTATACTATTTAATCCATTCCATTTCCCCTTCTCGGAATGGACTTCGGAATTCTGCATTCCGAGAATTACCCAAGTCTTTAAATGAGGATGCGCAATCTCCCCTTTGGTTTTGCTTTTTGTTGCAAGCGAGCGAAACCAAATCAACCCCGTAACCCAAGCTGCTCTCTTTTGCAATTTTCCCATTCCCTCTGGGTTCTTTGACCGCTGAATGAATTCGCGAGAGTTTATTCGCATTTAGTGGGCGGGGAAATGGGAAAATGGGGATGGACGAGCGACCGGTATAAAAGGGCGCGAATGTGCAGAGAACCTCTCTGGTGTTTAAAAGTCGATGAGAGGAAGTCGACACAAGGGAGTGAAGGCTATAGAAGGTGCGCGCGAGTTTGACAGAAAAAATAAAATAAAATTGTAAAGGTCAAAGACATTGAATCATTTGTTTAAAAAGAACGAGAAAAACAATCAATGATATAAACGAAAAGTGTAAAGGTGAAAGATTTTAAATTCATAGAAATGAATAAAAACAACGAGAGATACCAATGGTTTCATTATAGGTCTTTATAATTCGAACTAGGAAGAGGAAGTACTAATGTTACAGACATTTACGATCTACTTTGGCCCCTTTATATGTTTGAGGTTCCGTTTTGGATGCCGGGGAAGAGCAAGGTTTCAGGAGTTCTACAATGCTGACGTACGGTCATTGTAGCTCTCCGATTAAAGATTTGAAATGAGGACAAGCCACCCATAACTACATATGAAGAGTAAATCCAAATATCAGGGTTATCGAACATTTTCCTGGAATACGGTTCCTTAGGAAAACTCATGCCTCTATACAAATATAATCTTAAGAGTTTTATTTAAAATTATGCCCCTAAAAACCGTTAATTCTGTTTAAACAAGCGGTATCAGATTTCTAACATTACTATATTTATTGACCCCGTTTTGAGGTCCCAAGGTCAAAACGTTCTGAAATTACATGAGTCAGTCATTAGCTTTAATTGCAACAAGATCTGGTAGAACGAGAACTTGATTAGTATTCATTCTAGGCTCCATATTGGCTGTGTAATCTTTAGAATCTAGTTATGTCTCACATAATGAGTACCATAGGCGGGCAGTCTATTCAATGGCAGTGTGGTAAAATATGATCGTGTGAAACCATATAACCTGCTCTACAGGTTTTTGTCAAATTCCCTGCCTCTCGCAATTCTCGCTTTAGTTAGTGGTAAATTAATTCATAAGTTAATTGATTTATCTTTCTATGTATCTATTCAAATTTATTGATAAGCTCTTAACCCTTTATTCGCATACGGACATCGTTGTCGCGGATGATTTGAATTTTTTTTACGCAAATCGCACCTTAAATGTCAATATAGAGGGGGACCGAAAAAAAAGGGAAATGTTGATGTACTTTTTTTTTACACTAATGCGTGCACAAAAGGGGGCTTTGGAGTACCCTTAAATGTCAGAGCACAGTGCGAGCAGATGGTGAGCAAGTGGATAAGGAAAGGAGGTATCGATGTATATTGGCTTTAAATGCCTGGACATTACGACGTGGGCAAGGCATTCCATATTCGAGTGGTTCGGCTAAAGAATGATTCTCCATGTTTATTTGTGCGCCTGAAGTTGACTTTCAATGTGAATCGATGCGCACTCTCAGATTGACTGGTATCGCGGGAACATGTCTGAGGAGGCGGAACACATTGAGCAAGCTCAGTTGAATAACGACCGTGATAAAACCGGTGGAAAAGATATAAGCATGATACATTGCGCCTATGTTCTAACGATGGAATTGATCGACTTACAGCTGGGTTTTCAATAAGATTCACTGCTCGTTTCTGCATCCTATCGACCACGTGTAGTACAGTTATGGATTGGCCTGTCCAAATATGGGAGATGAACTTGAGGATTGATAGTTCCTTGGCTTCGTCGATGCAAGTGCTGTTCATCGATAGTATATTTACTTTGGGGTTCGCCTTTAACAACAAGAGGCAACACTGAGTTTTGAAGGCATTGAATTCTGCTCGATTAGATAATCCTCAATGATCTATCTTGTTGAGGTCGGAATTCAATGTATTAAGCATAACCTGCTGATTGGTAATGACGTTCGAAGAGTTTGGACGGGAATGTTCGTATGAGTATGAGAAACTCAATGTGCCTTCTTAACCGAGTGAATTGAGTTGTGGGTAATGAACAAGAGAACATTTATAAATATGAGGAAGAGAGTGGATGAGAGTACCGTACCGATGAGTCTTGGGGAACACCTGCATTAATTTAATGGGAGGCAGATTTGACACCATCAAGAACCACTTGGATTGAACGCCCAGAAGGATAGTTTCTTATCCATTGGATCAGGGAATTGTCCACTCGATATGAATGTAATTTTGATAAAAGGACTGGATGCCAAACTCTGTCGAAGGCTTTCGAAATATCCAGTGTAACAACCTTACTTTCGCCGAAGTAGTGGAGGGAATGGCTCCACTTTTCCGTAAGATATGTCATCAAATCTTCTGTGGATCTGTCGCAGGTTCCTCGTTGTGTAGGGGGTTTTACCCATGCGAAGGTGTAGTATGGAATCCCGGTCTTTCTCTCTGAGTTCCTTAACCCGCGGACAAAAAAATAAAAAACGTCGCTTTTCGTCTTCCTCTTAATTTATTTATCAGGTACGTAAAACTTATGCTGTAAAAGCTGGGTACTGAATTTGATGTGAAATGAATTAAAACAAGTAGCCTAATTTTCTTAACTGATGTAAGCGAGGTGCACTGAATTTCATATAAATTGTATTAAAACGAGTAACTTAATGTTCTCAAGTGATGTAAACGAGGTGCACTGAATATGATGTGAAATGCTATTTCTCGACGGACATTCTCCCAACCCTCGATCGCGACTGACTCCGAATCTCGTTTTGCGTTTAACGTGGAGGACCGACTTTCCTCCGCGGAATCTGATTTGAGACTGGAGATTGCCACCGAAAGGACAGAATACCAAATTCCATCCATCGTTTCGGTGACCAATAAGGGATGATCTTTCACACCTTGGTCACGGCGGGGATGTGCACGCACACAGATGCGGTTACTTCGCACGCTCATGCTGTGTGTCCATGAGCATGCGAACTGTGGATATCATAATTCCATAAAAGGGAATGTTACACGATGAGTTTGCAACTGGTGCAAGCTATCGTGACATAGGAACATGGGAATGTTTATCCGATCGGCACTACGTAAGGCATCTATGCTGATCGGGCGCACGTTGCTGGCAGCTTCGGAGGGTCGAACCTTCGTGTGTGTATTTACACTAACGAAAACTCGACTCTCTTCTGCAGCCAGGTGCATTTCTTGTCGATCGGTTTAGCGACCGATATGGTTGCAGCAAGGAAGCAAAGCAAGAGTATCTCCTGTTTGTGTGCTGTAAATTCGACGGGGGATATGTGCACCGCGGTGGTCGAGTTATGTCGGTTGCTTATTGATGCGACCGAATTGCTTTTTCGAATCATGGTGCGTTTGATATGATTATGCCCTTGTGGAAAATGTCTGTTTGGTGCAATGCTTTTTGCCTTAGCGCCGAACTATGGCTTAGGTGGTTAGGAGACATTTTAGGTGGATGACAAAAAGGCAAGTAAATGTTTAATTGCAAGGTAAGTAATGGCGTTTAAATGGAACTGCCATAATACTTGTTTTATAGGGTTTTCGGATGCTCTAGGTGGGAGTTTTCGAATTATTGATAGAAAGGTAAGTAGTGGTGTTCGGAGGAACCGCCACAGACCTGTTGCTACGAAAGCCATATCGGCGGTCATTGAGGAGGTCAATTGATTCCAGATATGTCGAAAGTGAACGGTTGATAAGTGATTCCATTACCTTCAAGAGAATAGAAGTTAGTGCTATGGGTCGATAAGAAGAGAAGTATGATTTGGGACTTGGCTGAATCTTCGCTGACTTCTATCTATTTGAGAAATGGCCAGTAGAATAAGACAAATGGATGAGTTTCCGCAGTGGTTTGGCGAGTGAACAGGAACATCTCTTCAAGAGGATTGGGGGAATTGCCGTCCAGACCAGCGGATTTGTGTGCGTTTAGCTCTTTGAGTGCACGGGCAACAGTACGCGTTCGGAAGCGAATCTGGCTCATGGTGTGCTGCTTATGCTCAAGTTGAGGTGGAACTGATGTGGTATCAGGCGGCGTTGATTTCGCTGCAAAATGTAAAGCAAGTAGATTCGCCTTCTCTATTGCAGTGGTGACTGGTTGGACAACGACTATAAACTATTGAATGGATGAAGAGACTGAGTTTTGAATGTTTTTCATGAATGGCCAGAAGTTTCTACTACCTGTGGGAGAGTGTAGTATTTTTAGTGTCACTCTCTGGTCATGCAAGAACTTTGCGCGTTGAATATACGCATTGCAGTCATTCCTAGCTCTCTTAAATCTTTTCCGGTTTTCCTCAGTTTTGTTTGATTTATACAACCGGAAGCTCAACTCTTTAGCCTTAATGGTTTCTCTGCGCCCGGAATCGAATCACATAATTCTCTTGGGTTTGATACTTTTAACTCTGTGTGGAATAAAGGTTCGCGAGGCAGGTAAAATCGTGTCTGTCAATGCGTCCGCTATAGAGTCAACATCGAGGAAAAATAACTATCAATTTAACTTCCCAAAAAAGTCGTTCAGACCTTTGGAGTTGGCTTTGTCGTAGAACCATACTCTTCTTTTGGGAGTTTTTTCGTAAGCGTTGCAGTTAGTTAGAGGAAATTTAGCTGACATGATATAGTGGTTTGAGGTGCTCAAGGCGAACAAACTTCAATTGTGTATTTGTTCGGGTGGGATGTGAAAAGCAGGTCCAGTGTGATGGCGGAATGACCTTCTACGTCTGGTACCCCTGTTGGCTCATTGACAAGTTGAGTTAAACTATTTGAAACAGCAAGGAGCTTGACATACTGACTTTCAGGTGTTATGTGACTGGAGTGGCGAAACCGTTGAGAGTTATACACTTTGAAATCACCCCCCATAACGATTTCAGTGTGGGGATATAGGGTCAAGAACCTATCGATCGAATTAGATAGAATATCAAATTCGTTAAAGGATGCGTTTCTATCCAATTTTGGGCTTCTGTAAAGGAAGCACTAGTGTATGATATGCTTACGAATGTTAAGTTTAGCCACGAGAAATTAAATTCTGGATTGGAGTAGAGCCCATATTGTGGCAGAACTGATAAGCAATATCACTTCGTATGTATGTGACTAGATCACGACGTGGAAAGAATAAAAGAACTAAGTTATAACCAGGCAGATTGAAATTGGATATATCTGCATTAGTTACTACCTGCGTTTCGCTAAGTGCAAGGATAGTTGGTTTCTAGTTGGAAACATGGGCAGACACAGAAGAGAAATTGTATCTTAGGCCGGGAATGCTGCACAGATCGACGGGAAATTTCCGTGCCATTGAAATGGGCTGACACAGAAAACCAATACCGCCTCAGAAAGGGATGCAAATCAGGATCAGCGATAGATGAGCGAAATCAACCATTGCAGGCATTATGCCCTTGCAGCAGGTGCCCCACTAGATCCCTGTGGAAATCCAGGTCACATCCCTTCCACAACGAATAGAACACCTCTCAGACATCAAAAACGCTTCGAAGGTTATAAATCAATCGAGAGTATCGATGCCCAAGGGACACAAGCAGAGGTGTGAAAAAGAAGAAAGCATACACAAGGAATGGAAAGGGTATGAGGTTTTACCGCACTGTGCACTTCCACACAATTTTCGGACTATGGCGCGATTCCCACAGGTAATGTGGCGGTTCTGAGAAAACCCCACGGTTCACTTCCTAAAAATAACTCCATAACCCATCCAATCACATAATTTCGCTAATGCAATCGCATTAGCACGGTAAATGCTTTACGCATCTAGGATTATCTAAGGTATAATCTAAAAAGCTTCAGTAAAAGAATTCTTACCTTTTCTTGCATCTCTTCGCATACAATTCCTGTAAGAGTTCTTTCTTACCTTATCATTACTTCCCTGTAATAAATTTCATCAGTTTGCATATCATACGACCGCATATCAGGGAATCTTGCCCTTGAGTTGGCTAATCCCAGCCTCAATATGTGTACATAAAAATTATCTATGCACACATCGGCTGTCGACCCTTTTAGCCAGCGATAAATAGTCCAATACCAGCTGCATGTAATTAGCACCATCCACGTTGAGACTATTTCACTAACTCGCACCATGAGTAATTAAAAGACCGCTGTCCTTCATCATCCAATCAATTCTGGGCGATAATCTCGAAACTATAAGTAAAAACTGTGAAATCATCATGCAAGCAGCAGAAGAGGGGGGCCTAGAAATAAACGAAAACAAAACGAAATACATGATTACGACGAGAGCAGGTGGACCTCAGAGAACATATATAAACGTCAGAGGCAAGATATATGAAAATGTCAAAGAATTTAAATATCTGGGAACGATACTGACGACCAGAAACGAAACGTCAAAGGAAATTAACAAAAGATTACATTCCGGCAACGCTAGTTGGCATGCAGCCAGTAAACTATTAAAATCCAAAAACTAACGGGGAAGAGACCGACGGGACGGCCGCGACGGAGATGGGAGGACAATGTTAGATTGGACCTCGAGGAGATCGGATCGGATGATCGAACGTGAAAGGAGAGCGCACAGGACAGGGAACAATGGTGGAGCCGAGTCGGTGAGGTCATGAACTTCCGGGTTCCCACAGGCCAGTAAATAATAATAATAATAATGTCCTTCATCAGGCATTCTGGTGATACGCAAACAATTCAATCATTCTAGTATCCCAAATGCACCTACCATCTAATGAGTTGCAACTTGTTTACTCAGTTGAACTCTCAGGTCATAAATTCCTTTTATCCTACATAGTTCTGGATTCGTTTCCCAGTAACCTTCTCACATAAACAAAGATCTCCACGATCCTCTTTTCCTTTCTTTGTTTCAGGTTCGTTCCCATGGCTTTGTGTATGAAAAAAACCAATGTGATCTTCACTCACACATAGACATTCATTGCCAAGTCTTACTTCCTTGTTTTCACCACGAGAGAAACACTTTCTCTCTCGGAAAAACTCACCCCAAACGATTGAATATCGTTGATTCGTTTTCCATCCGCTAACCGCCACGGTAACGCGATCTCCCGCTCTCCGCGCGCGGCGGAGAAGCGCAAATATACGGAGTCAGTGTTGAATAATAAAAGTAGTTGTACTTGAATAGATTAAAGCCAACGTGTGTGTTCTTGATCTCGGTGAAGCTGTAACAATGATTATGTTTAAAAAATGATCTCTAACTAAATTAAATAAATAGTGCTCCTGAACATTAATAATAACAAACCCGTGTGTCAGTGTTTTATTTGTTCGGGTAATGTCTTTCCGGGTGAACAGTTTTTTGACAGTGTTTGGCGAAACATTGTCGAAACTTTTAGTGACAATGATTGATGGGGAAGAAGTGAACCGTGTGCCCGTGTTCGGCATAATACTTCTCCTCCCCACAGTAACTTTGCATGGCACTCGGACGCAGGCCTGTTTTTGGTTTCGATATGAAGGTGGAAATCTTCAAAAGATAGCTCTGGACCGATCCAGAGGGATGCTGGATTTTGATCAACTAAAACCTGGATTTTTGCCGCCAGCACCGCCGTTTTGCCGTTGATCACCGGAGAACTTTCTTTTAGATATTTCATCGCGGTGCAAGTTTACCTATTACTCCGTTCGTCGCGTCGCAACTGCTGCATCAGATTACATAGAATATGGTTTGCTGCGACCATGTCTCCTTGGAACTCAGCATGTGTTCTATTACTCCTGTCGGAGTAACTGTACGTCTCATATGTCTCCCCATAGTCATTCGAGCGGTCTCAAATCTCACGCACTCTGTGAGTGCGTGTTCCGCATTTTCTATTTTGCCTTCGCAATACAAGCAGTATGGGTGATTCACATGCTTTTATTTATGCAAGTATTGCCGAAAGCATTCATGTCCTGATATTAGGTGAGTCAAGGGATAATTCATCTCGCCATGTTTTCTTTTCACCCAGGTTTCTACATCAGGTATCATGGTGTGGGTCCATCTCCCTTTAGTGGAAGAATCCCACTTTCGTTACCATTCTCTTAGGCTTGAGAGCTTTAATTGTGACCGCATTCGCCGGCGATTCTCTTGTGAGACCTCATGCAACGCAACGTTTTCTTTAGCTGCAATGTCAAGCGGTTTGCTCCCGGCAAAGAAATTTATGGCATTTTTTGTTTTTTTTTTTGTTTTCGGTAGGAAGGTGGAAATCTTTAAAAGATTTTTACAGGTCAGGTACATATTTCCGTTGATCACCGTTCGGAATACATAGCATACTCTTAATGATGCCAGCCTATGTGCTGAGTTCACTTCCCTCATATACGACTTGAACTGTGCGGCTCCTGCCCTTATGTGAGATGCATACATTATAATGGAGTTGTTGACACTGGTTATCAGTTTCCTTATGTGGGACCGAGGTCGTCAAACAGTGGGTAGCAGTCTTGTCAAACTGTGCATACTCTTACCGTTTTTTCACTCGTTTTTCTTGGGTGTTCCTTGAAGGTCAACTTGTTGTCGACGACCAAGATATTTTATGTAGGAACTGGATCTGATTGTTTGTCCTTCTATTTCCAGTTCAAGGTGTTCAACTTTCTTGTCGCTGCTTATTAAAACTGTCTCGAAATTATGTCCGGTTAGTTTCAGTCCGGCCATATCTAGCTAGCACTCAATGCTCTGGATTGCTTGGGAACAAATATTCTTCAGGTCATCTAGATGTTTAGCTACGGTTAATATAGCCAAATCATCTGCGTACCCAATGATTCTAACTCCGTCTGGTACATTGACCCTGAGCACACCATTTTGGCGAATTTTAGTCGCGGTGTTCCGCCCAACACTGTCTACGAATAAAAAAGGGACTTTCAATTTGTTTTCCGTAGTTTATTTATTCATTTTTTTTCCCATGACACTAGATTTATTTGTTTTTACTTTCACACTCGATTCATTATTATTTTTTTATGGGAACTCGCGCCGACATACTCTGGACCATGTTCTCGTTTTACCATAATCGCTGATCCGTACACCGCGAATGTTATCTCTCGACCCTCTAAGGAATTATTTTAAACTGATTAAAATTTTCATTAGGGGATGTCACATCTCATCCGATTGCTCTCTTTCCTTTTCGTTTTCCTTGTCCTGGTGATTCTCTCTTAATTGAGAATCTCTCTTAATCGAGAATCTCTCTTAATCGAGAATCTCTTTTAATCGAGAAACTCTCTTAATCGAAAATCTCTCTTAATCGAGAATCTCTCTTAACCGAGAAACTCGCTTAATCGAGAATCTCTCTTAATCCAGAATCTCTCTTAATCGAGAAACTCTCTTAATCGCGAATCTCTCCCCTAGAGGAGATCGCACCCTCTATCTATACCCTGCGATTTCCTGTTTGGTCGCAGGCCAGATGTGCGGTTGCACCCACACACGCAGATGCGGATGTTGCTGCCTGCGTGACCGGAGATATGCCTAGGATCGCCATAATTTTCACACCTTCTGCGGAATCGATTTTGTGTATATCCCGTTGTGTGGTTTATTATTCTTGTGCGATCTCTGGGATCGTGGTAAATATCGTCGGTTACGATAATTGTATTTATTTTGCCCTATGGGAACAGTGTTGCCTAGTTTATTGCTGTTCCCGCGCAATGGCCTTTGTTTAGGCGAAGTGCATTGCGGTAGGGTCAAGGGCTTAGCCAATGGATTGTTTTACGGCACTTTGCTTATCGCCCGGGATTTGATGTTTGTCGACATCTGGCGCAGCTGTGCCAACCACTTGTGTTTATCCAGCTAATCGATCAATACACAATTTCTATACTGGGTCGTGTCCTTAGATCGCCGTGCAGGCGTTATGAAATGTTCGAGACTTGGGGCCCACGTATCCGTGGATACGTGGGGTTGTTGACACCAGTATGAATGTCACCTTTGGCTAGGCGAAAGGGTGGACCATGGGGGCGCGTGTCTGTGGGCACGTGAGGCTTAGGCTAAGGTGAGTATTTGACGGATGTTGAGTTGCTCGAATGTCACTGAAGTGTTCCGCCGAACACTAACCACACAATAGCGAATTTAAACACCGGAAAATAAAGCGAATGTATCCACAAATGAAAACTCTGCGAAAACGTTCCTTTGAATTTGAATTTGAATTTTTATTGTTTTGTGTTTTAACGTTACATGTAGGAGGTTAACATATACATAGTCTGTCACTTAAGTTAATTAATCCGGAGCACAAGGTAGTTAATAATTAATTACACTCAATTCTCGTTTTGCTTCTATTGTTACACACGCGCGAAGTTCGTCGTTGTCTCTGTCTATCCAACTTCCCCGTTGGGATTCTTAATGTCGACTTTCGTTAATTCGCGTATTTAAACGTTACGCGACTTCGGGCCTGTTTCCCAATTTCGGTTATTTAAAAAAAAAATGCGCTACGCGGATACCTCCTCGATCGGTTTCTCTAACTGTATTGTATCGACCTCCCCGGTGGGGTTCTCTGTGTCGACCTATCTGGTACTCGGTGTAGACTGTTCTAATTAATTTTCCATATCCATTCCCAATTCTCTTCCCCTCATCTCTAAAAAAAATTTCCCATCATAATCCTTTTCATTTTCTTATCTGTAAGAGAACATTTTCATTTTGATTCTCATTTCCTTGTCTGTATCTTTGTTCGAAGGATCGAGCGTACCGCCACTTCTTTCTCGATCCTATCATGGGCTTTGTTTGCGTTACCCATCTGGCTTACGACAACAGAGTTTTTGTGTGCCTCCGATGGGTAACAAAGGAACCGTGGGATTTGGTTCGTAGATCGCATTTCCCAGTCCTAAACATCTAGCGTGGGATAGGCGTTACGATGTTTATGATCGCAAGAATTGTTGGTCGGCGGGCGAATCGCTAGGCCTTTGTTTGGGCACGTGCGCCTATTTAGTTTGGGATCTTGCGAGGAATTTAGGGTGCTAATTGCTGTTAGTTACGTGAGGAGATTATTCTGTTTGTTTTCAGAACAATGCGTTTAATGGATGAATCGAATGGATGCATTGGATGGATGGATTGAATTCAATATTAGGAAATGTTGAACGTTAAGTTCGATTGGTTTTTACTATTGAATTCAATGTTGGGGTATTTGGAATGTTACCTTTGTTTCAGGCGGAAGGAAGAACTTTGAGGAACGTGTCTGTGGGCACGTGTAATAGATATAGATGAGTATGTTCCTTGGTGGAACGACGATATCTCAACCTATAGTATGTTGTTGCTTAGTGGAACGACAGGTGTTTCAGCCAACTGTGGTTTGTGCGGTTCGTGGAACCGCCACTCCATCATACATGATATTCCATAACAGCGGACCTAATACAGATCCCTGAGGTACACCCGCTGTTATTTTATATAGCCTTGCCATTTTTTCACTTGTTTTCCTCAGGTGTTCCTTGAAGGTCAACCTGTCGTTGACGACCAAGATATTTTATGTAGGAACTGCATCCGATTGTTTGTCCTTCTATTTCCAGTTCAAGGTGTTCAACTTTCTTGTCGCTGCTTATTAAACCTGCCTCCGTCTTATGTCCGGCTAGTTTCAGTCCGGTCATATCTAGTCAGCACTCAATGCTTTGGATTGCTTGGGAACAAATATTCTTCAGGTCATCTAGATGTTTAGCTACGGTCACTATAGCCAAATCATCTGCGGACCCAATGATTCTTACTCTTTCTGGTAAATTGACATTGAGCATCCCATCGTACAAGATATTCCATAGCAATGGGCCCAATACAGACCCCTGGGCTACACCCACTGTTATTTTATATTCCTGTGGTCCCTTATCGGTGTCATAGAGAAGTGTTCTTTTCGAGAGATAGTTTACTATTAAGGTAGGGTAAGACTTGTAGATCATCCGACGCTTCTAGTATCTGATTCCAGTTCGCAGACTTAAATGCATTTTTAACATCTAGTGTCACCATGGCGCATTATTTTTTCGTACCTCCTAGCCATCATGCTCCAGCTATCGCATTGTGAGCAATCTCGCATACCACAGATAGTGCCTTACCGGTTGATCTACCTTCCCGGAACCCATACTGCCATTCAGAGAGTTCGGATGTCCCCTCAGTGAATTGTTCCAGGCGAGTGGCAATTACTCCCTCAAGCCTGTTGTGTCCAGCATGCATAACGGGCCGTGGGATGACGGCGCTTCTGGATTTTGGACTGCTTTTGGTATAAGCACAAACCGCTGTTTTTTTCATCGTTGTGGAAAGTATCCTCTTTGGAGGCCGGTCGTGACGAGAGTGTGGGCTTTTATAGTCTCTTCTCGTAGTAAGGTGTCGCTGGGGCACAGGTTCACTATGATTACCCAACTAGATCTTCACTGTCCCAAAACTCTGATAAGCAAACAGAGTAGTTCAATCTAGTACCTCTTATTTATTATACGCCCAAAACATAAAATTTTTAACATAACATTTGGAAAGAAAAAGATACAGTATAGTTTTATGTTTTATCTTGCACTAGGAACTGTCATTTTACGTTAATTTAATATAAGCAAATTGAACTTGGCACAAGGATGTTTTATCTTGCACTAGGCACTGTCATTTTACGTTAATTTAATATAAGCAAATTGAACTTGGCACAAGGATGTTTTATCTTGCACTAGGCACTGTCATTTTACGTTAATTTCATATTATCAAACTGAACTTGGCACAAGGATGTCTAAAAGGAATACAGTCCGCTCATCACCGCAGTTAAACAACGACTTCAATTTATTTAACGTGGAGGCACGACTCGCCTCCACGGAATCTGTATCGCGATTAAAGAAGTTCATCGAAGCGATAGAATACCACATATTCAATCATCGCGCTTCGATAACCATATTTGGTCATAATCCCTTTTGAATTTGTATCTCAAAGAAAGGGTTGACTACGTGTAGCATGATTGCTGATCGTGTGCATGTTGTTGTTGGCGTCAACAGAGGGTCGAACCGTCGTGTGTGTATTTACAGTAACAAGAACTCGATCCCTTTTTGCGGCCAGGTGCGAGTTACCATTTCGTGTCGATCGGTTTAGCGACCCATGTGGTTGCAGCATTGAAGTAAAGCAAGAGTATCTCTTGCTTGTGTGCTGTAAATTCGATGGGGGATATGTGCACCTCGGTGGTCGAGTTATGTCAGTTGCTTCGTGGTGCAACTGAATTGGTTTTGAGGAAATGGTGCGTTTTATGAAACCGTGCCTTAGGGAAATATCTGTTGGGTCTGATGGATTTTACCTCAGCGAAAATTATGTGTTAAGATACTTTAGGCGAAGGTTTGCGCAAACAATGTACAGGTAGGTACTGGCTTTCAGGTTTTTGCCTGCCCTAGTGGGAGTTTTATATGGGGTAATGGAAAGATGATAGGTGGCGTTCAAGGGAATCGCCACAAGATTTTTTTTTTTTTTTTATTAGACTTCTCTCGGGAGAGGCGAACCTATAGCGCCGAGTGGGCGCCCGGAGATGCCATCAAATAACTGTTGCAGTTCTTTTTGAACAGTTGCAGGGTGTAACGCTCCGGGAACACTTGCGTGGGAAGGCAGTTCGACAGCTTCCCCGCTCTGTAACGGAACGAATTCTGATACAGGGATGTTCGCGGTGTCGGGAGATGAACCACAAACGGGTGCGATCCGTCAGATTGTCTTGTGGAGCGCATATAAACCGAATTGCATGGAACAATGCCAAGAATCTCCGAAGAACAGCACCCGTGATAATATCTGTTAAACAGACAGAGATCGGCTACGCGCCTTCGATGTGATAGCGACTGTAGTCCTGACGTCAGCGCCGAGTACCGATCAGGCGGATCGCTCGTCTCTGTACGCTCTCAAGTAGGTCGAGGGTATGTTTAGGAGTCGAGCTCCAAACATGAGAGCAATACTCGAGCGCGGGTCTAATTTGGGATTTATATAGGAGAAGAAGTTGGGCCGGGGTAAAATATTTCTTGGCTCTAAAAATATAGCTCAGTTTTCCTGAGGCTGACCTGGCGATACTCGACACGTGTTTATGCCATGATACATTCCCACAGACCGTGACGCCGAGCAATCTCAAACTTTCCCCAGCCTCGAGGGCCCGGCCATTCATCATCAGTTGTGGAACCGATGATCCAGTTTTCTTTGTGAATGTTGTATACTGGGTCTTAGTTGCGTTGAAGTCGATAAGATTGGCCTTTCCCCACTGCAGGACTTTATCCAGATCCTGATTCAGAGAGTCAATCTGTCTACATCTCAGCTGGTGCGACGTAGATGCACCAATCGGCCGATCACTCGAAAAAGAGGAAACAAGCGTACTATCATCCGCAAAACGGAACACTTTGTTGTCCGTTGTCTCCAACAAATCGTTTATGTGGAGCAAGAACAAGGTTGAAGCCAAAATAGAACCTTGGGACCTGCTGAAGATTTCCGGCTTTTTTGTTAAAGCAGTCTTCACTACACTATTTATGATACCCAAAAGGGGTTGTACAATTGGTAATCCGATAAAACGGAGCTCTATCGCAAACCTACAATAGTGAGAGTAATCAAGTCGCGAAGATTAAGATGGGCCGAACACGTGGCCCGAATGGGTAACGATAGGACAGCGCGTAGAATTCTTGACGGTAGACCAACGGGAAAGAGACCGGCCGGACGCCTGCGACGGAGATGGGAGGACAATGTTAGGTTTGACCTTGAGGAGGTCGGATCGAATGGTCAAGCGTGGAAGGAGAGTGCACAGGACAGGGAACGATGGGGAGTCGAGTCGGTGAGGTCATGAACTTCCGGGTTCCTACAGACCAATAAATAATAAATAATTATAAATAAAGATAGTACGGATCACGAGGCAGAAGCTCAGTTGCTGTGTCGTCGTCGGTTAAGTTGAACTCCTCTTTGGATTTGAAATACACTTCCCTCCATTGTCCTGAACTGAAAACACCGGGGCTAAATGTTTAGCCCTATTCAAATAATTTAACGCAGTTAAGGCTACTACCAGACATAGATTTAGGCACATCTAATACAACGACGCAGGGGGTTGATAAGCTGCAAAATTGAGAAGTTAAAGTTATTAGGAAATCAACCGCAGGCTTCTTAACACCGCAATTAGAACGTAGACGCGATGTATAGTTCTTTTCTTTCTACAGATAGTACCACGATCGTAGATGAACTGAATTTGTTGAATGCATTCCATCTCTTTCAGAAATATTTCCCCGCGATACGCGTTTATTTCTCTCCTTCCGCTCGCACTGAGCTCTGACATTTAAGGGCGCGTTTATGTAAAAAAAAAATCAGAACGAAGGTATCAGTTTCAAAATTAACGTCAGATTCTGTGTCATTAACGTTAGATCCTATCAGAGAGAATCATTCCTCAGTCGAATCACACGAAGGCGGATTGCTCTACCTGATCATACATTTCCTTGTCATCACAGTGTCTAGACTCTTTCCCTGGTCTTCTTGTAATTCATTAATGCTAAAACCCTTTTGTGCGTGCGTTTCATATAACAGAAAAATAGTGAAGAAGCGCAGTTTCAAGGCGATCTAGTTTAGGCCCTGTACAAGGTCTCCCTTAAGTGCACCTCAAACAAAGTTCTTTTCTTCAACCACTTGTTGGCATCAGTTTAATACAATTGAGTCTATTTCTAACCCGGATTTCCTGTAAACGAGTCTTCATTGCACAGTGTTTATGTCGGTGTTCATCGGAATTCACAATCTATTTATTACCATTGCCCACGTACATTTATGACCAGTTCCCCGGCTCCAGTCGTCACTTGAGGCTTCATTTTTTTTACCTTAAAATTAATAATTAAAGAAAAACATAAAAAGTCTGATATCCGTGTAATGAATCACAGTAGCCTCAGTGGCAACCGTGCTTACGGCTGAGAGTATGTTTAAATGTGAATGTGGCTAATCGACAAAACACACAGGGGCACACCATACACACGTGTACCTGTGAATATTTATGGCTGAATGAGTATCTGATTGGAATTGGGTTTCACTTCTCGTGGTTTCTTAATAACCAGTCGTTTCAAGGTAATCCAAAAGTCACTATGAAACTCCAAACAATACAGCGATGAAGGTTGAGAAAACAAGGAGCAGAAGAGGCAAACAAACAAAACCAAGCAACAAAAAAGATGTATACAAAGACGAAAACGCCAGCGAACACGAAAGGTAAAAGAACATCTCGATCTACAGGTAGCAAATAACTTTTCCCCCTGCGATACATCACTAGATTTAAAAATAACAAAATAGATATGAAACTTTTTCGTAAATCCGCATTGGATGGGTTCGAAAACGTCCGAAGAATACCGATGTTTTGTGGGGACTCTCAGTGCAATTTGTGATCCTTTGCTCCTGTGGGGTGTTGGATACCTGTCGTAGGCTTAACGAATACAAAAGACGCATGTCATGCCTCCAGTACCATCGCAAAAGCTACTGTTTGATCGACTGCTGTTTGGTGTACCAGGATAGCTCATCAATTCAGGGGCGCCACAAGACCGGTCTCGCACATCCTATCTAGTTGTTAAAAGGTTAATCTGACAAATTTGACTTGCAGATTATTGTGTTATTAAATTTGCTTAAGTATTCCTCTTCGTTTCTGCTTGTAAATCGAATCACACTGAGTGCGGTCTTACTACAGATACACTCGACTTTTATTTTGACTGTTGAATCAACCAGCAATACATGGAAGCAATCATGACTAAGCACTGGCTGCCGTGTTCCATTAACAAATATGTTTATCGTACTATGCAGTAGAAAAATCAACACATGTTCGTATCTTGAGGTAGTACGTAATTTATTTGAATGTACACGGTGGAAACTTTTAAAAACGTCGATCAAAGTGCATATAATGAAATTTATTGTTGTGAACAGTTGACATAAACTTCACTCTTTAGGTTTATGAATGCCAAGAAAGGTCGCCTATAAATTATATTTAATTTGTTAATGTATACGGTTTCCCAATAGGGACGATATTTGGGGTTCCCCAATAAGGACGGCATGGTTTCAAAATTAATTGAAATACAAATTATATCTGAGATATTTAAGTGAAACTATTTTAAGGTCAAGCTACACTAAAGGCAACTATTTTGAAGTCAAACTAATGGCTAGCATGATGTCTTAAAACATATCACCCCAACTGCAAAATCCATTATTTGATTTTAAAAAGACCTTATTGAGAAACCCTTTATAAAAAGAGACTGATGTTAAAGTTTGGGGGGATGGGAGCGAACATACAGGGCAAAGTCACTGATTGCTTCAACCCGGCGAAGGCCAGGACGATCCTTGTCCCTGTTCAATCCAAGTTGACATGCAGTCTCCATGTGACACTCCTGGATAGCTACTTTGGCACCCGCCAAGTAGTGAACCAATGCATGCAGCGACATTCTGAGAAAGGTTAGCACAAGGCTAATAACCTTGACCGGATACACGACGACGACCACGGAAACGAAAATGGCTAAACGATTTGAGAATTTTCTCATGGAACGTCCGCTCACTATACAGATCCTACAGCAACTAGCCGATGCCCTGTCCGAATATAAGGCTGACCTAATAGCGTTGTAAGAAATAAGATGGACGGGGAGTTGCGTTATTCAAAGAAACGAGAATGACATTTATTACAGCCGTCATGCAAAACATCATGTGCCTGGGGTAGGCTTTCTAGTTAGCCAAAAACTGAAGCATGCCATCATCGGCTTTAATGCAATAACCGAAAGACACTCTTCGCGTGTGAGGCAAGTTTAAGAACATAAGTCTCATAAACGTTCACGGACCTACAGAGGAGACCCCTGACGACGAAAAAGAACAATTCTACGAGAACGTCGAATGGGCCCTCAATGCCTGCCCAAGATACAATGTGAAAATCGTTCTTGGTGATTGGAATGCGAAAATAGGTCGGGAGCCGGTTTTCAGGCACTACCCATAGTTTGCATGAGAACGCTAATGACAATGAACTACTAGTCATCGAACTGGCAGCATCAACGAACTTGGTCGTTGCGAGTAACAGGTTTCCGCGTAAAGACATCAACAAAGTCACCTGGGTATTACCTGATGGAGACACTCGCAACCAAATTGAGCACGTGTTAATAGATCGCCGTCACTCCTCGAGCCTGATGACGGTACGAACGTACCGAAGTGCCAACGTCGACTCGGATCACTATCTTGTTGGTACAGTTTTCCGAGCGCGGATTGCCTTACGGAGACGTATTGCATCAGCGGATCAGATTCGAATCAACACGGCTGCCTTACGCAATGAGAATACCAGTAACACCTTTGGTCATGCGCCAAGACTCACCCTCGAAGAGCTCGATGGAGGGAGAGTTAGCCCTGGAGCCAGAATGCCGAGCGTAGAAGAAAAATGGACACATCTTAAGAATATTGCCATTAGTACTGCCAACTCCATCTTAGGCAGTCGTCGTAGGGATCGGAGCGACTGGATTGATTGTCAGTGCTAGCGACTGAACGTAAAAATGCCGCTTACCGGGCAACGCAGCAGTCTCACAGGACGCGGGTACGCGAGGAGAAATACAAAGAGCCCAAAAGATCTGAAAAAATGCTCAACAGACAAAAGAAAAGTGCCTGGGAATCCTGAAAAGGCAGAAAAGAAATCTTACAAGAAATTATATGCGAAGAGATGCATGAAGGTAAGTTTTCTTTCACAGGGACTTCTTAGATTATACCTTAGATAATCCTAGATGCGTAAGGCATTTAAGCTGCTAATGCGATGGCATTAGCGAAACTATATGATTGGATTGAGTTATTCTTTTTTTTTTAGGAAGGCGAACCGTGGGGTTTGGCCGAACCGCCACAATCTGATCACCATATCCCGAAGACATTCTGGAGCGATGGGAAGTGCACTTCAATGAATTGCTAAATGGTCCGCTCACAGAAGAATTGGAGGCTCCACCAATGCAAGATCAAGACCAATTGCTGCCGCCACCAATCATTGAGGAAACATTAAAAGCCATAAAACAACTCAAATCAAATAAAGTCCCCGGAGCTGATGGCCTACCACCTGAGCTGATCAAACAAGGAGGGACAGCGTTACATCACGCAATTCATGAGATCGTGGTGCACGTATGGGAGCAAGAGGAGATGCCGGAATATTGGCGTTGTGGGATAACTTGCCCCATAGATAAGACAGGAGATATCACACTGTGCAGCAACTATAGGGGTATAACATTGCTGAGTACTGTCTATAAGATACTCTCCACTATCCTACAAGATCGGATAGCCCCATGCGCTAAAGTCATCATTGGTCAATATCAGTGTGGCTTCATCCCAGGCAAATCAGCGATTGATCAGATATTCAGCCTTAGGCAGGCGACGGAAAAATGTCAGGAATTTAAGATTACATTATATCATCTATTTATAGACTTTAAGGACGCCTACGACAGTATAGCCAGGGTAGAACTATATAATGCCATGAGAGAGTTTGGCATTCCAAACAAATTGAGAAAGGGACGGTCTGGCCTGCTTCCTCCTCAACCTGCCGTTGGCGAAAGCAATCCGTGGCTCTGACTATCGTCACCAAGTCCATCCAAATACTTGCCTACGCAGATGACATCGACATCATCGGTAGAAGCGAATCGGCTGTACAGGATTCCTTCACCCAGATCGAGCAGGTGGAACAAAAACTGGGACTGCACATTAATGAGGGGAAAACTAAGTACATGGTGACAACTTCTGCGAAGAGAACACTTAAGGCTGGTCAAGCTATCAGAGTAGCAGGGCAATTTGAAGTAGTGCAATACTTTAACTACCTTGGATCAATAGCATCAACCGATAACAATATGGAAGAAGAAATACGGGAACGGCTGATCAAATCCAGCAAAGCCTACTATGGTCTATCAAGGCTCTTTAAATCCCGAAATTTATCCAGAACATCCAAGCTACAAGACCATGGTCTTACCAGTACTCATGTATGGATCCGAGACCTGGGTGCTCAATAAAAGGCACTCTGAACTCTTAGCCGCGTTCGAGAGAAAGGTCTTAAGGAGAATTGTTGACCCCGTATGTGAGGGAGGATGATTCTGGAGACGCTACAACCATGAGTTGTACGCAATCTACCTTGTAGCTAACGTTGTAAAACCTCGGTAGATTCTGGTGGGTGGGACACCTAGCTCGAATGAGCGAAGAGGAGCCTGCCCGCAAAGGCCTTTTTGGCAGGATGTATGGAAGGAGACAGCGCGGCAGATCTTGTCTGTGAGGGGGGGACGGCGTGGACCAGAACGTCAGGAGTCTGGGAGTGCCTAACTGAATGACATCGGCTCAAAATCGGAATCGGTGGAAAGACTTACTAAATAAGGCCAAGACCTGATCCCGGTTGTAGTGTCGATGATGATGATGGTGATGATGTTAAAGTTTAATTGATAATTGTTGCGGATTCACTGGATGCAACCAGCGAATTCGCAATGGAAGGCAGCCATTTACAATCACAACTGTCAGCAAATAGCTGACATGTATATTTTAATTTTTCTGCTGTCATTGTTGGTAGCTTTGCTTCTTCGTAAAACTTTCTACCAGAACAGTTCAACTTCTGCTATAACCATAACAAATCTCATCCATCAATTTTATAAAGTTATCAGTTAAACAAAAAGGCAACCGAGTTTTTTAAGGAGGATTCGTTTGGGTGATCTATTCTGGAATTCATCACAGGTATTCGGTCCATTTTCCCCTTTTAAATGACGATTGGTGGTTTCAGGTATCAGTGTTGCGGTCGCCGTTGTTTTGGATAATCCAGACCACGTGTGTGTGTGACCACATCGGTTCGATTGAAAACATCAATCTTGCGAGGTGTTCAGCGCGTGTTGTACACACAAATATTTTGCCCACAACAATCTCCATTGTTCGTGGAAGTTGCGTTCAACGCTTGTTGTTCGCAACCCATAATCGATATTAAAAAGCTGAACAAACGATTATTATTATTATTATTATTTATTACAATGCAAGTAAATTACATGGTAACTTAAGACTAATAGCACTAGCGACTAATGCTTTCGGCTAGCTGAGCAAACAACTTCATCTGTTTGTTGTCTACTCCGAACTGTGTTTTCGAATATTATAAATTTGTGTGTTTCTTTCAAAGTAGGTTCCACATTATATTTATTAAATAGATCTTATTTATTAATTAATGTAATTATTTGGTTGTACATATCCACTTCGGCGCAACGCTAATAACCTTGCCCGTAAAAATAAATTATTATGGAAAATTTAACAAGCCTCGAGACTTGCTAAATAAGGCCAAGACCGGATCCCGGTTGTAGTGCCGATGATGATGATGATGATGACATATCCACTTCATTCATCTGTTTTCGTAGGGCAATTTTATTTATTTGAACATGAACACCTCGGTCTAAAGGTTACTTTTTTTTTTTTTTAAGGGATACAACAATTTCGTATTTCAAATCGAACGCACGCTTAATCTTTTTTTCGGATCTTTCAACGTCAAAACGTCAGTAAAGGGTTACAATTACAATGGCGAACTTCACAAACGAGCAAGGGTTGGAGATTATTGAAAATTACTATCAAAATTCTGAGTTGGTGGCCGCACCTTTAAGAGAACTTACTACTTATTTGGGTTGTACGGTGGCAGTTTGATAAGTGGGTGACTTTTTGAATTTCCTGCTTCCGTCAACTACCATCTATAAATCGACTACTGTCAAAGGTTAAGCAAGCTGCGTCATTTAGTTTGTGTTTGACGGTTTATGTAAGCTGCGTCATTTAGTTTGTGTTTGACAGTTTAAGCAAGCTGCGGCAATTAGTTTGTGTTTTGATTTAGTTTGTTATTGAAAGCAGACAACCTCGTGAATTTTAACGGAAAGTGGAAAAATGTGAATTTCGTGTGCTGATTTAGTATTATTTATTAAAATCCATAAATTGGGCTACGAACTGCTATCTCATCCCGTATATTCTCCAGATTTAGGCCCCTGTGAGTATTTTCTGTTTCCGAACCTGAAGAAATGGCTGGCCGGTAAGAAATTTGGGTCGAATTGGCTATTTGATGATGTTGAGGAAACGTATAATTTTAAGGAATAACAAATTGGGATAAAAGCTGGACTAAATGTATCGAGCTAAAAGGAGAATATTTGGAGAAATAAAATGCATATTTGCGAAACAAATATATTTTAATCAAAAAGTCACTGACTTATCAAACTGCCGTCATAATATTTGTCTCATCAGATCGACTGTCTGTGCTATAGAGGATCCATTTGAGGCGAAATATTATTGGATGCTCCTGTGCTAGTGAGACAACGCATGAGTCAAAGCATCGGAAATATCGTACCCGTAAGCGCTCCAGTTCAAAGATGAGACAAATCAACCGGTTCCATGCCATTCATTGTAATTGGGAATCCTCCAAATTTTGCAAACTCAATTATTCTGTGTTTAGTTTATTTACAAAATTGTTATGTCTCAATTGAAAAATCTGATATAATAACAATATTTGAATTAATTGATCAAACTGTCGTGTTCATACTGTTTTGATTTACTGACTTTATTTATTGTACTAAGTTTACTCAGGTTATTTAATATGTACTTAGATTTTTCCATTCATTTTGAATTTAATCTAAATATAGACTTCAGCGGGTATTCTATACTAGATCCACGAATTTCGGGCGTTTTTTCGAGCTCTGTAAAAAAGAAAACAAAAAATAGTTTTACTATCATTCGATTATTTATATTTTAAGAATACATGAAAAATATGAATACCAAAACTCAAAAAGTTATAGGCTGGTAAACTGGGGGGTCCAAAAAGTGATTTTAACAGTTTTAAATATTTAAATAACTATTTTAACAGTTTTAAATAAAAAAAAATTAAATTTTGACCCCTCTTAAGCGACAGAGAGAAGGTTCCCACAAAATCTCAAATAAATCGGTTCAGTAGAACTTGCGATGTCATGAACGCCAGTTTGAAAAAAGTAGTTTCGAGAAGAACGCGTTTAAAGTTTTTGTTCCGATCGGACCAGTTTAGTTGCGGCCTCACAAAAATCGTTGTACCTCGGTAAATAATTCCAATTTTGAAAAATGCTATTGAGGACCTGCTCTTGAGTGTCTAAACTATGGAAATATAAGAAAAACTTTCATTTTCTTCTAATTTCTAGACTAGAATATCCCATTAAATTACGTTACATTTATCTATATATCAGCTGTAGTAAAAGGAAATCCATTATTTTCACTTGAAAGTGAAGACTTTACTATATTATTTATTATTACCATGCTAAGAAACGCCCGGCTTAGGTCAAATATGCACCGTTTTGTTCGATGGCCTTGTGAGTAGGGCGTTAGAATACAGTCACAGTTAGGCCAGCTTGTCGTAAGAGACGAGTAGAGCCCGAGTGGTAGGTGGGATCCTAACGCCCTGTCACCCGATGAAATACCACCCCATCAACCTATAGGCTCCGTAAAATAGTCGGAAGAAATCCATGGACATCTTTCGGCGCTTGGCTGATGGACCGGCTTGAGAAAAAGTTGGTTTAGGTGGTAAGTCGGTCGCAAGATGAGATACCACCCTGTCACGTTGTACATTCCGCGATTTCGTCGGGAGAAATCTTCGACTATGTTTCGGACGTATGGCTGATGGCCCGGACTAACACGCGGAGTTAAGTGATGATGGTGCTTTCTGAGATAAAGAATTCTGTAGCCAAATTCCGGGGGGACTACGTTGCTCCTGAAACACTGTCGACGTTCAACTTGTAATGGCATTTTGTATAATCAAGAGCATCGGTTTCACCACTACGAATATAAACGCCATCTACCAATATCTGCACCAGCGGATCCTAATATACTTGCCCTAACTGAGACCCAGGTCGATTCGTCAACTGATTCGATATATCTTCGTTGCTCAGGATATGACTTACATTGGAGATTCCGTTTGAAGGGTGCAGTCTGTCTTCACGCTGTCCGAGCTGGCTTGCCAGCGGTGGGAGGCGTTAGAACGCAATAACTTGGACATCACGTGGTTGAAAGTCGTGCCGAGGAGTTTTATTAAATTTCTTTGTTGTCTTTAACGTTCCCCGAATGACGAACGACCAGCGACACTTTTCAAACATCTTTCGCGTACCGTCGACTGGATATAGATTAACCACCCGGCTTCTGAAATTATCGTCCTTGGCAATTCCGACTGGTTGGTGCATTCTAACAGAACTGACGAGGCTGGGAGGCTGGAGAAGATGTTTGCTGTTAGCCGCAATTTGACTCAACTCGCGGAGGAACCTGTTACGAATTTGTATGTGTGTAGAACTTGTACTTTACACACCCACACACACACACAGACACACACACAAACATATCTGCACCGTTTTGGACACAGCAGCTCACCGCTGTGTCCAGCGTGTCCAAACCAAGAGGAACGTAGATGCATGTTCCACTGCAGACGCTTCAACGAAGGAAGACCCAATCTCCCAGGCCCGCAACACCTCATAGAGCAGATGCTATGCTCCGAGGATAACTGGATGGAGATAAGCACTTATGTGACCAAAGTGCAACTGGAACTTAGAAGAATCGAGAAAGTAAGACAAGCACAAATAGCCGACATGGAGAGAGCAGCTTAAAAAAGCATAAAGCTAACCAGCCCCGCGACGTAATACCTAACGGCAGTCCCGCGGGGAGAGTGGTTGACGGGAGCGAGGGTGTGGTTTAGTACGCAGGCGTGCGACTTGGAACCGTCGTTCCAGGTACACGAATCGTGCATGCTAGTAGCACGGGCTGCTAGTATCTATGAAGATTCCACATCCGTTGACGCATTAAAAACAAAAAAAAAAAACACAAACACACACAAACAGACACACACACAGCCAGAGAATGGAAACACACGTTGGGCTTAGAACCAATCTACAATAAATGTATGGGTACACATTTTATTAGACCATTAAATTTTCTTTAACACATTTAACTTGGGCAACAAATACAACATGTACTAACTAAACACCCGACACGACACACACTAACAACGATTCCTTTGCTCATTCGTCTTATTGACGGCAGGTAATTCTTGCGACTCTTTTAAAAATAAAATTTTAAGCGCGACGGGCTTTGTCACTGTGTCCGTCCAGAACAACGATTGCTATCAGACCCTAAATAAAATGTCCAAACCGGACGACGTTCGCACACAGACGCTTTATTATCTCTCCTTCGATCGTGCAGACCGAAGGATGCATCCACTGTTAACACGCACAACGGCATGGTGAGTCAAGGGCGGTCGCATTGGATATTTCCAAGGCTTTTGACCGCGTCTGGCACGGGGCATTGCTGAGCAAACTTCGTTCATATGGACTTTCCCAACAGCTTTGCGACTGGACGAGGAGTTTCCTTGAAAATCGATCGATCCGGGTTGTTGTGGGCGGCGAGTGTTCGGATCTGTATCCTGTTAATTCGGGGGTGCCCCAAGGCCCTATTTTGGCTCCAACCTTGTTCTTGCTTCACATAAATGATTTGTTGGAGACAACGGATAACAAAGTGTTCAGTTTTGCGGATGATAGTACGCTTGTTTCCTCCTTTTCGAGTGATCGGCCGATTGGTGCATCTGCGTCACACCAGCTGAGATGTAGACAGATTGATTCTCTGAATCGGGATCTGGATAAAGTCCTGCAGTGGGGAAAGGCCAATCTTGTCGACTTCAATGCAACGAAGACTCAGTATACAACATTCACAAAGAAAACTGGATCATCGGTTCCACAGCTGATGATGAATGGCCGGGCCCTCGAGGCTGGGGAAAGTTTGAAATTGCTCGGCGTCACGGTCTGTGGGAATGTATCATGGCATAAACACGTGTCGAACATCGCCAGGTCAGCCTCAGGAAAACTGAGTTATCTTTTTAGAGCCAAGAAATATTTTACCCCGGCCCAACTTCTCCTCCTATATAAATCCCAAATTAGACCCGCGCTCGAATATTGCTCTCATGTTTGGAGCTCTGCTCCTAAACATACCATCGAGCTACTTGAGAGCATACAGAGACGAGCGATCCGGCTGATCGGGGACTCGGCGCTGACGTCGGGACTACAGTCGCTATCACATCGAAGGCGCGTAGCCGACCTCTGTCTGTTTTACAGATATTATCACGGGTGCTGTTCTTCGGAGATTCGTGGTATTGTTCCATGCAATTCGGCTTATATGCGCTCCACAAGACAATCCGACGGATCGCACCCGTTTGTGGTTCATCTCCCGACGGCGCGAACATCCCTGCGTCAGAACTCGTTCCGCTACAGAGCGGGGAAGCTGTGGAACTCCCTTCCCACGCGAGTGTTCCCGGAACGTTACAACCTGCAACTGTTCAAAAAGAACTGCAACAGTTATTTGATGGCAACTCGGGGCGCCCACTCGGCGCTATAGGTTCGCCTCTCCCGAGAGAAGTCTAATATAAAAAAAAAAAAAAAAAAAAAAAAAAAAAAAAAAAAAAAAAAAAAAAAAAAAAAAAAAAAAAAAAAAAAAAAAAAAAAAAAAAAATTGATCTATTTCCCACACTACAGATGTAAGCTTCGCAGTACATTTTTTGTTTATCTAACATTGAAAATGTTACGATCTGCGAGACCTGATTGTGTAGATGCGTGTGATACAATTCTTAAAACGTTGTATTTACACAAGTGCTCATTTATGGTCAACTATGGCAAAGATATTTTGTATACCTTATTGCTTCGTTACCATGGAATTGTTCTCTGTTTTGAGTACCACATTACTTTCTTTGTGCCGTCATAAATTTTTCCCAGATGTGGTATCTGGATTCCATGGTTCACCCGTGTATGCATTTTGTATCTAATGCACTTTTACAGGTACTCATTGTATTGGATATGTTGATTAGGATTAATCAACATATGGGGCTTCACATGAAGGTGAATCCTATTAATGGTGGGGGGTGGCCCCAAAAGGGTGAGTATTAGAGGAGGGTAGGCGTTGCGTGTAACCAACCTACGCCAGTGCCGGATACCCGAGGTGATTATGCGAATTCCTGGATCTGTTTTTGATATGCGAGCTGACCGTTTATACATACAGCCGAGCCTCAGATCCCAGAGTCCTCTTTCAACGAAGTTGTAGACGCAATAAATCGATTGAAAAACAAGAAGACTCCCGGAGTCGACTGCATACAGGCAGAGCTTGTGAAGCATGGAGGAGAGGCAACCGCTCGAAAGATCCTCCAACTGATTAAAATAATATGGGATAAGGAAATCATTCCGGAAGAATGGAAAACCTCAATAGTCCCATTTTCAAAAAAGGCCACAGATCTGACTGCGAAAATTACAGAGGAATATCATTGCTCCCAACCACATACAAAATACTAACATATGTCATACTGGAGAGAATCACACCGCACGCAGAAGAAATACTAAGAGACTACCAATGTGGATTCCGTAGGAACCGGTCAGCAAGCGACCAAATGTTCACAATAGGGCAACTACTGGAAAAGAAGTGGGAATACGGAGAGACGGTTCACCAACTGTTCGTTAACTTCAAAAAAGCCTACGACTCAGTCGCAAGGCAAAATCTCTACCATATTGTAGTTGAGCTGGGAATCCCGAAAAAATATGCCGCCCTCACTCAAATTTTCATGAACGAAAACAAAGGACGAGTTAGAAAACCACCTCTCAGAACCATTCGAAATCGGGACGGACTAAAGCAGGGGTATGGCCTCTCACCATGCCTTTTTAACCTTGTGCTCGAGTATGTTATCAGAAAGGTACAAGACGACAACATGGCCGGATCATCCCTCAACGGAGTCACACAGGTGCTCGCATATCCGGATGACATCGCCGTTCTGGACGATAATCTAGAAACTGAAAGTAAAAACTGTGAAAGCATCATGCAAGCGGCAGAAGAGGTGGGCCTAGAAATAAATGAAGACAAAACAAAATACATGATTACGGCGAGAGCAGGTGGACCTCGGGGAACACATATAAACGTCAGAGGCAAGATATTAGAAAAAGTTAAAGAATTTAAATATCTGGGAACGATACTGACGACCAGTAACGAAATGTCGAAGGAAATTAATAAAAGACTGCATTCCGGCAACGCTAGTTGGCACGAAGTCAGTAAACTGCTGAAATCCAGACTGCTATCACGTAATATAAAGCTCCGGGTGTATAGAACCATAATCATGCCGATTGCTCTATACGGATGCGAAACATGTTGTCTCATAAAACGGGAAGAAAACAAATTCCGCGTATTCGAGAATAAACTTTTAAGGAGTAACTTTAGAGGTAAATATGACGAAGAAGCAGGACAATGGAGGAAACTCCACAACCAAGACGTGGAAGATCTATACCGCAAACCTACAATAGTGAGAGTAATCAGGTCGTGGGCCGGAAATATGGCGTGGCGTAGAATTCTTGACGGTAGACCAACGGGAAAGAGACCGACAGGACGGCCGAGACGAAGATGAGAGGACAATGTAAGGTTTCACCTTGAGGAGATCGTGTCGGCTGGTCAAGCGTGGAAGGAGAGTGCACAGGACGGGGAACGATGGCGGAGTCGAGTCGGTGAGGTCATGAACTTTCGGGTTCCTATAGGTCAATAAATAGTAGTAGTAAATCATTTGAAGAATAGCTGGTTATTTTGCGACTTTGGAGAATTGAACGCTGCGTCACTAGCAATTTCTTTAACTGCGCTGGTGCAATTACGTATATTTTTATGAATGGCACCTCTTTTCTCATGAAAGGCATTTAGTCTTAAACTTGTAAACTGGTAAATTCGATTTAAGTTTACGATTGAAGGTCGACCCGGTTTTGGGTCGACCTTCATTCGGTCTTTTCAAATAACAATTATTACTGTTGTTGCTGAGATTCATCTTGACAACGATACGTGCCCGAACGTTTACCTTATTGCGTTGGTGTAATTATGGATACTTTTGTGGTCGGTACCGTTTTTTTTCCGTGAAGGGCATTTCATCCTAAACTTGTAAACTTCAGTGTCCTAGCCTCTTTACAGAAAACTGACTCGGTTATTTGAACAACGTGTTTTTGAATAATATACAACCATCGGCTGAGTTGATGAGAAGTTTATTTGATTGTGTACACTTAGCTTTAATTGGGCACTCGGGTGTTGTGGCAGTTTGACATAATTACTGAGTGGTATATCACTTTTAAGTTATAGGTTCCGTGAAATGATTGGGAGGAACTCTTGATCATCTTTCGGAGTTTGGCTCATGGATTGGTCGAAAGAGTTAGATTAGGTGGCAGATATCGTTCCAACGCAAGCCTCCCCTGCAATCGCAGCACATTAATCTTGAGGTTCCGTGATAGTATGACTATGATTCGGCGTGTGGCGATTCGCTCGTCTTGTCACCTTCTGCGACAAAGCTTTTCAGGAGGGACAATTTCGGAGGGAACAAAATGCGGATTATTGTTTGTTACAAAACCCAACAGCGAACAATCTCTGGGCACAGTGTTTTCTGTTCTCGAAGTGCTGGAGACACTGAACTTGTAACAGGATTTTTATTTTACATATAATGTCCGAACACTCGGATTCGTGGTTTGCCTACATTTTTGACCAGCAATTGGTACTAAGGGAGAATCATCAAGTTATCTCCGTTGCCACGTTGTTTGGTAAAATTTGATGCAAATTCTTTGTTCCACATATTTAGCTATTTTAACAAATCACCGATAACAATTTTCTACAAATGCAAAAGACGCTGCAATTTCTAACTTAATAAAGCAAATGTCTTGAAATTTATTGTAGCTAGTCAAAGAGGCATACCGGGCTGCCAAATAAATGTATACATCGGTATATTTTATGGGAGGCATATTTTTTTAAAAGTACAGTCTTATTAATGCACAAAAGTACGATGATTTAGAATGCTTGGATATTACAATGATATTACATTATGGGTAGAGCGTTCCGCATTAATGTGGTTCAGCTGAAAAATGATTGACTATTTGTATCTCAAATTGACTTTGAACTTGAATTGGTATGCACTCTCTGATTATCAGACATCACGAGAAAATGTTTGGCGAGGTGAAATGTATTCACTAACTTCCGTTGAGCAACGATCGGAATACAAAAGAGGTAAGCAGAATTCGTCGCGTCTGTGATCTAATGACGGAGTTGAAATATGGTAAATGAATTCCGGTTTAGGACCCTTGTATGCCTTGTGAATTGTGGCTAGGTCAGAGGGGGTAAAGTACTTTGTGTATTTGGTCGCTATTTTCGCTACTACAAAAATGTGGTCGTTTCAGATAAGAGTCGCATTAATTCGATTGCCAAGAAGTGATAGTTCGTTGGCTTTGTGAGTGCAAGTGTCAGTCAATGGATTTACGACGACAAGGGATCAGACTGGGTTTTTAAGGCATGTGATTCCACACGGTTAGATAATTTCCATGGGTGTTACTCGTTGAGGTCGGAATTCACTGAGTTGAGTATACCCTGCTAAGAGGTAAGTAGTAAGTAAGTAAGAGATACTTAGGGTGATGACATCCGTACACGAGGGAATTGGGCTGTAAGTGATGATTAGAAGTTTGTTTATAGACGGGGTGAGAGTATGCAGCCTTAAGGAACACTAGTATTAATTTGACGGGAAGTAGTATGGACGTCAACTAGAAGCATTTACTAGGTTAGGCGGCCAGAAAGATGGTCTTTTAGAAAAGCAATTTGACGGTAGGGTTGAGTGCTAAAATCCGTCGAATGCTGTTGGGCTATCCAGTACTATTTTGATTTCATCGAAGCAGTGAACAGATTCGATCCATTTCTTTGGTCAGGTGTGCCATTAGCTCGCCTGTGGACGGGATGATAAAACCATGAGTGTCTGCTGGAATTGCCAAAAGATCTTTAAGGCTAAAGAGTTAAGCGGCCTATTATACCAATCGTACAATACAGAGGAAACCCGAAAATATTTAACAAGAAAAGAAATAACTATAATGCACACAATCAACTCCTTAGAGTTCTTGCACGATCCGGAAGTTAGAGAGAAAACAAACTGTGCCACAAGTACCAGCAATACCTGGGTAGTTGCAACGGACATCCAAAACTCTCTCCCGGCATCAATTACATCACTCATAATTGGTAACAGACCAGCCATCAACCATTGGCGGATACGGTCAGCTATTTCGAAAATGACTCCTTAACATTTTACAGAATATAATTTGGTCCTGTAGAGCATCCTCTTAGGGAATTGGTTCGTTACTCGTTGAATCCCGCATATTTGAGAATTGATCAGTTGAATAAGCTAGATGGAGGAGCTTCTACAGGTGTTATCGAGCGAAGAATAACATGTTCTTAGGGAATGCAATTGAGACCGACGGATTTGTCAATTCTCAGCTCATTGGAATCAATAACAATAACAAAGCAGTAGCACCAACTCTCAACAAGAACAACAAAGTAGTAGTACCTACTCTAAAGCAAATTCGGCTTCTAGACTACTACCTGGACTTAAGCTGAGGCAGAACTAATGTGGTGTCCGGGTTTTTTTTACAATAACGCGCGCACAGAAGAGGATTTTGGAGTAGCCTTAAGTGTCAGAGGAAGTGGATAGTTTTAAAGTATAGTGGGGCTACCACCCCATTTATTGGCTTAATTCAAGCAACATAATTACCTTCAACTAAAGTATATATAAGTTACAAACTAGAGAGCTTAAGAACTACCTTAACTGTTCTTAACCTAAGGTAATCAGGACGAATTAAAAAGGCGGGAGGTGGGGGCTGGTTGTAGTAACGTGAAGAACCGCCTTTCCGAGTTTGGCCGATGGACCGGTTCGAGAAAAGGTTGGTTATGTGGTAGTCGGTCCCAAGGTGAGATACCACCCCGTCACGCTGTACATTCCGCGATATCGCCGAGAGAAATCTTCGACGGTGTTTCGAATGCGTGGCTGATGGCCCGGACTGACACGGGGATAAGTCATGATGGTGTGTTCTGATATAAAGAATTCCGGAGGTAAACTAGTCTCCCATTCGGATCTCCGGGGGGGACTATGTCAGGGGGAACATCATGCAGATGTCATGATAAATAATGGAACTTTGAGAGGTTCGTCATCGCATAACCGGGCTAGCTCTCGAGGCGCGGCCCACGCTCGACTGGTGACGGCATTTTGTAACATCAGGGGCATCGGTTTCACCAATACTAATGTAAACGCCGTCCACCAATATTTGCAAACAACGAAACCTGATATCCTTGCTCTAACTGAGACCCAGGTCGATTCGTCAACTGATTCGACATATCTTCGTTGCTCAGGATACGACTTACATTCGAGATTCCGTTTTAAGGGCGGAGTCTGCGTCTTCGCACGGTCCGATCTGGCTTGCCAGAGGATGGAGGCGTTGGAACCCAGTAATATGGATATCATATGGTTGAGGGTCGTGCTGAGGAATTCCGTTAAATTTCTTTGTTGTCTTTACCGCTCCCCGAATGACGATCGACCGGCGACATTTTTCGAACATCTTTCATATACCGTCGACTGGATACAGATCAACCACCCAGTTTCTGAAATTGTTGTCCTTGGCGATTTTAATGTGCATATTCTAACAGAACCAACGAGGCTGGGAGGCTGGCGGAGATGTTTGCTGTAAGCCACAACTTGACTCAACTCGTGGGGGAGCCAACGCGAATACCGGATGCCCGAGGCGATTATGCGAACACCATGGATCTGTTTTTGACATCCGAACCGAGTATTTATACCGTAGAGGTTTCTGCGCCACTGGGAAACTCAGATCACTGCTTGGTATCTGTCGCGCAAGCACTTGCATATCAAGCGAATAACCGGCCTAGGCAGCTTCGCCATGTATGGAAGTATGGGGCCGCTAACTGGGACGATATGCGAGATTTCTTCGCATCCTTTCCATGGTCGGGGATGTGCTTCGGAAACTCCGATGTTAACGCTTGCGCGGAGTCGGTGTCAGAGATTATTCTTCTGGGGATGGAGATGTATATTCCACATTCCATCAAACGAAGTTCGTCTGATAAACCTTGGTTTGACAAAAAATGCGAGCTGATTACAGCGGCAAAAAATAGAGCTTTTAAGCAATGGCGCTCCAATCCCACCGATGTTAACAGAACGAATTTTGTTAGAATCAGAAACGTGTGCAACCAGGCGATTGATACCGCGAAGAAGGCTCACAACTACAGGGTGATCAATAAGCTCCTTCGGTGCCCAACTGGTTCGCGCTCCTTCTGGTCAATGGCAAAGGCTGTCAGCAGTAACTTTGCTTCCTCCTCTTTCCCTCCGTTGGTGACAGACAGCGGGACGATAGTCACGAATCCAAAGGATAAAGCTAATGTGTTCGCGAATTTATTTTCCGCGAATCCAAACCTCGATCCCGGCCTTTTGCAGCCACCCGTGATCTCGCCGGTACAGTCTTCCATGCGGGATGTGAGATTTCGTCCGCGCACTATTCAGCGCATTCTACGTGAACTGGATTGTAGGAAGGCAACCGGCCCGGACGGAATACCAGCAATAGTCCTTAAGAACTGTGCTCCAGAACTATCGCCGGTTCTTGGCAGACTCTTCCGCTTATCTTATGCACGGAGGACCTTTCCTGCCTGCTGGAAAATCGCTCGAGTTCAGCCAATCCCAAAGACGGGAAAAAAGTGTCTCCCACAAAATTACCATCCGATAGCATTACTGTCTATTTTATCTAAGGTAATGGAAAAAGTCATCAATACAGAGTTGGTTAAGTATTTGGAGTGCAACGGTCTTCTGAATGATCGTCAATACGGATTCCTTGGCAGGCGGTCCACAGGAGACCTTTTGACACTTATAACCGATATATGGACATCTGCGATTGAACGGCATGGCGAGTCAAGGGCGGTCCCATTAGATATCTCCAAGGCTTTTGACCGCGTCTGGCACGGAGCATTGCTGAGCAAACTTCGTTCATATGGACTTTCCCAACAGCTTTGCGACTGGACGAGGAGCTTCCTTGAGAATCGATCTATCCGGGTTGTTCTGGACGGGGAGTGTTCGGATCTGTATCCTGTTAATTCGGGGGTGCCCCAGGGTTCTATTTTGGCTCCAACCTTGTTCTTGCTTCACATAAATGATTTGTTGGAGACAACGGATAACAAAGTTTTCTGTTTTGCGGATGATAGTACGCTTGTTTCCTCCTTTTCGAGTGATCGGCCGATTGGTGCATCAACGTCGCACCAGCTGAGATGTAGACAGATTGACTCTCTGAACCAGGATCTAGATAAAGATCCTGCAGTGGGGAAAGGCCAATCTTGTCGACTTCAACGCAACGAAGACCCAGTATACAACATTCACAAAGAAAACCGGATCATCGGTTCCACAGCTGATGATGAGTGGCCGGGCCCTCGAGGCTGGGGAAAGTTTGAAATTGCTCGGCGTCACGGTCTGTGGGAATGTATTATGGCATAAACACGTATCGGGTATCGCCAGATCAGCCTCAGGAAAACTGAGTTATCTTTTTAGAGCCAAGAAATATTTTACTCCGGCCCAACTTCTTCTCCTATATAAATCTCAAATTAGACCCGCGCTCGAATATTGCTCTCATGTTTGGAGCTCGACTCCTAAACATACCCTCGACCTACTCGAGAGCGTACAAAGACGAGCGATCCGCCTGATCGGGGACTCGGCGCTGACGTCGGGACTACAGTCGCTATCACATCGAAGGCGCGTGGCCGACCTCTGTCTGTTTTACAGATATTATCACGGGTGCTGTTCTTCGGAGATTCTTGGCATTGTTCCACGCAATTCGGTCTATATGCGCTCCACAAGACAATCCGACGGATCGCACCCGTTTGTGGTTCATCTCCCGACAGCGCGAACATCCCTGTATCAGAACTCGTTCCGTTACAGAGCGGGGAAGCTGTGGAACTCCCTTCCCACGCAAGTGTTCCCGGAGCGTTACAACCTGCAACTGTTCAAAAAGAACTGCAACAGTTATTTGATGGCATCTCGGGGCGCCCACTCGACGCTATAGGTTCGCCTCTCCTGAGAGAAGTCTAATAAAAAAAAAAAAAAAAAAAAAAAAAAAAATTAAGGAGGTATGCGCAGTCGACCAACCCGGAGCGGACCCAATGAATGAACACTACGTCAGCCACGACCCTGCACTCTTCGAGGGTTCTGAGGTTGTTTAATTTGAGGGGGTTAATGTACGGGGGAAGGATTAAGGGGTTTTCCCATCCTAGTCCTCGCGGACCGAACCGAAGGAAGCGACGTTGAATACCTTCGATTTTACGGATATGGATCTTGTGATAAGAAGACCATATCTGGCTAGCATATTCAAGCAGTGGACGGACGAGGGTAAGGTAAAGGGATCGAGTAACGTAAGGGTCAGAGAATTCCTTAGAACATCGTTTCACGAATCTGAGGCCAGAATTGGCTTTCCGAATGGTCTCATCAATGTGAGAGAGGAAATTAAGCTCCCTGATCCCAAGGTCTCAACTAGATTGGATAATGGTCGGGGGTTGGTTATGAAGGGAATAGGAACGTGAGGGTGGGTGAATCCGATTAGGGGAAAAGGTTATAGACTAGCATTTGGCGATGTTAAGTAAAAAGCAATTTTTGTCACACCAAGTCGAGAAGCTATCAAGGTTTTTTTTTTTTGGTTTCGGTAGGAAGGTGGAAATCTTCAAAAGATACCCCTGGACCGATTCAGAGGCATGCCGGGTTTTTACTGACTAAAACCACCTCCTGCCAGGCTCATATTCCCGTTGATCCCCGCGGAAGTTTCTTTTTGATATTCCATCGTGGGGTGGGACGGAGTTTACCTGTTACTCCGCTCGTCGCGTCGCATCTGCTGCATAATATCACAGAGAATACTATTTGTTACGGACCATGCCTGTTTTGAACTAAGCATGTATTCTATTACTCCTCCCGGAGTAACTGTCCGTCTCATACGTCTCTGCAAAATCGTTCGTTCGGTATCGAATCTCACGCACTCTGTGAGTACGTGTTCCGCATTTCCTTCGCAATGCAAGCAGTATGGGTGATTCACATGCTTATACTTGTGCCTGTATTGCCGAAAGCATCCATGTCCCGATATTAGCGGAGTCAAGTGGTAATTCAGATCGCCAGGTTTTCTTTTCACTCATGTTTCTATATCAGGTACCATGGCGTGGGTACATCTTCGTTTGGTGGAAGAATCCCACCTTCGCTGCCATTCTCTTAGGCTTGAGAGCTCTAATTGTGACCGCATTCTCCGACGATTCTCTTGGGAGACCTCATGCAGTGCAGCGTTTTCTTTAGCTGCAATGTCAAGTGGTGTCCTCCCGGACAAAATATTTATGGCATCTTCGGATACCGTTCGAAATGCACAGCATACTCTTAGTGATGCCAGTCTATGCGCTGAGTTCACTCCCCTCATGTATGACTTATACTGTGCGGCTCCTGCCCATATGTGAGCTGCATACATTATAGTGGAGGTGTTGACACTGGTTATGAGTTTCCTTATGTGTGGACGATGTTCTCCAACATTGGGTAGCAGTCTTGCCAAAACTTTGCATGCTCTTGCCGTTTTTTCACTTGTTCTCCTCAGGTGCTCCTTAAGGTCAACCTGTTGTCGAATATAACACCAAGATATTTAATATAGGGACTGGATCTGATTATTTGTCCTTCTATTTCCAAATCAAGGTGTTCAACTTTCTTGCGGCTGCTTATTAAAACTGCCTCCGTCTTATGTCCAGCTAGTTTCAGTCCCGCTATATCTAGCTAGCATTTAATGCTCTGGATTGCTTGGGAGCAAATATTCTCCAGGTCATCTAGATGTTTAGTTACGGCCACTATTGCCAAATCATCTGCGTACCCAATGATCCTAACCCCCTCCGGTATATTGACCCTGAGCACACCATCATACATTATATTCTATAACAGCGGACCTAATACAAATCCCTGAGGTACACCCGCTGTTATTTGATAATCCTGTGGTCCCTCATCTGTATCATACAGTAGTCTTCTATACGAAAGATAGTTTGCTAGTATACGCACCAAGTAGGGTGAGACTTGTAGATCGCGCAACGCTTCTAGAATCCGATTCCAATTCACCCAGTTAAATGATTGCAGCAGTGCAGAATCAAGGGGTAGCTCGATGATCTTGTATATCTTGGTATCATCAGCGAATAGGGACAAGCTGGAATTCTAAATGACCTTATCAATGTCAGTAGTGGCAAGCATAAATAGGGGAGGACTCAGTTGCGTATCTTGAGGGACCCCAGAGGCGGCAAGGAAATGGTTGGACATCATGGACCTGAACCGAATGGAATAAAGCCTATCCTTTAGATAGGAAGAAATCCATTTCAGCAATCCAGGTTCGAAGCCGAGGGTGGATAATTTGAAGAGGATTATGTTGTGGGAGATTTTGTCCAATGCTTTACTGAGGTCGGTCGAGACCATATCGACCTTGTGGCGTTTCTAACAGATACACCCATAATATACAAGCAAATAGTGAAGAACACCGAAAGGAAATTTGAATAAGCCAACCATCAGATCCGTATATCATAGCGATAACATAAGTATTCCACATCAGTTGCGTGTACTTGAGTTTAGAAATCGAATTCGTACACGGGGCAATGGCCTGGTGTGTTGAGCATTTTTAGTTATTTTAACCGTCATGGCATCAGTTCGAATCACATGTTCTCACTATCATCCCAAACGCTATAATTGGTGACCCCGACGTGATCTGTATGCACAACACACAATATCCCGTAGGTAAACAGAACTTTACTACTACGATCACGACTTCCGCATTCAGCACAGGCACACCAGCCTGCTGCGACGTTCTTTCGCTCGGTCGCTCCTCGCTCCGTCGTTCGCACACGAAGTTGATCGTAACAAAGTTACTGAGGTGGGAGTAGTGTGGCGTTTCTAACAGATACACACACAATACACAAGCAAATAATGAAGAACACCAAACGAAAATCGAATAAGAAAATGCATCAGAGCCGTATACCATAGCGATAACATTACAATTCCACATCAGTTGAATGTACTTGAGTTTAAAAATCGAATTCGTACAATCGGTCAGTAGCCTGATGTGTTACGCATTTGTTCATTTTTGGTGATTCCAACTGTCACATTCCATACTGAGGTCGGTCGGGACCATATCGACCTTGTGGCGTTTTTAACAGATACACCCATAATATACAAGCAAATAGTGAAGAACACCGAAAGGAAATTTGAATAAGCCAAGCATCAGATCCGTATATCATAGCGATAACATAAGTATTCCACATCAGTTGCGTGTACTTGAGTTTAGAAATCGAATTCGTATACGGGGCAATGGCCTGGTGTGTTGAGCATTTTTTGTTATTTTAACCGTCATGGCATCAGTTCGAATCACATGTTCTTCACTATCATCCCAAACGCTATAATTGGTGACCCTGACGTGATCTGTGGCGTTTCTAACAGATACATACACAATACACAAGCAAATAGAAAAGAACACCGAACGAAAATCGAATAAGAAAACGCATCAACTGTGTATACCAAGCAATAAGAAAGCAATTCCACATCAGTTGAGTATACTTGAGCTTAGAAATGAAAATTTTTACACGCGGCAGTGGCCTGATGTGTTGAGCATTTGTTCAATTTTTAGCGATTCTAACTGTCATAGCGTCATTTCGAATCACACGTTCTTCACTATCATCCCAATCGGTATAACCTCGTTAACGTGCTCTAGTGCTGAGAGTGTAAAGGAAGTGAACTCAACGAGGTTGGTTGTAGTTAATCGGCCATCGAGAAAACCATGTCGCCTTGATGAAATAAAAGATTTATTTAGGGAAAGAAGGTATCGATGTACATTGGTGATGAATGCCTGGACATTACAACCACAAGGAAACACATGATACGGAAGAGCATTCCACATTCGTGTGGTTCGGCTAAAGAATGACTCTTTATGGTTATTGATTTGGCTGAGAAATGGAAAGTAAGTAGATTCGTTTTCTCTATTACGTTGATAGCTGGTCTGTTACCAGTTATGAGTGATGTAATTGATGGCGGGAGTGAGTTTTGGATTTCCTTTGCAAATACTCAGATGTTGCTGGTAATTGTGGCACAGTTTGTTTTCTTTGGTACTTCTTGGTGCTGTAAGAACTTTAAGGGATTGATTGTGTGCATTATAGTTATTTATTTTCTTCTTAAATATTATGGTATATAATAGTATATAATATATGTAATAGGAAGCGTAATCCTTTAGCCTTAAAGATCTTTTGGCAATTCCAGCAGACACTCTTGTTGGGACACTCATTCACAGGAAAGGCAAGGCAAACGCCAGTACACAAGTTCCTGGAAAACAATGATCAGCGGCGCGCTGATTCTAGGAAGCCACCAAGAAAAATGGCCCCCAGGGAAAGAGTGAACAAAGACGACGGCTGTCGACCTATATAAGGTGGGCACATTGAGGGAGCTGTGGAACCCCTATCGATGAATACTTGCTACAATTAGCATACAAGTACCTCGAAAGCATTCAAAATAGCGAGAACCCACTTGTACGGGAGTCTTGCGTTCTTGGCCCTTTTCTCACTCGATCTCTTCGGATCCGTCCACCACAATTCCTTTTTCAGTACAAAACTGAAGAAAACACCCTTTCCAACAATATTCCCCTCTATAATAGAGGATTCCTGGACCCATACTATAGGGTCTATCGCTGACACACTACAAACACGCACACACACTACAAGACGGCACACTGTGGTGTGGGACATCGCTCACAATGCGATAGCTGGAGCGCGATGGCTAGGTGGTACAAAAAATATTGCGCAGTGGTGACGCTAGATGTTAATAATGCGTTTAACTCGGTGAATTGGAATCGGATTCAAGAAGCGTTGCGCGATATACAAGTCCCACCCTACTTGGTGCGTATACTAGCAAACTATTTCTTGGATAGAAGATTGCTGTATGATACAGATGAGGGAGTACAGGGATATAAAATAACAGCGGGTGTGCCTCAGGGATCTGTATTAGGTCCGCTGTTATGGAATATCATGTATGATGGTGTGCTCAGGGCCAATGTACCAGAAGGGGTTAGAATCATTGGGTACGCAGATGATTTTGCAATAGTGGCCGTAACTAAACATCTAGATGACCTGGAGAATATTTGCTCCCAAGCAATCCAGAGCATTAAATGCTAGCTAGATTTAGCGGGACTGAAACTAGCTGGACATAAGACGGAGGCAGTTTTAATAAGCAGCCGCAAGAAACTTTAATACCTTGATTTGGAAATAGAAGGACAAATAATCAGATCTAGTCCCTATATTAAATATCTTGGTGTTATACTCAACAACAGGTTGAGCTTCAAGAAACACCTGAGGAAAACGAGTGAAAAAACGGCAAGAGTATGCAAACCAATGTTGCACGACCCCGCCCCCACATAAGGAAATTCATAACTAGTGTCAACACCTCCATTATAATGTATGCAGCTCACATATGGGCAGGAGCCGCACAGTATAAGTCGTACATGAGGGGAGTGAACTCCGCGCATAGGCTGGCATCACTAAGAGTATGCTGTTCATTCCGAACGGTATCCGAAGATGCCATAAATGTTTTGGCCGGGAGGACACCACTTGGCATTGCAGCTAAAGAAAACGCTGCAGCGCTTGAAGTCTCCCAAGAGAATCGTCGGAGACGGCGGCAACAATTAGAGCTCTCAAGCCTAAGAGAATGGCAACGAAGGTGGGATTCTCCCACCAAAGGAAGATGGACCCACGCCATGGTACTTGATATAGAAACATGAGTGAAAAGAAAACATGGCGAGTTGTATTACCACTTGACTCAGCTCATATCGGGACATGGATGTTTTCGGCAATACTTGCACAAGTATAAGCATGTGAATCACCCATACTGCTTGTATTGCGAAGGCAAAATAGAAAATGCGGAACACGTACTCACAGAGTGCGTGAGATTCGAGACCGCACGAACGATTTTGCTGACATGTATGAGACGGACAGTTACTCCGGGAGGAGTAATATAATACATGCTTAGTTCAAAACAGGCATGGTCCGTAACAAGTGATATTCTCTGTGAAATGATCCAGCAGTTGCGACGTGAGGAGCGGAGTAACAGATAAACTCCGTCCCGCCCCCCAATGGAATATCTGAAAAAAAGTTCCGCGGGGATCAACGGGAATATGTGCTAGCGGCAAAAATCCAGGTTTTAGTCGGTAAAAACCCGGCATCCCCCTGGATCGGTCGAGATGCTAAATAAGGCCAAGACCGGTTCCCGGTTGTAGTGCCGATGACGATGATGATGATCGACCAAAGCACAGATTATAAGACACCGAAGACGTGATCTGCGTTTACTGCCGCACTCAAGACCTACCGGTCTTGTATAATTTCTTTCTCATCATCCCTCCATCCAAGTAGTTAGAGAACACCTGAACTAACCCTGTCCACACTATGCTTAGAACCCCCCCCCCCCCCCCCCCACACCCTTTTTCTTTTTCAGATATCTCGACACAAGAGTTATGGTTTTGAGCCAACGATCTTTCGTTAGCAACAACCTTTATATAAAAGAAAACGAACGCGATCTTTCGGTTTATTTATCTTTATTAATTTATGTAAGATCAGCGGCAATGACTCGGACGGTGTGCACACGATGATGGCTGGTAGCGGACTCTGTTTGGGCATAACTGCCAATTCAAAAAGGGACGCTATGACCTCATCGTGGCGACAATCGGCCAGTTGGTGCCAGCTGCTGTGCAACTGGTATACACTGCGAATGTACTAGATTTCTCCAGTACATTTCAGTGTATTTAATTGTGTTTTTACTTAAAATCTAACATTGCAATCTTAATAGATTGTACCTCAGGTAGTTACAAGAATGTCTACCTGTTAATAGGTAATTTAGGTATTTAAAATGTAATTGTATTCAAACGACATTATAGAGATATATGCTTATTACAAGAATGTCTACCTGTTAATAGGTAATTTAGGTATTTAAAATATAATTGCATTCGAACGACATTATAGAGATATATTCGTTTTGTTATATTCATGTCATGTTTCTGTTATGGATATGTAACAACTAAGCCCAACATCGTCACGGATGTGGGTGATTCTGGTTATCGCAGGATGAACAGAAGCCAGAGACAAGATGAAGGACACATTTTTCCTTGTCTCGCTAAAGTCAGCCTCTCACCCCTTTTTTTTTTTTTTTTGGAGCAGCGTTCTTACCACAGGAACTCCTCGCTACGACACGACGTTGTAAAGATATAAATAACAGATATAGTGCACATGATTTACTGTAGGGTACCCTATGAAGTTAGAATAAAAATCAGTGCATAACAAATAAAAAAAGATGATTAATCAATTATAACAGATAAATATACAAATCAAATAAATGGTTTGGCCGGTGGGCGCCGGAATTACAGTCCACGAAGAGAATAGGAAGCTGAGACGTCATCGAAGAGGCGCAGTCCGCAGAGCAATAACAGTTTTGGTCCTTTGATTTCGGCGATAAACGAGGATGCCAATAACGAGATCGGCTAAAGCAAGGAGGACGCTGCCATCCCCTGCGGGAGGACTGTCTACTCAACCTGGAGTGGGCATCACCGCACCAGATGTAAGCGTCACAGGAGAAGAATCTCCCATATGGTTTGGAGAAGTTTACAATGGACCTGTCAGAGCGCTTGCCAGAAGAGGGGAATCAGCACACGTGACCGAAGCAAAGGAGAGCCAGTCTGAACCCCATACCCCCGGGTGGTGGATTGACCCAATGCATCAACCGGGAGACCAGAGGGCCAGCGTCGCCAAGGACGACAGAGTCCGGGACACCCGTGCCAAGATCGAAGTGCGGCACGGGGTACGAGGTATGATTTCAGCAAGCAGCTCGGTAAGGTCATCGAGGAAGCCCAAGATCGAGGCAAGATTGGAAGTCACCAAGCGAGAACCGGAAATCGCCGAGGCGAAGGCGAAAGAGGCGCGGGCGAGACTCGAATTGGAGGGAGCAAGTTCCGAGGATGAAACTAGACAAAGCGAGGCTGCCGAGAATGAGTATCAGCAGGGCCCTTGCGATCAATGGGACAATCTAACACAAGACAATCTAGGTCAAGACGGGCTAACTCACGAGCACAGGTCGTCGCATCACGAAGAGGAAAGGCGCGACATCCAGGATTTGGCTAAAGCCATAGCCAGGCTCTCACAAGCATCATCCGGAGCAATTACGAAGAGAAAACGAACCTGAGACGTCGTCGAAGAGGCGCCACCTGCAGAGCAATAACACTCATGAATATGTAATCACCGTGAAGAATTCGGCACAAAAGGGGATCGAAAAATAAATTACCAGAGCCGTATATCAGAGCATTAAAACCAACAATCCACAGCTTATGTGGGGAGTTGTATCCTCATGCACTCGTGGTCATGGTTGGATTGTGACATTTTGGTTTTAAGGTGTAAGTTTGAATTGGGTTCTTCACTACATCGAAAATGCAATAAAATTATCGGAAACGCCATACACCCAGAATCGGGCCATATATTCGACTTAGATTAGTGTTGTTATACCACTTCAGTCAACACCTTTTTGTCAAGAGAAGAGTGATGCTCGGCGTTTTAATCTGGAATAAAACGCACTTTTTTAATTTTGCTTTTTACACACAAACTGAATCTAAAACTAAACGTAGAAAATCCATTCTTTGATCATATAATTCAGTGGAAGGATGGTTAAACATTTTAATATAGAGATGGTTCTACAATTCAGCGTGAGGATTTGAGTATCTGGATTTGGGTGTAACTTATGAAAGTATTCCGACGTGAGATGATTGAAGACATAGTTTGTTTGAATGGGAATTAGCTAATTCAGTTCAGCAGAAAGGTATTCCAGAATGTCTAAAAAAAGATTATGACATAATTGGGAGAATCTAAATTCAATGGGCGGATCTAAACGTTAGGATCTTGGTGTAATTATTCCGTCGCGAGTTTAATAGAATTATGTTTATGTTGGAATCAGCTTTAGATTACCAATTGGAAATTGAGCACGGAAATCGTTTTTAGATTCCTAATTGAACCATATGAGCAGGGTTTTGAGAACTTTAGAATATATTTTACTTTATTTGGGATAAAGGTTCACTGCTGGTGTTGCGTCAGCTAAGAGAAAAATTCCACAATGGGAAAAAAGCGGATTTGTCAGCTAGGAAGTGAAATGAAAGAGAAAGGCCAAAGAGCACTTTCGAGAATAGACATTTGATGAATTATATTCTGAAGTAGTAGAAACGTCGAATTTTATTATGAGCATAGCTTACTTGCACTTGGCTGTGGAATAGCATTCCCAGAACAGAATGATAATCCATTTTTTAACGTGAAGTAGACGATTAACGAAACATGCAGAGAAATTTCATCTACAGAATTCAGACTATATTATCTCTGTAGCTCGGAGCTTTTTAGACAACCTACATAGCCTTGCTTGAAAGGTATTTCATTTAGATATATTCCCATTCTATACCGATCTCTTCCAGAATATGCCGATTCATCTTGAGTGTCTGGCCATAGACAGGTAAACTAAGAATATTCTTGGCACAAACCTTACAAGCCACTCCTACGTTGCATTGTTGCGTTAGACAACAGCACCGCCTCTGTATTTGCAACATTTTAAACTGGAATGACTGATTTACTGACAAATTTGCCTGAAAGCCCCATACGAAATTGAATAACACCTGCAACCAAGTTATCGCTGCTGCACGGACTTACGGGAATCACTTCAGTTGCTTATTAAGATCTCGTTATTTCCCATCGTTTACACAATCAATTGATATGCATTAAGCCGAGGCGCAAGATGTAAGTGCATGTGCTGACTAGCTACGGCACGGAGCCGCCGGAGGTAGTTTACTTCGTCCAGACGGCACCGCGGGAAAGAGGTTAGTTATGAAGTCGGACTAACATTTACGCAAAACGTAATTGCAGGCGTCTCATGTATTCAACTCGTTAGCTGGCTTGATTTTAGGTGCTATTAGTGTCGACGCTCTTGAGCTTGGTCCGTTCTTTTTATTCGCGTCCCATACTCTGTAAGGAACCGTTGTATTGAGATCAGCTACGGACTTGCAGTTCTGCATTTTGCTGGAGACCACAGCCCAGATCGGAATAGACGGTCTTCCCCTATATGAATAATTATGTTCCTATTGAAGATATCCTCACTCCGACCACAATTCTATGGCTATTGTTATTAATATAATTTTGAAGTAGCCGGCGCGTCACCCATAGAGGGGCTTCACCATAAGGAGCAAAAATGAGGGGAACAAAAAATTGAATGCCATTTCATGATGTCTTCGGAGTTGGAACGTCGTGGACTTTCGTTTTCTTTTACGCTACGATAACCAGCAGCCGGCTAGCAACAAAAACATGAAGCTCCGCAGACTATATTGACCAGGCACTGGGAGATAAAGATGAAAATGAATCTGCCGCTTTAAATGGGGGGACCAGTAACAAGTCTGGTGTCGCTATAAGCCGGGGTTATGTATAAATCGCATGCGATTTTGTAATTCCTGCAGCTATGGCTTGTTGAGCCCCTCTGGACAGAGGAGTACGTACATGTAATAACAATGACGACAATTGTGGACTTTAAGCTGCTCCAAGTCTGACCGGTTGTTTAAGACTAAGATTCGGGTTGATTCAACGAGGGCGGACATCAACGAAAACAATGATCGTAAAATAAATTGAGTTGTGAAACTTGAAGTTATCTATTAAAGCGAGCGAATAAATTCATGGTGGCGTAGTCTGGGGACTGACAATTACTAATAGTGGCAGACCTTGAGTTTATTTCATGGAATGCATCCGTGTTGGGTGCATAATGATGTTACATTGAAATGTTGAGGTGGCAAGGTGTGATGATGGAAGCAGTTTTCATTGTTAGGTTTGCCAATTTGCGAGGCACCGTGCATCTCTCTCCGTACTTCGACGTGATCTGCAGCTTCTTTGAATTGGTATTGATGGATTGCGTGACAAAAACGTCTTCCTGAGGAGGTGCCAAGTTACGATGTTTTTAATGTAAATCATATCGCGCCCAGATTAAGTACGTTAGTATTATTAAAAGTTGTAACTGCCACGCCCGTCTCAAGGTGTGAAGAACTATGTACTTGATTAGGGTCCCAAGTGGTTTGAATCAGATTTTGATAGTCTTCTTGTGAGCAGACTACGTAATGTCTTGGGAAACATGTAAATATAGCTTTGATTTCCTTTTTTTTCAGGTAGGTGGTGCGCTACACATTAGACGTCAATTCACGAAGACAGTTGCTTATGGGAAAGTACAAGGTGTGGCCATTAAATAATGAAGTTGCGCATGCGCCAAAGTCTTGCGGCCGACAGCTATAGCTGTGAGCATTGATCCTTCGATTGCGACCCTTTTCGTGTACGTAGATTATTTTTTTTTTTTTTTGGTCAGAAATCTGATAGGAGCTGTGGCTACAAAGTAATGAGACTAAAATTGTAAAACGTTTTGTATTAATTTTGTACATATTTAGTTATCCGCTTTGATATATATCCATGTTCCATCCCTAGAACGCACCATGGGCATTTTTCATAGTTGAAAAAAGTGCTGAAAGCCTTCTTCTGTGAACTCCTGCGTGTTGCATGCCACTTTGTCTTTCACAACTGTAAGCTTCTGAAATCTTCTTTCCTTTTCTTCAGTTTTGACTTTGGAAACCAGATAAAAGTCACATTTAAATTCGAAGTTGCTTTTTCTATGATTCAACTGCACGAATTTTAGGTATCACATTTGCAAACACAAAACTGCGTTGCAAAGTAATGGTTGGTTTAGTATCGTAGGCATAAGTGAGAATGGAGTGACTCGGAAATGAAAGTGGTCCTGAGCCGCCTGTAACTTTTACTTCGTTTTTAGGCCGCTTGAGGTCTAAAATCCAAAAAAAAAAAAAACACGAGTAATACACCTTTCTCACCAATAGCCCTCATTTAAATGATGAGGCCCAATTCTGTTCAGTGTACCCCCGGCTTTGGCGCAGGTGACGTTTACTTGCGTTTTCGGGCATTGAACGAACGCTAACTTCACAGTTGAAGTGTTGAGTGTGCAGTATAAAAAGAGCGCATGGGGGTCCATTCGCTCTCTTTTCCGGTGGCGAATCTCACTGTGGATATAGGGGTTATACGATCTGTGTAATAACCAGAAATATGCTACCTTTAACAACTTCAGAATTGGGATCCTGCCCAGATCCAGGCCAGATTTAGCCCAATAGCAAAGTTAGCAGAATGAAGAAAGCGGAGGACGAAATTGCGCGAATCAACGCGTACACGAGAGATGCACTATAGGGGGAGTTGAAGAAGTGTGACTTAAGGGGAGAAAAAGAGAAGTCTCAGATCCTGCATAAGTTGCTAGTCCATGAAGGACTACGCGAAAACAAGCCTGGTGAGAGCAGCAAAGAAATAGGCGATACTGAAGAGGAAACGACACCGGATAACGACGAACAAAGCACAGTGGAGACACTGATGGATGAAATTGAAGCCATGAAGACAAGGCTGGGAAAAATTGAGCTAATCTGCCAAAATGAACGGAAGGAGGACACACCTGCTACAGAATAAACAGCAAGCGCCATAGAGGAGAAAATGATATCGAGGACTGGATATACGGTGAAGGATGTTGGCGAGATATTCTATGAGTTCAACTCTAGGAATACAGCAGGACTATCCTCCACGGGATATGTAAGAAGAGTCCGGGAAATTAGAGATGTCTATCAACTACTGGTCATGATGGCAACCATCAGTAAGCTGGCAGAAGCAGCAAGACTTTAGTGCATGAGAGTCTTTCACTCATCATTAGAGGAATTCCTATGCGACTTACTGAATAATTACCCGACGGAAGATGATGCAGCCGATCTGCCCAAACATTTGCGGAATAAAAAACAACTGGCAGACGAGGACACAGAGGAATTTGTATTAGCCATGAAAGCGATCGCTTCGAGAGGTCAGCTGGACGGGAGGATACATATGAAATATATGGTACGTGGCATAACCAACAGGGAGTGTCGCGATATACTGAAAGTAGCGCAACCCGACACCATACAGGAGCTCCTACAGAAAATTCGGTGAAATGGAAGTGTAACACCGCAAAGAAGGCTGATGTCAACCGTAGGGCCCAATACGAACACAGCCGGAACGTCAGGGACTAGTGCAGGAAGTCCAACATTATCCGCGATCAGAAGCTTCAGGTGTGACCTGAATGTTGCCGAGATACTCTGTGAGTTCAACTCTAGGAATACAGCAGGACTATCCTCCACGGCATATGTAAGAAGAGTCCGTGATAATGGAGTTGTCTACCAACTAGTTGAACTACTGGTCTTGATTGCAGCCATCAGTAAGCTGGCAGAAGCAGCAAGACTATAGTGCATGGGAGTCTTTCACTCATCATTAGAGGAATTTCTATGCGACTTACCCAATAATTTCCCGACGGGAGATGATGCAGCCGATCTACACAAACTTTTGCGGAATAAAAAACAACTGGCAGACGAGGACACAGAGGAATTTGTATTAGCCATGAAAGCGATCGCCTCGACAGCTCAGCTAGACGAGAGGATATTTGTGAAATATATGGTACGTGGCATAACCAACACGGAGTGTCGTGATATGCTGAAAGCGGCGCAACCCGACACCATACAGGAGCTTCTACAGAAAATTCGGTGGAATGGAAGTGTAACACCGCAAAGAAGGCAGATATCAACCGTAGGGCCCAACACGAACACAGACGGAACGTCAGGGACTAGTGCAGGAAGTGCAACATTATCCGCGATCAGATGCTTTAGGTGTAACTTGATTGGCCTCACCGGACGGAAGTGCCCAACAAACAGCCGGGATAGAGAAGCAACTACAAGCGGGTTAACGAAAACTTCTCAGAGCAGGACTGGTGCAGAACAACCAACGGCAGCCAGAATCAAGTGCTTCAAATGCAATGAGGTCGGGCATATGGTCCGTAGCAAGTGGGAGCCCAGTAGGTCAGAGCTCCAATTGGCATCACCAAGAGGGGAGAACAAGTCAGCTGTGGATGCGAGAAGACGGCAGTGTGTACCACAAGACGATATATGAGAACGGGCAAGCAGCCGAAGCTTTTATTGACCTGGGGACCGATTGCGTCACGATGCTGGGGTCGGTCGCAAATACCTATAAATTTCGTTACGAGGAGGATGCCAGAAAACTAATTGGGTTCGGCGGAGGAGGCTCTCGAACAATTGACTACTATTTTTTTTCTACTATTTATTGGCATGTAGGAACCGGGAAGTTCATGACTTCACCGACTCGACTTCGCCATCGTTCCTTGTCCTGTGCATTCTCCTTCCATGCTTGACCAGCTGATCCGATTTCCTCAAGGTCAAACCTAACATTGTCCTCCCATCTCCGTCGCGGGTGTCCTGTCGGTCTCTTTCCCGTTGATCTACCGTTAAGAATTCTACGCACGGTCCTATCGTTGCCCATTCGCGCCATATGTCCGGCCCATCTTAATCTTCGGCCGTCAGTATCGTTCCCAGATATTAATTAAGTCCCGAACAATAGGACAATTATATGCGAATATTCTAGTGGTAGTTGTCCCGGATGACTGCCAACCATACAAAATAATCACTGGGCGACGGCTACTAGATCAACCTCAAGTTCGATTAGAGAAAATCCACAAGGAACTCAAAATTAGCGACTGTACTGCGAGCACTGAAACGAGAGTTTTGGCCCCGACAGACGAATCGGTCAAACAGGAGCGGACTGGGATCTGGGTTGACGACATGGACACGGGAGAAATCGCAAAATAGGGCAAAGGGAAACTAAGTGAATTAATAAACGTTGATTGGGATTGTTTCGCCCTAAGTGCTAGCGAACTAGGTCAGTATAACTGGGGGGGAATGCATAATAGAATTAACACCACACAGTCAGTGTGCGTTTAACCTACCGAATACCCTTCTCCAAACGAAAAATAATAGAAATTATTATTATTAATTAGAAGTGTGCGTTCTTGAAAACCAGTATTGAGTTTCTCGGACATCAACTGTACGGGAGCGGAATAAAACCAAGCGAGCGAAAGATAGCGGCGGTTAAGGAATTTCCTGAACCAAAAAATGTGCATCACATGAGGCAGTTCCTGGGTCTTACCGGTTATTGTCGGAAGTTTGTACCGAGGTACGCACAATTAGCAGTACCCTTAACCAATCTGCTAAAAGAGGGAAATCCCTTCGCGTGGGTGGAGACGCATCAGGCGGCATTTGAAGAACTCAAGTCCGCCTCCCCTCTTGGCATTGTACGATGGAGATTGTAATCAGGAGGTTCGCACGGATGCGTCAGCACTAGGACTTGCTGGCATATTGATGCAGAGTGGGAAGAGCGATGACACACTGAGACCGGTGGTATAGTTTGCAGAAAGATAACGCAGGCGGAAGAAAAATACCACAGCTACGAATTGGAGGTCTTAGCGATAGTGGAAAGCCTGAACAGGATCCGAATATGGTGGTTTAATATAAAAGAATGGCAACTGTCGGTTTCATTCCGTCCGTTAATTGAGACCAGTCATGTTTGATATCTATTGGGAAATCCATTCAAGGTTATCACGGATTGTGAAGCCATAGTAGCAACACAAACCAAGGATAATATCGCGTGTGGCAAGGTGGTGGCTCAAACTCCAGGAATTTGAGTTTACAGCGGCGTATCAACCTGGTTGGAAAGCAGGATATGTGGATGCCATGAGTCGTTGGCCAGTATAAAAGGAACAGGATACGCCAATATACTAAACATATGCATTGATGACCAGGATTGGTTAGCCATCATGCAATGGCAAGACGAGAAACTACGCGACATCATAAACCCACTTAAAAGAACGACGAATTGCACGAATGGAAAATACCTCCATAAGGAATACCAGGTAGACGGAGGATGATCGTTTAGGCGCGACGGCAACCAAAGAAAGTGGGCCGAAGGGAGTTCGGTGGCGAGCTCTTTGGGTGCGCCACGATGAGGCGGCGCACATGGACTTCGACAAAACCCTTGAAAGGCTGAGAAGGATGTACTGGTTTCCAAGGATGCAACGTTTTGTCAGGGTCTATGCCGAGGGATGTGTGAAGCGCCCGTATACAAAGAGAATGGGTGGAGAGACAGAGGGAGAGCTGCATTGTGCAAAGAGGGTGCTTATACCCTTCCATATAGCCCATTTGGATCATCACCGGAAGAGGAGGAGTTAAACACTTGATAGCACTGGTGGACAACTTTACCAAATACACGGTTTTGAAAGCGGAAAGGACAACTAATACAAAAGGAGTGATAGCCATGCTCAATCAGGTCAGAGAATTATACGGTATGCCCAAGGCCTAATCACCGACAGAGGTACAGCATTCACGCCCAGCAAATTTACAAGATATCAAACCTACGGCATACAGCATATTATGATGGCCGTTAAAACGCCACGTGCCAACCGACAAGTGGCGAGGGTCAACCGCACCGCACTACCGGCGCTCAAGTGTCATCATGTGGGCGGTAGAACGGTAACTTACTGGAACCAGTGAGTTCCGGAAGCTTGTTCCGATTTATAGGGCACCGTACATCGTGGCGAAAGTATTGGGAAATGACCGATATGTCTTGAGAGATGTCCCAGCAATACAACGGGCCCAAAAAAAATTCGAGTCCATAGATAGTTCAGGCAGGATGAAGAGGTGGTGTGGCCCTTTTGGTGACGTCAGCAATTTCGACGGCGAAATAGACGAAACGGAATCAGAAGATCTGGACATCGACGCGCCCCACCCAAGGATTCCAGAGAGACTCGAGGACGAGTCTTAAGTCAGGATAGACGAGCTGTAATACACCTTTCCCAGCAATGGCCATCATTTAAATGGTGAAGCCCAATTCTATCCAGCGTACCCTCGACTCTGGCGCACTGACGTGTTCTCGGGCACTGAACGAACGCTAACTCCACTGTTCGTTGGGTGTGCAGTATAAAAATAGTGCATGGAAGATATTCGTTCTCTTTTCTGGTGGCGAACGTCAGGGCGGAGATAGGAGTTATACGATCTTTGTTATTAGTAGAAATAGAAGAAAATGTAGAAATTTAACACACAAAAAATACATCGATACCTCGACATTTAGGTGGTGTTCCAGAAAATTGAAAATCTACTCTTCCAAACTCGCTGCTTTATTTATCCAAACCCCAAATTGATCCCCACAGTCGTTTTCAATGAGGAACCCAATTTCCATGCAAACAAAGATGCAAAAGAAAAAATAAATGCCCTAAACATAATGCCTGCAAGATGGGTAATTCCCTTTTTCTTCTACATTGTGTAACCGCTAAACCACTGCGACAATTCTTCCATTGGTTTATTCTTATATTGGCATGAGTAAAATTTATCTGATTTCATTTCCAAATAGATGGAAGTCAGCTAACATTCAGCCAATTCCCAAAAACGACGACAGATAGTGCATCTTTTCTTAACGACCCACAGCACTGTGAGGGTTCTTTAAAGTATTCCCAAAGAACCACCCATTTCCTTTAAATCAACCTACCCCCCCCCCCCCCCCCCCCCTCACTACAAAGCCATTTTACTTACCTGCAATCGAGCAGCGTAAGCTACCCGTCATTATCTTTCACCTGGAAAGTAAATCACCAGGATGCATATCACCAAATCATTCCGTTCATAATACATGAACCATACCAACCCAATTGGCTCAGCTCGTCGGCAATCATGGTTGGTAAACACACGCCAATCTTTCAGCGTGTTCTTGTTCCAACAATCCGTGTACTTGTTGATACAGCTGCAGCCGATTTTTCCGACCATTGATCGCACAAGCGACACCCGAGCATTGAATAGGACCGCGATCTTTGTTCAAATAATCATCCTAATGATCATGTCCTATGATACAGTTTTCTGAAAACTAACATCCATTGAATCGGACACGATCATGATTGCTATTTAAACAATCATACCAATGATCGTGTCCCACGTACAGTTTTCTTAACCAAACAATAGCCACACTGGTCTTTGCCATAGGCGAACAAATCTTCGGTTTGCTTATCGTCACAGACAAATCTATTGCCTGCAACGGCATAATTCTGGGCGATTATGTAAACAGCCGACGTTCCCATGTAGCATTGGTTAAACCAAACAAATCCGCATCTCAGCGTATGACCCCCCGAAATAGCGTTTCTATTCACCAAACACACAGAAACCGATTTTTTTCTCTGGCGATCTAAACTATCGCTTATCTCAACGATGCCTGCAGCCCCTAATGCTCGTTCCTTTGTTTGTACAGTTGCAGGATCGATCGTTGCCGCACTTTCAGCGAAAGGACATTGTACTTGACCTGTACGGTCTTATGGGAAATCCCCCTATTAAACTCCAATTCGATCGCTCATTGGTCATCCCCAAAGAAAAGATCCGATTGGCTCCTCCCATATCGATGGAATTCCATCACGATTGCCACTAGCGGAGGTGAGTGCAGCGGTCAGTACAGAGAGTCACATTTTAGTCCCCGTCGCGCACACATACGCTAGAGAGTCCAGTATTTATTTAAAGTCAATGTAAAGCAATCGTGTGCATCTAACTCAAGAACCTTTTAATATTCATCTAAAGTCAATGTAAAACAATTGTGCTTCTAACTCAAGAACCTTTTAATATTCATCTGAAACCAATGTAATACAATTGTGCATTTTAACTCAGAATCATCAAACATTTATCAGAAATCAAGATAATACAATTGTGTGTTTTTGTAACAATAATAATAAAGAATTAAAAGGTTAAAGAATGTTTAAACAACAAGACCCATCAACGTGTTTTATCTCTTCGATAACCATTTGTAAGAAAACTGTGTTTTGCATCTCGTTTATTCCTCGTGCGGCGATAGTTTGTTTCGGCTTTTAATCTTCACTCGCCGGCGATCAGTTTTTCACCAGCGAACTACATCGTGGGTTGGAGGTAGAACCAGCTCCCTAGACGGCACCAAGACCACAAACCCCACAGCACTACCTTCTGTTCTCTCGAAGGTAATGGAATCACTTATCAAACGTGAACTTTCGAAATATCTGGAATCAAATGACCTCCTCGATGACCGCCAATATGGCTTTCGTAGCAACAGGTTCACAGGAGTCGATGGCCTACCTTAACAAAAATAAGAGTAATTCCATTCACTACTTCGGTGAGAGCAAGGTTGTCGCATTGAACATTTCGAAAGCCTTCGACAAAGTTTGGCATCTAGCTCTTTTGTCAAAATTAAATTCTATGGAGTGGATAATTCACTGATCGTTTGTTTCGGCTTTTAATCTTCACTCGCCGGCGATCAGTTTTTCACCAGCGAACTACATCGTGGGTTGGAGGTAGAACCAGCTCCCTAGACGGCACCAAGACCACAAACCCCACAGCACTACCTTCTGTTCTCTCGAAGGTAATGGAATCACTTATCAAACGTGAACTTTCGAAATATCTGGAATCAAATGACCTCCTCGATGACCGCCAATATGGCTTTCGTAGCAACAGGTTCACAGGAGTCGATGGCCTACCTTAACAAAAATAAGAGTTATTCCATTCACTACTTCGGTGAGAGCAAGGTTGTCGCATTGGACATTTCGAAAGCCTTCGAGAAAGTTTGGCATCTAGCTCTTTTGTCAAAATTAAATTCTATGGAGTGGATAATTCCCTGATCCAATGGATAAGAGATCATCTTTCTGGTCGTTTAATCCAAGTGGTTCTTGATGGTGTCAAATCTGTCTCCCGTCAAATCAATGGAGTTGTTCCCCAAATTTCTGTACTCTCATCCACTCTCTTCCTCATGCTTTTAAACGATCTCTTGTCTATTACTCAAAACCCAATCCACTCGTTTGGAGATGAAAGCACGTTCAGTTTCTCATATTCATATGAACATTCCCAACCAAACTCTTCGAATGGCATCACCAATCAGCAGTTTAAGCTTAATACATTGAATTCCTCAACAAGATGTGTCAGTGGGGATTATCTAACTGAGTAGAATTCAATGCCTTAAAAAGTCAGCGGTGTCTCTTGTCGCCAAAGGTGAACCTCAATGAAAATATACTGCCAATGAACGGCACTTACATCGACGAAGCCAAGGAACTATCAATTCTCGGAACTCGAAATAATTCGACTCTTAATTGGAGTTACCACATATTTGAAGCTGTGAAAAGTGCTGCCAAATGTATGGGGTTCCTTAAGAGATGCAAAAGATACTTCACTCCACCCAAACCGGTCAATATTTACAAGTCATTCATTCGTCCCAAAATGGAGTTCCACTCCCATATTTGGGCACGGGCATCCATAACACACGTGGTCGATAGGATGCAAAAACGAGTAGTGAAACTTACTGAGAACCCAGCCACAAGTCGTTCAATTCCGTCGTTAGAACGTAGGTGCAACGTATCATGGGTTTCTCTTTTCTATATTGGTGGTATTATAAAGGTCATTGCCCAACTGAACTTGCTAAATGTGTGCCGCCCCTTCAGATATTTTCCCACGATAGCCGTTAATCTGTGAATGCGCATCAGTTCACGTTGAAAGTAAACTTCAGGCGCAAAAAAAAGCATAGAGTCATTCTTTAGCCGAACCACTCAAATATGGAATGCCCTGCCTGATCATGTGTTTCCTCGGCCAAGTAATGCCCAGGCATTCAAGATGAATGTACATCGATACCTCGTCTTCGTCCGCGGGCACTGTGCTCTGACACTTCCAAATTCTTTTTTGTGCACGCGTTCGTGTAACAAAAAATATAAAAATGCCAAACATAATGACGAACTATGTATGAGGTCCTGACAACGAATGCAAACATTGGTAATACCTCAAGATGTCTGCAAATTGTCTCGTAACCGTAAATAAATGATGTCTTCCTAAAATGTATGTGCGTCTGCATTCATTCGACCATCACTTATTTCAAAACAACTTAATCTTAAGTCAACCACAAGAGCTCGGGGGTGTTGGATGATGATTTCCCTACCAAATGTCTTGAATGATCAAACATTTTAGAGCGGACCTTACAACACGAAATATAACACTGTTTTCATTTAGCTACAAATATTTTCAGCATTCCCCACCGAGTCGGTAATATCATCTTACATAACCCTCCGCTAAATGGCACAAGCTTGATGAATAAATCATTTGCCAGCACTTCAGATGTAAATATACCCGAAGACTTATGGTACCTCTTTCAGGTTTCGGCATATCACAAATTCGATATTCCACAGAAAACGTTTTTAGGAAACAACGACTATGAGCTATGCAAATATGGGGTTTCTGAGGATCCCCTGTTTTTCTTTTTCTTTTTTTGTTTTTGTTTTTATTCTTGTTTGTTTCCTTTATTTCAAATATCGCTGTACGTAGTAGGTTGGACAATGCATATTTGATGAGTGAGCTGCTTGCAAATGAAACGGGAAAAAAGTAACTCAAGACTTGCAATGCATAATCAGAAGCTCTCGTGTGAAAAAATTGTGTCTGATATTTCGTGCTGATAAAGAGAAAAATGCGCCCAGAACAGCAGAAACAGATTCTTGCGCTATTCGTGGTATCATTGAAATTGGTATCTATTACTAGACTGTTTTCCGCACATGCATTGAATTATAATGACCATTCAAAGGGCATGTGGGAGTTTCAAAATATGAACCTCGTTCAGAGTCTTTGCGCAAAAAGGGTTAATCAGAGCTATTTCATGGTTCAATGGGTAAGGGATGTTTGATCGGAAAATAGGCAATATTCAAATTGGTCGTAATTCAAATCACCAAAACCATTAATATAGTTATACAGAATGTTACTTATATCATACAGGACTAGGTATAGCAGCTTGCTGATATAAATTAGGTATTCTAGAGTGGAAGTTGCTCCGAGGATGATGGGGATGGAGAGATTGGAGAGTCCGATTGATAAGGTAAGGGCATGGAACTGTCATGATGTGTACATGAAGGCAGAGTGCACGTTCATCGTCATATTTATCTACATTCCGCACACGGTTCAAAACCGTTTCGGTAAATTCTAACTTTTATGTCCACGCTCAAAAAGTTTTTCCTGCGAAAACTTAACGATATGGATGTGAGAGATGTGTGTTAACACGCAGCATAAGTGTTTTCCAGCAAAGGTCGTACACATTTTTCCAGTTCGATTAACGCAATGTGTTAACAATCATGAATTTCATTTGTCCGATGTCAACTTTAAATTGACTGCATAATAAAATAAACTAAATAAATCAATAAACTATTTTTTTTGTAAGAAACTTCTCTCGGGAGAAGCAAACCTATAGCGCCGATACGGCATCCCGACATGCGACCGAATACCTGTTGCAGTTCTTTTTGAACAGTTGGCGGTTGAGGGAATTCCACTAGTTCCCCGCTCTGTAACGGAGCGATTTCTGATGCAAGGATGTTCACGCCATTGGGAGATGAACCGCATATTTGTGCGATCGGTCGAATTATCTTATAAAGTGCATATAAACCGAATTCCGCGGATCAATACCATGAATCTCCGAAGAACAGTCCCCGTAATAATATCTGTAAAACAGACAGAGGTCGGCTAAGGGCCTTTGATGTCACTATTGTAGTCCCGATGTCGGCGTCGGGTCCCCGTTCAGGCGGATCGCTCGCCTCTGTAGCCTCTAAGCCGGTCGGGGGTATGCTTAGGAGCAGAGCTCCGAAAATGAGACCAATAATCGAGCGCGGGTCTAATTTGGGATTTATACAGGAGATGAAGTTGAGCCGGAGTAAAATATTTCTTGGCTCTAAAAAGATAACTCATTTTTCCAGATGCGGACATGGCGTCATTCGACACGTGTTTGTGGCGGTTCTACGAACCACACAACCCACTATAGGTTGGGATGCCCTTTCCGCCAAGGAACATAATCACCTTTATCCATTACACGTGCCCACAGACACGTGTCCCAAAAGTCCTTACTCCCACCTGAAACAAAAGGTAACATTTCAAACACCAACGTTGAATTCAATAGCAAAAATCAATCGAACTAAACGTTCAAAAGTCTCTAATATTGAATTCAACGCATCCAATTCGATGCCCCAATTCAACGCATCCAGTCCAACGCATCCAATTCAGGGCATCAATGCAATACATCCACTAAACGCGTTCTCCGGTAAACAAACCGAACAACGAATATCTCCGCTTGGTAGTGTGGGGAGGAAGTATTGTGCCAACACGGACACTCGCTTCACTGCCATTCCCGTCGTCTGTCACTATAATTTCCAAAAGCTGTTCCGTCGAAAATTGCTCCCCAAAGACATCGGTTCACCAAGAAAATAAACAAATAAATCTCCACAACACAAGTCATTTAACAGAAGGAAGGAAGTAAAACACAGTTTGGGTATATTGAATCACACTGTTGGGTGTCAATTTATTTAATTATTAAAAGAAAAGTTCGCTTGCAGTTAATTTAATCCCGAACACTTTAACCTTCACTCCCGCTTTAAATGTGAGACGAGCTATCAAGTCAACCAGCACATCACAAACGCCCCGTTTATAAACGCATCTCCGCAGCCGGCGGAGAGCGGGAGTGAACCGACCGTCGCGAACGGTGACTGTAATAGGACTCACCGAGGATGGAACTCTGACATGAATTTCATCCTAGGTTAGGGCTAATAAACAAGGGAAGAGAGAGAAAAATTTTTCTCTTAAGGGTGCGGCCGCCGTAGGAAATGCACTCTTTTAGTGCAATGGTGTGTGTGCATGGTTCTTTCATGGATGAGAACGAACCTAGAACAAAGAAAGGGATATCATCATAGGATACGATTTCGGTAAAGCAAATAAAACCGAAATCGTCGGAACACATTAGCTTCTTTGTTGGAACATGTGCGTCGCGGCTAAACACAGCGACGACAATACGATGTGGAAATGTGCTAATTGGTTTTAGCTAGGTTACTGGAAGATGATGTTTATGGCATCGCTAGTAAGGGTAGGTATTGAATTATTTGCGTATCGCCAGAATGCCTGATGAAGGACACCGGTCTTTTGTTTACTCATGGTGCGAGTTAGGGAAATATACTGCAGCGTCGATTGCGCTAATTGAATGCAGCTGCTGGTATTTTATTGCTAGGAGAAAAAGGTCACCGGCCAATGTGCACGTAAAGAAATTTATCGTACACATGGCGAAGTTGGAAAATAGACGGCGCAATATTTATTGTTGTATTCCAGAATACTACCCTTATTCGCTTTAACACTAATCTCATGTCCTTTCTAACACAACCTTTAAAACTACATCCTCACATATCTTACATTCTCATTTAATACAATTCATAAATAAACAGACACAATATTCTATACCCAGTTACTTACAGCACATTTAAAAACATGCCCCTTTTCATAACAAGCACATTTTTCATTTCAAAACATAGCCACTTTGATTTTCGTTCAAAGTTAATTCAAAATTTTAAGTCATAGAGACTTCTAGATTGTTTTGTTCATTTTATACGACACCGTTAGTTGGAACAAAATGTTCTATAAAAACAGGAAAATTTATATTGTAAAAGTAGTTCAGAAGAGAGCTCAGCTTGAGATCGCTGAGTTCAAATAAAATAAAATAAAAACTAACTATAATTAATTTAATAAATATATAACCCCCAGGCTCTTCCCTCGAAAGAGGAAGCACGGTGCTGGAGACGTAACATTATGGTCCCTGTCATGACGGTTACATTGAATGCAAACTGAATCATTTTGTTTACAGGGATTTGTCTAGTACCGAAGGTGCCGAATTGGTTTAGAATTCCAGACAAGGTAAGAAAGAAATCTTACAGGAATTGTATGCGAAGAGATGTATGAAAGGTAAGTTTTTTTTTCCAGGGACTTTTTAGATTATATAAATTTGAATGTTTTAATGCGTGGAGCATTTAAGATGCTAATGCGATTGGATTAGCGAAAGCTTATGCAGACTGGATAGCAGTTATTGGGGTTTTTTCAGGAAGGCGAACCGTGTGGTTTGGCGGAACTATAGCGTTTGAACTAATAGTGAAGAAGAACGTGTGATTCGCACTGACGCTATGACAGTTTGAATCACCAAAAATTTTTACCTAAGCGTTACCCATCAGGCTACTGACCGTGTTTTGAATTTGATTTTTAAACTCGACTATACTCCACTGATGTGAATTATTTTTGTTATCGCTATGGTATACGGCTCTGATGTATTTTCTTATTCGATTTTCGTTCGGTGCTCTTCACTATTTTGCTTGTGAATTGTGTGTGTATCTGTTAGAGTCGCCACAGAACCGCCACCCTCTACATTGATATGAAAGTCTAAAATATTGTTTGATTGAATCTAAGTTATTATTACATTGGTGTGAAAATCTAATTGTTATGTGATGCTCCACATTAAATTGAAATTCTATAGTAACAACTCTACAATTAAATACGAGCTGAGGCACGAACCGGCATCGTGTTCGGTCGGTTAGGTAAAGTATCCTTTCGGAATAGTGGCGAGATGGCGATCGATAGAGAGAGAGAGAGGGTGGTCTTTTGGAGTCTGACTGAGTCAGTTGGAGTTGAGGGTTTAAGTAAGAAACTGAAGAAGAAAGGACCCAGTCCATGAAGGACAAATTTTTGTTTTAAATAAAAGAATTTGTTTTATGTTGAAGTTAATAAGTTATTTAACGTAATTTGTGTTAATTTAATTACTAAAGGAAATAAATACGAAACTCTTCCATGAAGGACTAAATTAAACTTCTTGTTTGGTATCGTGGTTCGAGTTGGCAGGAGACTGTGGCGAGCAACTGAGGCTGCCGACGACACTACAGCTGGCTGCCCCGAGCGTCGTGGACTCTGCTTGTGGACAAGATGTAGAGGGAAATCCAGCAATCTGGATATTGGAGAGTTCGGGTAAGCCCCTTTCAAACGTTAACTAGGTTCCTGCAAACGGAAGAGGGTTGTGCGGAACTACAACGGGCAACCACTGGCCTTCCAAAGCAGGAAGCCGTTAGGATGCATATAGCCACTTGGCGAAGACATTACACAAATTATCCCTACGAGTACGAATATATCCACTTTACTCACCACTCGGTACCCACAATAACCCGGATCAATCGATTTTCGAGGAAGCTCTTCGTCCAGTCGCAAAGCTGCTGGGAAAGTCCATATGAACGAAGTGTGCTAAGCAATGCCCCGTGCCAATGCGACCGCCCTTGACTCATCCATACCGTCCAATCGCAGCTGTCCATATATCGGTTATAAGGGTCAAAAAGTCACCCTTGGGCCGCCTGCCACGGAATCCGTATTGACGAACATTCAGAAGTTCGTTGCACTCCAAAGTATGTTCAGCTCTTTGCTGAGTCAAACAATTTATCTCCACTCGTCAGTGCGCCAACACGGGTACCAGATATAGATGGTGATTCCGCCAACACACTGGACCTTTTCTCACCTCCTACCCAAACAAATACACGATTGAAGTTTCTTCGCCCTTGGGCACTTCAGACCACTGTGTCGTGTCAGCTAAATTTCCTCTAACAGCAACGTTAACGAGAAAACTCCCAAAAGAACAGTATTGTTCTATGAGAAAGCCAACTGGGAAGGTCTGAACGACTTTTTTGGAGAGTTAAATTGGTCGTTATTTTTCCTCAATAATGATGTTGACTCTATAGCGGACGCTATAAAGGGTTTATCATCATCATCATTATCGGCACTACAACCGGGAACCGGTCTCGGCCTTATTTAGCAAGTCCTGAGGCTTGTTGAATTTTCCATAATGAGTTCTTTTTTTCTGGGCAAGGTCATTAGTCTTGCGCCAATAAAGGGTTTATAGTCTGTCGAAAATTGACAGATTTTCAGTAACTCCATAACTTTCGACGGTACAGAAGTTAGTGCTATGAGTCGGTAGAAGTAGACAAAGGCCATCCTTCTTGAGTACCAGTTGTATGTATGGTAATTAAATTTAGTTCACGGAAAGCTATGATTTGACGTTAACATTTTTAAACTCATCCCCAAAAGCAACGATCCTGTATGAGCGCATATTGAAATTTAGGGCATGGCTGTGATCAGTTTAATTGTTTTACGGATTGGCTGATTCACAATCTTGTGAATATAGTTCAAAAGCCGGAAAACTTAAGGAATACAATAATAAATGTTATGTGTGCACTGTGCTCTAACATGTAAGGGTACTCAAAAATCCCCTTTTGTGTGCGCGTTTTTGTAAAAAAAAGGAATGTTGAGGACGTTGTACCACGGTTCACTAGTAAACGTTTTAGAGCGTTTACCAATATAAACGAAAAATATAATAAAGTGATTTTTGAGTAGAGAATTCTCAGGTCTCTAGAATTTTTATTTGTGGAATATTATTCTTCTATTGAACATTTTTTCTATGTTTTATAGAATCGTTTTTGATGACTTTCTTTGCATGAAAGAAAGGCAATACAAAATAGTTTTCGGGTTTCTGTGTTATAGAACGCTCTCGTTTAGAGAACAGGTTTTGATGTATAGAATATTTTCCTTCATGTGTTTCCAACAAAGGCTCGACTTAGTGCTGATGATAAGGTTTGAATCTTAAAAGGATGAACAAAACTTACCTTCGTATGATATAACACTTGTTTACACGTTACATACGGTGTCTTTCTTTACTCCTCCTAGTTCGTGGAAGCACTGAACATCTACATTGTGCGTTGTATAATATCTTTTCCCGATGCAGTGCATAATAAAACAACTTGCCGGAGTATTTGTTTTCTCGGTGCCATTATTTGTAACAATCTTTTCGTAGCATTTGTGTCACAATGACTTACACTTTATTTACGACATCGTAATACGATGCAAATGTATCTACAATAAGGCTTGACACCTTACGTCGATTTCAAAGCAAATAACAAGCGATTCAAATTCGAATCTGGATCTTTTTAAAAAACGACATTGCATTATGCAAAGGTGACTGAAAGAGAAGGAAACAAAACGTCAGCAAGGCTGTTAAGTTCAAATGACACAATCTATACAAAATGCGGCTGAGGATTGAGCCACTCCGGAAAATCAAATTATTAATGCCACGCCGCCGACCGGTCGCCCATGGACTATTATTGCCGCTATCAATCGCGATACACGCGGAGACGCACCGTATACACTTGTGGCTTTATTATGACAATATAATGTAATCAAATTATTTAATATTTTAAATTAAGTGTGGCAATTACATATGATGTTCAAATTCGTCAGCGGCCGGCTACGGCGAACGCTATAGAGAGTAAGGCGTCCGTCATAAATTAGGTTAAATGCAAATAAGTATTTGGGACCGCAGCAACGACTACACTCACGAAAATAAAAGTGAATACAATGTTAAGGTTCACAGAGAATTGCACCGGTCTGGTTGGAGCCGTAATTGCGTTTGTAAAATGAATTACAGCATCGAGTTGACCAACCAGTTTAGGCCACACGTCAAATCCCCCCAACTAAAGAACTTAATTAAGTCCAAATGGGAGATTGGATTATTATTTTATTTTACATTTGGTTTGATTGTTGTATTTCTATTTGGACTGTTGATCTACTATTTGCGGAGTTGAGTCGAACAGATAAATCAATGAACATCCGGTTTGTGTGGCTTTCTAATAAATTTTGGGTGATAACCTTGAAATTGCTGATGGAACATTTTGGGGGGCGGCGGTGTGGAAGTTTATGTGCACCAGTTTGGCCGATTGAAAGACCTTTTCATTTGGCTGGGCATTCGATTGTTCATATTATTCTTGGCCCTTGGTTATTTCCTGTTCTAATCGTAGAATGGTATCAACTTTCCGAGTTTGGTGAACGGTCTACTGGTATCGTATTGATAAGGACAGGTCTTGCATCAAGGTAAAATAGTTCGTTTTTCAAAGGTATAGCGAGAAGTTTCCGAAAGTAATCTAAGCTTAAAGTTATGATATGTGAATGTAGTCATACAGGTGACTTGTGGTATTAAATTCCACATATTATATCATTCCGCAAGCAAATGTTTGCTTGTTTAATTATCTGGCTGTTGAATAATCATATCAAAATTTCTTATACTCAAATTCGAAGTGGGAAAATTGTCTAGAAGTTGAGTTAGGAGGGGCGGGAAATGTGGCTAGGACTTACGTGAATTTACGTTCTAACGAGCTCAGCAAGAGTAACGTGTCTTTGAAATATTAGCTTATGCCGTAGAGAATTGCTAATCAGCACTTTCTGATTCTTTGTTATTATTTCAGCGAAAGATCTGGCGCATGAGTTCGATATTGTTATTGTTTGAAGTTGAACTTAAAATTAGTAATTGCGATACATATATAAATGTCAACAATCTGAATACTTGAATTTCGATTACTCACACAATTTTTGGCATTTAAGTACCCTCTGATGAAGGTTGGTATTTTTAATGAAACGTAGTAAAAATGGATAGCAATTTTGTCCTTCTACTTGCATCTGCCCTGTGTGTATGGGCTTAGAATATATTTACAGCTACGCCGGGCGGTCGGAAAAGGCGAATAAAGGCCTAGCCGCTCGGTGAAATCATCATCATCGGCACTACAACCGGGAACCGTTCTTGGCCTTATTTAGCAAGTCCTGCTGAGGCATGTTAAATTTTCCATAATGATTTGTTTTTTCCGGGTAAGGTCATTAGTCTTGCGCCAGAGGCTCTCCGACGTGGAATCGAACCCCTGTCTCCCGCGTGATAGGCGGGCATAGTAACCACTATACTATCGAGGAGCCCAGCTCGGTGAAATACCACCCCATAAAGCTATAGACAACGTGAAAAGGTCAAGAGAAATCCTTGCCAATCTCTCTGAGATCGGATGATGCACCAATGCACACAAAAATTTGGTATAGGTGGTAAGTCGTGTTATGTTATTTATTTTTTTTGTTATTTCGGATTGTTTTTTTTTTAACCTAGCCGCTAGTTCCGCTAGTCGGCGTAGGGACGTTAGAGCCTCGGGGCTCTTCCACCACCGGATTTATATCCCTGACGGCTTCGATATATATTCCAGCTGGTGGTTACCGGCTGCGCCAATTTGTTATGGTTATTTATAACAATTAAATATTTTTAAATGTAAAAAGGGGACTTACTGTGATTTTTAATTTTGAGCGGTCGCTGCAGCTGTTGTCTGTCCGCGTCAGGTTGCAGGGGGCGTTGAACGTCGTGCTCCCCTGTTCAGCAAGCTGTTCCGTCGATATTTGGTTTTTAGTTGTTTTTAGTTTTGATTTGGTATTGTACTATTGGGTTGAATTGTTGAAGTTTCCTCAATAGCATTTGCCGCATCCATGAAAATAAGTCCAATAGAAATTGCGGATAAGGTCCAGTGCTCCATGTTCTTATCACTAGATATAGATTGCTAATATTTCTTGAATCTGTGTTCTAGTCTCCTCGACAGCTTTATTTTTGGCCGAGACTTGTCGTAGATGGAGTCTGTCGTATGTATTAAGTAAGCCACTCTCTTGAATGATTAATGAATCTCCCTTGTGAATGCAGTAATAGTACGTTTTTTTTTTGTTTGTTTTTTATTCGGAGATTGACGAGCGGTCGCTGTGCTGTTGTTGTTGTTGTGGTCCGCTGGTTCGTTGCAGGGGGCCTTGTTTTGTTGCTCCCCTGTTTAGCTTTCGCTTTTCCTTGGTTAATTATTTGTTATTGTACAAATTTTCTTTGTTGATTAAGGAATTATCTCTTATGTGGAAGCCGTGGTTAGTCCATCGAGATTCAGATTCTTCCTTAATTTATATCACAGTATTATCAATTACGATCGAAGAGCTGGATTTGTGAAAACGTGCAAAACATTCGAAGATTTACGACGAATTGTCATTTTTCCGAATTTATTTCCGGTGTATTATGTTTTATTTTATTATTTTTTTCTCCGCCAAGTAGAATTTGCATAAAGTTGTTTATGCGAATTAGCTACTTGGCGCGTTATTTTCCTTTTACAGGTAAAGAGGGGAATCAAAGGGGGATTAGTGGATTCCGGGGGGTCCTGGACTCAATGTCGGCCCGTAACAGTCGGTCCCAAGGTGAGATATCATTCTGTCACGCTGAACGTTCCGCGATATAGTTCGGACTAATCTTAGACTGTGTGTATATAAGTTAAGAAGTTTGCTACTAACCGCCGACAAGTCAGCACGTGCGCTTCTGCCTCGTGATCCGTACCATCGGATCAATTGTGTAATCCGTTTAAGGTATCTTAAGTGATACAGCCTGTGAGTAGGCCGTTAGAATATACTCACAGCTAGGCCGGCTTGTCGTAAGAGGCGACTAAAGGCCGAGTGGTAGCCGGGGTCCCAACGCCCTGTGCGCCCGGTGAAATACCACCCCATCAAGCTTTAGGCTCCGTGAAATGGTCGGGAGAAATCCCAGGCCGTCTTTCGGAGCTTGGCTGATGGACCTGTGGTGGTTTCATTAGTGCGTCGATACGAACGCAGGTTCAATAAAAACACCAACTACTACACGCTGCAAAAGAAAACAAAGTTCTCCCGAGAAAACAGAAAACAAACGAAACACACTGATATATCCAGCGGTAATAAAACACACAGCCGCTTAATTGAATATAATAGTCTAAACTTTATTGAACATCGTATTGTTTTTCTATCTGTTATAAGTTCATCTACAGAAGTGGTGTAATATTGCACAGTGAATGTTTACGAGTTAAAAGGTTTTCTTTATTTACTGGATTCACCTCTAACATAACGATGATCGGTTTTAATTTACTTCATGAGGAGCCTATATAACATTATCCACATTGTTACACCAATCTTAGAGTTAATTAATCTTCACACTGTTATTCCTGGTTTATTGCATCAGTTTTCATTGGGAACTATTTTGGGCGAACGATATCTTAACGAAACTAAATGAAAATTAGCCGCAATTAGAAAAGTTAATTTTAAATTTGGACACGACAAGCAGTAGGTGTAACATCCGCGAATGGACCTTTTTCGTTCTAGTTTAGCCACTTCACACTAGTCGCGGAGAAATTGGACAGGCGGTAGCATTTTTACTCTCGACGCGTGCACACTCTTAGACGTTGTAATTAGACTCCGATAGACGCCACGTCCCCGATACCTTGTGCCTCTCGCGGTGGTTAAGATCTGACTCCTTGTTGGATGACTCTTTACAGACATCCGACGAAAACCAAAAAAAAACTAAAGGATCCACCGCCAATGGCGAAGGTCCAAAACAAAAAGGAAAAGAGAAAAATTCATGTAGCAGATCGAATCGGCTGCTAAATGTTTGGGCAAGATAAACTGCCGCCATACGCAAGGGATAGATTCTTGATTGCCGTGAGTCAATAAAACCCTTGCCGAAGGCAGAAATCTATCTTGGAAAAATGTATCGAACATTGGGCATGGCCGTTGTTAGATCATCTAGCATAAACAAATTTCGGTCGTATGATTCGATGCATGTTATGTTAGGGATGTGTTAATCCCGTTGAAAGGCACTGTCAGGCGAAAGTATCCGCTTGAATGTTTACTTTGTGTAAACTAAAATTGGTGGCCATGACCGATGCTGGTGATCGTTCCAAGAAACGGCAACGGATCATAAAATCGGTCATGCTTAGATCCAAGCAAAATATGCGCGCCTGAAAGGCCAATGTTTGATTTGATCTTCTTTGCTTACGGAAAGCTAGATCGTAGACATGCCGTTGGAAATCTGGCTTGCAGCTGTGCAAGCAACCCGAAATAATGCTAGGTCAATGAATGGGTACGAAAATAACACACGGAAAGATCAGCGTGTGTTGGTGGATATGTGCCATCCATTGTTCGTCGCGGAAGCTCGGTTGATGAATTGATGTCATGGCAAGATGATAATCTTGCCGTGAATTATGCTTTTAGGAATGACCGTGGGGAAGAGGTTTGGAAAACCCCCCAAAAAAGGTAAGCTGCCTAATATATATTTATGTCGGTTATCCTTGGCGATAACCGAATTAATTGCAGCGAATTGGTTGGCGGTTAATGCCGTAGCAAGGTTGCATAATCTTGCTGAATATTCGACTTCAAGGTAAGTCGCATCGCTGGGAATGGTGGGGATCGAGCGATGCATGGCTCTTCGGGCCCTGAAAAGCCCCACAGACCGGTTCGAGAAAAGGTTGGTTAGGTGGTAGTCGGTCCCAAGGTAAGATACCACCCCGTCACGCTGTACATTCCGCGATATCGCCGAGAGAAATCTTCGACGGTGTTTCGGATGTGTGGCTGATGGCCCAGACTGACACGGAGATATGTCATCATGGTACCTTCTGATATAAAGAAGTCCGGAGGTAAACTAGTCTCCCGTTCGGGTCTCCGGGGGGGACTATGTCGGGGGGAACATCATGCAGATATCATGGTAAATAATGGAACTTTAAGAGGTTCGTTATCGTATAACCGGGCCCGCTCTCGAGGCTCTGCCCATGCTCGACTGGTGACGGCATTTTGTAACATCAGGGGCATCGGTTTCACCAATACTAATGTAAACGCCGTCCACTAATATTTGCAAACAACGAAACCTGATATCGTTGCCCTAACTGAGACCCAGGTCGATTCGTTAACTGATTCGACATATCTTCGTTGCTCAGGATACGACTTACATTCGAGATTCCGTTTTACGGCCAGAGTCTGCATCTTCGCGCGGTCCGATCTGGCTTGTCAGAGGATGGAGGCGTTGGAACCCAATAATATGGACATCATATGGTTGAGGGTCGTGCTGAGGAATTCCGTTAAATTTCTTTGTTGTCTTTACCCCTCCCCGAATGGCGATCGACCGGCGATATTTTTCGAACATCTTTCACATACCGTCGACTGGATACAGATCAACCACCCAGTTTCTGAAATTGTTGTCCTTGGCGATTTTAATGTGCACAATCCCGGCTGGTTGTTACATTCTAACAGAACCGACGAGGGCGGGAGGCTGGCGGAGATGTTTGCTGTAAGCCACAACATGACTCAACTCGTGGAGGAGCCGACGCGAGTGCCGGATGCCGGAGGCGATTATGCGAACACCCTGGATTTGTTTTTGACATCCGAACGCAGTATTTATATCGTAGAGCTTTCTGCGCCACTGGGAAACTCAGATCACTGCTTGGTATCTGTCGCGCAACCGCTTGCATGTCAATCGAATGACCGGCCTAGGCAGCTTCGCCATGTATGGAAGTATGGGGCTGCTAACTGGGACGATTTGCGAGATTTCTTCGCATCCTTTTCATGGTCCAAGGTGTGCTTTGGAAACTCTGATGTTAACGTTTGCGCGGCGTCGGCATCAGAGATTATTCTTCTCGGGATGGAGATGTATATTCCACATTCCATCAAACGAAGTTCGTCTGATAAACATTGATTTGATAAAAAATGCGAGCAGATTACAGCGGCAAAAAATAGAGCTTTTAAGCAATCGCGCTCCAATCCCACCGATGTTAACAGAATGAATTTTGTTAGAATCAGAAACGCGTGCAACCAGGCGATTGATACTGCGATGAAAGCTCACAACGACAGGGTGATCAATAAGCTTCTTCGATGCCCAACTGGTTCGCGCTCCTTCTGGTCAATGGCAAAGGCTGTCAGCGGTAACTTCGCATCCTCCTCTTTCCCCCCGTTGGTGACAGACAACGGGACTTTAGTCACGAATTCAAAGGATAAAGCTAATGTGTTCGCGAATTTATTTTCCGCGAATTCAAACCTCGACCCCGGCCTTTTGGAGCCACCTGTGATCGTGCCGGTACGATCTTCGATGCGGGATGTGAGATTTCGTCCGCGCACTATTCAACGCATTCTACATGAGCTGGATTGTAGGAATGCAGCCGGCCTGGACGGAATACCAGCAATAGTCCTTAAGAACTGTGCTCCAGAACTATCACCGGTTCTTGGCAGACTCTTCAGCTTATCTTATGCACGGAGGACCTTCCCTGCCTGCTCGAAAATCGCGCGAGTTCAGCCAATCCCAAAGACGGGAAAAAAGTGTCTCCCACAAAATTACCGTCAGATAGCATTACTGTCTATTTTATCTAAGGTAATGGAGAAAGTTATCAATACAGAGTTGGTTAAGTATTTGGAGTGCAACGGACTTCTGAATGATCGTCAATACGGATTCCGTGGCGGGCGGTCCACGGGAGACCCTTTTACACTTACATCCGATATATGGACATCTGCGATTAAACGGCATGGTGAGTCAAGGGCCGTCGCATTGGATATCTCCAATGCTTTTGACCGCGTCTGGCACGGGACATTGCTGAGCAAACTTCGTTCATATGGACTTTCCCAACAGCTTTGGGACTGGACGAGGAGCTTCCTCGAGAATCGATCTATCCGGGTTGTTGTGGACGGCGAGTGTTCGGATCTGTATCCTGTTAATTCGGGGGTGCCCCAAGCTTCTATTTTGGCTCCAACCTTGTTCTTGCTTCACATAAATGATTTGTTGGAGACAACGGATAACAAAGTATTCAGTTTTGCGGCTGATAGTACGCTTGTTTCCTCCTTTTCGAGTGTTCGGCCGATTGGTGCATCTGCGTCGCATCAGCTGAGATGCAGACAGATTGACTCTCCGAATCAGGATCTAGAGAGGGTCCTGCAGTGGGGGAGGGCCAATCTCGTCGACTTCAATGCAGCGAAGACACAATATACAACATTCACAACGAAAAGTGGTTCATCGGTTCCACGGCTGATGGTGAATGGCCGGGCCCTCGAGGCTGGGGAAAGTTTGTAATTGCTCAGTGTCACGGTCTGTGGGAATCATGGCATAAACACGTGTCGAGTATCGCCAAGTCAGCCAACTTCTTATAAATAAATCCCAAATTAGACCCGCGCTCGAATATTGCTCTCATGTTTGGAGCTCGGCTCCTAAACATACCCTCGACCTACTTGAGAGCATACAGAGACGAGCGATCCGCCTGATCGGGGACTCGGTGCTGACGCCGGGACAACAGACGCTATCACATCGAAGGCGCGTAGCCGACCTCTGTCTGTTTTACAGATATTATCACGGGTGCTGTTTTTCGGAGATTCTTGGTATTGTTCCACGCAATTCGGCTTATATGCGCTCCACATGACAATCCGACGGATCGCACCCGTCTGTGGTTCATCTCCCGACGACGCGAACATCCCTGCATCAGGACTCGTTCCGTTACAGAGCGGGGAAGCTGTGGAACTCCCTTCCCACGTGAGTGTTCTCGGAGCGTTACAACCTGCAACTGTTCAAAAAGAACTGCAACCGTTATTTGAATTCATCTAGGGGCGCCCGCTCGACGCTATAGGTTCGCCTCTCCCGAGAGAAGTCTAATAATAAAAAAAAAACACACAAGATACCCTAATCGCACCTTCGGTTCAAGCGTCAAGTCTTCTGTGGGGTCCGAAGTAAACAAACGGATCACCACAAACGCGTCCGAGTGTAGTTCGATGATTCACCTGGAATTCGCGCCGTAGTGTGAAAATTGTGTAGAAGTGCACAGTGCGGGAAAACTAATACCCTTTCCTTTCCTCGTGTCTGTTTTTCCTCTTTTTCGCGCTTATGGCGTTTGGAATGGTAGTGAAGAACGTGTGATTAGAACTGACGCTATGACAGTTAGAGTCACCAAAAATTGAACCAAAGGGCAACCCATCAGGCCACCGCCGTGTGTACGAATTCGATTTCTAAACTCAAGTACATTCGACTGATGTGGATTTGTTATGTTATCGCTATGGTATACGGCTCTGATGCATTATTCGATTTTCGTTCGGTGTTCTTCACTATTGCTTGTGTATTGTGTGTGTATCTGTTAGTTAACGCTACACTCCTCCCTCCTCAGTAACTTTGTTAAAATCAGCTTCGTGTGCGAACGACGGAGCGAACGAGAGAACGTCGGTGCAGGCGAGTGTGACTGGTGATCTATGCGGAAGTCGTGATAGTGTCGTGAAGCTCTGTTTACTATAGGAAAGTGTGTGCTGTGTGTACAGATCACGTCAGGGTCAGTCGGCAACCCTGAACATCTGCACGGGATGCAGGGAATTGCAATCAAAACAATTAACCGACCAACGGACGTGGTGCGGTTGATCTAAACATTAGATCTAAACATTAGATCCCGTGCAGATGTTCAGGGTTGCCGACTTGTGGTGCTGGCACTCACTCAGCTTGCGATTGCACACGTCGAAGGATGCATGGATGTTTCTCCTTGTTTCAGGTCGTAGGTTTTAGGTATGGAGCGTTTAGCTCGGTATTAGAGGCTTTGGGGACGTTAAGTTCCTTGCCTTCTGGTGTCGACTCAACGTTGGGTTACTGGCGGCCCCCGCTGGGCTTGGGACCGCGTCTGTGGACGTGATGTTGTCCAGGTAAGTGCGGTACCTCAAGTTGGTCTGGACTTTTCCTGTGGGGAATTTGTACGTTCGCCACAAGTTGATTCAAATTGCAGCTAACAGCCTCACAGCGTCGTCCGTTCTGTTATAATGTACCAACCAACCGGAATTGCGTAAATTAAAATTGCCCAGGACGACTACTTCAGAAGTCGGGTGGTAGATCTCTATCCAGTCGACGGTACGTGAAAAATGTTCGGAAAATGTCGCAGAATTATTCAGCATGACTTTCAACCACATGATGTCCAAGTTATTGGGCTTTAACGCCTCTATTCTTGGGCAAGCCAGATCGGATTGGTCGTTTATCAAAATAACCGCATGATGTTCTCCCTGACGATTCAGATATCCGAATAGGAAACTAGTTTACCTCCGGTATTCTTTATCTCTGGAGGTGCTGTAGCGGTTCTACGAACCATACAACTCACTACAGGTTGAGGTATCCTTTCCGCCAAGGAACTTTACTCACCTTTTTCAGCACACGTTCCCACAGACACGTGTCCTAATAGTCAGTAACCACACCTGAAACAAAAGGTTATAGGACATGCAATGACATTGAACCCGATATCAGAAAGCAAGGAACTAAACGTTCATAAGCTCCCAATATCGAGTTGAACGCATCCATACATTGTATTCAACCCAATTCCAAAAGGCAGTAAAGCATCGCATCTAAGCAAATGCGCCATGCCGGAAAACGTCACATGTAAATCACTCACCCATCCTAAGCATCAACGCGATGTTTCCCATGAAATAACATTGTCGGTAAATAAACCGAACAACGGATGCCTATTCTGGTAGCTAATGGAAATTAACATCTAAATCCCTGGCATGACCCTAACGCTAAAGGCACACTTGTGCAAACAAGACATATCGTTGCGCTGCCGATTAGCAGTCATGCAGAGCCATAAACTCTTAACATTACCCACGATAGATGTTTATGAGTGGAAGTACAAACAAAGCATTACATCCCATAGTCCTTTGTACCCATCTGAATAGCATGAGAACCTTTGCTTCTCAGGCCAGATGTGTGGTATAAATAAATCCTAAGGAAAAGATCGGAGAATAAGCGGCGGCATCCGATCTTAAAACAAAAGGAACAAGATTCCGATAACCAACAGCTAATGATGTTGATGATCATGAGGAAAGATTTCTCCTTTTCAGATACTATGGGAAATTCTCCTTTCAGATGCAATGGGAAATTTATGCTGTTAACAGATACTATGGAAAATTCTGTTAGCAGATATGATGGGAAGTTCGGTGCAGAGATGCACTGGGAAGATTTCCCTTGCCGATGGGGAATTGGAATTTAGTCAATCATAAGGAGTCGTGAAGAAGAGTTACTTGGAGCTGCAGTCTAGAGAGGTCGTTTTGGAAAACCGAGAGAAGAGGATTATTAGTTTTCGTGTACGTTGGTGTGAGACCTAGTCCTGAAAGGTGTTCGATTCAGCACCGTCGTAAATTCGTGTTCTTTTGTAAAGTAACGTCGAGTGTCAAAGTAACTTGTATTTCGTTTAAGTGAGTTATCGGTGTGAGTGGACGGCGTGAAAAGGTGTGTCCTCGCAACTTCCTTCGGTCGGGCGTGGGGGTTTCCGGACGTGGGGCTCGGTCTTCGTAAGCTCCTTGGCAGGGTATGGCGGAGTCTCCTGTTATGGCACCAATGGACACTCTGGGTGTGAGTACATTATTTTCCCCTGGTCATTGGGTGCCGCTTACTTTGTCATTAGGTGGTTCCCGTGCTAGGGTCCGCAATAAAGTGTCAAGATCTCTTTGCAATAGGGTTCCCGTGAAAATAAAACGTCGTTCTATGGCTTTGAACTTATATGGTATCTTTATTTCGGTTAAGCTTCTGTTTGTATACCGGGGTGGCTTCGGCCTTCTGGAATTCTACTGACCTTCGGATGTTCTACGACCAGCGGTTCGGTCTCTGGAATCTTGACTGATGGTCGAAATCGAAATGCGCCGTCCTTTTATACAGCTTTATCGTTGAGATTTGTCAACGTTTTTATTGTAAAAATTCCAAGAAGCTTACACAAGGTTTCGTGTGCTTCAATTGGAATATGGTTCTGGGAAGTGACTAGGAGTTTAGTTGGATAAATTCCTGGAAGGGAAATCATGAAATGCATTTTGAGTTAAGCATTTCATGATGTCAGGGTTATTGGCAATTGGATCAATGTGCGACAAATTAACTTTCGGTTGAACTTATCGCTCATGTGATTCAATATGGAATTTGGATTTGGATTATGGGGAGTATTGGGGATTTGAATGGGAGTATTGGCAGTATTTGGGATTTGGATGGGAGTAGTGATTTAGGATCGCTACATTCCGAAAAATACCTAGGCATTTCTCCTGACCATTTCACGGAGCCTATAGCTTGATGGGATGGTACTTCACTCGACGACAGGGCGTTGGGACCCCACCTACACTCAGTGTTTAGTCGTCTTGTACGACAAGCTGGCCTGGCTGTGAGTATATTCTAACGCCCTACTCACAAGGCTGAATGTATCCCACTATTCTGGTAGCGACCCTAATCCCCCATTGAGGAAGGAAATTTTTACGCGTAATACGGTGTCCTGATATGTTAATAAATAACTGTTGGTGTTTGAAAAATGCGGAACGCTTCATGATGTTGCGTGTCATCCTTGTGCAGGGGCCATGCTAGTTTACTCTGCATCGTTACAATTTTACTATAAATTCTGTTTAAGCAAGAATATATAAACAGGGACAACGGCTATTAGCGGCTTAAAAACGTCAGAAACAAATATTGTACTATTATTATTGCGTGGCACCTAATTAAGTAAATAAGATAAAAACCTCAAGATTAAAAAAACATTTTCAAAATAAAATTACCCCATTCATCACCTCTGTAAATAGAATTCCGAGCCTATCTATTCCTGTAACGTCGTATGCATACGTTTCGCACTAGCCGATGCCTTTTCAAAAATTTCCGAGAATTTCACGATCACGACCATCTGCATTGGATATTGTTTGTATACCGTTGAGCTCCGCGGTACTGCTGCCGATGATCAAGCACGTCTTTTCAGTCAAGTACTCTGTTTCATAAATTCTAAATTTATCACGTCTTCAGAACCGGTTCTCAAGATCATGCATGGTGTGTCAAAATTAGAAGTTTTCGAACGAGGGAAACTCCCTTCGGATGACCGTAAAACACAACTTCGATGCACTGCATCAATTATGTGCTGTCCTTCACATTGACCATGTTCGATGGATTGAATTACGAATTTCATTTTGCCTCAACTGCAGCCGGAAATGAAATTCTACATGGAAAAGAAGAATTTATTTTTATAACGACTTGTTAGGAGTAGTAGTCATCGTAAGTTCATCAGTAGTTCAACAAATCGACGGTGTCCTGATAATTTTGTCATTTACAGAAATCGGATTTTAGATTGATTACTAGTTCAAAACTATGTAGATGCAAGCAAGCAGTGGAATTGAAGAGAAAGGAACGAGAAAAAACGTTCTGTTGTTAATTTATCTTGTAAACAGCCTTGCAGCAGATGAAAATGTATCTGAAGATAGGCATCCACTTAGCACCTCGTCGATGTTGAACACGGTCACTGAGGGCACATGATGTATGCACAAGCTGTGAGTGCGGGGAAGTTTTCTAATTCTATAGTTAAACATTTGCATTCCTTGGCCGGAGGTATAACAATATTAATTTTGCTTTATTCTGCTGAAACGGCTGACTCCGATGCAGAATTACGGAGGTAGAAAAATATGCACATTCAGTGGCGGGAAAGTTATAGTAAAGGAGAAAATCATCAAGTAATGGAGTCTTTGTGAGAACAAGTTCTCACAGATCCAGTTGTTTACAAAAAGTAATCAAATGCTAATAACTCAGACACACCAGCAAGTATCGTATTTAATTCTAGTCTCTATCAATATAAGACATCATTAATTTTAGCATTTAAATACTTCTGCCGTTGTTCTGTAATCAGATTAATTGTATTTATCGTTTATATAATCGAAAGTATTGTAATACACATTTTCACTGATTCACCTTAGATAACCTCACATGAAATGGAACTCCCTCCATAAGCGGAATTTCTTGTTTTTTCTAGATAAATATTTCCATACTCACTTCTATTCTTCGGAATAGATGAGAAATGAGCCGTACATGTGCCAAGCCGGATACTAGAAAATAAAATGTATGAATTACCCAACCTATTATATGTTCTCCTTGTTTATAAGTTCGCTAAGTCATCGTGTTACTAGCGATACATATTATGTTCTTCTATTAAAGTATATTGGCATTCAGACGTAATTCCTTCATACGTAGCTTCCCTTCTGGGTCATCTATACATTGTTTATTTTGTAGATATTAGATATATTGGTATTTAAAAATCTTTTACCGCATCTGTATTATAAAAAAACTCCAGAAGAATTAATAGAGAAGTCTCCAAAGGAAAAAAATTTAACGAGAAAACCATTTGGTACGAGTACAATTATAACGACCTTTTTAGAATGGCTTCACTACAATCGAATTTTACTCGCGCTAACTACATTAAACTTTTGACGTGTGATAACAATGCATATATTGTCTTACCAGAGCGAATTTAGTCCGTTTGAGGCCCGTGAAATTCCCATCAATTTCACATTCAAGTGGCGTATTGAAAAGTGTTTTTGTAGTTTAGAAGCATACAAAAGATATTAATCTCTGCAGCATTTAATTATGCATTTGGGCGAGAGTTTCGCGTCGACCAGTGCAACTCGCATCTGACGAGAAACTCTTGCACTAACTAAAACACAGGCAATTGCTAATTCTAAAATTTCTGATACTGAAATTCCTCTGTTCTTTCCACATGCAGAGCCGGAAGAGAGGATGTTGCTCAACAGCTTTTGCCATATTAATTCTTTTCAATTTCAGAAATTAAATGGTGCCGGCTTAAGTTTAATTATTTTGTCATTTATTTGTTGACTAAAATTAAAAACAAAAAAAGCGATCCTGAAGTGGAAGCAAAATGCAGACATACCTAAACATCTTTGTCGATTTCCAATGACTTCCGCACTATTGGTCATATCCAATGAATACACGATTTAGGATGTAAAAAAAAAACCTCTGCAAAACACCCGGGGGCTTCATCGATCCCCAAAGAGATTCTTATTTGTCGGCTGTAACTACCAAAGGTATCACTCAGGCCTGTGGACATCTTGCCGATTCAGTTATGAGTCCAGCATCTAATCAAGGCTTCCATATTGTTGGCGATAACTACTAATCAAGGAGAGGCAAACAATTGGATGGTCTGGCTAGATCACAGCAATAAAGACATGGAAGACACCACAGAAACGTGAAACTCTCGTCATATTACCTCGAGTATAACATTGTTACCATTTTGTTTTCATATGAAAAGCGCGGGTAAATACCATTTAGAGGTATCCTAAACATTAAAACATTACGCGAGTAGAATAAGAAGACGAGGAAAAGGATAAGGGTTGAATTCGTAGAGATTATAAAGATAGGGGGGCTCCTCGATAGTATAATGGTTAGTATACCCGCCTGTCACGCGGGAGACCGGGGTTCGATTCCCCGACGGGGAGCCTCTGGCGCAAGACTAATGACCTTGTCCGGAAAAAACAAATCATTATGGAAAATTTAACAAGCCTCAGGACTTGCTAAAAAGAGCAAGACCCGGTTGTAGTGCCGATGATGATGATAAACATAGGGAGACACATAATCAGACAAAGCAGTCCGCATTCGATTGGTTGGGCTGAAATTGATTCTGTTTGAAATCTTTCATTTTTGTTTACTACCATCAACATTCCAACTCCTAGATCTCCCCCCAATTCACCCATATGTTTACGCAGACTGTCCATTGCAACCTACTCGAATTTGTAGTACAACCAAATCAACAATCGATTTTTTCCTAAAATCCACAGATATCTATTCATCTAATCCCCCTACAGTGTTCTTTACATTCCCATCCGATCATGGGTCCGTTCACTCCACGGTTCAAATCCCTTCGCTCGAACCACTCTACACAGTGAATCCTATCCCAAATTTTTACAAAACAAACTGGAAAAAAGTCAATAACGATATTGCTGCCAGTTTTTCAAATTATTCTTTACCGGAATCTTCAAACCTATTCCCTACTGAAATTGACCAGGCAGCTGTAAAAATAGAGCAAATACTGGGAAATGCTCTCTTCAGCCATACCCCTAGGACCGTCCCTCATAACCACTTAGGAAAACCATTACCCAACCTCCTCACAAAATTATTGCGCATAAAAAAACAACTCCGACGTAAATTGCATATTAGCTACTCACCCTTTATTATAACAGATAGAGCTTTTGACCACCCTGATAAATGGACAACTTAAAAATTTCACCGATCAGACCTACACGTCTACTCTAAACAGTATCAAACCAAACCGTGACCTATTCAAAAATATAAATCGACTAACTGGTCGTAAATTCAAGCCTCGAATAGACTATCTCATCCAACCAACTAACAGTAACATCGCCCAATCGGACACTGATATAGCAAACTGTCTCGCTGAACACTTCTGTAAAACTCATAAACAAAACGATTCCCTCCCAGTCGTTAATTTCCACGACACCGTGAATGAATTCATCTCAGGCACACTGGAGCCATCCTTCCCACCATTCATTACTGAATTCAACGAAACCAATAAAGCGTCACATCCCATGGGAACCGACACATTCCTAAGCTTTACAGAATTATCTGAATTGATTACTTCGCGTAACAATAAAAAATCTACAGGCTTGGATAGAATCCCTAACCTTCTATTTAAAAGGCTTCACTCGGAAAACTTACTCCCCATTCTCGTTCTTCTCAACCACATAATAAACGCTTCACATTTCCCAAAATGTTGGAAAACAGCGGTGATAGTCCCTATTAGTAAATCCGGTTCTTCCAACAACCCGGCGAACTTCCGCTCATATCACAGCTAAATTCGCTTAGTAGGGTTTTGGAATGTAAGATATACAAAAATCTTCTCTCATTTGCTAGAGACAACTTCCTTATCCCGAATTCTCAATTTGGCTTCCGTCCACAACACCCAACTTGTCATGCTCTGCTAAAACTGACACATGATGTGACAATGAATCTCCAAAACCAATCCCCTACAATATGCGTCTCTCTCGACATAGCAAAAGCATTCGATTGCGTTTGGATTGCAGGACTGCTCTATAAACTACATTCAATCATCATCATCATCATCATCGGCACTACAACCTGGAACCGGTCTTGGCCTTATTTAGCAAGTCCTGAGGCTTGTTAAATTTTCCATAATGATCTGTTTTTTTCCGGGCAAGGTTATTAGTCTTGCGCCAGAGGCTCCCCGACGGGGAATCGAACCCCGGTTTCCCGCGTGACAGGCGGGTATACTAACCAGTATACTATTGAGGAGCAAGCTACATTCAATGTTCGGATTAAACACCCACACCATAAAACTTCTCGCTTCCTACCTTTCTGATAGAAAGTTCATGGTGAAAATAAATTCAACTCTTTCGACACCATACAGTATAACCGCGGGTGTTCCTCAAGGTTCCATTCTCGGACCATTATTATGCCTCCTTTATACTTCAGACACCCCGCAGCCACTGTCACCTAATACAGTAATGCTGAATTATGCCGATGACACTTTAATTTATTCAAGCAACAAGTTTGTCAAGGAGGCAAGAAACTGTATTAACAGCTATCTCCCGAATCTCTCAGCATATTTTACTAAGTGGAAAATCCGACTCAACCCAGCCAAAACTCAACTCATAGTGTTTAAAAGCAGAAATGCGAATTGTACTAACAACACCATACGCTGCCATAACAAAATCAGAATCAAGTTAAATAACAATATAATTAAACCCTCCTAAACCTTAAAATACCTGGGAATAACCTTCACCAACAATCTGTCCTTCTCCGCCCACACCAAAAACTCGATTCGCAAAGCCGCAATTCAACTTAATCTCTGCAGAAAAGTGATGTACAAGCTGAATGGTCTCTCTCCCAAAGTTAAATCATTTATCTACAAACAGATAATCAGACCCACTCTCACATATGCATGCCCGATATGGTACCATATCACACCCGCCCAAATGGAGAAGCTACGCATCTTCGAAAGGAAATGCTTCAGACTTATCACTGGCCTCAACCGACATCCCAACTCCCACAAATATTACAACAGTAGTTCGCTCTACTATGCCGCTAATATTGAACGTATAGATCGACGCTTCCTCGAACTGTCCATCAAATTTATCGAAAATCTTCCCAATAATCCCAACCCGATAATAAATGCGCTCACATCGACTCCGTCAGATAACCGAACTGCCTACCCGAACTGTCTCCACATCAGAACGATCTTCACCTCTGGCAGGTTGGTTAATAACTCTAATGAGATTGTATACCACAGTACAGAGCTTTCACCTCACCAATTTAAATATAGTAATATTCTACCCTTCTCCAATATTTTGCGTTTCAACGAACAAACAGAAAGTAGTTCCCGAACCCACATCCCTGACTGACAATATCCTCACTAACCCATTGATTACTATGCTACCCCCTTCCACACCACACTAACTTATTTCAATAATAATTAGGTAACTAGACTAAGTTAAGTTAAGTTAAGTAAATTAGCATAGGTTAAGTAAATAACTATATCCTGGTTTTCTGACCTTTTCCAGGAAGCTCTACTCACTAAAATCTTAATCCATAACCAATATATAACTTTTATCATATTGTTTGAAAAATGTACTAGTAAGTATATGTAAACAATTATAGCTAAAGTATCATAAGTTATCTGTATTGCTTATTGTAAAAATTATTGATGGTCAATAAATACAGAAATGTAAAAAAAAAAAAAAACCATCAACATTGTGGCGAATCCCCTATACACCCCTTGAAATTTTAGAGTTTTATCACTGAACGACACCATTTTCGTAATTGGATAATAGCTTCAAATTGTGAACGTCGGGGATAAGATATTTGAAAAAGTTAAAGAGTTTAAATATCTGGGAACAATACTGACGGCCAGTAACGCAATGTCGAAGGAAATTAACAAAAGATTGCATTCCGGCACCGCCAGTTGGCACGGAGTCAGTAAACTGCTGAGATCCAAGAATTAGAGGCATAAACTATGTCACAAAACTACGACATTATACGAAGAGACCGACCCAACTTCACACAAGGAGGAGGGGTGGCAATCTTTGTTAAAAAACGACTTACAATAAGGTAATACGAGTGGTGGTGAGATGCGCAGATTTCGGGTGCTTGAAACGTGCATCATCCGTATACGCCTTCGATAAGGAGGGGGGATGCATGTGATATCTGCCTATGCACCAGAAGCACATCAGCAAAATCTATTTATAGTGGAGCTAGAGACTCTTTTCCGATGCTTACAACTTAACTCGGAAGGGAACTATTACATCGTAGGTGGCGATTTGAATACTAAACACCCAGATTTGAGAAATAGCATGTCCAACACGAGAGGAAATCAACTAGCTGGTTGGCTAGATCAACATCACATTGAATATAAGGCTGACCTGCTAGCTACAGAATATCCTTCTTTCCCCAGAGGGGTATCGTTCCTAGATATTATGCTTATTGACACACGACTTAAACATACACATACTAACCGACAAAATAGAAACTGCTTACGCACAATTGAGTATGACACCGGCCATTGTGCGTTATCAATCGTGATAAAAGCACCAAGCGAAGTTGTGGAACTCGGTGAATGTGTGATACCGCAACCCTATAACTATGGAGGTATGCGATGGGCGCGTTTCACGAGAACCTTAACAAGAGAAATTCGCTTAAAAGATATTAGCCCTCCTACCAACAGAAACATATCCAACGATGACACCGACAAATACATACAAAAAATGGACGAAACCATAAAACAAACTATGAACAAAACAATACTAAAAATCACACTTACGGACAACATGAACATGCACCGAAACGCCACAATAAACGCACTCCACAGAAAAAAAAAGAGACTTCTGTCTCAACTAAAACTACGGTACAGACGATTTATTGATAGGCATGACCAGGAGATAATATCACTGAAGTCCAGATTAAAAAATCTCCAACAGCTGATAAAAGTCAACTATAGGCTATCAGCAAATTTGTATTGGAACAACAAAGTTCGGGCGGTAAAATCCAACAACCCCACAAATTAATAAAATATTTAGGCGGAGTAATGAAAACGAGATTCAGTGACTCCAATTACCACGAACTGACGAAAACCAACGAATGTTGACAAATATAGGCATAGACACAAACAACGCCATACTAAATGACGAAGTTTTCGTGTTTAAAAATCCCTTGGAAAAAGTGAATGCTGTAGGGGCCGTCTTTCAAGAACTGTACAAGGCAAATGAAGTAATTCGCCGTAACCGTGGCTTGGAAGATAGAGTTTTACTGAGTTATCGTCATATCAGATTTCACAGTGGCGATCAGAAAACCATGGTTTTATCGAATTCAGTAATAGAAATACGGCAAACGCCGAGATCACTACCGAAAGCGCTAACAGCCTTTTGATCACTAATGAAGAAAGCCATGACGTCTTTGCATCATTAAGAAGCAAAAAATCAGTTGGAATCGATGGAGTTTCCAATATCGTACTGAAACATCTTCCTTCAATCGCAATGGGCATATATGCAGTTTTGTTTAACAACGCGCTAAAAAACGCGCACTATCCAGTACGTTGCAAAACAGCCATCATCCCACCGTTACCAAAAAAAGGGAAGGACAGAACAAACCCAAAAAATCTGCGATCGATCAGTGTGTTACCGAGTATCGGTAAAGTTTTTTTTTTCCTTTTTTTTTTTATTAGACTTCTCTCGGGAGAGGCGAACCTATAGCGTCGAGTGGGCGCCCCGAGATGCCATCAAATAACTGTTGCAGTTCTTTTTGAATAGTTGCAGGTTGTAACGCTCCGGGAACACTCGCGTGGGAAGGGAGTTCCACAGCTTCCCCGCTCTGTAACGGAACGAGTTCTGATACAGGGATGTTCGCGCCGTCGGGAGAAGAACCACAAACGGGTGCGATCCGTCGGATTGTCTTGTGGAGCGCATATAGACCGAATTGCTGGAACAATGCCAAGAATCTCCAAACAACAGCACCCGTGATAATATTTGTAAAACAGACAGAGGTCGGCTACGCGCCTTCGATGTGATAGCGACTGTAGTCCCGACGTCAGCGCCGAGTCCCCGATCAGGCGGATCGCTCGTCTTTGTACGCTCTCAAGTAGGTCGAGCGTATGTTTAGGAGCCGAGCTCCAAACATGAGAGCAATATTCGAGCGCGGGTCTAATTTGAGATTTATATAGGAGAAGAAGTTGGGCCGGAGTAAAGTATTTCTTGGCTCTAAAAAGATAACTCAGTTTTCCTGAGGCTGATCTGGCGGTACCCGATACGTGTTTATGCCATGATACATTCCCACAGACCGTGACGCAGAGCAATCTCAAACTTTCCCCAGCCTCGAGGGCCCGGCGACTGATCATCAGCTGTGGAACAGATGATCCGGTTTTCTTTGAGAATGTTGTATACTGGGTCTTCGATGCGTTGAAGTCGACAAGATTGGCCTTTCCCCACTGCAGGACCTTATCTAGATCCTAGTTCAGAGAGTCAATCTGTCTACATCTCAGCTGGTGCGACGTTGATGCACCAATCGGCCGATCACTCGAAAAGGAGGAAACAAGCGTACTATCATCCGCAAAACTGAACACTTTGTTATCCGTTGTCTCCAACAAATCATTTATGTGAAGCAAGAACAAGGTTGGAGCCGAAATAGAACCCTGGGGCACCCCCGAATTAACAGGATACAGATCCGAACACTCGCCGTCCACAACAACCTGGATCGATCGATTCTCAAGAAAGCTCCTCGTCCAGTCGCAAAGCTGTTGGGAAAGTCCATATGAACGAAGTTTGCTCAGCAATGCTCCGTGCCAGATGCGGTCAAAAGCCTTGGAGATATCTAATGTGACCGCCCTTGACTCACCATGCCGTTCAATCGCAGATGTCCATATATCGGTTATAAGTGTCAAAAGGTCTCCCGTGGACCGCCTGCCACGGAATCCGTATTGACGATCATTCAGAAGACCGTTGCACTCCAAATACTTAACCAACTCTGTATTGATGACTTTTTCCATTACCTTAGATAAAATAGACAGTAATGCTATCGGACGGTAATTTTGTGGGAGACACTTTTTTCCCGTCTTTGGGATTGGCTGAACTCGAGCGATTTTCCAGCAGGCAGGAAAGGTCCTCCGTGCGTAAGATAAGCGGAAGAGTCTGCCAAGAACCGGCGATAGTTCTGGAGCACAGTTCTTAAGGACTATTGCTGGTATTCCGTCCGGGCCGGTTGCCTTCCTAAAATCCAGTTCACGTAGAATGCGTTGGATAGTGCGCGGACGAAATCTCACATCCCGCATGGAAGACTGTACCAGCGAGATCAGAGGTGGCTGCAAAAGGCCGGGATCGAGGTTTGAATTCGCGGAAAATAAATTCGCGAACACATTAGCTTTATCCTTTGGATTCGTGACTAACGTTCCGCTGTCTGTCACCAACGGAGGGAAAGAGGAGGAAGCAAAATTACTGCTGACAGCCTTTGCCGTTGACCAGAAGGAGCGCGAACCAGTTGGGCACCGAAGGAGCATATTGATCACCCAGTCGTTGTGAGCCTTCTTCGCGGTATCAATCGCCTGGTTGCACGCGTTTCTGATTCTAACAAAATTCGTTCTGTTAACATCAGTGGGATTGGAGCGCCATTGCTTCGAGAAGGTTCTAAACAAGGCTGTACATAAATGGGTTGAGGACAATAACATTATTCCAAATAACCAGTTTGTTTTCAAAGCTGGACATGAAACCACACATGCCGCAGGTAAACTGGTATTAGACATTCAGTGGAATAAAAGTTTGAAACAGTGCACAGGTGCCTGTTTGATCGACTTGGAGAGGGCCTTCGACCCCGTTTGGCTAGAAGGGTTATACTACAAGCTAATGAGACTAAACTTCATAAAGCACTACTGTATATATTATACGACATGTTAAATGAAAGGAAATTCGTCGTGAAAAGCGGCAGTGTGACCTCCAACATTACTTACAAAATCAAAAACGGTCTGTAACAGGGACCAGTGTTATCTCCGATCCTTTTTAATATTTATACTAGCGAATTGATAGACGATTTGATAATATATAGAACAGCAGCAAAAATTGAAATCGTTAACAGACTATTACGAGGGGATTTCAATGATGTTCACCGACAGACGGAAAAACTGGATTAAATTCTAGGTTTGGTTCCAATGCCAGCGTCCGATGAGATACTACACCATCATGCTACAGGTCCCGTGATATGATCACCAAAAATCCGTGACTAATTTTAAACAGATGGCTCTTGAAACAGTAGAAAAAGTTGAATTCTGTGGACGCTTTGGTCTCAACTTAGGTTCTAATAGATATTCAGTGTTATTTGAGATTGTTACATTACTAAGAAGAGCAACTAAATATATAGGGGACGCGGTTAGGGCTTATAATTATTGAAATGGCATAGCTCCATTACTCTTTGGTATAAAATAATCAAAATCTAGATTCTAACATTTCTAGATTTAAAGCTTAGTTTATAGTTTATAGTTGTTTTTATAGTTTAGTGAGGCTTCTGCCGAATTTATTCACTTTGAAAACTTAACCTGAAGTAGAAATATGACTATGAAGGCGCGGGGTGGGGGTTGTCGTGGGGCTGCAGACAGGTTGGTGAGAAAGGTAACGGAAGCGATGCTTAAGATTGGAGATGTGGCTACAAGAAGGCTGTGTTTGAGAGTGCCGGTATTGAAGTTAAAATCCGTAAGTGGAGCGGTGGAGGCGCTCCATCGCATACCTCCATAGTTATAGGGTTGCGGTATCACACATTCACCGAGTTCCACAACTTCGCTTGGTGCTTTTATCACGATTGATAACGCACAATGACCGGTGTCATACTCAATTGTGCGTAAGCAGATTCTATTTTGTCGGTTAGTATGTGTATGTTTAAGTCGTGTGTCAATAAGCATAATATCTAGGAACGATACCCCTCTGGGGAAAGAAGGATATTCTGTAGCTAGCAGGTCAGCCTTATATTCAATGTGATGTTGATCTAGCCAACCAGCTAGTTGATTTCCTCTCGTGTTGGACATGCTATTTCTCAAATCTGGGTGTTTAGTATTCAAATCGCCACCTACGATGTAATAGTTCCCTTCCGAGTTAAGTTGTAAGCATCGGAAAAGAGTCTCTAGCTCCACTATAAATAGATTTTGCTGATGTGCTTCTGGTGCATAGGCAGATATCACATGCATCCCCCCTCCTTATCGAAGGCGTATACGGATGATGCACGTTTCAAGCACCCGAAATCTGCGTATCTCACCACTATCATCATCATCATGGGCACTACAACCGGGAAACGGTCTTGGCCTTATTTAGCAAGTCCTGAGGGTTGTTAAATTTTCCATAATGATTTAGTTTTTCCGGGCCAAGTCATTAGTCTTGCGCCAGTGGCTCCCCGACGGGAATCGAACCACGGTCTCCCGCGTGACAGGCGGGTATACTAACCACTATATTATCGAGGAGCCACTATATATTACCTTATGTTGAAGTCGTTTTTTAACAAAGATTGCCACCCCTCCTCCTTGTGTGGAGTTGGGTCGGTCTCTTCGTATAATGTCGTAGTTTTTGTGATATAGTTTATACCTCTGATTCTGGGATTTGAGTAGTTTACTGACTCCGTGCCAAGTGGCGTTGCCGGAATGCAGTCTTTTGTTAATTTCCTTTGACATTTCGTTACTGGACGTCAGTATTGTTTCCAGATATTTAAATTCTTTAACTTTTTCAAATATCTTCTCCCCGACGTTTATGTGTGTTCCCTGAGGTCCACCTGCTCGCGCCGTAATCATATGTTTTTTTGTTGTCTTAATTTCTTTCAAGGCTCCTCTTCTATCGCTTGCATGATTATTTCACTATATTTTCTTACAGTTTCTAGATTATCGCCCAAAACAGCGATATCATCCGCATATGCGAGCACTTGTGTGACCCCGTTCAGGGATGATCCGGGCATGTTGTCGTCGTGTACCATTCTGATGACATACTCTAGCGCAAGGTTAAAAAGACATGGTGAGAAGCCAGCCCCTGTTTTAGTCCGTCCCGGATTTCAAATGGTTCTGAGAGGTCGTCTTCTATTCAAACTCGCTCTTTATTTTCTTTCATGCAATTTTGAAAGAAGGGGGCATATTTTTTCGGCACTCTCAGTCCAACTACTATGGTAGAGTCTTTGCCTTGCGACTTAGTCGTAGGCTTTTTTGAAGTCAACGAACAGTTGGTGAACCGTCTCTCAGTGTTCCCACTTCTTGTCCGGCAGTTGCCTTACTGTGAATATTTGGTCGGTCGTTGACCGGTTCCTACGGAATCCGCACTGGTAGTCACCAAGTATTTCTTCTGCGTACGATGTGATTCTCGCCAGTATGACATTTGTTAGTATTTCGTATGTTATTGGGAGCAATGATATTCCTCTGTGGTTTTCGGAGTCAGATCTGTCGCCTTTTTTGAAAATGGGAACGACTATTGAGGTTTTCCATTCTCCCGGAGTGACTTCCTTATCCCATATTGTTTGGATGAGCTGGTGGATCTTGCGGTTGCGGTTGCCTCTCCTCCATGCTTCATAACCTCTGCCGGTATGCAGTCGACTCCGGCAGCCTTGTTGTTTTTCAATCGGTTTATTGCGTCTACAACTTCATCGAAAGAGGGCTCTGGGATCTGAGGCTCTGGGATCTGGGGCTCTGCTGTATGTACGTCTGGTGCGTTTATTTGTGGTTGATGTGTGCACACATTGAGCAGGTTTTCAAAGTACTGCTTCCATCTTGTCACCCTATGGTTTGTTTCGGTCACCAGATAGCCTGTGCGTCTGGAATTATTTTGGCTCTCCCACGGCAGCCATTTATAATCGAGTTTATGCCGGCATACATACGTCTGATGTTCTTTGCTCTGGCATTTTCTAGGATATTTTCGATCCGAGTCTTCTCCGAAATGTCGCGTATCTTTTTGCGTTGACCTCATCATATCTTTCTAAGTGGATCGCTCTAAGGCGTTTACTTTCTTCGATCTTCGCCCTGCGCTCATCGTCAAACCAAGGTTTGGAGTTAATTGTTTTCTTAAATCCTTATACCTTTTGTGCTGTTTGTGTGATTACGTCTCTGATCGATGCCCATCTCGTGTCCACACTATTGGTTTCCTCTTCCTCACTACTCCTATTCTCTAGGATGCTAAATCTATTCGTTAGTTCGTCTTGATATTCAGGCCTTTTGCCTGTGTTTTAGTTTATCAATGTCGAACTTTTTTCTCGTCACCCGTGACTGCCCATGTGGGTTTGCTGCGAGCCGACTCCTTATTTTGCCCATCACTAAAGGATGATCGGAGTCGCAATCTGCACCTCTATATGATCTTACGTCAAGGATATTCGAGGAGTATCTTTTGTTTATGAGGAAGTGGTCTATTTGGTTACGCGTTACCCCGTCGGATGATATCCATGCGGCTTTATGGATTTGCTGTTGCTTGGAATGATGGAACATCGTGCTTTTCACTACCAGGTTTTTTGAAGCTGCGAACGTGATAATTCGAATTCCATTATCATTTGAAACGTCGTGTAGGCTCTCTTTACCCATAGTTGGTTGGGAGATATATTCCTTTCCAATTTTCGCATTGAGGTCCCCGAGCAGGATTTTAACATCGAATGATGAGATCCCATCAAATACTTACTTTATGGTCTCGTACAACGTGTCCTTCGTTTCTTCGTCCATAGATTCTGTTGGGGCGTGTTCGTTTATATGGTAAATATATAATTGTACCATGGGTCCTGTATAGTTAGTACCGACATCCAGTCATTAATAAATCTCACATCTTTTACGTGGGTCGTAACCTTCTTGCTTATGATGAAGTCAGTCCCGACTTTATGTGTATCGGTACCCCCACACGTTGGTAAAACCCGTTGGTTTCGATTACTTGTTGAGGGGGTCGGACTTCCTGAAGCGCTACGATGTCTATTTTATATTGTTTCGCGTTTTCTACGACCGTCTGTATCTTGCCTGGTTTATATAACGTTCGAACACTCCACGTTCCGACGTGTATATCCTGCTTTTTCCGTTTGTCCCTACGTCTTCTTTTTGCCGAGTCGGTGTTTTCTTGATGATTTGTTCCCTTATGGTAGAGCCAGCTCATCACACCTTGCCTACCGGGTTTTTCGTGAGCTTGGTTTTTGTATATTGACTATTCATTTTAGTTCCTACGAGTCTTGGGGTTTCAGATAGTCAGCCATATCAGAGCCCCTCTTTGATATGGTGAGGTCTGCTTACTGCTCTGATTCGACCGGGTGTCAGAGAGGCGCCGTTATAATACAGCCGATATACCCCTGACTGCAAACCATCCACTGGGCATGACAACGCGTAACACGTTGGATTTGGGGTGCTTGATCTTTGTGTATTACTCCTCGCTGGTCTGTTTGACATGGGCGGACCTTTTGGAAGCGTATGCTTCCGTAAGCATAGCTTAAGTGATTCATTGTATTTTAAGCCCCCACACCATGTCAAGGTTTTTACCAACCGAGGGCCATCGCTGGAGTATTTTTTTGTTTTGGATATTTGAAGTCACTTGTTTACGATGATACTGGCGCAAGACTAATGACCTTGCCGGGAAAAAACAAATCATTATGGAAAATTTAACGACCCACAGGACTTGCTAAATGAGGCCAAGACCGGCTCCCGGCTGTAGTGCCAATGATGATGATGATGATGGCTACGATGATAAGTCCGAGACTATTGAACACTTGGAAGCCAAAATTCGTCTAGAAATGCTCTAAAAAGAGTGATCGTAAGTTGGGTCTACAGATTACAGGGACAATTCTGACATCATATTCGAACATTAGTGGCATACAATTATCTTTCAGATAAAGTCACAGCTGTGGACACTAAATTTATTATCCTGTGCTTTATATAAATTCAAAGTTCTATACCTCCAAGTAAATCACTCTATATTATACATACATAGATGCATTATTAAGCGTTTCGAACCATATCAAAACAAACACCAAACGGAGTATCCGAAGAATGTGGTATTATTGCAATTCCCACCTGGTCGTACTACTCGTACAATGCCTATTTTCGCCCGTTTCCGACTGATAGTGTTCTACATAAGAATCACGTAAACAAGCCTACAACTGATTTGTTTTCGCGTTGCCATTTCAACATGCCTCAACCTGTGCATATGAGTAGGTTTTGCAATTTACGTAAGCCGTGCATTAAATGACGAGTTAAAGTAACTAATATATTTGGCAGCTGTAGGCTTCATCAAACAAAAACCAACACCCCACCGCTCGTTCCATGTCGACAAATATGTAACGCAAACATTCTTCCATCTACGACCAACTATTTGCGCAAACATCACGATCTTACGTGTGCCTACTATCTCCCTCCTAATATTTGGGATTCCAAAACAGATCGCGCAAATCGCGATTACATTTGTAACAAAACTAGGCCCAAAGGCAAAACTACAACAACAAAAAGAGCGAGAGCGACAATGAATAAAAGACTTAAGCAAATTGGGTCTCGGTATTGATAAGCAATATCGTTGGGTCACAGCGACCAGTCGTCTGACATAACATACCGTCCGATATAACCAACTTCCATTCCAGTCGCCCTTCCCTTCTATTCTGCTTGGACGACCAGATGTCAAAACCTCGGACAACTGATGACGATCGAAAAATCTCCTCGGATCGTATCGCAACGATTGGGCACATCGCCGAGGTCGCTCTGTGTGTAACTGGCCATCGTTGCCTCATAGATCCACATAATTCCAATGAAATGCATCTTTAGTAACCGATTGTGCCAAATGAGCGGTCGGTCAGTGGTTAAGACCGTCAAAAACGCTTTCGGATTCACGTTGCATATAGGGAGCACCTATTTACGTGATGAATGAAATAATGTCCCCAGAGGGTGAGGGGAGAGGGATCGAATGTACGAATGTACGAGAGAGAGGTGCGACAGGTGACGGTGCTCACTGAAGCGATCTTCGGTGTTAAATGTTTTTCGACTTGGCCTTGAACAACTTAAATAAAATGTTAATTTATTCATCGCCGTTAGCAATGACAGGGTGTTGCGTAAACGCAGGTCGGTTTTTGCTTTTCAATTTTTTATTATTCATTTTTGACTTTTTTTGTTTTGTTTTTTGAGTTTTTGGGTTTTTGATATTCGGCAACCAGACTCGTGAGTTGAGAGGATCATCACACCAATGCTGTTACTGGTGTTGCCCGGGGCTATCATTTTTCTAGATAGACGAGTTTTGTATTAATAAACTGTTGATACAGATATAAATTAAATTTGATTTCTTTGTTGTTGAATGTCTTTCCTTCTTTCTCGCGATCAGTCTCTCCATGTTCTGTCTTTCGTTGGTTCGTCTTTGTTTTTTTTTTTTAAGTTTTTTTTTAATTTCTTATCTTGCAATAACCGACCTCTCGACCGACCTACCAATCATTCTCGTGGTGATGGACCTGGTGGTGGATCTACGAAAAACAACCAGGAACAAGAATGATCGCAGTGTAGATCGCACAAAACGATCAACCACCAAAGGCTGGAATGTCTATTGAGTTGTGTGGCTGCTTTCATCCGTTCTGCGTTGTTTTCATTGAATTTTAATTCCCAGATAGAATTAATCGACATCAGGGTTCAAAATAACTTTATAGAATTTTAAATGTCCGCGCTGCTATTAATATGTATGTAACACTGCTGCGTCGAAGTAGCTCCTTGTATCTCGATGAATTTATACTTCTTTGTTTTTGTTGTTGTCGTTCATTTTTTTAAATTTCTTTTTTTGTTATTTTCTTTCTTTCTTTCTTATACAATAATTTAAATGCATTAACATTTTGTTTACGATTTTCTTAGTACCGGTTGTTCGATTCTGAATACAAATTTATTTTTAAAGGTACGGATTTCTTAAGCATTAACCATCGGGTCTTGAGCCTTACGTTAAGGTATGCATAGAAGCCAGATCGTTTTAGACCCCTCAATTACGATGAGTCCGGGTATGAGGTTGTGTGTGCGACTGTGGTTTACCTGGGTAAAGAACCTTCACGCGTAGTCACTCGTCTTCATTGATCACACTCAGGCGGGTTGATATACTTGGTTTACTAGTTAGCTATCTAGCTAGCTAGCTAGGCTGACTGGTTGACTGGTTGGATCTTTGACTTGGCTGACTGCCTGTCTTGCTCGCCGGACTCAAGATGTAGTAACATGGAATTAAGTGTTTGAATAACAAAAGGTGAATGTGATTATTCTTTATTCTACGAATGTTCTTCTGTTTCGGAGGGGATTAGCGGGCTTCGCCTGTTTACGAAGACTCGTTGGAATGCTTGAAAAAAAAAAATCCGGTGAGAATAATAAGACACGAAGGCAATAAAAGCGAAAGTGTGCTGTGGACAATTTCATGTTATGTCTTTCCTGTTTGTCTTTTGGTTTTTTTCCTCTTCATTTTTTTTTTAATATTTTTGTTTGTAGTTTTTATCGTTAGATAAACTGCGATGTGGTTAGGTCAAGGGAAGTCATAAGGTTATGCATGCGTTTGACCTTTTTTTTACATGAGGAAGAGTTTCTTGAAAGTTAAATATTAAATACATAACCCAGGGGAGTGGGGTAATAATATAGAACTGGTTTTATTAGTAGGTTCCGTGAATAGATGATTGTATTGGGTTTACGACTTTTCATTTCATTTTCAAGGGCAAGGGAACATCATTTAGAAATTATTAAATTGCGACTGTTTTGTTTTACTAGACACATTCGTTAGTAAAGTTTGACCACTCGGTCAGTGGTTTCAAGTTTGATCTTCGTGGCTATTGCTCACCAGGTAATAGTAATAATAATAAGTTGATTTATTTGGCTGAAATTAGTGTTATTTGGACGGGGTAGACTGATTATTGCATATTGTGCTTTACATATCGTATATCGTTTTCTGTACGTTTAGGGGATTATGTAGACCAAGGTAGAATAATGATACTTGCTTAAATGAGTTTAATACGTATCCTCATAAAAGTATTTTTATATTTTTATAACTGTCTTTAGCAGCACAATTTGTAAGTATTGTTATTTCATTTAAGGTTATACGAGGATGCAATGAACAGTTTTAGGTTTTTCTTTTTTTTAGTTTTCGTTTCTTAGTACGCATTCATTTATCAAATATCTACAAAATGTTTTAATTATTTATTATATTACTAAATATTAAATTACAATTATTCTTCTTATGTAATATTAACTTACTCGTTCTGCACGGGCGATACTCAAGTATATACTGAGCCTCTTTTTTATTGTTTTTAGGCCTTTCGGCGTACAACTGTTTTTCTTACTTGTAAACCTTAATTTGCTGAATATAAGAGGAATTAATTTTTTCTGCAATTAAAAATATTTCACTTTTTAAATTACTTATCTAAAAATAAACATATTCCATATTTTGAAAAATAATTTTTTAGTTCAATGGCAGAGCATTAGTCTCGTACGAAAAGTTGTAGTCTAATCCAGAGGTGGTGCTGTTAGTGCTATGATTTCTGTTATTATTGTTATGGTAGGGTGAAAGAGAAGCGTCCCAAATTTGTCAACAAAAGATGGAACACAGAAGAGCAGAGTAAACACAGGCTTCATTTAAATAAAGGTGTCGAGAAGAGAAAAACAGGCTAGTATTTATGGAAAGAAACAACAATGGATTAGTACACAGTTAGAATATATTCACAGCTTCGTCGGCTTGTCGTAAGAGGCAACTAAAGGCCGTGTGGTAGGTGGGACCCAACGCCCTACCGCCCAGTGAAACACCATCCCATCAAGCTATAGGGTTTGTGGAATAGTCGGGAGAAATCCATGGCCATCTTTCGGAGCTTGACTGATGGACCGGTTCAAGGAAAGGTTGGTTTAGGTGGTAGTCGGTCCTGAGTTGAGATACTACTCCGTCATCAGGTACGTCCTGCGATATCGATGAGAGAAATCTTCGACTATGTTTCGGATGTATGGCTGATGGCCCGGACTAACACGGAGACAAGTCATGATGGTACTATAGCGTTTGCGACGATAGTGAAGAGCGAGTGATTCGAACCGACGATATCACGGTTAGAATCACTAAAATATAGAACCAAAGCTCAACCCATCAGGCCACTGCCGCGTATGTGAATTCGATTCCTAAACTCAAACACACTCGACTAATCTGGAAATGGTATAATATTGCTTTGGTATACGGCTTTAATGGATGTGCTTTTGGTGGTGTAGTTCTTCACTAGACGTGCGTATATCTGCTAGAAACGCCACATCACTCCCTTCCCACTAACTTTCGTTACGATCAACTTTGAGATATGAACGACTGGGCGAAGAGCGAGCGAGAGAGCGATCGAGAGAATGTCAGAGCAGGCGAGTGAGCCGGGTGCTCTGCGTAGAAGTTGTGTGATTGTAAGTGTTATGTCGTACAGATCACGTCTGGGTCACCCCTTTGGTGGATGGTTGTCCTGTTATAATGTCAATGGCGACTTACGTTAGAGTGTTCCGCCGAACACGGTTCACAGCGACACACGAAAACTAAGTTCAGCACACAAATGAAACTCCGAGAAATGTTTTGTTTTAATAATTTTGGTTTTTATTTATAGTTTTGTTACCCTTTGTTTTCTTTGTTTTATAAATTGTCACAATACCTCCTGGTTTAATACACTTAGATGCCGTGTCTATTCTATAAGAACTCTTACGATGTCAACAAACACAATTCTAGCTAATGCTTTTATTTACTTTCTTTTCTGTTTACAATTTCGAAGCACTTCGTTGCACCACACGTACGTTCGACACTCGACGTTACCTTGGGTTCTCTAACTGGACGACTCCTTGATTCGGCTCTTCGATATAGACTCTTCGGTTAGACTATCTTTCCTAGACTCATTGTCCCTATCCAAAAAATATCCCATTCTAAGTACTTCCTCTCCTCTGCAAAAGTAAAATCTTTCATCCTGTCTGCTAACAGATATTCCCATCGTATCTGTTAGCAGCATAAATTTCCCTTTGCATCTAAAAAGGAGAATTTCCCATCGGATCTGAAAAAGGAGAAATCTTCCTCGTGATCATTATCATTACATTCGTTGTTGGTGGTCGGTATCTTTTTTTTGCTTTTAGTTACGGATCGGATGCCGCCGCTTATTCTCCGATCTTTCGCTGGTTTTGTTTATCCAACACATCTGGCATGAAGAAAAGGTTCCCATGAAATTCGGATGGGATAGGAACCATGGAATATAATGCTTTTGTTTGCCTTTCACTCATAAACATCTATCTGGGATAGTGTTTAGAGTTTATGGCTGTATGGCTGCTAAACAGCAGCGCAACGATACGTTTTGTTTGAACAAGTGTGCCTTAGCATTAGATCATGCGAGGGATTTAGGTGTTAATTGAATTTAGCTACCCGAGAATGTATCCCTTGTTCGGTTTACTTACCGACATGGTATTTCATGGAAACATCGTGCAGATGTTCAGGATTGAAGATTGTGCATTGCTGGGATGCGATGCATTTCTGCATTTTCAATTGTTTTTGCATATGATGGATGAATGCGTTGCAATCCTCACCTAACCTTTGTTTCAGGTATGATGTATGAAACGTTGAACTCGATGTTGGAAGCATTTGGAGCGTTAAGTTCCTTGCTTTTTGGTATCGGGTTCAACGTTGTTGCTTGTTTCAGGAATGGCCATTACTCTTGGGACACGTGTCTGTGGGCACGTGTAATGAATAAAGGTAAGTATGTTCCTTGGCGGAAAGGACATCTCAACCCATAGTTGGTTGTGCGGTTCGTAGAACCGCTACAGTACTTTCTGATATAAAGAATTCCGGAGGTAAACTAGTTTCCTGTTTGGATCTTCGCGGTTGTACCACATGAAATGTCCGACATTTGCTCAGTTAGAAATAAGAAGTTCTCGAGTGAAGATTTTCTTTTTTATAAAGTAAAGTGGTACGTGTGCTTGACGTGTGAGAATTTTAAGGTTCGTTACAAGTACAGTTATGTTTTTCCTAGGAATTGTTTACCACGCTGTCGGCAATTCAAATTCGAACCCTCTTCCTTTATAAATTTAAAATGGGACATAATGCGTCATTGACAATGAAAAACATTAATGAAGTATTCGGGGATGTAGCGGCAAATTAACGTACTATATGACGTTGGTTTGGAAAGTTCTGTTCGGGAGATTTCAGCGTCGAAAATGAACCACATGGGAAGTCGGAAACACTAGTTGACGACTAGGTTTTAAGAGCAACGGTGGATGCGGACCCAACGAAATCGGTGCAGGAGATTGCACAAAGCATGGGAGGATCCCCAATGACAATAAGTCGACACCTTTCTCTCATAGGAAAGGTAAAGAAACTCGATAAGTGGGTACCCCGTGAACTGAACGATTTCCAAAAACGATGGCGTCTGGAAATTTACGCATCGTTTAGATTAAGAAACCAAACTGAACCTTTTTTGCACCTGATAGTCACCTGTGATGAAAAGTGGATTCTGTATGATATTTGTAAATGAGGTGGGCAGTGGTTGGATGTAGATGAAAAACCAAAACAGGACCCCCAGCCCGATCTTCACCCAAAAAAAGGTTATGGTGACAATCTGATGGACATCAAAAGGATCAATCCACTTTTCATTTCTTCAACCAGGAGAAACGATAAACGCAATCAAATATCGGATGACGAACAGCAACATGGTTCTGGAGTGAAAAACAGGATTATCCGCCAATCTGCGAGTTCCTTTGTTGTTACTGAAAATTTTTATCTTTGTTGGTAAATCGAATCTCATGCCCTTCGCAGTCTTTGAAGATACGTCGCCTCTTTTACTGCGCCCGATATTGCCAAGCACGCGGCCTCTCTTGGAGAAAGGACAATTGTCCTGTGTGCGGGATTTCCTACTTACCGGGAATATACTGCATAGCCTGAAAAGTATCGGGATTTTTAATAAAAACGCCTTTTTAGGCGCAGTTACATTTATACCTCAACATAGTTGCCTTCGAGGGCGATACATTTGGTACAGCAATTTTCTAACATTTCGATGCCCTTTCTGTAGTATGGAACGTCCAAGCCTTCGAGGGCGGTGCATTTGATACAGCGAATTTCCAACATTTCGATGCCCTTTCTGTGGTACGAAGCGTCCAAGCTTTCAAAATGTGACTCGGTTTCCGCGATAAATTCCTCATCCGATCTGAATCTCTTTCCGTGGAGCCACCGCTTGAGGTTTGGGAACAGATAATAGTCGTTGGGGGTCAAGTCTGAAGAATACGGTAGGTGAGCAACCAATTCAAATCGTAACTGGTTCAATTTGGCCATCGCTTGCAAGGACGTGAGCGACGGTGCGTTATCGTGATGGAACAGTACTTTTTTCCTTGCCATATGGGGCTGTTTTTTCTTTATTTCGTCGTTTAGTTTGTCCAATAACGCTGCACAATACTCCCCTGTGATTGTTCTTCTCTTTTGCAGGTAATCGATGAAGATTATGCCACGCGCATCTCGAAAAACGGAGGCCATAACCCTCCCGGCCGAGCGTTGGTATTTTGGTCGCTTTGGTCGGCTTTCCAGCCACTCTGCAGATGCACTATTGGATTCAGAGGTTTGGTAATGGACCCACGTTTCATCCATCGTGGCAAAACGTAGCAAAAGGTCCGTTGGTTATGCTGCAACAACGCCAAACTGGCCATTGAATCACCAACGCGCTGCTGTTTTTGGTCGACTGCCGGCAAACGCGGCATCCATTGTGCCTATAGCATTTTCACCTCCAAAAGATCGTGTAAAATATATCCCGCCCATTCTTTTGAGATGTCCACGGCCTCAGCTAACTCGCGTAACCTCACTTTACGACCACTCAAAATGATTCAATGCACTTGCTTTACGGTTTCCGCATTGGTAGCCTCCTTCGCTTTCCAGAGCGAGGCGCATTTTTGGTGCTTGTACGACCCATTTTAAATTCACTAAATCACCGATAAACTTTTGTTCTCGGAGCAAATTTGGAATTGCATTTCTGGAACTATTCAATGATTTTTCAGAAGTTTTTCCCATCAAAAACCAAGGTTTTATCAAGATGCAATATTCCTGTCTTCCCATTTTTTTACGAAGGCGAAAGTAGCGTCGTTCAAAGGACTATAGCTTGTAAACGAATTGATGAAATGTAACGGGACTTCATACATAAACTAGGGACAGATGAGCCTCTCGAAATGAGTCATGTTAACTTTCTAGTGTCACCATCTATTGAAAAAGCCAATGTGGTATATCCGGGGTACGATCGTCTATCATCCCGACAGTTGGCCCAATCCGTGTCTGGATTTACTGCGTGATATTCTCCTCGTCTATTCTCATTGATATCGGCTGTTCCCGTTAGATATCGAAATAAGTATTTCGCGGACTTCTAATGATTGATTTCCTAACAACAGCTGAACTGACCCCGATAACTCACTGCGAATGCGATGTGCAGTCTTGTGCAAACAGCCAAATACATCAATGATCCGACCAGTTCTCAAATGGTAGTTGTTTCTCGCGTTCGGCTTTAATTTTGTGCAGTCTGGAACCGCAATACAGGTTTCAAATTCGATTGAGTCCATTCAAAATCGATTGAGTATCTTGCTTACGTATCTTGTTTAGCTCATCCTAATCCAGTGCTTGTTCCGGTTAAATTCGATACTTTGACAATATTTTACGTCACCGGGATTTTGATTGCGTTAGACAGTTGCCCTGAGAGTTCAATGATTCTTGATTGTTCGTGCGAAGTAATCAATATGTTATCGACGTAAACTGTGATGAGAAGTAAATGAAAGGATCGGCTAAGAGTTGAGTCTTGACTCCGAGGTGCTTAAATTCTTTAGATAACCTTAAATGCCATTGACGAGCGGCCTGGCGGAATCCATATGGAGCCTTCTTCAACAGGCATACATTGTTTCCACTGGTCAAACTTATCAACATTTCTTTGGCGCCTTTTACCCTCTTCCCCTTGTTTCTGCATTTTACGATCTCCTGTAAAACGGAATTGTGGAACTTTTATAAAGATGTTCACGTCGATTCTGCCGTTTAAATAAGTGGATGTTTGTATCCTCATGTTATACTGAGCCGTCAAGGGGGTCATGATTCTGATCGAATTGTTTCGGGCCTCAGTGGCAAACCTTTCGTCAAAGTCAATGGCAGCGGTTTGGGAGAAACCTCGCACAACTATAGAAGCTTTCTTTCGCTCCAGAGTTTCACCACGATTCTGTTTACTGTTAGTGAGTTGTTTTAGGAGTCGTTTTATAAAGATGAGTCAAAAATTAACAGCGATCCTCATAAAAGCCAACAATGTTCAATTAGGAAAAGAAGTCAAGCACGTCTGCAAAAACCAAATACCAAATTACGGGGACTACGAGGCAGATGTTATTACTGTTATTAAAAAAAATTAAAAACCATCATAACCAAGCACAATAATAAAAACTAGTGTCGTCAAAGTCATCGGATGTGTTTTAGGATTCGATTTAAACCATTAAACGAAACAATTACATTATCAAGTAAATCGTTTTCAAAAGAGTCTACTTTAAAATGTCAATGAAGACGGTCATATTTTTGATAAAACAAAAATGTCGAAACTCAAGGTGAGCAGAGTATCTAATGCGGAAATCAATTCGGATAAGATCAGTGGTTACTTGTATTCAATCCGAGTGGATCCGAACTATCTATACCAGGATTAAATGTTTTACTTAGTACGGGAATTGCTGATATTTGGTTAAATTAAAAAGGAGACGCAGCAGAAAAATTGCGGCTGAAGTTATAGATGTTTCTCCTGTTATCGCGAAACTCTAACATCACTGCAACAATTCTTCACGAGAGACCTATACCGCATCGGAATGAGGTTCACAACGTACTGTTGACTATGATAACTGTAATATATAACTCAATTCTGATTAAATTAAAAACTATCTCCGGTCTATTGACAGACTTGAAGGGCTGATATGTCAGCATATGTGAACGAGTTGTTGGCTGGCTACTAGGTAGCATACACTCTATGTGGAGTCCGGATGTTCTATGATAAAATTTTTGTGCAGTGCAATAATTGTCTTTTGGAATCCGTCAAGGAGGCGACGTCACATGCTAGTTCCATAATATAATAACAGATTGTAACAGGTAAACATATTGTGACGCATATGACAATCAGTACTAGAATATTCTATAAGGTCCAAAACAAAGTACTAGAATATTCTAGAAAGTACTGGAAAACTGGAGACGATGGGCAGTAGAAAATTCGAGGCTATGGAACGGACGGAAACGAAACCCCGAATCAGAATGAGGAAACGGTATAAATACGTCGCACGCAGATCAGGGAGATAAGTAGGAAGTAAACAGAGTAGCAAGCGATAAGTAAGGAAGCGATGAGTCAAGAAATCGTTAAGTGTACGGTAAAAGCAACAGTTGTTATTAACGGACTAATAAAGTGATACATTAATTCAAAATCGATTTAACGGCTCTTATTTATTAAAAATAATTAATCCAGCGAACCCTAAGCTCGCTACAATTGGTGTCAGAAGTGGGATTAAATTTGGTGAAGTGAATAAGTCTGTGAAAGTGTGTTGTGACGATGTCAGATCGACATTTGGAGGATTTTCGCGTTCCTGAGTTGAAGAAGGAACTTGAGGACCGGAATCTGGATAATAGAGAACAGAAGCAATTTCTTCGAAAGCGGTTACTGCCAAGTGGAAGTGAAGGAGGAGGACAAGGAGAAGACAGCGTTTACTACCGGAAACGGACTTTATCAATTCAACGTGATGCCTTTTGGATTGTGTAATGCTCCAGCAACGTTTAAACGATTAATGGAAAGTTTTCTACGGGGACTTACATGGAAGACGTGTCTTGTGCACTTGGACGATATCATCGTTGTCGGAAGGAATTTACCAGAACACATCAATAATCTGCGCTCCGTCTTCGAACGACTAAGACAGGCCAACTTAAAGCTCAATTCGAAGAAATGTAAACTCTTCCAAAGGAGAGTAAAATTCCTGGGACACACCGTTTCACCTGCAGGAGTTCAAACGGATCCTGATGAGATTGCAACTGTCCGAGAGTGGTCTACTGCAGAAGATAAGCAACAGTTAAGAAACTTTATGGGATTAGCCACATATTACCGACGGTTTGTTAAAGGTTTCGCCAATGTGGCTAAAACCCTACACGAACTAACGGGTAAAGACAAGAAAGTCAATTGGACGGAAAAATTTGAGGCAGCATTCAACATATTTAAGGACGAGTTATGTAAGACTCCAACATTGGCATTCCCAAGATCGGATCGTCCATTTATATTGGATACTGATGGAGGTAATACAGGAATCGGAGCAGTGTTGTCACAGGAAGTCGATGGTAAAGAGAGAGTTGTCGCATATTATAGTCGAGTTCTATCTAAGCCAGAGAGAAATTACTGCGCAACAAGAGGGGAACTGCTGGCTGTCGTAGAAGTCGTTAAAAATTTCCATAAGTACCTCTACGGACGTCGATTCCATCTTCGGACGGATCATGCCGGCCTGAAATGGTTGTTAAATGTTAAGAATTCGGAAGGACAAATAGCTCGATGGATCGAACGACTTCAAATGTACGATTTCCAAATTTCCCACCGTCAAGGGATAGATGCTCTATCAAGAAGACCATGTAAGCCAGATTGTAAGCATTGTCATGGAGCGGAAGAAAAGCAAGAGGCGTACGGCCTTCGAAATGTACAAGTAGAAGTACTAGGTGGGTGGACGAGTGATGCTATACGCGCAGCGCAACTTCAGGATAAAGATATGTCGCTAATCCTGGAACACAAAGAAAAGAACGAGCGGCCAACTTGGAACAATATTTCCGACAAGAGTGGAACATTTAAAGCATATTGGGCACAATGAAATTCCTTGCTAGTGGAAGATGGAATTCTAAACCGTAAATGGGAAGCTGCGGACGGAAAATCCCATCGAATGCAGATTCTAGTCCCATCAAGAGTAAAGGATGTTGTGGGGTAGGTGTTTGATGCCAGCGTATGGCACGGATTCACTACACTCCCACCGAGTTAATCCTTTACAAGAATTATCGTCCGGAATCCGAGGATCAAGGAGGAATAATAAATAAAAGGCACTGTGGGAAATTCTGTTGTATCAGTTTTGCTTTATTCGTCTAATTTTTACAATTGTGTTTTTGGTTCCACTTCACAGGTGCCTCGCGCGTTAGGCGGCAGAGGTGAAAGTATGTATATTGTCTTTGCACCTTATAAACTATGGCTTAGTGAGTTCAAAGTTTAATTATTGGGTGCCTCTAGAGTTTACGTAGGTTAATGGTCCTTGCGTACACGCATTTATTTCTGTCCTTCTAGTTTTTAAGCACTTGAACCTCGGGCAAAGGCACCGCGTCAACGCAACGTTATTGGGGTGTAATACTAAGACCGCGATGGCAATTACTTGCCATCGCGGTCTTAGTTACAGAGTCGGCCCGATGCGGTTAAACTACTCGCGATAACGTGTACTAAGCGGCACGACACTAGTTGTTGGAGAACGACCGCTTGACGATCGGTGTAGGGAGGCGACTCGACGGTCACTCACTGGCAGGTGGGATATGACTGACCGTAACGCGGTGTGACCGGCGCGGTAGTGTGGAATGAATGGCTGGGCGTGTGTGCGCGTAGCGGAGGTTGGAGATCGACGTTATATGTCTGCCCCCGGTAACGGTTGAATCTCGACTGGCTAATGGAATGGGAAAAAAAATCTATTCATCGCGTCCGGTGATTGAGTCATAGGAGGAATAAACTTGCCGCCACTTCCGGGGAATTTCGAGAAGAGTTGCTATGCTCGCATAAGAACTCAGTTCCAGCGAATCCTCGCCACACAAGCTGAGTTGGATTCGTTGGTTGTGTATACCGGGAAATTGAAATTGCTTGGGTGCAAGCAAGGAATATCGTTTAGATAAGATATTAACCGAAGTAATTTCGGGGAAATATATGCGGCTTGGTATAGTTGGTGGCGATGGTTAATGTTCCGTTGCGGATTTGAATATGCGTTTTGTTATAGCATATGAATTTCGGGGAAATTGGTCACGAAGAGGGAATATGAATTAAGTAGAGAATTGACCGAAGCAATTTTGGGAAAATGTATGTGGGGTGATGTAATTGAGGGAGATGGTTAATGTTCGTTGTAGGTTTGAATATGCGTTTTATTACGGCATATAAATTTCGGGGAAATTAGGATTGCTTGGTCGCAAAGAGGGAATATGAATTACGTAGAGAATTGACCGAAGCAATTTTGGGAAAATGTATGTGGGGTGATGTTGTGGCGACAGATACACACAATTCACAAGCAAAAATAGTGAAGAACATCGAACGAAAAATCGAATAAGAAAATACATCAGAACCGTATACCTTAGCGATAACAAAAAATAATTCACATCAGTGGAGTACAGTCGAGTTTAGAAATCAAATTCAAAACACGGCCAGTAGCCTGATGGGTAACGCTTATGTTCAATTTTTTTCGTGATTCAAACTCTCATAGCGTCAGTTCGAATCACACGATCTTCTTCACTATTATTTTAAACGCTATAATGTAATTGAGGGAGATGGTTGGTATTCCATTGTAGGCTGGAATATGCATTTTATTACAGCTTATGAATTTCCGGGGAAATTGAGATTGCTTGGTCGCAAGGAGGGAATGTGAATTCAGTAAAGGATTGACCGAAGCAATTTTGGGAAAATGAATGCGGGGATGATTAGAATTCTGTTGAATTGTATCCTGTTGCGGGTTTTGGGATGTGTTTTATTGCAAGGTTTGGGATGTATGCTATTGCGGATTTTGTATGGGGAGTTGGGTTGAGGTGACGCGCTGTTAGCGGTCACGGTTGGTTGGCATTGTGGGTTGGTTCTCCATGTGGTGTAGAGAACCCCCACAATGTACTAACAGAAATGCACGACGGGGCCTCCGGTGGACATCTGGGAGTTAATAAGACACTTTCAAAATTACGATCCCGATTCTACTGGCTTCACATAAGATTTGACGTCGAGACTTGGTGTAGGAAGTGCACAACTTGCACTGCGACTAAAGGACCAACAGCGAAACCAAGGAGCGCTATGAAGCAGTACAATGTGGGTACCCCTTTCAAGCGAATTGCGATTCCAAACCAAGAAGCAACAACCCTCATTGAGCAGCTTATCAATAATTGGATCAGCAGATATGGAGTTCCCTGTGAGCTTCATTCCGATCAAGGAAATCGAAAACCGAAACTTCGAATCACAGATATTTCAAGGCATCTGTGCGGCACTGGGGGCAAGGAAAACCAGGACCACACCCTTACATCCGCAGTCAGACGAAATGGTCGAATGGTTCAACCGAACAATGAAAGAGCATTTATAGAAGGTCGTTAGTGGTCACCAACGAGATTGGGACAAATATATACAAACCTTGCTCATGAGCTAGTCACGATACGACAGGCCATTCTCCAGTAAGAATTATATTTGGACGAGAGATACGATTACCAGCCTCGATGAGATTCATCATGTGGTTTGAAAGCAAATCAAGGTATCAAGTGTCAGGATGAAAACAAGGTACGACGTTCGAGCCAACGCATCCGGATTTAATGCAGGCGATAACGTGTGGCTTTATAACCCTCATCGGCCAAAAGAAAGGTATCTGAAGTTGCAGCAACATTGGGAAGGACTGTATAAGATTCTCACAAGAATTAACGACGTTGTCTATAGGATTCAGGGAAGACCAAACGCCAAGATGAAAGTGCTACATGGTGACTTTTTGTTAACCCAGAAGACCAGTGAACTTAGTTCGGGACGAACTAATCTAGGTGGAGGGTAGTGTGACGCATATGACAATCAGTACTAGAATATTCTATAAAGTCCAAAACAAAGTACTAGAATATTCTAGAAAGTACTGGAAAACTGGAGACGATGGGCAGTAGAAAATTCGAGGCTATGGAACGGACTCAGAATGAGGAAACGGTATAAATACGTCGCACGCAGCTCAGGGAGATAAGTAGGGAGTAAGCAGAGTAGCAAGCGATAAGTAAGGAAGCGATGAGTCAAGAAATCGTTAAGTGTACGGTAAAAGTAACGGTTGTTATTAACGGACTAATAAAGTGTTACATTAAATTAAAATCGATTTAACGGCTCTTATTTATTTAAAATAATTAATCCAGCGAATCCAAAGCTCGTTACAATATTATTAACTCGGCGCCCTTATAGCTGCACGTTTTATTGGCATCACTGTCATTTTTAATCCTCTATTTAATTTCTTAAAAATAGTTTATCGTTCCGTCATGTTTCTATCTATTTAATTGATTATTATTATTAATTTAATTATATAATATATATATAATATAATTAATTTAAAAAAAAAAGTTTTTGCGATCTAGGCTAGGTGGTCAGTATTGAATTGCTATTAATTCACAATAGATAAATCACATGCAATTTTGCCGTTATTCGGCCAGTACATATATTTGCTTCTAATAATTCACTAATTTCTTCAGAAAAGATAAAACCTGAAATACTGAAGGTCCTGATACAGGTATGCTGATAGATTATTAGACAGTCATCATCATCATCGACACTACAACCGGGAACCGGTCTTGGCCTTATTTAGCAAGTCCTGAGGCTTGTTAAATTTTCCATAATAATTTGTTCTTTTTTTCGGGCAAGTCATTAGTCTTGCGCCAGGGTTATTAGACAGTAATTCACCTTAATTCAATGATTGGGCTTATAAAACTTATTGAAAGCCTGAAACGATTCTTTTTGATAGCTTTTCTAAATTCGTATACTTTTTAATATATTGTAGAATAGGTCAGGATAGAAAATAGTATAAAGGATTCCATAATTAAAAAAAAAGAACTAACATTTTCCTCGGTTTCAAATTACGTCCTAAATGCTGGAATTTTTGAATACTCACATCACATTTAATTGCAAATTGAATGAACGTAGTTTCGGCTGCTATTCAAGACAATTACTGCATTAAATAAGAAACCGAACTAAAATTCGGTAATAAGAAACCTCGAATCATATTACTAAAACGTGCTTCCCTTTTGTTTCAAAGTATTTCACCCATTTTATGCCTTTTCAACATTCATCTCACGCTCGGTTTGTTGTTAAGATTGTGATTGAATAGTTCGACTTCCAACCAAATGTATTTCTGATTTTTCTTTGTTAACATTTTCGTATAGGTATCCTTGGACCCCTCTGTATATGGATATGTTCAGGTAAGAAGTTGAAGAAAAACCGTCTGTTTGGAATAGATGCCGGCTTTGTGATTAGGATACATGGCCGTTAACAGATCAATGTTAATTACTGGATTTGAGATGGGATATAAAAAACCTATTCTTAAGCAGTTACCGCGGAAGACCTCTGGCATGCACCTGCAGAAGAAATAGCCTGAGGGTGCAGTAATCATGGCAAATGGATTTTGATAAGGGATGTAAAGAGTTTTATGATTCGAACAAAAATAAAGATTTTCCTTGAATTTCTATCACGATTATGGAATGGAGCACTGTCCCTTACGTACTCCGAAACGAGACTGAAGAAGGAAGGATTGTTTTAATACTTTGTATCACGCAAAGGCGTAGATTTATTGTCGATTTTAAAAATAAGAAAATAGGCTAAAACTAATTTATTATGAAGGTAAGGTGAAATGAAGCTCACTTCTCTCTACAAACTGATTTCAAATAATAGGAAAGGGGTTTTAAACTTACCACTTCTCTCATAAACTGGGTTAGGACAGAGTTGGTTATAGTCGGCTCACAATTAGCTGGGGCACCTAGTCTACTACTAGGACCTTCTATACACGACGATTTTCTTCCCAAAGAGAAATGCCAGATTTCGTGGAAAGAAATGTGTACAAATATTCACAATACCGGACACTAGGTTTTCTAAGGACAAGTCATCCGACTTCTTTTCAGCTGCCCACTTTACTAAGATTTGATGGAGTTTCATGAGCTCATTTTTTCCCCGATTGTAAGATTCACTAAGGGGGCAGGTGAGTTGGATGATAATAAGTATTTATTTTATCGAGTAAGAATCGCCCCATATATAACAACATCCATCTCTACTTAGCGGTAAACCACCGTAGGGTAATATAGGGTGGACCATACATTTTTGCAAATGGCAACACTTGATTTCTTAAAAACGGTTAGAGGGAGGGGCGCGCCACTGGCGGGGAATTGTTTATTACGTTGTTGTTGGAGTTGTTTTACGTTTACTACCCCCCGCCACTCGCGCGCCCTTCCCTTTAACGGCTTTTAAGAAATCAAGTGTTGCCATTTGCAAAAATTTATGGCCCACCCTATAAAACATATGCATATTTCTGAAAGTTTTTTATGCAATAAAAGTCAAAAAAGTCAGAGATTCTATAAAATATGTTTTACAATACTACTAATAAAGTACAAGCAATATTTTTATTCAAGTCATCATCATCATCATCATCGGCTCTACAACCGGGATCCGGTCTTGGCCTTATGGAACAAGCCTAAATTTGAGATTTCTGACAAAAAAATAGTCTCAGCTATATTTACTTTTTATTGACCTGTAGGCACCCGGAAGTTCATGACCTCACCGACTCGACATCGCCATCGTTCCCTGTCTTGTGCACTCTCCTCCCACGCTTGACCAGCCGATCGGATCTGTTCAAGGTCAAACCTAACATTGTGCTCCCATCTCCATCGCGGTCGTCCTGCCAGTCTCTTTCCCGTTGGTCTATCGTCAAGAATTCTACGCACGGCCCTATCGTTGCCCATTCGTGCCACATGTCCGGCCCATCTTAATCTTTGTGGCCTGATTCTCACTCTCACTATTGTACGTTTGTAGTATAGCTCTTCCAATTTGTGGTTGTGGAGTTTCCTACATTGTTCTGTCTCCTCGTCATATTTACCGCCAAAGATAGCCCTCAAAACTTTATTCTCGAATACGCGGAATTTGTTTTCATCCCGTTTTGTGAGAGCCCATGCTTTGCATCCGTATAGAGCAATCGGCATGATTATGGCTCTCTAGACGCGGAGCTTTATGTCACGTGATAGCATTTTGGATATCAACAGTTTACTGACTCCGTGCCAACTAACATTGTCTGAATGCAGTCTTTTGTTAATTGCCTTCGACATTTCATTACTGGCCGCCAGTATCGTTCCCAGATATCTAAATTCTTTAACTTTTTCGAATATCTTGTCCCCGACGTTTATGTGTGTTCCCTGACGTCCACCTGCTCGGGCCATAATCATATTTTTTTTCTCTTAATTTATTTCTAGGCTCCTATTCTGCCGCTTGCATGATTATATCAGAGTTTTTACTTACAGTTTCTAGATTATCGCCCAAAATAGCGATTCTAATCTATTTATTGACCTGTAGGAACCCGAAAGTTCATGACCTCACCGAAATGACTCCGCCACTGTTCCCTGTCCTGTGCACTCTCCTTCCACGTTCGACCATCCGATCCGATCTCTTCGAGGTCAAACCTAACATGGGATCTGAGGCTCGGCTATATGTACGTCTGATGCGTTTATTTGTGGTTGATGGGTGCGCACATTGAGCAGGTTTTCAAAGTACTGCTTCCATCTTGTATTGCTTGTTTCTGTGACCAGACAGCCGGTTGGGTTTCGAATTATTGTGGCCCTCCCTCGGTAGCCATTTCTGATTGAATTTATACCGGCATACATACCTCAGATGTTCTTTGCTCTGGGATTTTCTGGGATTTTTTCGATCCGAGTCTTCTCCCATTCGCGTTTTTTGCGTTTGAAAAGTCTCATTGTCTTTTTCCGAATTGTCGTGTATCTTTCTGCGTTGACTTCATCATATCTTTGTCAGTGGATCACTCTGAGGCGTTTACGTTCTTTGATCTTCGCCCTGCAGTCATCATCAAACCAAGGTTTGGACTTAATTGTTTTCTTAAATCTTAATACCTTTTGGGCTGTTTGTTTGATTGTGCCTCTGATCGATGTCCACTTAGTGTCCACACTATTGGATTCCTCTTCCTCACTGCTCCCATTCTCTAGGATGCTAAATCTATTTGTTAGTTCGTCTTGATATTCAGGCCTTTTGCGTAGGTCTTTTAGCTTATCAATGTCGAACTTTTTCTCGTCTCCCGTGATTGCCCACGTGGGTTTGCTACGAGCCGACTCCTGAAGCATATGCTTCCGTCAGCATAGCCCAAGTGATTTATTGTAGTTTAAGCCTCCGCACTACGTCAAGGTTTCTACCAAGCGGGGGGTCATAGTTTTACACGGACGGGGTGAAAAGTTTTCGACCTCAACGTGAAGATAGCGGCACTCGTCAATAAAAGCTAGTGAATGTATAGTTGCATCTTTTGATAATTACTCACCAAAATTTCAGCCATTTTGGACGCGTAATTTTTATTTCACAGTCGTTTGAGTGAGCCGATGTGAGTGTTTTGTGAAAATGGACAAAATTGAGTATCGAGCTGTCATTATATTATCATTTTTGAATGGCAATACGCCTACGCAAATCAAAGATGAGTTGGACTCTGTGTATGGGGATTCTGCACCCATATTTACCACAGTGAAATTTTAGGCAGCTAAATTTAAACGTGGCCGTGAGAGCTTGGGAGACGATGAACGTTCGGGACGTCCAAAAACTGCAACAACTGACGATAACATCGCTAAAGTTCACGAAATGGTGCTAGACGACCGCCGAATTAAAGTGAGAGAGATGGCAGAGGTACTGAAAATGTCCAAAGAACGTGTTTGTCGCATTGGGTGCCGCGTTTGCTCACCTTAGATCAAAAACGTGTTGGAGTGAACATTTCCAACGTGCATCTTGGCGCAGTTTATGTGCAATAATTCCGAGTTTTGGCACCGATTAATTACTGTTGATGAAACTTGGATACACCATTATACGCCCGAAACAAAAATACAGTCCAAACAGTGGACTGCAAAGGGGGAATCAGCTCCAAAAAAGCAAAAGACATCAACTCACTCAAACAACTGTCAAATAAAAACTATGCGTCCAAAACGGCTGAAATTTTGGTAAGTAACTGTCAAAAGATGCACAACTACTTTCAACAGCTTTTATTGACGAGTGCCGCTATCTTCACGTTGAGGTCGGAAACTTTTCAGTTCACCCTCGTATATGCAATATAACAGAAACCTTACATAGGTCGGAGAAAGCAATTTTAAATATAGAGTCTAAATTTCAGATGAATCGTTGAAAATTTGTTATGTTTTTGGATAGTCCACAACACGTGGTTTCGAGAAAAATATGTTTAAAATTTTAAGTTCAACGGCGGTTGGGGCGTATCTGAGAGGCAGTGCGTCAGAATTGAATATTTTGGCATTTAGACAATACCGACCATAATCTTTTGTTATATCGTTTTATGACCCTTTTTTCTAGATTTTGAAAACCCGTACATCTCTATCCATACTCTCAAGCACCCCCTCCTAAATCACTCTCACCACTAATTTGGCGCTTTCTACAGTTTCCTCTCTAACCTGCCCCCGCCCCACGACCCTACTATTGCTATCATAGTATATCCCCTTTACCTTAGATTAAGCTTAGTTAAGTAAGTTCTTACGTTCTTTAGTTTGTAAAGTTATAAACAATTTAGCCAATAAGTTCTTATATTGCTTGAATTAAGTCAATAAATGGGGTGGTTGCCCCGTTAAGCTTAAACTTACTGCATAGAAGGAAAATCTAAAACAAGTTCCAGGCTATCAATTCATCATTACTGATTCGTGAAATGCAGAAAATTCTTTGCATATTGAGAATCATTTAATGTCCCATCTCTGAGATGGCGTTTCCGCTTACGCTTCCTACCTAGACAAAAAACACTCATTTATATGTACTAAAGGTTCTCAGACTCGGAAAACTCTAGTTGTTAACTTATTAACCCAACAGACAAACCCTAAGGCACTGAATATAACTTTCAAATTGTTTGCATCATCTACACCAAAACATATTATGTCTACATGATCCTTTGCCATTACTGGCCTTACCCTGCCCCCGTCGTCTGGTTGATGTTTCTTTGTTCTCAGCGATATCGGCAGCCACGGCCGCGATCTTCTCGGCCGAACGACCAGCCCGGTGGCGACTACGCCCTGCATGGTCTCCTGTGGTTCCAGTCTGTTCGAGTCGAGTAGCTGGTGGGGGTGTGAGTCGTGGGCAAGAAACGTATCTAAATTAGTTGGAGACCCTCCAAAGTTAAAGAATATTTGATATTTTTATCGTAAATTATTTATAATCATTTAAAATTCACTAGTTGAAGACCTCCCAAAGTCCAAGGGTATTTGATCCCTTTATCGTAAATTATTTTTAATCATTTAAAATTTACTACTTGAAGACCTGTGGGGGTTCTCCATATTACACTGAGAACCAACCCACGACCATAATCACAATTCGTGCACACGGGTACGCCGTCCACAGTTCTACCCACAATGACAACCACCACTATCCGCGCAGCCCGCGCTTAACACCAACCTCTAACCTTTTTTTTTTTTTTTTTGGTTTTTAACCACATTTATTTTCCTAATTCTTTATCCAACCTCAACCCTTTTCATTGGCTTATTCCTCCTGCAAAAGGTGGCCGTTCCCAAGGGCATAACACAGGTGAAAGATGCACTGTCTATCATCTCATGCAGACAATGCATCACTGAATTCAGTTTTTCATGCCATACGCATCATTACAAAAATCCTGAAAATTAGAAACCCTGTTCAAGCATTTACTGCACCGCTATAGGGTATTAACCAAATTTCCCATAATGAAAAAACTCGTTCGCTTGTGTGTTGCATAACGATAATTCCCTGAAAAGAATTACCAACATGCAACACACATCGGGAAACCAATCGGCGCCACCTTTTAACACGCTTACATCGCCGCACATGTGCGCAGTGTATTTCCATGACTTATTCAAAGTCACCCCAATGTCCAATCGACAAAACTTGCTCGCGCATCTCGCGCCCATACGCCGAGAAACTCATTCTTTAGCATGTCAACATGCACACAGGAAATCCATGTAGGCCACCAGCATCGATACGGCGTTTTTTTTCATTTTTCATTTTTAAAACATTTTTTATTTTTCTTTTTATATTCTTAATTTCTAAATTAAAGGCTAGACAAAAAATGCTTAAATTCTAGCTTAGTTATCTTATATAATAACTTACTGGTCCTTCGCAGACGCTCTAAGCTAAACATTACTTAACCATTATATAATTTGCCTTTCGGCGACAGAACTTTGTGGCAGTACTGATAATTAGTTGAAAGACAAAGAAAAATTTGAAAAACTTTGTAAATTTTTTTTGTTTTTTTTCTTAAAATTGAACTTCCTTAACTTACCTACTTTTTTTTTTTTTTTTTTTTTTTTAATGTAAAAGCACTTAACCTAACTTAACTTAATTCTTATACTACCCTAATTCTAGAAGAGCTAAGTCTATGTAAGCGTGCTGATGATACTATGATTCTATACCGACTTTGGTATCCAGGTCTTTATATGCCATTCAACCACCAGAACTGTTGACGCTGTCTAATACTATCGTCCCGGTCTCTGTGGGAGATAGCCCCACTGAAGCGCAGGAGCTCTTCTTCGGTGCGCGTTACTTCCCGGTCGTAGCACAATCGCCCGTCTACAGATGATCTACTTACATGATAGATCAGCGGAATTCCGGATCTATCCTGTATAAGCCCTTTCATATCCAAGTCAAGGAACGCCTCTGGTCGAACAAAGCCGTTGCGACGCACGCTCTCATAGTACAATCGATACGGCGTACAATCATCATTGTGCAGGTATCCCATTTGCTGAAATCACAAGTCGCCCTATGAACGGGCAAGAAAACGATCTGTGCAGCTGCGGGCACACAGTAATGATGACCCTTTTTCAGGTTTCATTTTTGTCGTTTTCGTTTGCCACGACTCGGTAGCACGAACGACTATGCATCTTCGCCGTGATCAACTCAGAGAGATCCTCTCTGATTGGCCACTGCACGGGAAATTTCACGTTTCTTTCCAAAAGGGCGAAAACCCACCCTTAACGAATGGATGACTCTGCACGCGTCATTTTTAACTAGTCGCAATCCAACCACGAGTCGTATAACAAACACCGAAGAGCGCGTATCTCGAGCCTACTTAAAAAGAAGTCGTGTTTCAATCCCGATCGTGAGCGCATATTGTCTTTCTATAAAGAGCTTTTCTTTTGTGTAAAATTCATAAACTGTGTTCAATTTAGTTCATTTAACTACAACCATAACGAACCTTTTCTTTTGTGTTAATTTCATGAACACTGGAGAGTTTAGTTCATTAAACCAAACTTTAACAAACCTCGCCTTTTGTTGTAAAAATCAAACAGTATTGAATTTCATCAATTAGCATTTAAGTTATACCATATCTGTATATCAAAAACAATTTTTTTATTACAATAAACAAATAACCTGTCGAAAACACTGAGTGTTTTGTTTTACCTGTGAACCTGAAACGAACCACATACACAAACATACCTCCCCCACATTGGTGTGAACTAAGATTTATTTATAAACTGACGTGTTGGGGATATAGTGAACCCGTTCCCGTGCTGGCACCACAACACTTAACACCCCCACAGACCTCCCAATGTCCAAGGATATTTCGTAAATTATTTTTAATCATTTAACATTCACTGCACTGAAAAAAACAGCGAAGTATCGCTCGGAATTAACTTTCCTCTTTTTTTATATATATTTTCAGCAACCACCGACAACAACTACTCACAGATTACTACTTTTCAACCCCTTACCAACTCATAATCCTTTTTCGATTCCAATTTGTTCCAAATTCACCGTTAATTGACTACCTGCATATGTGTGGAACTCAAGTTAATTATATACCAAATCGACGTCGAAATTCACTCTGTGCTAACACCACCACCGATTATTGGTAAAAAAAATCGACACAATTATTCCACGGTCTTGCGGGGTATAGCGCTTCATTCCTTGTCTGTTTGTATACTGCAGCTGTCTAGTTCACAAATGTCAAATATGATTGACGTACGACGCCATTTGCAAAAATTATAACATTTTCCGATAGGGTGATTCATTTTGCGTCACCTTGTAGATGTCTGTCACAACGCTGACAATTAAGAAGAAAAAAACATGCTGGCACTTGATATACCCTCGCGTTTAACTTGAAAATTACTTTTTGGACCCAGTATGACTTGCCAATGATACGAGGGTTGCCTTTTATATTTCGGGATTAGAGAACAAAAACAAATATTGATCATCGAAAATCACTTTATTGTTTTTCAAAATATTCCCCATGAAGATCTATACACTTTTGCATGCGTTTGAACCAATTGTCGAAGCACTTTTGCCACTCTGATTGAGGTATCTCCAACACATGCATTCTGAATGCAGCAACCGCTTCTTCAGGTGTCGAAAAACGTTGACCTCTCGGTTTGTTTTTTACGTACGGGAATAAAAAGAAGTCATTCGGTGCCCAGTCAGGACTATACGGCGGATGACCCATCAAATCGATGTTTTGGGTGCTCAAAAATGCAGTTGCCGCAGCCGATGTGTGAGAGCTCGCATTGTCGTGGTGAAGAGTGATTCGTCTTCGGCGGTTGGTTTTCCTGATTTCTTGGAAGACAACTGGCAAACAAATGGTTGTGTACCACTCAGAATTGACTGTTCTGCGTTGTTCTAGTGGTACGGTTGCGACATGTCCAGTTTTTCCGAAAAAACAGGCGACCATTTGCTTGGAAGTGCTTCGTGCGCGAACAACTTTTGTTGGATTTGGCTCATCTTGAAACACCCAGACAGTCGACTGCTGTTTACTTTCGGGCTCATACGCGTAAATCCACGATTCATCACCTGTCACGATGTCATAGACGTGTTTCGAAGCACCGCGACCGTATTTTTTGAGCATTTCTTCCGACCAATTGACACGAGCCTTTTTTTGGGCGATTGACAAATTGTGTGGGATCCAACGCGAACAAATTGTTTTGACAGTCAAATGTTTATGCAATATTGAATGTATGCTGGTCCCACTAACGCCTAAGGTTGTCTCAATCTCACGATAGGTCACATGACGATCTTCCAATATCAGTTCGCGCACAGCATCAATGGTTTTCGGAACAACAACTGATTTTGGACGACCTTCACGAAACTCATCTTGGAGTGAACTACGACCACGACTGAATTCACCATACCATCGATAAACACTGGTCCTTGACGGAGCTTCATCGCCAAAAATTGAATTAAATTCATCCATGCACTGTTGCTGAGTTAATCCACGCCGAAAGTTGTAAAAAATAATCGCAAGAAAATGTTGACGATTTAATTCCATTTTTGGGCCGAGATGAATCTTTTAAGTTACTGTAAACAACACAAATAGCGCTCGTATGTCAAAACGTTCTGAGTGCGTATAACCTCAAAAATGTCCAACTTTACGACAGAGCTGTCAATTGCCGGATTGCAGCACTAGGGTTGCCAAATCCCGAAACATAAGAGGCAACCCTCGTATATTGACTCCTGGACTTGATTTTTGGCACGCGCACATCGACGACAGACTTATAGCATCCAAAGGATTGACTGTGCATCGTTGCTAAGTTGCTTCTTTCAAGGAACTTCCCTGAGAATTGAAAATTAAACCAAGGAAATGTTACCTAGGCGAACCGCAGGTCAATTACTTAGTTACTGTGTCAATCAACAAGGTGTCCCCCCAAACCCAGGAATGCAGAACTTCTATCGCTTTTCACGGTAACGGCGCGCAGATTCGACGAGGATTGGATAGGGAGTAAGAAGGTGATAAACGCCCAATCGCTTGGACAGAGACACCTAGCAATGTTTTTCGCTCCACCTAAGAGCAGTTGGCCAGCCTGTGAGTCCCCATTCTACCTTGACCCGGACTTCACCCCCCCCCCCCCCCCCCCTCTTCGCGTTTCTACATATTTCCATCAAAGCCCCGGAATTATTCACCTAGTCAGCCCGTGAATTACCTACTAGTACTTTACCTATTTCTGAAGCTCTAAAAACATTATTGAAAACACCAGTCAGAAACCCCAAACCTAATACATTATACTGATGTGATGTAATTTATTTACATGATAATAAAGTAATATGCATAAGCACGTACCACCGGTGTGAAACGATAAAAATAATATAAATGGTGATTACTCTTTCGTTAGTTCCAATGTCGGTGTTTAGAAAATAACACTATTCAATCCCCAGGGGTATTTGCCTTTTGTATTCAAATCAATGGAGTTATGTAATGCGCACAATGGACTGTAAGCGTCCGATAAAAAGGCTTTGGCTAGTCCGCATGCAAGTCGTACACTAACTGCTTATTAAAAATGAATTTCTTATCATTGATTGCTGTGAATAACACAAAACATCGATTAGTTGCATATAATTATCCGGAGTTTCTTAAAAGCCCAAACAGCCTCCAGCTCTTTGCTAAGGCCTTGATATCTAATCTTAGAAAATGTCGATGTTTCTGTCTGTTCCCGATGTTAAATATTCGTAGTCGTCGTATCAACCTGTGGAACTTCAGTCATTTCCGACGTCTATTTCTTTTCGTTTATACCCCAAAATTAAGCACACGTTTGTCGTACCCCAAACAATTTAGTACAATATCAATACTGAAGGGCTCAAGATAAAAGCCTTCATAGAGCCCACATTCTGCTCGAGGCTGGAACGACAAAGGTACCTAAATGAGAGTGTTTTAAGGCAAACATCGTTTTTAGATCAAATTTTGGGTTACCTGATGTTTGAAAAGTCACAACAGCCTCCGGTACGGTGTTATGTGTAAGTCTGGGCCAATAGTGTTTGTTCGGATGGAGTGTGTCGAAGTATCTAAGTATTTAAGCATGCAACAATTGATGGATCGCAGGCGGCAAAGTGAAATTGTTATCTGAACGTGTCGTAGAGCAAATTGCGAGAGAATTAATGTGGAGGAAAACAAATTTGAAATTGAAAGAAAAGCCGTACAATGACATCGTTGTTGAAGTGGAAAACCCCAAAGGCCGTTGCACAGTATGTGTACGCAAGTGTGTAGTACATCAACAGAAGATACATATTTGTCAATACACACACTTGGTCGGGTTATGTATAAATATTTTATTTGCGTTTCTCGTCAATGGAAGGTTCGATGACACCGGTGCTTTTCTGCAGCTGGGTTACGTGCTTGAGCGCTTGTCGTTGAGTGATGTAACGTCCGAAGGTGGAATATTTGATAATTATAGGTACATATATATATGTTAAGTCTTTTGTGTGGAAGCCTATTACTATTTACGGCTTACGGTCGAGGGTGTTTGACTGTTTTACTGAATGAATTCTGGTTTGAGTTTAAGTAGACGAACGTAGAATATACTACAGCAAAAGATCACGATAAACAACAAATTCGTTTTAGTTCTATTATTTGTTGTAATACTATTTTTTGTAGTTGTATGGCTGGAGGAGATTAAAAATTCGTTATAAGAAACTTCTCTACTAATATTTTATTGTCACTTTTATGTACTTAATCTGTCTTAAATAATGTATATTTAATTTTTATCGTACAGCATTCTATATTTTAATATATTTATTATAACGCATCCTTTTATTTATCGGAATATAAGTTTTTAAACATTTCGATTTGAATTAATTGCCATATAGACCATGTCTGTTGTTGTATTCCAGAATACTACCCTTATTAAATTTAACACCGAATCTCCTTACACATCCTTAAAAACTTCCCTTAACATATATTACATTCTCACTTAATACATACCATTCATAAACATTCACAATATTGCCAGTTACAGCACATTTAATAACCTGCACCTTTTTATTCATTCAAAACATAGTAACTTTGATTTTCGTCCAAATTTTATTCAAGTTAAAAGTCACAGAGACTTTATTAAAAGTTGTTTTGTTCATGTTATAATTTCCAGTAAATTAGAACACAATGTTCTATAAGTAGAGAAAAAATTCATTTGTAAAATCAGTTGAGTATCAGAAACAGTAGAGTTAAGTACTAGTTGAGATTAAAAAGTTGAGTTAGAAAGTTTTAAGAGTTAAGTTATCAAGTAGAAGTTTAGTTCAAATCAAGTAGCAATTGAGTTAAGTAATTAGTTCAGTTCAGTTTGAAGAGTAACACAAAGAAGAAGAAAATAAATAAAATAAATCTTGTAAAAATAAATACTTTGAATTATCCCTAATTTAATGAAATAAAAGCAATTTGTGAGCAGACAATAATAATAAAAGGTCCCCGCTCTTCCCTCATCCGAGGAAGCACGGCGCCGGACGTCAACACTGTGATTGTCGCTCAACAACTTAATAATTGAGTGTTCCCCAATTTTTGGGTTTATATATTCGATTATGTGGAAAGTATTCGGACCTTGAATAATTTCTCGTTGATTTGAATAAGTTCTCGCTGTGTGTTCTCACACGACACCCAAAGTGCTAGCGAGAGGTGCTCTATCAGGGAGAAAATCATGCAAGTATTCTGATAAATAACTGAACTTTAAGAAATTCGTCATCGCGCAATCGGGTTCATTCTCGAGGCTCTGCCGACGTTCGACTAATAACGGCATTTTATAACATCAGGCGCATCGGTTTCACCAATACGAATGTAAACGCCGTCCACCAATATTTGCAAACAACGAAACCTGATATCCTTGCCCTAACTGAGACCCAGGACGATTCGTCACTGATTCGACATATCTTCGCTGCTGAGGATACGATTTACATTCGTGATTCCGTTTTAAGGGTGGAGTCTGCGCTCCGATCTGGCTCGCCAAGGAATGGATGCGTTAGTACCCAATAATTTGGAGATTGGACATCATAAGATTAAAGGTCGTGCTGGGGAATTCGATTAAATTTTTTTGTTAGAAAGTCAGATCACTGCCTGCATCAGCCGTATACCAAGCAGTAACATAGCAAATCCACATCAGTTGAGTGTACTTGACACACGCTCTCCATTATCGTCACAAACGCGATAATTGGTGACCTCGACGTGATCTATACACACTTTCCCATAGGTAAACAGAACTTTATTACTACGATCACGGCTTCCCTATAGACCACCGGCACACTAGCCTGCTCCGACGTCATCTCGCTCGCTCGTTCCTCACTCGTTCCTCGCCCCGTCGTTCGCACACGAAGTTGATCGTAAAAAAGTAACTGCGGAGGGAGTAGTGTGGCGTTTCTAACAGATACACACACAATATACGAGCAAATTGTGAAGAACACCGAAAGAAAATCGAATAAGAAAATACATCAGCCGTAATCCAAGCAGTAACATAGCAAATCCACATCGATTGCGTGTACTTGAGTTTAGAAATCGAATTTGTACACGCGGTAGTGGTCTGATGTGTTTAGCATTGGCTCCATTTTCAGAGATTCTAACCGTCACACAGTTGGACGACCCATAGCAATAAATAAAAAAATCAACAGTTTTAGCGGTACTTTTTAGTGATTGGAAAGGCATCATAAATATATATATTTTATAAATCCAAAGAAATCATTTGGAATTGTGATTTGGTACAAACGTTACAGAGCGGTAAACTTTGACTAAGTAAATTTTTTTCGCAATCTTGAATTACAAGTGTTTTTTGATATAAATTAAATTCATTGTCAGTTTTAATTATACGTATAAATAAAAACTACATCATGATAAATAATAGTGATCAAGATATGGAAAATCAAATTTAATATATAGAAAAATGTGTTTGCTTCGTATTTTTATGTATTGTGACGTTTGAAGTGCAAGTCTAATTGGAAAATTTAAAATTTTGTGATTTTTGTGTTTAGCTAAGATTTTTTAAAAAACGTCAAAAAGCGTCTTTGAGATTTTTGATGTTTTGTGATGTTCTATGTGTCTATTGATCATATCCGTAAGCGAAATTTTGCGCAAATTTGCGCTTCTGCAATTTTTTGACGTTTTTGTAGGCTTAACCCCATCAATCAAAAACGGTGACCTTTTCCAAAGATGGATTGAGAGTGAGAAGCCAGTGAAGATAATTGCTGTTGCTGAAAAACTAAGTGAATTAATGGGTCTAGAAGGGTCAAATGAAAATATTGAACCTGAGATTCAAAGAGTTTCCTAGTATTTTTGTTTGACATTAAAGAGAAAATGGGAAAATTGCCAAAGAAAGCGAAATAAATTTATGCAAGTTAATGAAAGCTGGCTAAACCTTAATTTGACATTGCCAGCAAATATTTTAACTCATTGGAAAAATAAAAATAGTTTAAATGCACCAGGCACGAGCAGAGGTAGACCGTCAAAAAGATTTGAGGAATGCAGTGAACGCACGAAAAAACGTCGGGTTCATGAATTAGCTACGCAGCACAGTTCAGAGGAACTAAGCTATGCTGCTAACATTTCAAATCGGTTTTCAAAGTCTCCTCAAAAATCGAATAAGATACTAACTCTGCAACAAACGCTAGCATTGTATTTAGTTTTGGATTTGTCTAAGAGAAGTCTAAGAGTTCTACGATCTGTTGTAAATGGCCTTCACAAAGACTGTTTTCCCAGTTACTATAAATTGAAAAAACATAAATCTGATCTATTACCTGAAATTGCTGTTGCGTCGGAAACAATTGCTGAAGTTAACCTCCAATCGCTTTAAAATAAATTACTTATTAATTACTTCGGATCCTCTCATTTCAAATATAAGATTCAAAAGCTCATATATGCCTAAAATAGATCCACATGGTTGTGTACCACTCAGAATTGACTGTTCTGCGTTGTTCTAGTGGTACGGTTGCGACATGTCCAATTTTTCCGAAAAAACAGGCGACCATTTGCTTGGAAGTGCTTCGTGCGTGAACAACTTTTGTTGGATTTGCCTCATCTTGAAACACCCAGACAGTCGACTGCTGTTTACTTTCGGGCTCATACGCGTAAATCCACGATTCATCACCTGTCACGATGTCATAGACGTGTTTCGAAGCACCGCGACCGTATTTTTTGAGCATTTCTTTCCACCAATTGACACGAGCCTTTTTTCGGGCGATTGACAAATTGTGTGGGATCCAACGCGAACAAATTTTTTTGACAGTCAAATGTTTATGCAATATTGAATGTATGCTGGTCCCACTAACGCCTAAGGTTGTCTCAATCTCACGATAGGTCACATGACGATCTTCCAATATCAGTTCGTGCACAGCATCAATGGTTTTCGGAACAACAACTGATTTTGGACGACCTTCACGAAATTCATCTTGGAGTGAACTACGACCACGATTGAATTCACCATACCATCGATAAACACTGGTCCTTGATGGAGCTTCATCGCCAAAAATTGAATTAAGTTCATCCATGCATTGTTGCTGAGTTAATCCACGCCGAAAGTTGTAAAAAATAATCGCACGAAAATATTGACGATTTAATTCCATTTTTGGGCCGAGATGAATCTTTTAAGTTAGTGTAAACAACACAAATAGCGCTGGTATGTCAAAACGTTCTGAGTGCGTATAACCTCAAAAATGTCCAACTTTACGACAGAGCTGTCAATTGCCGGATTGCAACACTAGGGTTGCCAAATCCCGAAACATAAGAGGCAACCCTCGTATGCACATATTTGTTATTTCAAATTAATTTATTGTACTATACATAATTCTTTTATATTAATGTTTTGAAGTTTATTAAACTATAAAATTGTTAACATACTTACATTTTTAAATAAAGTTTGAAAAAACTTGCGCAAGCTTAGAAAATAAATTTTGAGTTTAAAAATAAAGTTCGCTGCTCAACTCTTTTTTTTTTTAAGATTCTGGACAGGCCATTTTTGTAGGTTGATACCTTGTTTTTAGGTCGTTGCATAGATATCAAATGTAAAAAGAGATTAAATGCAAAATATTCATATTTTAGTTACTAAAACCAGAGATATTAATTTTGCCGTTTTTCCCATAGACTCGGCCCACTGTGCGTCATGGCGTCAGTTCGAATCACACGCTCTCCATTATCGTCACAAACGCGATAATTGGTGGTGCCGACGTGATCTGTACACACACAGCACACTCTTTCCCATAGGTAAACAGAACTTTATTACTACGATCCCGTCTTCCGTATAGACCACCGGCACACTAGCCTGCTCTGACGTCCTCTCGCTCGCTCGTTACTCGCTCCGTCGTTTGCACACGAAGCTGATCGTGAAAAAGTAACTGCGGAGGTTGTAGTGTGGCGTTTCTAACAGATACACATACAATATACAAGCAAATAGTGAAGAACACCGAAGGAAAATCGAATAAGAAAATGCATCAGCCACATCAGTTGAGTGTACTTGAGTTTAGAAATCGAATTTGTACACGCGGTAGTGGTCTGATGTGTTTAGCATTGGTTCCATTTTCAGTGATTCTAACCGTCATAGCGTCAGTTCGAATCACATGTTCTTCACTATCGTCGCAAACACTATAAGTGGTGACCCCGTCGTGATCTGTATACACACAACACACAATCTCCCATATGTAAACACAACTTTACTACTACTATCACGCTTCCGCATAGAGCACCGGCATACTCGCCTGCTCCGACGTCCTTTCGCTCGCTCGTTCCTCGCTCCGTCGTTCACGCACGAAGTTGATCGTAACAAAGTTACTGAGGAGGGAGTAGTGTGGCGTTTCTAACAGATACACACGCACACAATATACAAGCAAATTGTGAAGAACACCAAAAGAAAGTCGAATAAGTAAATGCATCAGCCGTATACCAAACAATAACATAGCAATTCCAGATGAGTTGAGTGTACTTGAGTTTAGGAATCGAATTCCTACAAGCGACACTAGCCTGATGTGTTTAGCATTGGTTCCATTTTTAGTCCGTCATAGCGTCAGTTCGAATCACACGCTCTTCACTATAGTCACAAACGCTATAGAGCTGCCAACTGGGACGATATGCGAGATTTCTTCACATGCTTTCCGTAGTTGGAGGTGTGCTTTCGGGACTCCAATGTTAACGCATTCGCGGAATCGATCACGGAGATTACTCTTCTCGGGATGGAGATTTACATTCCGCATTCCATCAAACGAAATTCATCTGATAAACGTTGATTTGATACAAAATGTGAGTAGATTACATCGGTAAAAAATAGAGCTCTTAAGCAATGGCGCTCCAATTTCACAGATGTTAACAGAACGAAGAATTGTAAGAATCAGAGACGCGTGCACTGAGGCGATTGATACCGTGAAGAAGGCTTACAACGATGGAGTGACCAATAAACTCGTTGAGTGCCTAATTGGTTCGCACCCTTTCTGGTCAATGGTAAAGGCTATCAGCAGTATGTTCGCTTCCTCCTCTTTTCCTCCGTTGGTGACGGCCAGCGGTACACTCATCACAAATTCAAAATATAAAGCCAATGTGTTCGCGAATTTATTTTCCGTGAATTCGAACTTCGATGCCGGTCATTAGGAGCCACATGTGATCGCATGGGTACGGTCTTTCAATGGATATGAGCTTCCGCCCACATACTATTCAACGCATTCTACGTGGTCTGGATTGTAGGAAAACAACCAGCGCGGACTGAATATCTGCGGCCTCAATGGGTGAGTTGGTAAGGAGGTTGTGACTTGCGCTTGAGTGTGCAAACCTAGGTTCAACTGACGACTCTCGCTATTGTGCAGTTCGTCACAAGAGTGGTAGGTCGGACCCCAAAGCTCAGCCGCCCGTTGAAATACCATCCGATTAAGCTACAGGCTTCGTGAAATGGTTGGGAGCATCTTCAGCATCTTTCGGAGCTTGGCTGATGGACCCGGTCGAGAATAAAATAGCATCTTAGGGCGCCGGCTCAACGCTATAGGTTTGCCTTTCCTGGGGGAAGTACAATACAAAAAAAAATATTGTCCTTAAGAACTGTGCTCCAGAACTGTCAGCAATTCTCGGCAGGCTATTTCGGTTATCTTATGTACAGAGGACATTTCCTACTTGCTGGAAAAACACTCGAGTTCAGCCAGTCCCAAAGAGGGGAAAAAGTGTCTCCCACAAAATTACCGACCGATAGCCATACTGTCCATGTTTTCTAAGGTGATGGAAAAGGTCATCGACGCCGAGTTAATTAAGAATTTGGAGTGTAACGGACTTCTGAATGATCGTCAATACGGATTCCGTGGCAGGCGGTCCACGGGAGACCATTTACCCTTGCAACTGATATATGCAACTGGAAAAATGATAAATAAAGAACGGCTGCATTGGATAACTCTAAAACATTTGACCGCGCCTGGCACGGTGTGTAACCAATCAGGCGACTTTCATACGAACTTGTGGCGTGGCGAGTCAAGAGCTGTCGCATTGGATATCACCAGGGCTTTGTCTTTCAAATAATTATAAGTATTGCCACAAAGTTCTGTCGCCGAAAGGCAAATTATACAAATATTAAGTAATGTTTAGCTTAGAGCGTCTGCGAAGGACCAGTAAGTTATTATATAAGATAATTAAGCCAGAATTTAAGCATTTTTTGTCTAGCCTTTAATTTAGAAACTAAGAATATAAAAAGAAAATAAAAAAATGTTTAAAAAACGAAAAAATGAGGGCTTGTGACCGCGTCTGGCATGAAGCATTGTTTAGCAAAGTTCGTTCATGCGGATTTTCCCAGCAGCTGTGCGACTGGACGAAGAGCGTGCTCGATCTATATCCTGTTAACTCCGGGGTGCCTCACGGTTTTATTTTGACTCCAACCTCATTTATGCTTCAGATAAATGATTTGTTGGAGTCAACGGATAACCGAGTGTTCAGTTTTGCGGATGAAGTACGCTTGTTTCCTCTTTTTCCGGCGATCAGCCGATTAATACACCAATGTCGCATCAGCTGAGATACAGATCGATTCTCTGAATCGGGATCGGAATAAGGTCCTGCAGTGGGGAAAGGCCAATCTCGTCGACTTCAATGAATCGAAGACACAATATATAACATTCACCAAGAAAAGAAGATCATCGGTTCCTTGAATGTAGGGCAAGCATAAAATTGCTCGGCGTCACTGTCTGTGGGAATGCGTCGTGGCATAAACACGTAGCGAACATCGCCAGATCCACCTCTGGAAAACGGAGTTATCTGTTTAGAGCCTGTTTCGTGATAGTTTCCCCCACCGCCCCTGTCTCGACAAATATTGATATTGTAGCTAGCTCGGGGTTCGCTGGATTAATTATTTTGATAAATAAGAGCCGTTAAATCGATTCTCTTTGCAAACACTTTATTAGTCTGTTACTCGATGTAGCGTTAATAATAGGGGATTCTTCCTTTTACTCGAGACTTATCGCTTCCTTACTTATCGCGTCTTTGACTGATGACTCCCCCCTTGATCTGCGTGCGAGGTATTTATACCGTTTTTCCTCATTCTGATTCGGCGTTTCGTTTCCACCCGCTCCATAGCCTCGAATTTTCTACTGCTCATAGTCTCCGGTTTTCCAGTACTTTCTAGAATATTCTAGTACTTTGTTTTGGACTTTCTAGAATATTCTAGTGCTGATTGTCATATGCGTCACAATATTATGTTAATAAATAATTAAAAATAAATTTATTCTGCTGATATTCAACAGCTTTCTAATAGTAGAAATTCTTATAAAATTATACTAGCGTGTTCACTAAACCCGTGGGTTGGGGAAGTCGTGATGTTTCGGTACGATGTTTCGATCGGTTCGCCGAGGCAGTGAGGACAAAGAGATAATGGACGGGAGAGGGCACACGTTTTTTGTTCGTAAAGCAGAGAGACGGTTTTTTTTCTGAGTCTCGCAAAAGCAGTTGCAGTTTTTTGGTTCTGTTGTTAACAGTTAGATGTTTTTTCGAAAAACGGGATAAAGAAGTGTTCCGCAAATTTTTTTTTCAAGTAAAAAAAAGGGGGCTAATCCAAGAGAAGTGGAGGTTGTTCTTTTTTTCGTTTTAAAGAAAGGGATCAACGATTTTAATTAATGTATCTATCTAGTTTGTCGATTGAAATAAAATGTTAAAAGGTGTCGTGTGGAAATTCTGAGATGTTTTTTTTTTCCGTGTTGTATACTTGATAATTTTGGTCGAGGAAATTGTCGTCCGCCCCGTGTCGAGGTCCCGTCCCGTTCGCCAGGAGAAGACTGGAGGAATAATTCTACTACATCACCCTGTTAAACATGCCATTCCGGCAACTGGATCTCAGGACGACCCCCAAGTCACTGGTGAGACTAAAAATGTAGACCAAATAATCGTACATCCCTTTTTAGTGGATAGTCTACCAACAAGGGACTAAATCCATCGAGGTCACCACAACTACATCGCCTGTAAGGCAAGAGGCCCCAATAGGCACCCTGGAGGTGATTAACCTGGGCGAGCAGGACGGTGGAAGGTGATATCCCAGAGGTAGTAATCCAGTAACCTCCGATTACACCCAGCCGGCCAACGTAAAGAGACAAACATGAGACCAGTTCAGGAACACCGAACATCACCGGTAGAAACCCGAAAATTAGCACAATAAATAAGATTGTTCTATGGTGAATGGTTAAGAAATGGAGGGAATAAATGTACGAATCACACTACATGTCACAATCGGCCATTGACAGTCTAAACAGTTTTACGCCCCTGAGAGTACCTTGTCAAGTTATAAATCCCAAATATTGTTGCAAGCAGGGCGGATGGGAGCAAACATACGAGGCAAAGTTACTGATTGCCTTTAACACCTTTGGTCATGCGCTAAGATTCGCCCTCGAAGAGCTCGATGGAGGAAGAGTAAGTCCTGGGGCCAGAATGCCGGGCGTAGAAGAGAAATGGACACGCCTTAAGAATACTGGCATTAGTACTGCCAATTCCATCTTAGGCAGTAGTCTTAGAGATCGGAGCGACTGGTTTGATGATCAGTGCAAACTACTGACTGAACGTAAGAATGCTGCATACCGGGCAATGCAGCAGTCTCATAGGACGCGGGTGCGTGACGAGAAATACAAAGAGCTCAGAAGATCTGAAAAATACTCCACAGACAAAAAAAGTGTCTGGGAAAAATTCTGAAGGTCTATAAAATAATCCGCAGTATGATGCGGTACACACCACGCTGCACTTACTGCAAGGATAAAGAGGGTAATCTGATCACCGATCCTCAAAGCATTCTGATGCGATAAGAAGTGCACATCAATGAATTGCTAAATGATCAGCTCGCAGAAGAATTGGGGATCAAGATTAAATGCTGTCACCACCAAGCATTGAGGAAACATTAAAAGCCATAAGACAGCTAAAATCAAATAAAGCCCCCGAAGTTGATGGCATACCAGCTGAGCTGATCAAACAAGGAGGGACAGCATTACATCACGCATATTATGAGATCGTGGTGCACCTATGGGAACAAGAGGAGAAGCCGAAAGATTGGCGTCTGGGTATAATTTGCCCCATACATAAGAAAGGAGATATCACACTGTGCAGCAACTATAGGGGTATAACATTGCTGAGTACCGCCTATAAGATACTCTCCACTATCCTACAAGACCGGATATCCCCATACGCTAAAGCCATCATTGGTCAATATCAGTGTGGCTTCATCCCAGGCAAATCAGCAATTGATCAGATATTCACCCTTAGGCAGGCGATGGAAACATGTCTGGAATTTAAGATTCCATTATATTATCTATTTATAGACTTTAAAGCCGTCCACGACAACATAGCCAGGGTGGAATTATATAATTCCATGAGAGAGTTCGGCATTCCAAACAAATTCATACGAATTTGTAGGTTGACCATGACCAACGTAACTAGTCAAGTAAAAATAGTGGGATTGTTCTCCAAACCAATAAACGTCTTTAATGGACTCCGACAAGGCGACGGTCTGGCCTACCTCCTTTTTAACCTGGGGTTGGAGAAAGCAATCCGTGACTCTGGCGTCACAACTAGAGGGACTATTATCATTAAGTCCCGCCAGATACTTGCCTACGCAGATGACATTGACATCATCGGTAGATCCGAGTCGGCTGTATAGGATTCCTTCACCCAAATCGAGCCAGCGGCACTGGGACTGCACATTAATGAGGGGACAACTAAGTACATGGTGGCAACTTCTGCGAAGAGAAGACCTAACGTTGGTCAAACTATCGGGGTAGGGGAACACGAAATTGAAGCTGTGCAATCGTTCAACTACCTTGGGTCAATAGTATCAGCCGATAATAATATGGAAGAAGAAATACGCGAACGGCTGATCAAATCCAACAAATCCAACAAAGCCTACTATGGTCTATCAAGGCTCTTTAAATCCCAAAACTTATCCAGAATATCCAAGCTACTACTGTACAGTACTCATGTATGGATCCGAGACATGGGTGCTTAATAAAATGCACTCTGAACTCTTAGCGGCGTTCTAGAGGAAGGTTGTAAGGAGAATTGTTGCCCCGTATGTGAGGGAGGACGATGCCGGAGCCGTAGACGCTGCAACCATGAGTTGTACACAATCTACCTTGAAGCTAAAAAATCAAGCTCGGTAGACTCAGGTGGGCGGGACACCTAGCTCGAATGAGCGAAGAGGAGCCTGCCCGGAAAGTCCTTTGTGGCAGGATGTATGGAAGGAGACAGCGTGGCAGATCTTGTCTGCGATGGGGGGATGACATAGACCAGGACACCCAGAGCCTGGGAGTGTCAAACTGAATGACATCGGCTCAAAATCGGGATCGGTGGAGAGATTTGTTAAATAAGGCCAAGAGGGGATGCCGGTTGTAGTGCCGATGATGATAATGATAAATTTCAATTCAGTATCTAATTTTTTTGGTGTATTTTATTTAAATATAAACTTGTCATGTTCCTTTTGAAAAACCCGATGTATCCCTAAAATTTGGTTTCACTTTCTACAATATTAATATTGTAATTATCCACCACAGTTTTATATGGTGATCTAAAATTGTGTAGGCCATCTAATCTTTCAATAATCGCACTGTATCGTATATTATAAAATTGTTATTAAATACTTAAATGTATTGGTGTACAACTTTGCTCCCGCCGTTTTTTTCCGAAATTCGAGGCTTTATTGTAAAAAACTGGTTATACATTTATGATTCAAAGTATTGTCCATCGCTGGCCACTACTTTCTCCCATCTTTCGGGCAGCATACGAATCCATTTCTTCATATTAAAGCAGAAAATTAAAACCCCCCGCAAATGATGAGAATTTGGCTCGTAAGCTGACATGTTTAATCGAGAATAACTTTCTGACGCAGACACAAATCGACTAATATTTCGATGGCGTTATGTTTACAAATACATAAGCTTATTGTATAACATCTATGATCTATTTATTTCAACTACCACTTACCGCTACAGCCATCTATTGCAAAACGGCGGAAGCAAAGTTGTATACCTAATACCATGTGTAAAAAGTCATTGTGCCAGCACGGGCACGGGTTCACTGTATTCTCTCAACGCGTTCACTGCTTAAAAAAAACTGAGCTCCGCCACAAACCGTTCACATAAAGAAAAATAAGACACTAGGTTATTGTTGAAAATTTTGTCACTGTTTTTTGCACGAATGTTCAGAACAGCATGTTCAAATTCACTTACGGGTCACCAATGTGGCGGTACCTAGTAGGTGTACCGGCACCGGAACGGGTTCACTAATATCCCCAACGTGTCACTCGATACTTCGGCTTCTGAACTGATTTTTCTTAGGATGTGGTCAGTGCGACTAGTGTTTGTTTTTTTAAACGTTCGAAACACTGTTGATTCCCGGATGCGAACACAAAAGTTGTTTAATAAAAATTGTCAATCGTTTTCGTTGTATTAAAATCAACACTTTATTTTTATTTAGCGACAAACAGTTACATACTAACATTGATGAGTTACTTAACATTTATATATAATTTGCACAATATTAACACTTAGTTGCACCGGGAAAAGAACTACACAAGAACTAAAAGTATTGATACTCAAGGGTTAACCTGGTGAGACTCGTGGTGAGTCCACTCTCAGCTAAGGATGAGTTTTCTTTTCTTGAGAGAAACGTGGAGTCTCTCTTTGTAGTGGTGAATTGGAGAGGATCTCTCTGGGTCGATCTTAGCTAGCGTGGTAATTGATCCATTGTTTACTCATGCTACGAGGTCATGGGAAAAACGAAACTGAGAAAGGAGGAAAGAACAAAGGGGATCATTGAAGACATGGATGCAGCTGTATAAATAGTCTTCATGCAATTAGGGAAACTGGGTGCTAAAAGCAATTTAGATACACAATGGTGATTGTGCACTGTATCTTGCTGGCGAAAAGGGTCAAATTCTTTGTATGCATGTTTATATGCTGGAGAAATCGATTCTTGGCGGTTTGACGCTAGATGCGCAAACTGCTTTTGTCGATTGGACTGTGTATCATCATCATCGGCACTGCAACCGGGGACCGGTCTTGGCCTTATTTAGCAAGTCCTAAGGCTTGTTAAATTTTCCATAATGATTTATTTTTTCTGGGCAAGGTCATTAGTCTTGCGCCAGAGGCTCCCCGACGGGGAATCGAACCCCGGTCTCCCGGGTGACAGGCGGGTATACTAACCACTATACTATCGAGGACTGTGTATAAGCCATAAAAATGTGCTGCACACGTATGTGGCAGGGTACGCTGGCTGACAGGGGCGCCAATAAGTGTCCCTAATTTATGCTGATACAAATTAGTTCTTTTCAGGAATTTCGAATGATGCATTAAATGCACGAATGTTAGAGAATTCTTTACAGGGAATTTTGGGTAATGTATTAAATGTCCTTGGGAAGGAAATGCTTGCAGGTAACTGTAGGTTGGCAAAGGGAGTTGGGGTTGGAATTGTGGGTGGTTCTTTATGTAGCTTTAAAGAACCCCCACAAACTCGTACAAATTGACACAACAGACAAATTTGACACTTTTGTGTAAAAATAAGTAAAAAATTAAACACCCACTGTGAGTTTGTGGGAGGAAGTCTTTGTGGCGGCGTACGACACGGAGTTCTACCTCGTCTCCCAGCATCACTAAAGTTTCGTTGATGTTCCAAAAGAAAAATTTCAACTGTCACCCACCGAACACTGTACACCCAGAAGCAACAAAATGTAAAACAAGACACCCAGGAACTGCTGCAGGAATACTAAAACGCTGAGTATTGTGTTGCTTGTGATTTATTGATTTTTTATTTTTAGTTTATCATCATCATCATCATCATCATCGGCGCTACAACCGGGAACCGAACTTGGCCTTATTTAGCAAGTCCTGAGGCTTGTTAAATTTTACATAATGATTTGTTTTTTTTTTCTGGGCAAGGTCATTAGTCTTGCGCCAGAGGCTCCCCGACGGGGAATCGAACCCCGGTCTCCCGCGTGACAGGCGGGTATACTATTTTTAGTTTATGGTTTTGGTTATTACACTTAACAGGTTTCAACAAATTTGGACGAAAAAAACTCAAAAAATATTGTTAAATGTTATAATTGGTCGGCAGTCCAAATAAACGACGCCGCCATTACGGAATGTACACAGCACGTACTCGCGGAGATAACAACTCAAACGATTACAGCGGAACTCACAAACACGCTCGACTACAATTGATTATCGCTTCCCCGTGCGCACCGGGGTAGCGAGAACAGCAATGACCTGCTCAGGTCGAATGATGGAAATGGACTCACCGAGGATAGAACTCTGACATGAATTCCATCCTAGGTTAGGGTTAAGAACAAAAGAAGAGAGAGAAAAACTTTTCTCTTAAGAGTGCGGCCGCCAAGAAAATGCACTCTTTCAGTGCAAAGGAATGCGCGTGTGACCGTACAGATCAATATTATTTAGACGTGCTCGAAAGCAGTGGAACAACGAAACAGGCAAGCGGCAAAGACAAAGGAGATTTATGATCCGTGTCTATGCTGTGCATTGCAGCTATCATAGACGGCATTTCATAGGAGAAATGTGGTAAAAGCAAATAAGGGCATCATACAGATATGGATGAGTGGTGCGGATGCGTAAGTAAATGTATCGCCATTGGGAAGAAGTGCTAATGGTTTTTCTATTTAAAAAATGGGAAATGTGAATCGCTGGTGGTGCTAAAGGTATCGAATTGTATAGATGATTACATGCGTAGGAATTCCTTTTATAACTCTAGGGTAAGATGGGACCATTTGCTTTTGTCTGATGGTCAAAGTGCTGCCGCGGCCGTGGAAATGCCAGGGACATGTGGTATGCACATGTACGGCGGAACTGCATTGGTGGAACAAGGGTGCCCAATGGTCGGGAATCTATGGTGCATATGCACGTTAAAGAATTGTTTTTAGGAGTTTCAGATAATGCGTTGTATGCATCAAATGTCCTTGGAGAAGGAAATGTTTTCAGGTGCCAATGCAAATGCATTGGCGGGAAACAATGGGATTTGTGGAATTCCTAAAAAGGCAATGAAGAATTCTTACAGAGAATTGTATGCGAAGAGATGCATGATGGTATAAGTTTTCTTTTACAGAAGCTTTGAAATAAATAAATTCGGTAAGCTTGATGCGTGCAGCATTTACAGGTGCTAATGCAATTGCTTTAGCGAAGTTGAGGGGGGAACCTCATGTAAAATGAAATTTTTTAGCCATTTTTGTTTTTGCCTAAATTGATAGGAAATTCCCTCAAAAATACGAGCAAAAAAGTTAGAAAGTGATCCCAGACCTCCTTGTACTTTATTTTCAAAATAAAGTAAACAGTCTAATTGGGCGATGCCACCAAAGAGGCTCGTACTTTTCAACAACAGGAAAAAACGGCTCAATTAGAAGAGTTTGAAGAAGAGGAAGGTCTACTCTATGGCCCTGGAATCGCAGATTAGCAAAAAACTGCGGTAAGTTAGAACGAATTACGAATTTTTTCACGATTTTACTATTACTCAAACTTTAAACGCGTTTTTCTCGAAACGCGAAATTTCGCACGCCGTGCAACGTAGCTCAAAAACTAATCATTCGAGAGATTCTATAGATATTTGGCCTCAGCATGACGAGCTCCGATTTTTTATTTTTCTATTTAAAACATTGTTATTAACAATTGTTTATAAAAGAAAATCCTTTTTTTCAAAACTTCGCAATTTTTGCAAATTTGCAAATTTTAATAAAAGGGGAACGTCATGCTGAGCGGTTTTGCATATACTAAAGAACCCATTTTGTATTTTTTGTTTCATATCATTTTTGTGACCTGTATGCTGCACGGCGCATTTTCAAGACGCTGTTTTCAAGTCGCCATTGCACCGTTTTATTGTTAACGATTAGTCTTAAAAAAATATTTTCTTTAAATATTATAACGTAAATATCATCATCATCATCGGCACTACAACCGGGAACCGGTCTTGGCCTTATTTAGCAAGTCCTGAGGCTTGTTAAATTTTCCATAATGATTTGTTTTTTCCGGGCAAGGTCATTATAGTCTTGCGCCAGAGGCTCCCCGACGGGGAATCGAACCCCAGTCTCCCACGTGACAGGCGGGTATACTAACCACTATACTATCGAGGAGCCAATATATTGTGCCTTAATTGCAAATTATTCTACGCATTACATTTTTAAAAAAAAATTCCTGAAAAACAGGCTATTTACATGAGGTTCCCCCCTTAAGAGATTGAATGGGAGTTATGGGGGTTTTTTTAGGTAAGTGTACCGTGGGGTTTGGCGGAACCGCCACAGGTTTTCCATAGTGCATTTTCTGTCAAAGCCTTGCTACTTAAGTTTAACGCCTCAGTGTTAGACCACCCGCCTTATTCCTCTGAGGTGGCATATTACTTGGCACTTTTACTTCTTTCTCAAGCTAAAATTTGTATGAGAAGGAACAAGAGGTCAGATAGTTGAAGTTGGAAAAGAAAAATCGGCATATGGTATGTCATGAGGTAGCTCACAGAAGAAGATTTCCGGCAGAGTTTCTGACAACAGAAAATGCAAATGGTACGTTATAAGGATAGAGCGAAGGTATATGTTTAAGGGGTAATAGTTGTTTTAAACAAAATCTTCTTTTTTTGGGGCATTCGTCTCGTTATTTTATAGACACATACACCATTTTTCCAGCAAATGCATTGTGCTTTGACATTTAAGGATACCGCAACATCAATTTTATGAGTGTATTTCGCGTTAACAAATACGTGGGGCATATATTTGTATTTATATATTATATCTTTATATTTATATATTGTATCTTAATAAAGATTTATATTTTACAATGCTTAAAGTTATCCATACTCATTATTCTCGTATAAAAGACGTTATTTGGTGTTTTAAAAAATGTCTATTCTTACGATAAAAATTATATTTCTACATCGCAACTACTTCAAGTCCATTCTATGACTCGATATTTTAAGTAATACAATTAATTATTATTATTTTTCAATACAGATATATTGTTATGAATCTTATGAGTAACACGTGCCCAGTATAGCAATGGCTTTTCCATAAAACTACAAAAAACTAATATAAAATGATTACAAATTAATAAACTAAGAGGCTTACCTAACTTAGAAACAACTTTAATCGTTTTAGAATGTTTCGGAAATAGTATTGAGTAAAATAAAACCGAATGCGATTTAATATTTTCACTAATAATATAAAGTGTAATACGGATTCCGTGCGGCTCCCGAGATTGTATATATGAACTCTGACTCGGGTGCAAACAGGTGAGGTTTTTGTCTTACAATAGAGGGCAAGCTTAAACCGCACCAACGATTACGAAGGAAGTAAGTGGATTAATTAAAGCATCGATAAAAATAGACTTTACACTCTTCTTATTTATTTAACTGGCATTTAAAGCCAAGCGCATTTCCATGCATCCCATAAAAACCAAGAACGCTCCGATAGATACTCGTAGTTAGATTGTGTATTTTAATGATTACAATCACGAACACAAAGGAGCCGGGCCTGGGTCCAGAGCGCACCATTCTGGCACACATATGTTGGGTCGCGGCATCGTGCAACTCCTTTTAGAGCCTTTTATGTATATTTGCGGTATGTTTTTTTATTTGTCTATCCTTGCCTTCGTCAGAAGATTTTCTGGCATATTTCCTGCTCTCGACATTCCAAATGTGCGTTTCCCAGAATGTAAACATAATTCCAGACGTGTGGTGTTACTCTGCCGCCGTCTAACAATTTAGCACTTAAAAGTAAAAGTTTTAGCACGCATGTTCGTTTGTCTAATTACGGATATTGCTTGCAGTCGAGGATATCCTAAATAAACAGCTCAGATTGCTCTTTTGACTTTTATTTTGGATAAATAAGAGAATGGTGATGTATGCCCTCGACATGATCCCATTTTTTCTTTTCACTACACGAACAACAATGGTGGGTAGGTTTTCGTCTGATGTGACTTCAATTGATTCGATTCATCAAAAAGCGTCTTGAATTTAAAATAAAAATGAACTGTCGCTGTTATTGGGGTTATTAATTAGGGAAGGGAATGATGAAGCATGGCTGTTTCAATTGCATTCATTTGTCGAATTGTGCTTCATTAAATAGATGCTGTTTCTGACATCTTACAGCAGATACAGATTAAGTTGTAATTGTATGCCTTTGTCTCCTTGCATTGTCGTTGAAATAAGATACAGAGACACTAGAGTACATCGAAAATGTAGGTAAGCTTCTGACTTGTTTCGGGATCATACATCTTGCTGCCAGTAGCACTGGTTTTTTTGCTGTTATGGTTTCTTAATTCTGATAATCGCGTTCGAAAGTATGCTAATTTTTTGACCTTGCATTAGGTTGTGAGGCACAAACCAAGTGCATATATGATTAGAAACAAAAATGTCAGTCGAAATATATATTTAATTGACTAATCTATTATTTGAACTTTGATTTAAGTTGCTCTGCTTTTATTTCTGGCCTTCATTTTATATTTCGTAGATTGGATTTTCAAGTTTTTTTCTGTGTATTTTAGTGCTATAATTTATTAGTGTTTGATATATCATTAAAGTTGGTCGAGAATTGTCAAATAACGTGGCAAAAGATTCAATTTTTTTGACGACATTTAACCAGGTGGTTTTTACCAAGGTATCTATTTTATAAAATAATGAATTACTTTTTCTTTTGTTTAAACACAATACATATTGTAGCGAGCTTAGGGTTCGCAGGATTAATTATTTTAAAATAAATAAGAGCCGTTAAATCGATTTTGAATTAATGTGACACTTTATTAGTCCGTTAATAACAACCGTTACTTTTTACCGTACACATAACGATTTCTTCGCTTATCGCTTCCGCAATTATCGCGTATTTTACTTCTTCACTGCTTACTCATTACTTATTACTTCCGCACTTATGGCTTGCTTCACTTTTTACTTCTTACTCATCTCCACGAAAAAAAAAAAAAAAAAAAAAAAAAAAAAGGGGCGAGAAGGCCGAATTTGGCGAGACAGGACATATGTGTCCTTCATCTTGTCTCTGACTTCTGGTCATCTTGCGATAACCAGAATCACCCACATCCGTGAGGATATTGGGCTCGGTCTCGCGGCATCTGAAAAGAGAAGAAAAAAGGGGGGTATCCAAGGATAGTGTGGACAGTGTTAGTCCAAGTGTTCTCTAACTACTTTTATAGAGGGATGGTGGGAAAGAAATCTTACAAGACCGGTGGGTCTTGGTTGCGGTAGTAAACGCAGATCACGTCTTTGGCGTCTGATAATCTGCTCTTTGGTCGGTGTGTATGTTTGTGTTTGTGCCGTCTTGTACTGTGCGTTCGTGTGTTTGGTTTGTTAATTGTAGACCCTATGAGATGGGTCCAGGAATCCTCTATTATAGAGGGGAATGTTGTTGGGAAGGGTGCTTTCTTCAGTTTTGTACTGAAGAAGAAATTGTGGGGGTTTGATCCGAAGAGATCGAGAGAGAGAAGGGTCAAGAACGCAAGAGTCCCGTACAAGTAGGTTCTCGCTGTTCTGAATGTTTTCGAGGTACTTATATGCTAATTGAAGCAAGTACTCGTCGATAGGGGTAATGGAGGCGCCTTCGTATAGGTGAGAGTTGGGGTAATGACGACCGTCAGGCCTTCTAGAATGATTGGTGCATCTTCTGAGGAGTTTCCTTTCGAAAACCCGAAGTCTTTCCATTTGAGCCGAAGATACGCAGGACCATATGGGAAAGGCACTCATCTCCACGATCTGTGTGCGACGTATTTATACCGTTCCTTCATTCTGATTCGGCGTTTCGTTTCCGTCCGTTCCATAATCTCGACTTATCTATTCCAGTTTTCCAATACTTCCTAAAATAATCTAGTACTTTGTGTCGGACTTTCTCGAAGATTCCAGTACTGATTGTCATATGCGTCACAATATCTTAACTTAATATCGGGTTTTCCAATAGGGACTTGACAACTTTGAATATAATTTGTGAACGCACCCTTTCACTAATCATCGGACTGTCACTGTCAATTTATTCAGTAAACTCAACATTTTCATCGTGGTTAAGTACACGAACGAACAACGTCTGCAATTATAAAAGTTTACTACCGAAAAAAAAAGTGTCAAGTCCCTATTGAAAAACCCTATATTATAATTTTAATTTTATTTGTAATCTTTCTTCTACCCTAACATCATTTTAACATAAAGAGTTCGAGTCTTAATCGTTGCATTTATTCAACCTGCTGTTCACTGAAACTGTAGTCAGTTAGATATTGGTCGCGCATAAGAGGAAGGTACCCATAATTGTCAAAGCCCCGTGCGAATAGAACGCAGAGCGGACGGGGAAGGAAGCTCCCGTGTATTATTCTTGAGTACCTGTATATTGCAATGACGAGGAAACACACAATTCGTGTGGTTCGTCTAAAGAACGACTTCCTGTACTACGTCTGAAGTTAATTTTCAATGAGAACGTATTGACGGGAATGCCAGCATGGCCACAGAACAATATTTGAAAACATATGTAGAATGCGTTCATCAAGTTCGGTTGAGCCGTGTTAATACAAACATTAGATATGTGGACAGGATACCTTGTACCAGAATTGGGTCTTAATGGGTTTGTCTGCTTATTTTCCATTCTATTGTAATATTTTGGCAGGGTAGCCATGTACTAATTTAATTGTTGGAAGGATATGTCTAAGACCTGTAGCGGTTCCGCCAAACCCACTGTCTACTTACCGTAAAACCCCCATAACATTCAGCCAATTTCCTAACTTGACTAACGCAATCGCATTAGTACCTGAAAATGCTTCACGCATCATATACATCAAATCTATGATCTTAAAAAGTCCTGTAGGGGTTTCTCTATCCTAGAGGAGAAACAGCCCACAATTCCAACCAATACCTACCCATTTCCCTTGATAGGTATTTACCAGCAGGACATGTCAAAGGGACGCATAGCTAAACTCATTTTTCTATGCAGATAATGCATAATTGAGTTTAGCTACAATCAACAACATACGGCAACACTATTGCGCTAACCATGGGATTTCCACCGGAAATTCCATTCGTATTGGTTAGCAACAACCAAGCCAAACCAAGCGACGCCGTTACGTCATAGTCCATAGGCTTGGGTATTATTGGACATTCCACAGAATGGAATTATATCCCCAGCCGATGCGGCGTCCTATTGATTTTTCCCAGATCACCCATTCGCATGGGACCAATGATCTCTTTTTGCTGGTGAATAACCTTAACTATGTTTGCCCTCTCTCTCGTATTTCTGTCTTGCTATAGTGCGTTGACCTAAGAGATTGTCACTAGGTCAGTAGACCAGCCGTATACACGGCATTGACGCACACACACCTAGCCAGATCCACCCTGGGTTATTGTGCTTTCCCTTTTGATTTCTACATTCTGGCTACGCCCATCGACGTCGAACGAATACACAAGTACGTTTCGACCTGGATGAGTGTGGTGAGTTGGGGAACACACAAGAGAGCATGATTACCATTGGCAGATCAATGTGTAAGAAGCAGAAATTACGATTTCCACCCTAAATTGAGTCAGTCGCTATTCAATCACCGCTAGCAAAAGGTCGTGTCGCGTCAAAAACAATAGTGAATAGTTTTTTTTTCCTTTGATAATTGATTACCAATTACAATAAATTTCCGCTAAAAAAACATATTTTCAATCGGAGCGAATAAACACTGAAACGCGAATTGATAAAAGAATGTTAAATAAAGAAATAAAAGAAAACTTTAAAAATTAAATAAAAAGTGCTTTCATTCATTCTTCCCTTTGGTGGACAATTTTGCTGTGGACAAGTGTTTGGGGTAAAAGTGGAAACCGTGCCATACGCTGGCAACAGAACATTTTCATAACCCCATAGTCCCTGTCAAAGAAAACTTGCCTTTCATGCATTCTCTTCGCATACAATTTCCCGTAAGATTTCTTTCTTTACCTTATCAGGCAGAACCCTCAATATTATAACCCAATCTACATCAGTTTCTGCTAATGCAACAGGATTAGCACCTGTAAATGCTTCACGCAGTATATAGACAAAATCTATAATCTTAAAGTCCCTGTAAAGAAAACTTACCTTTTCATGCATCTCTTCGCATACAATTTTCCGTAAGATTTCTTGCTTTACTTATCTGGAATTCCAAACCAATTCGGCACCTTCGGTACCAGACAAATTCCTGTAAACAAAATAATTCGGTTTTCATACAATGTAACCGCCATGACAGGGACCATAAATATTGCGCCGTCTATTTTCCCAGCCGCGCCATGTGTACAACAATGTTCCCTACATACACATTGGTTGGCGACTTACACCCAAGGGACCAAAGCAAATACGCATTCCGCGTCTCTTGGCATCAATTGAATCCTACAGCATAAACAAATGCAAATAGGAATTCAATACCTACCCTTACTAGCGATGCCATAAACACCATTTCCCATAACCTAGCTAAAACCCATTAGCACATTTCCACATCGCATCGTCGTCTCTTTGTTTAGCCGCGACGCAAATTTCCAACAAAGATCCCATTAGCATCCGACGACTTCGGTTTTATTTGCTTTACCGAAATCGTATCCCATGAATGCACTTTATGCCCTTTCATTGTTCTAGGTTCGTTCTGATCTATGAAAGAACCACGCACACACACCACTGCACTGAAAGAGTGCATTTCTGTGGCGCCCACACCCTCTCTCTTCCCTTTTCTTAACCCTAACCTAGGATGGAATTCATGTCAGAGTTCTATCCTCGGGGAGTCGTTTTCCATCCACTGACCGCGACGGCCACACGATCTCCCGCTCACCGGTGCGGGCGGTGACGCGATTCTAGTCGAGTGTGTCCGCGAGGTGCAGTACGAGTCAATAGTGTCGAAGTGTATCGTGTTTTAAGTCGTACGCCTGTATTTGAACATTGTAATGAGCTGTGTGTTGCGTTTCCAATTAAAGTACAGAAATCAATTAAAGCACGGAAATTAAAGGACAAATAATAAAATTAAATTTAAAGTGGTGATCACCAACCTAATAACCTTGCCCAGAAAAACAATTTATTATGGAAAATTTAACAAGCCTCATACTTGTTAAATAAGGCCAAGACCGGATCCCGGTTGTAGTGCCGATGATGATGATGATGATCACCAACCAGCACTTGTGTTTTATTTCTCTCGGCCGGCATCCGTGTGTCTTGCTGCGTGTTGGACTTAATCCTCGGTGATCGGTTAATGGCGGAACCGATGAACTAATAGTGATGTTTGTGAGGGCGAAGTAGAACCCTGTGCCGTACGCCGGCACCACGACTTCGCCCCCACAGACCTACTTCTCTATTGGTGCTGTATAAAGCGCAGCCCGCTTAAAGATCATGGCGATGTCGCCTCTGGCGCAAGACTAATGACCTTGCCCGGAAAAAACAAATCATTATGGAAAATTTAACAAGCCTCAGGACTTTCTAAATAAGGCCAAGATGGGCTCCCGGTTGTAGTACCGATGATGATGATGTCGCCGCAGTGTTGAATCAAATTCCACAATAGGTTTTTGATTAATTTATTATCAAAAGTGCTCGGGTATTTATACTCCCAATCAACCACTCAATTATTTACAAATTTCTTAATTCACTCATACAATTTTTGCTTAACCAACTATTTCAGTCTGAATTCATAATTCACTCAATATAATTCTGCTTATTGTGCTCTTCTATTTCCTATCACTAGCTTAGCGCATAGTGTAAGAACAGTGAGACAGGTTGACCCATTATCGGCAACGAATGCTGGCTACTTGAAACTTGCTAATTGTGACAAGGGCAATTGATTTATTAGATATGATTGTTCATGGTCATTTTGTGGGTATGTTGTTACCCTACACTATCCACCTTGGGCCATCAATGAGTTTCAGTGCTCAATAATAAAGCTCCGTATTTATAAAAGAATAATCATGCCTATTGTTTTATAAGGATGTGAGACAAGTATTCGAGAATGAAGTTTTAAGGAGTATATTTGCCACTAAATATGGTGAGCACACGGGACACTAGAGAAAGCCACACCAACGTGGTGACAAGAGCTGCACCCCAAACCAACAATCGTGAGAATCATCAGGTCACGAAGAATAGGATGGGTCGGCCGTGTAGCGAGAATGGGCAACGAAAGAACAGTCTGGAGAATTCAATAAGTAGTAGTAGTAGTAGTAAACGGCCAGAAATATAAACTCTTATACATTGAATCAGTATATAGTCAAGTCTATAGGAAATTCATTTTAAAAACTAGGCTGGTTATCAGTTCTAACATTTTTGAGACACCCATTACAGCTTTTAAAATGGGTTGGTAATTAGTATTGGGATTGTAGGCGGACTGCGTCTCTATTAAACGTGAACCTTTCCTTATTATTACTACTATTTATTGGCCTGTAGGAACCGGAAAGTTCATGGCCTCACGCACGCATAGTACAAGACAGCACAAACATACACACCTACTGACCAAAGCGCGGATTATCAGATGCCGAAGACGTGATCTGGGCTCCTCGATAGTATAGTGGTTAGTATACCCGCCTGTCACCCGGGAGACCGGGGTTCGATTCCCCGTCGGGGAGCCTCTGGCGCAAGACTAATGACTTTGCCCGGAAAAAATAAATCATTATGGAAAATTTAACAAGCCTCAGGACTTACTAAATAAGGCCAAGACCGGTTCCCGGTTGTAGTGCCGATGATGATGATGATGAAGACGTGATCTGCGTTTACTACCGCACACAAGACCTAGCGGTTTTGAATGATTTCCTTCCCACCATCCCTCCATCTCAGTAGATAGAGAACATTTGAACAAACCCTGTCCACACTATCCTTAGATACCCCCCCCCCCCCCCCCTTCCTCGCGCTTTCTTTTTAGATATCTTGAGACCAAGCCCAACATCCTCACGGATGTGGGTGATTCTGGTTATCGCAAGATGAGAGCAGAGTTAAGATGAAGGACACAATTTTCCTTGTCTCGCTTAAGTTGGCCTCTCGCCTCTCCCTTTTTTTTTAATTTCGATGGTCAGTTCCTAGATCGACGTCATATCGTTGTGGATTTAAAATACAATTGAAATAAAGTATTCGTCAGTCTCTAGATTGCCGTCCGATTTTAGAGGACGCTAGTCGTTTAAAGTAACTTCGCTAATTAACAAAAAAGTACAAGATTAAATAATTATTTTTAAGAAATAATAAAAATAAATAACAAATAATACGGGACGGCGTTTTAGTCAAAATACTATATGGGTTGAAAAGCCCGGGACTTTTCAATATGTGGCGCCACTAGAAAATTAACATAACTCGTTTCGAAAAGCTCATCTGTCACTAGTTTATGTAAGAAGTTTCGTGACATTTCGTCCATTCGTTTACAAGCTACAGTCGTTTGAGTGACGCTACTTTCGCCTTCGTAAAAAATGGAAAAACAGGAATATCGCATCATGACAAACATAATTTTTTAAGGGAAAAACTTCCGAACAATTATTGCAATGGTTGCAGAAATGTTATCCTACATCTGCTTCTTCGAGAACAATACCTTAACAATAAAGAAAAAAAAAACCTATGGCGAAGAAATAAGTTATGCATCATCATGTTAACGCATAGGCACACCGGTCCTTGAAAGCGATGGCCAAATTTAAGTAATTACGATTTGAATTGATTGCTCACCTACCGTATTCTGCACACTTGACCCCCAGCGACTATTATCTGTTCCCAAACCTCAAGCGGTGGCTTCAGGGAAAGGGATTCAGATCGAATGAAGAAGTTATCGTGGAAATCGAGGTGTATTTCGAAGGCTTGGATGTTTCGTACTACGGAAAGGAAATGTTCGAAAATCGCTATACCAAGTGTATCGCTTTCGAAAGCAACTATGTTGAGGAATAAGTATAACTTTGGCCAAAAAAACGCGTTTTCAATTAAAAGCCCGGGACTTTTCAGCCTATGTAGTACAATAAGTCAATAATTGAACTATCAACAAAGGTCGTGACTCCTATATTCGGAGGAAGCATGGTGGTGACCCCAACGGGAATCGAGATATCCCTAAAGAGAATCGTTCTTTTCAGAACAATGGGATTCTCTCCCAAGAAAGGCTCCACGACATATACAGTCTTGAGAAGTGCCCACTTAATGAATTGTAAATTACTTTTAAAACTTCATAATTTAAAAAAAAAATCTGACTAAGACTATCTAAAACTAACTTTCACTTATAGATGCAAGGATCACGTTCTGCTATGCAACCACTGAACCACAGCCCATTGACTAATAATCGATGTCACATGTCAGGTCTGCGTCGGCCACACACACCAGCCTCAGTCCAGTCAAGCTACGAGCTACATATATATGTATATATATATATACAGCAATTAAATATCACGAATACCTCTTTCAATACCCTTTTATTAAATCATGGAAATGTCTATTTAGTTTAGTTTAGAGGCGGGGACGTAGATATTCTCTATTCATTAGTCCGTTGAAACAATATCTTGAAGGACTTGATCTGCATTACTAAAGGTCATTTTTCATAGAAATATGGTCTTTCTTCAACTTCCCCTAAAGTGAATATTTCCGGTATTCATAATAATTAAAATCTCAATATAATTGCGGTATTGTGGTAAACGTTACTCTTCAAATCCGGAAGTCGGATTTTCAAAATATCCTTGAACTAAGTTGAAAACTGTATGAAATCCCCCTATTTGTTCTGTGGTCAAGCACACAGTAGTCCTTGTTCACTGCTACTCGTTCAGTTCGACATAAATTAAGTCTAAAACAAAGGAATGTTTCATATAAGAATAACAAAGCAATTCTTGCCCCTTGGGGGTATTACGTAATTACAGAGAGGCACACGAGGCCACAGATGCAAGTCAAACAGAATTATCGTAGACGTGACATTCTTCCATATCTCGCGTGCAGTTTCTGTTTTTTGCACAAAATAATTGCGCTACAATTGTTTCAAAAAACAAAAGTTAAAAGAAAAGAACAAAACAAAAAGTAAAACGTATTTGGGGCAATTTCAATATTCATTACCTGGGTGATGTTTGTGGATTGCACTTCTATCATTATTCATTATTTGTAACAACAATATAAATCTATTAGGATAAACTTATTTTTTTACATATTGAAGCACAATTGGGAATCATCATCATGATCGGCACTACAACCAGGAACCGGTCTTGGGCATATTTAGCAAGTCCTGAGGCTTGTTAAATTTTCCATAATGATTTTTTTTTCCGGGCAAGGTCATTAGTCTTGCGCCGGAACAATTGGGAATAATAAGGCGTAATTTAGTTGTTTTGAAAGATTGTATAGAGCATTTTAAAACGAAGAAAGCTTACAGAAAGGCGGTGGAATCGGAGAAGGAGACGGAAACGGAGACGGAGACGGAGTGTGGATTGCAGAGACAGACAGAGACAGAGACGGCTTCCCCAATAAGTTTCACGGCCAGGTTGGATGGAGTGAAGTATCTTTTGCATCTCTTAAGAAACCATCATGGTCATTCCAATTAAGAGTCGAATTAATTCGAGTGACGCGGATTGATAGTTCCTTGGCTTCGTCGATGCAAATACCGTTCATAGACAGTATATTTACTTTGGAGCTCGCCTTTGACTACAAGAGGCATTGAATTCTACTCGCTTACATAATCCCCACATATATAACTTGTTGAGGTCTGAATTCAATGTATCAAGCACAATTTGCTGATTGGTAGTGACGTTCAAAGAGTTTGGACGGGAGTGTTCGTATGAGTATGAGAAACTCCAAACCTTGGGGAACACCTGCATTAATTTGATGGAAGACAGATTTGACACCATCAAGAACCACTTGAGTTGAACGGCCAGAAAGATAGTCTTTTATCCATTGGACCAAGGAATTGTCCACTCCATATGAATGCAATTTTGCCTTCGCCGAGGTAGTGGACGGAATGGCTCCACTTTTCGGTAAGGTACGCCATTAGATCTTCTGTGGTCCTGTTGCTACGAAAGCCATATTGGCGGTCATTGAGGAGGTCATTTGATTCCAGATATTTCGAAAGTTGACGATTGATACGAGGGTTGCCTCTTATGTTTCGGGATTTGGCAACCCTAGCGTTGCAATCCGGCAATTGACAGCGCTGTCGTAAAGTTGGACATTTTTGAGGTTATACGCACTCAGAACGTTTTGACATACGAGCGCTATTTGTGTTATTTACAGTAACTTAAAAGATTCATCTCGGCCCAAAAATGGAATTAAATCGTCAACATTTTCGTGCGATTATTTTTTACAACTTTCGGCGTGGATTAACTCAGCAACAGTGCATGGATGAACTTAATTCAATTTTTGGCGATGAAGCTCCATCAAGGACCAGTGTTTATCGATGGTATGGTGAATTCAATCGTGGTCGTAGTTCACTCCAAGATGAATTTCGTGAAGGTCGTCCAAAATCAGTTGTTGTTCCGAAAACCATTGATGCTGTGCGCGAACTGATATTGGAAGATCGTCATGTGACCTATCGTGAGATTGAGACAACCTTAGGCGTTAGTGGGACCAGCATACATTCAATATTGCATAAACATTTGACTGTCAAAAAAATTTGTTCGCGTTGGATCCCACACAATTTGTCAATCGCCCAAAAAAAGGCTCGTGTCAATTGGTCGAAAGAAATGCTAAAAAAATACGGTCGCGGTGCTTCGAAACACGTCTATGACACCGTGACGGGTAATGAACCGTGGATTTACGCGTATGAGCCCGAAAGTAAACAGAAGTCGACTGTCTGGGTGTTTCAAGATGAGCCAAATCCAACAAAAGTTGTTCGCGCACGAAGCACTTCCAAGCAAATGGTCGCCTGTTTTTTCGGAAAAACTGGACATGTCGCAACCGTACCACTAGAACAACGCAGAACAGTCAATTCTGAGTGGTACACAACCATTTGTTTGCCAGTTGTCTTCCAAGAAATCAGGAAAACCAACCGCCGAAGACGGATCACTCTTCACCACGACAATGCGAGCTCTCACACATCGGCTGGACAACTACATTTTTGAGCACCCAAAACATCGATTTGATGGGTCATCCGCCGTATAGTCCTGACTTGGCACCGAATGACTTCTTTTTATTCCCGTACGTAAAAAACAAACTGAGAGGTCAACGTTTTTCGACACCTGAAGAAGCGGTTGCTGCATTCAGAATGCATGTGTTGGAGATACCTCAATCAGAGTGGCAAAAGTGCTTCGACAATTGGTTCAAACGCATGCAAAAGTGTATAGATCTTCATGGGGAATATTTTGAAAAACAATAAAGTGATTTTCGATGATCAATATTTGTTTTTGTTCTCTAATCCCGAAATATAAAAGGCAACCCTCGTAAGTGATTCCATTAAGTTGGAGAGAATAGAAGTTAGTGCTATGGGTCGATAAGAAGAAAGGGATGATTTGTCACCCTTTTTGGGAATTGGCTGAATGTTCGCAGACTTCCGTCTATTTGGGAAACGGCCAGTAGAGTAAGACAAATGGAAGAGTTTCCGCAGTGGTTTAGCGAGTGAAGAGGAAAATTTGTTCAAGAAGATTGGGGAATGCCATCGGGACCAGGGGATTTGTTTGTGTTCAGTTCCTTGAGTGCGTGGCCAACAGTACACGCTCGGAAGTAAATCTGGTTCATGGTGTGCTGCTTATGTTCAAGTTGAGACGGAATTGATGTGGTATGAAGTAGCGTTGAGTTGGCTGCAAAATGTACAGCAAGTAGATTCGCCTTCTCTATTGTAGTGGTGACTGGTCTGTCATCGACTATTAGCGACAGTTTGGATGACGAGACTGAATTTCGAATGTTTTTCACGAATGCCCGGAAGTTTCTACTACCTTTGGGAGAGTGTAGCATTTTTTGTCTCACTCTCTGGTCATATATGGTAAGAATATGCGCATTGCAGTTATTTCTAGCTCATTTAAGTCTTTTCGGTTTTCCTTAGTATTGTTTGACTTATACAACTGGCAGCTCAACTCTTTAGCCTTAAAGGCTTCTCTGCACCCGGAATCGAAGTACATATTTCTGATGGGATACTCTTTACCCTGTGTAGAATAAAGGTTCGTATGTCAAGTAGAATCATGTCACGGTTACCATACATATATTGTCATTTCGCCAACACAGTGGACCTGTTTCTCACCTCCCACCCGAACAAATATACAATTGAAGTTTCTTCGCCCTTGGGCACTTCAGAACACTGTGTCGTGTCAATTAAATTTGCTCTAACCAACAGTAACATTAGCAATAAAGCTCCCAAAAGAACAGTATGGTTCTACGAGAAAGCCAACTGGGAAGGTCTGAACGACTTTTTTGGGAGGTTAAATTGGTCGTTATTTTTCCTAAGTAACGATGTTGATTCTATAGCAGACACGTTGACAGATACGGTTCTGCTTGGTAAGCGAACCTTTATTCCACACAGGGTAAAGAGTATCAAATCCAAGCGAAATATGTGGTTCAATTCTGGGTGCAGAGAAGCCATTAAGGCTAAAGAATTGAGCTTCCGGTTGTATAAATCAAACAATACTGAGGACGGAACCCGTATTGTGGCAGAAGTTGATGCGCAATACCACTTCGTATGTAGGTAGCTAGATCACAATGTGGAAAGAACAAAGGCACTAAGTTATAACCTGGTATAGAAAAATCAGAAATATATGTACCAGTTATTGCCTGAGTCTCGCTAAGTGCAAGGATAGTTGGCGTATTGTTAGAGACGTGGGCAGACACAGAGAAGAAATTGCATCTTAAGCCGCCAATGTTACACAGATCGTCGGGAAACCTCCGCTCCATCGAAAGAGCCTAACACAAAAAACCAATACCATATCAGAAAAGGATTCAAGTCGGAACTAACGATAGATGAGCGAAATCAACCACTACAGGTCTTGTGCCCTTGTAGTAGGTGCCCCACTAGATCCGTGCCGAAATACAGGTCACATCCTTTCTATATGACGAATATTACGCCACTCAAACAGCAAAAGCTCTCCGGAGCTTGTAAATCAATCGAGAGTATCGATAACTGTGGGATGCAACAGATGTGCGAAAAAGAGGACAAACAGACGCAAGGAAAGAAAAGGGTATGAGAATTTCCCGCACTGTACACTTTCACACAATTTCAGACTACGGCGCGAATCCCATAGATATCACGGCATTATACTCGGACGGCCTCGCCGAAAGCCTTAGTTGCTAGTGCTACTAGATTTAAGTTACTATGTAATTTACTTACATTGTAATAAATAATAAATAAAAAAATAAAAAAAATACTCCGACGCGTGTGTGGAGATCCGTTTGTTTACTTCGGATCCCACAGAAGACTTGGCGCGCTAACCAATGGGGCAATTGGGTATCTTCTATTTACTTAAGATAACCTAACTGGATTGCGATACTATCTTAACGATCGAACCTACCGTGTTAGACTTAGATTCTCCCTCTCCAATTCTTTTCTTCCCATGTCACGGGTTCCCCGGGGCAGTTATCTTGGACTCCAGCTATGCTTTCTTACTATTAACGATATACGCGGACGACACTGTTATGAGTTTTCACACATTTTATAATATATGTATTGTTAATGTATTTTTAATATGGCATTATATTATAGTTAAAGGTAAGTTAATTGTGACTTACATGGGTTTAGTCGACCGTTGAGCGGTCGCTGTGTTGCTTGATTGGTTGGTTGCTGGTTGTTCGGCGACTGGGTGGAGGGGGCGTTGATTCAATTTTCAAGCCCCCGAGTGTTCAGTACTACTCTTTGCTCGAGTCTGCTCACCGCCTTTGTCGCGTGGCTGTTTATTGTCCTTCGAATTTTTTCTTCTTTGGGCTGTCTGCCATTCTGTATTGACCGTGCAGGTCGGTGGGGTGTGGTCGCGGGGCACAGACTTATTTTATTTTATTTTTTTATTTAGGCTTAATCCAAGCAACTTAAGCTAATATAATATAACAACTTACAGACTAACTTAAAAACTAAGTAACGAGTAGTTAAAAAAAAAAAAAAAAGTAAATAAATAAAAAATATATATATATATCCAATAAAAAACAAAAGAAGAAAAAAGAAAAAAAGAACACGGAAGGAGAAGAGGGCTTGAGGTGTGACAGTGAGGGGTACGTCTACACAGTGGTAAGGGGCGGTGCTGGAGAGCTGGGGGAGAGATTTGAAATTGAGGTGGGTGGGGTTAGGACGGGTTTATTCTGAGACGTCGTTTGAGGGCAGGAGTGGAGAGGTTGAAATCAAAGGAGGTGGGGAAAGAGTTGGCATGTCGTAGCATACGCGAGATGGGCTCGTTAACACCGTAAGACGTGTGATGAGAGGGCACGTAAAACAGACGAGGGTTCCGCACATTACGGGGGTTTGTATAAAATGATAAAGAGGAGAGCAAGCGTGGGCAATTGATTGAACCTGACAGAAGGCGATGGATAAAGATGATGTCAGCATGGATTCTGCGCTCTTCAAGCGTGTTAAGATTGATTAGAAGGAGCCGGTCTGTGTATGGTGGGAGAATGAGTGGGTTTTCCCAGTTCAGTCCACGGAGGGCGAAGCGCAAAAAACGACGTTGAACGCCCTCGATCCTACGAATGTGAGACTGTTGATACGGGGACCAGACCTGACTGGCATATTCGAGTAGTGGCCGGACAAAAGTTGTGTAGAGGGATCGGGTGACGTAGGGGTTTAGGAATTCCTTCGACCAGCGTTTTACAAAGCCAAGGGCGGCGTTGGCTTTTAGGATTGTGCTATCGATATGTGCGGTAAATCTAAGTTCCTTGTCACATAGGACGCCCAGGTCGCAGATTGATTCAACCGATGTTATCGGTTGGCCTAGCAAGAGATAGGAAAGTGGCTGGGAGGGGGAGCGTTTCCGAGAGAAGGTGATTGTGTGACATTTGGCGATATTCAAATCTAGGCAGTTATTTTGGCACCATGTCGAAAAGCTGTCAAGATCCGATTGGAGAAGTGAGGAGTCAAGGGGAGAGCGGATTGTCTTGAAGATTTTGGTATCATCCGCGTAAAGCGAGATGAGGGAGTGATTGATGCTCGAACCTATGTCGTTTATGGTAAGGATAAATAGTAGGGGGCCGAGATGACTGCCCCGGGGGACACCTGAGGTTGGAGAGAAAGGATCGGAGAGGGTGGATCTAAATCGCACCCGACAGGTTCGAGAGTTAAGGTAGGATGAGATCCACTTAATCAACAGCGGTTCAAAACCAAGGGAAGATAATTTAAAGAGAATGAGGTTATGGGAAATCTTGTCGAAGGCCTTGCTAAAGTCGGTAGTGGCTACATCAACCTCATCGCCGTTCTCTAGGGCAAGGAGTGTGTGAGATGTGAATTCTACAAGGTTGGTAGTAGTGGACCTGCCGGAGAGGAAGCCGTGCTGGTTAGGAGAGATGATGGGGGTGCAGCGAAAACGTAACGCTTCGTATAGAAGGCCTTCGAACAGTTTAGGAATGTGCGAAAGCTTAGCAATGGGACGATAATTGGATATATCGATTTTAGGCCCCTTTTTATGTATGGGGGTTATGTAGGAGGATTTCCAAAAGTCGGGAAATAGACCTTGTGCAAGGGATAGATTGAAGATTGACGCGAGCGGGAGAGAGAGAGAAGAGGAGCATTTTTTTAAAAAGATAGCAGGGAGTCCGTCTGGGCCGGGACTGAAATCGTCTTTAAGTTGTTCAAGTTTTTCTTTAACTTGGTGTTGTTGTATGTGCAGAGGGATGAGCGGGCCAAGGGAGAACTGAAACATGCCAGTAAAGTAGGAGGGGTTAGGCTCGAACGAGTCGTCCGTGAAGGATAGTTTGAAGAAGGACGCGAAAAGATTGGCTATGGTTTGGGAGTCAGATGAAGTAGTTGAGTCGTAGAAAAGAGAGTTGGGATAGGCATCTGATTTCCGTTTATAGTTGATAAAGGGGTAGAAGGATTTGGGGTCATTGATCAGATTCAGTTGGGCTTGGCAAGGTAATTGTGGTAAAGGGAGCTATAAAGCTCGGTGAATTGGTAAAAGTTCTCCAGAGGAGAACGCGTATTTAAGAAAATGTTCCACAACTTATTTCTCTTGTTACGGAGTGTGCGGAGTCTGCGGTTATACCAAGGGGGCAATGAGAATACTAACCTGTTTCGGGAATAAGGGACAAATAGGGATATGGCGTTGAAGATTACTGTGTAGAGTGGGGCTGTAGCGACCTCAACACTAATATCATTTAAGCGGGGTAAGGTATTGCTGAAGTACTCATTTATGCGCCGGAAATTGGCTTTTCGGAAATTGAAAGAATATTGGTAGGGGAGGGGAGTGGGTGTGCTGTGGGCTGGGTGGTCGCGGAATACGGATAAGAGAAGTGGGGGGTGGTGGTTGTCAATGGTTGAGAGGATGTGGGGACTAGGGGTAACTGAAGAGTTGCAGGGGTCTGTCGTGAACACTAGGTCGAGTTGTCTGCCCAGATGATTTAGGACATTGCTGACTTGGTAAAGGCTAGAGTCAGTGAGGTTGTCTATTAAGAGACACTCCTTGGTAGTGGAGGGGCTAGAGATATAGTGGGACTCATCGTCAGACAACGACCATTGGAGATGGGGGAGATTGAAATCGCCCAGGACTACAATGTCGTCTTGGGTAGAACTCAGTTCCGTTAAGCAGTCGATTGCAGCAATAGCGAGTTCGTATGCCTCGGTAGCTTGCGAAGGTGGGATGTAGAAGCAAATGATATACAAGGACTTTGAGGGGTGTTCAACTTTTATAGCGACATAGTCGAGGTAGGGTGAAGAGGAGAAGGTGATAAGAGAAGATGTTAGTCCGTTTTGGACGGCGAGCAACACGCCTCGGCACGGGGTGTCAGGCGTGGAATGATGGACATCGTCGTCCCGAAAAACTGTTAGGGAGGGGGGGAACAGTTCTAGGCTGTTGATACTAGGGATGAGGTTGGTTTCGGTCAGGGCGTATATATCAAAGGGAAAGGAGTAGGTATTGTGTAAGATCGACTGTGTTTTGGAGCCACATTAGATGTGTCTGTTGACTTTTGTGGTTTTACCCACATTGCTTTGATACGACACTCGTACCACGTGTGACCCTTTCGGCCACAAAACTCACAACAACATCGAATGCTGTACACTCTACGATTCGACGCTGTTGCTTGTTTCGACGTAGATGGTCGTTCTTGCCCTTGATTTGCGGCATTCACGGGTGACTTCCCTTGGTTCTGCGACCTTGGTTGTGTAGGTTCGTAACAATATTCGAGGGAGAGGGTACGCATCACCGATTTTGTCGTTCAGTTTCCTGAAATCGACCGCAACTCCCCATCGGGCTTTCCCATCGGGGCCCGCTTTCTTAGGAACTACCAATAGTGGTGAGTTCCACGGACTTTTGCTTGGCTCAATGATATCATTCTCCAGCATATCCCGTACTTGCTCGTTTATCACCTCTTTCTTGCACTCAGGCAGACGGTACATTCTTTGATTTATCGGTGCTTGATCCTGTATCACCGGTATCTCATGCGCTATGGCACTGGTATATGTCAGGAGGTCACCTTTGAGGTGGAAAATGTCGTTAAACTCCTCATATATTTCCACTATGGATTGACACTCTTGAGGACTTAGGTTTTTCCCTAAGTGGAGTTCCTCGTATAATTGTGTCAGCCTTGGATCTTTTGGCGATTACTCCTCTGGGAATAGATGTCGGATATACTGGAGGTGTTCCCGATCCGAAGATTTTTTATCCGAATTGTATCCTATAGAACGGTTGTCCTCATTTTCCAGCGGAAAGATGGAAAATTCCTTTATTGGATGTACTTCCACCATAATCCGCTCTATGGTTTGGAGGTAGCTTGCGATATTGAGTACCTCTAATTGGGCACTCTTCGCTTTCCCTACCATACAATTGGATATGAAAATCCCTGATTGTACTGCTTTAAGTACTAGCACTACCTCTTCCCGGATTTCCATGGAGAGTCTAAGCATCTTTCGTGAACATGCCGGTATTATCGCCGGTTTGTTCAGAAAAATTTCTACCTCCGAAGCGTTTGGCAGTGAGTGTTCCACCACTGCTTCTTCTTCGTTAGCTTTCTTTGGTTTGTCAGCTTTTACTATGGGGTTGGGGTTCTTGGAACCTGACAATTTTTCGCCACCTTTCCCCTGTTTGGGTAGGGTATCCGGTATACTTCCGACCGGGGTCTGGACCTCTGTGGATCCCCTTGGCACGGTTTCCCGACTGGTTGCCTTATGCCCTGGCATCCGCCTCCTGTCTTTTGTAAATTCAACGGAAAAGCTTACCGGATTTACATTGGTTTGTGAGAATTCCAAACAATTCCCGGATCCATTGACTTTAAAATTCCTAGACAGGAAGTCGTTCCCTAACAACCCATCTTCTGAGAATCCCGGTGGGGAGTCTATTACCTAAAAGCTACAGGCGATTTGTTGGGGTAATTTGAATACCCCCTTACAAAAACCCCTAGACTTTCCGTTTCCAAAAAGCGATTGGAGGGTAATTGCCTTTTTGGTGTCCAATTTTGTTCCATTTTGGAGTGCCTTCAGCTTAAGAAGGCTGATCTCCGCACCTGTGGCCACTATTAGACGTGTAGAGTTTCTACATCCTATGTCTAAGGGGAGCTGGACAATTGGAACTTTTGTTGGTAGTGGCTGAGGACAGATTTCTTTAGTTGGCGGCTTTAGTTCGATCGGGTTGGGGAATTCCGACCCGATCTCTGGGAGTTTTCCGACGTCTCCCATTTTGCTTTTTGTCGACACACTGCCTCCGTGTAGTTGTGTCGCCTGCCAAATGTGCACCACTGGCCGTTCTTCTGTCGTCGTTGTCCCTGTTTTGGCGTCTCTGGCGCGCCCATAGTGGTTGAATTCGACTGGCTACGGATTGACTCGGGTCGATGGCGTTTTAATCGGTGCCGGCGTAGTTTTATTTTTCTTGTTTATTTTCCGAGTGTTCAGTACTACTCGAACTAGTACTACTCTTTGCTCGAGTCTGCTCACCGCCTTTGTCGCGTAGAGCCCTATTGTCCTTCGATTTTTTTCTTCTTTGGACTGTTTGCCATTCTGTATTGACCGTGCAGGTCGGTGGGGTGTGGTCGCGGGATACAGACTTAACCACATTGGATGTGTCTGTTGACTTTTGTGGTTTTTTGATTGCTTTGATTCGGCCCACGTGCGACTCCTTCGGCCACAAAACTCACAACAACATCGAATGCTGTACACTCTACGATTCGACGCTGTTGCTTGTTTCGACGTAGATGGTCGTTCTTGCCTTGATTTGCGGCATTCATGGGTGACTTCTGTTGGTTCTGCGACCTTGGTTGTGTAGGTCCGTAACAACACTAAAGTCTTCAAAACGATCCGTTCTTCTCTTGACTCCTCACTTCTCCAAATGGATCTCGACAGCTTTTAAACTCAGTACCGAAACAACTGCCTCGAATTAAATATTGCCAAATGTCACTCAATCACCTTCAAACTAAATATTGACAAATGTCACGCAACTCCCCCCCTTCACTACGTTCCTAATTCTTACTCAACCAACACCCGTACAATCGATTCGTGACATTGGCATCTTATGTGATAGGTAGCTTAACTTCATCCCACATATTGATGACATTATCCTAAAGGCCAACGCTGGCTTTGGTTTTGTGACACGTTGGTCGAAACAATTCTCTAATCCCTTCGTTTCCCGATCGCCCTGTATAGCTTTTGTCCGTCCCCTTCTTCAATATGCTAGTCAGGTCTGGTCTCCTTACTACTCGTCCCATATTCGCAGGAACATTTTGCGTTTTACCTTTCGAGGATTGCATTGGGAAAATCTTCTGATTCTAACCTCATACGCAAGTCGTCTCCACGTAATTAACTTTAACACAGTTGAAGACCGCAGAACTCATGCCGACATCGTCTTCATCTGTGGAGGTTCTAATGACGCCACTGCTACCTTTTCCACTTACTCCAAATCTTCCTAAAGCTCTAGAGACCTCATTGTTTTTCGCTTATGCAAGCGCATTAACACCCTCAAGCATTATCCCACCGACCCCATAGTTCTTCGATTATGCAATGGCACCCAACACTGCAAGCATTTTCCTCACCAAAGATAATCACGCATTCAATACGTAATATCGTTTTCCCTGGAAAAATTCGGCACGCCAGTACCGCATACATAAATGCATCTCAGCATTGCTCTAAAGAAAACATGTTGGTTGCCATACTAGATAACCGAAATGAACAATGAAACAATCAGCGGAACCCCTGCTGCCTGCGTTGTCTGTCCCACACGTGCGCGACAGATTTTCATGTTGTACCCGTACACAAGGCGGCTTTTATGCAACCTTCAAAGCACCAGCGCAACTCGCGCCTAGCTGCCAAGAGCCGAATTCATTGCCAGTGTAAATACTCACACTGGAATTCGACCCGTGACTCCCTATGAATGCAATACGCAATTGACATGGATGTAAACACAACCATCATTGTGTAATCATCCCAAACGTACCCTAATCCCCAGCTCGATATTTGAACAGCTGCACATATTTCTCCTGAAAGATGTTCTATCTTGTGAATAAGCATTCCCACGGTTCGTGCACCCATGAGTTCGCATCACGAGCAAATAAAGTGATCCGCGCGCAAATGGACACACCCTCGTTAGGATCTATGCACTGGAGATCCACTTCTATTGGTCGAGCCAGCAGGAAAATTTCATTGTCTCTTTCACCACACCACCAAACTCACCCCAAACGAGGGTTGTATCATTCAGTCGCGGGTAAGTCGTCCGCCATGCACCGTACCGGCGCCGGTACGGTGTGAAACAAAAAGCCGACTTCGAGTCGTATCAATTAATATAATGTAATTCAAGTGGAGTACACGGTCTTACGTTTTTTGTTTTAGCATAAGAGATTAATAAATAAGGAAGAGTTCGATAGCTGCTTCGATGTGGGCAGGGAATTCATTCTTTTCATTTGCGGACTTTTGTTTTGAATGCATTTTGTTTATTTTTTTTATTCATAAGTTGTTGTTCTAAAATCTTACAAGTACGGGTATATGAAAGACTATTTTTTAATTAAATGAATAAATCAGTGTGCAACGTCGCAATATTGAAATAAATTAACACCAACAAGAAAAAAAAAAAAAAAAAAACAATAAAAGCAATCTCTACCAACAATCTAGTGTGTTTTAATGTGTTTTCCTTCCCCTCGGTGACGTGCAGAGTTTTAGCGGCTAGTGGGACGAAGTAGAACTCGCACCCATGCCGGTGCAACGACTTCGTATCCCCACACATCCACCGTCTTTTCTTAGACTCAATCAACTGCCCAAGCTTGCTCTCCTCCATCACATTTTCCACTAATCCCCGAAACCTGCGAACCCTCGTCTCTTCCATTTGCCCGCCCATCACAGTTCTTAGGGCTATAATGAACCCATTTCGTGAATGCTGCGGTGGGCAAACTCTTACCCCACCTTCTTTGACTTCAATCTCGCCTTCTCCGTTCTCAGACGTCGTCTCTTCTCTTACCATTCCTGACCCCATCCGTCTCACCTCCAACGGTCTCAGAATCTGCACTCATACTCACACCCTAGCCTCCGGCCTATCCACGCCCTTCCCTGTCCTACCACTTATACTATTGTCTATCCATCGTTGTTTAGTTCCGCATTCCCCAGTTTTTGGGTTACTTTCAAGTTATCATATAAGAACGATGTTTTAGAACCATTGGCGAAGTACAAAATTATTCGCTAAAGATACTAAACGCCAGACTGAAAAGAGAATTCCAAAAGTGCTTTCAAGGGAAAACGCTGTCTATGATAACTTATGAGGGATTATTTTGAAGGAGACAAAATTGATGTTATTAATAAATACTGATTCTATAAGAAAAAACGCACATTTCTTGATCACCGCTCGTGTGAATTCCATTTGGACGAATAAAAGTCAACTTACTTAAGTCTCATTTCATATGTTTTTTCACACTTTCTAATCCTCAAACACTGATTTGCTATTTGGACCTGCCAAAAATCCGTATTATAGATGTTAATTATAAAAAAATTCACTGTATACAAGTCCGACTTGAACCATGAACCGGAACCATCTGTTTATTCTATTTTTATTACTTATCAATCTGACCTTTCAAACACTCCTTATTAATTAGTAAAACTTATTTTCCCATTGTGATTCTCTTATATTAATTCATCAGGATTAAATCCTCATAACTTCACTACGCCTTGACATATTCGCATTTAAATAAATGCAAATAGCGTTACTACAATAAATATTAACAACATCCACCCAAGAGCCTATTTAATACTACTTTTGGTTAACACGACCTGACCTCCGGCACCGCAGTCTTTGCTATTCTAATTTGCTCATAATACTTGCTGATCAGCGCTGTGAGGTCAAGCTTCGAAATTCACTCTCGTCATTCAAATTAATCAAAATCAGATTAAATCCGCACTTAATATTAATGCTGTAACCGAATACACCGTGGAACATTGTACTTGGGGTTTACAAACTAGTTAACTGACCTCCTTCCCTTGATTGCCTTTAACCTCTATAAGATAAGAATTAAGTTCGTATTCGCATAACTTTCCAATCGGTCTGAAATGTGTGTACTCTAGCAATTTAAGATTGAAGAGGTAATTAATCGTATTGTGAAATTGTCGGTTTGGGAATCCAGTACTCTTGAATAATCTCACCGTATGGAATTTGAAATTTGACTCAGATTGTAGGAGAGAATTGTATTTGTAGATATTTATCAATGGGGGTTTCGACGCCCTTAAATATTTAGGGAAATTGTAGGGAATCCTAAAAAAAAAGGAGTTGTCGGTAAAGAATCTGTTGGTACTGAATACTTGAACTTTCAAGTTGTGAATAACACATGATGGGAGAGTATCTTTCACATTCTGCCGGTGCGGGGATTATGGTAATGTGCTTATAATTTGGTCAACTGCCATAAAAAGAGTTTGGAGATTGAATGTTGATTGTCCACTAGCACGTAAACATTGCGCTTGTTATTACCACTGTAAAGTTCTTTATCTTTGGGTTTGGACGATATGGCATGTTGTTTTAAGTGTTTCGGATCGTTGTGATTTGAGTACTGATGATTTAGTCGGTGGAACAACTCGAGAAATACTTGATAAAATTCCCACATGGAAAACTTGTTGAAAAATTGTTTTTACACACGCACAAAAGAGATTTTGTTCATACTCTGAGTTGCCAAAGCGAGCAGAACAAGATGGACAGGTGGACAGATACAAGTTGATAGATAGGTAGCTATGTAGACAGATAGACATATTTTACATAAATAGATAGAGAAAAAAAGAGAGAGGGAAGATAGAAGCAGAACGTATAAATGTATACTGGTCTTAAGTGTAGAAAGGATACAATTATGAGGAACTACATAATTGGCAGGATTTTGCCTGCTTTTTGAATCGTCTGAAAAACGTTTATTCAACTTTTGAATTTAATTTTAAAAGTAAACACGTGCACACTCTCCGATTGGAAAATATTTGGAAATGCGGAGTTAACGTTGGAACGTAATGAGCCAAGAATGGCCTGCTTTTTGATAATGATATCCAAAGAGCTCGATGGAACATTTTCAAACGATAAACATAAATTTAACATGTTATTACCCTTAAGAACTGTGTTGGAAAACCTGCAGTCAGACCACAAGGTCACGAGAGACACACATACCCTGCACTCATCTCACTCATCAATACGGATGCGAAACATGGGGTCTCACAAAACGAGAAGAAAACAAATTCCGCGTATTCGAGAATAAAGTCCTAACGGGTATCTTTGGCGGCAAATATGACGAGGAGGCAGGACAATGGAGGAAATTCCACAACCACGAATTGGAAGAGCTATACCGCAAACCTACAATAGTGAGAGTAATCAGGTCGCGAAGATTAAGATGGGCCAGACATGTGGCGCGAATGGCCAACGATAGGACTACTACTATTACTATTACTATTTATTGGCCTGTAGGAATGTTGCATCTCCAGCGCCGTGCTTCCTCTTTATATCGAGGGAAGAGCGTGGAGGTTTTAATTTTTTTCTTTATTTAATATTCCTTCATCAATTCGCTCCGAGAAAGTATGAACGAAAAAAAACTATTCCGTTTCTTATTATTAAATTTTTTATTTCAACTTTCAAACTCTAACTCACAAAAACTCAAAACTTAACCTAGGAACTCAATTCAATATTCAAAACCTTCAATACTAATCTGAACTCTCTTCCTCAACTCTATTTCTCAAACTGATTTTACAAAAAAAAAAAAAAAAGTTGTGGCGAGAAGGCCGAATTTAGCGAGACAAGGACATATGTGTCCTTCATCTTGTCTCTGACTTCTGGTCATCTTGCAATAACCATAATCACCCACATCCGTGAGGATGTTGGGCTCGGTCTCGCGATCTCTGAAAAGAAAAGAGAAAAAAAGGGGGGGTATCCAAGGATAGTGTGGACAGTGTTAGTCCGGGTGTTCTCTAACTACTTTTATAGAGGGATGGTGGGAAAGAAATCGTACAAGCCCGCTAGGTCTTGGGTGCGGTAGTGAACGCAGATCACGTCTTTGGCGTCTGATAATCTGCGCTTTAGTCGGTGTGTATGTGTGTTGTAACTGATTTTACAAATGAATTTTTTCTCTACTTATAGAACATAGTGTTTTAATTTACTGTAAATTATAATATGAACAAAACAAATTTTCTCAAAGTATTCCTTTAGTTTCTGTGACTTTTAAATTGAATAAAATTTGAACGAAAATCAAAGTGCTCTGTTTTGAAATAAAAAGGGGCAAGTTATGAAAAGGGGCATGTTATTAAATGTGCTGTAACTGGCAATATTGTGAATGTTTATGAATGGTATGTATTAAGTGAGAATGTAATATATGTTAAGGGAAGATTTTAAGGATGTGTAAGGAGATTCAGTGTTAAATTTAATAAAGGGTAGTATTCTGGAATACAACAGGAACCCGAAAGTTCATGACCTCTCCGACTCGACTCCGCCATTTTCTCGGGAAAGGCGAACCTATAGCGCCGAGTGGGCGCCCCAAGATGCCACCAAATAGCTGTTGCAGTTCTTTTTGAATAGTTGCAGGTTGTAACGGTCCGGGGTCACTCGCATGGGAAGGGAGTTCCACAGCTTCCCCGCTCTGTAACGGAGCGAGTTCTGATGCAAGGATGTTCACGCTGTCGCGAGATGAACTACAAACGGGTGCGATCCGTCGGATTTGTAGGCGTTTTCGGGGCCCGAAGACTCTCGCATCATTTTTAACCCCATAAAAACCCTATAAACCCCATATCTACCCTTAAGTCGAATCACTGGCAAGATCACACAACCTTGCCATAGTATTCACCACTGTCCTAAAATGGCTGAAAACAATTCGGTTATCCTCTTGGATAACCGTCATAAATATTCCATCATAGCCGACGAGCTTTTTCTCCACATTCGGCATCGTATACTTACCTCGTAGCTACAGACCCATCGACCGATCGTTCTATCGACGATATGCAGAGTAGCTACCGTTGACTACCTGCAACCGACTGTATGTTCTTCAAAAATACCACACACCCGATGGAATGTTACCTTGAGCAGAATAAAAGATTACACATCCACCAGTCTCCATGCCCATTAGCATCCAAAAATACATGCCGGTCTATTTGCTGGCTTGCACATCTGCAAGCCAGATTTCTAATAGCCCTGCAATAGGACATAATGAGCGGGATAACCCAAAGATAAATTAGCCTTTTTTCTAGTTGCTATGGCAAGCGATCTTCTATGTTACATCACAGGAGATCTAATTGCCGCCGCCAGCATTGTTCCCTTATGCTACACGAAACACTTCTGTCTATCCGATGTAGACAAACGAAAACGTTTTCGTCCAGGCGGCAATTTCCTACATAAACAATATTGTGAAAAGATTCATGCTCTCAGGCAGCCTTGGGTTTTTGCCGATATTTTATCACCATCATGGGAAAACCATTCTCTTGATGACTGCATTTTCTGCCAGCCTAAATTTCCGTCCCTCTAATTGACCAGATGTGTATTGGAATTTCCCTTGTACGCCAGAGGTATCCGATACTACAAGGAATGTGGAGGACGATTGCTCCTGGCAGTCAGATACTATTATTCAAGGAATCATCTTGTGCCGGGGAGACGAAGGATTTTCGAGTGTCCACATAGTTTGCCAAGAGTACGAGGTTTGCCTCTTATGTTTCGGGATTTGGCAACCCTACTGTTGCAATCCGGCAATTGACAGCTCTGTCGTAAAGTTGGACATTTTTGAGGTTATACGCACTTAGAACGTTTTGACATACGAGCGCTCTTTGTGTTGTTTACAGTAACTTAAAAGATTCATCTCGGCCCAAAAATGGAATTAAATCGTCAACATTTTCGTGCGATTATTTTTTACAACTTTCGGCGTGGATTAACTCAGCAACAGTGCATGGATGAACTTAATTCAATTTTTGGTGATGAAGCTCCATCAAGGACCAGTGTTTATCGATGGTATGGCAAATTCAATCGTGGTCGTAGTTCACTCCAAGATGAATTTCGTGAAGGTCGTCCAAAATCAGTTGTTGTTCCGAAAACCATTGATGCTGTGGGCGAACTGATATTGGAAGATCGTCATGTGACCTATCGTGAGATTGAGCCAACCTTAGGCGTTAGTGGGACCAGCATACATTCAATATTGCATGAACATTTGACTGTCAAAAAAATTTGTTCGCGTTGGATCCCACACAATTTGTCAATCGCCCAAAAAAGGCTCGTGTCAATTGGTCGAAAGAAATGCTAAAAAAATACGGTCGCGGTGCTTCGAAACACGTCTATGACACCGTGACGGGTAATGAACCGTGGATTTACGCGTATGAGCCCGAAAGTAAACAGCAGTCGACTGTCTGGGTGTTTCAATATGAGCCAAATCCAACAAAAGTTGTTCGCGCACGAAGCACTTCCAAGCAAATGGTCGCCTGTTTTTTCGGAAAAACTGGACATGTCGCAACCGTACCACTAGAACAACACAGAACAGTCAATTTTGAGTGGTACACAACCATTTGTTTGCCAGTTGTCTGTCAAGAAATCAGGAAAACCAACCGCCGAAGACGGATCAGTCTTCACCACGACAATGCGAGCTCTCACACATCGGCTGCGATAACTGCATTTTTGAGCACCCAAAACATCGATTTGATGGGTCATCCGCCGTATAGTACTGACTTGGTACCGAATGACTTCTTTTTATTCCCGTACGTAAAAAACAAACTGAGAGGTCAACGTTTTTCGACACCTGAAGAAGCGGTTGCTGCATTCAGAATGCATGTGTTGGAGATACCTCAATCAGAGTGGCAAAAGTGCTTCGACAATTGGTTCAAACGCATTCAAAAGTGTATAGATCTTCATGGGGAATATTTTGAAAAACAAAAAAGCTTATTTTCGATGATCAATATTTGTTTTTGTTCTCTAATCCCGAAATATAAAAGGTCACTACGCGTGTCCCATAGTTTGTCAAGTGTAATGTTAGACGTTTATGTTATGTCACGCCGAGTATTCGCATAATTGTTTCGTATTATTCGATGTTACTTTGTTACAATGTACCCTATCAACGAACTTCCTGTGTAATCAAAATTTGAATTAATATGTAACTGTAACTTACTGTGATCAACTAATGATAATACACAAGTAATAAAAATATACAAACTACATTCAAAGTGAAGTGTTTAATTTTGTTCTCCGTGGCTGCCTTGAGGATCAACTTGTGTGCTGGTTTCTTTGTTTCCTTCGCGGAACGGTTTACTACCCCATTTTCCGTGTGAGAACTGGTTAACATCGTCGATCGTTGGGTGTTTTTTAGTAAACCTGAGCCGTACGCCGGTACTCTAATATAAATAACAACCCACAGATTGTCTTGTGGAGCGCATATAAGCCGAATTGCGTGGAACAATACCACGAATATCCGAAGAACAGTACCCGTGATAATATCTGTAAAACAAACAGAGGTCGGCTACGCGCCTTCGATGTGATAGCGTCTGTTGTCCCGGCGTCAGCGCCGAGTCCCCGATCAGGCGGATCGCTCGTCTCTGTATGCTCTCAAGTAGGTCGAGGGTATGTTTAGGAGCCGAGCTCCAAACATGAGAGCAATGTTCGAGCGCGGGTCTAATATGGGATTTATATAGGAGAAGAAGTTGGGCCGGAGTAAAATATTTCTTGGCTTTAAAAAGATAGCTCAGTTTTTCTGAGGCTGACCTGGCGATGCTCGACACGTGTTTATGCCATGATACATTCCCATAGACCGTGACGCAGAGCAATTTCAAGCTTTCACCTAATTCGAGGGTCTGGCCGTTCATCATCAGCCGTGGAACCGATGATCCAGTTTTCTTTGTAAATGTTGTATATTGTGTCTTCGCTGCATTGAAGTCGACGAGATTGGCCCTTCCCCACTGCAGGACCCTATCTAGATCCTGATTCGGAGAGTCAATCTGTCTACATCTCAGCTGATGTGACGCAGAAGCACTAATCGGCCGAACACTCGAAAAGGAGGAAACAAGCATACTATCATCCGCAAAACCAAACACTTTGTTATCCGTTGTCTCCAACAAATCATTTATGTAAAGCAAAAACAAGGTTGGAGCCACAATAGAACCTTGGGGCACCCCCGAATTAACAGGATACAGATCCGAACACTAGCCGTCCACAATAACCCGGATCGATCGATTCTCAAGGAAGCTCTTCGTCCAGTCGCAAAGTTGTTGGGAAGTCCATATGAACAGAGTTTGCTAAGCAATGCTCCGTGCCAGACGCAGTCAAAAGCCTTGGAGATATCCAATCCGACCGCCCTTGACTCACCATGCCGCTCAATCGCAGATCTCCATATATCGGTTATAAGTGTCAAAAGGTCTCCCGTGGACCGCCTGCCACGGAATCCGTATTGACGGTCATTGAGAAGTCCGTTGCACTCCAAATACTTAACTAACTCTGTATTGATGACTTTTTCCATTACCTTAGATAAAATAGACAGTAATGCTATCGGACGGTAATTTTGTGGGAGACACTTTTTTCCCGTCTTTGGGATTGGCTGAACTCGAGCGATTTTCCAGCAGGCAGGAAAGGTCTTCCGTGCAGAAGATAAGCGGAAGAGTCTGCCAAGAACCGGTGATAGTTCTGGAGCACAGTTCTTAAGGCCTATTTCTGGTATTCCGTCCGGGCCGGCTGCCTTCCTACAATCCAGTTCACGTAGAATGCGTTGAATAATGCGCTTAATAATAATCTCACATCCCGCATAGAAGACCGTACCGGCGCGATCACAGGTGGTTCCAAAAGGCCGGGATCGAGGTTTGAATTCACGGAAAATAAATTCGCGAACACATTAGCTTTATCCTTTAAACTGGTAACCAACGTCCCACTGTCTGTCACCAACGGAGGGAAAGAGGAGGATGCGAAGTTACTGCTGACAGATTTTGCCATTAACCAGAAGGAGCGCGAGCCAGTTGTGCACTGAAGGAGCTTATTCATCACCCTGTCATTGTGAGCCTTCTTCGCGGTATCAATCGCCTGGTTGCACACGTTTCTGATTCTAACAAAATTCGTTCTGTTAACATCGATGGGATTTGATCGCCATTGCTTAAAAGCTCTGTTTTTTGCCGCCGTAATCTGCTCGCATTGTTTATCAAACCAAGGTTTATCAGACGAACTTCGTTTGATGGAATGTGGAATATACATCTCCATCCCCAGAAGAATAATCTCTGATACGAACTCCGTGCAAGCGTTAACATCGGAGTCTCTGAGGCACACCTCCGACCATGGAAAGGATGCGATGAAATCTTGCAAATCGTCCCAGTTAGCAGCCCCATACTTCCATACATGGTGAAGCTGCCTAGGCCGGTCATTCGCTTGACATGCAAGCGGTTGCGCGACAGATACCAAGCAGTGATCTGAGTTTCCCAGTGGCGCAGAAACCTCTGCAGTATAAATACTGCGTTCAGGTGTCAAAAATAGATCCAGGGTGTTCGTACAATCGCCTCCGGCATCCGGCACCCGCATCGGGGATCACAAAAATTGTTCTGCGAACGCACCTCGTATCTTCACGTGATCTTACTGGTGGAATGGCATTTCACTAACATTTCAGCTAGCTTGGATCAAAGACTAAATGCCAACATCAACACTTCGACTAAAAACATCATTTTTCTTTCAGAAAAGGACCTTATCGATCTTTTCAGAATATGAAATTCCTGTGGAACAATCGAAAGATTGAGTCGACGCAAGATTTAAAACAATGACACCGAATAGTAAAGCTTTTTTTTTGCAAAGGAGGGCAACGTTTTTGTGAGTATGATTTAATTCAAGGGGACTCGTCGGCACCTCAATCCGATGTCAGTAAAGTCTTGTATTTCTGGCTCCTACAAACAATTTTCATACATCCTGTTGAGTTTGAAATTCACTATAAGTAGCATTGAATTTTGAAATTCAAAAATACCCAAAAATTCAATTTGTGCGCGTATTTCGTGTAAAAGAAAACTACCATATGTTGTAAGCAATTGTAACCCACGACGAACAATAATGTTCGCTCAAATGAATGTGAGACAACTGATCTTGTCAACGATCGGCACAGTTGGCTTGGTGATGGCAGACAATGGATTATTTAAGAAAACAAGGAAGAGAATACAGGGAATCGCGAGTGACGCCAATATCAAAGGTACACTATTGCAAGCTTATAAGCTTATCTGACGATAAAGCGATCCTGGTTGAGGGGATCAATACACTTCGCTCAAGCAAATGTACTTTGCGTCATCGTACGTGATTATCAAGCAGATCGCGTTTTTTAACGACGACGTCGGTAACAGCAGAGAGCTGCGGCTTATGGAGCGCCACAACCAAAGATGGCAGAGAACAACTTCTCCGTAGCTATCACTACGGGTGAGGGCTAGGGGCAGCTAAGCACTTATAAGTGTGTGGAATGCATAACATAACATAAAGTAAAGTGTACAACTCGAACTCGCTGGTGTATAATTATCCATTCAATCTTTGCATGTGGCATTTGAAAACACGTTTTTATCTCACATTACTTTTCTCTTTCCTTTTTATTATTATTTGATTCAATCTTCGTTTTCTGCCATTCCTCTTTCTTTCTACACAAAACCGCATGGTTATTTTCAGGTTATCAAAAAACAAATCAAAATGAGGCAGAACAAGTAAAGAACCTAATATAACGCGTCATTTGGGAAGAGTTGTGAAAAAAGGGCTGCTCGGCCATAGATATCTACTTCCCGTTCGTGATGGAGCCTTTGATTAAGGTTCATGATTCCTAGCACAAACCCTCCAACCAGGAGTAGCTTAGGTTTGACAGATTGATTCGGCAGGTATAAGTTTTACGGCCAGCAATCCTAATCGGGAGTTAGAAATGTTTATCACAAAACTTTTCAGAACTGTGCTAATCGGCATCGTCTTGAAATGTCGCATGTTGCCTCCGCAACTGAATTGGCAGTGTAAAGGGACCTGTTGCTGTAGAATTATATAATATGACGTACATATCGGAGAGTCTTCATCAGACCAGATCAGGAACGGGATTTTACGTTCTGTGATTCATGATACATGATCATCGCCATGGGGTCCATCTCTACTGGATTGGAAGGTCAGTCGACGTCGCATTGAAAATCCCCACATTTCCGAAAGAGAACCTTTGATATCCATGGCAATTGTGTTGTTTGTCAAGAAACGATTCAAAGATTGACAGATAGATGAAATTGGGGATTAGATTGATTAGGTTTTGGGTTGGGCCAAGCACCACAAACCTTTTCGAATTGATTGAACTACCACTACTCAAAAATGGAAACAAATCAACAGGCATAAGAGAAATACGGTTGTAACGTTTCAGGGTTTCACGCTGGTGACTGTAAGGTGATTCGAAGTCCAAGAGCTGATCAACAAGAGGATAATAAAAAAAACGACAGTCGACTGCGTATCTGTGTTAAACGATTTTTCTTCTCTTCGTTCAATGGCGATCGTCTTTCAGTCCTTTTTTTGTATTCATTCTTTTTTCCCTTCACCCAAAAATGTGCAACATTAAGCCTGTGCGTTAACTGAGCCTGTGCTTGGGTTCTGAGCCTGGGATGCACATGCAGATGCAATGTGCGTCGGATCGTCCTTTTGCGTGGGAATTTCGACATGTGTGCAAGGAAAATTCGAAAGGGCATTTTCTACTTGTTTTTTTCCTTTATACCCAATTCAGTTTGTTGATTGTTGAATACAAAAAAAAAAAAGAGAAAAAAAATGAAGGAAAAAAAAGCGGATTCGATAGCAGAGAGCAGAGTGGAAGATTTGAAAAAAGATAATAATACATTTTTCATGTGGTTCCCTTTATCGGAGCCTACAAGTGCGTCTCTGGAGGAGAGATCCTTTTAAATCACCAAATCAATGACGCGTTGCCTTTCAATTCGAAACCCAGAGGGGATATTGAATTTCCGTTTGGATGTGTGTTGGAAAATGAAATAAAGAATTAGGAAAACATCATCTTTTGAATGAATTACTGTTGAGGAATATAGACAGGAACTGAATTATGGAAGATTCTTTTCAAATTGCACGAAGGCTTAAGATTTGTTAAAGACACTTGCACCAAATGGATGGTGCAGATGGTAGTCAGTAAAGAATAAGTGGGTGTAGGTTTTTGTTTTTGGGTTTAAATGTCTAACTTTCCTTGCTTATCGTGCTTTGACTATTCTCTTCTATGAGAATTTTAGTTTTGCTATTTGAGTTTGTTTATTTCAAATTAGGTTATTTTATATAGAAAGGTAGGGATATATTTGGCATGGTCCTTTGGAGATGAAAAATCGATCGGCGTGATGTATGCCGCGTCTGCTGACCGTCGAACAAAAATAGCAGCGATGTTTTGTGACGATGGACAAAACATGGGTCCATTACCATTAATCAAAATACTACATGAGCTGAAAATCGCGGGATTTTTCAATAGGTGGTGCTACTAGAAAATTACATTACTTCGGCAGGCGCATCTGTCACTAGTTTATGTAAGAAGTTTCGTGCCATTTCGTCCATTCGTTTACAAGCTACAGTCGTTTGAGTGACGCTACTTTCGCCTTCGTAAAAAATGGAAAAACAGTACTTTCGCATCATGACAAACATTATTTTTTGAAGGGGAAAACCTGTGAACAATGATTGCAATGGTCGCAGATATACAAAGTCGCGCAAAATTAATAACCCTATCGGAAGATATTATAATTTTTGCAAATGGCGTCGTACGTCAATCATATTTGACATTTGTGAATTAGACAGCTGCAGTATACAAACAGACAAGCGATGGAGCGCTATACTCCGCAAGAGCGTGGAATAATTGTGTCGATTTTTTTTCACCAATAATCGGTCGATGGTGTTTGCCCAGCGTGAATTTCGACGTCGATTTCCTAATGGTGTCGCGCTAACTGGGCAAACATTCCGGCGCTTAGCTACTACCATGCAGGGCGTGGTCGCCACCGGACTGGTCGTTCGGCCGAGAATATCAGGGCTGTGGCTGTCGATGTGGATGAAAACAAAGAAACTTCAACCGGACCACAGGCCATACAATTGGGCATCACCAGATGGACCCTACAGCGAATTTTAGTGAAAGACACACATATTCCCGTACAAAGTGCAAACAGTGCCTCAGTTAATGCCTGCTGACCGTCAGCTGTGTGTGAATTACTCTCAAGCCATCCTTAATCTCAACAACGAAGAGGACGATTTTGTGTCGAAAATCATCATGAGCGGCGAGGCGCATTTCCATTTAAGCGGTTACGTCAATAACCAAAATCTTCGTTTCTGGGGCACTGAAAATCCGCGTGTTATGCACGAAGAGCCATCATCGTCATCATCATCGGCACTACAACCAGGGTCCGGTCTTGGCCTTTCATCATCATCGGCACTACAAACGAAGAGCCATTACATCCACTCAAAACCACTGTGTGGTGCGGCGTTCACGCGGGAGGAGTGATTGGGCCGTTTTTTTTTGAGGACGCCATCGGCAATACGGCCACTGTTACTGGCGAACACTACAGGGCCATGGTAAACGAATTCTTACTGTCGGAATTGGATGACCGGGGCTTGGAGAACATGTGGTTTCAACAACACGGTGCAACCGCACACACAGCTCGAGCCACAATGGATATTGTGAAGGAAGCGTTTCCTGGTTGCGTAATCTCCCATTTTCATGATTTGCCATGTCCAGAAAGATCGCCCGATTTAACCATCCCAGACTTCTTCCTTTGAGGCTACTTGAAGTCGCTGGTTTATGCCAACAAGCGCCTGACAATTCCAGCCCTTAAGAAGGATAATCGACAGGAACGCGACAGTTATCACCGGAAATCGTGCGGAAAGTCATGAAAAATGCGATAAAACGGGTACAAATGCGTATCAACACTGGCGGCAGCCACTTGACGGATATCATCTCTTCCCTTTGACAGAAAAAATTGTAAAGGTCCAAATAAAGATTTCCATCACTCAAAATCTTTAGTTTTTGTTTAGTAAAAAAGTAATTCAAAAACAAAATTGGACGATTAATTTTGCGCCACCTCGTATTGTACCACATCTGCTCCTTCGAGGACAATAATTTATCGGTGGCTTAGTGAATTTAAAATGCGTCGTATAAGCACCTCGCTCTGGAAAGCCAAAAAAAGGCTACAAGTGCGGAAATCGTACAGCAAGCGCATTCAATCGTTTTGAATGATCGTAAAGTGAAATTGTGCGAGTTAGCTGAGGCCGTGGGCATCTCAAAAGAACGTTCGGGATGCATTTTGCACGATTTTTTTGGAGATGAAAAAGCTATAAGTGCGAAGGGTGTCGCGTTTGCTGACCGTCGACCAAAACAACAGCGCGTTGATGATTCAACGGCCAGTTTGGCCTTGTTGCAGCGTATTCGAGCGGACTTTGTTCGAGGTTTTTTGACGATGGATGAAACGTGGGTCCAATACTTTACGCCTGAGCCCAAAAAGTCGTCTGCAGAGTACATGACAGCCGACCGACGCGGCCAAAAGATCAACGCTTGGTCGGGAAGGTTATGGCCTCCTATTTTTGGGATGCGCATGGCATAATCTTCATCTTACCAGCAGAAGGTAAGAACAGCCACAGGAGAGTATCATGCAGCGTTATTGGAAAAATTGAACGACGAAATAAAGAATAAATTTACAATCGACTGGGCACAGATCAAACACCCGGCTTCTGAAATTTTTTCCTTGGCGATGTTAATGTACACAACTGCAGCTGGTTGTTGCGTTCTAACAGATCCGCCGATGCTGGGAGGCTGGTGGAGATGTTCGCTGTTAGCCACAATTCGACTCAATTCGTGGAGGAACCTACGCGAGTTCCGGATACCCAAGGTGATTATCCGAATACCCCCTGGATCTGTTTTTTACATCCGAGCCGAGCATGTATACTGTGGAGGTTGCTACGCCACTGGGAAACTCACATCACTGCAACACCACTCTCCGTTCATCTTATTTCTTGTAATGCTGTTATGCCAGCCTTATTATATTCGGTGCTGCATAGTGCTGCGTAGCTCCGGCTCTGTATAGTGAGAGGACGTTCCATGAGAAAATTCTTAAATCGTTTAGCCATTTCCGTTGTGTATCCAGTCCATATCCGAGGCTTGATAAATTTTCCATAATAGTTTGTTTTTCCGGGCAAGGTTATTAGCCTTGCGCCATCTTTCTCAGGATGCTGCATGCATTGGTTCGCTACCTGGCGGGTGCCAAAATAGCTATCCAGGGGTGTTTCGTGGGGATTGCATGTCAACTTGGATTGTACAGGGACAAGGATCGTCCTGGCATTCGCCGGGTTGAAAGCAATCAGTGAGTTTGCCTTGTATGTTCACCCCCACCCTCCTTGGGATTCTACCTACCCCTCAGTAATTGTGCCGAACTGCACAATAGGAAGAGTCGTCAGTTGAACATAGGTTTGCACATTCAAACGGAAGACACAATCTCCTTACCAACCCAGCCATTGAGGCGGCGATAGATTATACTATTGGGACAAGTTTATTATGAATACGCGAAGTGTTAAATGAAACTATGCACGCATTCACTCCCAACTGGCACGAAATAAAAAATTCTCAATTGTTTTTCTTTTTTTATACATATAATTTTATTTTTGTTTTATTCTATCTTCCTTTTTCACACTTAGAATTTATTAATGGACTTCTTAGATAATACTCTTGGGACAAATTTATTAGACCCCGCTCAACAAATTGTAAAACCCGAAAGTCAATTTTCATCAAACAACCCACGAAAGTCGCTCATTCGCGTCCTTTTATATTGGGGGACAAATGTAGCCTTACCTTACCATTTACTGATTCATTGGAATTTGATTTCGGCTTTCGCTGGCCTGAATCCCCTGCCAGGGAATCGTCGGCTGCACAAGTATATAATGGCAAGGTAAGAGCAAATATTCTGGAAACGGTCATTGTACCTAAAAATATGTGTAAAAATATTCATATATATATATATGATATATATATATATATGTATATATATATATATATATATATATATATATATATCGTATAATTGACTATTAAATAAGGTATTTGCTGCTTTTTAGATAGGGCATCCTCGCATATACCCAGTTGTGATCTGTTCCGGGCTTGTTTTCGTTCTAACCTTTTCACGGTGTGAGTTCGAACCATGCTCTTCTCTGCTTTGCTAAATTCGGCAGCGCTTCGTAACGTTGAATCTGCTTTTTATAAGACCCACAGAGCCTTTTGGTGTCACCCATTCTTTTTTTTCGTTTCATTAATGATCGTCTGACTATTACGCAAAACTCGTTCCTTTGTTGATGACAGAACATTGAGCTTTTTTTTTTTTACTATTTCGGGCATATTCAACCAAGCTCTTCTGATTTCTCAACGAGATATGTCAAAGAGGGATATTCTAGTGAAATTCAATGATTCCAAAATACTATTGCTCCTATTGTCAAGATTCATTGTCCAAAAATGGCACTCCCATTGATTCAGCCGCAAAAAATACGATCTGTGAAAAAATGACCGGGAATTGATGTTTGATTAAACGTTTGACTTTCTGACAAGAACGCCGCCGGCACAACACCGCGATAACGAAAGAAAACAGTAAACATTACATTGACCTTTTATCAACTTTGACGTGGTTTTGGTTGCAAGGCGACATTCCTAGTCCTGTCGACTGGTTTACATGTCAAACTCGTAAACACTTGTGTCATCCCCGGTTATATGCGTTTTATGAATGTGGGGTCAGAATTGACTGGTTCTAGGATCTCTTCAACAACCTTTACCTCAGGAAAAGATCGCAAAAGACACTTGAGATGAACTGACAAACTCGAATACCGTAAAAAAACTGAAAGATAGAAAACTGCACGTCAGGGTAGAGGACAGTTGTGCCAACTAAGCGGCAAAAAGACTTTTGACAATCCCTTAAAGTGGGCTTTTTAAATGATCGATTCCTAATCCTTTTTTTTCAGAATGTATAGCGGGATGTTTGGGTTTGAATAATAGATGCGAAAAATGGTTCACCGAATGTGATCACAATTTTTATCGCATGTAATTGTCTAGAACTACAAGTCAGTTATTGTATTTGGTCAGGGAAGTGAACTTCATAAGACATGGAGATAAATGTTTACTTTCATCATAAGAACACAGGCACAAAGGGTCTTAACTATCCTCGTTCTACAGATATTAGCAAAAACATTGGTGAAATGAACTCGGTAATTGAGGTCTTCCTTTTTTTAATTACACTTCTCTCAGGAGAGGCGGACCTGTCATATATTAAACAAAACTAAATCATAATTCCAACAAATGAATTATGTTGCATGCATATATGACCTTAACGGTCATACACTAAAGTTTTAATAACTTTAAACCAAAAGAATTCTTTCGGTGTAGCATCAAGATTAATTTCCTGTTACAACCAACGGAATTCTTTCAGTGTAGAATCTGTGAAACCCTCTCACACGTCTACCTTTTGCTAAACGCAAATTCTCATCATACAATAGCATGCGCTATGACTACACATACATATCTCATTCCCGTAACTAAACTTGCAATTCTGCAATTCCCTTATTCCATCAGGTAACAACTAAAATTGCAATTTTGCAATTCCCACGTTCCATCCTAGTGAATGCCTTCTGTTCACATCACCGTGAACCGGCTGACGCCTGGATCCGTTACCCGAAATTTTTCTATAGTCTTGAGATAAAACTGCTTCCAGAGTAGGTGTAAGGTTGCCACCACATGGTGAATGGCGACAGTATTACAACGTTGCAGTTCCCATTGTCGTTGGCATGGCCTGCGACTGGATTGGCATCGGGTAACTGTCTCAAAGTGAACTCGGATTGATTTTGGGGATATAAAAGGGGTTCTGTTAGAAGCACACGACCAGTCGTAATTTAAGAGTAACAGGTTGCAACCTTTTCATTGGAACAGCGGGCCTGTTACTCTAACTCAAATAATAAGTTATTCAAAAAAAAAAACCTTAACATACTTCTACTCTCACGTGTTTGGACTCTCCACTGGGACCCGGTACGGAAAGGGCGGACCGCCCTACAACAGTAAGGTAAAGTTCTAATTAAAATAACCCAACCCTTTGGAACAGACGGCATACATATTGCCGGTGCCGAGTAAATAATTCATATTGATACCTTTCATGGTATTACACCATCAAATAACCGTTGTAGTTCTTTTTCCGTTGGTCTACCGTCCAGAATTCTATGCAGGGTCCTATCATTACCCATTCACGCCACGTGTCCGACCTATCTTAATCTTCGCGACTTGATTACTCTCACTATTGTAGGTTTGCATAGCTCTTCCAATTCGTGGTTGTGGAGTTTCCTCCATTGTCCTGGCTCCTCATCATATTTACCCCCAAAGACACTCCTTAAAACTTTATTCTCGAATACGCGGACTTTGTTTTCTTCCCGTTTTGTGAGACCCCATGTTTCGCATCCGCATAGAACAATCAGCAAGATTATGGTTTCATAAACACGGAGCTTTATATTACGTGATAGCAGTTTGGATTTCAGCAGTTTATTGACTGCGTGCCAAGTAGCGTTGCCGGAATGCAGTCTTTTGTTAATTTCCTTCGACATTTCGTTACTGGCCGTCAGTATTGTTCCCAGATATTTAAATTCTTTAACTTTTTCAAATATCTTGCTTCTGACGTTTATATGTGTTCCCTGAGGTCCACCTGCTCTCGCCGTAACCATGTATTTTGTTTTATATTCATTTATTTCTAGGCCCACCGCTTCTGCCACTTGCATGATGATTTCACTGTTTTTACTTACAGTTTCTAGATTATCGCCCAAAACGGCGATGTCATCCGCATATGCGAGCACTTGTGTGACCCCATTCAGGGATGATCCGGCCATGTTGTCGTCTAGTACCTTTCTGATGACATACTCGAGCACACGGTTAAAAAGACTCGGTGATAGGCCATCCCTCTGTTTTAGTCCGTCCCGGATTTCAAATGGTTTTGAGAAGTGGTTTTCTATTCTAACTCGCCCTTTGTTTTCATTCATGCAAATTTGAATATGGGCGGCATATTTTTTTCGGGATTCCCAGCTCCACTACAATATGGTAGAGTCTTCGCCTTGCGACTGAGTCGTAGGCTTTTTTGAAGTCAACGAACAGTGGGTGAACCGTCTCTCCGTATTCCCACTTTTTTTCCAGCAGTTGCCTTATTGTGAACATTTGGCCGCTCGTTGAGCGGTTACTACGGAATCCGCGTTTGTAGTCTCCCAATATGTCTGCTGCGTACGGTGTGATTCTCGCCAGTATGACATTTGTTAATATTTTGTATGTGGTTGGGAGTAATGATATTCCTCTGTAGTTTTCGGAGTCAGATCTGTCGCCTTTTTTGAAAATGGGGACGACTATTGAGGTCTTCTTTCGAGCGGTTGCCTCTCCTCCATGTTTCACAAGCTCTGTCGGTATGCAGTCGACTCCGGGAGCCTTGTTGTTTTTCAATCGATTTATTGTGTCTACAACTTCGTTGAAAGAGGGCTCTGGGATCTGAGTCTCGGCTGTATGTATACCTGGTGCGTTTATTTGTGGTTGATGGGTGCGCACATTGAGCAGATTTTCAAAGTACTGCTTCCATCTTGTCACGATATTGTTAGTTTCTGTGACCAGACAGCAGTTGCGTCTCGAATTATTTTGGCTCTCCCTCGGTAGCCATTTCTAGTTGAATTTATGCCGGCATACGTAGCTCTGATGGTCGTTGCTCTGGCATTTTCCGGGATCAAAATGTAATCAAAAATACGGCACAAACATTGTTATCTAAAATACTGCACACCCCAAATATTGTACTTTGTTACATCCCAAATCATCCTAACTAATAATCGAAGGCCAACAACAACTAGTATCACTAGAAATACAAAGCCAACCATAAACACACACGACTCCTCCCAGCCATACATCTTGTCAAAGAAACCTGTCTACGATTAGTGCATTCCCAACAAAACTCTTATCGGAGGGCAGGACTCCGGACACAGTCTTATCACTATATTCAGAGTATAAATGCAGCCGACCAGAGGAAGCACATCACTCTACATCTACACCTCAGATATTCCTCGCCCTGTGGACGGGAGAGTAAACTAGATATTCTATGCGGATGACGTCCTAGTATACACGTCATCCAAAAGCCCTAAACTCGCAACAAATCGACTCAACCGTCACCTAGACGAACTGTATCAGTATTACAGTCGATGGAAAATTCGACTTAACCCATCCAAAGCAGTAGCTATCATTCTGAGTAGTAAACACTCCCAACCTACTTCTCGATATTCACAGAATATTCGAATACAAATAGGAGGTGCTACGATTAGACCACAGGACAGGATGAAATATATTGGGGTCATATATACTCATACCCCAAAAATAAATTTCACCAAAAATGTCGCCCACACTCTTCAAAAGGGCCTCGGTCGGTCTAAGCAACTGCACAACATCTTGAAGTGGAGCAACAAAGTTAAGATTTTCTGCTATAAGCAGCTAATCCGATCTGGAATATCGTACGCCTTTCCCATACGGTCCTCCATATCGTCGGTTCAAATGGAAAGACTTCGCGTTTTCGAAAGAAACCTCCCCAGAAGATGCACCAACCGCTCTAGAAGGCCTGACGGGCGCCATTACCCGAACTCTCACCTATACGAAGGTGCCTCTGTAGCGTTCTACGAACGCACAATTCTACGCAGGTAAGGTTCCTATCTTCAAAGAACTTACTTACCTGAGAGCGTTGCACGCGCCCACAGACGCGTGCCCCAAAGTCCCGCGATAGGGCCTGCAACTCGCAGCCAACGTTGAGACCGACACCAAAAAGCAAGGAACTGAACGTTCCCAAAGCTTTTTAGGTCAAGCTCAACAATTATAACTCTTCATGCCTGAAACAAAGGCATAAACATCCATGCGTTCTATTCCTAAAAAAAAAACAATTCCCAAAATGCCATACATGCTGCCGCGCCCAGGAACATCTCATCGAACCGGCAATTCCGAAATCCGATACAAAAGAATTGCTATCATCAAAGAATGAGCCGATCAACGGATGCACGTGCGGGTAATCTAACGCAAGGACCACCCAAATCCGTTGAACAACAGAAGGCAGCCACGACCTATCGCAATCGAATATACCTCAACGAGATATCCGATAATTTATGAGGAGTTAAGCCAACAAAGGCAATACTCCGGTCCCACGGCCACGCTAGAATTTCGCACCATTATAAAGATCTAATGGATTTCGATTCCGGGTACCAAGTTCAAATAAGACCCACGGACTGCACGTCAAAACAATCGCCGAATATCTTTGGTCTGGGCGCCAGATGTTCTATGCAAACAGAAGGCCGTGGAAATGAAATTCTATCAGCGATAATAATGATGTATGCAAGATGACTTTCCCCTTTCAGGAAACTACAAAATATCCCGGGGGATGTGATAACATGCTGCTAACAGAAATTCGGAAGTTCTGTTAGCAGAGCAAATAGGGAATATTTTCCGGATAGATACAGATACCAGTTTTGAATCTGGGCATCTGTGTGAGCAGGATATGGTTGAGGGCAGATACTTAGTCTGATTTTGATCGTCACCGGGACGAGTTTTCGTCAAGGAGCAGCGGTAAGGGCAGAGAGATTTTGATCGTCAAGGCGAACAGATAAAAAGAAAAACGTCGAGGAGGTAGAGTACCGTATCCGATTTATAGTTAATTGGATCCAAGGGTGTAACGTGTGTGTCGTGCGTGTGTTTCGCTGCACTTTTTAATAAAATATTGTACGGGACATTAAAGAAATAAAAAAGATTAAAGAAATAAAAAAGATTATTAAAGAAATAAAAAAAGATTAAATCCGTAAAGGATCTGTTCGTGTTTATTGTGCTGATTCGCTCCGTGTTCTGGTTTCTTGTGTTTTTTCTCTGGTGCGAACAGTGTTCGGCGCAACATTGTACCAACCCGCTGTTATAAAACAAAATACCGCCAAACCTCCACTATCCCTATCGACGAGTACTTGCTACAATTAGCATACAAGTACCTCAAAAGCATTCAGAACAGCGAGAACCTACTTGTACGGGAGTCTTGCGTTCTTGACCCTTCTCCCTCCCGATCTCTTCGGATCAGACCACCACAAGTTCTTCTTCAGTACAAAACTGAAGAAAGCACCCTTCCCAACAACATTCCCCTCTATAATAGAGGATCCCTGGACCCACTCCATAGGGTATACTGCTAACATACCACGCACAGTACAAGACAGCACGGATGCAGGGATATTTCCGTCGTCGGGAGAGATCCGCTACGTGCCTTCGATGTGATAGGCACTATACTCCCAACGTCAGCGCGGCGTCCCTAATCGGGCGGATCGCTCGTCTCTGTATGCTCTCAAGTAGGTCGAAAGTATGTTTAGGAGCAGTGCTCTAAACATGAGAGCAATATTCGAGCGCGGGTCTAATCTGGAATTTATACAGGAGAAAAAGATGGGCGAAATCCGCCGAACGGCGTGAACCCCGAACTAAAGATCAATTTTAGATGCATGAACGAATACAGGAATTTGATTTCTAGACGACCCTGTGATGTTCTGGTTTCCCTGTGGCATTCAAGACCAGTATGCATCGACACCTCCTTTCTCAATCCTTTCACTTTTTATGCCCCTTCTTAGGCCTGCGTTATGTGGTTTTGTGGACGAACCCTAAAACTAGAACCGAGGTTGTTGTACTGCAATATAACATGCTAAATTAATATTAATGTCGTTATCCAATTTATTAAATAAATAAAAAAAATTTAACAATTTGGGTGTCACCTGATTTTTCTATACATTTAAATGTTTTTTTTCTTTATACATTAATATATTTACATTTTTTTATAGATTTTTTTTCTTTTTTTATATAAATTTTTTTATACATTTAATTTTTTTATATATTAAACATAAAAAAATCTGTGACAAGCAATTGAATACGTGCAAATAATATCCAAGGCAATGGTGGTTTTATAAAAACATATGGTTTAAAGTGTTATCCGATGCTTGCGTAATTAATTCAAACATGAAAATTGTTCTGCCAATATTAGAATAGTCAAATGAAGCATAACTGGTCGCTAGAGGGCGATCAAATAAGTAATTGACCTTAAATGATTTTCCATCGATAAAAGACGAAGACGTCATTCGTCCAGTCCGTATCTACCCCTGGTAGTGTATAATTTACCTCCAAGTAAAATTTAATTCTCACTGTTAACTCAATAGGTGAGAAAATGTTTTATTCTGACTATTGAATATTCTCATTATCAGAATTATTATTATCTTGAATACCTTGAAGACTACTGCGCGAGCATTAGTCATTAAACAAGCGTCCGTTGTGCACGTTAAATAGGTTCACAGAGGACCATTAATTTAATTTCCATGGTCAGAGTTGGTGCTTCAAAAATGTAAATGTGTGGCACTTTATTAATCATAATATTATGTTCTGAAAATTAAGTAATAATATAATTATGAAATTACTTCGTATTGTGCATCTATTATCAGTTTGCCGATACGCATAATTACATGGTATCAATTTATGAACGGGCTATTAAGGTAATTGGAGGAAAATTGAAATTTGTTCGCATACAATCGTTGCAAGGAAATAAATAGGGCTATGCAGTTTTTGTTTTAAGCTATTTGGTTTTCTTAGAATTCAGAGAGTTAATTAATGTTAATTTTTTACTTAATTTTGTTTGGTGATTATTTTTGGCTACTCTAAGCTGAATACTTATTTGTATTTATATGATAATTTGTCTGACTATACGCACATTTTCAAAACCATATTTTTTAATGTACAACCATATAAGAAGTTTTCTTTTTACTTGGGATAATAATCAAAAATCTATTATTGATATATGATAAATTAAGAGTTGACTGACTGAAGATGGGTGAATGACGGGATAACGTAATTAAGATTTGGGATTATTTATTTTTTTGCAATATACAAATACGAGGACATCGGTTTCATCGCCGCCAGGGTACAACCGCACACTCCGCGCTCTTAGGAACAGGAGAAATAACTTGTGGAACATTTTCCTCAAAACTATTCCAACTATCTCGGTTCCTTTTATAAATTTTCCGAACTCTACAACTCCCTCTGCACCAACTACCTCACAAAAACACAATCTAATTTGATCAATGACCCCAAATCTTTTTTCCACTTCATAAATTACAAACGTAAATCCGATGCCTATCCTAACTCCCTTTCTTATGGCGCGACTACTTCAACCGACCCCCTAACTACTGCCAATCTATTCGCTTTCTTTTTTCAATAAATCCTTCACAGACATCTCCTTCGAACCCAATCCGTCTCACTTCAAAGACTTGCCCGAATTCTCCCTCGGCCCCTTCACCCCTCAAATTATTCAGCGTCACGTAGTTGAGGAGAAATTAAACTTACTCAAAGACGAGTTCAGCCCTGGGCCTGATGGACTCCCGGCTGTATTTTTAAAGAAATGTTCCGCTTCTCTTTCCCTCCCGATATCAAAGATATTCAACCTATCCCTTTCACAAGGGATCTTCCCTAGTATTTGGAAATCCTCCTATGTCACCCCCATACATAAAAAGGGACCTAAAAACGATATAAGCAACTACCGTCCCATCGACAAACTGTCTCATATCTCCAAACTGTTCGAAGGAATTCTTTACAACGCGTTGTTTCCGTTGTAAATCCATCATCTCATCCAACCAGCATGGTTTCCTTTCTGGTAGGTCGACCACAACGAATCTGATCGAGTTCTCATCCCATACTCTCCGTGCCTTAGAGAATGGCAACGAAGTCGATGTAATCACCACCGATTTCAGCAAGGCCTTTGACAAAATCTCTCATAATCTCATCCTTTTTAAGCTGTCCTTCCTAGGTTTCGAACCCCTATTGATCAAGTGGTTATCCTCTTATCTGCATGATCGATCCTACCGTGTCAAATTCAGATCCTCCCTGTCCAATCCTTTTCTTCCCACGTCAGGGGTTCCGCAAGGCAGCCATCTAGGTCCCCTCCTATTTATCCTTACCATCAATGATGTTGACTCCAATATTAAATACTCATCCATCGTCCTCTATGTAGACGACGCCAAACTCTACAAAACGATCATCTCTCCTCTCGACCCCTCACTTCTCCAAACGGACCTCGACAGCTTCTCAACTTGGTGCCGTAATAACTGCCTTAAAATCAACGTTGTCAAATGTCACCCCATCACCTTCTCCCGCAAACGACCCCCCCCCCCCCCCACGTTCCTACTTCCTGCTAAACTAACAGATATCATCTGTACCCTCGATACACGACCTCGGGATCTTAGCTTCATCCCACATATTAATGATATTATTCTTAAGGCCAACTCTGTCCTTGGGTTTGTGAAACGCTGGTCTAAAGAATTCTATAAACGTTACGTTTCCCGTTCTCTCTACATAGCCTTCGTCCGCCCCCTTCTTGAATAGGCCAGTCAGGTTTGGTCTCTACACTACTCGTCCCATGTACGTAGAATTGAAAGCGTGCAACGTCGTTTTCTGCATTTTGCTCTCCGCTGACTGAACTGGGCGAATACTCGGATTCTCCCCCCATACACAAGCCGGCTCCATCTGATCAACTTCAACACAATTGAGGAGCGCAGAACTCATGCCGATATCCTTTTCGTCCACCGTCTCCTTTCAGGCACAATCAACTGCCCAAGCTTGCTCTCCATCATTGCACTTCACACTAACCCCCGTAACCTGCGAAATCCTCATCTCTTCTATCAGCCCACCCACCACACTTCTTACGGCTCTAATGAACCCATTTCGCAAATGCTGCGGCGGGCAAACTCCTACCCTACCTCCTTCGATTTCAACTTTACCTCTACTGCTCTCAAGCTTCATCTCCTCTCTTTCCCCTCCTGACCACACCCACTCCCCGTCTACACTCTTACATCCTGTACTAAGCGAAATGAATGAATGAGTGATCATTGATGGATTAACCCAGTAACCAACCCGCCAAACGTATCCCCCTCCCCTCTTTTTTTTTCTTTTTCTTTTTAACCATAGTTTATATTCTTATATATAGTTTTAAGATAGTTGGTAAGGTTTATCGCTTGTACTAAGCTGAATATATGATGGTTCTGCCCTCACTAAACTAAACTAAACGAGGGGATTAGAAATGTTCTTATAATATAAATAGATACAGCGTGGACCATAAAGAAATGAAGGACTATTGAAGTTAAAAAAAACTTAGAAAAAAAGAATGAGTCGACTAGGGTTTTGAGGCAGTACACTTGCAAGCCGCTGGCTGAGAAAACCGATACATTATAAGCCTCCCGAAAAAGCCGACTACAACTATAAGTAGTTATGAAAAACATTTATTCAATACTACTAAGTAAGAACAAAAAGATGAATATAAAAAAAAAAAAAAAAAACTGACGATAACATCGCTAAAGTTCACCAAATGGTGCTAGACGATCGTCGAATTAAAATGAGAGAGATAGCAGAGGGTATGCAAATACCCAAAGAACGTGTTTGTCACATATTAAATCAAGGTTTAGGCATGAGAAAACTCTCCGTGCGTTGGGTGCCGCGTTTGCTCACGTTAGACAAAAAACGTGTTCGAATGAACATTTCCAACGCTCTGTTGGCGCAGTATAGGCACCGATTAATTGCTGTCGATGATACTTGAATACACCATTATACGCCCGAAACAGAAATACAGTCAAAACAGTGGACTGCAAAGGGGGAACCGGCTCGACAAAAAGCAAAAACTGTTTTTTTCGGCTGGGAAAGTGTTGACGACTGTTTTTTTTGGTAGTCATGGAGCTATCTTAATCGATTATCTTCAAAAAGGAAAAACCATCACAGGAGCATACTACTCATCATTACTTGACCAACTGAAGGCAGAAATTGTAGAAAAACGGCCACATTTGCAGAAAAATAAAATCCTGTTTCACCAAGACAACACACCTCAGCGGTTGCCATGGCGAAAATCCACGAATTACTGTTTGAACTGCTTGACCATCCGCCTTACTCACCAGATCTAGCCCCAAGCGACTTCTTTTTATTCCCTAATCTAAAAATTGCGCTCGGAGGACAGAGATTTTCGTCAAATGAGGAGGCAGTCACCTTCGTGAACAGTTATTTTTCAGAGAAAAATGCCGAGCACTATTTGGACGGGTTGGAGAGATGGGAGCATCGCTGAGACAAGTGTGGGGTAGGTAGTCGCGACGCCTGCATGGGCGAGAGTTCTACTGCCAACCCACCTCATCACTAACACAAAGAGTAAAACTCCGCCACAAGACTGTTAAATGAAACGCTCGAGTTAGCTTATTATTTATTGAATTTGGTGATTACAGAAGACCGATTCTAAGTACACTCGATTAAAGGCAACGGACTTGAATTACACTAATCGATTATAATTAAAATTACCGTATTCGACTCAACACTAGGCACGACTTCTGTATATCAACTCTCTCTGCGGCGGGACTGAGAGTGGGAGCGGCATGACCGTGGCGGTCAGCGGATGGAAAACGAGCCAACGATATTCAATCGTTTGGGGTGAGTTTTTGGTGACGTGGTGAAAAGGAAATGAAACTTCCTTTGACCAGTGACCAATGGAAGACGATCTCTGGGACGCGGTGGTGTAAGTGTGTGTTCGTACACATCACCGTGTTCATCGATGCGTTTAGCCAAGGATAAACGGAACCTACGACAAAGGAAAAAGGACAAAGGGAAAACGACCTAAGGCATCTTTCGGTAATGAGGGTCAGCTGTCTAAATAGCAGCCACTTATTAAATGCTAAGAGGGATCCCGATAAATTATACAATAGAGATCGTATATCGCCTCTCTGCCGACTGGAAGAATCGGAATCTTTTGTTTGCATATGTTTATGCTATTGAACCCAATCCGACGGCAAAGCGTGACGTCGGTGATTGTTTGAAGATTCAAACAAAGAAATATTTCCGCGAGAAGTGCTTGCAACTGAATCAATAGTTGCAAGTCTGCGGAAAGTAATTTAGACAATGACGGTTGTGTATACCATCTGTGTCAATTGTGCGTGGCATCTATGGCGACGGCAGGATCGAACTATAGTGAGAATATCTACACTAATTGGAAATTCGGTTTTTGGGTCGCTAATGCAGAGATGCATTGATAATGTGTGAATGCCCTTGTAGGAAAAATTCTTTTTAAGAACTTTAGGTAATGCTTGTATGCATTAATTGTCCTTGGAAAAGGAAATATTTTCAATGCCCATGCGATTGCATTGGCGGGGGACAATGGCAGTTGGGTTGCGGATATGGGGGGTTTTTTTAGGTAAGTGGACCGTGGGGTTTGGCGAAACCGCCATAGAAGTGTGTAGAGTTACAAGGAGACTATGTAGAAAAATAAAAATAAATTTGAATTGTATGTATCTTGTATCTTCGTTAGGTCGGAAACTTTTCAGGACATCCTCGTAAATGGTAGGCTCGGGTAACTCGTGCCTTTTTGAAATTTACAGTAGATCTCGCAACGGCTGTTTATGCACTAAACCGTCGGTGCTTGGGGAGCTAATAGTCTACTAGTAATCAATATTTTACAATATAGTTTGACCCCCCCCACTCCCCTCCGTGGTAGCACTTTCAAAAAGGCACTAGTGAACCGATCCCTTCATTTAAGGATTAGCTATCATCATCATCATCGGCACCACAACCGGGACTCGGTCCTGGCCCCATTTAGCAAGTCTCGAGACTTGTTAAATTTTCCATAATAATTTATTTTTACGGGCAAGGTTATTAGCCTTGCGCCACAAGTATTTAATTCTTCGTGTAATTAAAGTATCGGTGTTTGAGCTCATTTATAAAATATAAAATATCCTTAAAACAATATTAATTCTTGACAAATTGATTGACAACAACTTTTTATTCAATACGTTGTCTATTTTGAGATAAAAAAAAAACTAAAACATTAACGTTTTCGGGCAACAGACAATTTCCTTTTGTAATAAAAATCTTTCCCGCAGTTGAAAAAGATTTCTCTGAGCTAGCTGATGTTGCTGGTATTGTTAAGTACTTTTTTGCAAGTTCTGCTATTCCCGGGTACTTGGTTGCTCGTGTTTTCCACCATTCGAAGGGGTCCAAATCGAATCTTAATTGAGGCACAGTCGGATAACCTTCGAACTGTACTGTAGAGTCCGGCACATTGTTAATTTCACCAGTGTATAAACATTGCAAAAGCACTCTTTTTGGATGATTTCTTTTCGTCTAGATTTGTTGTCTGCAAGGAAATACTGGCAAGTAAACTTTTCACGTTATTTCTAATTACTTTTCTCGCAGCTAATGGCTTATGAACCAAATCTTTGTATGCACCAAATCTTTGTATGGAAGCACACTGTCATAATGATACTATTTTGGCAACTACACGTACAAAATCACAGGCTCTAGTTAGTACTTCCTAAAAGTCATAGAGATTTTTCATTACAGGCACCATTTCTGAGTTAGTCTCGGGACTTAGTGAACGGTGTGTTAGTTAGTCTCCGGACTTATTGAACGATGTGTTATGATTTAACGTTTGTAATGTTGCATAAAATAGAACTATGGCCATAAAACAACAACGAGGTGCTTGACTTTCGATTACAATGTTTTTGGAAATATTGGGACTTGGCGCGTTTGACGACAAACCAGCTCGACTATGAATACATTCGAATGCCTTAGCATACAAAGTTGATGATGATTATGACGTCCGTTTATAATATTATATATACATATTAAAAAATCAAGAATCGATGGACCCAGCGTCTCATAGAATCATTAATAAACTTTTAAGAGATGTTCCCTAATCACCTATTCGATAAAAACCATTAAATAAAACAGTGTGTTTTTATTTTAGAGTTTATTGTTTTATTCCATGAATTAATTTATGATAATTAGGTGTGTAAGAAAATATAAGACAAATGTTAGCCACGGCTCTGAAGGCAATCCTCATTACTGTACTATTTTATATATGTTTGTATTAAATTAATAAATGGGACGGCAGCCCCACTAAACTTAAAAAAAATTGAGACTTGTTTACATTTTCGATGAGCTGGGGCATAATTGATGCGTGAGGTACTTTTGAAAAGTGATCATACAGATTTTTTTAACCATTCGTTTTTTTTTATACAGCAAATCTGTCTTGTTTCAAATAGTTCCTTTCGGGGGCTTCTTCTGAACTCTTCTACACTCTTCTGAATTTTATCCAAGGCGGTAAAGTGATACCATTTCAAATGGTTTTTTATCTGAGGGAAAAAAAAGTTGCATGGGAACTGTTGTTGTACTATTTGACAAAGGAAAAAAATGGAGTCGAAGGGTGGGAGGCTGAAAACCACAGGAATACTATTTCTTCTCAAATATTGTTAGGGATTATCGTGTGGCAAGGTACGATGTCATGCTGCAGCATTTTTCCGTTCCATGATCGTACCACACTTCACGTTCACACTTTATTTTAAGTAGGTCCTGCAGCAAGTTCAAATTAGTACTGAGCTAAAGAGACGATTCAACTCCAGCGCCGGACGAAGGGGGTGGTGACGGCATTGCTAGTTCATGCACAATACACCCGTCTTATTACTTCTGTAAAATGACGTATACTTTTCACTTCAAATAAACTCAAAGGAAGAAATCACATAATCTGGGTGTCCAGATCGTCGCCATTTTGGGAGGTAATATATTCACGGAACATGGTTTGGTTCGGTAAGTGGCGATTGGGACGGTTGTGTCGTTCAGATCTTTACGACACAGTTTCAGCCACGAAAACTTCCATATTATGTACTGGCGACGCTGCAAATAGTCGACAGACTTCAGTTTATGTATCAACTGGACTTTGTTACATAATTAACTATTGTAATTCCCCCCCCCCCCCCCTTCTCCCCCACTACCCCATCTAATTAATTATGCAGATTCGTGTCCTTACCCCTTAATATACACAACATTTCCCTACTCCTCAATACCACATTTCATTTTACATTCATTATAATTCCAAATATTTTACCCTAACTTAATTCTATCCCAAAAAAATTGTTTGCTCTAACTTTCCATCGTATTTACATGTACAAGTCTATTCAAAAGGAATAGTTATAATACAAATGGAAAAAGTATATACACATTTTTTCACCCTTTCCATCGCCTATCTCGCAGGTGTCGTAATTCTTACCTCAAAGAATTGCAAAAAGAACCATGAGTATTTTCACACGTATTTCCCAGAAAATTTTCCAGTACATTACCACTATATGCTTATGCACCTGACGATTCATTGGAAATTGAGGCCAGCGAGAGCCGAAACCAAATTTCAATGACTCAATTTTGTATCCTCGTATATAAAGACCCGAATGAGCGATTTTCTCTCTTGCTGAGATTTAATAATTCATGAGCTCAGTTGTTAATTGGAAATGTACGTTCGTTGCGTTTTGAAAATAGACTCGTGGTGTTCTAAAATTCGTCGTGGGATTGAATTTAAATTCGGCGTAAGTAATTTTTCAATAATCGCGTAGGATATTGACATAATTTAAAACATTTTAAGTTTTTTGGAATAACATCCTTTATTGGATATGAATAGTACAATCTTAACAATTTAATTTAATACTAGGTTTAAATTGTACTTAATTTAGTTTAATTAAGTAAGACGTGTAAGGGTTTACTGGACCGGTGTCCAGCTCCCAGCTCGATTTTAGTATGTCAGATTTTAACATATTAATTCATGAGGTTTCGTCCGCTTTAGACGTTTCGCTTCGTGGGTAATATCCAATAGCTGAATAGCTTCTAGGTTGGTATGATTATGTAGGCGTCTTTCGTGTTTGACAGCATATTCTTGGATAACTTCATAAATCCATTTGATCTCTAGATCATTTTGAGTGAGAACGTATTTTTGACAAACGTTTAATGAATAATATCGATAGTAAAAGCTAAAAATTGTTAACTGCTAATTTATAATTAATGTCCTTTTAAAACAAGTATATTATTGCTTTTACGTCCGCCACAAACAATTGGTAGTGGTAGCCGGGCTCCCAACGCCCTGTGCGCCCGGTGAAATACCACCCGATCAAGCTTTAGGCTCCGTGAAATGGTTAAGAGGTTCGTCATCGCATAACCGGTCTCGTTCCCGAGGCTTTGCCCACGCTTGACTGGTGACGGCATTTTGTAACATCAGGGGCATTGGTTTCACCAATACCAATGTAAACGCCGTCCACCAATATTTGCAAACAACGAAACCTGATATCCTTGCCCTAACTAAGACCCAGGTCGAATCGTCACTGATTCGACATATCTTCGTTGCTCAGGATACGACTTACATTCGAGATTCCGTTTTAAGGGCGGAGTCTGCGTCTTCGCGCGGTCCAATCTGGCTTGCCAGAGGATGGAGGTGTTGGAACCCAATAATATGGACATCATATGGTTGAGGGTCGTGTTGAGGAACTCCGTTAAATTTCTTTGTTGCCTGTACCACTCCCCGAATGACGATCGACCGACGACATTTTTCGAACATCTTTCACAAACTGTCGACTGGATACAGATCAACTACCCAGCTTCTGAAATTGTTGTCCTTGGCGATTTTAATGTGCACAATTCCGGCTGGTTGTTACATTCTAGCAGAACCGACGAGACTGGGAGGCTGGCGGAGATGTTTGCTGTAAGCCACAACTTGACTCAATTCGTGGAGGAGCCAACGCGAGTGCCGGATGCCCGAAGCAATTATGCGAACACCCTGGATCTGTTTTTGACATCCGAACGCAGTATTTATACCGTAGAGGTTTCTGCGCCACTGGGAAACTCTGATCACTGCTTGGTATCTGTCGCGCAAGCACTTGCATATCAAGCGAATAACCGGCCTAGGCAGCTTCGCCATGTACGGAAGTATGGGGCTGCTAACTGGGACGATTTGCGAGATTTTTTCGCATCCTTTTCATGGTCCGAGGTGTGCTTCGGAAACTCTGATGTTAACGCTTGCGCGGAGTCGGTATCAGAGATTATTCTTCTGGGGATGGAATTGTATATTCCACATTCCATCAAACGAAGTTCGTCTGATAAGCCTTGGTTTGACAAAAAATGCGAGCAGATTACAGCGGCAAAAAATAGAGCTTTTAAGCAATGGCGCTCCAATCCCACCGATGTTAACAGAATGAATTTTGTTAGAACCAGAAACGCGTGCAACCAGGCGATTGATACTGCGAAGAAGGCTCACAATGACAGGGTGATGAATAAGCTCCTTCGGTGCCCAACTGGATCGCGCTCCTTCTGGTCAATGGCAAAATCTGTCAGCAGTAACTTCGCATCCTCCTCTTTCCCTCCGTTGGTGACAGGCAGTGGGGCGTTATTCGCGAATCCAAAGCGAATTCAAACCTCGATCCCGGCCTTTTGGAGACACCTGTGATCTCGCCGATACGGTCTACGATGCGGGATGTGAGATTTCGTCCGTGCACTATTCAACGCATTCTACGTGAACTGGATTGTAGGAAGGCAACCGGCCCGGACGGAATACCAGCAATAGTCCGTAAGAACTGTGCTCCAGAACTATCGCCGGTTCTTGGCAGATTCTTCCGCTTATCTTATGCTTGGACGACCTTTCCTGCCTGCTGGAAAATCGCTCGAGTTCAGCCAATCCCAAAGACGGGAAAAAAGTGTCTCCCACAAAATTACCGTCCGATAGCATTACTGTCTATTTTATCTGAGGTAATGGAAAAAGTCATCAATACAGAGTTAGTTAAGTATTTGGAGTGTAACGGACTTCTGAATGATCGTCAATACGGATTCCGTGGCAGGCTGTCCATGGGACACTTTTTGACACTTATAACCGATATATGGACATTTGCGATTGAACGGCATGGTGAATCAAGGGCGGTCGCATTGGATATCTCCAAGATTTTTGGCCGCGTCTGGCACGGGGCATTGCTGAGCAAACTTCGTTCATATGGTTTTCCCAACAACTTTGCGACTGGACGAGGAGCTTCCTCGAGAATCGATCGATCCGGGTTGTTCTGGACGGCGGATGTTCGGATCTGTATCCTGTTAATGGGGGGGTGCCTCAGGGTTCTATTTTGGCTCCAACCTTATTCTTGCTTCACATAAATGATTTGTTGGAGACAACGGATAACAAAGTGTTCAGTTTTGAGGATGATAGTATGCTTGTTTCCTCCTTTTCGAGTGATCGGCCGATTGGTGCATCAACGTCGCACCAGTTGAGTTGTAGACAGATTGACTCTCTAAATCAGGATCTAGATAGGGTCCTGCAGTGGGGAAGGGCCAATCTAGTCGACTTCAATGCAGCGAAGACACAATATACAACATTCACAAAGAAAACTGGATCATCGGTTCCTCAGCTGATGATGAATGGCCGGGCCCTCGAGGCTGGTGAAAGTTTGAAATTGCTCTGCGTCACGGTCTGTGGGAATGTATCATGGCATAAACACGTGTCGAGTATCACCAGGTCAGCCTCAGGAAAACTGAGCTATGTTTTTAGAGCCAAGAAATATTTTACTCCGGCTCAACTGCTTCTATTCTATAAATTCCAAATTAGACCCGCGCTCGAATATTGCTCTCATGTTTGGAGCTCGGCTCCTAAACATACCCTCGACCTACTTGAGAGTATACAGAGACGAACGATCCGCCTGATCGGGAACTCGGCGCTGACATCGGGCCTACAGTCGCTGTCACATCGAAGGCGCGTAGCCAACCTCTGTCTGTTTTACAGATATTATCACGGGTACTGTTCTTTGGAGATTCTTGGTATTGTTCCACGCAATTCGGTTTACATGCATTCCATAAGACAATCCGACGGATCGCACCCGTTTGTGGTTCATCTCCCAACGGCGCGAACATCCCTGCATCAGAACTCGTTCCGTTACAGAGCGGGGAAGCTGTGGAACTCCCTTCCCACGCGAGTGGTCCCGGAGCGTTACAACCTGCAACTGTTCAAAAAGAATTGCAACAGTTATTTGATGGCATCTCGGGGCGCCCACCCGGCGCTATAAGTTCGCCTCTCCCGAGAGAAGTCTAATAAAAAAAAATAAAAAAAAAACAGTTTCAGCCACGAAAACTTCCATCTTATGTACTGGCGACGCTGCAAATAGTCGACAGACGTCAGTTTCTGTATCAACTTGACTTTGTATTAAAAAAAAAAAAAAATTAAGTTTTTAAAATTCGTGGCGCGACTGTGGGACACGAGGTCATTGTGCTGGCGCACGACATGTAGTTCTACCTCGTCTCTACCAGTTCTAAAAGTGTCTGTCACAGACCGAAGGAAAAACACAAATGCACTCCACCATGCCACGTCCACAACAGGAAAAGGGAAAACACTGTCCACCAGATAGCAATTAAAACACAAGTTGTTCTTAATTAATTTTTAGTTTATTTCACTTTCGTTATTATCTTTGTTCTTAGCCATTATTAATATGTTAGTGTTTTTATACTTCACATAAACTTATTATGATATTAACTTGATTTTTATTAATTTTAAACAAGGTGAAACACTTCTTTCACGACCCGACTTCTGTATATATACGCTTCTCCGCCGCGCGACGGAGAGGGAAAGCGGCAACGACGGATGGAGTTTCTGCGTACATTAGTGGGTGAAGATGAAACTTGGATACACCACACTACACTCCCGAGACGAAAGAACAGTCAAAACAGTGCATTGTTAAAGGCGAACGGACTCTAAAGAAGGCAAGGGCGGTGAAATCTGGAAAGGTTATGGCTACTCCGTTTTGGGATGCACGTGGCATTATTTTCATTGACCATTTGGAAAAGCGACAGACGATAACTGGATACTATTATGTGTCATTATTAGGTCAGCTAAATGAGAAAATAAAAGATCATCCTCTTTTTAAGAAAAAAAAAGTTTTCCTTCTCCAGAATAATGCATGAGTGCATACGTGCGCAGTTTCAATGGCTAAAATTGAGGAATTGAAGTTTGAATTGATAGACCATCCACTGTATTCACCAGATCTGGCCTCGAGCGATTCCTTTTTATTTTCAATTTTAATTTAAATAGCGGTTTACATCAAATGTAATGTATGCGGAGGTAATTCCACATACAAATGGTTATTTTGAGGAACTACCACAATCATACTTTTCTGAAGGCTTACACAATTTGGAGGGGCGTATGTCTAAGTGTATTGAACTAGAAGGAGATTATGTTGCGAAAAAAAAACTTGTTTTTCTATCTTTTTCTAAGGACTTATTGACCGGCTCTCCTGTTTATATTTTTCATTTCGAGCTCCTTTAATTTCGTTTTGGATACCTGAGTACTAGCAATTTATAGATTGCGACTTTCAAGACCACCAAAAAATAGATTGATAAATACATTCGCTCTTATCGTTCTTAATTGACATATAATAAATCATCATCATCATCATCATCGGCACTAAAACCGGGACCCGGTCTTGGCCTTATTTAGCAAGTCCTGAGGCTTGTTAAATTTTCCATAATGATTAGTTTTTTCCGGGCAAGGTAATTAATCTTGCGTCAGAGGCTCTCCGACGGGGAATCGAACCCCGGTCTCCCGCCTGACAGGCGGGTTTACTAAACAATATACTATCGAGGACATTTAATAAATAACAACATTAATTTAAGAGTATCTGCAATAGATAATTTACAAGTTAACAGTAAGTACAACATCAACGGCCTTAAATAACCTTTGTAGATTGTAGGCACTTCTATCACCACTCACATTAAAGCCTTGTTTTCACCTCACGTAATTTCATTACACAAATGTATGGTACAATACATTGTACAACTAATTCCGATTCAAAGTGAATTTGAAAAGTAAATTTCAACTCCTCATATATAGACTTATCATTTTTCATTTTTCATGAAGTGGAATAAGCCAAGTAAACAATTTTTTATCAGAAAAGTAAACGAAGAACATAAAGACGTCGTTGAAGCATCAGAATTCAGAATTCAGAAAGGAAAGGAAACGAACCACTCGACAAAGATAGTGGCGTAAATGCCAACAGTGCTCTTTAAACCCTCTGATAAGAGTACTTGGTCAGACCGAGAGTTTGTTGTTCTGATAGGCTTGCACAATTCCTGGTTTTATTTACCCTGGGGGTTTTGTTTGATATCAAGTTAGTACAGTTTTCACTTTTACAACGTAATCAAGGGATTTTGCGACAGATAAGAGAATAGTAAGACGATGAAATGCGAAGCGGAAGAAGTTGAATTGTATGTGGCCATGTGTGTTGGTATGAAGAACTAAGCAACTCGTCTATATCCTTATCTACAAGTTGTCATTAATTATTTACTTATGATTGGGACGAAATAAATTTCATTAGATTACGTCGATGTTGGTGCTAATCTAATATATTGTGTATGTACGTAGATAAATGAAGACACTTGTCTAAGATGCTTTAATAGTAGCGTAAATAACAACAGCAATAATTCGCTGACGGGAGCATAGGTCTTTAAAGCATTCCTATCAGCTAATTGATGCCCGTGCTAAGAGCAGATAGACGTCCACGACACTCTTAAATAGGTTTACTGCGCGTACTAATTCACTTATTAAATTTGGCCCAAAAGGAATTATTGTGCGCACCATTGCGATATACCAAAGCAGTTTCGAACACAGAGAGGAAGGCGTTTCAAATACGTGCTAATCGGCTGAAGAACAACGATCGACATCGGTGTCTGTCTGCCTGCAATCGATTTCGAAGGGAATTAAAAAAATTGTTTTAATAAAAATGAAATAAGGATCTAAAAAGTCTTTCCAATATGTAATATTATTAAGGAGGAGTTTAGCTATGTCTTGCTACTCAATTGTTAGTGTCTGGCGGTCATATTTTACATTCTAAAATAATGCTTCAATTTCCTTGGCAGGCCTTAACGCTCGAAAACTAAATTATTTTTCGCCATTGAAGTTCAATTTTTAGGTGAGTCAGTCTGGACTGAACATTCATAATTCATCAGTTAAAAAAAATAAAAATAAAAGATTACATTCAAAAAACCCTTAAAATTACTTTAAACGTGGATGGTGATTGAATTCGTTTTTTTGGCACAACTATACCACTCTCAATTATTGAGCCCGATGTATCTTTTGCACTACGTAAGTAATATTTCAAATTCATGTAAGTGTGCGTCAATGACTATAGTATGCTGCCTTCTCTGGCTGAAACCTCACCGAACATGGCTTGCATTGGCCGGAACGAGGTGAAAGTGGCGATGTTCAAAAGTATTCTACATTGCGTGGTCTTAAAGCCGCACATATCAAACAGAATTCTACACAATACGGGCGCACTGGCGAAGGACTCAATCAGCGACATGTTTTCAAAATACGCCCTACTTTAGAAATACACAAATTTGAAAGATCACACGACCTCCTCAAGAGACGGCTCTTGTTTCAACCAAAAACAGAGGATACCCTGGTCCTCTTGGTAAATAAAACAATTAATAAAATGACATAAAACGATCTCAGAATGGACGTCATTTTCGAGTCTTTTCAGAACCGATTTCCTCGAGGACATTTTTCAAACCCTCTGTCTACAATAGCTATTCAATCTATATACGCTGATTTTTTTATAATAGGTGATGGCATACGTTATTATTTGGTACTCTTAAATGTAAATTCAGAGTGTGAGCTGAACAAGATGGGAAAGTGTGGGGAGGAAGTATTGTGCCTAACGCGGACACTCCGTTCATCTTCCTCCTCCATCATAATGTTCCAACAAGTAAAACGCCGCACCAAAAGGACGAAACGCCGCCACGTTTGTCCACAACCGGGAGTAAAGGAAAACACTGTCCACCAGATAGCAATTAAAACACAAGTTGTTCTTAATTAATTTTTAGTTTATTTCACTTTCGTTATTATCTTTAAAATTGTGAAGGATAATTCTCTTTGTTCTCAGCCATTATTAAATATGTTAGTGTTTTATACTTCACTTAGAACTTGGTATTAATATTAAATTGATTTTTATAAATCTTATACTAGATGAAACACTTCTTTCTCGACACGACCCACGCTTCTCCGCCGCGCGACGGAGAGCGGGAGCGGCACGAACGTGGTGGGCGGCGGATGTAATAAGACTCAAAGATTCAACCCTCATTTGGGGTGAGTTTGGTGGTGTGGTGGTAGATATCCTCTCCACTAAGGATATGTTTTTACTTACCACCAGAGAAACGTAAAGTCTCTCTTGGTGGAATAGAAAACCAGATCTCGTAATGAAGATCATGGTGGTATGTGTGTGATCGTTTAGATCTGTTGTGTTTACTCATGCGCGAAGGCAATGGCAACACAAAGCAGACAGGCGGCAAGGACAAGGGAATCGGGGCGATCATGGCTTATGATGTGCATCACGGCTAAAATAGGCGACGATGTATCGAAGAGATGTGCTAAAAGCAAATATGGGACAAGGGCATCATAAAAGTCTTAGATGAGTGATGCCCTTGTGTAAATAGGTGAATCGCCATTGGGAAAAGGTGCTAATGGGTTGGTGGACGAAACGAATCCCTTGCTTGCATTCGTATATGCAAAGAAATTCGTTTGTGGGAAACGGATTCTATATTTGCATTGTTTATGCTTTGAATTCAATCCAGCGGCTATGCGCAAAGTCGATGATTGTTTAGAGATTCAAACAAAGAAGCATTTCTGGGTAAAGTGCTTGCAGCTGTATCGATAGTTGCAAGTCATTGCAAAGGAGATTAGATGGTTATACAATGACGGTTTGTATATACCATCTGTGTCAATTGTACATGGCATCTATGGCGACGCCAGGATCGAACTCTAGTGTCAATATCTACACTAATTGGAAATTCGGTTCTGGGTCGCTAATGCAGAGATGCATTGATACATGTATGAATGCCCTTGTAGGAAAAATTCTTTGCAGGCATTTCCAGGTAATGCATTGACAGCATTAATTATCCTTGGAAAGGAAATGTTTTTGCTGCGGGAAGATTGCGGTGCAGGTGTGGGAAAGTTGGAATTTGCCTGGCAACCGAAGGTACCGAATAGGTTTTGTTTTATGCTCCCGTATAATGGAAAGAATTCTTGTAGGAAATTTGTATGCGAAGAAATGCATGAAAGAATTCTTTTACAGGAACTTTTAGGTTATATAAATTTGATCTATTTGATGCGTGAAGCATTTAAGGTGCTAATGCGATTGCATTAGCGAAACTTATAAGGTTGGGTCGAAGTTATGGCGGTTCTTCAGGTAAGTAACAGTGAGGTTTGGGGGAACCGCCACAAAAGATTGGGAAAAGACGTATCAATGTTGGATGTGGCGGCCGAGGTTGCGGTTACAATAATAAGAATATTCGGATCGCGTGCGGTAATCATTTCAAGCACGATATAATCTGCCTTACTGAGACACACTACAGCGTTTTGCGAAGCAGTAAGGAACGCGATTCGAATCACGCTAAAAAAATTAGAGCTGAAGCATTACGGTATCAGAAATTGGTGGCGTGCATTACTACAGAAGTTGTGATTGTTACGTTAATGCTTTGATATACGGCGCTGTTAATTTTTCGATCCACTTTTAGTCCTGTTTATATCAATATGGTGCGTGTTGTTAGAATCGTCGCTTTGCTCTAGAGTATAACGTTTTGCCTTAATTCGGACCTATACTATGAGGAGGTTAGAGCCAAAGCATCATCACATCAGTCCACGTGTACACGAGGGTATATCAATTTGCTATTTAAGCTATCGATTGTTAATGGATCCGATGATTTGTTTTTTGATTTTATTTTGGTGCTGCTATTGGGACCGCGGTGCTACTACCTCCCCACTCACTGTGTTGCTATCACGTTGTAAGTGAATCGATAGGAGCAGGCAGACGGAGCCGAGGGGTTATTTTTTATACAAACAGAAGGAGATTTTGAGTGCCCTCAAATGTTAAGGCACAGCGCGAACAGACATTAAATGTCAAAGTGTGAGTGGAAATTGGTATTAAGTGTTTGGATATGATGATAGCGAGGAAACATATTTTCAGGCAGAGCAGTCCACATGCGTGTGGTTTAGCTGAAGAATGATTCTTTTAGTTTACATGTATTTCGGCAGTTCAATTTCAACTGATGCGTACTTTCCCAATGACAGGTGTCGGGGGAGATTTTTTGGAGAGGTGGTGTACATTCGCTAAGTTCGGTTGAGCAACGGGCGTGATAACACCCGTGTTACACGTAATGCCTACCCTCCTCTAATACTCACCTTTTTGGGGTCACCCATCGAAATCGGGACTTGTGGAGAGATTTGCTAAATAAGGCAAAGACCGGATGAGGGTTGTAGTGCCGATGATGATGATGAGTGGAACGGAAATACTTCCTCAAAGATTCTGTGTGACTTGAAAAGCTCAAATTGGAGTCGACGATAAGTCCTAGATATTTAAGTTCATCTACATTTTCGTTGTTTTTCAGCTAATTATCAACTTATGATTAGCAAAGCAGTTTCCCAATAACTTCAAAAACCCAATTTATGTTAGCAACGAAATCCAAAGAACTATTCTGACCATGCGAAAAACCCATGTCATCCACAAAAGCAGTTGGTGAGCTTTTAAAGTCAAGCGCAAAGAGTGAATTAAAATAGAATATAAGAAGCAAAATTGGACCCAAGACAGAGCCTTGGGGTACACCCAGGTTGAAAACTACAAGGGGAGGTTCTCATCAAGAAGTTTGAAAAAATCAATTTTCCTTTTCATTTTGTGATAGCTTATATTGTGTATAATAAGTCCCCAAAACCGTTTTGACGGAAATAATTTTATGAAAAGTTTACAGCATAAAAAGGTGTTATGACGCTATGACGGTTAGAATCACTAAAAAATGGAACCAATGCGCACCACATCAGGCCACTGCCGTGTGTGTGAATTTGATTTCTAAACTCAACTACACTCAACTGATGTGGATTCGTTATCTTATCGCTATGGTATACGGCTCTAATGCATTTTCTTATTCGCTTTTCGTTCGGTTTTCTTCACAATTTGCTTGTGTATTGTGTGTGTATCTGTTAGAAACGCCGCAGTGTTACACCTTTTTACGTGAACATTGAATTTGCACTAAAAAAACCTTTATCAAAACTTTAAACGGGTCTTTCTCGAAACCGTGCTTTTCACATTGGTCTCCACGATATCTCAAAAACTACTTGATGGACCGCCTTTTTTTAATTATAAAGTAACTTAAATTTTTTGGGGTCTGAAGCTACCCCCGCTTGGTAGAAACGTTGACGTGGTGCGGGGGCTTAAACTACAATGAATCACTCAGGCTATGCTGACGGAAGCATACGCTTCCAGTAGGGCCACCCATGTCGGACAGGATAGCGAGTAGTAACACACAAAGATCTACCACCCCTAATCCAGGGTGTTACGCGTCACCGTGCCCATTGGATGGTTTGCAGCCAGGGGTATGCGGCTGTATTATAACGAAACCTCTCCAACACAGGGTCGAATCAGAGAAGTAAGCAGACCTTACCATATCAAAGAGGGGCTCTGATTTGGTGGACTATGTGAAACCCCAGAGTGTTCCCACGGAATGGATGATCAATACACAAAAAACAATCTCACGAAAAACCCGGTAGGCGTAGGTGTGATGAGACTAGACTACCATAGGGTAACAATTCATCAAGAAAACACCGACTCGGTAAAAAGAAGACGTAGGGAAAAACGGAAAAAGCGGGATATACGCGTCGATACGTGGAATGTTTTAACGTTATATAACCCAGGCGCGATACAGACGGTCATAGAAAAAGCGAATCAATATAAAATGGACATCTTCGCGCTTAAGGAAGTCCGACTCCCACATCAAGTAATAGAAACCAACGGGTGACGTGTGGAGGTACCGATAAACATAACCACGGTACTGGCCTCATCATAAGCAAGAAGATTACGCCCCATGTAAAAGATGTGAAATGTATTAATGACCGAATGTCGGTGCTAAAAATACAGGGACCATGGTACAATTATGTATTTATAAACGTACACGCCCCAACAGAATCTATGGACGAAGAAACGAAGGACACATTCTACGAGACCCCAGAGGAAGTATTCGATGGGATCTCATCAATCGATGTTAAAATCCTCCTCGGGGACCTCAATGCGAAAATTGGAAAGGAAGACATCTTCCAACCTACTATAGGTAAAGAGAGCCTACATGACGTTTCAAATGATAATGGAATTCGAATTATCACGTTCGCAGCGTCAAAAGATCTGATAGTGAAAAGTGCGATGTTCAAGCACAAGCAAATCGATAAAGCCACATGGATATCACCCGACGGCGAAACGCGTAACCAAATAGACCACTTCCTCATGTATAAAAGACACCACTCGAATACCCTTGACGTAAGATCATATAGAGGAGTAGATTGCGACTCCGATCACCTTCTAGTGACGGGCAAAATTAGAAGTCGGCTCGCAGTAAGCCCACGTGGGTAATCACGGGAGACGAGCAAAAAGTTCGACATTGATAAACTCTTTTGCGACTTCGCAAAAGAGCTGAATATCAAGAGGAACAAACGAATAGATTTAGCATCCTAGAGAGTGGGAGTAGTGAGAAAGAGGAAACCTATAATCTGGGCACTAAATGGGCATCGATCAGACACAAAATCACACAAACAGCCCAAAAGGTGTTAGGATTTAAGAAAACAATTAAGTACAAACTTTGGTTTGACGATGAGTGCAGGGCGAAGATCAAAGAACGTAAACGCCTCAGAGTGATCCACTGACAAAGATATGATGAAGTCAAGGCAGAAAGATACACGACAATTCGGAAAAAGAGAATGAGACTTTTCAAACGCAAAAATCGCGAATGGGAGAAGACTAGGATCGAACAAATCCTAGAAAATGCCAAAGCAAAGAATATAAGAGGTATGTGTGCCGGCATAAATTCAATGAGAAATGGCTACCGAGGGAGAGCCAAAATAATTGGAGACACAAACGGTTGTCTGGTGACAGAAACAAACAATATCGTGACAAGATGGAAGCAGTACTTTGAAAACCTGCTTAATGTGCGCACCCATCAACCACAAATAAACGCACCAGACGTACATACAGCCGAGCCTCAGATGCCAGAACCCTCTTTTGACGAAGTTTTAGACGCAATAAATCGATTGAAAAACAACAAGGCTCCCGGAGTCGACTGCATGGCGGCAGAGTTTATGAAGCATGGAAGAGAGGCAACTGCTCGAAGAATCCTCCAACTGATTAAAACAATATGGGATAAAGAAGTCATTCCGGAAGAATGGAAAACCTCAATAGTCGTTCCCATATTCAAAAAAGGTGACAGATCTGATTGCTAAAACTACGGAGGAATATCATTGCTTCCAGCCACATACAAAATACTAACAAATGTCATACTGGCGAGAATCACACCGTACGCAGAAGACATATTGGGAAACTACCAATGCGGATTCCGTAGGAACCGGTCAACGACCGACCAAATGTTCACAATAACGCAACTACTGCAAAAGAAGTGGGAATACGGAGAGACGGTTCACCAACTGTTCGTTGACTTCAACAAAGCCTACGACTAAGTCGCAAAACAAACACTCTACCATATTTTAGTTGAGCTGGGAATCCCGAAAAAATATGCCGCCCTCATCCGAATCTGCATGAATGAAAACAAAGGGCGAGTTAGAACAGAAAATCACCTCTCAGAACCATTTGAAATCCGGGACGGACTAAAACAGGGCGATGGCCTCTCACCATGTCTTTTTAACCTTGAGCTCGAGGTTGTTATCAGAAAGGTACAATACGACAACATGGCCGGATCATCCCTGAACGGGGTCACACAAGTGCTCACATATGCAGATGACATCGCCGTTTTGGGCGATAATCTAAAAAAGTGTAAGTAAAAAGAGTGAAATCATCATGCAAGTGGCAGAAGCGGTGGGCCTAGAAATAAATGAATATAAAACAAAATACATGGTTACGGCGAGAGCAGGTGGACTTCAGGGAACACATATAAACGCCAGAGGCAAGATATTTGAAAAATTTAAAGAATTTAAATATCTGGGAACGATACTGACGACCAGTAACGAAATGTCGAAGGAAATTAACAAAAGACTGCATTCCGGTAACGCTAGTTGGCATGCAGTCAGTAAACTGCTGAAATCCAAACTGCTATCACGTAATATAAAGCTCCGTGTCTATAGAACCATAGTCATGCTGATTGTTCTATACGGATGCGAAACATGGGCTCTCACAAAACGGGAAGAAAACAAATTCCGCGTCTTCGAGAATAAAGTTTTAAGGAGTATCTTTGGGGGCAAATATGACGAGGAGGCAGGGCAATGTTGGAAACTCTGCGGCGGTTCCGCCAAACCCCACGGTTCGCCTTCCTAAAAAACACCCATAACTCTATCCAATCATATTATTTCGCTAATGCAATCGCATTAAGCACCTGAAAATGCTTCACGCATTAATTAAAACAAAGCTGTAATCGTAAAGTCCCTGTAAAGAAAACTTACCTTTTCATGCATCTCTTCTCATACAATTTTCCGTAAGATTTCTTTCTTTGCTTATCTGGAATTCCAAACCAATTCGGCACCTATTCATAGGTCGCTGGTTCAAATCCGGCTCGAAAGACCAAAAGAAAAGAAGCTGGTGGCTAGATGTGGACACTGTTGAAAATTGTACATCATCGCCGCTCCGGGCCAAACGAAGCGCATTGTCACTGATAGCATCAACGAGAGAGCGGATCAAGGAAGTGAACAAGATCACACCCTCAAGCCATTGTTCGCTGTGACCGTCCATCGGCGGCCACCAGTCACTACTGCATCAGCGAACAACACGACAACCGTGAATTAGTTTCAGTGAAAATAGTTCAAGAGAAACAAGAAGTAAACTAAAACGAAATGCCGGAATCAGCGGTCACCAAGGCGAAAGTCACCAAGAATCTTGGCGGGCGGCGCTCCCCAGCATCCAGCGGTCTCTCTAACTCCAACAAGAAAGCACGCCTCTAAGTGTATCCACAGAGGCTGCATTACGACGACCCCGGGAGGTACTTGGCCCGTGACTGTCATTCCGCCAGGACACGCGGGCAGTGCCAGAGACGACGCCGCACCCGACTCCACGCTACAGCCGTCAGCGCCCCTCAGGGCGGGCGGCCCCCCTAGAACCGACCATCCACGTGAAAGTGGACAGCAGACCGCGACCAGCAGCGGACCGCACACCCCCGCCTCTGGGCCATCATCCCATGGAGCCAGATGGTTCGCCACTGCTTGGCGAAGGCGGGCGGAATGTTTCGGATTCATGATTATATGCTCGGGGAGAATCTATTTCATCGCCTAGTACTCTCCCCGACACATATTCACCACACATCCCAGCAACACGATGACAGTGGAGAAACTGTCATCTCATGTTTGTTTACTGTTGTTGGTGCTGGATGCTTACTGACTTACTGTTTTGGTGCGGATCAGTGAACAAAGAAAAAATCGTTCAGTTTGGTTTTGTACAAAATATTATTCATTATTTATTTTAGTTGTGATTGCATTAAAATTCAACCAATAAAGGAAATTGTGAATTGGACATTGGTTGGATTATTTTGAGTTACCATCAACCAACTCAGGCATTCGCCAGTCGCATCGGCTTTACATCAAATTAAAAAGGATACACATTTCCCATAGTGTAAATAGAAAAACCATTAGCACTTCTTCCTAATGGCGATACATTTATTTACGCATACCATTGCACTGAAAGAGTGCATGTCCTTGGTAGTCGCACCCTTAAGAGAAAAGTTTTTCTCCCTCTCCTCTTCTTTTCGTAACCCTAACCTAGGATGGAATTCATGTCAGAATTCTAGCCTCGTGGAGTCCTTTACCACCCGCTGACCGCCACGGTCACGCGTCACTCCCGATCTCCGCCACCGCGGAGACGCGTAATTACATACCCGAATATATCCGGAGTCGCGAGTTTAACACCCCTGAGAGTATCAATAGTTTTCTCGTGATAAGTGCCATCTCTATTAGCTTTTCACCACAAGTGTCATCTTTATGTTCTTATGTGTTCGATTATATTAATGTGCGGATTAAATGTCAGTTAACGAACTTATTTCATCAAAGGTGAACAGTAAAATTTGAACAATAAAACAGATTGTGTCCCATCGCACAATTGCAAGTGTACACTTTACGTTTACTTAGTTTTACACTTCATTTAAAAACAAATAAATATCCAGATTAATAACATTAAAACAGTGCATTTCATTTACCTTCCTTTCTGGTGTGTCTTGTGGCGGAGTTTTACTCCAGGTGTTGAGAACCATTGGTGAACAGATTTCTTTTAGTGAAGTGACGATCCAGTTTGACGAAACCTTGATCGGACAGTGAAGAGTTATGGGGAAGAAGTGAATCAGCGCCGTACGCCGGTGCAACCTACTTCTCCTCCCCACAATTCCACAACCACGAATTGGAAGAGCTATACTGCAAACCTACAAAATAGGAGAGTAATCAAGTCGCGAAGATTAAGATGGGTCGGACACGTGGCGTGAATGGGCAATGATAGGACTGTGCATAGAATTCTTAACGGTAAGCCAACGGGAAAGAGGCCGACAGGGCGGCCGCGACGGAGATGGTAGGACAATATTAGGTTGGACCTCGAGGAGATCGGATCGGGTGATCGAACGTGAAAGGAGGGTGCGCGGGACAGGGAACAATGGCGGAGTCGAGTCGGTGAGGTCATGAACTTCCGGGTTCCTACAGGCCAATAAATAGTATAGTAGTATAGGAGCTTAAACCTAAATGTAGATAATTTTTTTATAATTTTTTTTTTGTATTCAACGTTAAAGAGCAAAAATAAAATCCGAAAATTGGTACCTAAAGTTTGCATGTTTGTTTATTTTTGATTTTTTTTCATGAAGGGTCCAGACTCCCCCAAATATTATATTGTGACGCATATGACAGTCAGTACTGGAATATTCGGGAAAGTCCAAAACAAAGTACTGGAAAACTGGAGACTATGAATGATAGAACATTCAAGATTATGGAACGGGCGGAAACGAAATACCGAATCAGAATATGGAGAACTGGTATAAATACGTCGCACGCAGATCGAGTAAGGGGTTATAAGTAAGAAGTAGTAGAAAGTAATAAGTCTCGAGTGAGAACCAAGCGATAAGTAAGAAGTAAAATACGCGATAAGTACGGAAGCGATAAGTCAAGAAATCGTTGTGTACGGTAAAAGTAACGGTTGTGATTAACGGACTAATAAAGTGTTATATCAATTCAAAATCGATTTAACGGCTCTTATTTATTCAAAATAATTAATCCAGCGAACCCTAAGCTCGCTACAGTTGGTGTCAGAAGTGGGTTTAATTATTGTTTAAGTGAATAAGTCTGTGAAAGTGTGTTGTGACTATGTCAGATCGACATTTGGACGATCTTCGCGTTCCTGAGTTAAAGAAGGAACTAGAGGACCGGAATCTGGATAGCAGAGGACAGAAGCAAATTCTTCGACAGCGCCTACAAGCAGCAATGGAGAAAGAGGGTATTGATGTTGACACATATGTTTTTGCGATTGAGCCAGACTGTCCGGATGGAGAAGAAACACCGAGTCAAGGTGGTGCCAATGATGTAACGGAGAAGAGCTCGCCACAGTTGGACATTTCGGAGATGCTCAGGGTGATGATGATAAAATTAGACGCACAAGCTACAGATATTAATAAAAAACTGGACGCGCAAGCTTTGGATATTAACTCAAAATTGGACGCGCAAGCCACGGATGTTAATGCAAAGTTGGATGCCCAAAATTCAAAATTCGACGCCCAAAATTCAAAATTGGACGCGCAAGCTGCAGATGTTAATGCAAAGTTGGATGCCCAAACGCAGTGGATGAAATGTAATTTTCAACACTTTAAGGAAGAAATTCGAAACGAAGTAGAAAACCTAGTTCTAAAAAACGAAGCTGAATTCAAGAAAGTCACCGATGAAATAACACGAATCGAAAAGAGACTTGAGTGTGTTGAGAGAAATAAGACATCGCCTAGCAATCAACATGACTACAAAGATACAAGGATGCAACCGCCAACCTTCGATGGAACGGGACCCTTCTCCGTATTTATACGTCAGTTTGACGCCGCGGCCAATTATAATAAGTGGTCGGATGAGCAAAAGTCAACATCACTAATCTTGTCACTCCGCGGGGCGGCTGCAGAATTGCTACAAACCATACCAGCAGAGAAGCAAACAGATTTCCAAGCGGTAAGAGGCGGCCTTGAAGCTAGGTATGGCGACAACCACATGCAGCAGGTCTACCGCATGCAACTGCGGAGCAGAACGCAGAAACCTGGAGAAAATCTTCAACAGTTGCAAGCAGACATTGAGCGATTGGCAAACTTGGCTTATACAAATAGGACTAAAGAATTTCTGAGTGAGGTAGCAATGGATGCATTTATAAACGCACTCCAAGATCGGGACTTGCAACAGGCTGTTCGTTTGGCGGGAAAGAAGACGACTAATAAAATACTGGCGTTCGCATTGGCATATGAATCTGCTAAACTGGCTACCAGGAGTACATATAGAGTTCGAGAAACGTCCGTCCAAGAATGTTCCTGCCAAAGAATCGGGTATGTACAACGGAGAACCCTGAGACCTGTTATGAAGTGCTGGACATGCGGCGGAGTCGGCCACATCTCTGTTGACTGTAGGAAATGTCGACGAATGAATGAAACATCGAGTGAGAATTGTTGTTCATGCGCTTGTCATAAGAGGAGACTATCAACGGAACACCCTGAGGTGAAGAAACACATTGTACCTGTCAGAGTACTAAATGCGTTCGAAGAGCCGGTCGCAATAAGAAAAGGAGAGTTAACAGCAGAATGTGCACCCGTATCAATGATAAGCTCAATTCAGCATGGGAAGGTGCATAATAACGCTGATGTTCTATCAAGAAGACGATGTAAGCCAGATTTTAAACATTGTCATAGACCGGAAGAGAAAGAAGAGGCGTACGACCTGCGAAATGTACAAGTAGAAGTACTAGATGGCTGGACAAGTGATGCTATACGCGCAGCTCAACTTCAGGATGAAGATACGTCGCTAATTCTGGATTACAAAGAAAAGAACGAGCGGCCAACTTGGAACAATATTTCCGACAAGAGTGGAAAATTTAAGGCATATTGGGCACAATGGAATTCCTTGCTGGTGGAAGATGGAAAATGGAAAACCAGGACCACCCCCTTACATCCACAGTCAGACGGAATGGTCGAAAGGTTCAACCGAACAATGGAAGGGTATTTATCGAAGGTCGATAGTGATCACCAACGAGATTGGGACAAATATGTACAAACCTTTCTCATGAGCTATAGATCGGCTAATCATGATACGACGGGCCATTCTCCAGCAAGAATTATATTTGGACGAGAGATACGATTACCAGCCGATCTGCGATTCGGAATACCTCCAGACGCCATAGATAAGACCGAAGACTACGTAGCCGAATGGAGAAATCGCCTCGATGAGATTCATCATTTGGTTCGAAAGCAAATCAAGGTATCCAGTGACAGGATGAAAACAAGGTACGACGTTCGAGCCAACGCATCCGTATTTAATGCAGGCGATAACGTATGGTTTTATAACCCTCATCGGCAAAAAGGAAGGTCTCCAAATTTGCAGCAACCTTGGGAAGGACCGTATAAGATTCTCACAAGAATTAACGACGTTGTCTATAGGATTCACCGAAGACCGAACGCCAAAATGAAAGTGGTACATCGTGACCGACTGGCGACTTTTGTTAACCTAGGAGATCAGTGAACTTAGTTCGGGACGAACTAATCTAGGCGGAGGGTAGTGTGACGCATATGACAGTCAGTACTGGAATATTCGGGAAAGTCCAAAACAAAGTACTGAAAAACTGGAGACTATGGATAATAGAACATTCAAGATTATGGAACGAACGGAAACGAAATACCGAATCAGAATATGGGGAACTGGTATAAATACGTCGCACACAACTCATGGGGACAAGTAGAAAGTAATAAGTCTCGAGTGAGAAGCAAGCGATAAGTAAGAAATAAAATACGCGATAAGTACGGAAGCGATAAGTCAAGAAATCTTAAAAGTAACGGTTGTGGTTAACGGAGTAATAAAGTGTTATATTAATTCAAAATAGATTTAACGGCTCTTATTTATTCAAAATAATTAATCCAGCGAACCCTAAGCTCGCTACAATTGGTGTCAGAAGTGGGATTAATTATTGTTTAAGTGAATAAGTCTGTGAAAGTGTGTTGTGACTATGTCAGATCGACATTTGGAGGATCTTCGCGTTCCTGAGTTAAAGAAGGATTCACCGAAGACCGAACGCCAAGATGAAAGTGGTACATCGTGACCGACTGGCGACTTTTGTTAACCTAGGAGATCAGTGAACTTAGTTCGGGACGAACTAATCTAGGCGGAGGGTAGTGTGACGCATATGACAGTCAGTACTGGAATATTCGGGAAAGTCCAAAACAAAGTACTGGAAAACTGGAGACTATGGATGATAGAACATTCAAGATTATGGAACGGACGGAAACGAAATACCGAAGCAGCATGTGGGGAACTGGTATAAATACGTCGCACGCAGATTGAGTAAGGGGTTATAAGTAAGAAGTAGTAGAAAGTAATAAGTCTCGAGTGAGAAGCAAGCGATAAGTAAGAAGTAAAATACGCGATAAGTACGGAAGCGATAAGTCAAGAAATCGTTGTGTACGGTAAAAGTAACGGTTGTGATTAACGGACTAATAAAGTGTTATATCAATTCAAAATCGATTTAACGGCTCTTATTTATTCAAATTAATTAATCAATATTAATATGGAATATGGAATATTCGGGAAAGTCCAAAACAAAGTACTGGAAAACTGGAGACTATGGATGATAGAACATTCAAGATTATGGAACGGACGGAAACGAAATACCGAAGCAGCATGTGGGGAACTGGTATAAATACGTCGCACGCAGATTGAGTAAGGGGTTATAAGTAAGAAGTAGTAGAAAGTAATAAGTCTCGAGTGAGAAGCAAGCGATAAGTAAGAAGTAAAATACGCGATAAGTACGGAAGCGATAAGTCAAGAAATCGTTGTGTACGGTAAAAGTAACGGTTGTGATTAACGGACTAATAAAGTGTTATATCAATTCAAAATCGATTTAACGGCTCTTATTTATTCAAATTAATTAATCCAGCGAACCCCAAGCTCGCTACAATATAATTTCAAAAAATGTGTTGCTGTATGATTACAAAAGATTGCAAACAGCGCTACGATGGAGATCGATTGGGTGCCTTTTTTTCAAATCATCACACTATCTATTAACTTGACAATTTTTTATATTTTTCACAACTAAATTTTGTATGTATACCTAAATGCTTAATATATATAATAATATGTACAACCTTTATAATAATACAGGTATTCCCCGACTTACGACCGAGATAGGTTCCTGGTCATCGGTCGTAAGTCGAATTTCATATAAAAAAAATTTAAGAAAAAAGTTACATACTGTACTACTACGAGGGATGCCTTTTATATTTCGGGATTAGAGAACAAAAACAAATATTGATCATCGAAAATCACTTTATTGTTTTTCAAAATATTCCCCATGAAGATCTATACACTTTTGCATGCGTTTGAACCAATTGTCGAAGCATTTTTGCCACTCTGATTGAGATATCTCCAACACATGCATTCTGAATGCAGCAACCGCTTCTTCAGGTGTCGAAAAACGTTGACCTCTCAGTTTGTTTTTTACGTACGGGAATAAAAAGAAGTCATTCGGTGCCAAGTCAGGACTATACGGCGGATGACCCATCAAATCGATGTTTTGGGTGCTCAAAAATGCAGTTGTCGCAGCCGATGTGTGAGAGCTCGCATTGTCGTGGTGAAGAGTGATCCGTCTTCGGCGGTTGGTTTTCCTGATTTCTTGGAAGACAACTGGCAAACAAATGGTTGTGTACCACTCAGAATTGACTGTTCTGCGTTGTTCTAGTGGTACGGTTGCGACATGTCCAGTTTTTCCGAAAAAACAGGCGACCATTTGCTTGGAAGTGCTTCGTGCGCGAACAACTTTTGTTGGATTTGGCTCATCTTGAAACACCCAGACAGTCGACTGCTGTTTACTTTCGGGCTCATACGCGTAAATCCACGATTCATCACCTGTCACGATGCCATAGACGTGTTTCGAAGCACCGCGACCGTATTTTTTGAGCATTTCTTTCGACCAATTGATACGAGCCTTTTTTTGGGCGATTGACAAATTGTGTGGGATCCAACGCGAACAAATTTTTTTCAGTCAAATGTTTCTGCAATATTGAATGTATGCTGGTCCCACTAACGCCTAAGGTTGTCTCAATCTCACGATAGGTCACATGACGATCTTCCAATATCAGTTCGCGCACAGCATCAATGGTTTTCGGAACAACAACTGATTTTGGACGATCTTCACGAAATTCATCTTGGAGTGAACTACGACCACGATTGAATTTGCCATACCATCGATAAACACTGGTCCTTGATGGAGCTTTATCGCCAAAAATTGAATTAAGTTCATCCATGCCCTGTTGCTGAGTTAATCCACGCCGAAAGTTGTAAAAAATAATCGCACGAAAATGTTGACGATTTAATTCCATTTTTGGGCCGAGATGATTCTTTTAAGTTACTGTAAACAACACAAATAGCGCTCGTATGTCAAAACGTTCTGAGTGCGTATAACCTCAAAAATGTCCAACTATACGACAGAGCTGTCAATTGCCGGATTACAACACTAGGGTTGCCAAATCCCGAAACATAAGAGGAAACCCTCGTAACTTTGAGGGTCAGGAGAAATGAAACTACCCAAAATTCATATAATTCATGTATTTTAGGGATTCCCCGCAACTACATATTTGTCTTCTTTAAGTATTTTCTACGAAAAAGATTGGAAAAAAATGGTCGTAAGTGCGAATAGTCGTAAGTCGGGGACTACCTGTATCTACAAAAGGTTTATTATATGTAATAATATGTACAAAATTTCACATTGATGTTTGCTTTCGTCTTTGAGAAACATTCAAGAAAAACACGTCATTTCTGAATCTCTAGATGAGGGCTTAAGAATTTAAGTTCTGATCTATCTTTACTCTTTATGACCTATCGTGACCTATAAGGTAAGACTTGAACCAATCAAGATCCAGCTTTTTCCAGATTCCCCACCAAAATATTATAGTTGACCATGTCAAAGGCCTTGGTAATATCAACGAACAAGCCAGCTGTACGCTTTTTATCATCAAGATTGGACGTTGTTTGGGTACAAAACCGTAGTAGAGCATCTTCAGTAGATTTCCCTTTCCGAAGGCCAAACTGTTTGGGGCTAAAGTAATTGTTGAAGTTTCAAAATTTTACTATTCTGTCTTTCATAAGTTTTTCGAAAATCTTGCTTAACGCAGGGAGGAGAGAAATTGGCCTGTAGTTGCACATTTCTATAGCAGAACCTTTTTTGAACAGTGGTATAACATCAGCACATTTTAACGCATCAGAAAAACCCCAACGAAAACGCAACCATTGAAGATGTCCATTAAGACATCCGCTACGAACCATGCATTTTTCTTTAAAGCCAGACTTGAGATACAATCTGCACCACTGTGAAAGTAAGGAGATTGAAACAAACGGTGGCATAACGTGTGTGAAGAAGATTAACCTGAAGCCGATGAAATATATTTAGAATAACAAATAAAGATTAAAAAAGATCTAAAGTGGTGTTTGTTTTTGGACACTGCCGTATGTATATTTTAAGTATCAATTGATGTGAACCATTTCAACACAGTACTTATATTGATATTGCTGGTACATTCAAAGGAGCTGTATATAAGTTAATGTAAATTTAGTTGTCTCGTTCTACACTGGCTTATCGAAGGAAGGTCGAAGTAGTATTATTTTAAATTTGAGATTTCTAAAACGCACTTTGCTTAATATATAATGGACAGCCGAAGAGACCTCTCAACCAGATTGATAAGACACATCAACATTATTTGACGTAAGCAAACATAACTATCCGCTATGTGGTCTCGGGATCGCGGAGCGATATTGCAACCCACACTGCAATCTTGTTTGACCTTTTTCATGTGGTTGCTTTTTTTTCTTGTTTACTTTTCAGTTTCCTCTGCATGCAGTCTTATCGAAACCAGCGAGTTTACACCCCTTGGTATAGCCGAACAATGAAGTAATGTTTCATAATCAACATCAACTTGGTGTTTCAAATGAGCTGCTGTTGAATATGGCCGGAGTTCTAGCGATAGCTAATGCATGCGTCTGGCACTAGGTGCTATTAAAATCAAATGACCCGAAGTCATTATCTCTGAAAGAGGTCGCTCTCTTCCAAGACGTTGATGTGACGAGGATAATGACGACCTAACGAGCCAAGCGGCGGCAGCGATAACATCAACCCAACTCGTCACACAAATAACAGACATTCATAGCAAACACATGGCAGGCTCTATAACCTCATACGGAGCCAGAAGATTCCTGCATGGGTTTACCAATCCTCTAATATTTGTTTTTTTTTTTATATAGTTTTGTTTTTGAGTGCCTTCACTGAAACATAGAAACTCAAATATTGAAAAAAGTGAACAAGACGATTGCAACAAAAGTACCTTTTTGGGTTGGACTGACGGGGTACTATTAATCTAGATGGACGATTGTTGCAGATAAGAAAAGTCAATTATCTTCTTCTCTTCCTTGCCTGCAGGGGACTGGTATTGGAAAGTGATATTTGAACAGCGCAGATCGACCTCTGCATGAACAAGCTATTTTGTGATCCTATTCTGCGTCAACTGATAAGACTATGTGTTCCTTGCTCCACTGTCGGTTGTTCGTTTGACCGCATTGATTGTGAGCCAACTGATTAAGAATTGTAGACTGTGAAACATAATTACTTATAAATAATATGCGCGGAGCTTAAATTGGGAACAGGACACAATTAAGTCGCTCTGAGCGGAATATTATTACCAGTATCTATTTGGGAAGGGACCGACTTTTATGATAATCATTTTTATAACTCAAGTGCATAATTAATCGTTGCATCGCTGTTGTTATCAACTGTTTAACACTAAAAGTTATCGCCATTGATATGAGTTATTTATGATTTGAAACCCACTGGTTCTTCAAAAACAAAAATGATCTCTTTTGGATGCGTGATAACACTCTTGTCTTTGTTCGTTAAGACTGTCTTTTGACAAATGCTAGTTTTTGGCGGTAATATGCGAAATTGAGGAACTCATTGCGTTCAAGAAAGTTCTACAGGAGTCGGAATTGAGGTAGTTCGATATTTCGGTGACGCCTGAGATTGAATTTAGCAACCAAAGCGAGCTTTCGTACGGCCTATATAGCTGTAACTCGTGCATTTTAGTGAAGAAAAGCACTATCTTTCAGTTGAATAAAGATAAGCACTCTGGCGGAATATTTGTTTAAATACTTCTCCCATGAGAGGCGAACCTATAGCGCCCCAAGATGCAATTGAGTTACAGTTGGAGCTCCTCTTGAACAGTTGCAGGTGATGACCGGCCAGAATTACTCGCGCTGGTACGGAATTTCACAGCTTTCCCGTTTTTTAGTGGAACGCGTTTTGGTACAGAGATATGCGTGCCGTCAGGAGATGAACCGTAAATTGGTGGGATCCGTTGGATTGTCTTGTGGAGCGCAAATAAACCGAATTTGGCAGAATCATACCACGCATCTCCGAGGTACAGTCCCCATGATAACATCTTTCTTCTTTTTCTTTTTAATACTCTAGATATTAAGTTAGTCCGTAAGATTATTTATAACGCTTAAATTAAGGCAAACAAACGAGGGTTCTGCCCCCACTAAACTTAAACTTAAACTTAAAACAAACAAAGATCCTACTAGGCTACATTGGTCGGAGATATGCTTGGGAGCAGAGTTCCCAACATGGGAACAATATTCCAGTGCGGGTATATATTGGAATTTATACAGAAGAAGAAGTTAGGCCGGAGCAAAATATTTTTTGGCTCTAAAAAGCTCATTAAATCTTTTAGAGGCGGACCTGCCGCTATTCGATACGTGTTCATGGCACCACTCGAATCAGGCCGTCATCCCCTGGGTGTGTGCCGATTACTCGGCCGAGCTTCCATCGCAAAGGTGGGGTGTTGTCTTCTTGGATGATGACCATTGTCCCTGGGTTAATGTTACGGACTCGCTGCTTCCACTTACTGCGGTCTTGTAATAGGTGTAAGTATTCCACGTGCCATCGTCTCCAGAATTGATGTTTCAGCTGTGTGGCCAATTTCCAGCGTGTGGGTAATTTTACCTCTAGCGGGACAGCGTGAGCATCCACACGGGCGGTCAGTGGCTCTCCATTGAGAAAATGTCCCGGACACTGGTGTAAGAGGTCTGGAATTCAAAATGGCTTCTACTTCCGTGATGACGGTTTGCAATTCCTCGTATGTGAGGGACGCTGCATGCAATGATGATCGCAGCAAGTGTTTTGCTGATTTGACCGCCAGCTCCCACAGTCCTCCAAAAAGTGGGGCTCGGGCCGGTATCAGATGAAATTGTGTTCCTTTGTTACTGAGAGATGAGGTCACCTTGTGGAGAGCTGCTTGTGATGCTAACATTTCTTCGACCTCTCTCAGTTGGTTTCGCGCTCCTACAAAATTTGTAGCGTTGTCACAATATAAGTGGGAGCAATTCCCACGTCTGGATGAGAAGCGCTTGAGAGCGCCGATGAACCCCTCTGTTCAAAGGTCCGTTACCAGTTCCAGGTGGACTGCTTTTGTTGCAAAGCAGCAGAACAGAGCGATGTAGCTTTTTTGGGGTCGCTTACCCCTGATGTGAAAGTGGGTCTGGAAAGGTCCACAAAAATCGACGAGCGGGTTGTACTTGGGTGGCGAGTAAGTTCCCCATGATCTGCGTCAGTAATTTTGGGCGTGTTCTGGAGCAGAACACACAGTGCTGAACGATGGTCCGTGTTAGGTTCTTTCCCTTTGTTGACCAATAATTTTGCCGCGTCACTGCTAGTAACCCTTGCGGGCCGATATGCCGACGTTCCACATGCAATTCTCGTATGATGATTGTAGTGAGTGCGTGCGTATGCGGTAGAATAACGGGGTGCTTGCAATCATAGGATATGTTGGATGATTCAAGTCGCCCACCTACTCTCAGCAAACCGTCAGAGTCCAGGAATGGATTCATGGCATTGAGGGGACTCGATCGGGATGGCTCTCCGTGCTGGTGGATGTGTTTTATATCCCCTTCCAATTCCTTTCTCTGTATTGCGCGCAGGATCTTAACTCGAGCGTTGGCGAGTTCCGTCGGTTGTAGCGATTCGAAGACACGGCCTCGTCGGTGGGTCGGGGTCTCAAAACGCAATATGTATGCCACGATACGTTGAAGTCACTGGAACGAGTGCCTATGGTTGATGCGGTCGATTGTCTGGTCCTCTTCTTCAATCGACAAAACGGCTGTGGTCGTACGTTTGCGCTCCACTTCGCAGTCCTTGTTCCTGATATATGCGGGTGGCCAATGTTTCTCGTTTCCACGTAGGAAGAATGGGCCGTGGAACCAGATAGCACATGCTCTTAATTTATCCGGATCCACCCCCCTTGATAACGGATCGGCTGGGTTGTCCTTTGACCTTACATGTCGCCACTGTACAGGTACACGATGTTGATGTATGGTAGCTATCCTATTGGCTACGAATGTTTGGAACTCGGCCGCTGTTCAATGGATCCATGCTAACACGATTTCTAAGTACGTCCATAGATAGGCCGGGATGTTGTCTTGTCGCAGGTGCCGTTGCACCTTTCCACACAGAGTGGCCGCCAACTCTGCCGCACAGAGTTCCAGGCGAGGAACGCCTAGGTGGAGGTGGGGCCAACCTAGTTTTTGAGCACAATAGATGAACGTGAATTAGTCCATCCGATCCCGTTGATCGTAAGTATACGGCAGCTCCGTACGCCTTCTCGCTAGCGTCTGCAAATACATGTAGTTGAGGATCTTTGGTAATTGCTCCACCATATACAGTGAGCGTCAAAAGAAAGTGTACAGCATTGAACTGCATTTTTACAACCCTGTTAAAGCAAGGGGGTTCGATCTTTTAGTAAAATACTTATGTTATTTTTTAAGGTAGTTTATTTTCAATGAATTGCCATATAAAACTTAACAGAAAATAATGAAGTAAAAATACAATAAAAAAATAAAAAAAAATGTTTCAGTTTTAAAGCGTAAAAAAAAGTGTATCGGGAAAACAACCGTTAAATTTATTTTGTTTTCTTTACAACTCATAACTAATTGATTAAAAGTGTTATTGAGTTCATTTCCATCGAAAGTTGCTTGTTCGGTTGGGATTTTTTGCCACTCTTCAATTGACTTTAGTGACTCTCTGTCTGAAATGTTCCTCTTTCGGATCTGCTTATCCAGATACTCCCACAAATGCTCGATGGGGTTTAAGTCTGGGGATTGCGGAGGGTGATCCAGTTGTTTAGGTGTACGGTAAAGTAACCATTCCTTGACTATTTTCGATGTGGTCGTTGTCTTGTTGGAAGACCCATGAATCACTTAAACCTAGTTTCGCAACACTACTTGGCAAATTGTCTCTTAAAATATTAAGATAATCTTCTTTTCTCATTGTACTGTCAATAAAGACGAGGTTCCCAACTCCAGATGGCGCCATACATCCCCAGAGCATTACCGAACCGCCTCCGTGCCTAATTGTTGAATTTAAATTTTTTTGTCCAAATTCAGTTTTTTTCGTTCTCCATATTTTTGGTGGTTTTATTGAGTATCAAAAAGAAAGTTCTTCATTCTGGGGAAATGTTCTCTTTAGTGACGAGAGCGAATTTGAGATTTTTGGTTGACGATAGTGACCACTGTGCATTCACGGCAGTAATAGACCTGTGGCGTCTCTAACAGATGCACACACAATTCACAAGCAAAATAGTGAAGAACACCGAACGAAAATCGAATAAGAAAATACATCAGTGCCGTATACCATAGCGATAACATAACAATTCACATCAGTGGAGTATAGTCGAGTTTTAAAATCGAATTCTAAAATCGGCCAGTAGCCCGATGGGTAACGCTTAGGTTCAATTTTTGGTGATTCTAACTGTCATAGCGTCAGTTTGAATCACACGTTTTTGTTCACTATTATTTCAAACGCTATAGACCTGTGGCATCTCTAACAGATACACACAATTCACAAGCAAAAATAGTGAAGGACACCGAACGAAAAATCGAATGAGAAAATACATCAGAACCGTATACCTTAGCGATAACATCACATCAGTGGAGTATAGTCGAGTTTAAAAATCAAATTAAAAACACGGTCAGTAGCCTGATGGGTAACGCTTAGGTTCAATTCTTTTCGTGATTCAAACTGTCATAGCGTCAGTTCGAATCACACGATCTTCTTCACTATTATTTCAAACGCTATAGAACTTCCGAACGATCTCGAAGATCTGGAGGAATTGGTGATCCCGCAACTCTACAACTACGGGGCAATGCGATGGCCGTGGTTCACCAGATCATTAATAAGCGAACTTCGTTCGAATGACTTTCATCTGCCAGTAAACAGAAACCTGACAAATGACGAAATCGACAAATACATTCAACAAATGGACGAAACTGTAAAACGAACAATCCCCAAAACATCAGTTACAGATCACATAAACATGTACAGAAACACAACAATAAACGCACTCCACAATAAAAAGAGCAGACTGCTATCTAAACTAAAACAATTACACCGACAGTTTACAGACAGACAAGACCAGGAGATAATATCACTGAAATCCCGATTAAAAAACCTCCAACAATTACTTAAAGCTAACTACAGATTAGCAACAATTTGTATTGGAACAACAGAATTCGAGCTATAAAAACTAATAACTCGAACATGTTCCCACAAATAAATAAAATATTCAGGAGAAATCATCAAAACGAGATTCAGTGTCTCCAAATTCCACGTACTGATGTAAACAAGCAGCTGCTAACCAACATTGGCATAGATGCAGAGAACGCTATCTTCAATAGTGAGCTCTTCGTGATCGAGGATCCTTTGGAAAAGATGAATGCTGTGGGAGCTGTCTTTCAGGAAATGTACAAGGTGAATGAAAGCAATCGCTGAAATCACGACCTGGAGGGCAGAGTTCTACTGAGTCACCTGCACCCCCGAAATGAAATTTCGCTTTGGCAATCGGAGAATCCGGATTTTACCCAATTCAGTGACGATAATGTGTCAATTGACATTAATGCCAATGGTGGGGCTAATAGCCTTTTAATTGTGAGGGAGGGAATCCAGAGTATCTTCGACTCATTAGAAGCAAAAAGTCAGTGGGAATAGATGGACCTGCCCCCAATGGCAATAGATATATACACGGTCCTGTTTAACAACGCGTTGAATAATGCATAATATCCCGCGCGTTGGAAAACGGCTATCATTCAGCCCATCCCAAAAAAGGGCAAAGACTGTACAAACCCAATGAACATGCGTTTGATAAGTTTACTCCCAAGCAGCAGTAAAGTGTTTGAAAAGACTATTAACAAAGCTCTGCTAAAATGGGTAGACGTCAACAACATTATTCCATATAACCAGTTTGGCTTTAAGGCGGGTAATCAAACCACACATGTCGCAGCTAAACTGGTCTCCGACATATAATGGAATAAATGTAGGAACCAATGCACAGTTGCCTGTCTGATCGACTTGGAAAAAGCCTTTGATACCGTCTGGATCGAAGGGTTATATTACAAACTGGTCAGACATAGCATACATAAGCCTTTACTATATGTACTTTACGATATGTTAAAGGACAGGAGGTTCGTGGTCAAAACTGTGACCTCTAATAAGACATATAATATCAAGAATGGCTTGCAACAGGGATCGGTACTCTCTCCGATTCTTTTTAACATTTACATTAGCGACTTATTAGATGCACTTCCGCAGGCTATTGCGTACGCAGACGATCTCATAATTTACAGAACAGCTCCAAAAGTTGAGATCGTAAATAGTTTAATACAGCGAGACTTCAACAACGTGCAGCGCTATTGCGATGACTGGAAACTTAAGATCAACTTCCAGAAATGTGAAGCCATCCTATTTAGAACTCCATTATATAAAGCCACGAACGACACAAGGAAAAACTGGCGAAAGCTAGTTATCGTGGGACCGCATGGAGATAAACTGGAAACCAAGAGTTTAGTTAAATACCCTGGCATCTGGCTAGACCAATATCTGTATTTCAACAGACATGTAGAAAAACGTTTGCTATGACAAGGAGGCTATTTCATAAGTCATATGCTACATGACGCTAATCAGGCCAATCCTCATATATGGTTGTCCAGTATGGTTTACCATAGGTCCAAATTTGATGGAAAAGATTCGGGTGTTCGAAAGGAAGTGTCTCAGAAGTTGTCTCAGATTATATCGGACACCGGAATTGGACTATAAAAAGTATTATTCAAACGAGACTTTATATAATGAAGCGTACATAAATAGGGTGGATAATTTTATGATTAAATTAATCAGAGGACATATTGCGAGACCAATAAGCTCGTCAAATGACCTAATTTTCGGGGCCTATTATCCAAACACTCTGTACTATGGGAGCATGCGTCGCAACGGCTTTGTTCCACCAGAGGCTTTCCTTGATTTGGACATGAAAGGGCTTATACAGGATAGATCCGGAATTCCGCTGATCTATCATGTAAGTAGATCATCCGTAGACGGGCGATCGGGAAGAAACACGCACCGAAGAAGAGCTCTTGCGCTTCAGCAGGGCTATCTTCCACAGAGACCGGGACGATAGTATTGGACAGCGTCATCAGTTCTGGTGGTTGAATGGCATATAAAGACCTGGATACCAAACTCGGTAAAGAATAACAGTATTATCAGCCAGCTTACATAGACTTAGCTTTTCTTGAATTAGGGTAGTATAAGATTTAAATTAAGTTCTTTTAAGTAAAATAAAAAAAAAATTATGTAGGTTAAATTTTAAGAAAAAAACAAAAAAAATTCGACACAAAGTTTTCAAAATTTGTCTTTGTCATTTAAATAATTATAAGTACAGCCACAAACAAAGTTCTCTCTCCGAAAGGCAAATTATACAATAGTTATGTAATGTTTAGCTTAGAGCGTCTGCGTAGGACCAGTAAGTTATAATATAAGATATAATTAAGCTAGAATTTAAGCATTTTTTGTTTAGCATGTAATTTATAAGCTCCTCGATAGTATAGTGGTTAGTATACCCGCCTGTCACGCGGGAGACCGGGGTTCGATTCGCCGTCGGGGAGCCTCTGGCGCAAGACTAATGACCTTGCCCGGAAAAAACAAATCATTATGGAAAATTTAACAATGCCTCAGGACTTGCTTAAATAAGGCCAAGACCGGTTCCCGGTTGTAGTGCCGATGATGATGATGTAATTTATAAACTAAGAAGATAAAAAGAAAATAAAATTTTTTTATAAAAATGAAAAATAAAATGGCCACTCTTATATTATACACAACCACCTGTCAACAAAGTCAGCTTCTCTCTGCCATTGTGGGTTTATTATGCTAGTGGCGTCAGCACGGACGCAGGTTGAGCACAACACCACAGATTGATCACTGGTAAGTACTTTTATTAAAGTGTCCAAAACTCCGCTGCGCGTCACTGAAGCCGATCTTCTGGTGAAAGGAAAATTAAAACACTGTTGTTTGTATGGTGATGATTTTTATTGATGGTGAATATCCTTACGAACACTGGTTACAAAAGTTACATAAAATCTGGTGAATATACATACGAACACTGGTTACAAAAGTTACATAAAATGAACACTGATTACAAAACGCAGACTCCTGGCGAACTGGTGAACCAATTCAATTTCGCGGGCAACGACTATCAATAGAAAACACAATTGTGATAAGGACTCCCGGACTCCGCGTGCGTGTACGCACTTGAAATAATTTTAATGAGTTAAGCGCAAGTGCTCTCAACAAGGGATGCGATCTGACTGCTGGATGTCTGTCCACCGGCATCTATCAAACGTGATCCTAATGGATTCCCCGCCGAAGGGTAGCCAATCAGCACTTGGATTCCTGGTGAAGGTAATAAGAAAGGGACAAAAGAAACGCATGTCGCAGGTCAAATCAGCTGCTCCATGTATGGGCAAGATTTACTGCCGCCATCCGCAAGGGATAGATTCCTTGATTGACATGAGTCAATAAAACTCTTGCCGAAGGCAGGAATTGGTTCTGGGATAATGTGTAAACAATCCCACAGGCAAACGCTAATATGTGCATCCGTTTGGGTTAGCGAACTAAACATGGTATATGACCGTTGCTAGTTTGCTTAAAGTAAAAATTTTTCGGTCATGTTCAATTCGATGCATGGGTACATATTGTTTTAGGGTATGTTAATCCCGTTGGTGGTACCGTCAGGCGAAAGTATGTGCTTGGGTGTTTACTTTGTGTAAACGAAAGCAGCTTCGATAGCCAGCGTGAGAATGGTGGCTACTCGTTGCTTAGGTACATATTCCTGGTCATGACCGATGCTGGTGATCGCTCCTAGAACGGATCGTAAAATCGGTCATGCTAATAAGCAAACAAATATGCGCGCCTGAAAGGCCAATGTTTAATTTGATCTTCTCTTCTTTTGGAAAGAAAGATCATAGGACATGCCATTGGAAATCTGGCTTGCAGATGTGCAAGCCAGCAAGCAGCCCGAAGTGTCTTCTTGGACAATGGATGGGTACAAAGATAACGCACGGAAAGGTTAGCGTGTGTTGGTGGACATGTGTCATCCATTGTTCGGTCAATTCATAGCGGATGCACCGAGGTAGCTCGGTTGATGCAATGGTCATGGAAAGATGATAATCTTGTTATGAATTTTAAGTTTTCAGGTATGTCCGCTCGAAGGGGGTTTGGAACAGCCCATAAAAACGTAAGCTATATTTGATGATTATGGTGGGGTTCGAGCGATGCGTGGCTTTTCGGGCCCCGAAAAGCCCCACACAATCTTTGTGAAAATAATTGAATCCTCACAATGACCCATCTTATTTCCTGCTCAAAAGTCTCCTCCAGTTGCGCAAAATTATTCAGCTAAAACATGCATCATCCTTTAAAAAATATTAACACTGACAACATAAATTTAGTATACAATATTGTAGCGAGTTTAATTATTAAAAATAAATAAGAACCGTTAAATCGACTTTGAATTAATATAACACTTTATTTGTCGGTTAATAACAACCGTTACTTTTACCGTACACTTAACGATTTCTTGACTTTCGCTTACTTATCGCGTCTTTGACTCTGCTTACTTCTTACTTTATACTTACTTCCCGATTTGCGTGCGACGTATTTATACCGTTTCCTCATTCTCATTTGGTGTTTCGTTTCCGCCCGTTCCATAGTCTTGAATGTTCTACTGTTCATATTCTCCAGTTTTCCAGTACTTTCTAGAATATTCTAGTAATTTGTTTCGGACTTTCTCGAATATTTTAGTACTGATTGTCACATGCGTCACAATATTATGAAGGCTTTGGGGGGATGGGAGCGAACATACAAGGCAAACTCACTGATTGCTTTCAACCCGGCGAATGCCAGGACGATCCTTGTCCCTGTTCAATCCAAGTTGAGATGCAGTCTCCACGTGACACCCTTGGATAGCTATTTTGACACCCGCCAACTAGTGAACCAATGCATACAGCGACATCCGGAGAAAGGTTGGCGCAAGGCTAATAACCTTGCCCGGAAAAACTAACTATTATGGGAAATTTATCAAACTTCGGACATCGGCCCGAAATCAGGACCGGTGGCGAGACTTGTTAAATAAGCCAAGGCCGAGACCCGGTTGTAGTGTCGAAGATGATGATTATGGTGGCTTTAACGCTTCAAAGCTGTATTAAAAAAATTAACTATATGATAACTTTCTATGTTTAATTGACCCTAGTAGATAACTCTGGCAGCTAATTCTAGTTCAAATATTTATTAAATTTATAATTTATTTACTGTTTAATAAAATAATAATAATAATAATAATCCCCGTAAATGAAGTTATAACTTAATATATATTTGTGTAGTGTCATGTTTTTAAGCGTGAATATATAACTTAGATATAAATTTCCAAGTTTTAAAATTACTACAGATTTTCAGGAATGTAATACTGTCTATTGTGAATTGGGCTTATATGTTAGAAGTATGTCAAATCGGACACACCTATAGGTGGTGACTGCCATTATCGACTGTGTTGACAGAATGACATCAATCAGCAATACAACTGCGTTTTTATTTGCTCTATATTTTCTGTAACTTCTTGGTGACTAACGACAGGGTATTTTGATTGAATGCACAAAGGATGAAGGACCGAGTAATTAAAATGCTGATTATTGGAGAAAGCGGTGTGGGAAAGTCTAGGTGAGTAGCTGCAGTTTTGTTTCGTCAGAATTCATTCTTTATATTCCGGAGGAAGAAAAGGGCGTTGATCCAATAGGACCTACTTGAGCCAGTGATGCATTTGCTTCGAATTGCCATCTATGGTTAGATGACCCAGCTACGAAGTCGAACTTAATTGGGAACTTGGTAATAGGTGAAATGTTAAGTCGTGCTTTTGGCGACATACGCACTGACGAAAAGAATGGCTTCTGGAATTTTGGATAGGAGGTGGAGTGTACTTGTTGATATACAATTGTGCGTGTTCTTGTGCTAAGAACACTCCTGATTCGTATATTCACGAATTGCAGGATAGATCTCTTGATTTCTGTTCGCATATGGTTCGGTAACCGTTGAGCGCGATAACATGGATTGATGAATTTTCTTAATATAACTTTCAGTAAGATGGTGGAACTTCGCATGTAGTCTGACCCATACTAGTGGAATATTATACAAACATTATCTGGCGCCGGCACACTGTTGAGTTGCTCTGTCGCGACACAAGACGGAATATATGTATTACTGGGGTCAATTCAATTCGGACCTGTCGCGCTTGAGATGGAGTTTATCCAGCATTCAACTCAAGCAGCATACCACAACGTAATACGTGATTTATTAAGGACCACATTCCCTTTAAACCCAGCATGCACTATGTTAATCTTTTAGGAGTAATTCCTCAGAAACTTCTTCAATGCACTTCGTGCTGCTTCAAATCTCTCGCATTTTCTAAGCATTCTCCACTTTCAATCTTGCCTTTGAGGTATAGGTAGTATAAGGTGATCGACTTGTTTATATTTGTATATGGTCTGCTATCAGCTGAGTCAGGTAGTGATCATTATTCCCTTCCCATAATTGTATATCAGGTATCATGGTTCATTTTCCCTCCTCTTTGTTGTCATTCTTTTTTGCTGGACTTGACAATGCGGCGGCGCATTCGGGAAAGATATATCGGGGTAAGTTGATTAGCCGCTTGGGAAACAGCATTGTGAATCGATTTCCTTCCGGCAATGATAATTATGGCATTTTTAGGGATAATTATAGCATACTTTGGGTTAGGACAAAGGCACAACATATCATGCCTACCTCTTTTCTATAGGGATTTTCACGGTCGTTGCTCAACCGAATTTGCTGAATGTGTTCTGCCCTTTCAGACATTTCCCCACTATACCCGTTAATCTGTAACTGCGCACTAGTTCGCGTTGAAAGTCAACCTCAGGCGTACAAATAAACATAAAGTCATTCTTTGGCCGAACCACACTTATGTGGATTGCTCTACCTGATCATGTGTTTCCTCGGCGTTGTAATGTCTAGGCATTTAGGATCAATGTGCATCGATACCTCCCTTCCCTATCCACTTCCTCTCCTCCTGCTCGCACTGTGATCTGACATTTAAGGGTACTTCAAAATCCCTTTTTGTGCTTGTGTTAGTGTAAAAAAAAATCCCCCGGAAAGCCCTGCATACTCTTGAACATGACAACCTTGGTGCTGACTTCATCATCATCATCATCGCCACTACAAGCGGGATCCGGCCTTGGCCTTATTTAACAAGTATGAGGCTTGTTAAATTTTCCATAATAGTTTGTTTTTCCGGGCAAGGTTATTAGCCTTGCGCCAAGGTGCTGACTTCAGTCTTTTCAATATTTACATTAGGCGGCATCCGCACACATGAAGGTATTATCACTGATTACCATTTTTATGATCTCTAACACGGGTTCTTTTTTGCTCTGCGGTCTGGAGGTGGTAATCTTCAAAAGATTCAGGTGGCCACTAATATGCCCGATTCACTCCGTTTTCGGCAGTGCCTACGCACTAAACCAGCTCCCGCTTTGCAACCCATTTCTGTCTGTTCCCTCGGGTAACGTCTCTCAAGATTTCTTCCCAGGGCAGTGAACTATAACGCCTCTAAAGTTTTTGCAGTTCTGGTAGTCTGTGGAGCTTCGTATCTGTTGATTGAGCTTAACATTAGCTCTCTTATGTTGGTTGCGTCTACTGCATCGTTAACTTGCTCATCAAGCATACTGCGCTTCTCCTGTAATCTATAGCGGTTAGGGCATGTTCCGCATTCGCGAACGCTTCGGTGGACCCTGTTCTGTAGGTTGTATCGGGTTTTCCAATAGGGACATGACAACTTTCAATTTAATTTGTGAACGCATTATATTCTCAGGTCTTATTTTCCTTGGACGGATGCCATAAGATTGGTGTATGAGCTGTCAGCGCACACTATCCCATATGGAAGCTACGTATACGGGGATTGATCTGCTCAAAAAAGCTAAGAGCATAGTCCCCGGTCTTTTAGGCCCGCCCACCTTTGGCACCAGTTTCTACAGTGCTGCGTGTGGTTGTCACTGCCTTCTTTACCGCGTAGCTCATGTGGTGCTTGCAACTCATGCGGTGATCCTGTGGCGTTTCTAACAGATACGCATACAGTACACAAGCAAATAGTTAAGAACAGCACAGAAAGAAAATGGAATAAGCAAAAGCATCAGCCGTATACCAAGCAAAAACATAGCAATTCCACATCAGTTGAGTGTACTTTCTCCAGTTTTGAAACCGAATTCGTACACGCGGCAGTGGCCTGATGTATTGAGCATTGGTTCAATTTTTAGTGATTCTAGCCGTCATAGCGTCAGTTCGAATCACACGTTCCTCACTATCGTCGCAAACGCTATAATCCCATATGACCTTTAGATATTTTATGGTGGGGCTGGATTCGAGATTATGTGTTCGTCGACATGTAGGCTAATTTGTTCAACCTTTTTTCAGCTAGACATCGGTGTCACTTCAGTTTTGTTCTCCAGTGTTTGTGATCGAATCTGGTATCGTTTTTATCGTCTGGTTCGGTTTCTCATTGGTTTCTTGGAGGGTCGTTGCTGTTGTGAAAATTGTTAAATCGTCCGCGAAACCTATGATATCTACTTTATGCTTACTGCCTTGTACTTGCGTTCCATACTAACGTTCCGAGGACTGATTTATTCGCACCCTGTCCGTGAAATATAAGACTGCGGATTTCAGGAAGTAGTCTGGTACTCCCAGTTAATGCCGCACATTCATTGTTTTTTTTTTTTTTTTTTTTTTTTTTTTTTTTTTTTTTTTTTTTTATAATTGACTTCTCTCGAGGCGAACCTATAGCGCCGAGTGGGCGCCCTGAGATGCCATCAAATAACTGTTGCAGTTCTTTTTGAACAGTTGCAGGTTGTAACGCTCCGGGAACATTCGCGTGGGAAGGGAGTTCCACAGCTTCCCCGCTCTGTAGAGGAACGAGTTCTGATGCAGGGATGTTCGCGCCGTTGGGAGATGAACCACAAACGGGTGCGATCCGTCGGATTGTCTTGTGGAGCGTATATAAGCCGAATTGCGTGGAACAATATCACGAATCTCCGAAGAACAGTACCCGTGATAATATCTGTAAAACAAACAGAGGTCGGCAACGCGCCTTCGATGTGATAGCGAGTGTAGTCCCGACGTCAGCGCCGAGTCCCCGATCAGGCGGAACGCTCGTCTCTGTATGCTCTCAAGTAGGTCGAGGGTATGTTTAGGAGCCGAGCTCCAAACATGAGAGCAATATTCGAGCGCGGGTCTAATTTGGGATTTATATAGGAGAAGAAGTTGGGCCGGAGTAAAATATTTCTTGGCTTTGAAAAGATAGCTCAGTTTTTCTGAGGCTGACCTGGCGATGCTCGACACATGTTTATGCCATGATACATTCCCACAGACCGTGACGCCGAGCAATTTCAACCTTTCTCCAGCCTCGAGGGCCCGGCCATTCATCATCAGCTGTGGAACTTTTCTTTGTGAATGTTGTATATTGTGTCTTCGCTGCATTGAAGCCAACGAGATTGGCCCTTCCCCATTGCAGGACCCTATCTAGATCCTGATTCAGAGAATCAAACTGTCTACATCTCAGCTGATGCACTAATCGGCCGAACACTCAAAAAGGAGGAAACCAGCGTACTATCATCTACAAAACTGAACACTTTGTTATCCGTTGTCTCCAACAAATCATTTATGTGAAGCAAAAACAAGGTTGGAGCCAAAGTAGAACTTTGGGGCACCCTCGAATTAACAGGATACAGATCCGAACACGCCGTCCACAGCAACCCGGATCGATCGATTCTCGAGGAAGCTCCTCGTCCCGTCGCAAAGCTGTTGGGAAAGTCCATATGAACGAAGTTTGCTCAGCAATGCCCCGTGCCAGACGCACGATCATTCAGAGGTCCGTTGCACTCCAAATACTTAACTAACTCTGTATTGATGACTTTTTCCATTACCTTAGATAAAATAGACAGTAATGCTATCGGACGGAAATTTTTTGGGAGACACTTTTTTCCCGTCTTTGGGATTGGCTGAACTCGAGCCATTTTCCAGCAGGCAGGAAAGGTCCTCCGTGCATAAGATAAGCGGAAGAGTCTGCCAAGAACGGGCGATTGTTCTGGAGAACAGTTCTTAAGGACTATTGCTGGTATTCCGTCCGGGCCGGTTGACTTCCTACAATCCAGTTCGCGTAGAATGCGTTGAATAGTGCGCAAACGAAATCTCACATCCCGCATGGACGACCGTACCGGCGGATCACATGTGTCTCCAAAAGGTCGGGATCGAGGTTTGAATTCGCGGAAAATAAATTCGCGAACACATTAGCTTTGTCCTTTGAATTCGTGACTAACGTCCCGCTGTCTGTCACCAACGGGGGGAATGAGGAGGATGCGAAGTTACCGCTGACAGCCTTTGCCATTGACGAGAAGGAGCGCGAACCAGTTGGGCACCGAAGGAGCTTATTGATCACCCTGTCGTTGTGAGCTTTCTTCGCAGCATCAATCGTCTGGTTGCACGCGTTTCTGATTCTAACAAAATTCGTTCTGTTAACATCGGTGGGATTGGAGCGCCATTGCTTAAAAGCTCTATTTTTTGCCGCTGTAATCTGCTCGCATTTTTTGTCAAACCAAGGTTTATCAGACGAACTTCGTTTGATGGAATGTGGAATATACATCTCCATCCCCAGAAGAATAATCTCTGATACCGACTCCGCGCAAGCGTTAACATCGGAGTTTCCGAAGCACACCTCGGACCATGGAAAGGATGCAAAGAAATCCCGCAAATCGTCCCAGTTAGCAGCCACATATTTCCATACATGGCGAAGCTGCCTAGCCCGGTTATTCGCTTGATATGCAAGTGCTTGCGCGACAGATACCAAGCAGTGATCAAAGTTTCCCAGTGGCGCAGAAACCTCTACTGTATAAATACTCGGGTGTTCGCATAATCGCCTCGGGCATCCGGCACCCGCCTTGGCTCCCTCACGAGTTGAGTCAAGTTGTGGCTTACAGCAAACATCTCCGCCAGCCTCCCAGCCTCGTCGGTTCTGCTAGAATGTAACAACCAGCCGGAATTGTGCACATTAAAATCGCCAAGGACAACAATTTCAGAAGCTGGGTAGTTGATCTGTATCCAGTCGACAGTTTGTGAAAGATGTTCGAAAGATGTCGTCGGTCGATCGTCATTCGGGGAGTGGTACAGGCAACAAAGAAATTTAACGGAGTTTCTCAGCACGACCCTCAACCATATGATGTCCATATTATTGGGTTCCAATGCCTCCATCCTCTGACAAGCCAGATCGGACCGCGCGAAGACGCAGACTCTGCCCGTAAAACGGAATCTCGAATGTAAGTCGTATCCTGAGCAACGAAGATATTTCGAATCAGTTGACGAATCGACCTGGGTCTCAGTTAGGGCAAGGATATCAGGTTTCGTGGTTTGCAAATATTGGTGCACGGCGTTTACGTTCGTATTGGTGAAACCGATGCCCCTGATGTTACAAAATGCCGTCACCAGGCGAGCGTGGACAGAGCCTCGAGAGCGAGCCCGGTTATGCGATGACGAACCTCTCAAAGTTCCATTATTTATCATGATATTTGCATGATGTTCCCTCTGACATAGTCCCCCCCCCCGCGGAGATCCGAATGGGAGACTAGTTTACCTCCGGAATTATTTATATCAGAAGGTACCATCATCACTTATATCCGTGTCAGTCCGGGCCATCAGCCACATATCCGAAACACCGTCGAAGATTTCTCTCATCGATATCGCGGAATGTACAGCGTGATGGGGTGGTATCTCACCTTGGGACCGACTACCGCCTAACCAACCTTTTCTCGAACCGGTCCATCAGCCAAGCTCCGAAATATGGCTAGGGATTACTCCCGACCATTTCAGGAGCCTAAAGCTTGATGGGGTGGTATTTCACCGGGCGTACAGGGCGTTGGGACCCCGGCTACCACTCGGTCTTTAGTCGCCTCTTACGACAAGCCAGCCTGGGTGTGAGTATATTCTAACACCCTACTCACAGGGAATGCGTCTGGACTAAATGCAACGAAGTTTATTGCCAGGAACATGCTGGGAAAAGTGAGGTTAATCATGGTCGAGCTTCTTCCTTTGTTAAACGTGGCTGTATTACCTCTGTTTAGTAAGATCTGGTTTTGGGCCACGAAAGAGTCCAGCAGGATGTTTCCCCTTCTATTCGTTTGCTTGTTCCTCCACTAGCAGGCCCAGGCGTTGAAGTCCACAGCTTCTGCTACTGGGTATTTTCCTCTTACAGCTCGAAAAAGATCGTTAATTAGGTCTATAGCGTTTAAAATAATAGTGAAGAAGAACGTGTGATTCGAACTGACGCTATGACAGTTTGAATCACCAAAAATTGAACCTAAGCGTTACCCATCAGGCTACTGTCCGATTTTAGAATTTGATTTTTAAACTCGACTATACTCCACTGATGTGAATTGTTATGTTATCGCTTGGTTTACGGCTCTGATGAATTTTCTTATTCGATTTTTCGTTCGGTGCTCTTCACTATTTTGCTTGTGAATTGTGTGTGTATCTGTTAGAGTCGCCACAGATCTTCGAAATCTTCGATTCTTAGGGTCTGAGCGACATAGCAACTTACATGGTCAACACCTTGTATTTTTGTCTAGATAAATCGTGTATGTTCTTCGATGCCTTTTTCTTAAAAGGATGATTTCCCCGTAAGCAAGATTTTTGCTTTATCTGTGGCGTCTTGTTTCCATCGGTATGCATTGGAAAGACCTTTTAGTCGTCTCGCTCAACAGTAAAATGTTGGGCTTGCATTCTAGTGTAGTTTGAGATAAATGTCTTTGTTCTTATGTCAATGTGTCAAGGCATTTAGACATTCTTGGTTTCTTCCTCTTAAGTCCCTGCACCGCTTTTCTGGGTTTCGGGGACTCCTTTCTTTTCAATAAATATACATCTCTCGGGAGAGGAGAACCTATAGCACCCGATGCGGCACCAAATAACTGTTACAGTTCTTCTTGGACAGGTTGTAACGCTCCGGGAACACCCGAGCTCTGGGAACACCGGAGCTCCACAGCTTCCCCGCTCTGTAACGGAACGAGTTCTGATTTTGTGGAGCGCATATAAATCGAATTGCGCGGAACAATACCACGAATCTCCGAATAAACGTATCCGTAATAATATCTGTAAAACAGACGCTACGCACCTTCGATGTAATAGCGACTGTAGTCCCGACCTCAGCGTCGTGTCCCCGATCAGGCGGATCGTTCGTCTCTGTATGCCCTCAAGTAGGTTGTGGGTACGCTTAGGGGTGGAGCTCCTGTTACGGACCTACCTCGCGTCCAGGTCCCCCCTAACATACACAAATCCCCTTTCGTAACGCGAGGTAGGTCCGTACCACTCCAAACATGAAACCAATATTCGAGTGCCGGTCTTATTTGGGATTTATACAGGAGAAAAGGCTCCTCGATAGTATAGTGGTTAGTACACCCGCCTGTCACCCGGTAGACCGGGGTTCGATTCCCCGTCGGGGAGCCCCTGGCGCAAGACTAATGACCTTGCCCGGAAAAAATAAATCATTATGGAAAATTTAACAAGCCTCAGGACTTGCTAAATAAGGCCAAGACCGGTTCCCGGTTGTAGTGCCGATGATGATGATACAGGAGAAAAAGTTGGGCCGGAGTAAAATTTTTCTTTGCTTTAAAAAATAACAGCTTTCCAGAAGCGGACCCGTGGATATTCGACAGGTGTTCATACCTTGGGAACTCCCTTCCCACGCGAGTGTTCCCGGAACGTTACAACCTGCAACTGTTCAAAAAGAACTGCAACAGTTATTTGATGGCATCTCGGGGCGTCCATTCGGCGCTATAGGTTCGCCTCTCCCGAGAGAAGTCTAATAATACAAAAAAAAAAAAAAAAAACACCCCTTTATCCTTCCCCCGTACATTAACCGCCTCAAATTAATCAACCTCAGAACCCTTGAGAAGCGCAGGGTAGTGGCGGACATAATGTTCATTCATCGGGTCCTCTCTGGCTCGGCGGACTGCGCCTACCTCCTTACCTTAATTCCTCTGAACACAAACCCTCGAAAAAGCCTCCCCCCCCCCCCCCCCCCCCCCCCATTTTCTGTTCCTCGGGCTTACAGTTTGCTGGGAGTTCTTGCTCATCAGGCTTACACTTTGCCGGGGTTTTCAGTTTGTGCTCTATGAACTTGGACGTGTTGTTGCTAGAAGTCGGAGCATTTAAGAATATGAAAATAGAGGGAGGTGTTAGGATAGTATGTTCAGGGGTCTTTGTCGAATCATCAGATCCGCCCGTAGACAAACGGATTCAGATGGTGACTGTTGGATAAGATCTTTGGTCGCTACTCCCTCTATTTGGGGGGCCTCTAGATCGTCCTGCTTCTGATTTATCTCCCTATTATCTCTAATGCCAATTCCATCCGTAGACGATACCTTGTAAGGTGAGGCATTTTCTACCTTCCTGTTTATATCCTTAGCTTCCAAGAACGATTGTTTAGATCTTTGGCTGTTTAAAGTTCCTATACAAATTTGTGATTGCTGTACCCTACTCGTTTTGTTTATTACTCCACTTCTCCAAACGTTTGCGGTAGAAGTGGGCTGAGTTCTAAAATAATTTTTATTAGGTGAAGAGTCGTTTTGACTTTTGAAATGGGATCGTCTTCTGCATTTTGCTTGAGAATGATTAAATTTGTTGCAATATGTGCATTGGAGTTGTTCAAACTCCGCCTTAATTTGGGGGATAGGATTAGAAACATTTTCTTTTCGACGACATGTCGCAAAAGTATGACCAGACCTATTGCACGATTGGCAAATTGCTGGTTGGCTATATTTGGAATTATAAGATAAATTAAGAAGGTTTCTATCGCCTAGTCGCGGGGCCTGCTCGAGAGCATAATTGATTGCTGCTCTAAGACTTGGGTTACCTCGTGCTTTAACTAAGAGTTTTAAATGGGAATCCCTAAGACCATCTTCAAATGTATGCAATGCGAGCTTTTTATTTTCTTCGAGGAGATATTTCTGCACCGCAGGTTCGACAGTACTTTCAAACGTGGCTTTGTCCAGCAGATGCAAGAAGTGTGTGAGTCTGTTTCCAAACTCCTTCACATCTTCCTTGCTATCTTGCTTGGCTGTCACCAGACTGTTTTGTGCCACTGACCTAGAGGTGAGAATTTTAAATTCTACCTTCAATTCCGAAGCAAGATCATTCCAGGTTGAAATGACCTTATGTCGGATGTGGTCGTATGCTGGCCCTTGCAGTCTGGTTTTTACCGCGCTTAGATAAAAAGCATGCTGACTGTCGTCCCGTGCCTGTGAAAAAAATAATATCCCCGCAAGAAATAAAATCATCTAATTCGTCCGGGTTACCGTTAAACACCGGTACGAAATCCAAAATATCCTTTAATCCGATTCTGATGTTCATAATTGTATTCGCGTTATTATTATTATACATTCGTTTTCGCGCATTTTAAATCTTCTATTCGCGTTTTATTATGAGTGAAATATTCCTGGGATAAATTCATCTTCCCAAACACAGGTGTATCAAGGGCGAATAGTATGGAGAGAATTTTTCTAACTCAACTGAAGCGATCCTAAAGAGAAAAGAGAAAAAATGCCTTCAAACCCAAACACATCTAGAGGAAATTTCCGAAGTAAAACAACCAATCCTGATAGACAGATAAGTAGAAGAGATCCTGTGAAGGAAGCCAAGGGTAAAAAGAGAGGAGACTTTTATCGAGCCCAAAGTGAAACGAGCCTGCAAGTGGAAAATATCCTAATAGATGGATATGGGAAAGAGTTCCTAACGAATTTCGAATCTAGAAAGATAAAACGAAAAAGACCAGCAACAGATAAGGGTGAGCGCGTTAAAATTTGATAATTCCCTGCCTGAGAGTATGAAAAATGTTCCGCAAGTGATTTCAATTATTTAGAAACTTATTTTAAAGAGTGTATATATGCATATGTGTATGAAAAATATTGAGAAAAATTGCTTTTATACGTGTAAGGTTTTTTTCTTATTCTCCCTTTGCATATTTAAATTTTGTTTGGGGTCTTATTATCATAAAGCAAATATATTTAAAAATTAAGGGCTCATTAAATTTGGGGTTTCATTTGTCACCTTAAATTAACTAATACAATTTTATAGATAAAATGTATGTGCGTACCTTGTACATTTTTGTGCTGGTGTTGCTGGCTGCTACAGCTGTATTGACTGCTCCTACTGGTGCGGTGTTGTTATGTGGACATGAAATTTTTGTTGTTGATGATATTAAGTATGTTGCAGTTGTCCCTGATCACCTTGTTGTTCCTGTTGCTAGTGTCTTGCTGGCAATAGTAGATTGGACAAGTAGCCAGCTGTTCAGACTGAGACCTTTATTGGGCTTTGCTAGTTCCAGATTACACAGTCCCACTAGAGCTCCTGCCTCTCGGTTGCCAGGTTTTCCGTCTCCATTCGCATGTGTCGATATAGTTTGTGTTTGGTATGTTTGCTTCTGGCCGCTGGATGTTACTGTCTCCTTTTTTTATTTTATTTTTCTCACTTTCAATTATACTTTTGCACTGTTGCCGGTGTTTAGCCCCAGGCACGGTTTTGTTATTCTATAAATTATACATTTTTCACTATTCACTCGTTTTGTTGGTAAGGGATTATGGTATAATCCCAGTTGATCTTTGCCTGGACGCTTCTTGGTAGGGGATTATTTGTCTCAGATCCAAACCACTGCCCAGTTCGAATTTTTTTTTTTTGGTAGGGGATGTTGGCATCCCACCGCTGCCACCATTTTTTTTTTTTTTTTTTGGATTTGGCAATGTTTCCCCGTAGGCTTGGCGTAGAACCCTTGGCGTTGGCTGCGTTTCACTTGGCTCGTCCTCCCAATAATAAAAGGGGTTGTTCCTCAGCATGGCCGGTGTATTTGTCATGGTGGTGCCATGGTTTACGTCATTCATGTTAGCTGTGTGGACATTGCTTGTTTCCGCTTTTATCGATGTTCTTGCACTATGCAAATTCCTGTCTCTGAACATCTCGTTTTGCGTTTTCTCCGTTGCAGGAGTCGCGCGATGATTCGCTCGAGAGGTTTCTCTTCCGATTCTAGTAAGCGGTGTCGGAATTGGTCCTCCCTTATGTTGTGATCCTTCTCTCAGAGAGCTCCTGAGGGGAACCGTTGTGGTTGCCGCCGTGCTTCCTCAAACCTCGAGGGAAGAGCAGCTACCGATCGTTGAATATGGGCCCTGGGAATCTGCCAGGCCCAATAAAAATACTTTTTATTTTGTTATATTATTATTTTATTTTTAACTAAATTTATTGACGTCCTATCACTTCGGACGCCAATCGAGACTCATCCTCGAATACGAATTTCAACACCCTTATAAATGAAACCAAATCGAGATTTTGTATCTCGAAAATACACATTTTCGTACAACAATCTCGATTTTTGGGTATCCTGAGTGAGATGTTGTGCTTACTTTAGATAAGAATTCAATTTCTTGAATTCTTACGAAACTATTTCGCAGATGTGGGAATGTATCTGGATTTTGGTTTTCGATGATGCCGTGGGGGCAAATGTTAAGCGATAAACGAATGTTTGATTCGTTTATTGCGAATTTTGGTTTATGTTTGGGTTAATTCGGGTTTTGATAGGATTTGGACGTGGAAATGGGGCAAAAAGGTGGTAGGGCTTTTCAGAGCACTACACTTACTTCCACCATAAGTACCGATTTCGGTTTCGCCAACCTTTCGATTTAGATGGAAAATGCGGCCCTGTCCATACGTACGCGTTGCTGCTTCTTTGCAGTCCGTTACCGTTTACGTGACCCGGGAAATGAAGTCTGCGACATCCTCTTCGTGGGATTGTCGCATACGAGAGAGTTTCGAGTGTAACTCCTCGTATAATGCTTGCGGTTGCAATGCACTCTGGAGTCGTTGGTGTTATAGTAGCCTTTCACTCAGGGAGCGTGTCTCCTTGTCCTTAAAAGGACGAGGGATCTCTTAAGACCGCTCCAGAGAAGGTTCGTTGCGGTCGCCACCGTGATTTCTCAGACCTGAGGGAAGAGTGACGACCGATTGCTAAATATGGGCTTGGGAATCGGCCAAGCCCAATAAAAAAATGCTTTTCAACTAAAAATAAACTCTGTTTATTAATTTTAGTTTAGTTTATTGGCATCCTTACACCTCGGACGCCAATTGAGACCGATCTCCGAATCTGTAATTCATTACACTTTTATTCTAAATCTTATCGGGATTTTGTATCCCGAATGCATCAAAATGGGAGCAGAATCTCGAAAAAGATAGATAGATGGAGTCAAATGCTTGTATTTTGAGATAAGAATTCGGTTAGGCGAATTCTCGGAAACATGAGCGTGAGTATGGAAACTCAACTTACCATATGTTTACTTTTGTTTAAGGATCATAGGGAATTGATGTATATGGATGATAAACGAATTTTTGATTCGTTTACCAGGAATTTTGTTGGATCGGGATAATGTCTGTGGATTTCGTTATACGCGCGGCTTCCACTATGGTCGCGGTTAGTTCGACGATAGGTATGTAGTAATTCACGATTCTCGGCGTCCTTTTTTTTGATTTATTCACGACTGGCTAGTTCGGCGAAAATTTTCCAATTCCTTCATTTTTTTTCGAAGTTGTTTGACGCCTTGTTATAGACTTTCAACGTCAACTCATTTATTTTGATTATTGTCAAGTAGTTTATGTAAATTTGCATAAAGTAGTTTACGCAAATTTACTACTTGGCGCGATTATGAATATAGAGAGGTAGAGAGAGGAGTTTTGGGGGATTTTGGGTGAGGCTTTGGGTGTGGGCCCCGTTACATATACCATCTCAAGCAAATTCAAACACACTAGAAGACAGCCGATATTCCCTGCATCCAACGTTTATTCTCGAGATCAATTCAGTCCTAGAGTCTTCTCTATACTGTTTCCTGCAAAACCAATCCCCGCAACTTGCGTAATCCTCGCTTATTCCATTTTACCTGCCCATCATACCTCTTGTAGCTCTAACGAACCCATAACCCAAATGCTACGGAATGCCAACTCAAAGTTGACCTCTGCCAACATTAACATTAGCACTTCTTTGGTTAAATATAAAATCCCTCATCTGAATAACTCCTCCTAACTCCCTAATTGTCCATCCGCTTCCTACCTATCCCATTCTCAACAATCCTTGGGCACATTACTTTTCCAAGAATTAATTTAGTTATTATAGTAAGTCGGTTTTTAGGATATTTTATAGCTTGTCAATAAAGGTTAATATATAAATGGGGTTTCTGCCCACATCAATTGACCCCACGTTACTCAACCAGTAAAAACATACTTGGAACCGGTCGAGTGGGAAATCTTATCCTACTTGCCATATTATCTCAAATTTGCTCCCACTGATTGTCATTTGTTCTGATCGATAGCGCACAGATTCGTTGAAAAATGGGATAATTTGTGGATTGCTTAAAAAACCAGGAATTTTTGTCGACACAGAAAACTCGAAGAGTAACGTACACGTTGTTAACGATGAAGAATACTTCGAAAAAAAAACGTTGTACTGCTTTTTTAGAATGAAGCCTCAATCTTTAAAGCTCATGTACCACTTATGTATTCAGAGCGCGGAATTTATAGGAAAAAAAAAGAGATATCTGAAACATTCAAAACTCTTTTTGTCGGTCATTCTTACATAGTAATGTCCCAAAGCTGTCATTTCATCTCCTTTCAGCCTTATGCGCCGGTTTGTAGACGATGCATTTGAAGAGAACCACGACGTGACCATTGGTGTGGATTTCAAAAGTAAAACAATGAACATAGATGGCGTTGATTTTAAATTAGCTATCTGGGACACAGCAGGCGTTGAACGGTTTCGTAGCCTAACGCCTAGCTTTTATCGCAATGCCAAGTGCGCCATACTCGTATACGACATCACAGAAAGGGACACACTGCCGAAGCTGGAGTCCTGGGTACAAGAGCTTGTGAATTACAGCAACAATACCGAGGTGCCGATGATTATTGTTGGGAATAAAATCGACTTGAAACGGGAAATAAGCAGAGAGGAAGGTATCAAATTCGCAAGGAAACATAGATCACTCTTCTTGGAGACATCGGCGAAGGAGAATGTCAGTGTGGCTAATGCTTTCGAGGATATTGTTCGAAAGGTATTTTTGTCATTCCTCCTCTACTCGATTAATATTTTTCTTCATCAATCTATTTTCAGACCATAAACACAGACGGCTTTGATGCAGATGTTCCTGAAGGCGTAATGGTATCAGAATCAGAAGCAGCGGCGGAAACTAATTGCAGATGTTAGGATTGCGTTAAACACCTGGTCATGGAATAGTAGAATAATAACCAAACCTTTTTGTAGTGTTATTTTTTATATACTAGTGTTCTTTCAATTTATAAAGTCTAAATTATTATTATACGACGAAAGCTCGTGCTTGTTACATAAGTTATAATTCTAAAGTTTTATTATGGAAGTTCCTAACTTTTGTTTTGCTCTGAAGGGTCTAAAGGGTTATGCTATTCTTATTGGTCGGAAAGTAGAACATCAAAATAAGGCGACTCGGGGGAGTTTACTTTTATCATTTATTATCCTACCCTAATGTAAAAATACCTATGCTGGCATTGTAGCCATAAATTGTTTTATTGCGAAGCACTTCTTCTTGTACGCTCGTTTGCTTGTTTTTCCGCACACAGATACCTAATTGCTTGAGTCTTTCGCTGGCGACTCATGATCGTGTCTGTAGTCCCGTTTGAAGATAATGGAATGTGTCCTTGTTTGCTGTTAATACATGAGTCCTTAATTGATTCATGCCGTTCCGGTGTATATAATACTGCGAGGAGCCAATGACATCGATGTGCGTGCAGCATGTGCCACTTCCTGACAAGGATGATGGCATGTGTTTGTGGGGGTTCTTTGAGGCGCCTGAAGAACCACCCATCGTCCTAACCCAACTCCCCTTTTCCTACCTGAAAACATAAGCCCGCGGCAAAATCACCTAGAATGATTGCCGTTTATTATTTTGCAGTCGCATTGGCATCTACAGATTTTCACCGAGGGGCATGCTTGCATCCAACCATCACGTCGGGGTCACCAATGTGGAGTTCTGTTGCTAATACGCCTTCACGGGCGTGGGTCCAGTAACACACCCACTAAACGTCGTGAGAGAAATTGTTCACCAAGAAAGCAGAAAATAAATATTATTATTATTATTATTTATTACAATGCAAGTAAATTACATGGTAACTTAAAACTAATAGCACTAGCGACTAAGGCTTTCGGCTAGAATACAAATATTAAATATTGTTTACACTAGATTTTGTAGCTTAACTAAGGTTAGTAGTTTGTAGAGCTTATCGATATTAGATGATGATGGTTGGGATATGATGTTGAGGATGTCGTCGTTGTAATGTTGGCGAACGAGGTCTTTTACCCCTGCACATTCAAATAGTATGTGTTTGGAGGATAGGTTGGAGTTGGATGTACAGATGTGGCAGGTAGGGGGATTACTCCTGTTGATGAGATGTTGGTTGGTGATAAATGTGTGCCCAAGGCGCAGCCGGAGGAAGCACCTGATTTTATGTTTTGCGGCTGTTGGTGGATATGTGATGGGTTCTCTTCTGGGGTTTACTACTGCATACATATGCCTGTAGTCTGCCCAGTCCTTTTGTTCTAAGTTGTGGAGCTCACTATAAAAGTATCTATGTAAGTCCTTGCTGTTTTCAATGAAAAAGGTTATTAGGGGTTCCTTGATGGCCAGTTTTGCAGCAGCATCTGCTGCTTCGTTGCCTGCTATCCCACTATGGCTTGGCACCCAGAGAAGCTTTATTTTGTTTTGTTTATAGAATAAACTATGCTGGATCAAATGAATGATTCGGTTTCTATTGTTTGGGTTCCTTATTGCTTGGATGGTTGATAGGCTGTCTGTAGAAATAAGTGTCTTGTCCTTTTTTACTAACTTAATTGCTTCCAGTACAGCGGTTGCTTCGGACGAAAATATGGAACAGAATTCGGGTATAGGTCCCTTTCTGATTACTATTTTTGCGCTGTTGACTATCGCAAATGACGTGCCATCCTCTGTTTTGGATCCGTCGGTGAAAAGTAGGTTCCACTGGCGGTGTTGGTTTTTGATATGTTGATAATGTTGTTGGTATTCTAGGTGGTTTGTTCTAGTTTTTGGGAGTAGGCTTAAATCGGGGTGAATTGTCCTTGCCTTTTGTGGTTTAATGTTTATTCGGAATTGGTGCGCAAGTAATATTGCCTGTCCTAGGGCCGACAAGTACCTTTGGGGCCGTTTTCTCCTAAGGATGTGTTTAATATCCTCCACTATGGGTGTCTCCGGTGTGGCGGTAAGTTTGACAACTAGCTTGGCTGAATGGTACTTCATTCGATTTTCAATCGTCGGGAGTCCACTTTCTGCTAGAATGTTTGTTGTTGGGGTGGTTCTGAATGCACCTGTACTTATTCGGGCTGCTGCGCGATAGGGGGATTTCACTAGTTGTAGGTTAGTTTTGCTGCATTTCCCGTATATTGGTAGGCCGTAATCTATTTTCGATAATATAATTGCTCTGGTGATGTTTGTTAGTGTATTAGTATGAACAAAACTCTTTTTTGATCCTAAGTATTTAATGATATTTAACCTTAGATCTAAGTTTTTCTTAAGAGCTAGACATTGATTTTTGAAGTTGTATTTACTGTCAAATTGTAGACCTAGAATTTTTAGTGTATTAACATTGCTGATGGTGGAGTTTTCAAAGTTAACTGTTAACAATTTATTACAACTGTGTTTTTTACATATGTGTAATATTTTGGTTTTCTTGTTTGAGATTTTGGCTCCGGAATAATGACCCCACATTCTAATATCTGAGAGAATATTTTCAAAAGTTTGACTGATAAATTCTAAATTGTTGACATTACTGAATACAATGAGATCATCTGCGTAGATACAATATTTTACAACTTTATATTTTGCCAGTATAATACTTAGATCTTCAAACGCTATTTTGAATAAAACTACTGAGAGTGGTGACCCTTGGGGGATACCGGTTTCTAGATTGTGTACCTCGGAACAAACGCCGTTGGATTTTACCCTGAATTTCCTATTAGACAGGAAAGATCTGATAAAATTGAACATATTACCTCCTATTTCCCATTTTTGAAGTTTGTTCAGTATGACGTGGGGGCCGATGCGGTCGAAGGCCTTTTCGAAATCTATTGTTAGAATGGAGGTATGCTTTTTGCAGGAAAGTGCAGAAGTAATGTAGTTATCAAGCTGAAGGAGGGCATCCATTGTACCTCGACTTTTTTTAAATCCAACTTGCTGCATACTTATAAGGGTATATTTCTCTAAATACCAGTTGAGCCTTTTTGCGATAATTTTTTCTAACAATTTGCCTAAGCAGGGGAGGAGGGAAATAGGGCGGTAGCTATTGATTGTGTCGGTTTCCCCATCGGACTTTAAAATAGGTATGACAGTGGATGTTTTCCATGTTTGTGGTATGACGCCTGATTTATAAATGTGGTTAAATAGATCTAGCAGACGCTGTTTCATGATCGGAGGGCTGTTTTTGACCATAGCATAATCTATCCTGTCGAAGCCCGGGGTTTTTCCTTTTGCAGAATGCAGACTGGATTCAAATTCTATTCCCGTTATGAGACTTTCTATGGCATTGAGATAGGTGTTCCCTAGGGTGGTTATTCGCATTGGGTGTTACTGCATTTGTTTTTTTGCTGCGTGGAAGTTTGGATGAAAATTAAACTTTATATTTGCCCAGGATTCGGCTAGATGTTCGGCTATTTTTTGAGGACATGTAAGTATGTTAGTGCCGGTATTTATTGCCGTAATGCCAGGGGGATTATAATTGCCTGTGAGCGTTTTTATATCAGACCATATCTTTTTTGGGGTTGAATTGGGTGTTAATTTTGCCGTGAAGGATTGAAATGATTTGGCAGTTCTCCGAAACTGGGCGTTAAGCCTTTTATATGTTATTAGATGCTGGTCCGTTGGATGTTTCTTGAAGATTTTCCAAGCTGATTGTTTTTCGGTTCGTAATCTTGTCAGTTCGGTATTCCACCATGGGACAACGGTTTTATGGAACCTTCTTGTTGTCTGCGGAATGGACATGTTGGCGGCCGCTCTAGTCATTTTTGTAATAATACCTGCTCCTTGGTTAATATTTTGTTTTACGCTATGGGAGCTAAGGAATTGTGTGGTTAATGTTTGAAATTTATCCCAATTGGCACGGTCAGATTGGAACTTGGGGAGGAGTTTGATCTTTTTCTTATTGCCGTTGCCAGTCGAGACAGAGATTTTAATTGGGAAGTGATCGCTTCCATGCAGATTGTCTAATATTTCCCAGTTAGTTATGGGAGAAAGTTGGGCTGATATTATGGAAAGGTCTACGTTTGTAAAGGTGTTGTGTGTGGAAAAGTGGGTTGGCTTGCCGTTATTCAGTATTGCCAAGTGGGATTGTAGCAAAAATTGTTCAACGATTTTACCTCTTTTGTTTGTTGTTCGTGACCCCCATATTGAACTCCATGCATTGAAATCCCCCACTAGGAGGATTGGTGTGTGTATGTTTTGAGTTATGTTATTCAGATCCGCTAGATTGAATGGTTGGTTGGGTGGGATGTAAATTGAGATAACAGTTAAACTTAATTTCCCTGTAAGTTCGATTGCATTAACCGAGAAAGGGGAAGTAATGTTGAGGTGTCTATGGTTAAGGGCCCTATGTATTAGTATACCGGACCCTTGTTTAGAGGAGTTGTTTCCTGTGAGGTTGTTAAAGTAGGCTTTGTATTCCCGAGGCACTTTAGCATTTGAGGACTGGGGTAAGTAAGTTTCTCGCAATGCTATGATCGCTGGTTTTAGTTCCTTTATAAGGATCTGTAATTCGTGATAGTTATTGTGGAACCCATTCAGGTTCCACTGAAGCATTAAAAGATCGTTTGGGTTGTTGTTAGTGTTTGTTGTGGTGTTCAAAGTGGGGGAGTCAATATAACGGTGATTGGTTATCTGACTCCGCGCCACACAGCTCGTTTCACTCAGTTGTCCAATCCGCTCGGATTGGTCTGAGTGAAAGTCGCCCTGTGCCGCGGAGTCAATGTGTTGGTGACAGAGATTAGGATCATATCTTTCCATGATCAGGTAAAGGGAAATTTTCCGTTGAGTCTAAACGGGATTTTCGCATTTCTGCTGGAGTGTGTTTCGGTTTGTTTGTGTGTGTTTGAGTTTGTATGGGAGAAGCGTTTCGTGTTTTGTTTTTTATTGTGTTTTGTTGTACGATAGGGTGTTTTCTCTTCTCTATTTCCTTTAAGGTTGCATAGGAGGTGGAGGGAAATGTGTGTTTCTTTGGTAGCAGTTTTGTTTGCGGGCATTGGCTCTTGTATGTGTTTTGTTGGGACTGAATTGGCACCAGTTGGTGTTTTTAATGCGGAAGCGGTTTTCTTTATTTGTTCCGAATAGAGATCATTATTTGTTGTTTGTATGGGATTTTGTTCTCTGTATATGCGTTTAGCATCGGATAGGGATGTTTTATTTTTTGTTTGTATTATTAAAATTTGTTGGTATTGCATATATTTTGGGCATGCGGAGGAAGATGCCGGGTGGGGGCCGTGACAGTTTGCACAGATTGTTCTTATGCATTCAGTTTCAGGGTGGGGTGGAAGATTGCATGTATTGCATGCCGTTGTATTTTTGCACCATTTTGCCGGGTGGCCTAGTAATTGGCATTGTCGGCAACGCATAGGCCTCGGAATGTATTCCTTGACCTTGGTGTTGTACCAGCCGATTTCAATTGTTGTTGGTGGTTGAAGACGGTTAAATGAAAATAGCATTAGGCCCGTGGGCTTCCTTTCTCCATTCATCATTTTGGTGAATTTAAATACATCAACAATGCCTTGGGAATTCATTTCTGATAATATATCAGGTTCTGGGACGTTTATAAGACTGGGGGCGTAAACGATTCCTTTAGAGATGTTTAGTTTGGGGTGTAGTTTTATGTCGACCGGACAGATTGATTCGAATCGTTTGGATTGGATGAATCTATCTGCTGTATCTTGGTCTTTGACTAGAATTAGTATGGAGCCATCCCTAAGCAGGGTTATTCTTTCGTACTGTGTACTAATAGAATCAATTATTCTCTTCAGCATAAAGACGTTAACAAGATGTTAGTGGCCTTGAAGCATCGGTTGGGTGAATTTGAATAAACCGAGGTGTTTTTAAAATTGCTTTGTTCGGCAAAGCAGGGAAATCGAAAGACAATGGGCTGCCGGATTGTCTTTCCTTTTTTGTTGGCACGTTGGTTGCAGAGCCTGAGAGTGAGCATTCTCCCAGTTCTAGGAACCTGTTGCCGGTATGCTGGCTTGGCCCTAGGGCCATATTTTGGGTTTCTTACCTGATGTGTCTTTGTTGTGTTTTGTTTGTGAATTCTTAGGAGTTTTATCTGTTGTCAAAGATTTCTCTTGAAATACTTTTACTTTTTAAATAGGTAGTCACTTCACTTTTTAACTGGCGCACTATTCAAAACTGGTGTCCTCTGTAAGAAGAAAAGAAATAAAACGCACCGATCCGTTCGTAGATGATTTTTCTTTATTTTTAAATTAATATCAGGCGTCACAAACTCGCTCCTTGATTTAAAGATGACAAACAAAACTTAAACTGATTGGGTTTATTGTTCACAATTTTCTTAATTTGAATTGGCACAAGTCGTTACGAAATTGTTCGTTGAATGAAAGATGTTAAACTAAGTTTATCTATTGTTCACAATTTTCTTAATTTGAATTGGTACAAGTTGTTACGAAATTGTTCGTTGTACATTAATTCCGAAAGATCTACCATCATTTATCACTCACCACACAACCATGACAATCGAAATGACAAAAATATTTACGACGGACTTACACACAGTGCACAACTATGACAATCAAGATGACGCGACTATGACTCTTCTCCTTGGCCGGTAAAATCTGACTCCGCTAGTGTCTGTTGGCGTCAACATCCACTAGCCGCGATGGCGATGGATTTCCATCGATCTGGGAACAGCCAAGCCGATCTTTTCCTTGGTGATAACCAATGAGCAATCGAATTGGAGTTTCTGATCGAAGTATTTCCCCTGTGGCCGTACAGGCCTGGATGAAAAATCCATTCGTTGGAAGCCACGACAACGCAGAAGCGAAGGGTGCGCAAAAGAAAATCCGAATATCCGGCTGATAAAATAGATGCTCGAATACGGAGGCTGGCTGCCCTGGTATCATAAGCGATAGAGAATAAGTTTTTCTGTTGATGTTATGTTAACAGAACTTCGCCTACGATGGCAAGGCTAGGATACATGGGGTGCATATTTGTTTAAGGGAAAACGTATCGTGGGACACGGTCATTGGTATGATTGTTTAAATAACAATCATGAACGTGTCTATTTCTATGATCGGTTGGTGGCCGATAATGGGAAATTGGTTGCAGCTGTTGAAAACCTAATGGGCATGGGGGCAATGTTTGTTTACTACTTTGCCATCGCATGTAGCATCACTTTGATTATGCTCAAAATGGTAATGTCTCATCAGTCGATGGGTCGAGTGTGTGTTTACATTAAACAACACTTGAATTCTCTTGTAGATAGCCCGCGATGGGCTGTGCTGTATATTGCCGACCGAACGATCGACCTATGGATCTGCCGATAAGGCAAGGGTGAACATGTCCTGCACGTATATGGAAAAATGCTTCTCAGCTATGCGTATTGACATGTTCGGGTGTTAATGTCGGTTACATGATAAGAAAACCGAATTAGATTTCAGGACATGATGGTTGGAGGCAAGCATGCCCCTGGGTGAAAGTCTGTAGATGCCAATGCGACTGCAAAATAGTAAACGGCAATCATTCTAGGTGATTTTGCCGCGGGCTTATGTTTTCAGGTAAGGCTTGCAGGTAGGGAAAGGGGAGTTGGGTTAGGACGATGGGTGGTTCTTCAGGCGCCTCAAAGAACCCCCACAAATTTTTTGTTGATTGAATCGTACTCGTCGTACTCCCAATGTTAAACTAGCTGAGCTAGTTTAAAATAAAATTGTCTTCTCTACGTTTTTATCGTTTGATCACCTCTGAAGTCTTTGCGTTTGCGCTTCAGGGATCTGCTGTTCTCCACCGCATCTGGTCTGCCTTCGAGGGTGTGGTGTTCGGCTTGGGCATAGAGTTGTAGTCCATGATTACTGGTGTTAGTCAGAGATGACTCGCCGATATAGGCCATTGTCCGTTGTACCTCGGCCACTCTTCCGACGCATTCTTCTCCAATTATATCGGTTCTTATTCGTTCCGAATTCCGTTTCTTGTATGACCTTCAGTCCACTTTGCTTCCTCCTGTTCCAGACCCGTGAGAATGTCTGATTTTCACTGTGTTGTGGCGTGCTGTTCGTGGAGTGTATTATTTTGTTTAAGAAACCCACTTTTCGCTAATTAATTCATTTTTATTCATTTTTTATATGTACGAGTATTTGTATTTGTCCCTATCTTCATTTGTTGTACTTCTGTCTCGTATCGATTTTATTTTCCTTTTATACTTTGTGTTGTGTTTTAGTGAATTGATCTTTTATATTTTATCCTCCTTGTGTTATGTAGACTATCTTGTTTCTCCTTTCTAATGAAGATTCTGATCAGCAATCCACTCCACGCAATGGAGCCCACGGCAGCAACTTAGTATGCTTCTTCCTTCCACGTTGATATCATTTCATTGTGTTGTGGAGAAGTTAGCAAACAGCGATTCTTCTTTTCCGCCATTAAGGGGGGAAATTCCTGTACATTTTTTTACATTTTTTTTACTTTACAAATTTATAGCGTTTGAAATAATAGTGAAGAAGAACGCGTGATTCGAACTGACCCTATGACAGTTTGAATCACCAAACATTTTACTTAAGCGTTACCCACCAGGCCACTGGGCGATTTCACAATTTGATTTTTAAACTCGACTATACTCCACTGATGTGAATTGTTATATTATCGCTTGGTATACGGCTCTGATGTATTTTCTTATTCGATTTTTCGTTCAGCGCTCTTCACTACTTTGCTTCTGAATTGTGTGTGTATCTGTTAGAGTCGCCACAAATTAATTTAGCATCTGAAGAATGTATTTTCAAAGTTTGGGGCTCAATAGAAAGTCCTTAATGTCCTTATAAGGTCACCAAAGTGATGCGCAAAAGTACTGATAGCAGGTAAGCGAACGAGCGCTCTTTACGGCCCCTACCGCTTAATTTCTAACCCAAACAAGTTTGCTAGTTTCTTTTTTGAAAAGTTGGGGAACAACCAGCTCCTCTACACCCAGAAAAACAAAGAATATTCTTCCAATGTACGAGGATTTATCACGAGACGAACCCCAAAACATGTCTTAGCAGACATTGCATGTCTGTTTGACCCGCTCGGGTGGATCTCGCCTTGCATTATCAAGGCGAAACTTATTTTACAACAGCTATGGCGCAAGGCTAATAACCTTGCTCGGAAAAACAAATTATTATGGAAAATTTAACAAACCCCAGACTTGTTAAATAAGGCCAAGACCGGATCCCGGCTGTAGTGCCGAAGATGATGGCTTGAAGAGTTAGCATGGGGCACCCTAATCCCTAAGGAGACCGAAGATCTTTGGGCAACTCTTCGCAATCAATTTAGTGATCTTGGGGATATGCAAATACTGCAGTGGTTAGAATATTTTAGCGAACTTAGGGTTCGCTGGATTAATTATTTTAATAAATGAGAGCCGTTAAATCGATTTTCTTTGCAACAACACTTTATTAGTCTGTTAATAACTACCGTTCCTTGATACTTCGCTTCTTTACTTATCGCGTCCGTACTTATCGCTTTCTTACTTATCGCTTTCTTACTGCTTACTTTGCTTACTCACTGCTTACTCAGTTATCTGCGTGCGACGTATTTATACCGTTTTTCCTCATTCTAATTCGGCGTTTCGTTTCCGCCAGTTCCATAGCTTCGAATTTTCTACTGTTCATAGTCTCCGGTTTTCCAGTACTTTCTAGAATATTCTAGTTCTTTGATTTGGAGACCTGCCAGATATCACAGCTGATTGTCATATGCGTCACAATATGAAGATTCGGATCAGGTGCAACTACGTGGATTCAACGACACCTCTTTGAAAGCATATGCAACTGTAGTATGCGTTCGAGTGATAAAAATGACAGAGAATACATAAACATTCTACCATCCAAAATAAGAGTAGCACCGGGAAAGAGCGTTTCACTAACGCTTGGAACTATATGCAGCGCTTCTTTTGGCAAAACTCTTGCATCTCATATCAAGAGCAATGCAATTCATCAATCCGGAAGTCTTCGCATTAAGTGATTCAATGATCGTTTTAGCTTGGATTAAAGGAACTCGGTTAACACGGACAACTTTTGTAGCTAATCGATTGGCTGAGATCCAAACTCCCACTAGTCCGACGATGTGGAGACAAAAGAAAATCTAGCAGATCTCGCCTCTAGAGGACTTTCACCGAAGGAGCTGATCAACAACTAGATGTATTGGCATGGTCCAACATTTTTACAAAATTTATCCGCATCAAAATTACTATCAAGTCCAATTGAGACCCAGCTGGGGACTAAAGGTCCAAACCTGGAAAAGGTAGTTCGACCATGATCAGGTTCGCCTATCAGTTACACCAAACACACATAAGGCCTCACCTTACAGATGTGCTTGCTCACTTCACTCTAATTAATAGAGCATTCTTCGAACAATATTCCATGTTACATCGACTTGTTCGCAGCATATCGATATGGAGAAGATATTTTTATAACATTAAAAATTCAAAAAACCAAAAAACCTCTCAAGGCACACCCAATGAGCTGACGTAAGCACACGATGAGCTTATTAAAATATTGCAAGAAGATTTATTCACCGAAGACATCAAGGCGTTGGAAACAACAGACACACTTCCGAAGGGAATCAAAATTCCTCAACTTACATCGATTTCTCGATGCCAAAGGATTGCGGTGCGTAGGAGGCCGATTGACGAATTCTTCGCTTCTCTATAATCAACGGCATCCTTTAATATTAAGGGATTAGCATCATTTTGCAAAAGTATCAGTAAACGACATCCACCGACGCACATTCCATGGCGGGTTACAAATGATGATGGCAGAGATCCGGAAGACTTATTGGATAATCAACATGAAGAGGCTGGTGAAAACCACAATACATAAATGCGTGAGATGCAATCGACATAAAGCGAAGATGCAGAAATAAGTCATGGGGAGCTTTCCAACTGAAAGAATTCTTTGCTGCAGACCATTCACCAACACGGGGATCGATTATGCTGGTCCCATCGAAATAAAGTTGTGAGGGAGACGATGTAACAGAATTGCGATTGCGGCACATATTTTAAGGGGACATACAATTAAATCAGGGGCGGTGGGAGTGAACATACAGGGCAAAGTCTCTGCTTTTAACCCGGCGAAGGCCAGGACTATCCTTGTCCCTGTTAAATCCAAGCTGATATGCAGTCTTCTCGTGACACCCCTGGATAGCTACTTTGGCACCCGCCAAGTGAAGCAATGAATGCAGCGACATCCCGAGAAAGCTTGTGGCAAGGCTAATAACCTAGCCCAGAAAAACAATTTTTTATGAAGAAAAAGCCTCGGATATGGACCGGATACCGATAGAGGGACTTGCTAAATAAGGCCAAGACCGGACCCTGGTTGAAGTGCCGATGATGATGATGATACAATGAAATCAAAGTAGATAGCAAATTTCTCTCATTCGAGTGGTCTATTGAAGTTGCCAAGAAATTAGCTTCCTTAAACACAAAATGGCATTTTACTCCCCCTTTGTCACTACATTTCGGAGGCTATGGGGTATGAGTATGTGTGCAAGCGTACTGCACCGGTTCTACTCCTACCACCATTAAATGCTCCCTTAGATTGTCACTAATGTGGGGGTGTGTAGAATTATGGTTTCTTAGTAGTCCTATTTAGGTGTTTAAACAACATCGTTACGAGAAATATTTAAACAATAAAGAACACTGTTGGATAGTTTATGAGTACTTTATTGTGGTTACAGGGTTTTACTAAACACACTACTTAACAATTCACAATGCAACGGACAAGTTTTTACAACGAGTAACACAAGGAAATTCCTTCATTAATTCTTAACAGAAATTTCCATGAGTATTGTTTGTTGTAAGGATTAAGCTTAACGGAATGAATATATAGTTCAGTTTGTTCTAACACACTAATTCTAACAGGTTATGGCTAATATTTACACTGGGTTTTATATTTACACAAGTATCGCTTGTTCAAAAGATTAAGCTTAACGGAATGAATATATAGTTCAGTTTGTTCAAACACACACTAATTCTAACTATTTACTATTGTCTTTAGATACTAATCGATTCCGACGGCGACTTTACACAAATTTAGTTGGTTATTCCATGGATTACGTTTGCAAGAAAACTCAATATATTGGGCGAATTCCGCGATCGGACGATTTTACCAAATTGCTTTTCACGACTGCCTATCCCATGACACGGGCTCGACTCCACTCGATGAGACATTAAACTCGACTCCTTTAACTTGTTTACGTGGAGGCCAAACTTGCCTTCACGGAATCTAGAACGCGATTGGAATCTCTTGGGATGCCCCATGAGAGATGTGTATTTTACGTGAGGGCACAACATGCCCTCACGGAATCCAAAACGCGATTAAATAAGCTCATCGAAGCAACAGAATACCACATATTCCATCATCGCTTCGATGACCATATTTGGTAATTTACCCTTTTGCGTTTTGTTCAACACAAAAGGGGGTTGAAATTTACACACGATGATCGCTCTGCTGTTCATCGCGTGTATCCGCAAATATGCAGACACAGCAAAGATCCCTCCACAAATTCGCAACAAGTGCGAGCATCTCAACGCAAAAAAGGGTTGAAATGTTTACACGATCAGCGACTACGAGTAGCATGATGCTGATCGTGTGCGTGTTGTTGTTGGCGTCAACAGGGTCGAACCGTCGTGTGTGTATTTACACTGACGAGTTCTCGATCCCTTTTTGCGGCCAGGTGCGAGTTACCATTTCATGTGGCTCGATTTAGCGACCGATGTGATTACAGCATTGAAGCCAAGCGAGAGTATCTCTCTAACCGTGCCTTTAGGAAAATATCTGTTTGGTGGTGATGGATTTCACATCAGCGAAAATGATACATTTAGATATTTTAGGCAAAGGTTTTCGCAAATAAAGGACAGGTAAGTACATGCTTTTTATGAAATAGGACGCTTGTGAAAATGGTTACCTGGTGGTAGATGAGCAGGTAAGTAGTGGCGTTCGCAAGAACCGCCACAAGGCCTCTGGGAGGCAGACGTAAAATCCATCAAACATCACATTAAAAGGACGGTAGGCAACTCCAAATTAACATATGAAAAGTATTCAACATTACTTGCTCAAATTGAAGCATGCCTCAATTCCAGGCCACTGTGTCTTATGTTGTCAGATCCTGATGATTTGACTGTTTTGACTCCCGCCCACATTTTTATCGGAGAACCAGTACACACGATGCCAGAAAGAAACATAAACGTCAAAAACATCACCAGCCTGGATAAATGGAGATACACTCAGCGGCTTCTCCAAGAATTTTGAAAGCAATGAGGAGTATCATATATCCATCTGCTCCAGAAACGACCAAAACAGCTCCAAAAGCAGACAGACCTTAACATAGGAGACATCGATCCTTAAGGAGGATAATCTACCCGACTCGTCCTGGGCACTTGCGCGAGTGATCAAATTTCATCCCGGTTCGGACGGTCGACATCGACATTCAAATGACCGATCGTAAAACTATCCCTCTTACCGGTATTTGTGCCCTCGAATTCCTGAAGGATTTCACATTCCCCATCCGTATAAACATAATAATAAAAAAATTAAAAATAAAACAAAAACACTACTTGTCAACAAGACAACAATGATAATAAAACAATCCACCATAATACACGATTTGCCCGGCGGGGAGCATGTTGGTTCCCAACACAAATGATTAAAGACACAAGGGAAACCACCGACCACAAGAAGGCGATTCCTTCTTACACCCAGACGAAAGACCATCTATTTTTTTCTCTAGATAATAATCATTATGCCCAGAAAAAATAAATCATTATGGAAAATTTAACAAGCCTCAAGACTTGCTAAATAAGGCCAAGACCGGTTCCCGACTGTAGTGCCGATGATGATGATGATGATGAATAATCATTATAATATGCCGAAAGGTTACAAATTGATACCAGCAACACCTTGTTATGTTTTGGTCAGAAGAAATTAAAGACCTTACATGTAAACGCAGTTGTTAGCGAGAGACAATTCTGAACCATATGTTGCTCTGCACTTGTCGCAGTGAGGTTGTTTTTACATCTAAAGAGGAGTTTTGCTGTTGTCGTTCTTTACCTCTAAAAAAGATCGGTGCTCTTTTTTTACCTCTATCGGAGTAGTTAAAAGGTGGACTGTCCGGTTAACAATTAAAATTGAATTTAAAAGTCGATTTGCGGTGAAACAAAAGAATACAATTAACTGTAATGAACAGTTAAGATTGAATTTAAAGGTACATCTGCGGTGAACCAAAAGGAATCAACTGGGCGGATGGGAGCGAACATACAGGGCAAAGTCACTGATTGCTTTCAACCCGGCGAAGGCTCGGACGATCCTTGTCCCTGTTCAATTCAAGTTGACATGCAGTCTCCACGTGACACCCCTGGATAGCTGCTTTGGCACCCTCCAAGTAGTGAACAAAACATGCAGCGACATCATGAGAAAGGTTGGCGCAGGCTAATAACCTTGCCCCCAAAAACAAGCTAAATGGAAATTTTATCAAGCCTCGGATAAGGACCGGATACACGACGACGACCACGGAAACGAAAATGGCCAAACTATATGAGCATTTTTTCATGGATCATCCGCTCACTATACAGAGCTCGAACTGCACAGCAGCTAGCCGATGCCATGACCAAATATAGGGCTGACATAACAGCATTACAAGAAATAAGATGGATGGGGAATGGTGTCATTCAAAGAAACGAGTATGACAATTATTATAGCTGTCATGCAAAATTCCACGTGGTAGGGGTAGGCTTTCTAGTCAGCCAAAAACTGAAGCCTGACATCATCGGCTTTAATGCAATAACCGAAAGGCTCTGCACTCTTCGCGTGCGAGGCAAGTTTAAGAACATACGCCTCATAAACGTTCACGGACCTACAGAGGAGTCCCCTGACGACGAAAAAGGAGAATATTACGAGAACGTCGAACGGGCCCTCAATGCCTGCCCAAGATACGATGTGAAAATCGTTCTTGGAGATTTGAATGCGAAAATAGGTCGGGAGCCGGTTTTCAGACACCACGCAGGTTCCCACAGTTTGCATGAGAACACTAATGACCATTGACTACGAGTCATTAAACTGGCAGCATCAACGAACTTGGTCGTTGTGAGTACCCGGTTTCTGCGTAAAGATATCCACAAAGCCACCTGGGTATCACCTGATGAAGCCACTCGCAACCAAATTGACCACGTGTTGATAGATCGCCGCCACTCTTCGAGCCTGATGACGCTCCGAACGTACCGAGGTGCCATCGTCGACTCGGATCACTATCTTGTTGGTATCGTTTTCCGATCGCGGATTGCCTTACGGAGACGTATTGCATCCGCGGATCAGATTCGGATCAACACAGCTGCCTTACTCATTGAGAATACCAGTAACTCCTTTAGTCATGCGTTAATACTCGCCCTCGAAGAGCTCGACGGAGGGAGAGTAAGTCCTCGGGCCAGAATGCCGGGCGTAGACGAGAAATGGACACGCCTTAAGAATACTGTCATTAGTACTGCCAACTCCTTCTAGGCAGTAGTCGTAGTGATCGGAGCGACTGGTTTGATGAAGACTGCAAACGAGCGACTGAACGTAAGAATGCTGCATACCGGGTAATACAGCAGTCTCATAGGACGCGGGTACGCGAGGAGAAATACAAAGAGCTCAGAAGATCTGAAAAAAGATTCCACGGACAAAAGAAAAGTGCCTGGGAAAAAACATCTTGTCTGTGAAATAGAGAAAAATAGAGAGCGAGATTCCCACCAGGCGCGGAAGTTCTACTAAATAATCCGCAGTATGACGCGGTACACACCACGCAGCACTTACTGCAAGGATAAAGAAGATAATCTAATCACCGATCTTGAAGGCATTCGGGAGCGATGGGAAGTGAACTTTAATGGATTGCTAAATGGTCAGCTCGCAGAAGAATTGGCGGCCCCACCAATGCAAGGATCAAGACCAAATACTGCCGCCACCAAACATTGAGGAAAAGCCATAAGACAGCTAAAACCAAATAAGGCCCCCTGAGCAGATGGCTGATGACCAGCTGAGCTGATCAAACAAGGAGGGACAACATTACATCACGCAATTCATGAGATCGTGGTGTACGTATAGGAGCAAGAGGAGATGCCGGAAGATTGGCGTCGTGGAAAAATTTGCCCCATACATAAGAAGGAAGATATCACAGTGTACAGCAACTATACCGGTATAGGATTGCTCAGTATCGCCTATAAGAAACTCTCCTCTATCCTACAAGATCGAATAGCCCCATACGCTAAAGTCATCATTGGTCAATATCAGTGTGGCCTCATCTCAGGCACATCAACGGTTGATCAGATATTCACCCGTGGGCAGGCGATGGAACAATGTCTGGAATTTGAGATTCCATTATGTCATGTATTCAAAGACATTAACGCCGCCTACAACGGCATAGCCAGGGTAGAACTATATAATGCCATGAGAGAGTTCGGCATTCAAAACAAATTGATACGACTTTGTAGGTTGACCATGACCAACGTAACTAGCCAAGTAAAAATAGCGGGATTACTGTCCAAACCAATAAACATTTTTAATGGACTCCGACAAAGGGACGGTCTGGCCTGCCTCCCTTCAACGTGTCGTCGTCACAACTAGAGGGACTATCGTCACCAAGTCCAGCTCACAACTAGAGGGACTATCGTCACCAAGTCCAGCCAGATACTTGCCTACGCAGATGACATCGACATCATCGGTTGATCCGAACCGGCTGTACAGGACTCCTTCACCCAGATCGAGCAGATGGCACAAAAACTTGGACTGCACATTAATGAGGGAAAAACTAAGTACATGGTGGCAACTTCTGCGAAGAGAAGATCTAACGTTGGTCAAACTATCAGGGTAGCGGTGCACGAATTTGAAGTAGTGTAATTCTTTAACTACCATGTATTAATAGTAGCAGCCGATAACAATATGGAAGAAGAAATACGCGGACGGCTGATCAAATCCAACAAAGCCTATCAGTGTTACGTGCGGCTTCCGCCACCCCATCAATTAATTGCATTTAATATAATTTGTTTTAATGTGGTTTGATGGTAAGGTGGTGGAGGAATTGCGTGATCCACTTGTGAGTGTTCGAACACGCCCCGATTCGAGTGTGGATCGTGGGCGGGTTCGAGTTCGATTTTTGGAGATTGAGAGAGAGAGAGAGTTTTTCGAAGCAGTCTGGTTCGAGAAGTGAAGTAGTAGAGTCGTTGTCGAGTAACGTCCCCGTTGTAAAAAAAATATAGAAGTAAAGATTTAAAAGGGAAGAACCTTGGTTTGATTTTCATGACGCGAGAAGTTGAATAAATCCAATTGTAACACGATCCTATTACTGTAATACCTTATGAAAACTGTATCCGGAGCATGTTGTTCTATCGAATAAAAATGTACCGAAGAGAAATCATCAACCTGAACTTCCAGTGACGTGTTTTGTTGTTCTTTCTTGTGAATTGACCAAATGTTTGGAGCCGCTAATGGGAGGATCACTGCCTAAAGAAAATAAAAAGAAAGGTAACCTGTGCGTTGGAGTAATGTTCTGTTTCGCAGGGGGTAGATGGTCGGCCGATAACTGCGGGAGCTTGTGACAGCAAGGATTACCGTTGACTGTGTCCACCAACAACAGAAGAAAAAGGAAGAAAGAGGAGAACAGCAACTTAACGGGCTGAAGGCAACAGTTCATCATCCTGAAAAGAAGAAAGATAAACCATTTTCTTGGGACGTACACATTTCGACCACCGTTGCTTGCCCCCCCTCGCGGAGTGATTACCGAATAAAAAGCGTTGACTGGCGACAGCATCAACATAAGGCACCTTTATGAGTGCACAAGAAATGGCGCAGCCGTAGCTCACCACCTGACGAATTAATATGATGTATTATTTGGTGGTACTTAACCAGTGGTGAGGGAAGTATTTCTGTACGCACCTACGTTCCCACAGCGGTGACGTTGCGGAAGCAGCGAAAACAGCGGTTGGCGGTGTTCCTGGACGGACCCCGGATTGGTGAAGTTGCTTGGTTATTTATTGTTTGTTTATTTATTTATTTATTTTTCTTCTTATGTTGGAATGCCAATGTTAATTGTATGGTCGTAAATTTTCAAAATTTTAAAATATTGTTATTTATTAAGTTAATTATTTCCTTATAATTGTAGTTTCTAGTTTGTAAGTTAATGGTTGTTGTGTTGGATAGGATTAAGTTTTCTTTTTCAAAGTACCGATTGATTTAAGCTACTATTTTGTTTTTGGTCAGGAAAGACAAGAGTGATTTTTCTTGCAAAGGTGTATTGTGATCTCGCGTCGTGGAACCTTCTAATTTTGTTGCGAGTCGCGTGTAAAAAATTATTTTTCTTTGTCAGTTACGGGTTGATTCGGGATTCTCTGTCTCTCTGTCTCCCCGAGTTCTCTTCCAACTGTGAGGAGTTGAGTTTTTCCTGATTTTACTGCGAGCTTATTTGTTTGGTGCTTTTTGTAATTGTGTGATTCCGTTGGCGGCCCATCCTGTGTTCCCATTGAATGTTGGTGAATTTTGTTCTTGGTGTTTCGACCGACGTTTTGTTTGGGATTGAGTGTGAATTGGGCGTTTTGTTTTCGAGGTGTTGTTTACGGGCTGATCTTCTCTGTTGTTCGGGGTTTCCTTGTTACACATTGGGCCCCTATAGTGATTGCGAGAGAGGAGGGTTCGTCGGTCAGCGTCTTGTTGTGTATTGGGAGCGTGTTTGTTTTTGTTTTTCGCACCCTTTCTGTTGGTTGGTACTGTCGGCGACGGAGTTGCTTTTTCTTCGCGAGATCCCGGGTGTCGTTTTGTGGCGAGAAATTTTGAGTTTTGTTGGTCGGCCTGCAGATGCAAACAAGGCAGCGGCAAAGAGATGTCCGAGAGGGCACCCCTGCCCGGGCACGGCCCGAGGCATTTCCCGAGCCGCCGGTTGACGAGGTGGATCCGGAGGCATTCCACGATTCGCGGGACGAGTTTGTGGACGAACGATCGCCAACGCGCCCCCCTCCCACCGTCGGTAAACAGCCTGTCGGGAGCATGGAGGACACGCCGATGCCCTCGTATTTTAAACTGGGCCCACAACCATGTCCTGTAAGGACCATGCTGGGCACAGATAGGGTTTTCGACCTTGTGTCAAAGGCGGTCCCCATGTTTTCGGGACAGGAAGGACCGGATACGGCCGAGAGACTCTCTTCGTTTCTCAAGGGCTGTAGAAGGACCTTGGATGGGCTGGCGGTGGAGGAGGAACATACCTTCCTCCGGTGGCTGCCCTCTAGGCTGAGCGGCGAGGCCTATCGGATGTTCGAGGAGAGACCACCCACGACATTCCTTGAAGCGGAACAGCGTCTTAGAGAGGCCTACGAACCCCGGGTGTCGTATGAGGAGTTGTGTGCACAACTTTCCAAAATGCGACAACTTCCTTCCGAGGATGCCACAGGCTTTGTTTCCCGAGTGAAGAGGGCCGTGGTACGGTGCGAGGAGGCAGCTGAGCGCTTTTATGGTCGCCAGGGTAGGTCCGTCTTCGCCAGCCAGCTTGAGGGCATGGCCAAACCGGTGTTGGTAAGGGGTCTGAGGGAGGAAGGACTAAAGCACTTCCTCCTCACGTTGGGTAATGTCCCTTTTCGTAGCCTGGTGGACCACCTAACCGGATTCGAGCGAGCTCGAAGGGAAATGCTGAGGCAGGACGACCTGTTTGTGGATGCGCGGCCGACAGCGTCAGAAACATTAGAGTTGGGACCGGGGAGTTGCTCGACCCTTTTGGAAGGTTCATCCTCCACTTCTGGGGATTACACCGCGGCGCCGGCGCCGGTTTTATCGAACTTAAATCCCCGGGCGGTGTCATTCGTGTTGCCGGCCGAAGAGCCTGATAGTCGTCGACGGGGGGAGGATGGTTTCGTTCGGGAGCAGTCGTGCGGGCCTCTCAATTATAGACGGGATGCTGGTGCCTATGCTCCGGCCCCCTCTGGCGAGGGAGCGTGGTCAAATACCGTCTCTTCCTCGAGTCGGAGTGAAGGGTCGCAGGGTTTGGCTCAAGGGGCGTATGTGCCTGGAGATCGATCGGGTCGGGACAATCCGGTCCGGGATTCGGTTGGTCGATCGGCTCGCCCCCTGGAATCCCAGACAACATGCAGTTTCTGCAAAGTGAGGGGTCACGTGTACGACGAGTGCCTGAGGAGAAGGAACACTCCTTTCTGTCGCGAGTGCTGGCGGTATGGCCACGACATAGTGGACTGCCCGGATCGTGCGAGACAGACGCGCCAAGCCCAGGCTTCATACAGGGGTGGTGGTCAGCAGAGCGGAACTGCGCGGCACGGGCCGCAACATCAGCGGCCGCAGGCTCAGCGGAGAGCCCTACCAGAGCCGCAACCCCCGTCTACGGACGGTGGGCCGGCGACATCAGGCCCAAGAGTATTCAGCGTCCGGTGCTGTTGCGAGTTTTGTGGCCGACAAGGTCATAGCTTGCGCGGGTGCGAATACAGGCAAAGGTGGGAAAAACAACAGCATTCCCAGGGTTCTCCCCACAAGCGGCACGGCGGAACAGCACCTGTTGCGAGCCGAGAGCAAGACACCCGTGTGGAGACTGGGGCAAGCGCGAGAAATAGGCGCAGAGGGCGTCGGAGGCAGCGTCGGCGAAATCGAGGCGCCGGTAATGGTAGCGCGGAGAGTAGGGATTCCCGGAGAGTGGATGGAGATGATGGGCGACGATCGTCCGTGTCGAGCGGTGGCGGTAAGCGACCTGACTCCATGGATTCGAAATCCTCAAAAACGGATGCGAGACATGATGCCGCATCAGGCAGCGCGGGGAGCCGGGAAGGGCAGCCCCGGCGCATTGGGCCCAAAGTGGGCAGAAAGAATAGCTCCAGTTCCGCTAGTTCGGAGTCCAGTGGAACTCCCGAGCGGAATATTCCTGAACGGAGGAGCGGAACATTGTGCGAGTTTTGCGATCGACACACTCACAAGGCGGCAGAGTGTCGACATAAGGCGAAATGGGAGAGTTCGGGAAACTCCCCAAGGTCGGGTCGGCAAGATCCTACCCGACCGCACTAAAAACGAAACCCAGCTCCAGCTGTTCTCAGTTTTCGCCGACTCGAGTCCCGATTGTCGCTCTCCCTCTAGACATTGGCCGTAGGAACCCTACGCGCCTAATCGTGGACACCGGCGCTGAGATCAGCCTGTTGAAGCTGAAGGCACTCCATCCTAGATATGGCATGGATGTGCATAAATCTACAACGCTCCAAGCGCTGTTTGTCAAAGGTAAGTCGAGGGGATGCTGCACTGGGAATTTCAAGTTGCACCATGAGATTCCCTGCAGTTTCCAAATAGTAGACTCCTTGCCGGGTTTGGAGGAAGACGGATTGTTGGGGTACGACTTCCTGTCTCGGAATTGTAAGGTAGACGGGCCGGGTGGTTGTTTGGTTTTTCCCCAAACGACCGTAAATCCCGTGCCATTCTCCATTCAATTTGTCAACTATGGGACGGAAAGGGTTGAACATGTGGCAGCCAAACGGGGAGACGTGCCAAAGGGACCTGTTAAGGTCGATACTGCGGCAGGTACTTGCCCGGAGACCCTACCCATACAGGGGAGGGCTGCGAAAAGCTGTTCAACCACGTGCTACCCACGTGGTCATCCGGATGAACCCCAAACAGTGGACGTTAATAACATATAGTTATAGACAACGTTTTTTATAAAAGAACAATTACGGAAAGGTTAAGCCTTCCGGTAACTTGGAGACCCTGATCCTAGCTGGCCAGACTCTGGTTACCCTCCGGAATCTTCGTCCTTGTAAAGGACCTTCGTCGAGGGATACCAACTTGAGAGTCTGACGAAAGTATTTAAGGCCAGGCCTAATGCTGCAGGCGCAGTCCCAGCGCAGACTGCAGAGGCAAACCCCAGTGCTAGGGGCTGGATCGCAAATATGAAAGTGCGAAAGCGCACTATAATGTCGGGTGATGGTAGGTTTTGCCGCCGAAACGGGACAAACCCCCCGATCTACCAACCCATGGACCGGGGCAAGTACCGAGTCCAAAAGAGGATTAAAGTAAATATATAGGAGCGGGACGTTTTCGCCGGCCGGGTGACATTTTGGAGTGCTTGAACGAGAGGGGATCACCTCGCCTTGGCGGGGGAGTCCTAACCGGATCGTGTGGGCGGTCGAGCTTTTGGTCGAACCATCGGATTGAGTGTCGGACCCGCCGCGGTCGTTTGTGTTGTCATTGGTTTTGTGGAGCGTTAGTCTGTTGTTCCCCCCTCTTATATTAATAACTACGTGTTAGTTAATTTATTTATTTATTTATTTATTTGTACTAACCCTCATATATAAGTAGTATAATCCCTACTAACATTAGCACTTAAGCATGTAGACTAGTTAATTTATTTATTTATTTATTTATTTGTACTAACCCTCATATATAAGTAGTATAATCCCTACTAACATTAGCACTTAAACATGTAGACTAATTTATTTATTTATTTATTTATTTATTTGTTGATTGGTCTGCTGATTGTTTATTTGTTTGCTCTCCGACGTCCACTCTCCGGCGTGACATTCCTCTCCTAAGAATGCCATGCGGTCTTGTGGGGGGGGGGGGGGGGGGGGGGGGGGGGGGTGTTACGTGCGGCTTCCGCCACCCCATCAATTAATTGCATTTAATATAATTTGTTTTAATGTGGTTTGATGGTAAGGTGGTGGAGGAATTGCGTGAGCCACTTGTGAGTGTTCGAACACGCCCCGATTCGAGTGTGGATCGTGGGCGGGTTCGAGTTCGATTTTTGGAGATTGAGAGAGAGAGAGAGTTTTTCGAAGCAGTCTGGTTCGAGAAGTGAAGTAGTAGAGTCGTTGTCGAGTAACGTCCCCGTTGTAAAAAAAATATAGAAGTAAAGATTTAAAAGGGAAGAACCTTGGTTTGATTTTCATGACGCGAGAAGTTGAATAAATCCAATTGTAACACGATCCTATTACTGTAATACCTTATGAAAACTGTATCCGGAGCATGTTGTTCTATCGAATAAAAATGTACCGAAGAGAAATCATCAACCTGAACTTCCAGTGACGTGTTTTGTTGTTCTTTCTTGTGAATTGACCAAATGTTTGGAGCCGCTAATGGGAGGATCACTGCCTAAAGAAAATAAAAAGAAAGGTAACCTGTGCGTTGGAGTAATGTTCTGTTTCGCAGGGGGTAGATGGTCGGCCGATAACTGCGGGAGCTTGTGACAGCAAGGATTACCGTTGACTGTGTCCACCAACAACAGAAGAAAAAGGAAGAAAGAGGAGAACAGCAACTTAACGGGCTGAAGGCAACAGTTCATCATCCTGAAAAGAAGAAAGATAAACCATTTTCTTGGGACGTACACATTTCGACCACCGTTGCTTGCCCCCCCTCGCGGAGTGATTACCGAATAAAAAGCGTTGACTGGCGACAGCATCAACATAAGGCACCTTTATGAGTGCACAAGATCAGTACTCCTGTTCGGATCCGAGACCTGGGAGCTTAGTAAAAGGCTCTCTGAACGCTTAGCCGCCTTCGAGAGGAAGGTCTTAAGAAGAATTGTTGGCCCCGTATGTGAGGGAGGACGAGTCCGGAGACGCTATTATAGCGTTTGAAATAATAGTGAAGAAGATCGTGTGATTCGAACTGACGCTATGGCAGCTCGAATCACGAAAAAAATTTTTACCTAAGCGTTACACACCAGGCTACTAACCGTGTTTCGAATTTGATTTCCAAACTGGACTATATTCCACTGGTGTGAATTATTTTTATTTTATCGCTTGGTATACGGTTCTGATGTATTTTTCTTATTCGATTTTTTCGTTCGTGTTCTTCACTATTTTTGCTTGTGAATTTGTGTGTGTCTGTTAGAATCGCTACACTATAACCGTGAGTTGTACGCGATCTACCTTGAAGCTAATGTTGTAAGAAAAATCAAGTTCGGTAGACTCCAGTGGGCGGGACACCTAGGTCGAATGAGCGAAGAGGAGCCTGCGCGGAAAGCCCTTTGTTGCAGGATGTATGGACGGAGACAGCTCGGCGGACCTTGTCTGCGATGGAGGGATGGCGTAGACCAGGACGCCCAGAGCCTGGGAGTGCCGAACCGGACATCGGCTTAAAATCGGGAACGGTGGAGAGACTTGCTAAATAGGGCCAATACCAGATCCCGGTTGTAGTGCCGATGATGATGATGATGATGATGATGATGATGATGATGAAAAGGAATCAATTAATTACATATCACAATTAAATTTGAATATGATTGGATTTACGGTTTGATAATAAGTCATTCATTCAATATATCAAGCGCTTTTAATTTATCTTCTAGCTCTAAGACAACTACTTGGGGTCGACTATTGACTACACCATCTCAGTACAATTGTTTTTAACAGATTGTTTATGCAAAGAAAGTGTTTTTTCTCTTTTGTCCTCAAATTTTAATTTTTCATTTGTTTTTTGTTAATTGAGGTCCATGCGAAGAAGAATTTTATATTTTAATGGAAACAATTTTGTTCGTTGATTTCGGATAAGTACAAGGACCTGGGCCTTGCACGGCGCAAATCCGTCGTTATTTTGTTTTTTTTTTTACACATTTTAACGTTTACTGTAATATGTAACTTCAGAAATTATAATAAATGCATACAGTTTCTTGTAAAAAATTATTGAAAAACGCGTCGTTTACAGGGAGACTTTGCAGTGGGGAACTTAAGCAATCTTCGTTTCTTCCTCTTTTCTGTTGTGCAGTAATCAATCTCCAGTTCGTTTTCCTGTGGAATATACGTTATTTTTCTTCTTTTCTTTGTTCGATGTCCACGTTATTTCAACTTTTCCGAGCCGCCATTATCTTTTTTGTCCTACACAATGCCAGTTATTTCTTCTACCTTCTCCACCACAATCGATCTATTCTTTTTTGTCTACAGTACTTTTCGTGATATTATAGATCAAGTTCAGTACCGATGCACCGTTGTTTTGATCTGCCTCCAGTATTCCTTGTCTCACAACAAAATGTAAAAGATGTTGAGTTAAATGGTTGTGACACAAACTAAGACTCAGAGTGTAGGGTGTGGAGAGTTTTTTAGAAAGTATTACAATGAATACCCTCGTCACCACTACTTGTATACTGCAACAATGCCTGTTGATACGGCCAATGCGCATTGTGTTTTCGTTTTGCCGATCGGATGAATAGCTGTGCTTGTCTGCATGATTTCTTGTGCTTAATGCTGGGCCCTAAGGTGTTACTTTTTTGTATATCTGAGGAGATGAACAGTTGTGTATTTCACTGCTGGACATCTTGATCTCTTGTGTGAATTTACGCTGTTGCTCCCTGGTATCCCCTGCCTTGGCGAGCTTTCGCTCTAGGATTAACAATCTTTGTCGGCTGATATCCTTGGACTCTCTCCGTCTGGCAGGGTTTGCTTTGAGTGAAAGTCTTATCCCCTTTGCGATGGTAATGAATAGCGTGCCAATCGAACCGACGCTATTACGGTTAGAATCACTAAAAGATAGAAACAAAGTTCAACGCATCAGGCCACCGCGCGTGTACGAGTCCGATTTATAAACCCAAGTACACTCAACTGATGTGTTATGTTATCGCTATGGTATACGGCTCTGATGCTTTGCTTTGTTACAGTCCGGCGCCGTGCTTCCTCGGATGAGGGAAGAGCGCGGACCTTTTATTATTCCTTTATTTAATCTTCTTACATCAATTCGCGTTTTGTTTGATTTCAATTCTTGATATAAAGTTGTCCATTTTTGAATTGAAAAATTGTTTGCTTATGTGGGCGGTTTCTATAGTTTCTTTTCGTTTATTGTGTGTTACTTTGTTTATTTTTATTACAGCTTCTCCTTTTTTTTTTAAATAACAAAACTCAAACTAAAACTTACAATTCAATACTCTCAAACTAAACTTCTTCTTCCAACTGCCAAAACTAAACTCTACTAACTTCCAACCTCAACTGATTTTACAAATGAATTTTTTCTCTACTTATAGAACATTATGTTCTAATTTACTGGAAATTATAACATGAACAAAACAAATTTTAACAAAACATGAACAAAACAAATTTTAACAAAGTATGCCTTTAGTTTCTGTGACTTTTAAATTGAATAAAATTTGAACGAAAATCAAAGTGCTCTGTTTTGAAATAAAAAGGGGCAAATAAAAAGGGGCAAGTTATGAAAAGGGGCATGTTATTAAATGTGCTGTAACTGGCAATATTGTGAATGTTTATGAATGGTATGTATTAAGTGAGAATGTAATATATGTTAAGGGAAGTTTTTAAGGATGTGTAAGGAGATTCAGTGTTAAATTTAATAAAGGGTAGTATTCTGGAATACAACATCCCACCCTTCTTCGAGAAAGAAAATTATCCTTGAAGAGAATAATTTTCTAGTAACTATATATTAGATTAAAAAAGACTTGGATTTTCGTTCAATTACATTACAATGGTTTTCAAAATTTATCTTTATCAAAGGTTACAATAATCAATAAGTTCTTAATACTAGAAAAATAGTCTATTTACATTATATATTAACTAAATTTTTACAATAATCATATATTGGATTAAAAAAGACTTCGATTTTCGTTCAATTACATTACAATGGTTTTCAAAATTTATCTTTATCGAAGGTTACAATAATCAATAAGTTCTTAACACTAGAAAAATAGTCAAAATAGTCTATTTACATTACATACGAGGGTTGTCTTTTATATTTCGAGATTAGAGAACAAAAATATTGATCATCGAAAATCACTTTATTGTTTTTCAAAATATTCCCCATGAAGATCTATACACTTTTGCATGCGTTTGAACCAATTGTCGAAGCACTTTTGCCACTCTGATTGAGGTATCTCCAATACATGCATTCTGAACAAGTTTTGTTGGATTTGGCTCATCTTGAAACACCCAGACAGTCGACTGCTGTTTACTTTCGGGCTCATACGCGTAAATCCACGATTCATCACCTTTCACGATCTCATAGACGTGTTTCGAAGCACCGCGACCGTATTTTTTGAGCATTTCTTTCGACCAATTGACACGAGCCTTTTTTTGGGAGATTGACAAATTGTGTGGGATCCAACGCGAACAAATTTTTTTGACAGTCAAATGTTTATGCAATATTGAATGTATGCTGGTCCCACTAACGCCTAAGGTTGTCTCAATCTCACGATAGGTCACATGACGATCTTCCAATATCAGTTCGCGCACAGCATCAATGGTTTTCGGAACAACAACTGATTTTGGACGACCTTCACGAAATTCATATTGGAGTGAACTACGACCACGATTGAATTCATCATACCATCGATAAACACTGGTCCTTGATGGAGCTTCATCGCCAAAAATTGAATTAAGTTCATCCATGCACTGTTGCTGAGTTAATCCACGCCGAATGTTGTAAAAAATAATCGCACGAAAATGTTGACGATTTAATTCCACTTTTGGGCCGAGATGAATCTTTTAAGATACTGTAAACAACACAAATAGCGCTCGTATGTCAAAACGTTCTGAGTGCGTATAACCTCAAAAATGTCCACCTTTACGACAGAGCTGTCAATTGCCGGATTGCAACACTAGGGTTGCCAAATCCCGAAACATAAGAGGCAACCCTCGTATTAACTAACTAAATTTAAATATTTCTCCTTGGAACCTTTTCTTTTCTTATCCAAAAATTATTATTACTTATTATATTAATTATATAATATTAATATTATTGTTTCAAAATTCTCATTTCCGTTCGAATATATATATTAATTCCAAACTTCCCATTATATATATTACCTCTAAGATTTTCTTTCTTTCCTTTTCCGTTCGAATATATATTACTTCCAAAATTTCCAATATATATTACCTCTAAAATTTTCTTTCGTTATTCCCCCTCTTTAACTTTTTTTTTTCGTTTTCATCAATTCCTACAATTGTTTGATTAGTTCATATATATTGAATAAAAAACAAAGGCCATTGTTATGTGTTTATCTTTTCCTTAGATTTATGGCAAATTTTCCAAAACTGTGTTGGGTCCTAATTTTAAGATAATTGTTAAAAATTGGGTTATGTTGTGTGTATAGGTTATTTATTTATTCCGAAAATAGTTTTATATTATTATTGTGTAAAATTTAAAATTTATTTCCTATTTTGATTTCCGAGTTCTCATCGGATACTATGTTGTGTATTTCGTAAGGACCCTCCCATAAAGAAGCAAGCTTATTTTTTCGGGTATGATTTTTTATGAGGACCTTGTCGCCAACGTTGAATGTTTTATGGCTTGTTCCTTTGTCATAACACGCTTTAGCTTTTTCCTTTTTGTCCTGCAATATGTTTTTAGCAATTTTGTAGCCGTACTGTAGGCGGGCTTTTAGCTCGTTAGCGTAGTTCTCATAGTTGTATGAGGTTTGCGGATTTGTGCTGATAGAATTCGGTATCCGTGCAGGAAAACCATAAAGTAATTCAAAAGGGCTAAATGCGGTGCTACTATGAGGTGTGGTATTATACACAAACATTGAATATGGTAGCCAGGTATCCCATGAAAGTTGGTCCTTGTTAACGTAGTGTCTGAGATATTCGCCCAACGTTCGGTGGCTACGTTCTAAGGCTCCATTTGTTTGGGGATGATAAGGTGTTGTCTGTATCTTTTTGATTTTCAGAATCTTGCATATTTCCTTAAAAAGGTGGCTCAGGAAGTTGGTGCCTTGGTCAGTTAATACCGCGTCTGGTATTCCGAAACGACAAATAATTTTCTCCACAAAACTTCGAGCTATGGTGGGTGCATCCGCATTAGGTAGCGGAATAGCTTCAGTGAATTTTGTTAAATCATCTTGGAAAGTTAAGATGTACTTATTATCTTCGTAACTAGTTGGGAGTGGGCCAACAATATCCAAAGCTACGCGTTCGAAGGGGGTCGTACTAGTTGTGGTGATTTTCATTGGGATTTTTCTGTTTAGAGTTAGTTTATTTCTTTGGCATGAGTCGCATTTGCGAATGAATTCTTTCGTATCTTTTATGAGTGTTGGCCAAAAGTACCTTGTTTTAAGACGTTTAATTGTGCGGGAGATTCCCTGGTGTCCTCCAAAAGGTGAATTGTGGAAGTCACGGAGAATTTTATCGATATCCTGCCGGTCTTTGATATAGATTCTTTTGTCAGAGTAGAGATACACGATGATCTTGGTTTGGGCGAATGTTTGTATGATGGCGTTTTTTAGGCGAGGGTTTATTGGCTCTTGTTTTGGGATAGAAATATCAATGTGGTTTACCTTTTCGTTTATACAGTAGTTACGAATTTTTTTGAGTGTTCGTTCAAAGCTGGATTCGTTTCCTCTGTCTAGCGGCAACGTAGTGACAATATATAAAGGGGATTTTGTCGTGTTTGGGTATAATTTTATTTCGTTTGGGTTCGGACGTGTATAGTTGGATGGTTTTAAGTGAATTTTCGGTTTGGCCTTCTTTATTGGGTAGTATGACGATCTGAATAGGGCTCCTCGATAGTATAGTGGTTAGTATACCCGCCTGTCACCCGGGAGACCGGGGTTCGTTTCCCCGTCGGGGAGCCCCTGGCGCAAGACTAATGACCTTGCCCAGAAAAAATAAATCATTATGGAAAATTTAACAAGCCTCAAGACTTGCTAAATAAGGCCAAGACCGGTTCCCGGTTGTAGTGCCGATGATGATGATGATGATGACGATCTGAATAGGTGAACGGGTTTTGGCATACTCTATGGGTTTAGAAATTTTGATTATCTCACATTCGGTATGTCGGAGAGTAATTTCCTCACTTGCGGCTACTAATGGTTCATCGGTGCCTTGACCTTTCGTTTTGCTTCTAGTGGTAACTAGTACCTTGCCTATCTCTTGTGTGTCTTGGATGTTAATAGGGAGGCGGCTAAGTGCATCTGCGTTGGAGTTGTATTTTCCTACTTTGTAAATAATTTGGTATTCATATTCGTCTAATAATATTCTCCAACGAGCCAATCTTGATGTCGGGTCCTTCAGATTCATGAGCCACTGTAGTGGTTTGTGGTCTGTGCATATTGTGAACCTTCGTCCGTAGACATAGGGGCGAAATTGTTTGGCGGCGTAGATGATTGCCAGCAGTTCCTTTTCTGTAGTGCTGTACCGAGTTTCGGCGTCGTTAAGGGTGCGGCTAGCATAACAGATTGCTTTGTCCTGGCCAATTTCTCCCTGCGATAAGACCACGCCTATTCCAACGTCGCTAGTGTCCGTCGTTACTATAAAGTCTTTATGGAAGTCTGGGTAAGCTAATATGGGGGTTCTATAAGTTTATTTTTTAAAGTCTGGAATGCTTCATCACAGAACGGGTCCCATTTAAATGCTTCGGTTTTCTTTAGTAACTTCGTTAGTGGCTTTGCTATGGTTGAGAAATTATCTATAAACCGCCGGTAGTATCCTATGAATCCGAGGAATGATTTTACGTTTTGGGCGTGGGGTATGTTTTAGCAGCTTTAATCTTTTCGGGGTCTGGTTTAAGACCGTGTTCCGAAATTATATGACCAAGGTTCCTTCTTCAGAAAAGTACATTTATCTGGTTGAAGCTTTAGGTTATTCTGACGTAAACAATTAAATATACGTATAAGCTTTGAGTTATGTTCTTGCAGGTTATACCCGTAAAGGACTATGTCTTCGATGTATACAAAGCAGTCAAATCCGTGTAATCCCATTAAAACGTTGTTCATTAGACGTTGAAAAGTTGCGGGAGCGTTTCGTAGACCAAACGGCATACGGTTATATTCATAATGTCCATAAGGGGTACTGAAGCCGGTTTTGCACTTGTCTTCATTGTCCATTAGGATTTGATGAAATCCGCTTGCCAGGTCGAGGGAACTAAAGTAAGTTGCTCTCCCTAGTTGATCTAGTATGTCCGTGATATTTGGTAACGGGTATGCATCGGCAACAGTTACTTCGTTTAACCTACGGAAATCGACCACAACTCTCCATCTCTTATTACCCTCCCTGTCAGCTTTTTTTGGTACCAAGAGCAAGGGGGAGTTCCAAGGACTAGCACTGGGTTGGATAATACCACTTTGTAGCATATCATTCACCTGTTTATGTATCTCGGTTTTTTGTGTGTCGGGAAGCCTGTAGGGTTTGGTAAATACGGGTGGTTTGTTTGGGTCAGGAATGATTCTATGTTTCAGCGCTTCTGTAAATGAGAGGTTGTCACCTTCGAGAAAAAATAAATCATTGTATTCTCTACAAATTTGGAGGATAGCTTGTTTTTCTTCACAATTACAGTGACTGAGATCGATTATTAATGTTAATTTATTTAGCCTGCCTTTGATTAGGTCGTCGGATTGACTAGAGATCAGGTTGAAATCACTTAGCTTGTCCCATTTGAAGTCTACGTCTTTAGTATTCACCGTTTGTTCTGCTTCCGAAGTGTTCATCATTAACACCTTTAATTTGGAGCTCTTGGGGCTGGTTAAGGTTTCGCCCACGTATATTCCTGGCATGATTCGTTTTTTTTGAATGATTATATCGCCGGATATGTCCTGGTGTTTACTGTTTAACGGAAAGTCTATTATTTGTTGGCTTCTGGGTTTTAAAGTGAGAGTTGCTCCTTCAGTCTTATATGCTGCTGAAACATTTTGTTCTTCAGTCTTTGCTGCTGAAACTTTTTCACCCAATCTTCTCTGTTTTCGCTTACTGTTCTGTTTAGAGTGATTACTTTTTTCTTTTGAATCGAACTGAAGGTCTGGGCAGGTGGCTTGTGATTCACATACTAGCTTATTACGGATCAGGCTCGGTGCCTCGTTCGTAGAGCTGTATGGCTTTCTTTGATGCTCACTCTCATTACCCTTTGCCTCCCCTTTTTCCTTAAGCTTCAAATTACCATTGGCCATTGGAATCTTCAGGATGTGTTCCTTAAAATCGATTACACATCTGTATTTAAATAAGAAATCGTTTCCTAAGATTCCGTCATATGGCAGATTTATCTGTTCGGTGAGTAGGTGAAAAGGATGATCCACGAGCATAGTATGATCCTTGTTTTTTAATTCTAGGGTACCATTTACCGTCCCCAGGGTTTTCAATAAATCACCGGCTAGTGTGGATATTGTGTAAATCTTGTCATCCTTTTTCTGACTCTTTAAGCACAGTGATTTTAAAAATCTTAAGTCGGCGCCGGTATCAATTAGAAGGGTCGTGTACATTTTCTCTGAGGGACTAACTCTAAGACGCCTCGCTGGTTCCTTTAATTCGGGACAAAATAGTACGTGGAATAGATTTAGTCGGTGATTTGGTGTATATTGACCGTGGCAGTCATTCGAAAGGAATGGCTGTGTGTTTCCTTCCGAATTACCTTGTTTCCTCTCTATATGAGTCGAACGAATACTATAAATTGAAGAATTAGAGTGCCGTTCAGCATGATTCTTTTGGCGTCTGGCCTCGTTTTCCGACTCTTGCACCCGAGAACAGTGAACATTTTGCCGATCGTTTTGTCTATTGGTGGTCCTAGAATTTTCACCAAAACGATTTTCAGAGTTTGTAGGATTGTTTCGGAATGGGTTACGCGTTGTTGTACCTTGTTGGTAATTTGTTGAAGACGATCCATTCCTAGATAACTTGTTTCTACACTCGTTCTCTGTTTGATTATTCCGTCCACAGAAATTGCATAAAATGTTGTATTCCCTTTTTATGGGTTGCCTATTCGGAAAAGTGGACTGCATGTTTCGATAACATGTGTCCTGTGTGTGCCCTGGCTTACCACAGGTTTGGCAGACTATACGATTAAATCTACAATTTTCATTATATTGATATGACCTGGGAGAGTTGTCCATTCGAGCAGCATGCGCTACTACATGTGCAATCGACTGTTTTAAACTATTTCCCCCATGGGCTTTAGCTAGTATCTTTAGCTGTTCGTTCTTTAGTCCATCCTCAAATATTTGAACGGCCAATTTTGTGTTTTCTTCCATCGAAAATTCCCTAACCACCGCGTCTGCTGTTATTTCACACGTGGCAGAGTTTAGAGTTCGCAGAGCATTCGCAACTCTATCGCCATATTCCCGGACGGTTTCTCTGTAGTGTTGTTTCAGAGAAATCAACTCATTGTGTGCCGTTGACCGAGATTGCTCCACTTTATATTCCGATTCGAGTTTATCTTTTAAATCCTCCCACTTAGCGATTTTGCTATACCTAATCAGATCGTAAGCATGACCCTCTAGTCTATTTTTGACTAGCTCTAAAAATGTCTCGTATATATCCGGGTCTGGCTTCTTTATGGATCTAAATAAAACGTCTCTCCCGGAAATAAATTTACCTAAGTCGCAGGGTTTCCCGTCAAAGGTGAGGACGATTCTGAAAACATCAGAAATTCCGACAGACAGAGCCATTTCAGGGGTTTTACTGAGTATCTGTTGATAGTGGATTTGTTCTTCTCCCTGCCTAGCCGCCTGTCTCGTGTAGTAAGGACTCGTAATAGTGAAAATTTGAAATAATGTATGGCGAAAATTTGTTATCAATTCTTAAAATATGGTTATGAAGAAAAGAAAAGGCGTTTATTTAGTTATTCAATATATATGCAGGAAAATAAAGATAAATTGGACCCAAAACTGAAAAGAAAGAAAATTTTCGACGAGAAAGAAAAGAAACGGAAATGTCGTCGAAAAAACTGAAAAGAGAATTTTCAAAATTTCTATCGAGAAAACACTTTTTTTTTGAAAAAAGAAAAATTCCAAGAAAAATATTCCTACAAAAAAAAGGAAGAGAGAAAAATCAAAATATTGAAAAAAATTTCTTACTACTACTCTAGATGTTGAGTTTCTTATTGTTGTCCTTTTTTTTTCTTCTTTCTTGTGCCGTAGAGTTCTCCAAAAAATGTTTTTTTCTTTCACTTTTTTTTTTGTTGTGTCGTTGAGTTCTTCTTTGTGTTCCTTTCTTTATTTTATTTTATTTTGTTATTCTTGCCAGGCAGACTTCGCGCCCTAGAAGTTGAATATCGTGGTCTTTTGTTGGATTTTTTTTCGTTGTTTTATGTTTTTTTTTTTTTGTTAAAATTTTTGGGTTGTTTTTTTTTGTTTCTTCTTATTTTATTTTTATTTCTTCAATCCTTTGGTTGGATCATCCCACCGCTGCCACCAGTGTTACAGTCCTGCGCCGTGCTTCCTCGGATGAGGGAAGAGCGGGGACCTTTTATTATTCCTTTATTTAATCTTCTTTCATCAATTCGCGTTTTGTTTGATTTCAATTCTTGATATAAAGTTGTCCGTTTTTGAATTGAAAAATTGTTTGCTTATGTGGGCGGTTTCTATAGTTTCTTTTCGTTTATTGTGTGCTACTTTGTTTATTTTTATTACAGCTTCTCCTTTTTTTTTTAAATAACAAAACTCAAACTAAAACTTACAATTCAATACTCTCAAATTAAACTTCTTCTTCCAACTGCCAAAACTAAACTCTACTAACTTCCAACCTCAACTGATTTTACAAATGAATTTTTTCTCTACTTATAGAACATTATGTTCTAATTTACTGGAAATTATAACATGAACAAAACAAATTTTAACAAAGTATTCCTTTAGTTTCTGTGACTTTTAAATTGAATAAAATTTGAACGAAAATCAAAGTGCTTTGTTTTGAAATAAAAAGGGGCAAATAAAAAGGGGCAGGTTATGAAAAGGGGCATGTTATTAAATGTGCTGTAACTGGCAATATTGTGAATGTTTATGAATGGTATGTATTAAGTGAGAATGAAATATATGTTAAGGGAAGTTTTTAAGGATGTGTAAGGAGATTCAGTGTTAAATTTAATAAAGGGTAGTATTCTGGAATACAACAGCTTATTCGAATTTCCTTTCGGTGTTCTTCACTATTTGCTTGCATATTGTGTGTGTATCTGTTAAAAACGCCACACTACTCCCTCCTCACTAACTTTGTTACGATCAACTTCGTGTGCGAACGACGGAGCGAGGAGCGAATGAGCGAGAGGACATCAGAGCAGGCGACTGTGCCAGTGCTCTATGCGGAAGTCGTGATCAAGTATTAAAGTTCTGTTTGCCTATGGGATATTTTGTGTTGTGTGTATACAGATCACATCGGGGTCACCAGTTATAGCGTTTGCGACGATAGTGAAGATCGCGTGATTCGGACCGACGCTATCATGGTTAGTATCACTAAAAGATAGAACCAAAGTTCAACGCATCAGGCCGCTGCCGCGTGTACCAATTCGATTTCTAAACTCAAGTACACTCAACTGATGTGGAATTGTTATGTTATCGCTATGGTATACGGCTCTGATGCTTTTGCTTCTTCGAATTTCCTTTCGGTGTTCTTCACTATTTGCTTGCATATTGTGTTTATCTGTTAGAAACGGCACCGTCTCACCTTGGATTTATCTTCTCCGTTCCTCATGGCTGTCTCGTGCAAATGGGATTCGCATTTCCGTTTTGCCGCCGACATCTCTTTTTGGCTGATGATTGTCCAGTCCTCCAGAGCCTCTTGTTCTTCCGTTCGCTAGTATTATAGAAAGTCATTATGTCGCAGATCGAAATTTTCCATGGTGTCTTCGGTGATGGGCCTGCGACTGTCCGCCAGATGATCATGTTCCACATCACGGCCATTGGGGGTCCCAATCGAATTAGACAGATCTATAGGAGGTTGAAGTAAAACTCTGCCCCAATGAATATGCCAATGGCACCAGGTTTGTTGACTGCGGGGTCTGCTAACTGGATGTTGTTAGGTACTACTCAGGTGGTTGTGTTTATTGGCTAGACTGGTTGATCCGACACAATTTTGGATAGAATGCAAGCCTCTATTTTTGCCGTTAAAGAATTTATTGGCGATCCCACTTCCAGGTTTACTTTTCGCCTGGATCGTTGTTTGCTCTAACCAATACTCGCGTTTTTCGGGAGCTTCATCAAGCTTAACCGATTTGCTAGTGTGATATAGTTCACCCACGAACCGGAATCCAGTATGGCTCGACATCCTGTCGGCTCCCCACGGACGTCAATTATGTGAATTGCTGTTGTAGTATGTGTCGACGTACGGGGGTTGACTGTCGATTCTGCAGGCAGGAGCGTGTGATGGGTTTCTATCGCATTTGACGCACACATGACGCACGAGACCGGAACTTCCCACGACTAAGTACTGAAGGCAATTAAAGCACAGATGATTCCGCCTCACGATGTCCATCTTTTTATTGGAAGCTAACTGGATGGAATCAGGGCAACGTTGTAATATATGGCTCCCTTCGCATCTTGGACAGAGATGGGATTGGTTCAAAGCTGCGAATAAAACTCGGTGATGTTGGTTTCGTTTTGGTGTATCTGAGTAGGCTTTGTTCTTTCCCGTGAGTGACTCTAGGGCATGGAACCTTATCTCGAGGAAGTCAATTAGGTCTTTCAAAGACGGTACTGAGCTGGGATGTTTTATAGATTGCACCCATATTGTGTGAGTGGATCTGTCTTGCTTCCTCGTCCGTATAAGTGTAAGGCGTTCTGCGACGATAGTGAAGAAGTGTGATTCCAAGTTCAGATCTGCTCAGGGTAAATTTCGTAAAGAGTGGCTTGTAGTGCATAGTATAATAAATACATCCCTTGCTTAAAAATCACCTACTGTTCTACACGTTGGTAATTCTGAAGGGTATGATAAATTAACGATTGCTGTCGCATTTTACAATTAACTTGCCAATATTGGAAGTAATCTTCAACCGAGTACTGTCCGTCCGTCAAGTTGTACTTGTCATAGCATTTATGTGTGATCTGAACCGTTGCAGAGTAGCAATGTTGCTTTTCAGCCGTTTACTCCTTCTGAAATTTTGAAAGTCATTGGTACTCTACCCAATTCAAATTCACGCGGACCTGATGGCACATCAAATAATCTGTTCAGGTAAACAGCGTGTTTTTTAGTGGACCTCCTCTCTAATCTTTTTAATCGTTGCGTGCTTGATGGGATCTTCCCAAACAGTCTTAAATGTGCAAACGTCATTCCTCTTTTCAAAAAGGGCTCTCCTGCTGAGGTCGGTAATTACAGACCCATCTGACTGCTGTCTGTCTTTAGTAAAATTTGGTGGTTGACTTCGGCGATCTCATGAGCTTATCGGTACCCTGGGATCGCCCTTCGCCCTTATGATTACTCTCCGCACTAGGGATATGTCCGGTGGTCGAGTCGCATAGGTGATCGATGGTGGTTTGTTCCATGAACCTGTTGTATGACCCATGGATCCTTTGACTACGAAACCTTTCTTCCATCCACGGATCCATCGCAATTTGTGGTTGCAGAGCCAGCCAATTGATTGAGTTGTGGGTTCGTAACTGACGATCAATGGCCAAGTGGTGGCTGGTGAATGATCTCGTCACACCGGAACTGGATGACGTGGATGAAGGAAAGGTACAGATCAGCCCCGATGATGAGTTCCACCCTGTCTGTCGATGGGATGTTTGGGTCTGCGAGATCCAAGCCCGCCGAGATGGAGAAGTGGGGTGTGGGGAATTGTGGCGGTGGCGTTTGACGGTGGAAGGAAATCGGAGGTGAGGACGTGGTGAGCGTCGACGAACTTTGCCTGCTCGTCCAGGTAAATTTCCTCGGCCGAGTCGATGAAATCCTCCGCGAAGTAGCGAACACCTTTAATTTCTGGAGCTGCCAGCCGTATGATCTCTTTGTGCCGCTTCCGGATATCGTCCCTTTTGAGCTTACGGTTCTGCTGGCGAGTCTCCACTGAGTCCAACGTTGGTGGCCCCCTTTTCTTCAGATTGAGGAACGGGCGAGACATCTGGATGAGTTCCTCAATCTAGGACATTGTGGCAATTTGAAGGCGAGCGAACCATCAGCAAAAGTGCACCGGGTCTTTGTCAATGATTCATTCGCACTTTCGCCACTCGACCACGCTTCCGTTTATCCCGCAATGCAGGCGATAATAACGCGGCTCGAAGGACCAGTAAATGTGCGCAATAAGCCTTCCAAAAACCGAACTTCGCGTATTTTCGGGGATTTGATCCTGGTAATGGTGGCGGTGTGGTGGTCAGAGGATAATCGATGAGTTGGTGCCAAAACGTATGGTCGAAGGGCAGAATGCGGTGATGCATTCAAGGAAGATCGGTTGAGGGCACAGAAAGTAGCGAAGCGTCCAGTGCTGCGTTCAGGTAAGAACGGTAAACGGTAGAAAGCAGCGAGGCGTCCAATGATGCGTCCAAGTAATAACGGTAAACGGCAGAAAGCAGCGTCCAATGATGCATCCAAATAAGAACGGTAAACGATGGTAATCACCTAAGCAAGCCAAGGAAGCGGGCCGTTAAGCAATTTTTGAAAAATCCAGGCTGGTAGTGTTTTTTTCGCTGTCACCGATGTGGAGTCAGCTGATAGTGGTCAAATGACAGCTCGCAAAAGTGAAGGTACTAGAGTTTTCCGATGCATTTAGTTGTCAATCCGCAACAGTATCATAGAGTTAGCGTTATAGATTCGCCTTTCCTGATAGAAGTTAGTAGAAAAAAAATTTATTGGTGGCCAAGAGTGTCAAAAATATTTTTGTATGCCTTAATCTGTCCGCCGTCGTAAGCTTGATTATTTAGAGGCGACACCGTTCATTCCGTGCAGGGCATGTTTTCTGAATAGGGTTTAATGGGCGCTATAGTTTGTTGCTCTAGAATTTCTATTTGATGAAGTGGTCTTCGGTGAATTTTGAGGAGGGTCCTCATAGTATTATCATCATCAACCAGGATCTGGTCTTGGCCTATTTTGGCAAGTCTCTCCACCGGTGTCCGTTCCACATCCATAATTAAATTGTCCGTAGTAATTTGTTTTTCCGGGCAATGTTATTAGTTTTGCGCCGCCTCATAGTATAGATACGTAAATTAAATATTCCCGCAAACATTTTAAACTTTTTCTTTATTGAAATCACGACACACATTCCTTTCGGCTTTTAGAACTGAACTTGAATTGAACGAAGTTGAATCGGCTCGACGAGAATTTTCGATCGCCAAATAAAATTTGATAGTGAACAATTATAATAGAAAGCTAAGGAGCATTAGAGGTTACAACGATTGCCTGTGAGGTGTTTTTATAATAGTCGAATCACCGCCCACTGTTGTGAAGATTATGCTGTATCACCGTCGCAGACTAGTTTACCATCAATCAGCCCAAGGGAATTTGTGGTGTTTTGCGGCGAAGTGAAGAATGTGTTTTGAATTAATGCTATGTCGATTAGAACCACAACAAAGGTTAGAACTAAAGCCTTAATATATCAAACCATGGCCACCAGTAGATGATAGTATATTTTTTCTCTCTACTATTTACGCTGCAGGGTTGTTATATTGATTCCAATGGTATACGCCTTTGATGACAAATTTTTCGATTTCCTTTTAGGTGCTATTTTTTTTACTATGGTTCGATGTTCACTATAATTGTATGATGTGCCGGGTCTACTGGAGTCACCACAAATTCACTTTGAATGATTCCTAGTATGATTAGGCTTGGTTTGAAAATATTGGGAGTGCGTGCAAGAGTGTAACGATGATCAGAAAATTATTCTGGTAAAATGTTTCGACTTAATTACAACTTTTTCAAGTCTTCTATGGTCGAGATAAGTTCCAGTGATGATTTTAAAATGAGGGTCTTGCAGAAGTTGACAATGAGCAAACTTGAAAATGAGAATAAGAGAGAAAACAATAATATAGTTGTTTCTTTTTTGTATCGGGTGGACCATACATTTTTGCAAATGGCAACACTTGATTTTTAAAACCCGTTAGATGCGCGCGAGTTGCGGGGAATTGTGCGTCGCTTCATGCATTTTTAGACACGATGGAGCGCTTTACGGGACAACAGCGAACTTTTTGTGTAAAACAATTTTACAAAAACAACGATTCCTACGTTACTATACGACGCCTATTTAATTGAATACGGATTACGCCGTGTAAGTGAGTGTCCAAGTGTTAATTTAATCAAAGCTTGGATCAAGAAGTTCGAGCAAACGGGACGACAACGAATATTAAACAAACAGAGCGGCCAATTAAAAGAAAACATCCAGGAAGAGATAGACGCGATACCTCGCAGCATGTGTCAGCGAGTTTTCCAAAGTTTGCCTAGTAGATTGCAGGAGTGCCAATGACGAGACGGGTCACATCTCGACGATGTCATTTAAAAAAAGTAAATTTAAATAAACATATATTACGTTAAATAAATGATCAACAAAATATTATTTGTAGTTTTATTTCTATTCATGTTTCAAATGTGAAACAATGTATGGCCCACCCTATATTAGGAATCACCTGTGAAATTTGAAAGCAAATAAACGGGTTTGAACATTTTCGAGGCGTCACTTTTGGGTTTGTTGTTTTTGCAGGGTCGTTCTATAAACTTCTTTAGGATGTCGTGTTGGTTACAAAATTTCGTATAAATTGCTTGATCCAGTTGCGAATTACGTGAATCGTTGTACCCCTTGTAATATAATTTTGTAATAGAAAAAAAACCTCCTGCCTGTATTATTTACCTATTTTGCGGTAACAACAAAGGGTACAAAAGAAGCCCACAGAAGTCTTAGTGTTTCATCGCCATTTTTCGGTAAATGTTAGACATGTGGCGTTACACTCGCGAACTGTACCCATATCACCGCTTTAAAGCATTATACGCCTGTTGCTAAAATTTCAAGGGTCGTGACGCCGGAACTCATCACGAGATTATAGAATTCAATCAACTGGGAAACACCGTGTATATAACAACTTTTGTACTGGTTAGTTATCATCCTTTTAGAAAATCGGATGTGCTCTCGACAATTTTGATTACTTGCAATCTTGAGGGAATTTAACCCACACAATGGATCAAACTTAGGAGTTATGGTGCGGACAAAAGTTTTTGCACTTCAAATCATCTTCTTTTTTTGTCGGAGATAATGAAAAATAACAACTTGTATATAAAATATATTTAGAAAGTTAACTTAAGTTTAAATACATAAAACTCTACCATGAACCTGAATGAGTTTTACTCCATGCAGAAGACTGTGAACCGGCATATGAGCCACTGGTACTGTAATGTCCGGAATTACCTTCTCCTTCACGACAACATCCGCCACCAATATTGGATCCACCGTGGGCATTAAATCCACTATTCCCTTGACCGTAACTTCCGTATCCTTCCTGGCCATTATATCCGTAGCTTCCACCATAAACTGGTATTCGCTTAACTGTGTGCACTGGAACTGTTTTGACTGTGTGTACCGGGACTTGTTGTACTGCGTGAACTTCGACGGTTGTTGGAACTGAATGTCCACCTCGGCCACTGTATCCACCTCCACTATATCCACCTCCACTATATACACCTCCGCTATATCCGCCGCCGCTATATCCCCCGTAACTCCCTCCGTTATATCCGCCGTAACCTCCTCCACCGTATCCTCCTCCGCCAACATAACTTCCACCACCATACCCACCTCCGCCGTACCCACCTCCCCGGTACCCGCTGTATCTTCCGCCGCCATATCGACCTCCGCCATATCCACCTCCGCCATATCCACCTCCTCCATATCCACCTCCGTTATATCCTCCACTGTATCCACCTCCAGCCCCGAGATTGAGATTAAGCCCGATGCCTCCGCCCAAAATCCCTTTAAGCTTATGTAGCGTTGGTTTCGCCAACACTAATGAGCATCCAAGCAAAAGAATGAACATTACCTGCAACAAATACTATGTGAATGAGAACTTCCTTAGCAAGTCGTTGTAACACTTCTTACCCTCTTCATGGTGACAGTGTGTATTATCGAGCCGATGCCGCCAATTATAATCCCACTTGATGTGTTAATACACTGAGCCGCCCTCACATGTTGTCAAGCACTTTTATACTTCCAACAAGGCCGGAATTTATTCCGATCATGTCCCGCAACGCTCGCACAGGCGATCACTCACTTGGAATCTTCCAAACAATCAACTTTACCTAAAATCCAACCCCGGCGGACGAAATTACATAGACAAACTCAGGGTGGAGAATCTACAGCTACAATTAATCGTGGAATTTCCGCGGGTACTAATAGATTCATAATTGTTTTTCAGCTACATACCCTTCCTATCTGGGATTACCTCACTCGGACGGGGTACAATCGACGCAACTGCGATGATGGAGTACTTATTGAGTCGTGCAAAGGTACACTTTGGCTGATGCATCATCTCGACACAGAACAACTTGCCATTAATGCAACCGCAAAATAACAGAGTCGTTTCATTGCGAATAAATTAAATAGATTGGCGGCTAGATCGTCTTAGGGCATCGTTCCGGTGTCTTAGCATTTGGGGAATCACTACGGCGTGACATGTTTCAGGTCTCACCTAGACAAATTAGCTAGTGACATTTTATATATCCACAATCTTCAATTTTCGCTGCAGGCTTCAATCCCTTGGCGGGTGGGGCATTCAAAAATCTAGCGCAACTTGTACAACATTTCGGAAATTAATGTTCTCATCTACTTCTGCACCTCGAAAACACAACTGCATCACCAGTCTTTTGGCTATGTTCTTTTAACACCCAATTCTTAGCCGGACCTGAAATATACGATAGACTATTTATAAATATCCGTCAGGTTGTTTTTGAAAAAATCCAAATTCGACCTCTGGCATGCAGAACACGTTCGCACCGTCGGGTATAAAGTATCAGAACTGGAACGTCCGTGGCATAATAATTGCCAATTAAAAAAGAACAAAGGCATCTTCTATGGCGTCCTAACTTAAGAATCGATGCAGTTTTGACTCCTTACAGCGAGGGTTTTGCAGGGGCATTGGCAAAATGCTGGAAAAGATACGCCACGGATTCGACCATTTGATGGTTTGATGTACGATTTTGTATTCCACACATAGGTCAGGCTTCCAGAGGAAATACTTGTCTCTCGTGCTGACTGTTGGGACTTTCCCGCACATCATACCTACTCGAAATGGGTTAGGTAGCACGTATTCTTTGGTTTTATTCATGATGTAGCTTCTGTACTGCTGGCTTATATCCACACAAGTTATTCACTCGAAAAGGAAGTGAGTTTTCAAGGCTATCACACCTTGTTTGCTACATGCTGGTGCTGTAAAACCTTGTATTTGTGGACTTATAGCTCATCTAGATGCTCATCACCCAAAATGAATTTCAGGCGCCATGCGAGGGTAGATTGTTAGAGACTTTGTTCGTCTGCGATTTTCAGGTGTTTTTTTGTTATTACGGAAATTTCTTTTTACGTGCTAAAATTGAAGTTATAATTTTATACACATTTGACCTATAAATTCAAGCACCCTGAATTTAATAAAAGGTTTATGGAATCACAGATGCTTCGAAACTTTGAGACAATATGCACCAGCAATTGTTTGACTAATTAGAATGATTTATTTGTAGATAATTCCTTTGAACGTAGCAAGCATTGTTTTAAACTTTGTGATATAGCCACGCACCGTGCTTCCTCGCGATTGAGGGAAGAGTGGCAACTGTTTCTTTTTGAGTCGAGAAAAAGGAAAAAAAAGGATCGCTTGTTTTCTTTAATACATATTTTTATTCTTTTCACTTTTTGAACCCAACGATCTCATTTCAAAAACCTCGATTCTTTTCCTGCCTCGTCTCTCTCCATTCGAGACCCCTTTATCCCTTTAGCAAGGACCCGCAGGTGTTCCGGAAAATCGAAGGAAAACCTGCCGGTAAGGGTTTTGCATGCGAAAGGATATATTTGATAAGCGCTTGTAGTATAGGAAACATTAGGAATAGGAAAAGGTGTCTGAGTGTAGTTGCTGATATGCTGCCGAGGATTGCGTGTGCAAAGATGCGTGCGGGAATGGTTTATGGGTATGAATTGGGTCGTATAGAAGGGAAAGTGCCAAATGTATGGGGGAGGGAAATGGTAGAGTTTCCTAAACATTACAATTTTGATGGAACTGTGGGGGTTCTTTAAAGCCTCCTCTAAGAACCACCCATTTCCTTAAGTCAATCCGCCTTTCCCTCACTCCACAGGCCACTATTCTTACCTGCAATCGAGCAGCGTATGCTATCTGTCAGTAGCTCACAGTAAAACCTCACCGATGGCATGCATAACATTGAATGTTTCTGGTTCATAATACATGAACCATTTTATACCCGCTATCGGCTCAGCTCGTCACCAATAAATGATAAACACGCTGGCCAGCGTATTGTGGACACAGCTGAAGCCGATATTCTTCCTACGGTCCATAACTGAACCGTTGCCCCTATACCCTTAGGTTCGCAACACTTGCGACCAATTCTCTATTATCGGCTATCAGCCGATCATGGGATTAGGGCATGTATATTACTGTTGTTTTTGGCTCCTCGATAGTATAGTGGCTAGTATATCCGCCTGTCATGCGGCAGACCGGGGTTCGATTTCTCGTCGGGGAGCCCCTGGTGCCAGACTAATGACCTTGCCCGGAAAAAACAAATCATTATGGAAAATTTAACAAGCCTCAGGACTTGTTAAATAAGGCCAAGACCGGTTCCCGGTTGTAGTGCCGATGATGATGATTATCGTTGTTTAGGCAATCATACCCACGTCCATGCTTTATGACGACCACCTTGAAAGCCAAAGTAAACACACAGTACGTCACTGTGTTTGTTTGGCTTACCAACGCTGGTCCATGGTTCCCCTAGGTGAGACGTATGCTGGCACATCTGCGAGGCAAATTCCTCACTACCATATACATGTGCCAGCATGTTAATCCAACAGACAACCATCCAGCCTGACCCTTTGCTACCGTCGGCGAGATTTCTGTGGACTTAATGTCAATAAAATATCTTCCCTCCTTGTGCACCAGAGCCATACGGCTAAATCAAACAAGCGCATCTGGGGCAAGTCCCTCGAAATAGGATGTCTGTTTATTTGAGATGCAGAAACCTGTTCCGTCTCCCAGGCGATCTCCAGCGAAGATTGGCACCAGCGCTGCCGCTGCTTATGCTTGTTCCTTATTTGAACAAGTGCGGTATCGTTCGTTGTCGATGTTTCGAGCGGGAGGGGCCTTACACATGGCCGTACGGTCAAGTGGTGGAAATCCTCCCATGTAACTCCTTTTCGACCGCCCATTGGCCGTCGCCAAGTTGAGCCTGTTCGCTCCTCCCAGATCGATGTTATCCACCACCGTTGAATCTGGCGGATGTGGATTGCATCGAGGAGTCAGATTGCGTCATCTTAAGAGTGCACACGCACTATACGCGTCTATTAAGATTCTTTAATATACGGAGTCGAATCCGAACTAAGTATCTTTTTGTCTTGTGCGTGATCCTATGTCGAGCCTGTGTTGAAGTCCGTCCTTGCGCGAGTCGCTTAATATAAGAACATAACTATCGTTTGTTGAAAGGAACACTAAATTGATGTGAAACAAAAATTATATTTAACCAAATTTGCTGTTTGTTGGAATGAACACTAAGTTGCTGTGAAACAAAGATTAAATTTAATCGAGAGTATTGTGTTAAATGGAACACGGAGTTAATGTGAAACGAAATTATATTTAACCAAGCTTACTGTTTAATGAGGAACACAATTGTATATCAATCCATCGGATTAACACAAATAAAAAGGACGTTTTATAACCGGAAACCATCAACTTGTTTCATTCATCGACTTTCACAGGTGATCAGTGCTTTGTCTCAACATCGTTGGTGTTCCGTCGACTTTTACGTTGTGGGTGTTTACTGAACCCGCGTTCGTGCAGACGCACGAGTAATAACACCTCCACAGAACTCTTCCTGTGTTTTTTTTTTGGTTTGTGGCGAATTTTTTGACTTCCTTTCCACTCTTTTATGATTCTTTTTGGATCGTACTGAAAAAACCATACGAGGGTTGCCTTTTATATTTCGGGATTAGAGAACAAAAACAAATATTGATCATCGAAAATCACTTTATTGTTTTTCAAAATATTCCCCATGAAGATCTATACACGTTTGCATGCGTTTGAACCAATTGTCGAAGCACTTTTGCCTCTCTGATTGAGGTATCTCCAACACATGCATTCTGAATGCAGCAACCGCTTCTTCAGGTGTCGAAAAACGTTGACCTCTCAGTTTGTTTTTTACGTACGGGAATAAAAAGAAGTCATTCGGTGCCAAGTCAGGACTATACGGCGGATGACCCATCAAATCGATGTTTTGGGTGCTCAAAAATGCAGTTGTCGCAGCCGATGTGTGAGAGCTCGCATTGTCGTGGTGAAGAGTGATCCGTCTTCTGCGGTTGGTTTTCCTGATTTCTTGGAAGACAACTGGCAAACAAATGGTTGTGTACCACTCAGAATTGACTGTTCTGTGTTGTTCTAGTGGTACGGTTGCGACATGTCCAGTTTTCCCGAAAAAAAAGGCGACCATTTGCTTGGAAGTGCTTCGTGCGCGAAAAAATTTTGTTGGATTTGGCTCATCTTGAAACACCCAGACAGTCGACTGCTGTTTACTTTCGGGCTCATACGCGTAAATCCACGATTCATCACCTGTCACGATGTCATAGACGTGTTTCGAAGCACCGCGACCGTATTTTTTGAGCATTTCTGTCGACCAATTGACACGAGCCTTTTTTTGGGCGATTGACAAATTGTGTGGGATCCAACGCGAACAAATTGTTTTGACAGTGAAATGTTTATGCAATATTGAATGTATGCTGGTCCCACTAACGCCTAAGGTTGTCTCAATCTCACGATAGGTCACATGACGATCTTCCAATATCAGTTCGCGCACAGCATCAATGGTTTTCGGAACAACAACTGATTTTGGACGACCTTCACGAAATTTATCTTGGAGTGAACTACGACCACGATTGAATTCACCATACCATCGATAAACACTGGTCCTTGATGGAGCTTCATCGCCAAAAATTGAATTAAGTTCATCCATGTTGCTGTTGCTGAGTTAATCCACGCCGAAAGTTGTAAAAAATAGTTGCACGAAAATGTTGACGATTTAATTCCATTTTTGGGCCGAGATGAATCTTTTAAGTTACTGTAAACAACACAAATAGCGCTCGTATGTCAAAACGTTCCGAGTGCGTGTAACCTCAAAAATGTCCAACTTTACGACAGAGCTGTCAATTGCCGGATTGCAACGCTAGGGTTGCCAAATCCCGAAACATAAGAGGCAACCCTCGTAAACCACACTTGAAACCTACACCTATTCCTAATTATCCTGGACACACCATTCATATCGACATCTTTTCTACCGAAAAACAACTTGTCTTAACAGCCGTCCATAAATTCACAAAATTCGCTCAAACTAAAAGTATTCCATCACGCTCAATCGAAGACATTAAACGACCATTACGGGATATCATATTCTTCTTCTGCGTACCTGAAGTCGTTGTAATAGATAATGAGAAGGCGCTTAATTCAGCCTCAATAATCTCAATGCTAGAAGATGACCTTCAAGTCAAAATTTTTAAAACTCCTCCATACAAAAGTGAAGTGAACGGTCAAGTTGAACGTTTCCACTCCACATTGTCCGAAATCATGAGATGTCTCAAATCAGACGGACCACCACGGTCTTTTGAGGAACTCCTAGAGCGAGTTGTGAATGAATACAACTTCACTATCCACTCAACCACAGGTAAGAAACCAATAGAACTCTTTTACGGACGAATACCCAGACTAAACCCCGAACAATTTGAAAAGACACGATTGACTAACATTAAAAGACTTAGAACTAAACAGGAAAAGGACAATAAATACCATAACAAAAAAAGGAAACCAATTAAAGAATATCAAATAGGACAAGTTATTTTTGTTAAAGACAATAAACAATTAGGTTCGAAATTAACAGGTAAATACCGACAAGAAATAGTTAAGGAAAATAAGAATTCTACAGTAGTAACAGTGCACAAAAGTAATATTAGAAACTAGCATTTATCTTTCCAGATGTGCCTTATACACCTGTCAGGCAACTATTCAAATATTGGACTTTTCAAACGCACAAATAGTGACTTTTCACGTTGGACAGACGAAAATACAGGACGGAAATTTCAAACCAATACACGCCATCGACTTGGACCAATATGATCAATTCATATCCGCAATAACCCCAATCCTTAACCTTGGATCAACCCAAACCCATACCATATTTCCTTTGCTATCACATGAGTTGCAACAGATCGAAAATCTCTTACATAACTTGAAACCGCGAATAACAAAACGTTCCTTAAATTTTATCGGCAGCGCATGGAAATGGATTGCTGGCAATCCAGATCATGACGACTTTGTCACCATTAAAGAAAAAATCACGGATGTTCTAAAAAATAATAACAAACAGGTTGTCATAAATCAATTATATAATGAGAGAATGAATAACATCACCAAAATTCAAAACGAAATACAGCAATTGTTAAAAGAAGGCAATAAATTAAGTTCCGAATTAATAACAAATGTACAATAAAAAATTGAACTTGTAAAATAAGAAATAGAAAATATAAACTATGCCATTCACTGGGCCAAATTAGGCATGATCAATTCATTATTTTATCAAAAAAAGAAATACAACTTGCTACAAATATTTTAAACAAACAACAGCTGCCCTATAATACAATAGAGGAAGCTTTAGATTTCTCGGAAATAAAAGTTATAAGCAATTGTTCAATAATGCTCTACATTATAAATATTCCCTTAACAACAAACGAAATTTACGAAAGTCTTGTAATTAAACCTGTAAAAAGAAACAATATCATAACAGAAATTTTATTCGATGTAATTCTCAGAAAGAACGAAGAGATATATGGAACAATAAAAAATGTAAAAATTATAACTCCCTATCCATCTGTAATTCTAAAGACATTATTAATATTAGAAACGATACGTGTATACCTAGCTTACTCAACAGCCTCCCAGCTATCTGCAACACCGTCAATAGCCAGCATATTCCAACCATAGACGAGATCTCGACTGGCAACCTATTGCTAAACCAATTTACCGGAGCCCTACAGGTGGAGAATACTACTCACAGCCTCAATGGAACATTCCTGATAAAATTCCACAACACCACCGTAGACATCAATGGAAGATCATTTACTTCCAGAGAGGTATCAACGATACAAGTATTACCGGCAATACTACAACCCAATCCAAAGGAGAAAAGGTACAGCGAACTACTATCTCTAGAAATGATGAAGGACCTCCACATCAACAACACAAAGGAAATTCGACTGTTGCAAACGGAGAAAAACACACACCAAGCAACCACCTACTCGCTCATCTCCTGCCTCGGAATACTTGCTATAATAACCTCGATCCGCAAATTTTTACCCAAACGAAACAATATCATCCAAATCCCAGAAGACAAGATCCAAGTGAAAAGTCCCGAACCAAGAGAAATCTTGTCCCCCAACGCGCCCCCATATTTTGAGATGACAAAACAAAGGTTCAACAACCTTCCGTATTTTTAGCGATTGAGGACAATCGCATTTAAGAGGAGAAGAATTAACATCAGCAGACGGCGTGAACAACACCTGCACGCGCAAACCCCAAGGAAGGAAATTGCTGACCAAGTGTCTGGTGCAATCGGAGCACCTCGAGTCATTTTCCAAGACAGCGAACAACATCAGAAGCTGAGATAGCGAAAATGAGGCATTAAATATAAGCAATTGAATCATTGTCAGTTTAGTTTTAGAATTCAACTCAAGAATCAAGGACAAGGCATTCTGCCTTGTAATAAATATTTTTTTGATTAATTGTGCAGTATTTCTATTAACTTATACACAAAACAACCCGGCGGATCGCATCACTTTGCGGTTCATCTCCCGAGGGCGCGAACATCTCTGAATCAGAACTCGTTCCGTTACAGAGCGAGAAGACTGTGGAATTCCCTACCACCGTAGTGTTTCCAGAGCTTTACAACCTGAAACTGTTCAAAAAGAACTACATCAGTTATTTGGTGGCAGCTCGGGGCGCCGCGCCGTGTCGGCGCTATCGGTTCGCCTCTCCCGAGAGAAGTGTTATAGAAAAAAAACAACTTCGATCGGTTGATAAATAAAAAAGTTATAATTGTTCTCCCAAAAAAAAATTGATTGGTTAATTTCAGCTCAGATGCCCCAAATGATCGGAAAAAAAGTTTACGATTTTATTGAAAAGGGTCGCAGTACATCACTGAAATTCAACATCAGGAGAGAACCTTACGTTGGGAAGGATTTAGGCTAAATAAAGATGTGCTCAAAACTTGTTCCACAAACTTTGACAGATGACCAAAAAGCGGTGCGTATCAATCAACCCAAAGAAGTTGGAACTACCAAAAGAAATCTGAATGTCCTAAAATCTGTTGTTACGGGTGAAAAGATACGAGGGTTGCCTCTTATGTTTCGGGATTTGGCAACCCTAGCGTTGCAATCCGGCAATTGACAGCTCTGTCGTAAAGTTGGACATTTTTGAGGTTACACGCACTCGGAACGTTTTGACATACGAGCGCTATTTGTGTTGTTTACAGTAACTTAAAAGATTCATCTCGGCCCAAAAATGGAATTAAATCGTCAACATTTTCGTGCGATTATTTTCTACAACTTTCGGCGTGGATTAACTCAGCAACAGTGCATGGATGAACTCAATTCAATTTTTGGTGATGAAGCTCCATTAAGGACCAGTGTTTATCGATGGTATGGTGAATTCAATCGTGGTCGTAGTTCACTCCAAGATGAATTTCGTGAAGGTCGTCCAAAATCAGTTGTTGTTCCGAAAACCATTGATGCTGTGCGCGAACTGATATTGGAAGATCGTCATGTGACCTATCGTGAGATTGAGACAACCTTAGGCGTTAGTGGGACCAGCATACATTCAATATTGCATAAACATTTGACTGTCAAAACAATTTGTTCGCGTTGGATCCCACACAATTTGTCAATCGCCCAAAAAAAGGCTCGTGTCAATTGGTCGAAAGAAATGCTCAAAAAATACGGCCGCGGTGCTTCGAAACACGTCTATGACATCGTGACAGGTGATGAATCGTGGATTTACGCGTATGAGCTCGAAAGTAAACAGCAGTCGACTGTCTGGGTGTTTCAAGATGAGCCAAATCCAACAAAAGTTGTTCGCGCACGAAGCACTTCCAAGCAAATGGTCGCCTGTTTTTTTCGAAAAACTGGACATGTCGCAACCGTACCACTAGAACAACGCAGAACAGTCAATTCTGAGTGGTACACAACCATTTGTTTGCCAGTTGTCTTCCAAGAAATCAGGAAAACCAACCGCAGAAGACGGATCACTCTTCATCACGATAATGCGAGCTCTCACACGTCGGCTGGACAACTGCATTTTTGAGCACCCAAAACATCGATTTGATGGGTCATCCGCCGTATAGTCCTGACTTGGCACCGAATGACTTCTTTTTATCCCCGTACGTAAAAAACAAACTGAGAGGTCAACGTTTTTCAACACCTGAAGAAGCGGTTGCTGCATTCAGAATGCATGTGTTGGAGATACCTCAATCAGAGTGGCAAAAGTGCTTCGACAATTGGTTCAAACGCATGCAAAAGTGTATAGATCTTCATGGGGAATATTTAGAAAAACAATAAAGTGATTTTCGATGATCAATATTTGTTTTTGTTCTCTAATCCCGAAATATAAAAGGCAACCCTCGTATTAGGGTGCCTGTCGTATTTATTTTCTTTACAGATTGCGCAACGATTTACTAGGGTTTTAATTTTAGAGGACATTTTAGGGAAATAGAAATTTTCTAAAAATTGAATTCGATTTTCTTCGGCGTTGCGATGAGCGGGTCGGTGTATCTTTAAGATTTTTTCTTCTTGCTCGGTTTCGCTGGGTATGTCTTCCACCAATTTCTGGGTAAATCTAATACGGTAGTCTTTGAAGTGGAGCGGGTAAATTTCTTGTATCTTTCCCATAGTTTCTTCGTTTGTCAAGAGTCCGTTAGGGTTCAAGTATCTCTTGAATGCGTTTATTAAGTCTGCTTCCGAGTACTCTGGTTTGGTAAAAATGTGTCTTGTGTAGCTTTCGAACGGAGTTTTGATTTGTTAACTGTTATCTTCGCCTATCCTTAGTACTAGTTGATTACGGAATACATTTATTGGGGTTTCAACAGTAGGGATTATGTTATCAGAAGAGCTATCGGCACTATGTTCGGTTGGGGGCATCGAATGAATTTCGGTTACTTGGGGAGGCCTCGACAGGGAGTCGGCCACTACGTTTGCTTTCCCTGGCTTATACTTGAGTTCGTAGTTGTATTCTTCTAAAACAGATTTCCACCTTTTCATTTTACTGTTGGTGTTTTTATTGCTCAAGGCATAAGTGAGAGGCTGGTGATCGGTAAAAATGTTCACCTTTTGGGATCCGTAGAGGAGGTTCCTTAATGAATTCAGTGACCATATAATAGCGAGCATTTCTTTTTCGTTCGTTGCATAATGTTCTTCGGTTTTGTTTAGAGTTCTCGAGAGAAATGTGATTGGTTTACCATTTTGAGAGAGTACTGCCCCGATACCATAATCCGAGGCATCCGTGGATATGACAGAACCACTTCTGCCGAAATAAGTGAATTTTCAACTTTATCAAATGCTTCTAGGGCTTCTTTGTCCAAATGAATTGGTTTGTTCTTAGAAAGATTTTTGGATATTCGTCCATCTTCCCCTCTTAAGAGGGATGTCAGGGGCTTCGCAAGTTTGGCATAGTCCTTAATGAAGCGACGATAGTATCCTGACATACCGAGAAATGAATGGAGGTCCCTAAGGGTTTTAGGGGCAGGTCGGTCAACAATCGATTGGACCTTTTTGGGATTAGCTTTTATGCCATTTCTACCAATGACGAAGCCTAGGAATTCTATTTCTTGTTGGAAGAATTCGCACTTGTCTAACTGTATTTTCATATTGGCGGCCTCTAGGGTCTTGAACACTATTTCCAGGTTCCTAAGATGTTCGATCTCGTCCTTCCCGAAGATGACGATGTCATCGATATAAACGTAACAGCACTTCCCGATGTATTCCTTCAGAATATCATCCAAAGCCCTTTGAAAAATGGAAGGGGCTTTCTTTAGCCCGAAGGGGAGACGAGTGAATTCGAATTTCCCGTTATTCACGGAAAAGGCAGTTTCTTCAATATCAGATTCTTTAAGTGGGATCTGATGAAAACCACTTTTAAGATCGATTATAGTAAACCATTTATTCCTTCCGAGGTTGGCAAGCACTTCGTTAATCTCGGGGATCGGGTACCTATCGGTGATGGTAACAGCGTTTAGCTTACGGTAGTCGATCACCATGCGATATTTTCTTTCTCCTTTTACGGTGGTGGTGTAAGTCAATTTCTTGTCAGGATCGGAAAAGAGATTAGGACAGTCGTTAATTATGCCCTTGAGTTTGTCAGACTGTTCCTTGCTCATGTGGGAAGTTCTTAAAGTAATATTATTGATTAATTGTGAAATATGCTGTTTGAGTGGTATTGATATGTCTGGGTGAATAGTCATGTAATTTTCTTTTGTATGAATAATCGCGTTTAGTTTTCTCAAAGTATCGTTGCCTATTATACCATCAAACGAGATGAGGCTGGGGAGAATGAAACATTTTATTTTATCTGTATTATGGCCAAATAATTGGACAAATGAGTGGTGTGTAATTTTTACGCTCCCTCCGACTGATTTAACGTAGAAACGTCTTTCATTCGGAAGAGGATTCTTGATATGCCGGGGTTGGATGTAGTCTTTATTAGATCCTGTGTCTCTTAAAAATTTTAATGTCTCTCCGCTTCTTGCGATATGTTCGAAGTAAGGAAGCGAAGAGGGCCTTAGTCTAAAAAATAGATATCGTCGAGTTGTTCGGGTTTGTTAAGGTAAGGGTCATCTTGTAGGTCAGTGTAATTCGTTAGTGTCTGGTCATAGTTTTGGTCTTCTCGTTCTATCTCACTTTCGTATTTGTCTGGATCGGGCCCTTCAGTGTGGTAGATTCTCTGCGTTTTGTGTGGTTGATGGAACTGTTGTGAATGTTGCCGTTTCTATGGAACAAACTGTTGGTTACGAGGTCTGTTCTGGTAGTTGACCTTTTGGGATTTGATAGAATAGTCGACGTGCATTGGCTTAGGAGGAAGTGGACGTTGATTTGCTGATAGTCGTTGCTGTGGGTATTGTTGGTTTGACTGGTATTGTGGTTCCCTGTAGAACTGAGGAGGCTGAGCATTTCGGGGGTTATGGAGTAACTCGGGATGAAATTCGCGTCTGGGTGCGGGAATAGGTGCCGGTCTTGAGTATGAAAAATTGTTCCTTCTAGGTGGAACTGGAGGCGGTGTTTGGTAGAATGTTTTCCGGTTGCTAGAGTGTGAATTGTTTGAATATTGAGCTCGAAAATCAACGTTTTGCAATTTTAAGCATAGGTGCAAAGCTTACGGTAGGTCAGCGGGTTCGCGGATACTGAGTAACCTAGGCAAGTCGCCTTTTAATCCTCTGACGAAAGTATCGAGCGCTTTGTCCCTGTAACACTGAGTCATGTTATTCATGGATTCTTGACTCATTTCCATTGATCCTAACTTATTTAAGATAAGCGACAAGTGGTGGTAGACGGCCTGATAGAATTCGGGAATCGTACTACTACCCTGTACCAAAGTTGTCATTTGGTACTCGAGGGTTCCTAAATCCCTCTTGTCTGCATAATGTAGAGTAAGACATTTTGACATTTTTTCCCAATTTAGTGGAGTGTTATACGATTCTAAAGCGATGTCTGCGTAGCCCGTAATCTTATTTCTAATAACCGATAGGATTCCATAATACTTGGGGGTACCTTGCAAATGTTCATAGATTTTGAGTATCCTATCGACACTCTTTTTCCATGAGTTAAATTCGTGTGGCTGTCCAGAGAATTCTCTGAGGCTTTTTACTACATCGGGTATTTTGTCCATCTCGGATAAATTCCTATCGTTAGCCTGGTTTATTGGTTGGTCTATGTCGTTATTAATATCGGACGCGGGGTTCATGATGGAATTAAAAAGTTGTCGTCCCTGTATTTGAAGGGTTTCGGTCACTAGTTGTGAAATTAGCCTAATCATGTCGTTATTGATTGCATTAGGAGCAGGGGGAGGAATGGGAGCGGGAGGTTGATGAGCTGCAGTGTTATCTGCAAGCACTTCCAGCCGAGCTGGTCGTATTAAATTATTAGGGTTAACCATTTTTCACAAAAACGAGAAAAACAGAACAACAACAAAACAAAAAAAAAATTGTTTTGTTAGGTGAGAGAATCAATTATATCACCCGTTCACGTAATGATAATGTAGGTCAATGTAGTTGCTTTGAAAGCATCAAACAAATAATCACTTAACTGTATAATTTTGGAATGTAAATTCACTATTCAATAATTTTTCCCAATAGATAGAATGTGGTTAAGAAAAAGGAATATAATAAAAATATGTGTTAACTAGATTACTATTAACTTACAGTAGTATTACAATTAATTTCTGAGGCATCTCTTCTTAATGTTGTTTTTGATGGTGGGTTCCGGCTGCAACTGTTGGTTAGGGCGGCTGTCAGAGCTTCCTGACTCCTTTTTGTTCACGTGTTTAGTGGGGGACTTTATTCCCTATCACTTACACTGTCTTAGTAGCTTGGTTGTCCACTTTTTGCACTTACGCGGATTTTCAGAGTGTCACAGAAAATGTTTTTCGCCAACAAGCTTGTTTATTGCTTGATTTCACAAAAGGTACTCGCGGATATTCACAGTGTCACAGAAGCGGGCCGGCACGCTGGGCGCCAGTTAATAGAAATACTGCACAATTAATCAAAAAATTATTTATTACAAGGCAGAATGCCTTGTCCTTTATTCTTGAGTTGAATTCTAAAACTAAACTGACAATGATTCAATTGCTTATATTTAATGCCTCATTTTCCCGATCTCAGCTTCTGATGTTGTTCGCTGTCTTGGAAAATGACTCGAGGTGCTCTGATTGCACCAGACACTTGGTCAGCAATTTCCTTCCTTGGGGTTTGGTGCAGGTGTTGTTCACGCCGTCTGCTGATGTTAATTTATATAAACAGAATTGTGCGGAACAACATCACGAATCTCCGAAGAACAGTACCCGTGATATACGAGGATGACTGAAAAGTTTCCGACCTCAACGTGAAGATAGAAGCACTCGTCAATAAAAGCTAGTGAGTGTAGTTGTTCATCTTTTGACAGTTACTCACCAAAATTTCAGCCATTTTGGACGGGTGGTTTTAATTTGACAGTTGTTTGAGTGAGTCGATGATTTTTGCTTTTTTGGAGCAGATTACCACTTTGCAGTCCACTGTTTTGACTGTATTTTTGTGCCGGGCGTATTGTGGTGTATCCAAGTTTCATCCATAATCGGCGCCAAAATTTGGATTTATTGCGCCTAAACTGCGCCAACTGAGCGCGTTGGAAATGTTCACTCGAAGACGTTTTTGGTCTAACGTGAGCAAACGCGGCACCCAACGCACGGATAGCTTCTCATGCCTAAATCTTGATTTAATATGTGACGAACACGTTTTTTGGACATTTTCATAGTCTGTGCTATCTCTCTCACTTTAATTCGGCGGTCGTCTAGCACCATTTGGTGAACTTTAGTGATGTTATCGTCAGTTGTTGCAGTTTTTGGATGTGTGGGGGTCTTAAAGCTCACCTGAAGAACCCCCCATATCCGCAACCCAACCGTCATCGTTTTCTGCTAATGCAATCGCATTAGCACCTGTAAATGCATCACGTAACAAATGACCAAATGTATTAGCTAAAAGCTTCTGGAAAAGAATTCTTACCTTCATTCATTAATTCGAATTAAAAATTCCCTATAAGAATTCTCTCCAAACTTATCATAAATTCCCTGAAAGAAAACTTATCGGTACACATATAATGCAACCGCATAATCAGGCAATCTTAACCTTGAGTTGGCAATTCCCAGCCTCACATGTGTACAATAATGGCTTACATATACATTGGCTGGCGATTCATTGTCCAACTGCCAAAGCAGCGTCGGGCAGTTTGTTTGTTCAGCTGGCATTTACGAGAATGATCCCTCGTCTAAACGAATAAATAATCACAAATTTCGTTCTTTGCCACAAACGAATTTCCCTGCATATACAAATGCATGCAAGGGATTCGTTTCCGCCACCGACCCAATATACAATATACATTTCTCACTGTATAAAGTATTGTAATCCATTAGCACCTCTTTCTAAAGGCTATTCGGCTATTTACACAAGGGCATCACTTAGCTAAGACTTTTATGATGCCCTCGTCCCATCTTCTCTTTTAACACCATTTCTTCGATGCATCATCGTCTATTTATTTAGCCGCGATGCACATCCTAGACAACAATCTATATGGTCCCTTTGTCTTTTAATTTCTTTGGATCCGTTCCTCATGACCTCGAGGCATGAGCAAACAAAGACCCTATTAGCACCCAATGAGATTCGGCTTGTTTGCTTAGCCGTACTCACATCGTATGGGTGCACATTATGCCCTTTCTTTGTTTTAGATTGGTTCTCATGGTCTCGTCCCATGAATGAACCGATGCTCTCATATACATGTGTACCTTAATTTGAGAGAGCCGGTTTCACTGGCCGAATTTCTATTGATAGCGATTTAATATCGCTAAGTCGTATCTCAACCGCCGATCCGGTCGGTTCGCCTTCCGCTCCCGGGGGCGTGCGGGGAAGCGTACATATCCAGAGTCGGGGTCGTGTCACTTTCAGTAACAAAACTTTAATCTTTTCATTTGTGCGAAATTTGGCGAATTTAACAAAACAATAAATAACAAGTATCATCGACACACGTGTAATCGCAGATGTAAAGTAATATCGCGTTAAAACAAATTAAGTTCAAGTGTAAAACTATAGTTACAACCTAACAATAGACTGGTGCAGTGTGTTCATACTTTTGTAATTCGATACTCATCTAATGAATAGAGAACAATAAAGAAATATCAACGACCAACAATCGAGTGTTTTATTGTTCCTGTGCTGTGTCCGCTCTGTATTTTGAACTTGGTGACTTTTGGCTCCTCTATAGTATAGTGGTTAGTATACCCGCCTGTCACGCGGGAGACCGGGGTTCGATTCCCCGTCGAGGAGCCGGAAAAAAATCATTATGGAAAATTTAACAAGCCTCAAGACTTGCTAAATAAGGCCAAGACCGGTTCCGGGTTGTAGTGCCGATGATGAGGATGACGTTTGGTGAGCCGAACAATTTGTGAGGACGAGGTAGAACCCTGCGCCCATGCTGGCGCCACGATATCGCTCCCTACAGACGTCCCGAACGTTCATCGTCTCCCAAGCTCTCACGGCAACGTTTACATTTAGCTGCCCAAAATTTCACTGTGGTAAATGATGGTACTAATAACCTTGCCCGGAAAAACAAATTATTATGGAATATTTATCAAATTTTACTCGGTAAATAAGGCCAAGGCCGGATCCCGGTTATAGTACCAATGACGACGACGAAATGATGGTACAGAGTCCCCATACACAGAGTCCAACTCATCTTTAATTTTTGTAGGCATATTGCCTTGTTGTCTTCCTACAGTCCACTCCACGCAAAACCCATTGAAGGGTACGCGGGCGGAACCTGACATCCCGCATCGAAGACCGTACCGGCACAGTCACAGGTTCCAAAAGACCGGTAGCGAGGTTTGAATTCGCGGAAAACTAATTCGCGAACACCTTAGCTTTATCTACTGTTTTTGTGACTAGTGTTCGGCTGTCCGTCACTAACGTAGGAGAAGAGAAGGAAGCGAAATTATTGCTAACAGCCCCTGCTATTGACCAGAAGGGACTCGACCATGCTATTGACTCAAGGAGTTTATTGGTTATTCTGCCGTTGTATGCCTTCTTCGCGGTATCCAATCTCCCGTTTGCACGCGTTTCTGATTCTAACAATTCGATCTGTTAACCTCCGTGGGATTGGAGCGCCATTGTTTAAAACCTCTATTTTTTGCCGCTGTAATCTGCTCGCATTTTCTATAAAACCAAGGTTTATCAGATGAATTTCGTTTGATGGAATGCGGAATGTAAATCTTTATCCCGAGAAGAATAATCTCTGTAACCGACTCCGCGCATGCGTTACCATGGGAATCTCCAAAGCACGGAAAGGATGCGAAGAAATTTCGCAAATCGTCCCAGTTAGCAGTCCCACACTTCCATACATGGCGAAGCTTGTTAGATAGGTTATACGTTTGAAATGCAAGTGGCTACGCGACCAATACCCAGCAGCGATCTGAGTTTCCCAGTGGCGCAGCAACTTCCACGGTATAAACGCTCGGCTCGGATGTCAAAAGCAAATCCAAGCCGCCCCAATGGCTGGGTTGGTAAGGAGGTTGTGTGTTGCTTTTCATTGTGCAAACCTACTGACTTAGCGCTATAGGTACGCCATTCCTGGGAGAAGTGAAATAAAAAATAAAAAAAATAAAAAACAACAAAAAAGAGTTGTGGATGCGCTTGACCAAATATGGGAGTAGAGCTCCATTTCGAGATGAATGCAAGCCTTGTAAATAGTCGCCAGGTTGGATGGAGTGAAGCATCTTTTGCATCTCTTAAGGAACCCCATACATTTGGCTGTACTTTTCGCAGGTTCAAATATGTGGTCTCTCCAATTAAGAGTCAAATTAATTTGCCGAGGATTGATAGTTCCTTGGCTTTGTCGCTGCAAGTGGTTCATAGACAGTATATTTACTTTGGGGTTCGCTTTTGACGACAAGAGGCAGCACTGAGTTTTTAAAGCATTGAATTCTACTCGGTTAGATAATCCCCACTGATATATCTGGTTGAGGTCGGAATTCAATGTATTGTGACGCATATGACAGTCAGTACTGGAATATTCGGGAAAGTCCAAAACAAGTACTGGAATATTCTATAAAGTACTGGAAAACTAGAGACTAGAACATCCAAGATTATGGAACGGACGGAAACGAAATGAGAATGTGAGAAACGATACAAAGACGTCGAGACAGCTGATGGTGACAGACAAAAAAGAGAGAAAGCGAAGCAAGCGACAAGAAAGGAAATCGTTGAGTGTACGGGATAAGTAACGAGTTATTAACGAATTAATAAAGTGTGATATTAATTAAAAATCGATTTAACGGCTCTTATTCACTAAAAATAATTAATCCAGCGAACCCTAAGCTCGCTACAGTATCAAGCATAAGTTGCTGGTTGGTAGTGATGTTCGAAGAGTTTGGACGAGAGTGTTTGTATAAGTATGATAAACTCAACGTGCTATCATAAGAAAACGAGTGGATTGGGTTGTGGTTATAAAGAGATCATTTATAAATATGAGGAAGAGAGTGGGTGAGAGTACTGAACCTTGGGGAACACCTGCATTAATTTGATGGAAAGCAGATTTGACACCATCAAGAACCACTTGGATTGAACGGCCAGAAAGATAGTGTCTTATCTATTGGATCCGGGAATTGTCCACTCCATATGAATGCAATTTTCACAAAAGGGCTTTCGAAATATTCAGTACAATAACCTTGCTTTCGCCAAGGTAGTGGGTGGAATGGCTTCACTTTTTAGTAAGGTTCGCCATCAAATCTTCTTTAGACCTGTTGCTACGAAAGCCGTATTGGCAGTCATTGAGGAGGACATTTGATTCCGGGTATTTCGAAACTATTACGGTTAGTAAGTGATTACATTACCTTGGAGAGAATAGAAGTTAGTGATATGGGTCGATAAGTAGAAAGGGACGATTTGTCGCCCTTTTTGGGAATTGGCTGAATGTTTGCTGACTTCCATCTATTTGGGAAACGGCCAGTACAATAAGAGAAATGGAAGAGTTTCCGCAGTGGTTTAGCCAGTGAAGGCGAACATTTATTCAAGAGAATTGGGGGAATGCCATCAGGACCACCGGATTTGTTTTCATTTAACTCCTTGAGTGCGCGGGCAGCAGTACGCGCTCGGAAACGAATCTGGCTCATGGTGTGCTGCTTATGCTCAAGTTGAGGTGGAGCTGATGTAGTATCAGGCAGCATCGAGTTTGCTGCAAAGTGTGTAGCAAGTAGATTCGCCTTCTCTATTGCACTGCTGACTGGTATGTCATCGATTATAAGCGAAGGAACGGATGACGAGACCGAGTTTTGAATGTTTTTCACCAATGCCCAAAAGTTTCTACTACCTGCGAGAGAGTATAGTATTTTTTGTCTCACTCTCTGGTCAAGCAAGAACTTTGCGCGTTGAATATGCGTATTGTAGTCATTTATATCTCTCTTAAATCTTTTCCAGTTTTCTTCAGTGTTGTTTGATTTATACAACTGGAAGCTCAGCTCTTCAGCCTTAATGGCTTCTCTGCACCCTCAATCGAACCACATACTTATCTTGGGTTTGACACTCTTTACCCTGAGTGGAACCCTGTGGCGGCTCCCTTGAACGCCACTACTCATCTTCCCATTAACCATGTAAAAACTCCCACCTAGAGCAGCCGAAAACCGATAAAACAAGTACCGATTGCTTGCCTAGCAATTAGGCAAGTACTTACCTTTTTGTCACCCACCTAAAGTGTCTCCTAAACCATATTTTCGCTAATTTAATAGCACGAACCACAAAAGATATTTTCCTCACGGGCATCATGTGCTAGAAAGCAATGCGTCGGGTGTATGTTGCGTCATCGGATTTCACCAGAAGGAAATTATAACATGCGACATACACCAAGCAACCAACATTGCCCGAACCATATCACCAAGATATACCTTTACGCGTCAGCCACACACACAGGAAATGTGTCATCTTTTCCTTTTCATACATGCCCACAGCGGTCGGTCATCCGACCGACAAATACATTAAGGCATACGGCTGATCGCCCAAGGAATTCGAATTCTCCTAAATGGAAAATTTCCATCGAGAATTCGACTACGTGGAGATGCCACCAAGATGTGCACGATCAGCATAAATGCTTTACGCAGTCGCTGATCGTGTATGCAACAAAGTCTCTATGTCGAGATAATGGCACCAGCTGCAACCATGTCAGCTAATGTTCCCTTAGGAAATTATTGTATCCACGGTCCGCTTGCTCATGCGCAGCATGAGAGTGCGATGTAACCTCATCTGTGTGTGTGCACATCCTTTCGATGATCATCTTTTAAAATCATCCCTTATATGGTCATCGGGTTGATGAATGAAAATTTTTGTGTTCTGTCGCTTCGATCTGTATCTTTAATCGCGATCTGGATTCCGCGGAGGCAAGCCGGGCCTCCACGTTAAATAAACACAATAGTCGAGTTTTAACCGCCACAGCATACGGTCGCGCCAGAGAGTTTGGAATTAAGGAAAAATAATTTAACCTTTTATGTTGAACTCAAGTGTCTGTTCCGTATTCGAATTCAAATGAATATCAAGACGTGTTGTAGAACTATAATTTAACCTTTTAAGTTTAAGTCGAGTGTTTATTCCGTATTCGAATTCAATATTATATCAAGAAGTGTAGCAGAACTATGGATAGTGGTTAATTTGCAACTGAAGGAAGTTGACGACAACAAAGTTCATTCATTTAATGTAGGCCGTTGTGTTTCATTTCCTTTTTTTGTTAAAGGCGAGTGGCGGAGTTTTGCTACTAATCGTACGGTGAACTAGTATGAGTGGAATTTTCGTGAACCTCTTCCACTGACGGCACATAACGAAAGACTAGAAATTACCACAAGTCAACATCGTTATTGAGGAAAAATAACGACCAATTTAACTTCCCAAAATGTCGTTCAGACCTTCGTAGTTGGCTTTTTCATAGAATCGTACTGTTCTTTTAGGAGTTTTCTCGTTGGTGTTGCCGTTGGCTAGAGGAAATTTAGATGACACGATACAGTGGTCTGAAGTGCCCAAGGACGAAGAAACTTCACTTGTGTATTTCCTCGGGTAGGAGGTGAGAAATAGGTCCAGTGTATTGGCGAAATGACCATCTATGTCTGGTACCTGTGTTGGCTTATTAACGAGTGGAGTTAAACTATTTGAACCAGTAAATAGCTGAACATATTGTGTGTCCGGTGTGATGAAGCCATTGAAAGTTATGCACATTGTGTTATGCCCTTGTAGTAGGTGCCCCACTAGATCCGTGCTGAAATCCAGGTCACATCTCTTCCATGCCGAATATTATACTACTCCGACACCAAAAACTTTCCAAAGATTATAAATCAATCGAGAGTATCGATGCCTGAGCGACACAAACAGAAGTGTGAAAAAGAGGAAAACAGACACAAGTAATGGTGAGCGTATAAAGTTTTCCCACACTCGCTAAGTGCAAGGATTGCTGGTTTCTGGTTAGAGATGTGGGCAGACAGAAAGGAGAAATTGCATCTTAGACCGCAAATGTTATAAAGATCGTCGTGAAATTTCAGTTCCATTGCCATGGGCTTACACAGAAAACTAATACCGCCCGAGAGAAGGATGCGAGTTGGGATCGGCGATAGATGATCGAAAGTAACCACTACAGGTGTTATGCCCTAGTAGCAGGTGTACCGCTAGATCCCTGCCGAAATCCAGGTCACATATCTTCCATGACGAAAAGGAGAGGAAAGGGTAGATAGTTTTCCCGCCCTGGATATCACACGTTTGTATATCTTTCCACTTTCCACAGTACTAATATGCTTGTGTGGGGATATGTTGTGTTTATTTAAGAATCCCAAAACGGATTGCACAACTAGTCCGATGGTACGGATCACGAGGCAGAAGCGCACGTGCTGTCTTCTCGGTGGTCAGAACTCGACTCCCAATATTTCAACAACATATATTTGTATTTCAACAACATATTTAAAACAACAGCCAGGTAATCATTCGTATTCATCGCTTTTAATTTAACAATTAAAAATAGATATATTCAATATCTCTCTTATTTTCAGTATGATTGCAAAGAAAAGAAAAGTAATTGACGAAGATAGAAAGTATAGCGAGTGTGACGCGCAAAACCGTCCATCCCTTGATACTTACCTCTTTGGAGCCAGCCTCCTCCATTAATCGGGGTACACGCAGAAATATTCACTCAGAGGGTGATGACAACGATACACAGTGAACGAGTGCGGACGTGTTTTCAATTCGGAAATCGAGTTAAATGAAAAAGTTGCTTGAGTCGCGTATGGTTGAAATATAAAGACTATTTATAAATAAATAAATTCCAGTGATAAAAGGGTGTTGCCTTTACTTCATTAATTAATTAATTAATTTATTTATTCATTCATTCATTACTAAATGCTATCCCCTGCTTGGTAGAAACCTTGACGTGGTGTGGGGGCTTAAACTACAATGAATCACTCAGGCTATGCTGACGGAAGCATACACTTCCAGTGGGGCCACCCGTGTCAGACAGGCTACCGAGGAGTAACACACAAAGATCTAACACTCCTAATCCAGGGTGTTACGCGTCACTGTGCCCGTTGGATGGTTTGCAGCCAGGGGTATACCGGCTGTATTATAACGGTGCCTCTCTGACACAGGGTTGAATCAGAGCAGTACGCAGACCTTACCATATCAAAGAGGGGCTCTGATGTGTCGGACTATTTGAAACCCCAAGACTCGTGGGAAAAAAAATGAATAATTATTATACAAAAACCAATCTCACGAAAAGCCCGGTAGGCGTGGGTGTGATGAGCCGACACTATCATAAGGGAACAAATCATCAAGAAAACACCGACTCGGCAAAAAGAAGACGTAGGAAAAACGGAAAAAGCGGGATATATGCGTCGGGACGTGGAATGTTCGAACGTTATATAAACCAGGCGCGATACAAACGGTCGTAGAAAACGCAAAAGAATATAAAATAGACATCGTCGCGCTTCAGGAAGTCCGACTTCCACATCAAGTAATTGAAACCAACGGATTTACACTGGCGTGTGGAGGTACCGATACACATAACCTCGGGACTGGCTTCATCAAAAGCAAGAAGATTACGCCCCATGTAAAAGATGTGAAATTTATTAATGACCGAATGTCGGTGCTAAAAGTACAGGGACCATGGTACAATTATGTATTTATAAACGTACACGCCCCAACAGATTCTATGGACGAAGAAACGAAGGACATATTCTACAAGACCCTAGAGCAAGTATTTGATGGGATCTCATCATTCGATGTTAAAATCCTCCTCGGGGACCCCAATGCAAAAATTGGAAAGGAAGGAATCTTCCAACCAACTATAGGTAAAGAAAGATTACATGACGTTTCAAATGATAATGGTATTCGAATTATCACGTTCGCAGCGTCAAAAGATCTGGTAGTGAAGAGCACGATGTTCAAGCACAAGCAAATCCATAAATCCACATGGATATCACCCGACGGCGTAACGCGTAACCAAATAGACCACTTCCTCATAGACAAAAAACACTACTCGAATATCCTTGACGTAAGATCATATAGAGGAGCAGATTGCGACTGCGATAACCTTCTAGTGATGGGCAAAATTAGAAGTCGGCTCGCAGCAAACCCACATGGGCAATCACGGGAGACGAGCTAAAAGTTCGACATTGATAAACTAAAAGACCTACGCAAAAGGGCTGAATATCAAGACGAACTAACGAATAGATTTAGTATCCTAGAGAACGGGAGTAGTGAGGAAGAGGAAACCAATAATCTGGGCACTAAATGGGCATCGGTCAGACACACAATCAAACAAACAGCCCAAAGGGTATTAGGATTTAAGAAACCAATTTAGTCCAAACCTTGGTTTGACGCTGAGTGCAGGGCAAAGAGTGATCCACTTAGAAAGATATGATGTAGTCAACGCAGAAAGATACGCGACAATTCGAAAAGAGACAATGCGACTTTTCAAACGGCGTATGGGAGAAGGCTTGGATCGAAAAAATCATAGAAAATGTCAGAACAAAGATTATTAGAGGTATGTATGCCGGCATAAATTCAATTAGAAATGGCTACCGAGGAAGAGCCGAAATAATCCGAGACACAAACGGCTGTCTGGTGACAGAAACAAGCAATATCGTGACAAGATGGAAGCAGTACTTTGAAAAACTGCTCAATGTGCGCACCCACCACCACAAATAAACGCACGAGATGTACATACAGCCGAGCTTCAGATCCCAGAGCCCTCTTTCGACGAAGTTGTAGACGCAATAAACCGACTGAAAAACAACAAGGCTCCCGGAGTCGACTGCATACCGACAGACTTGTGAAGCACGCGGAGAGGCAACCGCTCGAAAGATCTATAGCGTTTGGGATGATAGTGAAGAACGTGTGATTCGAAATGACGCTATGACAGTTAGAATCACCAAAAATTGAACCAAGCGCAACCCATCAGGCCACCGCCGTGTGTACGAATTCGATTTCTAAACTCAAGTACACTCAACGGATGTGGATTTGTTACGTTATCGCTATGGTATACGGCTCTGATGCATTTTCTTATTCGCTTTTCGTTCGGTGTTCTTCACTATTTGCTTGTGTATTGTGTGTGTATCTGTTAGAAACGCTACAGATCCACCAACTGATTAAAACAATATGGGATAAAGAAGTCATTCCGGAAGAATGGAAAACCTCAATAGTCGTCCCCATTTTCAAAAAAGGTGACAGATCTGACTGCGGAATATCATTGCACCCAACCACATACAAACTACTAACAAATGTCATACTGGCGAGAATCACACCGTACGCAGAAGACATATTGGGAGACTATCAATGCGGATTCCGTAGGAACCGGGCAACGAGCGACCAAATGTTCACAATAAGACAACTACTGGAATAAAAGTTGAAACACGAAGAGACGGTTTACCAACTGTTCGTTGACTTCAAAAAAGCCTACGACTCAGTCGCAAGGCAAAGAGTCTACCACATTGTAGTTGAGCTGGGAATCCCGAAAAAATATGCCGCCCTCATTCAAATCTGCATGAACGAAAACAAAGGGCGAGTTAGAATAGAAAACCACCTCTCAGAACCTTTTGAAATCCGGGACGGACTAAAACGGGGCGACGGCCTCTCACCATGTCTCTTTAACCTTGCCCTCGAGTATGTCACCAGAAAGGTACAACACGACAATGTGGGGGTTTCTCTAAACTACACGGAGAACCACCCACCATTCCCGGCCAATCCCATCCAATTTCGATCGCCTTACAGCGTGTCAAACCAACCCCATTCCCCCCTACTTACCTGTTCACCTGCAAAGCATGTTACCTCCAAGGGCGCATAGCTAAACTCATTTTTCCATGCGGACAACGCATAAAAGAGTTTAGCTTCCCTTTTCCGTCATACGGCAACTCTTGTTCATGTCGATAAGCGACAACCAAATCCAGCCGGACGAAGTTGTCGCATCATTGCAGAACCGCTTGGGAAAAATATCAAAACATTCGATTGAATCAGACGATAATATTTCCCTATCGTTACTTGGCCTTTTCCCAGTTCCTCCATCCGCTGGGGATCAAACATCTCTTTACCCAGATGAATAGCGTAAAACACATTTTTCTCTCCTCCGCAATTCTTCCTTTCTATAGCCATGCGCCTCCGGCATAATCACCACACCACACTACCACCAGTGTGGAACACCTCGGAGGCCACATTACCACACGCACACTAAGCCAGATCAACCCGAGTTATTGCGCTCCTCGCTTTGCGTTTTTCGTCCACTCTGCGCACATTGGCGTGCAACTATGCGCCAGCGCTTGTTCACCCCGGTGCGCATGGGGAAACGAAGAGCGCACAAGAGAGAGCGCAATCACATCGGTTGGCTAGTGCGCACCAGCAATAAATTTCCCTTTCTTTTTTACTTATCGTCACCTTCTTAAACCAGAGTCCAGTCAGTCAGATTTTATTTGTCCAACGAGCAGGAGTCGAGAGCCGTCGTAAGCGCACAAAAGTTTATGTTTTAAATAGTGTCTGTACAGTCATCGTATCTATAAATCCTAATTTGGACGTAAGGACAGTGCCATCAGGTTATGTTTTAAATAGTGTCTGTACAGCCATCGTATCTACAAATTCTAATTTAGACGCAAGGACCGTGTCACGAGTTTATGTTTTAAATAGTGTCTGTACAGCCATCGTATATATAAAGTCTAGTTTAGACGCAAAGACAGTGTCACCAGTCAATATTTTTAACAAGAAGTCATGTTCAAATCAAAAATAAAATAAAATAAAACAGAGAAGAAACCATACCAGAGTGTTTGTTTTGCTGTCCCGTCTCTGCTCAACCGTAGGAATCAACGGCTGTTCCGTCTTTCTCAAGTGTGTCATCTAGTAAACTCTGATGGGGCTTCTGTTAAACCCGCATCCTTGTTGACGCCAAATGAAAGTACCCCACAACAACATGGCCGGATCATCCCTGAACGGGGTCACACAAGTGCTCGCATATGCGGATGACATCGCCGTTTTGGGCGATAACCTAGAAACTGTAAGTAAAAACAGTGAAATCATCATGCAAGCGGCAGAAGAGGTGGGCCTAGAAATAAATGAAGACAAAACAAAATATATGATTATGGCCAGAGCAGGTGGATCTCAGACAACACACATAAACATCAGGGGCAAGATATTTGAAAATGTCAAAGAATTTAAATAACTGAGAACAATACTGACGGCCAGTAACGAAATGTCGAAGGAAATTAACAAGAGACTACACTCCGGCAACGCTAGTTGGCGTGCAGTCAGTAAGCTGCTGAAATCCAAACTGCTATCACGGAATATAAAGCTCCGTGTCTATAGAACCATAATCATGCCAATTGTTCTATAGGGATGCGAAACATGGGCTCTGACAAAACGGGAAGAAAACAGATTCCGCGTATTCGAGAATAAAGTCCTACGGGGTATCTTTGGTGGCAAATATGGTGAGGAGGCAGGTCAATGGAGGAAACTCCACAACCACGAATTGGAAGAGTTATACCGCAAAGCTACAATAGTGAGAGTAATCAAGTCGCGAAGATTAAGAAGGGTTGGACACGTGGCGCGAATGGGCAACGATAGGACGTGCATAGAATTCTTGACGGGAAAGAGACCGACAGGACGGCCGCGACGGAGATGGGAGGATAATGTTAAGTTGGACCTCAAGGAGATGGGATCGGATGGTCGAACGTGGAAGGAGAGCGCACAGGACAGGGAACAATGGCGAAGTCGAGTCGGTGAGGTCATGAACTTTCGGGTTCCTACAGGCCAATAAATAGTAATTCATTCATTACTAAATGCTGTAAAGTATGGGAATTTTATAGAATGGGGCGAACAATATACGAATATTTAGAATATTTAAACCTTTTTATATTTACAAGAAGAAGATTTTGGCAGATGCATACTCTAAGGGGGGTTTTTTCCTTAATAAATTATTCACTCGCGAGGAAGAAAACCTTTTCATATAAAAAATACAATTACAGTGCGTACTTAGGTTGAACTGACAAAGTTGTGAAATTATGACGGTCAGATTAACAAATTTATTTAAGTACCTGTTAATCTTCATAATGGAAGGCTCGTGTTAAAATTTTATTTCAGTAACAAATCACGAAATGTCTATCTTGGGAAAAACCTTCTTCCAATAGTTGTTACCGTACACAACACTAGTAATTAATAACTTCGTCATCTGAATAATTTCTGCTACTACATTCACTAAGGCAAGTCTTCACTCCTAGCAATGACTTAGATCTTAATGCAGACCTGTATAATTCAAAATAGCTTCCAATTAATTTGAATTACTAATCACTTCGAACACGTTAGCTTTTACCTGTTGTATTCAAACTGTCTTTCGTTCTCTAATAACCAGTACCTCGTGGCCTTGACTCTGAAGTTGCTTTCGCTTTCTGCCCAACGTTCGCTTTCTGTCCAACGTTCGCTTTCCAATTACGCGCAGTACAAAACAACGGATAGGTTAAGCTGTAGTTTTAATAAATGTCCGAGGCGGTTGAAGATGACAAGCTTTCAGTTGAGAGCGACATCTCGTACAAAAGTGGAGAAGTATGTTCATGTTAATATGAAACGATTGAGGGGGGCTTAATTAAGGACGAAATCAGTATCATTACGGTGTTCACTATAATAAAAATAAGAGGTAGGAGACAAATGTTTTCTGAATATCATTCGGGTATTACATGTCCCCGTCGCGATAGCTGACCTGGAATCTCGATGTAAAAAATCTTTCTTTTCAACTCATGATTCCAGGTTTATTCGATTTCGAATTGTAAATGTGGTAACAAGTTCACTGGAGACTATTTTCCTTCGTTGGGGAAAATCATTAAAGATTATGGCGTGCTTATATGAAAAACAGGCGATTTCACCTTGTTAAATAATGAAACTGTTTTCATCTTCGTAGGAGTTTAATGGAATTCAGTTATTTGAACGTTGTTTCATTTCAAATGCAAAGTGATGGATCCATGTTTTGTATATAATTATAAATTGCAGAACATCTTGATTTAATTAACACGAAACAACGTCCAACATTGTATAGAAATGCCTTCATTTCGGTGGTTTTGCTCTGTTATGAATGTTTGCATTTTGCGCACAATCTATATTTATTTAAAAAAATTACCGATACTAGTGGCTTACGTCTAGACTATGCATGCTAGTTTTTGAAGGGGCAGCAATTTCTGCTAATTTGTACATTCTAAATCATTTATGAAGCTTTTTAAGCACACATAGATGGTATTCAAAATCGTGAACTCAGTAAATTAGTTACGATAAGTGTGAAGTCGCACAGTGACTGTATTACCGACAATAAGTCGTTGAAGCAAATTTTTACTATTTTCAGCGCATTTCAGTGGCGTAGTAGCTAAATGAGTTGTCAATTGGTTATGACCTTATGTTAAACTAGTGACGTCGTGCTATTTGCGTATATAAAGTAAACATTCTATGTTGTTACAATATATGGGAATACAAGATTATTGGAGGTTAATTATGAGACTATGTTTTAGCTTCAGTTTATCTTCGCAGTTCTGCGATAACGTTAAAATTTAGAAGCCAAGTGCTACTGGTATTGTAGTGCTCCAAGAAGCCCCACCATTTCCCTCCCATATACATATTACCCTCCAATCGAATTCCCATCCAAGATCATTCGTTCAAATCCTCAAATCTACGCAGAATTCAATGTCAAGAAAATTGAACCAAACGTTCAATTGTCGAACATTGAATTCACTTCCTTAAAATCCAAACAACACAATGCAAATCTTCATTTGCACTGTATGTGCAGTAATCATGTGATACGAGGGTTGCCTTTTATATTTCGGGATTAGAGAACAAAAACAAATATTGATCATCGAAAATCACTTTATTGTTTTTCAAAATATTCCCCATGAAGATCTATACACTTTTGCATGCGTTTGAACTAATTGTCGAAGCACTTTTGCCACTCTGATTGAGGTATCTCCAACACATGCATTCTGAATGCAGCAACCGCTTCTTCAGGTGTCGAAAAACGTTGACCTCTCAGTTTGTTTTTTACGTACGGGAATAAAAAGAAGTCATTCGGTGCCAAGTCAGGACTATACGGCGGATGACCCATCAAATCAATGTTTTGGGTGCTCAAAAATGCAGTTGTCGCAGCCGATGTGTGAGAGCTCGCATTGTCGTGGTGAAGAGTGATCCGTCTTCGGCGGTTGGTTTTCCTGATTTCTTGGAAGACAACTGGCAAACAAATGGTTGTGTACCACTCAGAATTGACTGTTCTGCGTTGTTCTAGTGGTACGGTTGCGACATGTCCAGTTTTTCCGAAAAAACAGGCGACCATTTGCTTGGAAGTGCTTCGTGCGCGAACAACTTTTGTTGGATTTGGCTCATCTTGAAACACCCAGACAGTCGACTGCTGTTTACTTTCGGGCTCATACGCGTAAATCCACGATTCATCACCTGTCACGATGTCATAGACGTGTTTTGAAGCACCGCGACCGTATTTTTTTAGCATTTCTTTCGACCAATTAACACGAGCCTTTTTTTGGGCGATTGACAAATTGTGTGGGATCCAACGCGAACAAATTTTTTTGACAGTCAAATGTTTATGCAATATTGAATGTATGCTGGTCCCACTAACGCCTAAGGTTGTCTCAATCTTACGATAGGTCACATGACGATCTTCCAATATCAGTTCGCGCACAGCATCAATGGTTTCGGAACAACAACTGATTTTGGACGACCTTCACGAAATTCATCTTGGAGTGAACTACGACCACGATTGAATTCACCATACCATCGATAAACACTGGTCCTTGATGGAGCTTCATCGCCAAAAATTGAATGAAGTTCATCCATGCACTGTTGCTGAGTTAATCCACGCCAAAAGTTGTAAAAAATAGTCGCACGAAAATGTTGACGGTTTAAGTCCATTTTTGGGCCGAGATGAATCTTTTAAGTTACTGTAAACAACACAAATAGCGCTTGTATGTCAAAACGTTCTGAGTGCGTATAACCTCAAAAAGTCCAACTTTACGACAGAGCTGTCAATTGCCGGATTGCAACACTAGGGTTGCCAAATCCCGAAACATAAGAGGCAACCCTCGTAACGAACCAAGTGTACATTTGGTTCGTATACACACAATTTCTATAAAAAGATCAAAATTCCTAAAATCCTTATCTCGATGCATATGCATTGTAATCATACTGCATCTGGCTTATATTGTAAAAATAGTTTTCCCATCCTTTTCCCAAGTTTCTCACATACAAATTTCAAAGAAGATTTGTATAAAAGGGCAATGGATTTTGGATTCGAGGTTCAGTCCCAATTGGTCTCCGAGACATAAGGACGCCATTTTACTAAATTTATATTAAACGAAATTAATAAATTATATTAAATATAATTTATATTAAATATTTGGATTTTTATTGTATTCGGCCGAATTTCAGGCCTCTTTTATCAACAATCGGTCGCCACTCTTCTCGGAGACCACGGAAGCACGGTGGCGACCGCAACGTACAATACATATCGATACCTTCCTTCCCTAACATTTAAGGGTGCTTTAAAATTCTTTTTTTTGTACACGTTTGTATTAAAGAAAAGTGAACATGTAAGCTCCCCAGACCAGAACTCAAACCCAGTTTTATTGATCGCGTTTGTTTAGGGCGAATAGTATAGAAAAACCAATAAAACAGCTTATGAAGATAGTGACGGGGATATTCCGGTTTTTTTTGCTTAATCGATAGTTTTATACTTCAAATATAATATGTTAAAATTTGGAAACGAAATCTTAGGCGGTTCCAAAGTTATAGGTCATTAAAGGGTCGGGTCTCCCGCGGATACAAATTCGTATCATAGGTGGCAACTATCGTGTATTTAGAAAGATGCAGACTATCCATTTATGGGTATTAATTTGGTTCGCTGTTGGCTTGGGCCAACTGCCACTTCTTTGAATATGTCGCAATCTTGTGCGACTGAACAACATGTTCATAAGCGGTAATGGATAGTCGCTCCTGTGTATGTTGTTTTTACATTCGGGCGTACTGCGGGTGACCTGCGATTGCCTGAGTTTTAGTTAGTTTCATATATACGAAACTAACTTGCCCGTTGCACGGTGCTGGTGGTTTTTTCTTGTTTGGTGACTATGGAAGATGTTCCTACCGGTGACGTCGCGGGGTAGGTATTTTTGATGTTTCTTTGTTTCTTTTTCATGAGGAGGAAAAGTATTTAGTGTAAACGTGGTCTCAGAGCGTGCAGTGCTCGCGTTTAGGCGTCCGTTTCATACGTTTTTCAACGGTAAATTTTTCTAACATAATGTTTAAAAACGTTAAAGGTTCGCGTAAGTCAGGGGTGCGTCCAGAGAGTTGATATAAAAAACGAAAAGGATTTATGGGAACTGTACATGAACTGGAAACGGAGTATGTGACTACATCGGCACAATCCGGTTCCGCAGTGACTCGACAAAATTTACAAACGTAGTCGAAAGATGAATAAAATGTTTAAAAAAAATTGTTGTTATATCTTTAATACTTTTTCTTAAAAAAAATCATGAGAATAACCTATTTTTTGACCCGAGAAACCGGAATGTCCCCATATGTCATAGGTTTCCCAATAAGGACGACATGTTTATAAAATTAAGTAAAATACAAATCATTTGAGGTAATCGCTAAACCTTTTTTTTATTTTAAAACACAACTTCCTTAAAATTAAACTATTCTAAAGACAAGTAGTGGGTTGTGACATTTCTATCATTTTAAATATGGATCTCATAACGTTTTAAAAGCGGATCGTTTCGATTGGGAAATACATTATTTAACTTTAAAATTAATTGTCCTCTTTATTAGGAAACCTTTTAAATTAAAATCTGAGGGTACGATAATTATTCTAGGCTGATTATTGTCACTAAATCAAGCCGCTTAAAAATGGGAAGAAAAGAAGGCTATTAAAAGACGAAGACCGCTCGACGAATTCTTTGAGTTTGGTTCCTACGATAATATTACCCTAGCCAATGTAGCGTCACTTCGACTTCCCCCAGACGCGCTATCCGCTTGGGATCAATGTTCTCTTTTCGGACGTGAATAACACCAGCCATTATCCACTCCTTTCCATTTGTATCTTCCTACAGTTCAATGCACTCTGAGATCACCACATTCACCGAATTAGGTCAGTGGGCTTGTGGCGGCCCTCCTGAACGCCACCATCCATCTTCCGATCATTCAGGTAAAAACCCCATCTAGGGCATGCGAAAGGCATAAAAAAACAAGTATTGTGGCAGTTCCATTGAACGCCACTACTTACCAGACGGCTAGTAATGAATAAATAGTTACCTGTAACACCTAAAAAGCATGTACTTACCTTTCACGCCGTGCCTGTAACATTAGAAAAACCGGTGAAACATTCATTCTCGCTGATATGAAATTCCAGCAGCAACAAATCCTATATTCTCAAAGCAAGTTGGTTTAACAACCAAGCAACCAATATTGCCCGTTCAATATCTGTACGATATTTCACACCTGCAGGAAATGCGTATCTTTCCTTAGCACAGCATCCCCACATCGATCGGTCACCCGACCGACCGATACATGAGGGTATCCGGCTGACGCCCAGGCAGTCGAGTTCGCAAATGGAAATTTACCATCAGAATTCGACTGCGAGGATATATCAGCGAAATGTACACGATCAGCAATAATGCTTTACCCACACGTTGATCGTGTAAACATTTCAACCCCTTTTTTCCGTTGAGATACTCGCACCTGTTGCGAACATTTAGATGGGATCTATGCTATGTCTGCATACTTGCGGACGCACACGATGAGCAACAGAAGCAATCATCGTGTGTGTATTTCAACCCCTTTTGTGTTGAACAAAACGCAAAAGGGATATCTTACCATATATGGTCATCGAGGCGATGATTGAATATGTCCGTATTCTATCGCTTCGATGAACTTAGTGTCGCGTCGTGCGTGAAGAACCAAGTTCACGCCATTATTATTATCTTTGTTTTCTTGGTTTCTGGTTATTATAATACCTTTGTTATTAATTAGCATATTTAGATTTATTCGTATTATTTAGATTTATTCGTATTGTTAGTCTTTGTTATTCATTGTTATAATTTATAATTGGTTTGCATGTTTGGCAGCACTTGCCGTTTTTGTTATTCGTTTGTCATTAGTTTTTGTTGTCATTGTTTTTTGTTGTCGTTTGTCATTATTATTATGAAAATTATTAGAGTTTTGTCGTTGTGTATCGTATAAATCGTATTTTGTCGTGTAATAAAAGTTTAATCGTTTACGCAACTCGTTTTAGTTTTCATTCTTATATCGTTCGCCTTTTCCGACAAACGAGTCGGAAGGTGGTCCTTCGAGCCGGATCGAATTCAATTCAAAGAATCTGTGCGTTTTTTTGTGATTAATCGGTCCTAAAAAAGATTTTGTAACTCTTCGAACATTTATTTGTAGCTCTCCGAACTTGAATCTGTGTGTTATTTTAACTGGCCTTAGGCGAAAAACATATTTTATTCAACATTTAATCAAGTTTTCGGGTTACTCTCAAGACGAAATTCGCTTTCTCCGCAAAGCATACTTTATTGCTAAAATAATTCAATTTAGCGAATTCCAATTCCATATCAAGTGTCAAATGATAGAAAATTCATTAGAAAATTTATCTAGTGAAGTGACACGTTTAGAACATTCATATAATCGTCACCATCGATTTCGTAGTAGCTACATTAATATTATCGTCGCTATCGTTCTCGTCATCGCCGCAGCTGTCGTTTTCGTTGCTGTCGATCATCCAATCGTTTAATTTTCTCAATTATCCTTTGGGCGATGATTTATGAAATAAATATAAATCGTTATACCGCATTTAGCTATTTCGAACTAAACTAAATTTAAACGGATTTGTGATATAAAATAAGAAGGAGCAATCGAAGAAAAATACAAGAAAGCAAAACCAACTAGAGAAAGGGAGTGACGCTCATCCAGAGACACCCACTAGAAGGTTAGTGGTGATAACCAGCTCCAACCGAAGAGAGTGGTTAAGGGCAGTGGCAGCCAGCGGAGAACCCGGTAACTGCAGGTGAGTCGTGTTCTAGCTGTTAAGAAGTTTAAATTTGTTACTCTTCCCGATTTCCCTACTACATTCCTTTGAAGTTCCCATATATTTCAGCCCCGTCAATATCTCCTTCCGTTCGATACTTATCGGTTGAAAATTGTTATTTAATATTGTCGATTCTTTTAAAATGGCCGAAGATCAAATCAGATCCCTGACCAATAAAAGAGCTGTCGCCAAACGCGCGTTGACCAAGCATGTCAACTTTTTAAGCAAATTTGATCCCTCGACTGATGATTTTTTCGTTCTAGAAAGGAGGTCGTCTGAGATTGAAAAGGTTCGGGAAAATGTTCTGCTCTTTCAGGAAGCTCTCGAGGAGTTACTCGAGCCAACTGATGAGCTTGATGAGCATCGAACTGCCTTTGACGACCAATATTTTCAGGCTTGTGGCACCGCCGCTAGACTTTTAAGCGAGCATGCCAAAACTGTTGCTCTGGTAGCATCAAAGATAATTGAGCCGAAAGATGTTGGTGACGTCGAAGGTAAGGCTATTGATGCCGACCATAGTCTCCCGTCTAGCCCTTCAAAATTGTCTTCGTCGCTTCACGAGGTGTCCCAACCCGAAATTAACACCTCACAAAATACTGAGAATTTAAGCCAGCAAATACTCACAATTGTCGCAAACTATCTTAGACAATTTTCAGTCGTCCCATTTGCCCACTATTTGGTTGCTGTCTTTCGATGGTTCCACTGAATCTTGGCTAGGATTTCATGATTTATTCAATGCCTTAGTTCATCAAGATTTGAAGATTGCACCGATCAAAAAATTATTTTATTTGAAAGGCTGCTTGAAAGGTGCTGCAGCAGAAGTTATTTCTTCCATCGAATCCTCGGAAGCAAATTATCAAGCCGCGTGGGATCTCTTGAAAGAGAGATATGACAATCGCAAGGTCATCCGTGATTGTCACATTAAGGCCATTGTCGATTTGCCGTCCATATCCAAAGAGTTCTCGTTTCGAGCGTTCATAGACACGTTACAGAAGCATCTGCGTGCGCTTCAAGCTATAAAGGAACCCACCGAATACTGGGATTCCATCTTAATTGTAGTGCTGCGAGAAAAGCTTAATTCCTCATCTCGTGAGCGGTGGGAGGACTGTAGTTGTAGCATAACGCAGCCCACCATCAAAATGTTTATCGATTTCCTGAAAAGGCGTGCTCAAGTAGTAAGTACCCGAGCGCAACCCACCTCTAAGCCACATTCGGAAAAGCCCCTCACACCAACGGCCACAACAGGCATTTATGGCTACCACTCAAACTTGTGTTTTTTGCGAGGACACTAGTCACCAAGTGTATTCCTGTGACAAGTTTGAGTCCTTATCTCCTCAAGCTCGATTTGAGGCAAGCAAAGTTGGCCGTTGGTGCATTCAATGCTTAAGGAAAGGGCATCAAGTTTCAAGTTGTAAGGCACAAACATGTGCCAAGTGTAGACAACGTCATCATACCCTATTACATTTCGAAAGGGTAAATAGTTTAAATTCGGTTACGTCGCACTTCGCGACTAACATTATGAGTATGCAAGCTCAAACTACCCCCCACGGGGTTTTAGCCACTGCTTTAGTTGATATTGTCAACAGTCAAGGCAGGAGCAAGCTGTGCCGCATATTCTTAGACGGAGGTTCACAAGTTCATTTCATGTCTTAGGAAACAGCTGCGTTTCTGAATCTCGTCCAAAAACCTGCCAACATTTGTGTTGCCGGAATTGACAATACCTCGACAATGGTTAGGCATTCAGCTCAAGCAACCCTGCGGTCTCGGTTCACAAAGTATGAGAAGGCTGTTGAATTCTTAATCTTACCTCAGATCGGTCATCCAATGCCTTCGACTACGATTGATACAAATCGTTTCGAATTACCAAAGGACATCTCATTAGCAGACCCTGAATTCTTTAGAGCTTCGAAAATTAACGCGTTAATTGGCGTCAATTTATTTTATAAATTGCTCTGCAATGGGCAAATATCATTGGGGAAACACCCCAATCTCGTACTGCAAAAAACGCAATTCGGATGGATTGTCGCGGGCGAGTTGGATCCCAGTTTTCAGGCATTAAACGTGTCGTGCCACCTAACCATACAGTCCAACACTCCAAATGTTAATACAACTCGGTTCTGGGACTCTGAGGAGCTTTCCATTCGATCAGCTGAAGAAATAGATTGTGAGGAACACTACGCGCTTCACACCATTAAAGGCCCTGACATTAGGTTTGAGGAACAGCAACAAATAGCTGTTGAAAACGATTGCGGAGAAAGTGTGTTTATTACAGTTCCAAATACCACAGACGAAATTAATTCGCATCTACAATTCAAATGTGTTACACCAAAGATGCCGTTGGCCGCCACGGAAATAGCTTGCGTTCCATTAGTGGGAATACCTGCATACGAATATCAGTCAGGAGATTCCATCGGAATTGTAGCGTCAAACAGCGATGACGATGTCGAGCTGAAGGCGAAATCGGATAATTTATCGCCATCCTCAGAGGACATAGGTAAAATCAGCTTCGAGCCTGGAACACCAAAACAGAAAGCACCTTCTCACATGCCGGCACGTGCATCAGCACGGACGATTCTTCGAGATTGCTTGGATTTGCAAAATATTCCCAAAGGGACTTTGCCTCGTGCATTGGCACAATACAAAGAAAATATCGATGAAAGTAATTTCATAATATCGGTAGCCTTGAAACAAGGCCCACAACTATATATATATATATAATGAACTAATTGTTCAGAGATCGTTAATAACACTTTTCGTTGGATCTTCTTGTGAGAAACTTGCATTTCACAGAGATCAATTAATCCATTATCGCAATAATTGTACGAGGGTTGCCTCTTATGTTTCGGGATTTGGCAACCCTAGTGTTGCAATCCGGCAATTGACAGCTCTGTCGTAAAGTTGGACATTTTTGAGGTTATACGCACTCAGAACGTTTTGACATACGAGCGCTATTTGTGTTGTTTACAGTAACTTAAAAGATTCATCTCGGCCCAAAAATGGAATTAGATCGTCAACATTTTCGTGCGATTATTTTTTACAACTTTCGGCGTGGATTAACTCAGCAACAGTGCATGGATGAACTTAATTCAATTTTTGGCGATGAAGGTCCATCAAGGACCAGTGTTTATCGATGGTATGGTGAATGCAATCGTGGTCGTAGCTCACTCCAAGATGAATTTCGTGAAGGTCGTCCAAAATCAGTTGTTGTTCCGAAAACCATTGATGCTGTGCGCGAACTGATATTGGAAGATCGTCATGTGACCTATCGTGAGATTGAGACAACCTTAGGCGTTAGTGGGACCAGCATACATTCAATATTGCATAAACATTTGACTGTCAAAAAAATTTGTTCACGTTGGATCCCACACAATTTGTCAATCGCCCAAAAAAAGGCTCGTGTCAATTGGTCGAAAGAAATGCTCAAAAAATACGGTCGCGGTGCTTCGAAACACGTCTATGACATCGTGACAGGTGATGAATCGTGGATTTACGTGTATGAGCCCGAAAGTAAACAGCAGTCGACTGTCTGGGTGTTTCAAGATGAGCCAAATCCAACAAAAGTTGTTCGCGCACGAAGCACTTCCAAGCAAATGGTCGCCTGTTTTTTCGGAAAAACTGGACATGTCGCAACCGTACCACTAAAACAACGCAGAACAGTCAATTTTGAGTGGTACGCAACCATTTGTTTGCCAGTTGTCTTCCAAGAAATCAGGAAAACCAACCGCCGAAGACGGATCACTCTTCACCACGACAATGCGAGCTCTCACACATCGGCTGCGACAACTGCATTTTTGAGCACCCAAAACATTGATTTGATGGGTCATCCGCCGTATAGTCCTGACTTGGCAGCGAATGACTTCTTTTTATTCCCGTACGTAAAAAACAAACTGAGAGCTCAACGTTTTTCGACACCTGAAGAAGCGGATGCTGCATTCAGAATGCATGTGTTGGAGATACCTCAATCAGAGTGGCAAAAGCGCTTCGACAATTGGTTCAAACGCATGCAAAAGTGTATAGATCTTCATGGGGAATATTTTGAAAAACAATAAAGTGATTTTTGATGATCAATATTTGTTTTTGTTCTCTAATCCCGAAATATAAAAGGCAACCCTCGTATTATCCAGAACAAGTACAATAGCTGTTCTAAAATTTCGTGTCGAAACTTCTATATGAAAGAAAGGCAACATCCCAACAAAGTTCGGTGGAAGGTTTACGCAGCGGAGTACGTTAGCCTTACGAAGACAGTTCATTTAGAACTAGTCGGTGGATTCGCCACCGAGTATTTTATCGCAAGCCCAAAGCGCTTCTTTTCAGGACGGAAAAGGTCAGTCGAGATCCACTATGATAATGGAACTTTGCTCAAAGGGCATCAAAAACCCGTAGTTAGTTTTCTTGTTGGTCAAGGAATTGATTGGCACATTATTCCGCCAAGAGCGCCTCCTTTGCTTACTTATGAACAATTAGTAACTTATATTATCGAATTGAAAGCAATATTTAATTCCCTTCCCATATCACCCATGTCCTCCTCCCATCCAAATAATCTTGAACCTCTCACTCCTGCCCACTTTCACTTCCTAGTGAGTAGCCCCTTAGCTTCTTTCCAGTAATTCGACTTCGCAGGTAAGCCAGTTAATCGTACATCCGACTGGCGCCCCTCTCAGCTATGGAAGCGTAGGCGCAAGAAATCCCGACAACAGCTGACTCGATTCGGTCGCTCACGACCACCAGAGGTTCGACTCAAGGAAGGAGCATTGCTTCTCTTTTTCGAAATTGGTCCTGCTTATACGGCCCAATGGAAACTTTACAATCTACAGAAGATCATAGTTGTACACAATGGTTTTCAATTGATCAGTTCAACGTCGAAACGATGTGAAATTCGAAGGAGCAGACAGGAAACGTTGCAACTGTATTCTGAAAAACGGTCGTATTTATTCTCCAAAATCATCGATCTTACAAATACAAATTTATCGTCGCTCGTTCCTGATAAGCTCACCGGAATGCAACATATTCCCGATCGTACAATTACAAATTTCGTCTTTCTGCGAAAAGAGGAGAATCAAATATCATTCTCACACATATGTCAGCATACAACTACAGCATTGTTTTCGTTTGGCTATCCTAAATATGCGCCTGGTGAACAAGGTGTCATCCTCGGCATCTTGGCCTTTCTTCGTCCAAATCCCCTCATGTACGTCTACTGCGTGGTTTCTTCAATGGGACCAAATCATCAACAGTGCTGCACAATTCGAGGTGGTATGAGATTAGTAGCTGCGAAAGATTGCAATTGCCTGCGTTGTCAAAGGCGAGCGAGGCAAACAAAATTTACTCCCAGCAAATATCCTGCCGAAGACGAAGGCTCCACAATCAAGTTGAACCTGATGCTTCAAGGCGTCGTATGTATGTCGCGTCGTGCATGAAGAAACCTTTGTTATTAATTAGCATATTTAGATTTATTCGCAATATTTAGATTTATTTGTATTGTTAGTATTTTCTGTTATCACATTTGTTATTAATTAGTATAGTTACATTTATTCGTATTGTTAGTTATTCATTGTTGTTATAATTTACAATTAATTTGCATGTTTGGCAGCACTTGCCTTTTTTGTTATCGTTTGTTAGTAGTGTTGTGTTGTCATAGTTTTTATTATTGTGTTGTCAGTTACAATATGCAAATGCGTTTTTTCGTTAGATATTATTATCGAATCGTTTTTCGTTAAAAGGAGTTCGTTTTGTGATATGAATCATCGTTTTTCTTGTAATAAAAGATTTTCGTTTTGCATTGATTCGTTTCGTTTTTGTATCGTTAATAATAAAGTGACAGTACCTGGCTGACTTTCAAACAGACAACTTGTCTCACAGTTTTGCTCGTGCTATTTATCTTAATCAACCGTTATTTTCACAATAATTTTCACAATTTAATTATCATTACCTTGTTTTCTTTGCCTCGTTTTCCGCATACAAAAATTTGAACAAGTGTTATAACCGTTAAGTTATGGCCCCTGGGCCACGTGTGTTAAATTAAATTAAGCGCAAACGGTTGCGTTACGACCCCGTTATTGGAGGCCAAACTCCTCCTGATAAACTTTCAAAAGTGAACAATACAGTTCTAGAAAAATCTAAAATGTATTCAAACACTAACTTTTTTCAACCACTTCAAAGTCTGATGGAAGACTCTCCTGAAATGGATCCGACCAATGACGAACAGTGCGCAGAAATTCCTAAAGAAACCGTTCCGCCAATTGTGGTATTAAAAACAACTAGTGCTCAAGTGCGTGATATTTTGAGCAACATTAAGATAGACAAATACTTAATCAAAAACATTTCGCTTGGGCAAAAAATATGTGCCCCAACAATGGACATATATAATAAAATCAGAACCGAACTCTTACGGTTAAAATGTGAGTTTTTCACCCACTCACGTAAGGAAAATCGCCCATTAAAGGTAGTGTTATCCGGGCTAGACTTAATAAGCAACGATATAGTGAAAAATGAGTTAATTGCACTCGGGATTAAGTGCCTAGATGTTAAAACCATCACATTAAATCCGTCAACAAAAGCCCTGTACAAACACTACTTGTACATCGTCTATATTCAACGCGGTAGTGTTAAATTAAACGAACTAAAACGGAACTACTCCACCTTGTTCAAAACCATCGTTCGCTGGGACTTTAAAAAACATAATCCAGGTAAGGTCACACAATGTCACAATTGCCAGCTTTACGGTCACGGCTCGATGCATTGTCATATAAATAGCTTCTGTGCAATATGTTCGGGAAACCATAAAACATCCGACTGCAAAACGAATGAGGTCATCAAGTGTGCAAATTGTAGTGGGCCACATAAATCCACCGATCCAGAATGCATAAGCCGAAAGCATTACATAGACATTCGCCGCAAATTATCCCCACGCGGACGTGGTACAGGAAATACAACGTTCCTACAGCCTCCGAGTGACAAACAGCAGCCAGTGCCCGACCGATTATCCATTGATAATTTTCCTCCACTACCCCGACCTGTGCGTCAACCTTCACTTCCTTCATCCACTTGGGCTTCTGGCCTCCATCAAACCCCGCAACCTTCCAACAGTGATACGACACACACGAAGAAAAATCCGTCAGAAACATTAACTAATGATAACCTGTTCTCATTTAGCGAGATAAACTCTCTTCTTAATGAAGTTGTAACCAAGCTTAGTGCTTGTCAAACCAAAGCTGACCAATTTAACGTCATTACTTCATTAGCTATTAAGTACATATACTCGGAAAAAACATGTTAAGAAACTCTCTTAACATCATAACTTGGAATGCGAAAAGCATCAAAAACAAAAAACATGAATTTTTTAGTTTCTTGATAAATTTTAATATTGACATTGCACTTGTTTCAGAAACGTGGCTCAAACAAGACATTTCTTTCTCACATCAAAATTACATATGTTATCGCCTAGACAGGGTGCATACTGGTGGTGGAGGTGTCGCCATTGTTGTGAAAAAATGTATAGAACATTCCTTGCGTACTTCATTGCGCCTTAAGTTAATTGAGGAAATTAGTGTAGATGTAACATTAAGTGACAACTCCAAGGTGAGTCTTTTTTCGGTCTATTTCCCTGGAGGAAATAGAAACATTGAGAAATCTACTTACTTTAAGCGGGATCTGCAAAAATTGTACAGAGTCAACACTCGAAACAAGGTAATTATTGGTGGTGATCTAAACTGCAGACATCAGTCGTGGAATTGTCTTAGGGCAAACAGCTGGGGTAACATTTTACTAGATGTTACTGAATCCAGCCCAAGTTTTTCCATACTTTATCCACTTCTCCCCACCTATATCCCAGCGAGTGCTAACAAGAACCCCTCAACTCTTGATCTATATATCACTAATATTCCAAATTACTGCACAGTACCATTAACTCTAAATGCGTTAAGTTCAGACCACTTTCTGATCAGCCTCACAGTGAATCATACAGTAGCTGTAAATCGTACCAGTTTATACCACAACTATTCCGCCGCCAACTGGAATTGTTATAAATCATATATAAACACGAACTTGGTTCTAGGTGATACCAGCTTAAATTCTATAACCTGCAGCGAGCACATAGATATCCTATGCAACAATTTTGTTTCTGTTATCAATAGAGCGGCCGATCTTGCGATACCTAAATGTTCCACTGCTCCAGTTGATAAGGCACCGCTTCCTGAAAATATCTTACATCTGATTAGGCTACGAAACTCTGAAAGAAGAAAATGGCTGCGTTATAGAATCGATTGTTTTCTAGTTAATGTTAAAGTCTTAAATAATATCATTAAAAATGAAATCTCAGCATATAGGAACAAGTGTTGGAATAAACACCTTTCCTCTCTTGACAAAGCAAGCAAACCGTTCTGGAAAATATCAAAAATTATGAAAAAGAGAGGGTCAAGTATTCCTCCGTTTAAAGTTCACGACAAGTTGTTTATTTCTTCAGTGGAGAAATCGAACCTACTTGCTAACACGTTTAGTAAGAACCACTCCATATCTATGCATCTAAGCGACGCGTATACTGAAGCTGAAGTTGCTAACACTATCCATGTACTTTCTCAAACACCAGCTGAAAGTACTTACGCAACGAATATTGGCAAAGTTAAAGAATTGATAAAAAAATCGAAATCAAAAAAGGCTGCGGGTCTCGATAATATTAACAACAAATTAATCAAAGCACTTCCACCTGCTGCAAGTAACTATTTAACGTTCATTTTCAACGCTTGTCTTAAGAATTGTTATTTTCCGGACTGTTGGAAAACAGCAAAAGTAATACCTATCCCGAATCCCGGCAAACCGAAGAACAGCCCCGAAAGCTACAGACCTATTAGTCTACTTAGCTGTCTAAGTAAGCTCTTAGAAAAAATCATTAAGGAAAGGATTGATCGTTTTGTGGAAGACAATAACATCTTACCAAACTTTCAGTTCGGTTTCCGTAGTAGTCACAGCACAATCCACCAAGTCTTGCGCATTAAAAACCACATAGCTGGTGAATTCATCGACAAGGAGTCAACGGGACTGGTTCTTCTAGACATCGAAAAAGCTTTTGATACGGTATGGCACGATGCCTTGATTTATAAGCTACTAAAACTTAAGCTGCCAATACCGCTTATCAAAATTATCCAGAGCTTTCTTCGTTCGAGAAAATATGTTGTGAGTTTAGGAACCGACATATCCTCTACTCACCAAATCCACCATGGTGTACCCCAAGGCTCGGTCCTTGGTCCCATATTATTTACATTGTTTATAGCAGATTTACCATGTCTAGGTGAAAACATTCAGGTAGCTATGTTTGCCGATGATACGGCCATTTTCTCTTCGGGTGCCTTATTCACTAATGTCTACAACTCTTTGCAAGCAGCTCTTGACAAACTAGCAGTATATTACAGGAAATGGAAAATAAAAATAAATGGTAATAAAACACAAGCTGTCTGCTTTTCGAGATGTAGGAAACACTGCTACCTACCAAATGGCACTAAACTCAGTATGTGTGCAGTTGATATTGATTGGTCCGAAGACTGTAGATATCTAGGTATTATTCTAGATAAAAAACTTATTTTTCAAAAACACATCACTACCACAATCGACAAAATAAACAAAGTCGTAAGAGTTATGTATCCATTAGTGTGTAGAAAGTCAAAGCTTAGCATCGAAAATAAAATTATAATATTTAAAACCATTTTTCAAGCGATACTCCTGTACGGGGCCCCAGTATGGTGTAACTGTGCTCGCACACACAAGATAAAATTGCAAAGGTGTCAAAATAAAATATTGAAAATGTTGCTGAATTTGCCATGGCATTATTCGACACATGAACTACATGACAACGCCAACGTTAAACCGGTAGAGTTCCTTATTGACAAAATCAATCGAAACTTCTTCGTCAATTGTTCTTTTTCTGACAATGTTCTCGTTTCCCGTCTTGCGTTATCCTAAGTCACTACATATATACTCTGTCTATGAAAATTATAACGAGGTCATTACTACATAAAATAACCGGAAGCTCGTGCAATATTAGTCTTAAGATTCAAATAAGGGTTTTTTATTGTAGTTTTCCCTTAATTTATTATTTGTTATTCATTAAATTTGTGCTATTGTCGTTATATAGATTTAAGATTATAGTTGTAAAGGAATTGCTTTCCTAAATCTCTTAAGTACTAGTTGTAAAATATACCATAAATGTAATTATCTACCAAATAAAAATTCAATTGAATTATTACCTACAAAAAAATAATAAAGTGTCGTTTTGTACAATAAACCATTTCGTGCTTTATATTCGTATTGCACGGTAAAGGCACCGTACCGAACAAATAGAACTGTAATATTTTTTAAGTTCTTCTGTAAAAAAAGAATTCCACGGTTGGCCTATTCAAGACATTTTTAATTTTAACAATTTAAATTATTGCCTCCCAGTCTTTTAATCACGAAATTATTACTTCCAACAGCTCACCTACACAAACTTACCAATTCTTTACAATCGATGTGTACCGTGTTGATTGGTGGTATTTTAGTTTTTGATGGTTTGCTGCTGTTGTCCTTTTAGCTGATGTGCTTTATTTTAGTCATCTCGGACTTTGTACTGAGTTTGAACTTTGTTGCTGATGTTGGCTTCGTTTCGGATCCGAGTTTCCTTGTTTGTTTTTTTGTTGTTCCAGATCTTGTTACATAATTAACCTTCCGACGGTAAATCTTTGATTCCAATTCCAGAAGATTTCTTATTTTTAAGTGACTTGAAAATAGATGAGAGTTCGTCCTTCGCTACAAACAAACTGTTGCCTCAACTTGCAATGGGATAATGTGCGTTATTACTGTCACTGAAGATTGTAATGCTTTGATTTTCGGAGCACCAACTATTAATTGTGTTGCGAAGTGAAATCTGGTTTTGCAGTGCTCTTTGTTCTAGATCAAGATTAGGGGGAGAGGATTCGTTCATTCTGTGCACGGTCTCGAAATAGGCACCCATAATATTGGTTTTTTCTTGTGAATCTTCTAATAATAAGGATTCGCCCTCAGAGATAATATTGTCGGCGGTAGTGCCTGCGTTTAGCACTATTTGACAATTCGCTGGAGTTCGTACATTATGATTGCTCTTTCGGAATATCTTATTTATCTGAGGGAACATGTTCGAGCGATTAGGGTTAATAGCTCGAATTTTGTTTTCCCCTTTAAGGCTGTTCTATAGTTTTCATGAATCAGCTGTTGAAGGTTATGGATCAACGATTTAAGAGTTCCTATTTCCGGGGTTTGTCAGTCAGCGAACTGCCGGTAGGGGTGTTTCCGCCTAGATAGGAGAGAACTTGTTTGTCTATACAGAGCATCGATAGCTGCTCTTCTGTATTGGTGTTGCGGATTCGCAATTTGTACACTCCCCAACCACCACATATGAAACACCTCTCAGCACCCATCTCACAGTGCTTCATCGCCAGCGAACGGCCGCCAATGAATGTAATGAACTTCGGCGACCAGGGGAATAACGTCTCAAGCGATCTGGATGCACTTTGTGTCAGCTGTTCTTTGGTCTGTCGCTGACCGCCATGATGTCCCCCCAGGGGATTGTCGACGACCTGGTCCGACGCCGAGATTAGGTCCTCTGTGGGTTGGGGCTTGAATATCCACAGGGTATTTTGGGCGTTTTGAGGTAGAAGCGGTCTCCATTTCACCAACAGCACCACTTCGTCGATCCGTGTTCCGGCGAGAGCCTTCATGTTTCAGGTCGCAGAGTTGGAGCTATGTGAGCACTGCATGGAGCCTCTTCTCTTCGGAGTCCGTTGTGCGACAAGGATGCTTTCCTTAAGCGTCCTGTATTTGTCCGCTGCTGGTGGGCTGGCCAAGACGTCGGCCAGCTCGTCGATTGTGTTGGTGTCGATGGCGCCCAGGACCAGGAAGAAGTTTTGGCTGTCGTCATCGATGCCATTCATCGCGAGCATTCTTTCGGTTTGGATGAACCACGCGTGGGGGTGGTTGCGCCAGAAAGGTATTAATTTTACCTTTGGCGCCACGTCGGTCAGATTGTGGCCAGTACCGCCTCGAAGGGTGCAGGTTTCGATGTCGCTGTCTGACGAGGGCGGCGAGTCCCTCGTTGCTTCATCGCTCCTGGCGTCTTTGAACTTTCCTCCTCGAAGCTCCGTGGTGGCGTGTTCGTTGTTTTCTTTCCTTTTTCTTTCTTCTCGGGGTCACCACTTTGGGGATGACTTCCCCAATTCGCAGCCGATTTCCAGATGTCTCCTACGTTGTTCAATTCCCTTGATTGACCCACACGTCTGATCGTGGTGGCGGCTAATGTGTAAGTGAAGTATTCGCACCAAATTGGCGGGAAAGAACCGGCGTCGGTTCTTGTTCTACATGTGAGCGAGACCCACATAGTACCGCGTCAACCCCACTCTCCTTTGTGTGGGAGGGTGACCGGAGTGTGCTTGACTTAGTCGAAAGCCCCTCTCGTTGTGAGTCTTTGCTTGCGACGACGACGTGGAGGTTGTGGTTTGTGCTGATCCGCCACATGTATGTCGGGTTTTGTTAATTGTTCTAAAAGACGAGATGCATACGTTATGTTATGTTTAGAAATGATGATGATGAGTCGGGCGTTAACTCGCGCTTGGGCCAATTTCAACTCTGACGCACTCCTGCTAATTACGATAACTTCACTAATATTGGGAATTAAACGCTTAAAATATTCTTAAAAATATAAAAAAATTAGCAAAAAAGAAAATCAATTTTTTGAAAATTTCAATGTGGCGTTGTGGCGGTTCCACTAACGCCACTACTTATCTTTCCAATTACCCCAAAAACTTCCTGTCCTAAAGCCCCAAAACCCCATTTTTTTTCGCTAATGCAATTGCAAACATTTCTCCCCCAAGGGCATTGTCGCATCCATCAATGCATCTCATCATTTTTCTGAAAAAAAAAACAATTCGGTTACCGTACCAAGTAACCACAATAAATCATGGAAACATTATCGCCCCCCCTGTCTGCCAACGCATTCTGCCACACACGTGCGTAGCAGATTTTCCTGGCTTATCTGCATTCACGGCGGCCTTTTGCCCAACCGACAAAGCATATCACAACTCGCGTCTAGCAGCCAAGAACCGAATTCTCTAGTAGTGTAAATATTCAGACAAGAATTCGACCCTTTTTGCCGGCATAGATGGTATACACAATCGCCATTGTGTAAGCATCTAAATTACTTCAGGCAGTAACCTTTCCTAACGATATGCAACTATTTATTCAGCTGCAATAATTCCCTTTGTTCGATTTTGTTTTCTACCGTTCGTCTACCCATGAGCTCGCGGCATGGGTAGACAAAGCGATCTCCGCGTAAGTAACCGCACCCTCGCTAGGATCCATTTACCAGAGATCCTCTCCCATTGGCCACTATCCACAGGAAAATTTCACTTTCTTTTTACCACACCACCAAACTCACCCCGAACTGAGGGTTGAGCCACCAGTCGACTTTGAACCAGGTTTGCTGACAGACGCTGTCGAGTTTTACCCTCTCAGGACTGCGCCCAAGGAGTGGAGTCGGAGTTGGACGTTCATGAAATAAGTGTACTTTCGAAACAAACAATAAGAATGAATGTGAAGTTGTGCTTAAGAGAAAATTAATATAATGTAAACGATAAACGCGTACTCTAATGTGCGGTTGTAAGAACATTGCTTGAGTCGACTCTTTTCGGTTGCTTTTAGGTTAAGGATGCCTGTTTAAAAATTTAATGAACCATATTCACCAACAATAAAAACATATTACAAACAACATCCCACCTGTTGTGTTTTACTTTTTTCATTTTTTCTTTTTGTGAATGGTTTGCGGCGTTGCTCAGTGTTTTGTCCAGTTAACTCTTTAGAGGAATTTTAGTGGACCAGTTCCCGTGTCGGCACAACACTAAAATTAATATACCACGGCGTAACCCCTTAAGTTGAAGATTGGTGTCGTCTGCCTTCAATTCTTGTGTTTGTTGAATTTTATACGATTTGGGGTGTAAACCACGATGTAAAATTCTTTGTAAAGTGGTTCTCTCAATATTTAGAGCTTACGTTGTCTTTCGTGTCAATTGTTGTGGATTTTTTCTTACTGATTCAGAGATGTAGGGTTTGAATAAGTTGGACAAATTTCAAAAGTATCGCTATTCAACTCCACCTTAGGCAGCAGATGCGTAGATTAACATGAATATGAAAGTGACATTCGTCTGAATATAAGAATACCGCCCGAAACAAAAGAAAAAATCCGGATACCGTAGTGATAATATGAAATTACTTAAGTGATGTCCAGAAATGTCTACTGTTTGGGACGGAGTGAGCTATTTTTCGGACACTTTATAGTCAAAGAAGAGTTTTACATTTTTGATATCTACATTAAAATCACTCCCTGTCCTTTTAATCTTTCCTTTGACTTTTTTTTTATATAGACCTGCTTGTCGTAAGACGGGACTAAAATTTCTGTGCTAAGCACTACAAAAGCCTTGGAGTTTGCAAACATATCACATGCGTGTTTTGATTGGCAGTTGTCGGTAAAAGTTTGGTAATTTATTTTACCACAAGTGAATTTTCCCTTTCACTGGAAGTCTAAAACATTTTTTATATGCCTGCAAACCATTAGACACAAAAAACAATGTATAATATATAATATCTTTTGCAAACCTGCCCCTGAAAAAATCAAGACCATAACAAATAACTCTAAAGAACATTATCCCCAAAACGATTAATTAATGTAGTTGACGTAGAGCACATCGAAACTGTTTTAATAAAGACCCATTTAAATGCATGGATGATGCAATGCGGATTGCGAACGACAACATGTTTTGAGTGACTTCATGCATGAAGAAGAAAGATTTGAGGAGATTGTAGTTAGAAGTTATTTTTATACTTCTATAATACGAGGGCAGTTGAATAAGTCAGTGCTTATTGAATTTTCCGCGCATTAACTTTAAATGCAATACTGCTGCCGTAAACTGCCATCTATTAATAGACTACTGTCAATGTTTGAGCAAGCTGCGTCATTCAGTTTGTGTTTGACAGCTATTAAAAGCAGACAACCTCGTGAATTTTAACGAACATGAAAAAAAGTGATTTTCGTGTGTTGATTAAGCATAATCAAGCGAAATCCATAAATTGGGCTACGAACTGCTACCCGATTCAGCATATTCTTCAGATTTAGCGCCCTGCAACTATTCCTATCCCGTTTCCAAACTTTAAGAAATGTATGGGTAGGGTAGGCTTTCGAGTCAGCAAAAAACTGAAGCCTGACATCATCGGCTTTAATGCAATAAACGAAAGGCTGTGCACTCTTCGCGTGCGAAGCAAGTTTAAGAACATAAGCCTCATAAACGTTCCCGAACCTACAGAGGAGTCCCCTGACGACGAAAAAGAAGAATACTACGAGAATGTCGAACGGGCCCTCAATGCCTGCCCGAGATACGATGTGAAAATCGCTCTGGGTGATTTGAATGCAAAAATAGGTCGGGAGCCGGTTTTCAGGCATTAAGCAAGTTCCCATAGTTTGCATGAGAACACAAATGACAATGGACTACGAGTCATCGAACTGGCAGCATCGAAAAACTTGGTCGTTGCAAGTACCAAGTTTCCGCGTAAAGATATCCACAGAGCCACCTGGGTATCACCTGATGGAGCCACTCACAACCAAATTGACCACGTGTTGATAGATCGCCGCCACTCTTCGAGCTTGATGACGGTACGAACGTACCGAGGTACCAACGTCGAGTCGGATCACTATCTTGTTGGTACAGTTTTCCGAGCGCGGATTGCCTTACGGACACCTATTGCATCCGCGGATCAGATTCGAATCAACACGGCTGCCTTACGCAATGAGAACACCAGCAACACCTTTGGTCATGCGTTAAGACTCGCCCTCGAAGACCTCGACGGAGGGAGAATAAGTCCTGGGGCCAGAATGCCGGCCGTAGAAGAGAAATGGACACGTCTTAAGAATACTGTCATTAGTACTGCCAACTCCATCTTAGGCAGTAGTCGTATAGATCGGAGCGAGTGGTTTGATGATGAGTGCAAACTAGCCACTGAACGTAAGAATGCTGCATACCGGGCAATGCAGCAGTGTCATAGGACGCGGGTACGCGATGAGAAATATAAAGAGCTCAGAAGATCTGAAAAAAGGCTTCACAGACAAAAGAAAAGTGCCTGGGAAAAAAACCTTGTCTGTGAAATAGAGAAAAGTAGAGAACGAGGTCCGCACCAGGCGCGGAAGTTCTACCAAATAATCCGCAGTATGACGCGGTACACACCACGCTGCACTTACTGCAAGGATAAAGAGGGTAATCTGATCACCGATCCTGAAGGCATTCTGGAGCGATGGGAAGGGCACTTCAATGAATTGTTAAACGGTCAGCTCACAGAAGAATTGGAGGCTCCACCAATGCAAAATCAAGACCAAATGCAGCACCAAGCATTGAGAAAACATTAAAGCCCCTGGTGCTGATGGCATACCAGCTGAGCTGATCAAACAAAGTGGGACAGCGTTACATCACGCAATTCATGAGATCGTGGTGCACGTATGGGAGCAAGAGGAGATGTGGAAGATTAGCGTTGTGGAATAATTTGCCCCATACATAAGAAGGGAGACCTCACACTGTACACCAACTATAGGGGTATAACATTGCTGAGTACCGCCTATAAGATACTCTCTACTATCCTACAAGATCGGATAGCCTCATACGCTAAAGTCATCATTGGTCAATATCAATGTGGCTTCATCCCAGGCAAATCAGGATTGATCAGATATTTACCCTCAGGCAGGCGATGGAAAAATGTCTGGAATTTAAGATTCCATTATATCATCTGTTTATAGACTTTAAGGCCGCCTACGACAGCATAGCCAGGGTAGAACTATATAATGCCATGAAAGAGTTCGGAATTCCAGACAAATTGATACGACTTTGTAGGTTGACTATAACCAAGGTAATTAGTCAAGTAAAAGTAGCGGGATTGCTGTCCAAACCAATAAACATCTTTAATGGACTCGGACAAGGGCACGGCCTGGCCTGCCTCCTCTTCAACCTGTCGTTGGAGAAAGCAATCCGTGACTCTGGCGTTACAACAAGAGGGACTATTGTCACCAAGTCCAGCCAGATACTTGCCTACGCAGATGACATCGACATCATCGGTAGAACCGAATCGGCGGTATAGGAATCCTTCACCCAGATCGAGCAGGCGGCACAAAAACTGGGACTGCACATTAATGAGAGGAACACGAAGTACATGGTGGCAACTTCTTCGAAGAGAAGATCTAACGTTGGTCAAACTATCAGGGTAGTGGAGCACGAATTTGAAGTAGTGCAATCATTTAACTACCTTGGGTCAATAGTATCAGCCGATAACAATATGGAAGAAGAAATACGCGAACGGCTGATCAAATCCAACAAAGCCTACTATGGTCTATCAAGGCTCGTTAAATCCCGAAATTTATCCGGAACATCCAAGCTACTACTGTACAAGACCATGGTCTTACCAGTACTCGTGTATTGATCCGAGACTTGGGTGCTCAATAAAAGGCACTCTGAACTCTTAGTCGCGTTCGAGAGGAAGGTGCGGGGAGGAGAAGTATATGTGCCGACGTACGGCACGAGTTCACTTCTATCCCCATCCATCTGTCACTAAACTCACTACATATTCCTAGTTGAAACTCAGAAGTAGAACGGAGAAAATGGTACAGCGCCTGATCACCGAACATCCCCGAGGGAAGGTCGCACAAAGTGGAAATAAAATTTAAACACTCTTTTTATTATTTATTAATTAACTTATTTTTTTTTTACTTTACTTTACTGATGAATTAAACAATTCGCGATTATCTTAATTTAAATGTTCTTATTGTTTACATGGTTCGTGGCACTGCAAAACTAGTATTTTTAAATTAGTAATGATTGCTAGTTCATTGCATTATACTACACACTAATTGCTTCAAAACAAGTCACGACAAAATCTCGAACCCTCTCGACTCTGGTTATATGCTTCCCCGTGCGCGAAACGGGGACCGGAAGACGTACCGACCGGCTCGGTTGGGTCATGGAAAACGACTCAGTGATGTCAATTCGCTAGGAACGGAAATTCGGCCAATGGTACTTGCTCTCTTAATTAAGGGTTTCCTATTACAAGAGAAACGTGAAGTCTCCCTTTGGGGTAGGTAACCGGATCTCATAGAGGAGATCATGGTGGTATTCATATATGTGTGAACATCGGTTCTTTCATGGGACATGGTCATGAGTACGAAGCTGAAAAATCAAAAAGGGATAATGGGCATCAATGAGATGTGAGTTTGGCTAAGTAAACAAGCCGTATCTCATTAGGTGCTAATGGATTTCTGTTTGCTCATGCCGCGAGATCATGAGAAACGGATCCCGAAAAATTAAAAGGCATAAAGGAAGTTATGAGCTGAGGGTTCAGCTAAGTAAACAAGTTGCAACTCATTAGATGCTAGATGCATTTGGGATACTTGAAACAATTTGAATTGTTTGTCGTATCGCCAGAATGCCTGCGGAAGAACAGAGTTCTTTTGTTTGCACATGATGCGTGCTAAAGATATTGGTTTTAGCGTCTATTGCGCTAATTGTATGCAGTTGCATAAATAAGCTGCTAGGAGTTGCTTTGTCGTTGGGTGAAAAGGTCGCCAGCCAGTGTGTATGTAAGGACATTTATTGTACACATGGTAAGGCTGGGGATAGGCGACGCAATGATCATTATCCCTGGTTATGATGGTTACATTATATGTGAACCGAATTGTTTCTTTTCAGGAATTCATCTAGGGAAAATGCATATGGTAAGATTGGGATTTGCATGCCAACCGAAGGTGCCGAATTGGGTTTTGGATTTATGATCCTATAAGCTGGACAGAATTCTTGTAGGGAATTTTGAATGCGAATTGATGCATGAAAGGTAAGAATTCCTTTCCAGGAGCTTTTTGGTTATGCGTTAGATAACCTTGATGCGTGAAGCATTTACAGGTGCTAATGCAATTGCATTAGCGGGAAACAATGGAAGTTGGGTTGTAGTTATCGGGGGTTCTTCGGGTAAGCTATAAAGAACCCCCACAAAGGTCTTAAGGAGAATTTTTGGCCCCGTATGTGAGGGAGTACGATTCCGGAGACGCTACAACCATGAGTTGTACGCGAATCTACCTTGAAGCTGATGTTGTAAGAAAAATAAAGCTCGGTAGACTCCGGTGGGCGAAGAGGAGCCTGCCCGGAAGGCCTTTGTGGCAGGATATATGGAAGGAGACAGCGTGGCAGACCTTGTCTGCGATGGAGGGATGGCGTAGATCAGGTCGCCCAGAGTGTGAGACTGACAAACTGGATGACATCGGCTCGAAATCGGGACCGGTGGAGAGATTTGTGAAATAAGGTCAAGACCGGATCCCAGTTGTAGTGCCGATGATGATGTTGATGAGGAAACCTATTATTTGGCAGGAACAAAAATTGGAAAAACGCTGGACTAATTGCATAGAGCTAAAAGTAGACTATGTTGATAAAATGCTAATTTCTTGAAAAAAATATCTTTTATTTAAAAGTCACTGACTTATCAAACTGCCCCGTTTCGAGTCAAAGCTCAAAGATTTACTAATCAATAATTTTATTTTATAATTTTTGGCGTCGCGTTGTCTTTTCTGAAACACAGTTTTATATACTCGTAATTGAAAACTAGACGAGTTACTAAAACACGTGAAGTAATTGTTGTCATGCTATCGGCCATGACCTTCTAAACTTTAAATAGAAAGTACAATAGAAACAAGAGATACGTCTGATTCAAACAAGACTCAGAAACTGGGAGCCATTAACGTGCATTTAAGAACAATTATTTGAGGTTTGTGATAGTACATTATTGAGACGAAAAGGTTGAAGAAAGGAAAAAAATTGGAAAAAAAAATAAAGAACGAAAAAAAAAGAACAGGTACAAAAAGAACTTTCATCAGGTACAGAATTCAGAAGTCGTATTAGCTAACGGGTTTTCTCGAGAGTCTTTTGTTTTTGCTAGTTTTACCTGCGAATTGTATTAAAGTATTTTAAAAAAATAATCAGCATTATGAGCAGATGGCTTTTATTAGTGATCGCGAAAGTTGGCCCATTAAGTCGGAATAACTTAAAAGAGGACTAGTTGTGCTTAAATTAAATAACGACTTTAATGTTCTTGTCGTTTGATATTGTGTTATTTAACTTATTATTAAGTCTGTTAACATCTGAATGGCTTAAGTAGCTACTAAGCAATTAAACAACAGATGGGGATACGATTTGGTGATGTATACATTAATTAAATGTGTATTGACACATTTAAATATATAACGAAATAATAGTAACAGAAGTGGGCATGTGGCATTATACATATGCCAAACCCACACGGCCAATAGTTGTATAGTGTGAAACATTCTCTTTCGGTTGTTACCGTGTAAGCGTGTAAGCATATTAGCCTAGCTGTTGCCTTTGTTTCTATAAGATGTATTTATTTGTTTTGCCGAAAAACAATATTCATATATGGAATGTATTAGATACATTTAATAATACTCCTGTTTCCTATCGTTACTTTTTCTGGTTGTTCTTTCTCGATATCTCGTAGAGCATTTGCACTGATAATAAAATAAGTTCAAAAACAATAAAATTTAAAATTGTTGTGAAGATAACTTATGTGCATTGGCTTTGCGACCAGATGCGTTGGTTTCTGTTTTTCATTTAGTTCATGTTTATCAAACTTTTTCAATTTACCGATTAGAGCTAAATGTTTAATATTATTTTGTTTGCTAACACGAAACTTGAACGGCAAATTATTGGCACTCAGATCGGAGAGGCTCAACAGTGACCTTTTGTTCGCCATTAGTGGACTTCGACTACGGCCGACTGCGTGGCTTATTTGTAAGGTCAAAATTATCTGAGCAAAAGTTGTCGAACCAATTTGATACTGTCTGCTGCATAACAAGGCTAGTGACAAATAACACACACATGTTATTGTTTCGCGTGATCTTCGATGCCGTAGTTCCACATAAGAACTCATAGCGGGTGTTATATTTCGCGGTATGGATCTTTAAATTGGTAGCACATTTCTTAGTCACGACAGATTTGACAGCACTTTTCCGAAATCGCATTCAAACATTATTAGCATACAACCATTGTTTGCGTTCGAGCAAACATTTTTTTTTCTTTTTTTTTTTTTAACATGTATTTATTTGACCAATAATCAATGTTTACATTAAGTACGAGTACTACAGCTAACTTATAATTCTAGTGATACAACTGTTTACATGCATACATTACACATTTTTCAAACATAACTGAATGTGTGAATAACTATTCGAGTATTATAGGTTTTAATATTAATAGTTTTCCTGGAAAAGGTCAGAAAACCAGGATTTTTATTTATTAATTTAATCTAATCTAATACTTAACTTAACTCTAACTTATTCTAGCTTAACCTAATTTATTTTATAATAAGTTAAATATGTAATGTGAATTGGGAAATATGGGGATTGATGATTAAGGAAGTAGGTTGGGGTGGGATATGGTCAGTTAGTGGCCTCAGGTGCGGTAACACTTTCCGGTTGTTCGTTAAAACGCAGAATGTTGGAGAATGGTTATACGAGGGTTGCCGCTTATGTTTCGGGATTTGGCAACCCTAGTGTTGCAATCCGGCAATTGACAGCTCTGTCGTAAAGTTTGACATTTTTGAGGTTATACGCACTCAGAACGTTTTGACATACGAGCGCCATTTGTGTTGTTTACAGTAACTTAAAAGATTCATCTCGGCCCAAAAATGGAATTAAATCGTCAACATTTTCGTGCGATTATTTTTTACAACGTTCGGCGTGGATTAACTCAGCAACAGTGCATGGATGAATTTAATTCAATTTTTGGCGATGAAGCTCCATCAAGGACCAGTGTTTATCGATGGTATGGTGAATGCAATCGTGGTCGTAGCTCACTCCAATATGAATTTCGTGAAGGTCGTCCAAAATCAGTTGTTGTTCCGAAAACCATTGATGCTGTTGGAAGATCGCCATGTGACCTATCGTGAGATTGAGACAACCTTAGGCGTTAGTGGGACCAGCATACATACAATATTGTATAAACATTTGACTGTCAAAAAAATTTGTTCGCGTTGGATCCCACACAATTTGTCAATCGCCCAAAAAAAGGCTTGTGTCAATTGGTCGAAAGAAATGCTCAAAAAATACGGTCGCGGTGCTTCGAAACACGTCTATGACATCGTGACACTTCCAAGCAAATGGTCGCCTGTTTTTTCGGAAAAACTGGACATGTCGCAACCGCACCACTAGAACAACGCAGAACAGTCAATTCTGAGTGGTACACAACCATTTGTTTGCCAGTTGTCTTCCAAGAAATCAGGAAAACCAACCGCCGAAGACGGATCACTCTTCACCACGACAATGCGAGCTCTTACACATCGGCTGCGACAACTGCATTTTTGAGCACCCAAAACATCGATTTGATGGGTCATCCGCCGTATAGTCCTGACTTGGCACCGAATGACTTCTTTTTATTCCCGTACGTAAAAAACAAACTGAGAGGTCAACGTTTTTCGACACCCGAAGAAGCGGTTGCTGCATTCAGAATGCACGTGTTGGAGATACCTCAATCAGAGTGGCAAAAGTGCTTCGACAATTGGTTCAAACGCATGCAAAAGTGTATAGAACTTCATGGGGAATATTTTGAAAAACAATAAAGTGATTTTCGATGATCAATATTTGTTTTTGTTCTCTAATCCCGAAATATAAAAGGCTACTCTCGTATGTTACAGTATTTGAACTGATTGGGTGCCAGCTAGGTGTTATGGTACACTACCTCGTTGGAGTCATTAACCAATCTTCCAGAGGTGAAGAGACTTCTAGTATGGAGACAATTCAGATAGTGAGCCCTGTTATCTAGAGGAGTTGGTAGTAGTGAAGTGATTATGATTATGGGGTTGGGATTATTTGGGAGGTTTTCAATAAATTTGATTTGATAGACAGCTCTAGGAAGCGTCTATCGAGACGGTCAATATTAGCGGCATTGTATAGCAAGCTGTTATTGTAATACTTGTAAGAGTTGGGTTGTCGGTTGAGGCCAGTGACCAGCCTGAAGCATTTCCTTTCGAAAGTGCGTAGCTTCTCCATTTGAGCTGGTGTTATATGATACCACAGTGGACACGCATATGTCAGTGTAGGTCTGATTATTTGTTTATAGATGAGCAGTTTGACTTTGTGAGAGAGACCGTTGGGTTTCCACATCACTCTTCTACAGAGATTCAGTTCTATTGCGGCTTTACGTAAAGTATTTTGAATGTGGGTGGAGAATGAAAGGTCATTGGAAAAGGTTATTCCCAGATATTTTAAAGTCTTAGAAGGTTTTATCTGGGTGTTATTTAGTTTGAGTCTAATTTTGTTGGGGGTGCGCCTTGTGTTGTTTGTGCAGTGCTCACCCTTAATCACTATAAGCTGGGTTTTATCAGGATTTAGGCGAATTTTCCATTTATTGAAGTATGTTGATAGATTTGGGAGGAAGTTATTAATGCGGTTTCTTGCCTCTTTTACAAACTTGCTGCTGGAGTAGACTATGGTGTCATCAGCGTAATTCAACATTACGGTATTGGGTAATTGAGGCTGCGGTATGTCTGAAGTATAGAGGAGGTATAATAGTGGTCCAAGAAATGAACCCTGCCGAGCCCCTGCGGTTATATTATACGATTGGGAGATAGAAGAATTTATTTTGACTATGAATTTTCTACCAGAGAGGTAGGAAGTAAGAAGTTTGGTGGTATGGGTGTTTAATCCAAATATGTAGTGCAGCTTCTAAAGCAGTCCTGAGATCCAAACACAGTCGAATGCTTTAGATATGTCGAGAGAGATACAGACCGTCGGGCTTTGGCTTTTGAAGATTAGTTGTGTCATCGTGCGTTAGTTTTAACAGAGCATGACAGGTGGAGTGTTGTGAGCGAAAGCCAAACTGGGAATTTGGGATAATAGCGTTGTCATTAGCAAATGAAAGGAGTGTTGTATTCCAGAATACTACCCTTTATTAAATTTAACACTGAATCTCCTTACACATCCTTAAAAACTTCCTTTAACATACGAGGGTTGCCTTTTATATTTCGGGATTAGAGAACAAAAACAAATATTGATCATCGAAAATCACTTTATTGCTTTTCAAAATATTCCCCATGAAGTTCTATACACTTTTGCATGCGTTTAAACCAATTGTCGAAGCACTTTTGCCACTCTGATTGAGGTATCTCCAATACATGCATTCTGAATGCAGCAACCGCTTCTTCAGGTGTCGAAAAACGTTGACCTCTCAGTTGGTTTTTTTCGTACGGGAATAAAAAGAAGTCATTCGGTGCCAAGTCAGGACTATACGGCGGATGACCCATCAAATCAATGTTTTGGGTGCTCAAAAATGCAGTTGTCGCAGCCGATGTGTGAGAGCTCGCATTGTCGTGGTGAAGAGTGATCCGTCTTCGGCCATTGGTTTTCCTGATTTCTTGGAAGACAACTGGCAAACAAATGGTTGTGTACCACTCAGAATTGACTGTTCTGCGTTGTTCTAGTGGTACGGTTGCGACATGTCCAGTTTTTCCAAAAAAAACAGGCGACCATTTGCTTGGAAGTGCTTCGTGCGCGAACAACTTTTGTTGGATTTGGCTCATCTTGAAACACCCAGACAGTCGACTGCTGTTTACTTTCGGGCTCATACGCGTAAATCCACGATTCATCACCTGTCACGATGTCATAGACGTGTTTCGAAGCACCGCGACCGTATTTTTTGAGTATTTCTTTCGACCAATTGACACGAGCCTTTTTTTGGGCGATTGACAATTTGTGTGGGATCCGACGCGAACAAATTTTTCTGACAGTCAAATGTTTATGCAATATTGAATGTATGCTGGTCCCACTAACGCCTAAGGTTGTCTCAATCTCACGATAGGTCACATGACGATCTTCCAATATCAGTTCGCGCACAGCAACAATGGTTTTCGGAACAACAACTGATTTTGGACGACCTTCACGAAATTCATCTTGGAGTGAACTACGACCACGATTGAATTCACCATACCATCGATAAACACTGGTCCTTGATGGAGCTTCATCGCCAAAAATTGAATTAAGTTCATCCATGCACTGTTGCTGAGTTAATTCACGCCGAAAGTTGTAAAAAATAATCGCACGAAAATCTTGACGATTTAATTCCATTTTTGGGCCGAGATGAATCTTTTAAGTTACTGTAAACAACACAAATAGCGCTCGTATGTCAAAACGTTCTGAGTGCGTATAACCTCAAAAAAGTCCAATTTTCCGACAGAGCTGTCAATTGCCGGATTGCAACACTAGGGTTGCCAAATCCCGAAACATAAGAGGCAACCCTCGTATATTACATTCTCACTTAATACATACCATTCATAAACATTCACAATATTGCCAGTTACAGCACATTTAATAACATGCCCCTTTTCATAACTTGCCCCTTTTTATTTCAAAACAGAGCACTTTGATTTTCGTTCAAATTTTATTCAATTTAAAAGTCACAGAAACTAAAGGAATACTTTGAGAAAATTTGTTTTGTTCATATTATAATTTACAGTAAATTAGAACACAATGTTCTATAAGTAGAGAAAAATTTCAATTGTAAAGTCACTTCAGAACAGCGAGAACCTACTTGTACGGGACTCTTGCGTTCTTGACCCTTCTCTCTCTCGATCTCTTCGGATCAAACCCCCACAATTTCTTCTTCAGTACAAAACTGAAGAAAGCACCCTTCCCAACAACATTCCCCTCTATAATAGAGGATTCCTGGACCCATCCCATAGGGTCTACTATTAACAAACCAAACACACGAACGCACAGTACAAGACGGCACAAACACAAACATACACACCGACCAAAGCTCAGATTATCAAACGCCAAAGACGTGATCTGCGTTCACTACCGCACCCAAGACCTACCGGTCTATAAAAGTAGTTAGAGAACACCCGGACTAACCTCTGTCCACACTATCCTTGGATACCCCCCCCCCCCCTTTTCTCTTTTCTTTTCAGAGATCGCGAGACCGAGCCCAACATCCTCACGGATGTGGGTGATTCTGGTTATCGCAAGATGATCAGAAGTCAGAGACAAGATGAAGGACACACATGTCCTTGTCTCGCTAAATTCGGCCTTCTCGCCACAATTTTTTTTTTATTTTTTTATTTTTTATTGTAAAGTCAGTTCAGTTCAGTTGAGATTGGAAGTAAGTTCAGTAGACTTTGAGTTTTAGTTTGAGTTTTTTTTTTTGAGAGTTAAGTATTGAGGAAGTAGTATTGTGGATTTGAGAGTTTAGAATAAATATATCGAAGAGACGGAATAATTTCTTTCTTTGATAATGGATTATCAATGGTAATAAATTGCTCAAACAAACGGAGCGAATAAACATTGCAACGCGAATTGATGAAAGAATATTACATAAAGAAATAATAAAAGGTCCCCGCTCTTCCCTCATCCGAGGAAGCACGGCGCCGGACATCAACACTGGTGGCAGCGGTGGGATGCCCAGATAACGGGATCCCGAGAAAAAAATAAAACAGAAAACAAAATTTAAAACAACACAAAAAAAAATTTTTATAAGAAAAGAAAAAATAAATTTTCAAGAAAAAAAAGAGAGAAGAAAAAACACAAGAGAAATAACCAAACCATAAGAAGTAAACTAAAAAAAATTTTTTTTTCAAGAAAAAAAATGGGAAGAAAAAACAAGAGAAATAACCAAATAAAAAAACAAAACTCGACATAAAACAACGAAAAACAAAGTAAACATAAAACAACGAAAAAAAATTCTCGTTTCAGTATTTCGACGACATTTCCGTTTTTTTCTTTCTCGTCGAATTTTCTTTCTTTACAGCTTTGGGACCAATTTATTTTTCTTTCCTATATATATATATATATATATATATATATATATATATATATATATATATATATATATATATATATATATATTGAATAACAAAAAGAAAGGCCAATCTTTTCACAACCATACTTTTAAGAATTAACCATATTTTTTTGAATTGATAACAAATTTTCGCCATTTATTTGAAATTTTCACTATTACGAGTCCATATTACACGAGACAGGCGGCTAGACAGAGGGAAGAACAACTATACTATCAACAGATACACAGTAAAACCCCTGAAATGGCTCTATCTGTCGGAATTTCTGATGTTTTCAGAATCGTCCCCACCTTTGACGGGAAACCCTGCGACTTAGGTAAATTTATTTCCGGGGGAGACATTTTATTTAGATCTATAAAGAAGGCAGACCCGGATATCTATGAAACATTTTTAGAGCTAGTCAAAAATAGACTAGAGGGTCATGCATACGATCTGATTAGGTATAGCAAAATCGCTAGGTGGGAGGATTTAAAAGATAAACTCGAATCGGAATATAAAGAGGAGCAATCTCGGTCGACGGCACACAATGAGTTGATTTCTCTGAAACAACACTACAGAGAAACAGTCCGGGAATACTGCGATAGAGTCGCGAATGCTCTAAGGACTCTAAACTCTGCCACGTGTGAAATCACAGCAGACGCGGTGGTTAGGGAATACTTAATAGAAGAAAACATAAAATTGGCCGTACAAACATTTGAAGATGGACTAAAGAACGAACAGCTAAAGTCCATGGGGGAAACAATTTAAAACAGTCGATTGCACATGTAGTATCACATGCTGCTCGAATGGACAACTCTCCCAGGCCATATAACTATAATGACAGATTTAATCGAATAGTCTGCCAAACCTGTGGTAAGCCAGGGCATTCTCAGGACACACGTTATCGAAACATGCAGTCCACTTTTCCGAATAGACAACCCATAAAAAGGGAATACAACATTTTATGCAATTTCTGTGGACGGGATAATCACACAGATAATGAGTGTAGATGCAAGATATCTAGGAATGGATCGTCTTCAACAAATTACCAACAAGGTACAACAACGCGTAACCCATTCCGAAACAATCCTACAAACTCTGAAAATCGTTTTGGTGAAAATTCTAGGACCACCAATAGACAAAACGATCGGCAAAATGTTCACTGTTCTCGGGTGCAAGAGTCGGAAAACGAGGCCAGACGCCAAAAGAATCATGCTGAACGACACTCTAATTCTTCAATTTATAGTATTCGTTCGACTCATATAGAGAGGAAACAAGGTAATTCGGTAGGAGACACACAGCCATTCCTTTCGAATGACTGCCACGGTTAATATACGCCAAATCACCGACTAAATCTATTCCACGTACCATTTTGTCCCGAATTAAAGGAACCAGCCATACGTCTTAGAGTTAGTCCCCCAGAGAAAATGTACACGACCCTTCTAATTGATACCGGCGCCGACTTAAGTCTTTTGAAATCACCGTGCTTAAAGAGTCAGAAAAAGGATGACAAGATTTACACAATATCCACACTAGCCGGTGATTCATTGAAAACCCTGGGGACGGTAAATGGTACCCTAGAATTAAAAAACAAGGATCATACTATGCTCGTGGTTCATCGTTTTCACCTACTCACCGAACAGATAAATCTGCCCTATGACGGAATCTTAGGAAACGATTTCTTATTTAAATACAGATGTGTAATCGATTTTAAGGAACACATCCTGAAGATTCCAATAGCCAATGGTAATTTGAAGCTGAAGGAAAAAGGGGAGGCAAAAGGTAATGAGAGTGAGCATCAAAGAAAGCCATACAGATCTACGAACGAGGCACCGTGCCTGATCCGTAATAAGCTAGTTTGTGAATCACGAGCCACCTGCCCAGACCTTCAGTTCGATTCAAAAGAAAAAAGTAATCACTCTAAACAGAACAGTAAGCGAAAACAGAGAAGATTGGGTGAAAAAGTTTCAGCAGCAAAGACTGAAGAACAAAATGTTTCAGCAGCATATAAGACTGAAGGACCAACTCTCACTTTAAAACCCCGAAGCCAACAAATAATAGACTTTCCGTTAAACAGTAAACACCAGGACATATCCGGCAATATAATCATTCAAAAAAACGAATCATGCCAGGAATATACGTGGGCGAAACCTTAACCAGTCCCAAGAGCTCCAAATTAAAGGTGTTAATGATGAACACTTCGGAAACAGAGCAAACGGTGAATACTAAAGACGTAGACTTCAAATGGGACAAGCTAAGTGATTTCAACCTGATCTCTAGTCAATCCGACGACCTAATCAAAGGCAGGCTAAATAAGTTAACATCAATAATCGATCTCAGTCACTGTAATTGTGAAGAAAAACAAGCTATCCTCCAAATCTGTAGAGAATACAATGATTTATTTTTTCTCGAAGGTGACAACCTCTCATTTACAGAAGCGCTGAAACATCGAATCATTACTGACCCAAACAAACCACCCGTATTTACCAAACCCTACAGACTTCCCGACACACAAAAAACCGAGATACATACACAGGTGAATGACATGCTACAAAGTGGTATTATCCAACCCAGTGCTAGTCCTTGGAACTCCCCCTTGCACTTGGTACCAAAAAAAGCTGACAGGGAGGGTAATAAGAGATGGAGAGTTGTGGTCGATTTCCGTAGGTTAAACGAAGTAACTGTTGCCGATGCATACCCGTTACCAAATATCACGGACATACTAGATCAACTGGTGAGGGCAACTTACTTTAGTACCCTCGACCTGGCAAGCGGATTTCATCAAATCCTAATGGACAATGAAGACAAGTGCAAAACCGGCTTCAGTACCCCTTAATGGAAATTATGAATATAACCGTATGCCGTTTGGTCTACGAAACGCTCCCGCAACTTTTCAACGTCTAATGAACAACGTTTTAATGGGATTACAAGGATTTGACTGCTTTGTATACATCGAAGACATAGTCCTTTATGGGTGTAACCTGCAAGAACATAACTCAAAGCTTATACGAATATTTAATTGTTTACGTCAGAATAACCTAAAGCTTCAACCAGGTAAATGTACTTTTCTGAAGAAGGAACTAATGTATCTTGGTCATATAATTTCGGAACACGGTCTTAAACCAGACCCCGAAAAGATTAAAGCTGCTAAAACATACCCCACGCCCAAAACGTAAAGGGAGTAAAATCATTCCTCGGATTCATAGGATACTACCGGCGGTTTATAGATAATTTCTCAACCATAGCAAAGCCACTAACGAAGTTACTAAAGAAAACCGATGCATTTAAATGGGACCCTTTCTGTGATGAAGCATTCCAGACTTTAAAAAATAAACTTATAGAACCCCCCATATTAGCTTACCCAGACTTCCATAAAGACTTTATAGTAACGACGGACACTAGCGACGTTGGAATAGGCGCGGTCTTATCGCAGGGAGAAATTGGCCAGGACAAAGCAATCTGTTATGCTAGCCGCACCCTTAACGACGCCGAAACTCGGTACAGCACTACAGAAAAGGAACTGCTGGCAATTATCTACGCCGTCAAACAATTTCGCCCCTATGTCTACGCACGAAGGTTCACAATATGCATAGACCACAAACCACTACAGTGGCTCATGAATCTGAAGGACCCGACATCAAGATTGGCTCGTTGGAGAATATTATTAGACGAATATGAATACCAAATTATTTACAAAACAGGAAAATACAACTCCAACGCAGATGCACTTAGCTGCCTCCCTATTAACATCCAAGACACACAAGAGGTAGGCAAGGTACTAGTTACCACTAGAAGCAAAACGAAAGGTCAAGGCACCGATGAACCATTAGTAGCCGCAAGTGAGGAAATTACTCTCCGACATACCGAATGTGAGATAATCGAAATTTCTAAACCCATAGAGTATGCCAAAACCCGTTCACCTATTCAGATCTTCATACTACCCAATAAAGAAGGCCAAACCGAAAAATCACTTAAAACCATCCCTAACTATACACGTCCGAACCCAAACGAAATAAAATTATACCCAAACACGACAAAATCCCCTTTATATATTGTCACTACGTTGCCGCTAGACATAGGAAACGAATCCAGCTTTGAACGAACACTCAAAAAAATTCGTAACTACTGTATAAACGAAAAGGTAAACCACATCGACATTTCTATCCCAAAACAAGAGCCAATAAACCCTCGCCTAAAAAACGCCATCATACAAACATTCGCCCAAACCAAGATCATCGTGTATCTCTACTCTGACAAAAGAATCTATATCAAAGACCGGCAGGATATCGATAAAATTCTCCGTGACTTCCACAATTCACCTTTTGGAGGACACCAGGGAATCTCCCGCACAATTAAACGTCTTAAAACAAGGTACTTTTGGCCAGCACTCATAAAAGATACGAAAGAATTCATTCGCAAATGCGACTCATGCCAAAGAAATAAACTAACTCTAAACAGAAAAATCCCAATGAAAATCACCACAACTAGTACGACCCCCTTCGAACGCGTAGCTTTGGATATTGTTGGCCCACTCCCAACGAGTTACGAAGATAATAAATACATCTTAACTTTCAAAGATGATTTAACAAAATTTACTGAAGGTATTCCGCTACCTAATGCGGAAGCACCCACCATAGCTCGAAGTTTTGTGGAGAAATTTATATGTCGTTTCGGAATACCAGACGCGGTATTAACTGACCAAGGCACCAACTTCCTGAGCCACCTTTTTAAGGAAATATGCAAGATTCTGAAAATCAAAAAGATACAGACAAAACCTTATCATTCCCAAACAAATGGAGCCTTAGAACGTAGCCACCGAACGTTGGCCGAATATCTCAGACACTACGTTAACAAGGACCAACTTTCATGGGATACCTGGCTACCATATTCAATGTTTGTGTATAATACCACACCTCATAGTAGCGCCGCATTTAGCCCTTTTGAATTACTTTATGGTTTTCCTGCACGGATACCGAATTCTATCAGCACAAATCCGCAAACCTCATACAACTATGAGAACTACGCTAACGAGCCAAAAGCCCGCCTACAGTACGGCTACAAAATTGCTAAAAACATATTGCAGGACAAAAAGGAAAAAGCTAAAGCGTGTTATGACAAAAGAACAAGCCATAAAACATTCAACGTTGGCGACAAGGTCCTCATAAAAAATCAAACCCGAAAAAATAAGCTTGCTTCTTTATGAGAGGGTCCTTACGAAATACACAACATAGTATCCGATGAGAACTCGGAAATCAAAATAGGAAATAAATTTAAAATTTTACACAATAATAATATAAAACTATTTTCGGAATAAATAATTAACCTATACACACAACATAACCCAATTTTTAACAATTATCTTAAAATTAGGACCCAACACAGTTTTGGAAAATTTGCCATAAATTTAAGGAAAAGAAAAAAAAAACAATTGGCCTTTGTTTTTTATTCAATATATATGAACTAATCAAACAATTGTAGGAATTGACGAAAACGAAAAAAAAAAAAGTTAAAGAGGGGGAATAACGAAAGAAAATTTTAGAGGTAATATATATTGGAAATTTTGGAAGTAATATATATTCGAACGGAAAAGGAAAGAAAGAAAATCTTAGAGGTAATATATACGAGTATAATGGGAATTTGGAATTAATATATATATTCGAACGGAAATGAGAATTTTGAAACAATAATATTAATATTATATAATTAATTTTTCTAGAATTAGGGTAGTATAAGATTTAAGTTAAGTTAGGTTAAGTGCTTTTACATTTAAAAAAAAAAAAAAAAAAAAAAGTAGGTAAGTTAAGTAAGTTAAATTTTAAGAAAAAAAACAAAAAAAAATTGACAAAGTTTCTCAAATTTTTCTTTGTATTTCAACTAATTATCAGTACTGCCACAAAGTTCTGTCGCTGAAAGGCAAATTATACAAATGTTAAGTAATGTTTAGCTTAGAGCGTCTGCGAAGGACCAGTAAGTTATTGTATAAGATAATTAAGCTAGAATTTAAGCATTTTTTGTCTAGCCTTTAATTTAGAAATTAAGAATATAAAAAGAAAAATAAAAAATGTTTTAAAAATGAAATGAAAAATTATATAATTAATATAATAAGTAATAATAATTTTGGATAAGAAAAGAAAAGGTTCCAAGGAGAAATATTGAAATTTAGTTAGTTAATATGTAATGTAAATAGACTATTTTGACAATTTTTCTAGTGTTAAGAACTTTTTGATTATTGTAAAAATTTAGTTAATATATAATGTAAATAGACTTTTTTTCTAGTATTAAGAACTTATTGATTATTGTAACCTTTGATAAAGATTAATTTTGAAAACCATTGTAATGTAATTGAACGAAAATCCAAGTCTTTTTTAATCTAATATATAGTTACTAGAAAATTATTCTCTTCAAGGATAATTTTCTTTCTCGAAGAAGGGTGGGATGTTGTATTCCAGAATACTACCCTTTATTAAATTTAACACTGAATCTCCTTACACATCCTTAAAAACTTCCCTTAACATATATTACATTCTCACTTAATACATACCATTCATAAACATTCACAATATTGCCAGTTACAGCACATTTAATAACATGCCCCTTTTCATAACATGCCCCTTTTTATTCGCCCCTTTTTATTTCAAAACAGAGCACTTTGATTTTCGTTCAAATTTTATTCAATTTAAAAGTCACAGAAACTAAAGGAATACTTTGAGAAAATTTGTTTTGTTCATATTATAATTTACAGTAAATTAGAACACAATGTTCTATAAGTAGAGCAAAAATTCAATTGTAAAGTCAGTTCAGTTCAGTTGAGATTGGAAGTAAGTTCACTAGACTTTGAGTTTTAGTTTGAGTTTTTTTTTGAGAGTTTAAAATAAATATATCGAAGAGACGGAATAATTTCTTTCCTTGATAATGGATTATCAATGGCAATAAATTGCTCAAACAAACGGAGCGAATAAACATTGCAACGCCAATTGATGAAAGAATATTACATAAAGAAATAATAAAAGGTCCCCGCTCTTCCCTCATCCGAGGAAGCACGGCGCCGGACATCAACAGGAGATTTCGAAATATCTTGCATTCCAATATCTTGCTTAATGTGATTAATAACGAAATCGGACGATAGTTGCTGGGGTTGTTGGAAGGACTGGACTTACTGATAGGGACTATAACCGTGGTTTTCCAGTTATCTGGGAAATGTGATCCGTTAATTATGTGGTTGAGAAGAACAAGAATAGGGACTAGATTTGACGGGAGAAGTCTTTTGTAAAGAAGGTTTGGAATTCCATCTAAGCCTGTCGACTTCTTGTTATTGCGTAATGTTATAAATTCAGATATAATTCGCCTGCTGTTAGGAAGGTCGCATTATCCAGACGATGAGACGCTTTGTTTGTTTCGTTGAATTCCGCGATGAAAGGGGTGAAGGATGGGATCATTGTGCGTGAGATGTAGTCGTTTACAGTATCTTGAGAAATTGGAGACCGAGAGGGAGTCGTTTTGTTGATGGATTTTATAAAAGTGATTAGCTAGACAGTTTGCTATGTCAATATCTGATTGGACTGGGTGATTGTTAGTAGGGTTGATAATATAATCGATTCGAGGTTTGTATTTTCGACCCGTTAGTCTGTTGATATTTTTGAATAAATCACGATTGGGTTTAATATTTGTAAGTATAGATGTGTAAGCCTGGTCGGCAAATTGTTGTAGTTGTCCATTTATCAGGGTAGTTAAGAGTTGGATTTGATTTTTAATAAAAGGGGAGTAACTGCTATGTAGTTTTCGTCTAAGCTGTTTTTTTACGCGTAACAGTTTTGTAAGGATGTTGTGTAAAGGTTTTCCTAGATGATTATGAGGGATGGATGTAGGTGTGTGGCTGAAGAGGGCATTTTTTAGTATTTGCTTATTCTTAAGGCTGCTTTATCAATTTCAGCAGGGAGTAGATTTGAAGTCTCTGGCAAAGTATAGTCTGTAAAACTGGCAGCAATGTCCCTACTGATTCTTTTCCAGTTTGTCCTGCAGAAATTCGGGATCGGATTGAATGAGTAACATGGTTCGAGGGTTGGGATTTGGACAGTGGTGTCGACGGACCCATGATCGGAAGGAAATTCGAAGGATACTGTAGGGAGGTTAGGCGAGTAGACGTCTACGAATTTTAGGAAAAAATCGATTGTTGATTTAGTAGTATTGGAGGTACGTGTTGGCTGTAATGGAAAGTCCGCATAGATATATGGATGGAGTTTAAGGAGTGCTATTTATTGCACTAAAATAGCTATATAGTTTTCGTTCGTTTTTCTTTCGTTTCGTTCATTTATATTAGCGCGATAAACGCATCGTGCCGACAATGATGTTTGGAACGGAATGCTTACAGGGAATTTTGAATTCGAATAAATGAATGAAGATAAGAATCCTTTTCCAGGAGCTTTTACCTGAATACATTTGGTAAATTTGTTGCGTGAAGCATTTACAGGTGCTAATGCGATCGCATTAGCAAAAACTTATGAAAGCTGGATTGTAGTTATGGGGGTTCTTCGGGTAAGTGGGGTTCGGCGGAACCGCCACAGTATCTTTGGAGGTAAATATGACGAAAAGGCAGGACAATGGAGTAAACTCCACAACCACGAATTGGAATAACTATACCGCAAACCTACAATAGTGAGAGTAATCAGGTCGCGAAGATTAAGATGGGCCGGACATGTAGCGCGAATGGTCAACGATAGGACCGTGCGTAGAATTCTTGAGGTAGACCAACGCGAAAGAGACCGGTAGGACGGCCGCGACGGAGATGGGAGGACAATGTTAGGTTTGATCTTAAGGAGACCGGATCGGATGGCCAAGCGTGGAAGGAGAGTGCACAGGACAGGAAACGATGGTGGAGTTGAGTCGGTGAGGTCATGAACTTCCGGGTTCCTACAGGCCAATAAGTAATAATAATAATGTGTACGGCTTCGATATGAGCTGCATACGTTAGGTTGCTGTAACCAAACCGTTAGTTGATGTTGTGAATCCTAAGCACGTTATATCTGTGTCGTACTTGGTCAAGGAAGTAGATTTGTATACTGTCAAGAAAAATGACATAGAATTCAGTACACCATTCATTTTAACGATAAAAAGGAACGATTTCGTGCACGCGTAAATCATGTATTTCAATATCGTATTTACTAAGTGCCACAAACGATTGGGCTTCAGTACTTCTCCTGAGGCCACATATACACACTGGAAACGTTTTCTATCTAGATGAATATTTGACAGTCAAAAAGGGCGAAGAAATTCGTGGGACATTTAAAATGAAACCCAAAGAAAGAAACAACCGAGACCTCGATTTCATAATTGACGTGAATCTTAAAGGAGAACTATCAGATGTTCATGAAAATAATGCTTCTCGAATGCGTTAGAGAATATTATTAAAAAATATGTAATCACAATTACAAACCGAATGTATTGTGTTGAAGGATAGACCAATGGTATCCATAATCAGAAGTTTTTAATGTAAACACATATTTAGGAATTACTAGTGAAACTAAATAACAAAAATACGAAAACCAATTGCTAATCAACACATCTCTATGTGTATAAAATAGGACAAACCCAAACTAAATTAAGAATAAAATCACGTACAGAATCAGTTCTCCAGAGGAGAACATCACAGTAATGCATCAAATATTCATACAATTGTTTCAATGCCCATAGAAAAAAAATGTAGTTAAAGGATTGCACTACTTCAAATTCGTGCTCCGCTACCCCGCTAGTTTAAACGTTAGTTCTTCTCTTCTCAGAAGTTGCCATCATGTATTTTGTTTTTCCCTCATTAACGTGCAGCTCCAGTTTTTGAGCCGTCTGCTCGATGTGGGTGAAGGAGTTCTGTACAGCCGGATCGGATCTACCGGTGCTGTCGATGTCATCTGCGTAGGGAAGTATTGCAGTGCTCCGGAAGCCCTACCATCCTCCCACAATCCCAATATACAAAACCCATCATCACACAATTAATCAAAACCCACATCCCATATAATATACACATTTCCCATATAACATATATATTCCATTATTACCCAATAACAATATACAAAACCCCATATTCTCATATAATGTACACATTTCCCATAGAATATACGTTTTCACATAAAACCCAATTAATCCAAACGATTTCTCATATAATAATACATAATACATAGCTCATTATCACCCCATTTAATCCAAACGATTTCCCAAATAAAAATGCATCATTATCATCATCATCATCGGCATTACAACCGGGAACTGGTCTTGGCCTTCTTTAGCAAGTCCTGAGGCTTGTTAAATTTTCCATAATGATTTACCTTTTCCGGGCAAGGTCATTAGTCTTGCCCCAGAGGCTCCCGGACGGGGAATCGAAACCCGGTCTCCCACGTGACAGGCGGGTGTACTAACCACTATACTATCGAGGAGCCCATCATAATACATAGCGGTTGTTTAATACAACGACCCCAGAATCGTCACCAAGTAAATATAGTAAATACTCAAAGTGGCGATTCTGAAATCAAATCGAACATTTTTCCAAATATACATACCCCATATCCCAATATACATACCATCCATCATCACCCTTTCCTAAACGATTTCCAAAAAATCGTTATCCTATGTACACAGCAGCTGCAATAGCGTTTGCTTAATATGATGAACCCAGAATCGTCACCAAGTAAATATAGTAAATACCCTATGTGACGATTCTGAAAAGAAATCCAACGAAATAAAATATTATTGTCGCACAAGCGAAAAACCTATAATCAAGCTAACGGTAGCAGTTTGACTTCGTTCATGAGAAAGAAACTTCTCGAAGAAGAAAATGAAAAAGAGAAAGTTTGTACTTGCGTAGAGAGGAGTAGAATTTCAACCACAGGAGGGTGCGCACGTTTTGTGTCTGTCCACAAAAAAAAATCAATTTAGTTTGTTATAATTAGTTCGCCTCTGATATACAAATCATCATCATCATCGGCACTACAACCTGGAACCGGTCTTGGCCTTATTTAGCAAGTCCTGAGGCTTGTTAAATTTTGCATAATGATTTGTTTTTTCCGGGCAAGGTCATTAGTCTTGCGCCAGAGGCTCCTCGACGGGGAATCGAACCCCGGTCTCCCGCGTGACAGGCGGGTATACTAACCAGTATACTATTGAGGAGCTCTGATATACAAATACTTGTGGTTATATATTGTTTTAACTAAAAAACTGTTTTGTGTTGATTACGTTTGAATTAAATATAGTTATTTATGTGAAAAATCTGAAAGTACAATACTAACTATACAATCAGTTTATCGACCACCGACAGACCATTTCTATCTTACTCCCTCCCTTATGGTGCCGCTAAATGTGTAATTAAAAGCTGGTATTAAGTGTTAAGACGTCTCGTTAAAATAGCGTCCACGCTCTTCCCTCGGTCGTGGCGAGGAAGCACGGCGATTGGAGTTAAACAGTATCTGGCTGGACTTGGTGACAATAGTCCTTCTAGTTGTAATTCCAGAGTCACGGGTTGCTTTATCCAACGCCAGATCGAAAAAGAGGCAGGCCAGATCGCCCCTCGTCGGAGTCCATTAAATATGTTTATTGGTTTGGACAGCAATCCCGCTATTTTTACTTGACTAGTTACGTTTGTCATGGTCAATCTACAAAGTCATATCATTTTTTTGGAGTCCCGAGCTCTCTCATGGCATTATATAGTTCTACTCTAGCTATGTTGTCGTAGGCGGCCTTAAAGTCTATAAATAGATGACATAATGGAATATTAAATTCCAGACATTTTTCCATCGCCTGCCTAAGGGTGAATATCTGATCAATTGCCGATTTGTCTGGGATGAGGCCACGCTGATATTCACCAATGATGGCTTTAGCGTATGGGGCTATCCGATTTTGTAGGATAGTGGAGAGTATCTTATAGGCGGTATTCAACCTATAGTTGCAGCACAGTGTGATATCTCTCTTCTTATGTATGGGGCAAATTATACCACGACGCCAATCTTTCGGCATCTCCTCTTAATCCCGTACGTGCACCACGATCTCATGAATTCCGCGATGTAGAGCTGCCCGCCCCTTGTTTGGTCAGATCAGCTGGTATGCCATCAGCTCCAGGCGCCTTATTTGATTTCAGCTGTCTAATGGCTTTTAATGTTTCCTCAATGCTTGGTGGCGGCAGCATTTGGTCTTGATTTTGCATTGGTGGAGCCTCCAATTTTTCTGTAAGCTGACCATTTATCAATTCATTGAAGTGCATTTCCCATTGCTCCAGAGGGCCTTCAGGATCGGTGATCAGATTACCCTCTTTATCCCCGGAGTAAGTGCAGCGTGGTGTGTATCGAGTCATACTGCGGATTATTTGGTAGAACTCCCGCGCCTGGTGTGGACTTCACTCTCTACTTTCATCTGTTTCACAGACAAGGTTTTTTTCCCAGGAACTTTTCTTTTGTCTGTGAAGTCTTTTAACAGATCTTCGAGGTCTTTATATTTCTTATCGAGTACCCGTATCCTATGACACTGCTGCATTGCCCGGCATGCAGCATTCTTACGTTCAATCGCCAGTGTCACACTTGAAATCCTTGGCTTAGACTCTGCCAAAATGTACAGGTTAGAAGTGTGACAGTTGTTTTAACTCTTAGGGAATGTTACACCTGTTGGGCCTTCGGACACTCTCTGTTGATGCTACACCTGATCCTTTCTGGTTATCCCCAATAACACCACTGCTGGCTTTGATGATCGTCTAACATATATTTTAAAGTGCAAGCTTGTTGACTGGCTTGTTATAGTTGGAGCTTAATTGATGAGTAACGATGAAGATGCATGTTACACTGATGATATTAGGATGTATATATATTAATTAACTTATAAGTCATGAAAAACTGTATATTAATTCGTAGGATTTAGTTGAAATTTTCCGAGTACCGCTTCGCAACTGGACCACTTAGCGTACGGCTCCGAGCCAAGGTTCATCAGCCCCAGGGTGCAAGACTTCTTAATTGACGACACCAAACAAAAACACGGTTTTATAGATCACACAAGAGTTTTATAATTTATTGAGTTTTATTACACCTTAACGAAAATATAAATCAATTCTCAACTAACGCTGATCAAGACGAGCACATTCTTTCTATATTGGCGTGGTTTCGCGAGTTACATTCTGCGTTTTTCCACTATCCGATCCTTTAACAGTTAAACTTTACTAAATGCGCGTAACATTCGAATCCTTTTTCCGCTTCTCTTCTCTTTCGCTCGCCCACTCGACAACGACTGACTGCTGCTATTTTACAGCACAAGATTACCTCGAAACTCTCTCTCTCGCTCTCCCTCAACATCCACTCCGAAACTCGAACTCGAACCCGCCCACGATCCTCGAATCGGGGCGTGTTCGAACACTCACATGTGGATCATGCAATTCTTCCACCACCTTACCATCAAACTACATTAAAAAAAATTATATTAAAAACAATTAATTGATGGAGTGAAAGCCGCACGTAACATACCCCCCCCCCCCCCACAAGATTGCGTGGCATTCTTAGGAGAGGAATGTCACGCCGGAGAGTGGATGGCGGAGGGGAAACAAACGTATAACTAACAAAATCAACAAAACTAACAGAGGGAGAGAAAAAATAAATAAATAAATAATCTAACAATTATGTGTTAGTAGGAAATAAATATATAAATAACAATTTAATAGGGGAACACTAACAACACAGATTCCCATCTATCGCGGCGGGCCCGACACTTAAAACGATGGTCCGACCGAAAGCTCGACCGCCCACACGAACCGGTTAGGACCCCCTCGCTAAGGCGAGGCGGCCCCCTCTCGTCCAACCACTCCAGCGCCGCCGGCCGGCGAAATCGTCCCGCTCCTATATATTTCCTCTTGGAGTCCTTTACTCTCAGTCCATGGGTTGGCAGATCGGGGGTTGCCCCGTTCCGGCGGCAAAACCTACCATTACCCGACACTATAATGTGCTTTCGCATTTTCATATTTGGAATCCAACCCCCAGCACTGGGGTTTGCCTCTGCAGTCTGCGCTGGGACTGCGCCTGCAGCATTAGGCCTGGCCTTAAAGACTTTTCGTCAGACTCTCAAGTTAGTGTCCCTCGACGAAGGTCCTTTACCAGGACGATGATTCCGGAGGGAAACCAGAGTCTGGCCAGCTAGGATCACGGGCTCCAAGTTACAGGAAGGCTTAACCGTTTCTTAATTGTTTTTTTATAAAAAAATGTTGTCTAATAACTATATACTAATAACGGCCACTGCTCGGGGTTTATCCGGATGACCTCGTGGGTAGCACGTGGTTGAACAGCTTTTCGCAGCCATCCCCTGTTTGGGTGGGGTTTCCGGGCGAGTACCTGCCGCAGGTAGGTAACAGGTCCCTTTGGCACGTCTCCCCGTTCGGCTGCCACATGTTCAACCCTTCCCGTCCCATAGCTGGTAAATTGAATGGAGAATGGCACGGGATTTGCGGTCTTTCGGGGAAAAACCAAACAACCACCCGGCCCGTCTACCTTACAATTCTGAGACAGGAAGTCGTACCCCAACAATCCGTCTTCCTCCAAACCCGGCAAGGAATCCACTATTTGGAAACTGCAGGGAATCTCATGGTGCAACTTGAAATTCTCAGTGCAGCATCCCCTCGACTTGCCTTTGACAAACAGCGCTTGGAGCGTTGTAGATTTGTAGCGATTCTAACAGATACACACGATTCATAGGCGAAACAGTGAAGAACACAAACGAAAAATCGAATAAGAAAAATACATCAGAACCATATACGAAGCGATAAATAACAAAAAAATAATTCACACCAGTGGAATATAGTCGAGCTTGGAAATCAAATTCTAAACACGGCCAGTAGCCTGGTGTGTAACGCTTAGGTAAAATTTTTTTCGTGATTCGGGCTGTCATAGCGTCAGTTCGAATCACACGATCTTCTTCACTATTATTTCAAACGCTATAGATTTATGCACATCCATGCCATATCTAGGATGGAGTGCCTTCAGCTTCAACAGGATGATCTCAGCGCCTGTGTCCACGATTAGGCGCGTAGAGTTCCTACGGCCAATGCCTAAAGGAAGAGAGAATCGGGACCCGAGTCAGCGAAAGCTGAGAACAGCTGGAGCTGGGTTGCGTTTCTAGTGCGGTCGGGTTGGATCTTGCCGACCCGACCTTTGGGAGTTTCCCGAACTCTCCCATTTTGCCTTATGTCGACACTCTGCCGCCTTGTGAGTGTGTCGACCGCAAAACTCGCACAATGATCCGCTCCTCCGTTCAGGACTGTCGCGCCCGGGAGTCCCACTGGATTCCGAACTAGCGGAACTGGAGCTATTTCTTCTGCCCACTTTGGGCCCAATGCGCCGGGGTCGCCATTTCCGATTCCCCGCGCTGCCTGATGCGGCGATATGCCTCGCATCCGTTTTCGAGGACTTCGAGCCCATGGAGTCGGGTCGCTTACCGCCACCGCTCGACACGGAGGATCGTCGCCCATTATCCTCACTCACCTCCCGGGAGTCCAAAGCCACCGCGCGACTACTACCGGCTTCTCGATTGCGCCGACGCTGTCTCCGACGCCTTCCGCGCCTATTTCTCGCGCTTCCCCCAGTCTCCACACGGGTGTCCTGCTCTCGGCCCGCAACAGGTGCTGTTCCGGCGTGCCGCTTGTGGGGAGAAACTTGAGAACCCTTTTGTTGTTCCCACCTTTGTCTGTATTCGCACCCGCGGAAGCTATGACCTTGTCGGCCACAAAACTCGAAACAGCACCGGACGCTGAATACTCTGGGGCCTGATGTCGCCGGCCCGCCACCCGTAGACGGGGGCTGCGGCTCCGGCAGGGCTCTCCGCTGAGTTTGCGGTCGTTGATGGTGCGGCCCATGCCGCGCGAATCCGCCCTGCTGAACTCTACCCCTGTATGAAGCCCGGGGTTCGCACGCCCGCGTCGGACGATCCGGACAGTCCACTATGTCGTGTCTATACCGCCAACACCCACAACAGAAAGGAGTATTTCGTCTTCGCAGACACTCGTCGTATACATGACCTCTCAGATGGCAAAAATTGCATATGGTCTGGGATTCCAGGAGGTGCGCTGATCGACCAACCGGATCCCTGAACGGATTGTCCCGACCCGATCGATCCTGAGGCACATACGTCCCCTGAGCCAAGCTTTGCGACTCTCCACTCCGGCTCAAGGAAGGCACGGTGTTTGACCACGCTCCCTCGCCAGAGGAGGCCGGAGCATAGGCACCAGCATCCTTCCGATAACCGAGAGGTCCGTACGACCGCCCCCGAACGAAACCGCCCTCCTCCCGTCGACGACTATATGACTCTTCGGACGGCAACACGAATGACACCGCCCAGGGATTAAGATTTGATGCAACCGGCGCCGGCGCCGCGGTGCAATCCCTAAAAGTGGAGGAAGGGCCATCTATAAAAGGTGAAGAGCTTCCTGGCCCTACATCTAATGATTCCAACGCTCGATCGGCGATTCCGGGCCTCGCATCCACAAACAAGTTGTCCTGCCTCAACATTTCCCTTCGAGCTCGCTCGAATCCGGTTTCGTGGTCCACCAGCCTTCGAAATGGGACATTACCCAACGTGAGGAGGAAGTGCCTTAGTCCTTCCTCCCTCAGACCCCCCACCAACACCGGCTTGGCCATTCCCTCCAGCTGGCTTGCGAAGACGGACCTACCCTGCCGACCATAATAACGCTCAGCCGCCCCCTCGCACCGTACCACGGCCTGAAACTCGTGGCATCCTCGGAAGGAAGTTGTCGCATTTTGGAGAGCTGCGCGCACAACTCCTCATACGACACCCGGGTTCATAGGCCTCTCTGAGACGTTGTTCCGCTTCGCGGAAGGTCGTGGGTGGCCTCTCCGCAAACATTCGATAGACCTCGCCGCTCAGCCTAGAGGGCAGCCACCGGAGGAAGGTATGTTCTTCTTCCACCGCCAGCCCATCCAAGGTCCTTCTGCAGCCCTTGAGAAACAAAGAGAGTTTCTCGGCCGTATCCGGACCCTCCTGTCCCGAAAACATGGGGACCGCCTTCGACACAAGGTCGAAAAACCTATCTGTGTCCGTACAGGACATGGCTGCGGGTCCAGTTTAAAATATGAGGGGATCGGCGTGTCCTCCATGCTTTCAACAGGCTGTTTGCTGACGGTGGGAGGGGGCCTCGTTGGCGATTGCTCGTCCACAAATTCGTCCCGCGAATCGTGGAATGCCTCCGGATCCACCTCGTCAACCGGCGGCTCGGGAAATGCCTTGGGCCGCGCCCGGGCAGGGATGCCCTCTCCGACATCTCTTTGCCGCTGCCTTGTTTGCATCTGCAGGCCGTCTAACTAAACCTAACAATTACCGCTACTAAAATCAAACCCGGAACCTCGCGAAGAAAAAGCAACTCCGTCGCCGACAGTACCAACCAACAGAAAGGGTGCGAAAAACAAAAACAAACACGTTCCCAATATACAACTACTTCCTCCCTCGCAATCACTATAGGGGCCTGATGCGCAACAATGGAACCCAGAAAAACAGAGGAGGTCAGCCCGTAATCAAAAATTCAATGATGGTTGGGACTGAAAAACGGTGCACTACTCGACAAAACAAACGCTCGTGCAAAGAGGAAGAGAAGGAAAAAGAAACACACACACCGCACCCGTCAGTCAAAACAAAAAACCACAAATCACGAACAAACGCAGTCCTCAGTGGGCGAGAAATGGAGAGAGAGAATCCGTACCAATCCACGACAACCAACACTCGAGTAAAGCTCGTCAAATGGAACACAAATCCAAACGAAACTGCAATAAACATTTCCAAGACACGAAACCACACCAACGTTTGAAGATAATTTAGAAAACTTGACAGTCTGAAATTACATTAATACCCTAATAGACGAAAATTTTTTTTTTTATTTTGAAAGGAAAAGAAAAACTGAAAGCGCACTAAAATTTCGAATAGAATTCTGAAAAAAAACTTAATAGTACAAAATTGCCTTAATAAATTAGTAAGAAAAGGAAAATACAAAAAAAAAATTTGCAATTTACCAACAAAAAAAAAAAAATTAAATTTAAAGCATGCAATCACAATAAATATTCTTTAAGCAAAATTAATTCAAACCAAAACTCTCGCTAAATCAGCCTCCTCTCTCCCAATGTTGCTTCGGCCATATTTTCCAGCCTTGCTCCACTCAATTCTCCATCTCGAAACTGCACCTTCCTATTATCGCTCGTCGACTTCTTTCATACATCTCCTCCATGCACTTTGGATCTTCAATTCACACCTGAATCAGTTCACCGTAAAGTGGTACGGGAACGTAGGCGTACAGAGCCTCTAGGGCTCTCCCCACCACCGGGCAAGCACTTCTATTATCAATATTACAGTACTCCCACAGATAGCGGGTACCGGCTGCGCCAATAATGTCACACTTGAAATCCTTGGCTTAGACTGTGCCAAAATGTACAGGTTAGAAGTGTGACAGTTGTTTTAACTCTTAGGGAATGTTACACCTGTTGGGCCTTCGGACACTCTCTGCTGATGCTACACCTGATCCTTTCTGGTTATCCCCAATAACACCACTGCTGGCTTTGATGATCGTCTAACATATATTTTAAAGTGCAAGCTTGTTGACTGGCTTGTTATAGTTGGAGCTTAATTGATGAGTAACGATGAAGATGCATGTTACACTGATGATATTAGGAAAGATTGTATATTAATTCGTAGGATTTAGTTGAAATTTTCCGAGTACCGCTTCGCAACTGGACCACTTAGCGTACGGCTCCGAGCCAAGGTTCATCAGCCCCAGGGTGCAAGACTTCTTAATTGACGACACCAAACAAAAACACGGTTTTATAGATCACACAAGAGTTTTATAATTTATTGAGTTTTATTACACCTTAACGAAAATATAAATCAATTCTCAACTAACGCTGATCAAGACGAGCACAATCTTTCTATATTGGCGTGGTTTCGCGAGTTACATTCTGCGTTTTTCCACTATCCGATCCTTTAACAGTTAAACTTTACTAAATGCGCCTAACATTCGAATCCTTTTTCCGCTTCTCTTCTCTTTCGCTCGCCCACTCGACAACGACTGACTGCTGCTATTTTACAGCACAAGACTACCTCGAAACTCTCTCTCTCGCTCTCCCTCAACATCCACTCCGAAACCCGAACTCGAACCCGCCCACGATCCACACTCGAATCGGGGCGTGTTCGAACACTCACATGTGGATCATGCAATTCTTCCACCACCTTACCATCAAACTGCATTAAAACAAATCATATTAAAAACAATTAATTGATGGGGTGGTGAAAGCCGCACGTAACACCAGTTTGCAGCATCATCAAATCAGTCGCTCCGATCACTACGACTAGTGTCTAAGATGGAGTTTGCAGTACTATTGGCAGTATTCTTAAGACGTGTCCATTTCTACGCTCGGCATTCTAGCCCGAGGACTTACTCTCTCTCTGGACTGTAACGAACTGGTAAGTCTATGTAAGCTTTCTATTGGGGAAGATTTTTCAATTAAAAGACTGACAGGGAACAGGTTGGCCATACAGACAAATTCGGTTAAGGATTTCGAAAAAATGAAAAATGTGCTAAAACGGGCCACCGCGGAATTTTACACGTACACCCCGAAAGAAATAAAGAATATAACGGTTCTACTAAAAGGCGTTGACCCTGAAACAGAACCAGAAGTTCTATTACAACGCTGCGAGAGCTGAACTGTAATGATATTGAGTTTATCGCGGTAAAACCTTTCAATACAGCTAGGGCTAGACGGGAGAATAGAAAATTACCATTCTTCCTGGTGCAGCTGGGCCCTGGGAGCAAAATTGGTGGACTTAGGAAAATCACTATCCTGAACCATCAAATTGTCACATGGGACAAATTGAAAAAAAGCAGAGATATAATCCAATGTCTTCGCTGCCAAAGGTTCGGGCACTCAGCAGCAAACTGCGAAATGCAGTATCGATGCGTAAGATGTGGACAGGATCACAGCGCAGAACAATGCACGTTAGGTAAAGAAAGGGTAGACGACAGATCTCTTCTAAAGTGTGCAGTTTGTAAGAGTGAGGGACACCCCGCTAATTATCGAGGCTGTCCTAAGTTCCGCGAACTACAGGAAAAAAAGTTTTCACAGCAACGAAAATCAGAACGCCCGATAGTTCAAGGCCGACCAGCACTAAATGTAACACCCCAGTTCTCGTATGCTCAAGTAACAGCTGGCAGGAGAAACACGCCACAACCCACGACACGGGTACCGCCGCAACATACTGTGCCTCCAGAAACAGTAACACTAGCAGATGTGCTCACAACCTTGCTCGCTATTCAGACGCAGATGACACAAATGCAAAAACAAATAAAAGAACAGGACACTAGACTAGACTGGGTCTATTCGCAGTTGTCTAGCCAGCCGTCAATATAAACCCCCCAACAGAAAGCACAATTAAGGCTTTAGTCGTGAATGTAAATTCACTTATCAGAATCGAGAGAAGAGCCGCTCTCTTTAAACTGTTGCAAGACGAAAGTCCTGACGTGCTTCTGGCTAGCGAAACTAAGCTGAATCAGAGGCATAAACTATGTCACACAAACTACGACATTATACGAAGAGACCGACCCAACTCCACACAAGGAGGAGGGGTGGCAATCTTTATTAAAAAACAACTTCAACATAAGGTAATATATAGTGGTGAGATTCGCAGATTTCAGGTGCTTGAAGCGTGCATTATCCGCATACCCCTCCGACAAGGTAGGGGGATGTATGTGATATCTGCCTACGCACCAGAAGCACATCAACAAAATCAATTTATAGTGGAGCTAGAGACTCTTTTCCAATGCTTACAACTTTACTCGGAAGGGAACTATTACATCGTGGGTGGCGATTTGAATGCTAAACACCCAAATTGGGGAAATAGCATATCCAACACGAGAGGGAATCAACTAGCTAGTTGGCTAGATCAACATCACATTGAATATAAGGTTGACCTGCTAGCTACAGGATATCCTTCTTTCCCCAGAGGGGGCTCGTTCCTCGATATTATGCTTATTGACACACGCCTTAAACATACACATACTAACAGACAAAATATAAACTGCCTACGCACAATTGAGTATGACAGCGACCATTGTGCATTATCAATATTGATAAAAACACCAAGCGAAGTTGTGGAACTCGGTGAATGTATGATACCGCAACCCTATAACTATTGGGGTATGCGATGGACGCGTTTCACGAGAACCTTAACAAGAGAAATTCGCTTAAAAGACATTAACCCTCCGACCAACAGAAACATACCCAACGATGACATCGACAAATACATACAAAAAATGGACGAAACCATAAAACAAACTATGGACAAAACAATACCAAAAACCACACCTACGGACAACATGAACATGTACCGAAACGCCACAATCAACGCGCTCCACAGAAAAAAAAGTAGACTTCTGTCGCAACTAAAACTACGGTACAGACGATTTATTGATAGGCACGACCAGGAGATAATATCACTGAAGTCCAGATTAAAAAATCTCCAACAGCTGATAAAAGCCAACTATAGGCTATCAGCAAATTTGTATTGGAACAACAAAGTTCGGGCGGTAAAATCCAACAACCCTAGTATGTTTCCGCAAATTAATAAAATATTTAGACGGAGTAATGAAAACGAGATTCAGTGTCTCCAAATACCACGAACTGACGAAAACCAACGAATGCTGGCAAATATAGGCATAGACACAAACAACGCCATCCTAAATGACGAAGTTTTTGTGTTTGAAGATCCCTTGGAAAAAGTGAATGTTGTAGGGGCCGTCTTTCAAGAACTGTACAAGGCAAATGAAGTAATTCGTCGCAACCATGGCTTGGAAGATAGAGTTTTACTGAATTATGGTCATCTTCGAAATGATATTTCACAATGGCGATCGGAAAACCATGGTTTTAACGAATTCAGTAATGAAAATACGGCAAACGCCGAGATTACTGTCGAAAGCGCCAACAGTCTTTTGATCACTAGTGAAGACATCCATGGCGTCTTTGCATCATTAAGAAACAAAAAATCAGTTGGAATCGATGGAGTACCCAATATCGTACTAAAACATCTTCCTCCAATCGCAATGGACATATATGCAGTATTGTTTAACAACGCTCTGAACAACGCACACTATCCAGTACGTTGGAAAACGGCCATCATCCAACCGTTACCAAAAAAAGGGAAAGATAGAACAAACCCAAAAAATCTGCGATCGATCAGTTTGTTACCGAGTATCAGTAAAGTATTCGAAAAGGTTCTAAACAAGGCTCTACTTAAATGGGTTGAGGACAATAATATTATTCCAAATAACGAGTTTGGTTTTAAAGCTGGTCATGAAACCACACATGCCGCAGCTAAACTGGTTTCAGACATTCAGTGGAATAAAAATCTGAAACAGTGTACAGGTGCCTGTTTGATTGACTTGGAGAGGGCCTTCGACACCGTTTGGTTAGAGGGGTTATATTACAAGCTAATGAGACTAGGCATTCATAGACCACTACTGCATATACTATACGACATGTTGAATGAAAGGAAATTCATCGTCAAAAGTGGCAATGTGACCTCTAACATTACTTACAATATAGAAAACGGTCTGCAACAGGGAGCGGTGTTATCTCCGATCCTTTTTAATATTTACACTAGCGACCTGGTAAGGTCTCTTCATCAGGCTATTGCGTATGCAGACGATCTGATAATATATAGAACAGCACCAAAAATTGAAATCATTAACGGATTATTACAAGGGGATTTCAATGATGTTCAGCGATACTGCAACAACTGGAAACTCAAAATCAATATCCAGAAGTGTGAAACCATCCTCTTTAGAACACCACTGGCTCAAGCTACCAGAGACACCAGGATAAACTGGCGAAAGCTAGCTATTATGGGACCACACCAACAAACACTGGAAACCAAAACCGTAGTCAAATACTTAGGCATCTGGCTGGATCAGTATCTATATTTTAACAAACATGTGGAAGCTGCCCTAGCCAGGGCAAAGAAAGCTTACGCTATGACAAGAAGACTGTTTCATAGTAGTCAACTTGACAGCAGAGTTAAAGTTATATGCTACATAGCTCTCATCAGACCGATTATCATATATGGATGCCCAGTGTGGTTTAATGTGGGACCTAGCTTAATGGAAAAGATTCGGATTTTTGAGAGGCAATGCCTCAGGACGTGCCTTAAGTTACATCGGACTCCTGAATCCGATCACAAAAAATATTATCCCAATGAAGCGTTGTACAGTGGGGCCAATATAAACAGAGTGGATAACTTTATGATCAAGCTGATCCGAGGGCATATTGCGAGATCAATGAGCTCACAGAACGATTTGATTTTTGGTGCATATTACCCAAACAATATGTATTATGAGGTGGTACGTCGCAATGGCTTTATTCCACCAGAAGCATTCCTTAGTCTTGACATGAACGGCCTCATACAAAATGAATCCGCTATACCGTTGATGTATCACGTGCGTCGGTCGGGTATAGATAAACGAATATGTTTTAATCGAGAGGTTGCGCACACTAATGAAGAGAGCCTGCAGTTCAGTACGGCAGTAGCACAGAGAGACCGAAAAGACGCGAATAAGCAACACCAGAGATTTTGGTGGCTGAGTGGCACATAAAACCCTGTTTCCTTATAAAACTAAAGAAATAATAATAATAATAATTATAAAAAAAAAAAAAAAAATAAAAAAAAAAAAAACCCGACAAACAACGGAAAGCTTACATAGATTTAGCATTTCGAAAATTTAGTTTTGATGTTAGGTTTAGAATAGAGTTAAGTTAAAAAAAAAAAAAAAAAAAAAAAAAAAAAAAAAAAAAAATCTATAGATAGTTTAGTATTTAAGTTAGATATAAGGTAAAAACAATAACAAGAACAAAGTTTTTTCTTTTCTTCATTTTCTTTGTATCCAATTAAGTTCCCTAAAAATTCATGTAAACAAAATAAACCATAATGTCGAAAGAAAAATTTTCATGCTCTAAGCGTATGCATGTAACTTAGAGAGTCCGCAAGGGACCAGTAAGTTAAGAAATAAGATAACATAAGCTAGAGTTTAATCATTTTTGTCTAGCAAGTATATAAATTATAATAATAGGAAGAAATAAAAAATGATATCTATAAAAAAAAAAAAAAAACTTACTCTCTCTCCATTGAGGTCTTCGAGGGCGAGTTTTAACGCATGACCAAACGTGTTGCTGGTGTTCTCATTGTGTAAGGCATCTGTGTTCATTAGAACCTGATCCGCAATACGTCTGCGTGAGGCAATCCGTGCTGGGAAAACTATACCAACAAGATAGTGGTCCGAGTCGATGTTGGCACCTCGGTACGGTCGTACCGTTATCAGGCTTGATGAGTGGCGGCGATCTATCAACACGTGGTCAATGTGTTTGCGAGTGGCTCCATCAGGTGATACCCAGGTGGCTTTGGGGATATCTTTACGCGGAAACTTGGAACTTGCAACGACCAAGTTTTTCGATGCTGCCAGTTCGATGACTCACAGTAAAGTGTCATTAGTGTTCTCATGCAAACTATGGGAACCTGTGTAGCGCCTTAAAACCGACTCCCGCCCTAATTTGGCTTTCAAATCCCCAAGAACGATTTTCACATCGTATCTTGGGCAGGCATTGAGGGTCCGTTCGACATTCTCGTAGTATTCTTCCTCTTCGTCGTCGGGGGACTCCTCTGTAAGTCCGTGAACGTTTATGGGGCTTATGTTCTTAAACTTGCCTCGCACGCGAAGAGTGCACAGCCTTTCGTCTATTGCATTAAAGTCGATAATGGCAGGTTTTTTGCTGACTAGAAAGCCTACCCCGAGCACAAGGTGTTTTGAATGACGGCTATTTTAAATGTCATACTCGTTTTTTTTTTTAATAACACCACTCCCCGTCCATCTTATTTCTTGTAATGCTGTTATGTCAGCCTTATATCCGGGCAGGGCATCGGCTAGCTGCTGTTGCGCTCGAACTTTGTATAGTGAGCGGACGTTCCATGAGAAAATTCTCAAATCTTTTAGCCATTTTCGTTTCCGTGGTTGTCGTCGTGTGATCCGGTCCATATTAGAGACTTGTTAAATTTTCCATAATAATTTGTTTTTCCGGGCAAGGTTACTAGCCTTGCGCCGATAATCTTTGCATAGCTTTTAATAAATTTTTGATAATATGCTGTCAACCCTAGGATTGCAGGTCTTTTAAATTCGAAGGCTCTGAGTAATTCTTTATTGTTTTAATTTTCTCTAGATGTGATGTCCTGATTTTTTGAAAAAAATGTGATTTTTCGTTTGATATTTTCATGTTTGCGTTTGAGTATATTAATACATCATCAATGCAAATTTTCCAATGTAGGGTCGTAGAATATCGTCTATTGTTCCCTGGAAAATGCTTGGTGCATTCTTTAAACCAAAGGGCATGCGAATAAATTTATATTTAGCTCCGTTTATACTAAAGTTCGATCCGATTCTCGCTCGATCCGATTCTTTTATTTTGATTTAACGAAGTCCAGATTCTAGATAAAGTGTCGAAAATATTTTTGCTGTGCCAAGGTTTTGTATTGTTAAATTTACATCGTGGAAAGGGTATCTATCCGTAATAGTTTCGGCATTTAGTTTCTGATATTCGATAACCATTCGTTGTATCGGTTTACCTTTATCATCCAAATCTTTTTCTGGGTACAATCCAACCAGGTGAATTATATGGGCTATGGCTTAGCTGTATACGCCCTTCTTCTAATAATTTCTTAATTTATTTTTTGACAAAGTCATTGTCAGTCACAGGGTGTGGGTACTGATGGTAGAGTAGGGTTAGATTTCTCATTAATATACATGATCTTTTCAATTTCATTTTTATATTTCCCACTATCAATTGTGAAATATATTGTTTGTTCATTTTTAATTACCTCCTTTTCTTTTTATATTTATATCTTAATTCATACGTTTCCAAATTTCTTTCTTTCATTTGTTTCAACCCCTGGTCTCATAGCATCATGGCGAAATCCGTTAAGGTGTGTTGTAGTGCTCCAAGTGCTTAGTATTTTAATTCTTAGTGTTTTAATTCGCAAACAAACTAGGTTTTACTATTGTACAAAATGTATTTTTTATTCTTAAACGTAACTTATCTTGTCGAACATAGTATTTTAATTCTTAGTGTTTTAATCTTAAGCAAACTACGTTTTACTATTGTACAAAATGTATCCGTTTTTATTCTTAAACGTAACTTATTTTATTTTAAAACTATTTACGCAGCACAGGTTCAAAAATGTATAAATGTCGTTGCACTGAATGAAGATTTACTAACGTAACTTATTTTACTTAAAACAATTTACACAGCAAAGGTTCAAAAATGTAATAAATGTCGCAGTACTGAATCCAGATTTACTAACTTGCAACAAAAACACATTTACTTTGCGTACACGGTTGTGACGTTTAATCAAAAACTATTTAAACGGCGGAGGTTCAAAATGTATGAATGCTGTAGCGCTGAATCCAGATTCACTTAACTTGCAACAGAAACACGTTTATTTTGCGTACACGGTTGTGACGTTTAATAAAAAACTATTTAAACGGCGGAGGTTCAAAATGTATGAATGCTGTAGCGCTGAATCCAGACTCACTTAACTTGCAACAGAAACACGTTTATTTTGAGTACACGGTTGTGATCGCTCGCCAACTGCCTTCTTTAACGTGAGGCACTACTTGCCCTCACGGAATATGAAATCCGATTAACTTAGTTCATCGAAGCGACAGAATACCACATACTCAATCATCGCTTCGATGCCCATATTTGGTCATTTTACTTTTCGAGTTTGCCCTACCGAAGAAGGGTTGTCACACATACACGATGATCCCCTTTGGTGCTCATCGCGTGTGTCGCCCAGCATGCGAACCATAGACTTCGGATCAAATAAAAATAAACACATTCGCAGCTGGGGCATGCCGTTCTGAAAAGGGTTAAATGTGCTTACACGATCAGTGACTGCGAGTAGCATGATTGCTGATCGAGCGCATGTTGTTGTTGGCGTCAACAGAGGTCGAACCGTCGGGTGTGTATTTACACTGACTAGTTCTCGATCCCTTTTTGTGGCCAGGTGCGAGTTTCCATCTAAAGAACCCGAGCGCCTGGGTTGACCGCCGTAAGCCAAGATGTATTTGTCGTTCGTGTATCCAACCGATGTGGACATGCATAAAAGAACCAAAAGGAAGAAATATCTCTTGTGGCATTGTAGCCGACTTCTTAGGAGACATTTCGTTGGTAGGAACTAATGTAATGTTGGTTGCTAGATGTGCGACCAATTTGCTGTTCCTATGGAAACGCTTGTGTTGCTGATGGTGTTTTACTTCAGCGCGGTTAAGCATTGCGGTGGTGGTTGGTCATATTGAGCAGGTAAGTCATGCTTTTCAGGTTTCTATATGCCCTTGTAGGGAATGTCTGTTATTGCCGATATATTTTTCGTATCAGCAGACATTATGCATCACAGGTTTTTTGTGGTTATAGGAATAACCAATGCAGGTAAGTACACGCTTTTTGTGAATTAGAACGCGCGTAGAAATGGTTACCTGGTGCTAGCTGAGCAGGTAAGTAGTGGCGTTTGCAAGATCCCATACAATGTATAACCAGTTTTTTACAATAAAGTCTCGAATTTCGGGAAAAAACGGCGGAAGCAAAGTTGTACATCTAATATATGCATTGTATTTTTTTTTTTTTTTTTTTTTTTTTTTTTTTTTTATTAGACTTCTCTCGGGAAAGGCGAACCTATAGCGTCGAGTGGGCGCCCCGAGATGCCATCAAATAACTGTTGCAGTTCTTTTTGAACAGTTGCAGGTTGTAACGCTTTGAGAACACTCGCGTGGGAAGGGAGTTCCACAGCTTCCCCGCTCTGTAACGGAACGAGTCCTGATGCAGGGATGTTCGCGCCGTCGGGAGATGAACCATAAACGGGTGCGATCCGTCGGATTGTCTTGTGGAGCGCATATAGACCGAATTGCGCGGAACAATACCACGAATCTCCGAAGAACAGCACCCGTGATAACATCTGTAAAACAGATAGAGGTCGGCTACGCGCCTTCGATGCGACAGCGACTGTAGTGCCGACGTCAGCACCGAGTCCCCGATCAGGCGGATCGCTCGTCTTTGTACGCTCTCAAGTAGGTCGAGGGTATCTTTAGGAGCCGAGCTCCAAACATGAGAGCAATGTTCGAGCGCGGGTCTAATTTGAGATTTATATAGGAGAAGAAGTTGGGCCGGAGTAAAATATTTCTTGGCTCTAAAAAGATAACTCAGTTTTCCTGAGGCTGATCTGGCGATACCCGATACGTGTTTATGCCATGATACATTCCCACAGACCGTGACGCCGAGCAATTTCAAACTTTCCCCAGCCTCGAGGGCCCTGCCACTCATCATCAGCTGTGGAACCGATGATCCAGTTTTCTTTGTGAATGTTGTATACTGGGTCTTCGTTGCGTTGAAGTCGACAAGATTGGCCTTTTCCCACTGCAGGACTTTATCTAGATCCAGATTCAGAGAGTCAATCTGTCTACATCTCAGCTGGTGCGACGTAGATGCACCAATCGGCCGATCACTCGAAAAGGAGGAAACAAGCGTACTATCATCAGCAAAACTGAACACTTTGTTATCCGTTGTCTCCAACAAATCATTTATGTGAAGTAAGAACAAGGTTGGAGCCAAAATAGAACCCTGGGGCACCCCCGAATTAACAGGATACAGATCCGAACACTCGCCGTCCACAACAACCCGGATCGATCGATTCTCGAGGAAGCTCCTCGTCCAGTCGCAAAGCTGGTCGGAAAGTCCATATGAACGAAGTTTGCTCAGCAATGCCCCGTGCCAGACGCGGTCAAAATCCTTGGAGATATTCAATGCGACCGCCCTTGACTCACCATGCCGTTCAATCGCAGATGTCCATATATCGGTTATAAGTGTCAAAAGGTCTCCTGTGGACCGCCTGCAACGGAATCCGTATTGAAGATCATTCAGAAGACCGTTGCACTCCAAATACTTAACCAACTCTGTATTGATGACTTTTTCCATTACCTTAGATAAAATAGACAGTAATGCTATCGGACAGTAATTTTGTGGGAGACAATTTTTTCCCGTCTTTGGAATTGGCTGAACTCGAGCGATTTTCCAGCAGGCAGGAAAGGTCCTCCGTGCATAAGATAAGCGGAAGAGTCTGCCAAGAACCGGCGATAGTTCTGGAGCACAGTTCTTAAGGACTATTGCTGGTATTCCGTCCGGGCCGGTTGCCTTCCTACAATCCAGTTCACGTAGAATGCGTTGGATAGTGCGCGGACGAAATCTCACATCCCGCATGGAAGACTGCACCGGCGAGATCACAGGTGGGTCCAAAAGGCCGGGATCGAGGTTTGAGTTCGCGGAAAATAAATTCGCGAACACATTAGCTTTATCCTTTGGATTCGTGACTAACGTCCCACTGTCTGTCACCAACGGAGGGAAAGAGGAGGAAGCAAAGTTACTGCTGACAGCCTTTGCCATTGACCAGAAGGAGCGCGAACCAATTTCAATTACCAATTTCCAAAATGCAAAGGGTAAAACAAATACGCGATAAACGAACCAAATGTTCGCTTATTATGCAAACACAAAATTCCTAAAAACTAAACACCACACATGGATCCTATGGCCAATCGAACACGTGTTAAACGAACAAAATATCCATTTGGTTCGCATACACACAATTTCGGCAATCTCAACATCACAATGCATATCTCCATATGCAATGTAACCAGATGTTTTATGATATGCAAATAAACCCAAAGTCCCATCACGATTCCCATCCAATTCTCATGCAATTCCCATGGACTTGGTCCCCATCTCAAGTGTATGTAAACTCTTGTTTCCATTAGCCAGATGGACTGTGTGAATTGACACTTGCGTCCTTAGTGAACCGATACAATCGTGTGGCCCAACTTTTGGATTTGTTCAGAAGGATTAAATACACGTCCGCATATCCACGTATCCATAGTGGGACCAAAACGGATGGAACACACAATAACTATCCATCAGGATCCATTCTTCGTTTCTCTTCCTCGTTTAATTGAGTAGCACGGAAGCGAATCGTATTATAGTTTCAAAAAATGTTATGTTATGATGAAATAGATTTAGATATTTTTTTGATTTTATTATGTGAAGTTCCATTCATTGTATTGACTTTTATGGGGGTAATTGGTACGGATTTTCCGTACGGATACCTTGTTGATATATAATTGTTTGTTGCTCCAGTGTCGATTAATATGGCTTCCCTATATCTATAGTTTTGAGTTCTAAACACGCCTAAAAAAGTACTTTCCGTGATTAAATGGTCTTCGTCTCTTACTTTAGGTGTGATTAAATCTTTATCATCTTCCGCGATTTTATTTATTAGCTGGGTTTTCTGTGGCGGTTTCTGATTCCGCGATGAGTTCCCATGTTCCCTTTTATATGGATTTCCAGGTTGCCCATGGTTAAACAATTGTTGTCTCTGATGCCATTGATTCCTGGGTTGATGATTATTATATTGACTATTATGTCTTGTTGGTCGACGGTATTGCTGAGAGTAGTCTACATCCATCGGTTCCGCAGCAGATCGATATTCGTCGGAATAAGGATGTCTTAGATTTGTGGTTCCTCAGGGTGTTTAGGCGTCTGAAGTTTCAACACTCCTGGCAGGATCCCAATGAATGTACATTTTTCAATTTGAGAATAAAAAAATCTTTATTTATTCTTATTCGCTGGTGTACATTGACTCTTCGGATGTAAGTGTTACCGCAACTGTGGAAGGACTTTTCAGACAGTTACCAAGAGTAGACTCGATAAGAATGCTGCATGGTGGAGGCTTCGCCATATTCATAGTAAAAATGATTCCTTTGTTCTGGAATATGTTATCTCTAATTAGGAATGTCGGCTATTGGTTAGTCATGGAAATGTGGCATCCGGCTGGTCGCAGAAGAATGTCCAAGTGTAGGCTGTCATGATGGCTCATATGCCTCAAGGTTCATCAAAGACGTTCACTCGCACAATGAAAAGAGATAACTATTCGCCTAGAAGGACTAGTAAATGTTAAATAAAACTTCGATTAACTATCCGGTGGTAATGAGCCATAGTAATTGAAGTGCTTACCTATTTGTAAGCTTCCAGTTTGTGTCCCAGGTCTGATGCTGTGTCTAGGAATACCCTTTTTCTTCGGTGGCTTCACTGAAACAGGTAGCGCTTTGGTTATCAGAGTGTGAACCAATAAAAAAACTGTTCGTTTATGGTAATTAAATGGCTTAGGTTTTATTTCTTCTTTATAGTTCACAACCAAAATTGAGGAATTTATAAGTAATTTAAAATATATACGATGAAGCGCACAACACGTCCTTTCAATCAGAAGATAGAAAAAAGCAGGAGTCTCATTCCAGGTGGGCTACTATCAGGCGGCCTTTATCCAGAGTAAACAATGACAATCGACATGTGGTCGTTGCCAGTTGGCAAAGGCGGATGTACTAAAACTCCCATTTAAATATTGGAAATTGTTATAGTTACCGATATTTATTAATCCCCAACACTAAGGCTGATGTAAAAATAGAATAAAAGAGTGTACGGATACGGAAACGATAATAAAGCTGTGTGTTGTAACTTGTTTTTATTTTTTTCTATATTCGTCGTTGTTTTTTGTTGTAGCTTTTCCCTAAGGGAGCGTGTCTCTTTGTTCTTAAAAGGATGAGGGATCTCTCAAGACCGCTCCTGAGGAGGCTTGTTGCGGTAGCCACCGTGCTTCCGGGATCACCGGGAAGAGTGACGACCGATTTCTGAATAGGGCCTGAAATTGTGTCATGCTCAGTGAAACAGCTGATTGAAACGTTTTTATTTATTCTATTAATTTAATTTAACAATTTAATTGACTTTGTTTAGTTTATTGGCGTCCTTACACCTCGGACGCCAATTGAGACGATCATCGAATCCAAAATCCATCGTTCTTTTATACACAATCGTATCGGTATTTTGTATCGCGGATCCATCGAAATACAAGTAGATTTTCGAAATATTGGTATATGTAGGGCACATACAGATATGCATTGGCTTAGGGTTTTGTTTGCGTATGGTGATTGGACATCTGGTTCAATATACCATGCGTTTGATTTAATTTGGGACTTATGGGGAATTGGATATATGGGCGTATGAAGATGGTAGGGCTTTTCAGAGCACTGCATTCTTATTGGCTGTTTGCACCAATTACCATAACTCGGGCGTAGACAAGATTTTCCTACTGTTGTTGTATTCCAGAATACTACCCTTATTAAATTTAACACTTAATCTCCTAACACATCCTTAAAAACTTCACTTAACATATATTACATTCTCACTTAATACATACCATTCATAAACATTCGCAATATTACCAGTTACAGCACACTTAATAACCTGCACCTTTTTATTTATTGAAAACATAGTAACTTGGATTTTCGTTCAAATGAATTGTTGTTAAAAGTCATAGAGAAAAAAATTCAGTTCTAAAAGAGCAGTTGAGATTGGAAGTTAGTAGAGTTTAGTTCTGGCAGTTGGAAGAAGAAGTTTAGTTTGAGAGTTCTAGTTGGAGATTACAGTGTGGAAGAATTGTTTGAGTTAGCAATTGAATTGTAAGTTTTAGTGTGAGTTTTGTTATTTAAAAAAAAGGAGAAGCTGTAAAAAAAAAAAAACAAAGTAACACACAATAAAAGAAAAGAAACTATAGAAACCGCCCACATAAGCAAACGATTTTTCAATTCAAAAACGGACAACTTTATATCAAGAATTGAAATCAAACAAAACATGAATTGATGAAAGAAGATTAAATAAAGGAATACTAAAAGGTCCCCGCTCTTCCCTCAACCGAGGAAGCACGGCGTTCCGGACCTAAACACTAAAAGTTAATGAGGGGGACGAAAGAAAGAAAATTTTAGAGGTAATATATATTGGAAATTTTAGAATTTATATATATTCGAACGGAAAAGGAAAGAAAGAAAATTTTATTGGTAATATATATATTAGAAATTTTGGAATTAATATATATACGGAAATGAGAATTTTGAAACAATAATATTAATATTATATAATTAAATAAGTAATAATGATTTTTGGATAAGAAAAGAAAAGGTTCCAAGGAGAAATATTTAAATTTAGTTAGTTAATATGTAATGTAAATAGACTATTTGGACTATTTTTCTAGTGTTAAGTCCTTTTTGATTATTGTAAACATTTAGTTAATATATAATGTAAATAGACTATTTTTCTAGTATTAAGATCTTTTTGATTATTGTAACCTTAGATAAAGATTAATTTTGAAAACCATTGTAATGTAATTGAACGAAAATCCAAGTCTTTCTTAATCTAATATATAGTTACTAGAAAATTATTCTCTTCAAGGATAATTTTCTTTCTCGAAGAAGGGTGGTATGTTGTATTCCAGAATACTACCCTTATTAAATTTAACACTTAATCTCCTAACACATCCTTAAAAACTTCACTTAACATATATTACATTCTCACTTAATACATACCATTCATAAACATTCGCAATATTACCAGTTACAGCACACTTAATAACCTGCACCTTTTTATTTATTGAAAACATAGTAACTTGGATTTTCGTTCAAATGAATTGTTGTTAAAAGTCATAGAGAAAAAAATTCAGTTCATAAAGCAGTTGAGATTGGAAGTTAGTAGAGTTTAGTTCTGGCAGTTGGAAGAAGAAGTTTAGTTTGAGAGTTCTAGTTGGAGATTACAGTGGAAGAATTGTTTGAGTTAGCAATTGAATTGTAAGTTTTAGTGTGAGTTTTGTTATTTAAAAAAAAAGGAGAAGCTGTAATAAAAATAAACAAAGTAACACACAATAAAAGAAAAGAAACTATAGAAACCGCCCACATAAGCAAACGATTTTTCAATTCAAAAACGGACAACTTTATATCAAGAATTGAAATCAAACAAAACATGAATTGATGAAAGAAGATTAAATAAAGGAATACTAAAAGGTCCCCGCTCTTCCCTCATCCGAGGAAGCACGGCGACGGACCTCAACACTGTCGAATTACAGTATAAGAGGAAGAAGATGGTGAAGGTGGGTAAAATTGATATCAATGAGAAAGGATACGATTCCGGAGGTAATACACTGATGACGCCTGTGATCACCACTACGGCAGTGATGTTTCGTAAAATTATAACTGGGTAATCTCAGGTGAGCAGGATCGAAGAGGAACCCTCTTGAAACGTTGTTCCTTAAATATGTTAACATTGGTTGATAATGCGTCCCATTCAGTGTTACTGCATCTCTATTTGCATTCTCGAAAAAAAGGTGTGATGATGCCACAATGATATAAACCAACTACATTACCAATTATTAACTTTTCCGGGCTGCAAGGGCGGCTTCTCATGTTGTGGATTATATTAACACTAAAAACTACAATGTGACAAAGTCTTTTAACCAGAAAAACTCTCTTAAAAAAATTTTAACAATTATTTTTTTAAAATGTTTTAATAATAATCGAACTTGTTGAAGTGTGCATTCTGCCATAATGAATTGCCAAACTATACTAAAGACAAATGACAGCCCGTGACATTTCTATCATTTTAAATAAGGCTGTCACGACAGTTTAAAAATATATCATCCCAATTGGAAACTTTTACAAAGCGACAGCGAAGTTGGTTGATAGTAGGTTTTTCGAATGCAACATCTACCGCAACGTATCATGTTATCTTTACTGTTGGTGGACGGAAGTTTTCTTGTTGTATCTCAGAAGTACTTGAATGGATGTTCCGTTGTCAGAGACACTTTACACCCTAAAAAATAATAATTGAGAGACAAGAACTAATATGTCCTTTATGGTGTTTCGGTATACCAAGTTAACATCCGTCGTGAGACTGTTAGACTCGATCTCGGGAGATCTGAAAAGGGGGGAGTTATCTACTAATCCTTATGAACCGTAATATCCTAGGAAGAAAAGCAAACATTTTTTGTACGGAGTAGTGAGGTCTCTCTCATTATATTTGACGTTGTAGAATAACAATAAGCATATTCTGTTTACATAATACATATTTACATATTACAATTATAATATTAATTCGATTACGTTTAACAATTTTTTAAACTAGAATAATCCAAATCCACTAGCGATACCGGCACCAATTCCGACTCCAATGCCAGCTCCCGCTGCACCAGAAACTCCGGCACCAATACCAGCTCCAAGACTACTACTAATATCGGCTCCAGCAGCAGCATCTGCACTAGCGCCAGCAGTACCAGAAACACCAGCACCAATACCAGCTCCAAGACCGGCACCAATGCCGGCTTCAATATTAGCAGCACCATATGCGCCAGCACTTGCATCAGCACTAGCAGCACCAGAAATTCCGGCACCAATACCAGCTCCAAGACCGCCGCTAATACCGGCTCCAGCAGCAGCATTTGCACTAGCGCCAGCAGCACCAGAAACACCAGCACCATGTGCACTAGCACCTGCACTTGCACCAGCAGCACTATGTCCAGCAGCAACAATACCAGCACCTGCACCAGCACGAGCAGCACCATGTGCTCCAGCACCTGCACCAGCGTTAGCAGCACCATATGCACCGGCACCTGCACCAGCACCAGCGTCAGCGTTAGCAGCACCATATGCGTCGGCACTAGCACCAGCGTTAGCAGCACCATATGCGTCGGCACCAGCACCAGCGGCAGCAGCATCATATCCACCAGCACCAGCGTTAGCAGCACCATGTGCACCCGCACCAGCACCAGCGTCAGCAGCACCATGTGCTCCAGCCCCAGCGTTAGCGTTAGCAGCACCATATGCGTCGGCACTAGCACCAGCCTTAGCAGCACCATATGCACCGGCACCAGCACCAGCGGCAGCAGCACCATATGCTCCAGCACCAGCGCCAGCGTTAGCAGCACCATATGCGTGGGCACCAGAGCCAGCAGCACCATGTGCTCCAGCACCAGTACCAGCGTTAGCAGCACCATATGCACCAGCAGCAGCGCCAGCGTCAGCAGCACCATATGCGTCGGCACCAGCGTTAGCAGCACCATATGCACCGGCACCAGCACCAGCGGCAGCAGCACCATGTGCTCCAGCACCAGCACCAGCGGCAGCAGCACCATGTGCCCCAGCAGCAGCGCCAGCGTCAGCACCACCATATGCGTCGGCACCAGCGTTAGCAGCACCATATGCACCGACTCCAGCGGCAGCAGCACCATGTGCTCCAGCAGCAACACCAGCGTTAGTAGCACCATATGCACCAGCACCAGCACCAGCGTTAGCAGCACCATATGCATCGGCACCAGCACCAGCGGCAGCAGCACCATATGCTCCAGCACCAGCGCCAGCGTTAGCAGCACCATATGCGTGGGCACCAGAGCCAGCAGCACCATGTGCTCCAGCACCAGTACCAGCGTTAGCAGCACCATATGCACCAGCAGCAGCGCCAGCGTCAGCAGCACCATATGCGCCGGCACCAGCGTTAGCAGCACCATATGCACCGGCACCAGCACCAGCACCAGCGGCAGCAGCACCATGTGCTCCAGCACCAGCACCAGCGGCAGCAGCACCATGTGCCCCAGCAGCAGCGCCAGCGTCAGCACCACCATATGCGTCGGCACCAGCGTTAGCAGCACCATATGCACCGGCACCAGCGGCAGCAGCACCATGTGCTCCAGCACCAACACCAGCGTTAGTAGCACCATATGCACCAGCACCAGCACCAGCGTTAGCAGCACCATATGCATCGGCAACAGCACCAGCAGCGCCATGCGCATCGGCACCAATGCCGCCAGCTATACCAGCACCAATACCAGCATTAGCGGCACCATGTGCACCTGCTCTAGCGCCAGCAGCACCATGTGCACCAGCACCAGCACCAGCGCCAGCAGCACTAGCGCCAGTGTTAGCAGCACCATATGCGGCGGCAATAGCACCAGCAGCGCTATGTGCACCGGCACCAATGCCAGCACCAATACCAGCATTAGCGGCACCACGTGCACCTGCTCTAGCGCCAGCAGCACCATGTGCACCAGCATCATGTGCACCAGCATTAGCGCCAGCAGCACCATGTGCTCCAGCACCAGCGCCAGCATTAGCAGCAACATATGCTCCAGCACCAGCGCCAGCGTTAGCAGCACCATATGCGTCGGATCCAGCGCCAGCGTTAGCAGCACCATATGCGTCGGTTCCAGCGCCAGCGTTAGCAGCACCATATGCACCGGCACCAGCACCAGCGCGAGCAGCACTATATCCACCAGCACCAGCGCCAACGTTGGCAGCACCATATGCACCGGCACCAGCACCAGCAGCGCCATGCGCACCGGCGCCAATGCCGCCAGCTATACCAGCACCAATACCAGCATTAGCGGCACCATGTGCACCGGCTCTAGCGCCAGCAGCACCATGTGCCCCAACACCAATACCAACACCTGCACCAGCACCAGCGGCAGCACCAACAGCACCAGAAAGGCCGGCGCCAATACCGGCACCAATACCAGCACCAGCATTAGTAACTGAACGTGCAGCTCCACTTAATCCTGCTCCAATTCCGAGTCCAAATCCAGCTCCTGCGGTGGCTGAACTTTTGGCTCCTCCAAATATTGAGCCAGATCCGGTACCTCCATATCCACCGGATCTACCAAGTGCGTTTCCAATTCCAAAGGCATTAATGCGGCTAATTACCGCTAGCGTTGCTACTAAACAAAATATTATCTGAAATAACAATTTTAGTTTAGAATGATCTCTAAGTTTTCTTTTAACTCTCTGTTGAATACCTTCATTGCGTTCACTCTGTTCTCGTATTCAGGCACGACTGATGGTCCTGTACCATGAGATCGTCATTTTTATACGTTAACATTTAGGGCTTAGACATTCTAAATCACTTCAAACCCCAACGCCTGAATAAATAAATTCGCAAGAATTATAAACGCAAAATCTCCACCGAAAACCTTTCTACCGAACAACTACTGTTCCTATATATATATATATGTAAAAGCAATGGAATAGTACAACCTATTTGCATAACGTGTACCCACTCAGCTCATGGGGAGCATTTGCTTTAAGTGTCCCAAATATACATTTTTAAAATATATAGATATATATACATTAGATCATTTCAAAATTTCGACGTTACAGATGGCTAGAGGTTGCAAGGCTTTCAGATAATCGAACTCAAAGGAATTACAAGGGTTGATACTAGATTAAATTTACACCATAGATGGGTAGATTTTCATTATATAGATTTAAGATTATAGTTGTAAAGGAATTGCGGTCCTAAAACTCTTAAATACTAATTGTCAAATATAAATGTATTATCTACCTAATAAAAATTAAATTGGAAAAATTGAAAAAAAAAAATAGATGGGTAGGCTGCTAATATAACTATAATTACTATTGAAATAAGATACCTGTCCCCAACCAAGAAGCTCGTTATCGCATATCTGATCGGCTTGCGGAATCATTGATTCTAGATTCTTGGGTGACCACTTTCATTTGCATAGGTTTTGCATTGCCAATTATGTTTATGGGTTTAATACTACAGTTTCAAGTCGCGAGGCATAGACTCCTGTGCGGTCTTTTTAGGTATAGAATATGGCTGGCGTGAATGCTTCATACACAAATCTAATGCGGGAAAGGTCGACTTATTTTTTGATATTGTTGCAAAGTACGTCATACCAGTTCCCTTTTTTTTTTTTTATTCGCCCAAACTTATCCTTAATCCGTGTTTACCTAAATCGACTCATTTCAAAAAGTTCAATAGACACAACAAACCGTTGTGTATTCCTAACCCATATTACCCCAATTTCTAGTCCATAAAGCCGATAGACGATCTGTCGATTAGTTCCAGCCCTTAGTTAAACGTGATCGTTGTACGAACTAACTAAATCTTGGGGCAGTACTGAATGATGGTGTATTAGATTTGACAGCCTTAAGTAGCATAACAATCAGAAACAACTACGGTTACGACTTGAGACTCATCTTTAGTAATGGAAGAATGAGTCGTGGGCCGGAGATGCCAAATATGAATGAAAGATTAACATACCTTAAATGTTGCCTCATATAAATTGTTTTTAGATTAAAATGAATTCTCTGAAGAAAGAAGCAATCGGTGAAGAAGATTCTCTTCTAGGAACAATTCAGACTTTATTTATTTTCTACATTGATCAGCATCCCCAAAGCATAAACAAACAACAATTCACTACCACTGGATTATTCCACATCTGCTAAGGTTATCCCACATCAGGTATCATTGATTCGTTAAGTAATTGATCAAAAAACTTGAATTTGGGATGAAATACCCTGAACGAGAAATATTGTGCCACCCATTACCATTCATTACAGTATCTATGTGCATTCATAAACAAATGTAACACAATTAAATTAATGTGTGGATGTTGTTTTTGTTAAAACTGCTTTCTAGTATTACACACAATACATATCTCTCGTTACAGCTCTCAAACTACCGACCATTTGGTTCTACTACGATTGTTGTGACATATGATAAAAATGGAGATGAAGCAAGAAAACAGTACTAAATGACTGTTCTTTAAAACTAATAAGGAAGAACAACAAAAGGAAAGATGGAAGAAAGGATTGGGTAAAAAACCGCCGCTTTCGACACAACACAAATAAAACAAGAAGGAACAAAGATATCTAGACCGAAGATAAGAGGAGAAAAAGCAAAGAAGTACAATAAATTAATACTTCACGTCAGAAAAAAAGACAACGAGATTAAAAGAAAGGGGTATCGACACGACACAAGAAAGGAAAAGTATTAACGAGTTGTAGTGTTCCGGAAAGCCCTACAGTTTCCTTAGCCCATAGAAACAAGCTCCTACCGCATACAAATCCCTGCACCCAAATTAACATTGAATTCAATGTCAACCAAATCGAACTAAACGTTCAAACTCTCAAACATTGAATTGAATTCAATTCATATTCCTACAAGATCCAGAGCCCAAAATGTGCATGTGTCTAAACAAAGGCATATCAATTTCATTCAACAGCTAACGTTTGAAGGATACGGACCGTCCTATCGTCCTATCCCGCGTCTTTCTAGTGTGTGAAAGTGTGAATTGTGCAAACAGTATGGCCGTCACTGAGAACGGCTGTAAAGTCATTGAACTCGTAGCCAACGTGTTGTGCAAGGTGCGCGTAAAACAGATTATTAAGATTAATTAAACCCAAAAAAGGGGTGTAACATTGAATGAAACGACAATGTGCCAAGTGCCCGTCTAAAACTCTCGTTGAAAACACATCGTTCGCCGCTCGTCCACATCAATTTTACAGCGCTGTCGCGTACACGTGCGTGTGTGTCTTCCTCAAAGAGGAAACAAAAGTGTGTGCTGACTCGTTTATCGCCGTATATAAACCGAAAGGCCAATAAAAAACTGTGTGTGTGTTAATGTGTATGCGTGTGAAACCAGATGTCCCTGCATGTTGCTTCACAAATAAAACAATTGAACTAACGGTGGCAATTAATAATGGAAAAAAGAAAAGCTGTGTTAAAAGTGATTTCAAAGAGGAGGCCCAAAGCCCAGCCAAACCTTCTTGCCAAACGGCATAAAGCCAACCCCAAGGTAAAAACTCTCATAGAAGGAATGACCACTCCTGATGAGCCACATTATTCGGGAGAAGGGAATGAATTCAAAGAACTGGCAACAGAAGACTACGAAACCAGCAATAGAGAAATGAGTGACATAGATGTCGAACGAGCTCAATTTATTGCGGAATTATTCAAAAAGAAACAGGAGCTCTCCAAAAAGAAGAACGATTTGGAGCGACAAATTAAAGAAGCCCTATCGGAAAGCAACATTCAACAGCAAGAGCAGAAACAACGACAGCAGCAGAAGCAACAGCAACAGCATCAGCAGCAGAATCAACAGCTGGGAAAACAACAAGCAGCAGCCAATAAGAAGGAGAAAGTGCCTCCCATCATAATTAGTTTTATGGAAGCTAAGGACCTAATTAAATTGGGTAAGATAACATGCAGAAATTTTAAAACGAAAAATTTAAATAATAATAAAATAAGTTTTTTATGTCATAGTTTAGATGACTATCATAAAATTAAATCTGCTCTAAGGGAAGCAAGTAGTGAGTACTTCACGTACACACCTAAATCGGAGAAAACTATCTCCATGCTACTTAAAGGAGTTGATCCTTCTTTTTCCTCCGAAGAACTCCTCTCGGAACTACAAACTGTCGAAAATGACAGTTTAAAATTTACTGATGTGAAGCCATTCTCCACTTCTCTCTCCCGAAGTCGCAACCGCAAGTTGCCGTTCTTCATTGTCTCTCTAAGTCCCACCAGCAAAGTCGATGCACTTAGGAATATTAAAGTTATTTTCCACCAAACAATAATTTGGGAAAAAATACGGAAGGCTGACCGTGTGTTGCAGTGCATGCGGTGCCAACGATTCGGCCACGTTGCATCTAACTTCTGTATGGAATTTAGATGCGTAAAGTGCCAAAACAATCAAACTGTAGGAGAATGCCCCTTAGGTAAAGAACAGGTTCAGGATAGGAGCAAACTATCTTGCGTCCTGTGAAAAATACACGTCACCCGGCCAACTTTAGAGGTTGTCCGAAATTCCAACAACTAACAGCCAAGTTGGAATTAAAAAGAAAACAACTTGAAGAAGAGAAACGAATGAAGGTTCGTTTTTATAATAACTTCGTTGCACCTAGTGTATCATTCGTTCAAATTGCCGCTAGTCCATTAAATTCAAACTTCGCGGCACATGGAAGTAATGTCACAAAATCTCCCGCACCTAGCATATCATTTTCTCAAAAGGCTAGTAATGCAATTAATGGAACTTCCACGCCACGTCATAAAAGCGCCCGCTCCAGAGGCAAATTCAGACATAAGAGCAATCCTGTTAGCCATACAAGGACAGATTGCTGGATTTGAAAAAAAAACTGACTGAACAAGCGGCCTGCGGGGTACGAATGGTCTGTGCGTCGGCATGGACGCTGATTCTACCATCCACCCACAACTTCGTGTACAGCTGGAAATTGTTCGCAGGAAATTGACACCCAGAAACGTTCGACACAAGAGGAAGCAAAAGAACACTATTCACCACGGAAAAGGAAATGCAACACAACAAACCCTTCGACATACCGCCCACAAGGAGAAAAAGTTAAACGCACTGTTTTGTTCTTATTAATGATAATGTTTTTTATTAACTGAGTTTACAATATTTAAAACTGGTGGTAATTAAAAAGGTTTTTGTCTACACTTAAACTACGTTTCCACGAGCACTTGATTTTGGTTTGTTTCCCAAAACGAAATTTTGCAAATCGATTTTAGTTAACACGAATGAGGACTTTTGAAAAGAACGCCTCAAGACACTTTGCGACTCGACTGTGTATATCTATGTTCCTCCGCCGCGCGACGGAGGAACGGAGCTCACGCGACCAGCGTGGTCGGTAGATGAAATTCGACTCCACGATATCTTGCTCGTTCAGAGCTCACTCGTTCATCGTGATCATGGTGGTATGTGTGCTTAGAACAAAGAAATACATGAAGTGCATTCCTAGGATACGATTTCGGTAAAGCAGATAAAACCGAACTCGTCGGATGCCAATGGAATCTTTGTTGGAACATGTGCGGCTAAACAAAGAGACGATGATCCGATGTGAAAATGTGCTAATTGGTTTTAGCGAGGTTACTGGGAAATGGTGTTTATGGCATTGCTAGAAAGGGTACGTATTGAATACCCATTTGCATCGTTTATGCTTGGATTTCAATTGATGCCAACGGACGCGGAATGCGTATTTGCTTTGCTGGGAGAAAAACGTCGCCTGCTAAATGTATACATAAAGAAATTTATCGTATACATGAATGAAGCTGGGAATAGGCGACGCCATGATAATTATCTCTAGCTGGAATGGTTACATGATATGTGAACCGGGGTTTTTCTTTTCAGGATAATTTATGATAAGGAAAGTAAGAACTCTTACAGGGGATTTGTAAGCGAAGGAATGCTTCAAAAGGTAAGAATTCTTTTGCAGGTACTTTTGGGTTATAATAATTGGATCTGTTTGATGCGTGAAGCATTTAAGGGGGTTGTGGTTATGGGGGTTTTTTCAGGAAGGCGAGCCGTGGGATCTGGGGGAACCGCCAACGTACTCCCCCCTAGTGACGTAGTCACGAAAAAAAGGTAGGGGCGAAGGGATGCTCGGTGGTGGGTGCTGTGATGATAGGGAGCTTGCTTCGGGGTGCGCTGTGGTAATGTCAAGGGACTGTCGTGGTGACCAGTTCCTCGTTATAGTTTGGGCCTTTATCGATAATAAGGTGGACACAGATGTTATCGATTTATGCCATCAAGGGCAAAGGTGTGCGGCGTGGTCCATAGGCCTGTTGTGGGTCTCATGGACCAACAGGCTTATCGTCCGAATAGGTCGGAACCCATCGGAAATCCGCTCACATCCGCAGTGACGGGTTGCCGTGTGCGGAATGGAAAGGGACCAAGTCCAGAGCCGGTGTCTTTTGTCCATACGTTTGTATGGCGAATTGTTTGCCACTGGGACTGGTAGAGGAGGGCGGGCCCTCAATTGCACGTTTTACCTATCGTGGGAGGACCGGTACATTGGTGCCAATGTAGCGGTAGCTGCGACCTCGACCGAATGGAAACTTGCTGAGAGGTGCCGGCCGTCGCACTTGTTAAAAAAAATAGGGGACTTTGCTTACGGGGCTCCTGGCGGGTGGTTGATTGTGTCTAACCCCAGGGCGCCCTAGGGTTACTAGATGTGCGCTCCGAAGTATTATGCACCTAGGTATTTGAGGCGGCGTAGAGGGGCGTGTATGGCCTTTAGTTACCGCTAAAGGGGAGCCATGATGGCTAAAAATTGGGGAATCAGGTATATTGTCTCAGTCCGGTGGTATCGGTTTGATTTATGGACCGGTGTTGCTGAGACATTTGGGAGACGTTAAGAGTTCTAAGGACGAAGGTCCTGAAGTTTGAATAAAGAGGCAAAGCCAGGTGTTCTGCCGGGTGCTGCTACGCGTAGTAGTTGTGTTAACGAGGGGAGCTGGCTTGCTGTAATCGGGTAGAAAGGTCGAGCATTGATGAACGGTTTCGCGTGGTAACTGTCTTTGGCGTGCATGGGCGCCAATATTTGATCAGGAGCAGAAAAAGTTGTTAGCGGTCAAGGAGAGTCGAGAAGGGTTGCATGGGGTTGCGTGAAGGCTATGGTTGGTGAGCGTGAGCGCCAACCTTCAGAAAAGAGACAGAAAATGGTGAGGGTGTTTCACGCGAGACAAAACCGGGCGTCCTATAGATTATATGCTACGCGTAATAGCTGTTGTTACATAAAGGGCCGGTTTGCAGAAAATGGGTGTTGAGCAATGGCGAGCGTGTGCGCCAATATTTAGGAAAGGGCCGAAAAAGAAGATGTTGAAATAGAGGGCATTGTATTCCAATATTTAAGGAGGGCCAGAAAGGGGTTGAAGTATTACGGGCGAGACTAAACCAGGCGTCCTATTGATTCTGTGCTACGCGGAGTAGCTAATGTGTGATGAGGAGCCGGTTTGAAGGAGTTAACTTGGGGCGTTGTGTGCCAATAGTAAGAGAAAAGCCAGACGGGTGTTGAAATGGGTCGAGTGAGGTTGGATGGTGTAAAGGGACGAAGAGAGACTAATGGGGGCAAAGGGAGCCGAAGGCTGTCGAGTGGAGTCGAAAGGTGACCAATGAGGCTAAAAATAAGTCGAAGGTGGTCGGGTATTGTCGCGAGTAGTCGAGAGAAGTAGGAAGCGGAGTCGTGTGTAGTCGTATTGAGTCTACGGCGGAACCGGAGTTGAAAAGGAGTCGAGTAGAGTTGTGAATATTATTGAAACGGTTGTGCTGTGGTATGCACCCAGATGGGGCCTACAATGTTTATTGTTTGTTTTTTAAAAGGTATAAAATTTGCATCAACCGTTTCTATTAAATTAGATATGGTAGCACGCGCAAAAAAAAGGTAAGGGAATTATGGTGCTGTGGTGCATTTATTTTGTAACACTTGTTGATATATATAATTGTGCGTAAAATCTATTGAGCCATTTCCATTGGCATTTTGTTTTATGTACATTGTTTACAATGTTTACTATTTTTTTAATAATATAGCTTTAATACGTGTTTTGTTTTTAGTTCGTTTTAATTGTTTGTTTTGACTGACAATATATTAGCACGCTATAAAGGAAGGAAATGGACAATAACTGAGGTTAAATAAATTTTGTTGCATAGAGATAAGTATATCTGTTTAATACGTAAAATATCCAATTAAGCGACAGAAAAAACAAAAATTTGGGGAGAACAACAAAACCAAAGGGAAATATAAAAATATATGTTATCTTGTTGCTTCTTGTGAATTATTTTTAATTTAAACAATGTTACTTTATGTATATATTTACTTTTTTTAAAATTATATTGACTTTCTGGAACTTGTTTAACTAATTTAAACATAATGGGACAAAATATCTGAAGCTCTAGGTATTCCTGAATTGTGGTTATGTTAAGAGAGCTAAATTATTATTTTTTTGTTGTTGTTGATTTTTTTAATATAAAGTCCTTTTCATGTGTGTTAATACACTTTGTTTTTCTCAGTAACTACACAATAAGTGAGCTTAAAAGTAATTTTTGAAAGTGTTTCAAAAATTTATATCTATTAGGGTGTGTTTATCATTATATGAAACAACGAAAATATTATCGATATTAAATTATTCGAATCTTTTGATTTAAAAAAAAAAAAACGCACTGAACTTATTAGATTGGCGCGTCTGTTTTTGTGTTTTAATGTATTAAAAGGGAAAGATAATAGCAAAACTGAGTATCTGTAACATTTAATTTAAAAGTATTATGTCTTTTTCGTACGTTAATAGGTTACAAAACAACAAAAGAAACGCACCCATTCAAATGCACATATTTCCGGACATATGTGCATCCATATAAATGTCAATCTCTTTTGCAGTTTTTTTGCCTTTAAATATTTTTTTGTTTGAAAACTGTTTATTTTTCTTTTATTTAAAACTGAAATATGAATTTTCCAAATATAATGTTATTATATTTTCCTATGATCTAGACAGCTAGGGTAATTTACATTCAAGTACTACATCAAATAATTAGATGTAGGAACAGTTGTTTTGTTTCTCTTTTGTTCATGTGCGGCGCCATTTAAATGTAATAACATATTTACGTATACATACCAGGTTCAACTGGATCATCAAATGGGCACATGGGACAAATTAAAAAAAGGCAGAGACATCCTGCAATGTGTCCGTTGCCAAAGGTTTGGTCACTCGGCGGCTAACTGTGAAATGCAGCGCCGTTGCGTAAAATGCGGAAAGGACCATAAGGCAGAAGAATGCCCTCTGGGAAAAGAAAGGGTAGAAGACAAAGCCCTTCTAAAGTGCGCAGTGTGTCGGAATGAGGGACATCCCGCTAATTATCGAGGTTGTCCTAAATTCCGAGAAATAATGGCAAGAAGTGTGAATCGGCAAAAAAACCCAGAGCCAGCTCGTACAACAACAACACCCATAACATCACAGCGGTCGTACGCACAAGTTGCGTCGGGTGGGAGAACACCAAACCAGGCTACATCACAGGTAGCCACAAATACTCCCACACGGACAGAAACAACACCACAAGCAGACGTGTTCACAATCCTGCTCAATCTGCAGAGACAGATGACACAGCTACAAAGCCAAATAAACGAGATCTACTCGCATTTGCCCAGTCTAAATAACAAGTCGATATAAACCCTCTAACCACAACATCAATAAAAGCTCTTGTCGTGAATGTAAATTCACTAATAAGAACTGAGAGAAGAGCCAATCTTTTCAACCTGTTGCAAGTTGAACAACCTGATGTACTTCTGGCGGGGGAAACAAAGTTAAACCAGAGACATAAGATAGGACATAAAAACTACGATATTATAAGAAGAGATCAACCTAACTCCTCTCAAGGGGGGGTGTCGCAATCTTTATTAGAAAAGGGATCAATCATAAAGTAATATATAGTGGAGAAGTGCGCAGGTTCCGGGTGCTGGAAGCCTGTATCGTCCGCATACCCCTTCAGCAAGGAAGGGGTTTGTATGCGATTGCGGTCTACGCACCTGAGGAGCACCAACAAAACCTATTTATAGCGGAGCTCGAGACACTCTTTCGATACTTACAATTGCACCTGGGCAAAAACTACTTTATCCTAGGGGGAGATATGAACGCCAAGCATAGAAATTGGGGAAATTATATATCTAATGCCAGAGGAAATCAGTTGGCTGGTTGGTTAGATCAGTTTCATATTGAATATAGAACTGACTTGCTAGCTACGGAATATCCATCATTCCCCAGAGGTAGATATCTTGCTAATCGACTCACGACTGAGATTACTTAACACCAACAGACGAAACACAAACTGTTTACGGACAATTGAATACGACAGCGACCACTCTGCATTCACGGCAGTAATAGAGCTTCCGAACGAGCTCGCAGATCTGGAGGAATTCGTGATCCCGCAACCCTATAACTACGGGGCAATGCGATGGCCGAGGTTCACCAGATCATTAACAAGAGAACTGCGTTCGAATGACTTTAATCTGCTAGTAAACAGAAACCTGACTAATGTCGAAATCGACAAATACATCCAACAAATGGACGAAACCGTAAAACGAACAATGGACAAAACAATTCCCAAAACAACAGTTACAGATCACATTAACAGATACAGAAACGCAACAATAAACGCACTCCACAAGAAAAAGAGCAGACTGCTATCGAAATTAAAACAATTACACAGACAGTTTACAGACAGACAAGACCAGGAGATAATATCACTGAAATCCCGATTAAAAAACCTCCAACAATTACTTAAAGCTAATTATAGATTAGCAACAAATTTGTATTGGAACAACAGAATTCGAGCTATAAAAACTAATAACCCGAATATGTTCCCATAAATAAATAAAATATTCAGGAGAAATAATCAAAATGAGATTCAGTGTCTCCAAATCCCACGTACTCAGGTAAACAAGCAGCTGCTAACCAACATTGGCATAGATGCAGAGAACGCTATCCTCAATGGTGAGCTCTTCGTGATCGAAGATCCTTTGGAGAAGGCGAACGCTGTGGGAGCTGTCTTTCAGGAAATGTACAAGGTGAATGAAAGCATTCACCGAAATCACGACCTAGAGGACAGAGTTCTACTCAATCACCTGCATCTCCGAAATGAAATTTCACTTTGGCAATCGGAGAATCCGGGTTTTACGGAATTCAGTGACGATAATCTGTCAATTGGCATTAATGCCAATGGTGAGGCTAATAGCCTTTTAATCACAAGGGAAGGAATCCAGAGTATCTTCGACTCATTAAGAAGCAAAAAGTCAGTGGGAATAGATGGAGTACCTAACATCGTACTCAAGAACCTGCCCCCAAAGGCAATAGATATATACACGGTCCTGTTTAACAACGCGTTGAATAATGCATATTATCCAGCGCGCTGGAAAACGGCAATAATTCAGCCCATCCCAAAAAAGGGCAAAGACTGTACAAACCCAATGAACATGCGTTCGATAAGTTTACTCCCAAGCATCAGTAAAGTATTTGAAAAAATCATTAACAAAGCTCTGCTAAAATGGGTAGACGACAACAGCATTATTCCAAATAACCAGTTTGGCTTTAGGGCGGGTCATGAAACCACACATGCCGCAGCTAAACTGGTCTCCGACATACAATGGAATAAATGTAGGAACCAATGCACAGGTACCTGTCTGATCGAGTTGGAAAAAGCCTTTGATACCGTCTGGATCGAAGGGTTGTATTACAAACTGGTCAGACATGGCATACATAAGCCTTTACTATATGTACTTTACGATATGTTAAAGGACAGGAGGTTCGTGGTGAAAAGTGGTAATGTGACCTCTAATAAAACGTATAATATCAAGAATGGCTTGCAACTCTCTCCGATTCTTTTTAACATTTACATTAGCGACTTATTAGATGCACTTCCGCAGGCTATTGCGTACGCAGACGATCTGATAATTTACAGAACAGCTCCGAAAGTTAAATAGTTTAATACAGCGAGACTTCAACAACGTGCAGCGCTATTGCAATGACTGGAAACTTAAGATCAAATTCCAGAAATGTGAACCCATCCTATTTAGAACGCCATTATATAAAGCCACGAACGACACAAGAAAAAACTGGCGAAAGCTAGCTATCGTGGGACCGGATGGAGATAAACTGGAAACCAAGAGTTTAGTTAAATACCTTGGCATCTGGCTAGACCAATATCTGTATTTCAACAGACATGTAGAGGCTGCTCTGGTCAAGGCTAGAAAAACGTTTGCTATGACAAGGAGGCTATTTCACAGTAGCCAACTTGACAGCAGGGTAAACGTCATATGCTACATGACGCTAATCAGGCCAATGCTCATATGTGGTTGTCCAGTATGGTTTAACATAGGTCCAAATTTGATGGAAAAGATTCGGGTGTTCGAAAGGAAGTGTCTCAGATTATATCGGACACCGGAATCGGACTATAAAAAATATTATTCAAATGAGACGTTATATAATGAAGCCTACATAAATAGGGTGGATAATTTTATGATTAAATTAATCAGAGGACATATTGCGAGACAACAAGCTCGTCCAATGACCTAATTTTCGGGGCCTATTATCCAAACACTCTGTACTATGAGAGCGTGCGTCGCAACGGCTTTGTTCCACCAGAGGCGTTCCTTGACTTGGACATGAAAGGGCTTATACAGGATAGATCCGGAATTCCGCTGATATATCATGTAAGTAGATCATCTGTAGACGGCCGATTGTGCTACGACCGGGAAGTAACGCGCACCGAAGAAGAGCTCCTGCGCTTCAGTAGGGCTATCTCCCACAGAGACCGGGACGATAGTATTAGACAGCGTCAACAGTTCTGGTGGTTGAATGGCATATAATGACCTGGATACCAATGTCGGTATGGAATCATACTATCATCAGCTAGCTTACATAGACTTAGCTTTTCTAGAATTAGGCTAGTATAAGATTTAGGGTAAGTTAGGTTGTGCTTTTACATAAAATTAAATTTACAAAAAAAAAAAAAAGTAGGTAAGTTAAGTAAGTTAAATTTTAAGAAAAAAAAACAATAAAAATTGACAAAGTTTTTCAAATTTTTCTTTGTCTTTCAAATAATTATAAGTACTGTCAAAAGTTCTGTCGCCGAAAGGCAAATTATATAATGGTTAAGTAATGTTTAGCTTAGAGCGTCTGCGAAGGACCAGTAAGTTATTATATAAGATAATTAAGCTAGAATTTAAGCATTTTTTGTCTAGCCTTTAATTTAGAAATTAAGAATATAAAAAGAAAAATAAAAAATGTTTTAAAAATGAAAATGAAAATACCAGGTTCAAGATTAAGATTCAATAAACTTGAATAATCTTTAAAAGCTTGAATTTATTCTTGTGATCCAAGATAAGATAATTCGTATGAATTTGGTGATCATTTTACAATCTGAAATGGCTGTCTCTCGCGTTTATATTTCTCACTTTCAATTTCGGTTTTTCATTTTTTTTTTAGATTCATGTCTGAGCATTGGGTATGTTTTACGTTTCCTTAGTTGTTGGAACAATGTGAAATTATGTAATTACTTATTAATACCAAAACATATCGGGCAAAACCCGTATTTATACGTCAATAATTTTAATTTTAATTTTAAAGATACCAGATGGTAAGTAAATAACAAAATAAACGTCTTACAAAGGAAGGTTGTATTGTGCGTTTTGTTACTGCTGTTGGGTTGAAACGGTGTTTTTGAACTATATAGACTAAAGACGGATTATTTGCTTTTCGATATAACTTTTAAAATATCTACTGTCTATTAACAAACATTTTGATGGTGTGTTCTAATTTATTATTTATATTTGGTGGCTCGGAAGGGGCTCACCCAAGAAGGAAATGATACTTGTAATGTAAAATAAAAAATAAAAAAGGAAAACCTGGTGTTGTTGTTTAGTGCTGCTGGTGATGATCCGGAGATGGAAACTGGTGCTGATGTTGGGGCGATGTTTTTGCCCATAGATTATTTTTTGGCAATTGCCGCCACAATTGCTCACCGGGAAAGTCACTGACACAGTTGCCACAGCGAATAGTCACTGGTGGAAGTTCAAAGTTCGAAATCATGAAGTTGCGCGTTGAATCACTGGTAGGTCACCTGTTCCTTGACCAGAAGGTTGTGTTTTAAACAATTCACTAGAGGTCACCACTGTGGGGGTACCAAGTCATAGCGCCGGCGTACGGCACAGGGTTCTACTTCGTCTCCACAAATTACTATAGAAAAGTTCTGCCGCAATCATACACGAACAAAAGGACTGCAAGAGTTAATCGCCCAACGAATTAACGAAACGCCGCCATGTTTATAAACAACCAACAAAACGAACACCAGAAGTAAACACGTAAAACACACTTTTGTTTATTCTTTTTATTTAAGGCTAATCGGGCTACACTTAATTAGTTTATAGTTCACACACAAAATTATACGGACGACGAACAGATGCACAAGAAAAGTAAATATACGACAGTGTACACTACTGGTATAACTAAATTACTTTTTAATTAATAGCCCGATCACTCTATTCGACTCAGAACATCTACGTCCCCGTGCGCGAAACGGCAACGGGAGAGATACGACGACCATGGCTGTCGGCGGATGTAAAAGGACTTATAGATAACCCACCGTACCGCCTCCGGTACGGTGGATGGCAGGCGACCCGACCGCCTTGCTGGTTGTAATACGACTCAACGATATCTTACTCGTTCAGAGCTCACTCGTTCATCGTGATCATGGTGGTATGTGTGCCTAGAACAAAGAAAGACATAAAGTGCATTCCTAGGATACGATTTCGGTAAAGCAAATAAAACCGAAATCGTCGGATGCCAATGGAATCTTTGTTGGAACATGTGCGGCTAAACAAAGAGACGATGATCCGATGTGAAAATGTGCTAATTGATTTTAGCGAGGTTACTGGGAAATGGTGTTTATGGCATTGCTAGAAAGGGTACGTATTGAATACCCATTTGCATCGTTTATGCTTGGATTTCAATTGATGCCAAGGGACGCGGAATGCGTATTTGCTTTGGGTTGCACATTGTGCGAGTCAGGGAATTTTATTGCTGGGAGAAAAACGTCGCCAGCTAAATGTATACATAAAGAAATTTATCGTATACATGAATGAAGCTGGGAATAGGCGACGCCATGATGATTATCTCTGGCTGGAATGGTTACATGATATGTGAACCGGGGTTTTTCTTTTCAGGATAATTTATGATAAGGAAAGTAAGAACTCTTACAGGGGATTTGTAAGCGAAGGAATGCTTGAAAAGGTAAGAATTATTTTGCAGGTACTTTTGGGTTATAATAATTGGATCTGTTTGATGCGTGAAGCATTTAAGATGCTAATGCGAATTGCATTAGCGAAAGCCGGTGCAGACTGGGTTGTGGTTATGGGGTTTTTTTCAGGAAGGCGAGCCGCGGGATCTGGCGAAACCGCCACTGGCCCGAATAGATATTATTTATTCTTCCTTGTTCTCAGACAACCCAACATACCACAAATAACTAACTATCCACCTAATTTAACACTAAAAGTTATTGCTGTGAATGTGAATTCACTAATCCACGTGGGAAGGTGGGATAATCTCGGTAACCCGCATGAAGCCGAATGCCCCGATGTGCTTCTAGCTAGCGAAACCAAGCTAAACCAGAGGCACAAATTGGGCTACACAAACTATAAAGTTCGTCCACACGCCACACAAGGAGGTGGAGTTGCTGGCTTAATTAAGAAAGGTGTTCCTGAAAAGAAAAGAAAAACCAAACAACGGACGGCGCTTATTCCAGCGACGCCGCAGTCTCTCTTTTAAGTGGACTGTACTCTCCGGCACTAGGCGGCCAACGATGATTTCTTCTTTAGAGGGATTGTACCTCCAGAGCTGGGCTCTTCTCTGGATGAAACGGCCATTTGAGTCTTGCCCAGTACAAATCCCTGATACTCGAAGGTGAATACGACGCGACCAACGAAGAAGACAAGCCAAATACACGAATACAATTAGCTTGCTTATTTTCCTAACGTTTATTTTCTTTCTATTTTATATATTATTTTATTACTATTTACAATTCCGTTTCTCTTTGCGGTGGGTCTTGAACAAGACCTATTGGGGAGCAGTTCCTTCGACGACTGTTGCTGCTTAAAAAAAAACAAAAAAACGGGTTGGGGAGAGGACCGACTTTAGCGAGACAAGGACAGATGTGTCCTTCATCTTGTCTCTGACTTCTGGTCATCTTGCGATAACCAGAATCACCCACATCCGCGAGGATGTTGGGCTCGGTCTCGCGATATCTGAAAAAGAAAAGAAAAAGGGGGGTATCCAAGGAAAGGGTGGACAGTGTTAGTCCAGATGTTCTCTAACTACTTTTATAGAGGGATGGTGGGAAAGAAATCATACAACACCGGTAGGTCTTGGGTGCGGTAGTAAACGCAGATCACGTCTTTGGCGTCTAATGATCTGCGCTTTGGTCGGTGTGTGTGTGTGTTAATCTCCTGCTGCTTCACCGCCGCGCTCGACTTTTATCGCCAGCAGCTGTCTCCTCGTTCTGTTATATAATTAAAGTTCAATTAATTATCCCTCCCCCTTTGAATTATTATCATCTCGTGTCTTCACACATATCCTTCCCTTCAGATCCCCTCCCTCCAAATCACTAATTTCCTTTTACAATAGAATATCCCCAAATACAGTAGTAAATAATTTAAATAAAAGTAAACCCCATTTAAAACCCCACTCACATTACAATAGTCAATTGCCTTCTATTAGTCATAGTCGCCCCCTATTAGCCAAGTCCGCCGCTTCCTAGAAATAACTACTGTGGAAGCGGAACGAAAAAGAATATATGTGGCGAAAGACACGAGATTGTTTTCTCCCTTGTGAATAGAGTCATTGTTTTTGGATTAGCGAAAGCGGACAGTCGTGTATCGATTTTATTTGAAAGAATCAAATAAAAAGAAAAAGAAAAAGAATAAAACAGTAATTATAATAAGAGTGACGAATCTTTTGGTTATTATTCGGCTAGTTTGTGTCGCAATTCCCCTGTGGTCGCTGTCATCATATTTTAAAGAAAGTATTAAAGGATTAACAAAGATAATCACTTTAATAAGACAATATGATTATCTACAATAATACGTGCTACGAATAATAATAAGTGCTGCAAAAAGTAATAAGTGATGGCTGAGAAATTAAAGATTAACCTCAGCTGTTCATCCGAAAGTAAAACGGCTCAACACAAGAACACACAGGGGTAAGTTTTGTGGACACTATAAACAAACAAATTAATTGTTAAAAGAAACATTTAACAGTTCGCTTGTTTTCTATAAATCGATTTATCGCAACTGGTATACCGCTGACTATCGTGCTCCTTCCTCTTGAGTGGTTTTCGTTCGTCGTTGTGCTGAGTGTTTGTGCGCCGATGCTGAGTGCTTGTGTGCTGATGGTGATCGCATCGCCAACAGTCTCCTCCCGCAGTGCGCAGTACTCCCTCTTGTGATGGCGATGTCGTCACTGGAATGGGCGTTGGTCTTCGCAGCGTTCCTCATGTCCTCTTCACGTTCAGGACTCCGATCCTTCCGTCGGGTCCGGGATATACAGCTTGTACTTCCCCACGGGACTAAGTACTGCGGGGTAGTGAAGGACCCGCCACCAGGACTACATCTCCAACTTGTGGGTCGGTGGTATCTCGTCCGTAGATTCTTCTTGTCATCAGGGTTGTCAGGTATTCCTTTACCCTTCTTCTCTGGAAGATGGTCCGTCAGCCGCTGCGCTGTTCTCCAGCTCGTCCTACCAACAAGGTCGTGGTCATCGATGTCAGTGGGTGCCGTCGCCCGGCAAGAGGGCCTCAGCAAGAAATTGTTAGGCCTGAGGCATTCTTCGTCGTTCGATTCCAAATCGAACCATTGTGGTGGCTCTGTAGCAGCCTTTCTTTTACCAGCTCCAATCTCTGCAGGTGCAATCGTTTTTACCGTTTTCCTTAACCACATTGTCTGGCGGTTTCGTTCGTTTCTCTGTCTGCTGTCCCGGTGTTGGCGTCGTGTTGTCAATAAGGCCATAACTCCTTTGCTGCCTTGCCATAAAGTCATCATCGATTTTCGGAAACCATGCTTCCTTCTCGGTGTCCCAACAGAATATAGCTCCATTCTTGTCTGTGTATGTCCGTACACCATTTTCAAAACCATACCTATCCTCATTCACGGATATCCGATTCTTAGAGATCCATTGATTTGTTTTCGCACACCAGCGATAGTGTTCGTTTTCATAAAGACTCATCGGTTGATTTGCACTGTCGTCGAGATGACCACCATCTTCTCGCCAAGGCCGCCACTTCTCTTCGATACCGCACCACTTGTATTTGTACTTGGTTGTTGGATCGGTGTAAGCGGCTTCTCCCTCACTGATGTAGGATACGTTATTTGCTTCGTTTCGCCAATTTGATGTTCCGGTGGAATGTACCGTACGCGGAGTTGTCAATTCTTTCTTCCTTCTTCTCCTTCTGGTTCTACCTGGGGCTCGTTCTGTTGGTGGTTTAGGTTTACTTCTGATTGCTTGCTTTGCGAAGTTACGTCTAACGAGAAATTCTGTCTCGTGTTTCTTTGTCCTTCCGTAGTTAACAGATTTCGCTGGTGGGCTGTTCCTGGCCTCCCACCCGCGCAAGACTCACTTCCTTCTCTCCTTGGTACCATCCTCGGCGAAAATTCGTCTGGGTGGAAGGGTGACGTGGTGCTCTCTTGCGCACTTATCACACGGTGGTTCCCAGCAGTCCGATCTTCGATGCTTAGAACGGAGGCACTTAAAGCAAAGCCTTGCCCTTTTTATCAGATCCCATTTCACGTCAATACTGGCTTTTTCGTACGTGGGACACCTGGGGATGTCTTGGTCCTTTAGACAAACCGGACACTCTGGTTTGCTTCCGTTCCCGGGTGCGCCATTCTCTCTAACGGCGTGGATTGGCCTCCTTTCTGAATCGCATCGTCCTTGGGATGATGCACGTTGAGGGTAGCCGCTCTCGTCTACCATGATACTTCGGGTGGGGCGAAATTGGCACACATGTCTGCCTCCAGCTTCATGAATTCGCTGAAAACCATCAGCTCCGGGTGCTCCTCTTCTTCATGGCTGTTGTAGTACGCGAACCACCTGTACCTCATGGATGACGGCATCTTGGCCGCCAGTTCTTTTACCGCCTCAGGTGCATTTAGATACTGCTGCTTGCCCAGCGCTCTGATGGTGGCCACGGACTTCATAACCCGGCTGGCGAAAACTCCAATATCGCTCGGGTCTTCGGTGACCCGAGGCAGGCCTCTCAGCTTTGTCAAGTCCGACAGGGCCAATGCTCCCGTCCTTCTAAAGCGAGCATCCACTCCTTCCATTACCTCCCGGGGGTCCTCGGCATTAACAGGAGGCTTCTAACTGCCTCTCTCGCTCTTCCCTGGAGAGCCCTCCGGAGACGTGCCAAGTTCTGCGCGTGCGTGAATCCGACGGAGGTATCCGTGTTACGTGCGGCTTCCGTCATCCCCTTCGTTTATTTAGTTTTAAATATAATATAATGGTAGATGGTAAGGCGGTGAAAAAGCACACGATCCACATGTTGAATGTACGAACGTACTCCTGTTCGATTGTGGATCGTGTTGAAGCTGGATCCCTTTTCGGAGTGACTGGAGATTGAGAGAGAGAGAGTGGCGAGGTAGTCTTGTTTTAGAAGTCAAAAACAGCAGTCGTTGTCGAGTGGGCGAACAAAAACAAGAAGCAGGAGCGAAACGCAGAAAATAGACTAATATATATATATATTTAAAACAAAATAAGAAAGAAAAATATAAATATAGCACGATGCGAGAAGTTGTAGAATTCTAATTGTAACGCGGACCTGTTTTTGTTCTATCTTATGAAAAACTGTAACCGAAGCATGTTGTTCAACCGAATTAAAAAGTATCGAATAAGAACCAGCAACCTGAACTTCCAGTGACGTGTTTTGTTGTTCTTTCTTGTGGATCGACCGAATGATTGGAGTCGCAAACGGAAGGATCATTCTCAGAAAAAAAGGTAACCTGTGCGTTTGAATAATGTTCTGTTTCGCAGGGGGTAAATGGTCGGCCGATAACTGCGGGAGTGTGTGACCGCAAAGACTACCGTTGACTGTGTCCGCCAACAAAAAGTAAAAGAAAGAAAAAAGAGAACAGCAACACAACGGACTGAAGGCAACAGTTCATCATCCTGTTAAGAAGAACGATCAACCATTTTCTTGGTGCACACATTTTTCGGCCACCGGTGCTTCCCCCCAGTTGCGCTACGCTTCGCCGAGTAACGACCGAATAAAAAGAAAAACATATGCAACTATACCCCCAAGTGGCACAGCCCCAGCGTTGCCTGGCGACGGCATCAACATAACGCACATAATACGAGGGTTGCCTTTTATATTTCGGGATTAGAGAACAAAAACAAATATTGATCATCGGAAATCCCTTTATCGTTTTTCAAAATATTCCCCATGAAGATCTATACACTTTTGCATGCGTTTGAACCAATTGTCGAAGCACTTTTGCCACTCTGATTGAGGTATCTCCAACACATGCATTCTGAATGCAGCAACCGCTTCTTCAGGTGTTGAAAAACGTTGACCTCTCAGTTTGTTTTTTACGTACGGGAATAAAAAGAAGTCATTCGGTGCCAAGTCAGGACTATACGGCGGATGACCCATCAAATCGATGTTTTGGGTGCTCAAAAATGCAGTTGTCGCAGCCGATGTGTGAGAGCTCGCATTGTCGTGGCGAAGAGTGATCCGTCTTCGGCGTTTGGTTTTCCTGATTTCTTGGAAGACAACTGGCAAACAAATGGTTGTGTACCACTCAGAATTGACTGTTCTGCGCTGTTCTAGTGGTACGGTTGCGACATGTCCAGTTTTTCCGAAAAAACAGACGACCATTTGCTTGGAAGTGCTTCGTGCGCAAACAACTTTTGTTGCATTTGGCTCATCTTGAAACACCCAGACAGTCGACTGCTGTTTACTTTCGGGCTCATACGCGTAAATCCACGATTCATCACCTGTCACGATGTCATAGACTTGTTTCGAAGCACCGCGACCGTATTTTTTGAGCATTTCTTTCCACCAATTGACACGAGCCTTTTTTTGGGCGATTGACAAATTATGTGGGATCCAACGCGAACACATTTTTTTGACGGTCAAATGTTTATGCAATATTGAATGTATGCTGGTCCCACTAACGCCTAAGGTTGTCTCAATCTCACGATAGGTCACATGACGATCTTCCAATATCAGTTCGCGCACAGCATCAATGGTTTTCGGAACAACAACTGATTTTGGACGACCTTCACGAAATTCATCTTGGAGTGAACTACGACCACGCTTCATCGCCAAAAATTGAATTAAGTTCATCCATGCACTGTTGCTGAGTTAATCCACGCCGAAAGTTGTAAAAAATAATCGCACGAAAATATTGACGATTTAATTCCATTTTTGGGCCGAGATGAATCTTTTAACTTACTGTAAACAACACAAATAGCGCTCGTATGTCTAAACGTTTTGAGTGCGTATAACCTCAAAAATGTCCAACTTTACGACAGAGCTGTCAATTGCCGGATTGCAACACTAGGATTGCCAAATCCCGAAACATAAGAGGCAACACTCGTATATATACCACAAATGGCGCAGCCGGAGCTCATCATCTGAGGAGGTACTGTGGAGACGTCTTTGGAGGTACTTACCCAGTGGTGAGGGGACCACATCCGAACGCACCTGCGTTCCGGCATCGGACGGACCCCAGATGGTGAAATTATTTGTTTATTTATTATTTGTTCATTTACTTATTTATTTATTCTTCTTCTTGTGTTTGAGAGCTGATTTTAATAGTATCGTTGTAAATGCTCGAAATTTAGAAAAATTATTGTTTATTAGATTAATTATTTCATTATAATTGTAGTTTCTAGTTTGTAAGTTAATAATTATTGTTTTTGAATAGGATTAAGTTATGTTTTTCAAGATGTACTGATGTTAATTTAAGCTACTAGTTTGTTTTTGGCCAGGTAAGAGTTATTTTCTTGCGGAAGTGTGGTGCGATCTCGCATCGTGGGATTTTCAGATTTTATTGCGAGTCGTGATATAGTTTGGTTTTTAAAAAAGAAAAAAAAAAAATTTGTTTGTCGGTTACAAATTAATGCGAAATTCTCTGTCTCTCTCTCTCCCCGACTCTATTCCAACTGTGAGGAATCGCGTTTTTCCTGATTTCGCTTATTTGTTTTGTGCTTTTTGTGATTGTGTGATTCCGTTTTTGCGATCCCGTTGGCGACCCATCCTGTACTCCCAATGGATATTGGTGAATTTTGTTCTTGGTGTTTCGATTGACGTTTTGTTTTGGAATTGTGTGTGAATTGAGCGTTTTGTTTTCGAAGTTTTTGTTTACGGGCTGACCTTCTCTGTTGTTCCGGGTTTCCTTGTTGTACATTAGGTCGCTATAGTGATTGCGAGAGAGGAAGGCTCGTCAGCCGGCGTCCTGTTGTATATTAGGTCCGTGCGCTCGTGGGTTTCTGAGGGTGTTCTTGATCTGCCCCCGAGAGGATTAGCGTTGGAGTGGTATTGCACAGCCGGCCTATAGATGCTGACGAGACAGCGGCAGAAGGAGGGCCGGGAAGGCTCCCCTGCCCGAGCGCGGCACGAGATGCCTCCCTAGCCGCCGGGTGACGAGGTGGATACGGGGGCCTTCCACGATTCGCGCGACGAATTTATGGACGAACGCTCACCAACGCCCCCCCACCGTTGGCAAACAAGCTGTTGGAAGCATGGAGGATACACCAATGCCTTCATACTTTAAATTGGGTCCGCGACCATGTCCTGTACGGACTATGTTGGGCACGGACAGAGTCTTCGACCTCGTATCGAAGGCGGTCCCCATGTTTTCGGGACAGGAAGGTCCAGATACAGCCGAGAAACTCTCTTTGTTTCTCAAGGGCTGCAGGAGGACCTTGGATAGTCTGGCGGTGGAAGAGGAACATACCTTCCTGCGGTGGCTACCCTCTAGGCTGAGCGGCTCGTATGTTCGGGGAGCAGCCACCCGCGACTTTTTTGAAGCGGAGCAGCGTCACAGAGAGGCCTTTGAACCCAGAGTGTCGTATGAGGAGTTGTGCGCACAACTATCCAAAATGCGACAGCTTCCTGCCGACGATGCCACGAGTTTCGTTTCCCGAGTGAAGCGGGCCGTGATACGGTGCGAGGGGGCCGCTGAACGCTACTATGGCCAGCAGGGTAGGTCCGTCTTCGCCAGCCAGCTCGAGGGAATGGCCAAGCCGCTGTTGGTAAGGGGTTTAAGGGAGGAAGGACTAAGACACTTCCACCTCACCGGATTTGAGCGTGCTAGGAGAGAGATGTTACGACAGGATGAGGACCTGTTTGTGGATGCGCGGCCCGGGATCGCCGTTCGGACGTCGGGATCATTGACTTTCGGACCGGACAACTTCTCGACTTTTATAGATGGCCCTTCCTCCACTTTTAGGGAGTACCCCGCGGCGCCGGCGCCGGTTTTGTCGGAACTTAACCCCCGGGCGGTGGCATTCGCGTTGCCTGCCGCCGAAGAGCAGTACAGTCGTCGACGGGAGGAGGATCGTTTCACTCGGGAGCGGTCATACGGGCCCCATGATTATCGAAGGGATGCTGTTGCCTATGCTCCGGCCTCCTCTGGCGAGGGCGGGTGGTCAAACACCGTGCCCCCCTCGAGCCGGAGTGGGGAGTCGCAGAGCTTGGCTCAGGGGGCGTATGTGCCCCAGGATCGATCGGGTCGGGCCAATCCCGCCCGGGATCTGGTTGGTCGATCGGCGCACCCCCTGGAATCCCAGACAACCTGCAGTTTTTGCAAAATAAGGACACTCCTTTCTGTCGCGAATGCTGGCGGTATGGCCACGATATAGTGGACTGCCCGGATCGTCCGACATGGACGCGCGAACCCCAGACTCCGTACAGGGGTAGAGGACAGCAGGGCGGAGTCGCGCGGCATGGGCCGCCGCATCAGTGACCGCAGTCTCAGCGGAGAGCCCTACCGGAGCTGCAGCCCCCCTCTGCGGGTGGCGGGCCGGCGACGTCGGGCCCCAGAGTGTTCAGCGTCCGGTGCTGTTGCGAGTTTTGTGGCCGACAGGGTCATAGCCTGCGCGGGTGCGAGTACAAACAGAAATGGGAACAACAACAGGTTCTCAGGTTTCTCCCCGCGAGCGGCACGCCGAAGCAGCGCCTGGTGCGCGCCAATGGCAGGGCACCCAGGTGGAAACCCGGGGGAGCGCGAGGAATATGCGCGGAAAGTGCCGGAGACAGCGCCGCCGCAATCGTGTGGCCGGTGAAAGTCGCACGGTGGTTTCGGACTCCCGGGATGTGATTGGAGTAGTGAGCGAGGGTCCCCCGCGTCGAGGGGTGACGGGAGACGACCCGACTCCATGGACTCGGAGCCCTCGAAGGCGGGTGCGAGGCGTGAGGCCCCACCAGGGGATACTGGAAATCGGAAGGAACGACCCCTGCACCGTGGGCCCAGAGTTCCAGTTCTGCTAGTTCGGAGTCCATCGAGACTCCCATGCGGGATAGTCCTGAACGGAGGAACAGGATGCGGTGCGAATCTTGCAGCCGACGCACTTATGCGGCGACAGTGCGTCGGCAGCAGGCAACAGATAACCCGACCGCACTGAAAACGCTAATCGGCCAAAACTGCCCCCAGCTTTTGCCAGTCGAAGTCCCCATGGTCCAGCTCCCTTTGGACATTGGCCGTAGAAACACTACGCGCCTCATGGTGGACACTGGCGCTGAGGTCAGTCTTTTGAAACTGAGGGCCCTTCACCGGGGTCAGGTGGTGGACGTTCGGCAACCCACAGCACTGCAGACCCTATTTGGCAACGGCAAGTCGGGGGGGTGCTGCCATGGGAGTCTCAAGTTACACCATGAGATTCCCTGCAGCTTTCATGTTGTAGACTCCTTGCCAGCGTTAGAAGCAGACGGCTTGTTGGGCAATGACTTCCTGTCCAGGCATTGTAGGGTCAACGGACCGGGTGGATGTTTGGAATTTCCCCGCACAGCCATAAACCCCGAATTCTTCTCCGTTGATTTTGTAAATGGTGGGGCGGGGGGACCGAAGCATAAGGTAGCCAAACGGGGAGTTAGGACGCGGGGAAATGCCAAGGTCGATACCGAGGTCCACGCTCTCCCCGGGACTCCACCCACACGGGGAAAGGCTACGAAAAAAATGCTCGGCCAGGTCACCCCAGCGAGAGGAAACATCGTGGATGGACGAACGTAAACCACCGATGATTGAAATAGCCCTGAGTAGGCCGGTGCTAGTGCCGGCACGCTCCCAAATGGAGGTGGCTTTCCCCATTGACACCCGGGAAAAAGTCATTCTGGTGCCGCAGGACGCGCGAGGAAATATTTTATTCTCCCAATCCGTATCGACTAGGAAAAGCAGTGCCAGGTTACTGGCACTTAATACCCAGAATAGGCCGCAATGGATCGATCAAATTACGGTGAAGGTGTACCCAACCAAGGAATATACCATCATCCCCTTGGTGAAGCGTAAAGTTACGTCGCCGCGAACTGACTCTGACGACGAGTCAAGCGCCCGAGAACCAATCTTCGGAGGGGCAATCCCTCCACTTCATACGACACCTGTTCTCGGATGGTCAGTCGCCTGATGAACCCGATTTGGATTCCAGGTTGGCACAACTGTATGGGGAACTTCGTTTAGGGGATAACCTGAACACCCCCGAGTGCCAATCGGTAACGGAGTTATGTCGAAAGTTCAACGACATCTTCCATTTACAGGGCGACTGCCTGACGTATACCAGTGCAATCTCGCGCGAAATACCTTTGGTACGGGATCAGGCTCCTATAAACCAAAGAATGTACCGATTGCCCGAATGCAAAAAGCAGGTTATTAATGACCAAATTCGGGAAATCTTGGAAAACGACATTATCCAACCCAGCAAAAGCCCGTGGAACTCCCCCCTTCTAGTGGTTCCCAAGAAAGCGAGCCCCGACGGAGAAGCCTGATAGAGAGTTGTAGTAGACGTTAGAAAACTAAACGAAAAAACCATCGGGGACGCGTATCCTATTCCTCGTATAGAGGATATTTTAGACCAGCTCGGTCGCTCGCGTTAATTCTCCACGCTCGATTTGGCCAGTGGCTATCACCATTCTTGGTGGATCTAAACGATCGGAGCAAAACCGCCTTTAGCACCAACTATGGCCATTATGAGTTTCGACGTATGCCGTTCGGGTTAAAAGGAGCCCCGGCTACGTTTCAGAGACTAATGAACCATGTCCTTACCGGTTTGCAAGGAGTCGAATGCTTCGTTTATCTGGATGACATCATCATATATGGTAAGAACCTGGCTGACCATAATGACAAGCTCCGGAGAGTGTTCGACCGGTTGAGATACCACAACCTCAAACTTCAGCCGGAAAAGTGTAGATTCTGCAAAGGGAAGTAGTCTATCTGGGACACGTTTGTTCGGAAAAAGGGGCTTCGCCAAATCCTGACACGACAGCTAGTGTCAGAGATTTCCCCATTCCAAAGACGGTACTTCACGTCCAATCATTCTTAGGGCTAGCGAACTATTACCGGAAATTTGTGCCAAATTTTTCCCGGATAGTGCGCCCCTTAACCAACTTACTAAGGAAGGACGTGAAGTTCACGTGGTCATCCAAATGTCAACAGGTATTTGAAGAGATAAAGGGGAAGTTAATTTCGCCACCATTAGTGGTTTACCCAGACTTCACACAACCCTTTAATCTAACCAAGGATGCGAGTAATGAAGCACTGGGAGCAGTGTTATCCCAAGGTGAGATAGGCAAAGATCAGCCTATCGCCTATGCCAGCCGCACCCTAAATGGGGCAGAGTGAAATTACAGCACGATAGAGAAGAGTTGCTGGCCATTGTATGGGCGGCAACAAATTTTCGTTGCTATCTGTTAGGTAGACGCTTCACCGTGTATACGGATCACAAGCCGCTGAAGGGAGTGTACGGCGTGAAAGAACCCACCTCACGCCTAACCAGATTTCGTCATAAGCTATCGGAGTTTGATTACTCAATCGAGTACAAACCCGGTAAATATAACACCAATGCGGATGCGCTAAGCCGTATTCCCCAATCTGTGAACGAAACCCCTTCACCACCGCTGTGCAATGTAGTGACTCGCGCCCAGGCCAAGAACCAACGGGCAAGCGAGGGATCCCCGGTACGTCCTAGTGACGACGATTCACCTCTAGAAGAGGACCCCATTCCCTCCTGCACGGAAAAGGGAATGGAAATAATCCCTAATCCCGAGGTGATCAAACACTTACTGTGGGATTACCATGATCACCCTTTAGGTGGGCACCAAGGGGTGATCAATACGTATAAGAAGATACGCAGGCACTACTGGTGGAAGAATATGATGCGCGACATCAAACACTACATTAAAGTCTGCAAGATCTGTCAGCGCATGAAGTCTTCCCCAAATTTACGAATGCCGATGGTAATCACCGACATTGCCAAGAGGCCCTTCGAAAAGGTTTATTTAGACATCGTGGGCCCCCTGGACCGTACTCCGGAAGGTAATCAATATATACTTACGTTCCAGGATAATTTATCTAAGTATATAGATTGCTATGCCTTGCTCAATGCAGAGGCAGAGACGATGGCTTCGGTCTTTTTCGACCATATAGTTGCAAGGTACCGACGCAACTAGTCACCGATCAGGGCAGCAATTTTCTGAGCAGTCTGTTTAAAAGCGTGTGCAGGCTGCTCCGCATCAAAAAACTGCAAACCTCAGCGTACCATCCACAATCGAATGGTGCCTTGGAACGAGCCCATCGACCGCTGGTAGAATACCTACACAGCATTGTGGATACGAATCCCCAAACCTGGGATCAGTACCCGAGGGCGGCCATCTTTGTGTACAACACCAGCGTGCGCGAGGGTACCCGATTGACGCCGATGGACTGTCTCTTTGGTTTTACTCCGGAGGTTCCCTCGAACATCAAACTACCTCCGGAACCGGTTTACAACCACGAGAGCTTCCATAAGCTGTTGAAGTCCAAGCTTCAGAAAACGTACGAAACAGCTAGGCGCAATCTGTTGATCTCGAAACAGAGGTCCAAAGGGTATCATGACCGCCAGTTACGCCTGTTCACGTTCCATGTGGGCGACAAAGTCTTGATGCGGGAAGAAAATAAGAAAGGAAAATTAGCGCCCCTATGGAGAGGTGGAGGTGAAAAGCGCGGTCAACAGCGCGGTGAAGCTAGGAAAGAGGACGGTGGTTGTACACAACAATCGTCTGAAGCCCTATTGGGAATAGGCGAGTCCAAAAAATGAAAGTTAGGAGAGCATATAGGAGCGGGACATTTTCGCCGGCCGAGCGACAGTATAGAGGTTTGATGAGAGGGGATCACCTCGCCCTAGCGAGGGGGTCCTAACCGGGTCGTGTGGGCGGTCAAGCTTTCGTCCGAACCGTTGTTGTTTCTTTTTGTTCGGGTCCGCCGTGATAAATGGAAATCTGTGTTGCTTGTTTTGTCCTTGTTGCCGAGGAGAGCTTTCCCTATTTGCTCTGTTAACAGAATTTCCGAATCTCTGTTAGCAGCATGTTGTTAAGTCCCAGGGGTAATTTCGGTGCCTGAAAAGGAAAAAGTCAATCGACGCATACATCCTTAAACGTCATTATCACCATCCGTGGTGGTGATCGAAATTGGTTCGACGGCTATCGATTTTGTGCCGCCTTTATTTGCACAAAACATCTGGCGCGCAGAACGGAGATGATTCTTCGGGCGTACAGTCCGTGGTTGTTTGCCTTTTGTAAACATAACCTAAATCCATTAGATCCTTCTAATGGGTGTGAAATTCTACAAAGGAATCGTGGGACTGGAGTATTTCCTTTGTTGGCTTTCCTCTTGTAAATATTCCGAATTATCTTGTTGAGATAATTACGGTTGTTTACGATTTGGCAGCGGATGGGCGATATGCTTTATTGCATGAAGTTCCGTTTCTTTGTTTGCCGATGAATTTGATGGTCTTTGTGGCAGACCACCCGCACGTGCATCCGTTGGTCGGCTAATTTACCGACGATAGCGATTCCTTGTAACATCGTGTAGATGTTCAGGATTTCAGATTGTGCAGTGCTGGAATGCGGCGCATTTCAATCTTTGGGGATAATATGAATGGATGCTTTTACCTTTGTTTCAGGTATGCTTAGGAGCTTTGGGACACGTGTCTGTGGGAACGTATAATGATAAGATAAGTATGTTCCTTGAAGGGTAGGAACCTTACCTGGCTGAAATTGTACGTTCGTAGAACGCTACACTACAACAAAGACAAGACAATTATAATGACTTTATTCGTGGATGACGGACTCATTGCAAGCTGTGATGAAGCTGAAATCTATCGAACATTGAACATCATAAATAGGAAGTGTGAAATCACCTACAGCAAAGAAATTCAGAAGAAAATTGGATACCTTGGAATGGAAATTCAGGTCGGAGAACCAGGTATCTTTGTCGGCCAATCAAAGTACACAAACAGGATCATCAAACGATTCAAGTCAGTCAGTTGCAACCCAAGTTTCACGCCCATCGAGAAAGGTATGGTGACAGACGAAGAGGACAAGCAGAACGATCACCAGATACCGCCAACTATCCCGTACAGAGAAGCAATTGGAAGTTTACTTTATTTGGCCACCATCTCTCGACCAGATATCTGTTTTGCAGTCAATTTTTTGAGGTGCTTCAACGGAAGAGCAAAAATGAGACGAAACACTCAACCACCGGAGTACTTGTGATGAGAGGAGGGCCGATAGTTTGGTACACCCAGAAGCAACGACTAGTGGCAACATCAACAGCTGAGGCAGAGTATCGCGCTGCTGTTGCGGCAATTGATGAAGTCTGTTGGATCAAGAGAATTTGACTCGAATTGAAAATTTTGAAGAAAGATGAACCTGCGAAACTACTGATCAACAACCAGGCTGCAATTCAGATGATGCTAAACGTATGAAGGTAAAACTACAAAGGAAAAGAAACATATAGAAATTCCAAGAAGGTTCATACAAGAACATGTCAACAAGACGGTTGCACTAGAACACGTTGAAAGTGCCAGCCAGCTTGCAGACATGTTCACGAAACCATTGTCACGAAAAGTATTTGAAAATCAGCGTTGTAAAATAATTAAGGAGGAATGTTGTGATTAATTATTTTCTATTTACCTAAAATTTTAGAACTGTCAAAACTCTGTTATAAGTGTAAGTAAATTGGGGCCTTTTGACGTATACGAAATGACAGAAATAAAAATTATTGTAAGACTGTGGTTACTGGAGGGAGAAGTACTTTAATAAAATTGTAAATAAAAGAACGTCTGTTGAAACAATAATATGACTGTTTGATAAGTTTTTGGTATTTATTAACTAACAATTTCCATATAAACCGTTAATTAAAAATATTACGTTACCTTTAAATATATTCAAATTAAATACATATATAAATTATATATGTTAAATAGTCATAACAGCAGATCTGAAAAGGAGGGAGTTATCTACTAATCTTTATGAACAGTAACCTCCTAGGAACGAAAGCAAACATTTTTTGTACAGGATAGTGAGATCACTCTCATTATATTTGACGTTGTAGAATAACAATAAGCATATTCTGTTTACATAATACATATTTACATTTTACAATTATAATATTAATTCGATTACGTTTAACAATATTTTAAACTAGAATAATCCATATCCACTAGCGATACCGGCACCAATTCGGCCTCCAATGCCAGCTCCGGCAGCACCAGAAACACCGGCACCAATACCAGCTCCAAGACCGCCACCAATACCGGGTCCAGCAGTAGCATCTGCACTAGCGCTAGCAGTACCAGAAACACCAGCACCAATACCAGCTCCAAGGCCACCACCAATATCGGCTTGAATATCAGCAGCACCATATGCGCCAGCACTTGCATCAGCACTACCAGCACCAGAAACTCCGGCACCAATACCAGCTCCAAGACCGCCGGTAATACCGGCTCCAGCAGCAGCATTTGCACTAGTGCCAGCAGCACCAGAAACACCAGCACCAATATCGGCCCCAATTCCAGCAGCACCATGTGCACTAGCACCGGCACTTGCACCAGCAGCACTATGTCCAGCAGCACCAATACCAGCACCTGCACCCGCGTTAGCAGCCCCATATGCACCGGCACCGGCACCAGCATCAGCGTCAGCAGCACCATGTGCACTAGCACCTGCACTTGCCCCAGCAGCATTATGTCCAGCAGCATTATGTCCAGCAGCATTATGTCCAGCAGCACTATGTCCAGCAGCACCAATACCAGCACCTGCACCCGCGTTAGCAGCCCCATATGCACCTGCACCAGCACCAGCACCAGCACCAGCAGCGCCATGTGCTCCAGCCCTACCACCAGCGTTAGCAGCACCATATGCGTCGGCAACAGCAGCAGCAGCGCTATGTGCACCGGCTTCAATGCCAGCACCAATACCAGCATTAGCGGCAGCATCTGCACCTGCTCTAGTGCCAGCAGCACCATGTGCACCAACTCCAGCGCCAGCGTTAGCAGCACCATATGCGTCGGCAACAGCACCAGCATCAGCACCAGCAGCACCATGTCCAACAGCACTATGTCCAACAGCATGTGCACCGGCACCAGCGCCAGCTGCACCATGTGCCCCACCACCAATAGCAGCGCCTGCACCAGCATTTGCAGCACCATATGCACCAGCACCGGCACCAATACCAGCACCTGCATCAGCGTCACCAGTACCGTGGGCTCCGGCACCAATACCGCCGCCAATACCAGCGCTTAGACCGGCTTCAATACCGGTACCAGCAGCACCATGTGCACTAGCACCTGCACTTGCATCAGCAGCATTATGTCCAGCAGCATTATGTCCAGCAGCACTATGTCCAGCAGCACTATGTCCAGCAGCACTATGTCCAGCAAAACCATGTCCTGCAGCACCATGTACTGCAGCACCTTGTGCAGCAGCACTATGTCCAGCAGCACTATGTCCAGCAGCACTATGTCCAGCAGCGCTATGTCCAGCACCACTATGTCCAGCAGAACTATGTCCTGCAACACCATGTACTGCAGCACCATGTGCAGCAGCACTATGTCCAGCAGCAATATGTCCAGCAGAACCATGTCCAGCGGCACTATGTCCAGCAGCACTATGTTCAGCAGCACTATGGGCAGCACCACTATGTCCAGCAGCACTATGTTCAGCAGCACTATGTCCAGCACCAATATGTCCAGCAGCACTATGTTCAGCAGCACTATGTCCTTCAGCACTATGGACAGCACCACTATGTCCAGCAGCACTATGTTCAGCAGCGCTATGTCCAGCACCACTATGTCCAGCAGCACTATGTTCAGCAGCACTATGTCCAGCAGCACTATGGACAGCGCCACTATGTCCAGCAGCAGTATGTCCAGCACCAATATATCCAGCAGCACTATGTCCAGCAGCACTATGTCCAGCAGCACTATGGGCAGCACCACTATGTTCAGCAGCACTATGTGCACCGGCGCCAGCAGCAGCAGCACCATAAGTGTCGGCACCAGCACCAGCGCCACCGTTAGCAGCACCATATGCGTCGGCAGCAGCACCAGCAGCGCTATGTGCACCGGCACCAATGCCAGCAGCAATACCAGCATTAGCGGCACCATGTGCTCCAGCACCAGCGTCAGCAGCACCATATGCACCGCCACCAATACCGGCATCAGCACCAGCACCAACAGCGCCATCCGCACCGGCGCCAATGCCGTCAGCTATACCAGCACCAATACCAGCATTTGCGGCACCATGTGCACCGGCTCTAGCGCCAGCAACACCATGTGCCCCAGCACCAATACCAACACCTGCACCAGCACCAGCGGCAGCACCAACAGCACCAGAAAGGCCGGCGCCAATACCGGCACCAGCATTAGTAGTTGAACGTGCAGCTCCACTTAATCCTGCTCCAATTCCGAGCCCATGTCCAGCTCCTGCGGTGGCTGAACTTTTGGCTCCTCCAAATATTGAGCCAGATGCGGTACCTCCATATCCACCGAATCTACCAAGTGCGTTTCCAATTCCAAAGGCATTAATGCGGCTAATTACCGCTAGCGTTGCTACTAAACAAAATATTATCTGAAATAACAATTTTAGTTTAGAATGATCTCTAAGTTTTCTTTTAACTCTCTGTTGAATACCTTCATTGCGTTCACTCTGTTCTCGTATTCAGGCACGACTGATGGTCCTGTACCATGAGATCGTCATTTTTATAGGTCAACATTTAGGGGTTAGACATTCTAGATCACTTCAAACCCCAACGCCTGAATAAATAAATTCGCAAGAATTATAAACGCAAAATCTCCACCGAAAACCTTTCTACCGACCAACTACTGTTCAAAACGTAAAAGCAATGGAATAGTGCAACCTATTTGCATATCGTGCACCCATTCAGCTCATGCGCAGTATTTGCTTTAAGCGTCCCAAATATACATTTATATATATATATATATATATATATATTAGGTCATTTCAAAAATTCGACGTTACATATGGCTAGAGGTTGCAAGGCTTTCAGATAATCGGACTCAACGGATTTACAAGGGTTGATACTAGATTAAATTTACATCATAGATGGGTAGATTTTCATTATATAGATTTAAGATTATGGTTGTAAAGGAATTGCGGTCCTAAAACTCTTAAATACTAGTTGTCAAATATAAATGTATTATCTACCTAATACAAATTGAAATACGATACCTGTCCCCAGCCAAGAATCTCGTTATCGCATATCTGATCGTCTTCCGGAATCATTGATTCTAGATTCTTGGGTGACGACTTTCATTTGCATAGGTTTTGCATTGCCAATTATGTTTATCGGTTTTAATACTACAGTTTCAAGTCGCGTGGCATAGACTCCCGTGCGGTCTTTTTAGGTATAGAATATGGCTGGCGTGAATGCTTCATACACAAATCTAATGCGGGAAAGGACGACATGCCATTTTTTTTTTGGTATTCGCCCAAACTTATCCTTAATACGTGTTTACCTAAATCGAGTCATTTCAAAAAGTTCAATAGACACAACAAGCCGTTGTGTATTCCTACCCCATATTACCCCAATTTCTAGTCCATAAAGCCGATAGACGATCTGTCGATTAGTTCCAGCCCTTAGTTAAACGTGATCTTAGTACGAACTAACTAACTCTTGGGGCAGTACTGAATGATGGTGTATTAGATTCGACTGCATTAAGTAGTATAACAATCGGAAACAACTACGGTTACGACTTGAGACTCATCTTTAGAATGGAGAGTGAGTCGTGGGCCGGAGATGCCAAATATGAATGAAAGATTGACATGTTATGTTCTGTAGGGGTTTTTGTTCAGGGAGCGAGTCTCCTAGGAGAAGGGATCTCTATAGATCGCTCCTGAAAAACGTCATACAAAGGGGTCGTCGCCGTGCTTCCTCTGATTCAGAGGGAAGAGGAACGTCCTTGTCTCGGCTGGTTTTCCGTGGCCAGGTGATACTTCGCTATCTAAAAGAGTGTCTTTGAGTACAACCAGTTGTTCAAAATCAAACACAATTATTAAAGTTTTTTCTTTTATTGCTTTTTATTTCTACAGATGGTCTCCTGGGGTACTTCCTCCAGGGACAATGAACATCAAAATACTGGCCTTTCTTCTACAGTATGTCCTATCGGGACAAATAATGATGTTTAACTGCGTCCGGAGATCACTTAAACATTCATTTGTAAAGGAAAACAAATCGAGATTTGTATCTCGAAAATACACAATTTCATACAAAAATCCCGATTTTTGTATCCTGAGTGAGGTGCTCAGTGTTTATTTAAGATAAGAATTCAATTTCTTGAATTCTTACGAAACTATTGCGCAGATGTGGATATGTATCTGGTTTTGGTTTGTATTTGTTTTTCTTGATGGAATTTTTTCAGATAGAGATAACGATCTCTGAATTTTGATTTTCGATGATGTCGTGGGGCAAATGTGAAACGATAAACGAATATTAGATTCGTTTTTTGTGAATTTTAATTTTACTTTAGATTTTGGATTGAATTATGCCGTGGGGGCAAATGTTAAGCGATAAACGAATGTTTGATTCGTTTATTGCTAATTTAGGATCATGTTTGGGTTAATTCGGGTTTTGACCGGATTTTGGGTTTTAGAGCATTATTGCTGGGATTTGGATGTAGGAATGGGGGAAAAAGGTGGTAGGGCTTTTTAGAGCACTACAGACACACCTTAAATGTTGCCTCATTTAAGTTGTTTTTATATTAAAATGAATTCTCTGAAGAAAGAACCAATCGGTGAAGAAGATTCTCTTCTAGGAATAATTCAGAATTTATTTATTTTCTACATTGATCAGCAAACCCAATGTATAAAGAAACAACAATTCACTACCACTGGATTATTCCACATCTGCTAAGGTTATCCCACATCAGGTATCATTGATTCGTTAAGTAATTGATCAAAAAACTTGAATTTGGGATGAAATACCCTGAACGGGAAATATTGTGCCACCCATTACCATTCATTACAGTATCTATGTGCATTTATAAACAAATGTAACACAATTAAATTAATGTGTGGATGTTGTTTTTGTTAAAAATACTTTCTAGTATTACACGCAATACATATCTCTCGTTACAGCTCTCAAACTACCGACCATTTGGTTCTACTACGATTGTTGTGACATATGATAAAAATGGAGATGAAGCAAGAAAACAGTACTAAATGACTATTCTTTAAAACTAATAAGGAAGAACAACAACAGGAGAGATGGAAGAAAGGATTGGGCAAAAAAAAAAATGGGGGTTTCGACACGACACAAATAAAACAAGAAGGAACAAAGATATCTAGACCGAAGGTAAGAGGAGAAAAAGCAAAGAAGTAATATACTTCACGTCAGAAAAAAAGACAAAGAGATTAAAAGAAAGGGGTATTGACACGACACAAGAAAGGAAAAGTATTAACGAGTCAATTCTATACAACCGGCACAAAAAATCAACCCTTTATTTTCTATTTTTCATCTGACAATACAGTCCACTTAACCGACACAGCACATGAAATTAACATTGGGCCTTCGACGCGAATCTTATATTAACACTAGAGTTAGTACTTCAACTACATCAGAAACTCTGCAACTGTATTCCTCGCACCAGATATCAGCTGACAAAGTCTGGGTAAATTAGTATTACCAAATTATACTAAATTTAATAGTGGATTATGTGTGTTTGAAGAAATCCAATCGTGATTTATCAAACATCTTGTATACCTTGCATGAATAAGTTAAAGATCGATGCAGTAAAAAATTTGTCCTAAGGATCGATTCTCGGTTTAAACTAGTATTGTCTGTGAAGGATCGCTGTGGCATATAGACAGTTTGCTACAGATTTCTGTATCAAGTAATTTCAAGGCAATGTGCCGAAGTCTTAAATAAATATCATTAACGATTAACGATTCCCCATGCCGTGGTATGCCGCTTGCCATTCAAAAAAGTCTCGTCTCATCTCTAACTGCCATCTTTTCCTCTCCCAATCTCCACTACGTCGCAATAAAAATCGACCAGTGCCCTAAGGCCTTATACGTTATTTGCTTCTATTTACCTCCTTCACGACCTGTCGTGTCATACGAACTCGCAATGGAAGCGGTAGATCACCTAACTGAGTTAAGCACTTCCCTAGATAATATCGCTGTTCATGGCGATTTTTACCATCTCCAATGGACATTGGCAGGGAATCAATCCTTTTACTTCCCTAACCCCACTAGTACCAAGGAACATCTTTTTAAAAATGGTGTTACCGAGTCTAGCCTCCATCAAATAAGGAATGTCCCAAATAATATGGGGAGACAACTGGACCTCGTGTTTACAACGAACCCCTATAATTCCTCAGTTGACCCTAGTCCACACACCCTCTCAACCATTGGCAATTACCCCCCCCCCCCTCGGTTTCTCTAATCCCTATATCGTGATCACGTAGCCCAACCATCTCCACCTTATGATAGCATTTCCTACAACTTCCGCAAAGCTAACTTTCGCCTTCCAAATGAGCATCTTAGCAAAATCGCATTTCGCTTTGATCATCTTGAGGTAGAAGAAGCTACAGCCACTCTCTACAAGGAGATCTGTGGGGATTCTCTAACATACGCAAAGAACCACCCGCAATTCCAACCCCAACTCCCTTTGCAAACCTGCAAAGTAATGCTTTCATCTTGGGACGATATTGTTTGTTTCTGTGACCAGACAGACGTTTGCGTCTTAAATGAATATGGCTCTGTGGGGGTTCTCTATATCACATGGAGAACCAGCCCACAATCCTAACCTAATTTCGAGTACTAACAGCGCGTCACATCAACCCCTATCCCACCGTTCAGCTATTTTACCTGTAAAAGAAAGCATAGCTGAATTCATTATTCTATGCAGATAATGCAGAATTGAATTCTGCTCCATATCATTAACCCTATAGCAATAACTAAATCTAACCAAATGTCGCTGTCGCATCATAGCAAAACCGCAGGGGTTATTTCAGCGTCTTAGAGTCTGGTTCTCACGCTGATTATTTCCCAAGCATAAGCGGCGTCCTATTGACTTTCTCCAGACACTCCATTCGCTGGGGATCAATGATCTCTTTTCGCAGGTGAACAGCACCGGCCACATATCCTCTCCTCCACTCCCTACGGTTCAATGCACTCTGAGATCACCACAGCCATGACACTAGGGCAGTAGGTCATTCTCAGCGACTGCATTTGATACCAGCGCACAAGCTAAGCCAACCCCGAAGTTATTGCGCTATTTCCTTTGTTCTTTTCATCCTTCGCATGTCCAGCGACTGTCGAATGATGCGCGAGTATTATTCACCTCACTGAGACATGCAAATGAGAATAGTCACTAGAAGATGATCGGAGTCGCAATCTTCTCCTCTAAATGATTTTGCGTAAAGGATGTGCGAGTGGTGTCTTTTGTCTATGAGGAAGTGGTGTATTTGGTTACGCGTTACGCCGTCGGGTGATATCCATGTGCCTTTATGGATTTGCCCGTGCTTGAACATCGCACTTTTCACTATCAGATCTTTTGACGCTGCGAGCGTGATAATTCAAATTCGATTATCATTTGAAACGTCGTGTAGGCTTTCTTTATCTATAATTGGTTGAAAGATATCTTCCTTTCCAATTTTCCCGTTGAGGTCCTCGAGAAGGATTTTAACAAGGAATGATGACATCCCGCCAAATGCCTCCTCTAGGGTCTCGTAGAACGTGTCCTTCGTTTCTTCGTCCGTAGATGGTGTTTGGGTGTGTACGCTTATAAGTACATAATTATACATCCGGTCGTTAATAAATCTCACATCTTCTACATGGGGCTTGCTCTTCTTGCTTATGTTGACGCTGGTTCCGAAGTTATGTGTACCGATACCTCCACACGCTAGTGTGAACCGTTGATATCGATTACTTGATGTGGGAGTCGGACTCCCTGAAGCGCGACGATGTCCATTTTATATTGTTTCGCGTTTTCTACGACAGTCTGTATCGCGCCTGGTTTATATAAGGTTCGAACATTCCACGTCCCGACGCGTATAATATATTACGTTATCTTTTTGCCTAGTCGATGATTTGTTCCCTTATGGTAGTGTCGGCTCATCACACCCACGCCTATCGGGTTTTTCGTGAGGGTTTTTCGTGAGATTGTTTCATGTATATTGATTATTCATTTTTGTTCCCACGAATCTTTGGGTTTCAAATAGTCTGCCATATCAGAGCCCCGTTTTGATATGGTAAGATCTGCTTACTGCTTCGATTCAACCCAGTCTCAGAGAGACGCTGTTATAATACAGCCGGTATACCCCTGGCTGCAAACCATCTAATGGGCACGATGACGCGTAACACCCTGGATTAGGGGTGGCAGATCTTTGTGTGTTACTCCTCGCTAGCCTATCTGACATGGGTGACCCTTCGTCAGCGTACCCTGAGTGATTCGTTATAATTTAACCACCCCCATTTCACGTCAAGGTTTCTACCAAGCGGGGGCGTAAAAGATTTCCGTGAAGGAGGTTTTGAAGAAAGAAGCGAATAGATTGCTAATATTTTGGAGGTCGATTAAAGTAATCATGTAATAGGAAAAAGAGTTGGGGGAGAAGTCAGATTTCCGTTTGTAATTAATAAAGTGGAAAAAAGATTTGGGATCGCTGATCAGTTTGATTTGAGTTTTTGAGAGGTAATTGAAGTAGGGGGAGTTGTAAAATTCGGTGTATTTATAAAAGGAAGCGAGATGGTTGGAGTAGTCTTGGAAGAAACCCTTTCTTAGGAAATGTACCACAAGTTCTTCCTCTTGTTGCAAAGAGTGCGGAGTGTACGGTTGTACCATGGGGGTGATGAAACCGGCGACCTATGTCGAGAATAAGGAACGTATGTGGAGATGACGTATTAGATCTGTGGGGTATTAATTAGGTGTGCCGGCACGGGAACGGGTTCACTCAATTCCCCACCGATGTTACACCGAACACTGTTTACCAAAATGTTAAATAAAACGCACGGAATGGTTTTGTAATAAATGGTTCTTTTATTGGTTGGCAATTCGGTTTTATTTATTAGTTATAATACACCTTTGTTATGATAATGCTTTCCTCCTTTTTTATTTGGTAAACTACTGTTTAAACACAACACACAAACACATGTAGCGGAGCAATGGTGGTCAAGTTATACAATTTGGTTTTAACACTGACACCGAATGCATTTTTGTTGTTAATTATTGTTCACAATAGTGAACAATAGTGGTGAGCGACTCCTTGAGGTACTCAACGATTAACCTCGAGAGACTCTGGTGAGCCCTCTCTCAGCTAAGGGTGAGTTTTCTTTTCTTTGAGGGAAACGTGAAGTGGTGGAGAGTTGGAGAGGATCTCTCCGATCGATCTTAGCTAGTGTGCTAATGATCCATTGTTTACCCATGCAACGAGGTCATGGGAAACGAAACTGAAAAATGAGGAGAGAACAAAGGGCATCATGGATAAATAGTCTGCATTGTAATTGGGCAAATGGTGCTAAAAATAATTTCGGTACACAATGGTGATTGTGCACCGTATCTTGCTGGCAGAAAGGTTCGAATTCTTGTGTGAATATTTACACTACTAGGGAATTCGGTTCTTGTCGGCTAGACGCTAGATGCGTGCATTACTTTTGTCGATTGGACAAAAGGCTGCCGAGGCCATGGATAAGCCAGGAAAATGTGTTGTGCACGTTGTGGCAGGGAACGCTGGCTAACAGAGGCGCCGATAAGGTTTTCGAATTTATGGTGCATGTAAGTCGTAAAGAATTCTTTCAGAAAATTTCGAAGATGCATTGGATGCATTAATGTTAATGAATTCTTTGAAAACGAGAAACGTACAAGACGATAACATGGTCGGATCATCCCTGAACGAGGTCATACAAGTGCTTGCATATGCGGATGACATCGCCGCTTGTAAAAGAAAACAGAATAATCATAATCCCAGCGGCAGAGGAGGTGGGCCTAAAAATAAATGAAGAAAAAACAAAATAGTTAATTACGGCGCGAGACGGTGGACCTCAGGGAACACACATAAACGTCAGGGGAAAGATATTTGAAAAAGTTAAAGCGTTTAAATATCTGGGAATAATGACGGCCAGTAACGAGATGTCGAAGGAAATTAACAAAAGACTGCATTCCGGTAACGTTAGTTGCCACGCAGTCAGTAAACTGCTGATCTCCAAACTGCCATCATAGTACGTGATGCCTGATTGTTTTAGGACGTGACCCTGGTGGTGTGGCGACCGGGGAGGTGACGTCCAAGATGATGCGCTACAATTTCCTTCGACGAACCGCTGACTTTCAATTGTGAACTGGTGGGGGTTCTCTATATCACACGGAGAACCAACCCACAATTCTAACCAAACTTGACCGCTAACATCGCGTCACCTCTGTTACGTGCGGCTTCCGCCATCCCCCATGGTTTGTTTTATTTTTAAATATAATGTAATGGTAGATGGTAAGGTAGTGGGAAAACACACGATCCACATGTTGAATGTACGAACATACTTTTGTTCGATTGTGGATCGTGTTGAAGCTGATTTCCTTTTCGGAGTGGGTGGAGATTGAGAGGGATAGAGTGACGAAGCAGTTTTGTTCTAGAAATCAAAAGAAGCAGTTGTGGCTGAGTGGGCAGTGAATAAAGAAAGTAAAGCGAGGCGCGGAAATAATGAAAGGAATATATAAGAAAAGTTAACACGAAAGAAGAAAAACGCGATGCGAGAAGTTGGCTGTAATAAAAACGCGAATTGACGAATTGAAGCATTGTAATTAAAACGTCTCGTGTAAATGTGTTTTGGAATCATTTAGTGTATAGTAAAATAAAACGCATGTACATTGGAGTGAAGCTCGTTTGTTTTGCTGTTGTATGGATCATCCTGAGTAGTTGAAGTCGTTGGTTGGAGGATCAAGAGGAAATGAGACTACCGTTGGAGTTCCTCGAAGCTTACCGTTCAATCCAAGATAAACCGTATCTGGTATCTGGTGACTATCGTTCACTGTACCCTGCAACGGAAAAACGAGAAGAAGGAACACAAAGGGCGCAAGCGGAGAGACCAACATCCCGTGAAGACGAGCGCAACTAATTTTTGATCGATTGCAGCGGCTGGCGCAAAAAGCCGCTGACACTACTGGGTGGTATGATACATTTTTGCAGAACAACCCCGAGACACTTTGCAAACGAAAGTCATTCACTTGATGTCTGGACGAAATTTATACCAAAGTAACTGTCAACGGAAAGCCCACTACCCTTGGAAACAGCAAGTACATTACCACTTGGCACCATGGACAGGGAACTCGGTGCAATATAGGCCCATCTGTGACAATTAACTATATTACAATTGCCGCAGACCGTACGAAAATTTGATTTCGATATACTACTTGTAATACAATATACTACACCTCAACCCAACTCCCCATGCAAAATCTGCAATAGCATACATTCCCAACCTTGAAATAAACACACTCCCAAACCCGCAACAGAATACAATTCAACAGAATATATTCTAAATCATCCCCGCATACATTTCCCCAAAATTGCTTCGGTCAATTCTTCACCTAAACCATATCCCTCGCTCGCGACCAAGCAATTCTAATTTCCCCCGAAAACCATATCCTGTAATGAACGCATATTCCAACTTACAACGAAATATTAACCATCTCCCTCAATTACATCACCACATATACATTTTCCCAAAATTGCTTCGGTCAATTCTCTACTTAATTCATACTCCCTCTTTGCGACCAAGCAATCTTAATTTCCCCGAAATACATATGCTGTAATAAAACGCACATTCAAATCCACAACGGAACATTAACCATCACCACCAACTATACCGAGTCGCATACATTTCCCCGAAATTACTTCGGTTAATATCTTATCTAAACGATATCCCTTGCTTGCACACAAGCAATTCCAATTTCCCCCGAAAACCACCTAGGTTCATTTCCACCATAAATCATACTTCTCGTCTGCGACCAAGCGACAGATAATTTTCCACGAAACAATCACAACGATTAAGACCTCCGATCATACTTGGCTATGCCAATTTCCCGGTATACACAACCGACGAATCCAACTCAGCTTATACGGCGAGGATTCGTTGGAACTGAATTCTTATGCAAGCATAGCAACTCTTCTCGAAATTCCTCGGAAGTGGCAGTGAGTTTATTTCTGCTATGACTCAACTGCCACGACGCGATGAATAGATTTCCTTCCATTCATTAGTCAGTCGAGATTCAACCGCCACCGGGGCCGGACACATATATCGAGTCGCAACCACCGCGTGCACACACGCACACACGCTTCCATATGTTCATTTCTTTAATACACGTCCCAAATTAATTTCAACCGCGGTAAACAAACAGTCGGGCGATAGCAAATAACATCGTGATTAGTGCAATTAACCAACGAATTGAGCGCGGCGAGTAGGACTGATTTGTGAAAATAAACCCGTGATTAGTACAATTAACTAGCGAATCGAACGCGACGGGTAGGGCTGATTTGTGAGACTAAATCGCTGCCCCTGTGTACGACATTCCGACAAGGCCCGAAGGTGTTCAGCATATACGTAAGATAAACCGCCTTCCCTGTATCAACACGCTCTTTAAAAATCAAGAACTTGACCGAGAATCCGTAGACCAAAAAACCTTATTCCCCCTTGCCAAAGACACACCAACCTTGTGTAGCGTTTGCCCTTCTGGCGGTCGCGAAGTGTTATCATTGTACATAGATCCCCTCTTGTAATATAAAGATTGATTTGAGAAAGAAGATAATTGACAACATAAAAGGAACACAAACAATATTTTTATAGTTAAATAAAGAAAGTTTTACACAACCAAACTTCCCCGGTGCCTTTTATTTACTTTTGCTTTTGGTGCCCGAATTTCGGACGGCGGTTTTTGTGAAGACTCGTTGGTGGCTGATGGGAACCCGTGCCGTACCCCGGCAAAACACCCACCAACCCCACACTGATCCTGAGTGAACGATAGTGGGAAGGAAGTGGACCAGGTGCCCGTGTCTTGGCACATATACTTCCTCACCCCCACAAACTCACGAACATGCAAACAAACTAGCTACACAACAACCAAAAATTGCTAACCTTTATTTTTAGTATTTAACCTAGTAAAGCAAATGAATTAATCCTATTCTAGGGATGATTCGATTTAATATTGTGACGTTGTTTGCCGAGAGAGAACACGACCCGTGGCAGTCTGGTGAGCCGTGCACTCGCGACGGAGAGCTGGCAGGAACAGACCAAAAACCGTTGGTCACATTTGAAATGAGTGACAGTCCGATGGCGTCCTTAGGCGATGACGCATTACCACCTGGCGGCTGACAGGCGTGTGGTGAGTATGCTGGTCGCGGAGTGTACTAGACGGTGAACGTACTAGACTCTCCCGCGGTATTTAGTTGCGAATCCACAACAATTAGCAATAATCAGAGATTGAGTCATCATGTCTTCTGATTTATCTCTTAGTTTTTTTTTTTTTCTGAAGAAGATGTATTATGCGCTGAAGCTCGAGAGTTCTGAACTTTGGGTTGATTCGTATCCTTCCTTAATGGGGTTGGGTTTTCAGCACTAGACGCACGTGGTGATGGTCGTTTAATTTCTTTTTTTTTCATGTTTACAACATTTTTTTAATACGCCAGTCAGGTCTGGTCTACTCGTCCCATATTCACAGGATCGAAAGCATGCATCATCGTTTTTTGCATTTTGCCGTTTGTGTATTGAACTGTGAAAATCCTCGGACTTTCCCCACATACACAAACCGTCTCCATCTAATAAACCTCAACACACTTAAAGACCGCAAAATTCACGCTAACACCCTCTTCATCCACCGTCTTCTTACAGGCCCAATCAACTGCCCAAGCATGCTCTCCTCCACCACACTCCATATTAACCCAGGTAAATTGCCAAACTTCGTCTCTTCTATTTGCCCCCCTACCCTTCATACTTCTTACGGCTTTAACGAACTCCTTTCACCTACGCCGAGGTAGGCAAACACTTACCCCACCTCCTTTGATTTCCATCTCACCTCTCCTTCTTTTAAACTACGTCTCCTCTCTTTCCCCCCCTGATCCTGCCCCAGCCACCGTTTACACTCATACTACCCGCACACATTCCAAAAACATTCCTACCCTCCTATTCTACCTCCCTTTCTTTCTCCAACCTACACCACTTACACTATCGAGTATCCATCACCATCATCATCGGTACTACAATCGCGATCTGGTCTTGGCCTCATTTAGCAAGTCTCTCCACCGGTCCCGATTTCGAGCCGATGTTATTCAGTTTGGTATGTAGCGGTTCTACGAACCACCACAACCAACTATAGGTTGAGGTGTCCTTCGCCAAGGAATATACTTACCGGTATTCATTACAGGTGCCCACAGACAGGTGTCCCAATAGCCGGTGATCATACCTGTAACAAAGGTTATAAGAAGTTGTAACAACGTTGAACTCGATATCAAAAGGCAAGGAACTTAACGTTCCAAAAGCTTCCAATATCCAGTTCAACGTTTCATCCATCATATTCAAAAAAAAGATTGAAAAGTCCAGAAATGCACAATCTTCAATCCTGAACAACTGCACGATGTTTCCAAGGATTTACCAGTGCCGGTAAATAAACCGAACAACGGATGCCTATTCTGGTGGCTATTGAAAATCAACACCAACCCAGGGGTATGACTCTAATGCTAAGGCACACTTGCGCAAACAAGCGATTCGTTGCGCCGCTGATTAGCAGCCATAGAGCCATAAACTCATAACACTATACCTGATAGAGGTTTATGATGGGAAAGGCAAACAAAGCCCTACATCCCATAGGCCGCGTACACATCCGAAATGCAGGCGATCCTTTGCGGAATGCCAGATGTGCAGAGCAAATAAACTACGGAATGATCGGAGAATAAGCGGCGGCGTCACACACAAAGGGACGAGATATCAACACACAAAGGGACGAGATACCGACCACCAGCAATTAATGGTAATGATGATGATAATGATCATCAGGAAGTTTTCTCCGTTTTACAGAGACAATGGGTAATGCAGCTAACAGATACTTTGGGAAATTCTGTTAGCGGACAGGATGGGAAATTCGATGCAGAGATGCACTAGGAAAATTTCCCTTACGATGGAGGATGCGAATACAGAGTCGACTTAGAGATTAGTCTTTATCGAATAGCAATATCGGAGAGTCTATACCGAGCATCCGAGAAGTCGAGATAGAGAACCCAAACGGGGAGGTAGTTAGTCCGCGTCAAGCAAATATTCGACATTCAGAATATCTCGGGAATACGCCAAAAGGAAACGCCAGTATGTCGCGTGTGTGAGGAGTCACCGCAGAGTAGAAATTATTGAAATAGATAAACGTAATGTTTGCAAAAATTAAAAAAACATAAGACAAATAAAAGAACAATACATTAAAGGAGTGCTTGATAAAAGAAGAACTGGAGTTTCATTTGTGGACAGTGCTGGCAGAGCACATCTTTCGCTTTGGTTTCGTTTTGTTTTTCTGCGGTAAATAGTGTTCGGCGGAACACTTGAACAACATATACATCCGCCAAAGGTACTCCCAGGCCGCGGGAGTTATGGGATCTGGGTATACCCCAGTAATAAAATACCCTCAGAAGTCAAAACAAGTAAACAAATCCTTTTTCACTTTTCTTTTCCTTTATTTCTTTTCTTAATTTTCTTAGAGTTATTGTTCTTCACGTTACTCTAGTACTTTATTACGCACAGTAATTTACACTATGTTAGATTGACCGCGCTCTAACCGGTTCGTTTTTACAATATCCTTTACATATAACCTTACACAAAAATCTTATACATTCCTTTTCTTTTTATTGTCACCAGTTCTTTCTTTTTGCTCAACTACTTTCCGTTACACATTTACTATGACAATTTTCTTAAGTGCTAAACTCCGATTAGTTGTATTAAGATTAATTTCAACTTTTAATTTTGTCTTTAGATATAGTTAATAATTCAACTTTATTTAATGCACATTTATTCAACTAAGTTTGATTCACTAGGATTAATTTCAACTTTTAATTTTGTCTTTTGATATAGTTAATAATTCAACTTTATTTAATGCACATTTATTCAACTAAGTTTGATTCACTAGGATTAATTTCAACTTTTAATTTTGTCTTTTGATATAGTTAATAATTCAACTTTATTTAATGCACATTTATTCAACTAAGTTTGATTCACTAGGATTAATTTCAACTTTTAATTTTGTCTTTTACATTTCTTCAACTTCCGAAAGAATCCCCTCATATCTTTCACCGATCACTAGTGATGGACCTCCAATTACCGACTCCTCGTCTTTACCTCCAAAAATCAACTGCCTAATTCAATCCCTATCATCATCCAAAACCCCTACCCAAATCATTACCTCTTTCGCAACACCTTCCGGGGTTAACTTTTTTTTTTTTTTTTACATTTCTGTATTTATTGACCATAAATGATTTGTTACAATAAGTAATACAGATAACTTATAATTAGCTTAGCTTTAATCGTTTACACATACTTGCTAGTACATTTTTCAAACATTATTATAAAGTTACATATTTCATGGGTGGACAAGATAGGAGTAGGTAGGGCTTCCTGGAAAAGGTTAGAAAACCAGGATATAATTATTTACTTAACCTATAACTAATTTGCTTAACTTAACTTAACTCAGCTTAGCCTAGCTTATCTAATTATTAAATCTATTATTATTACAATAAGTTAGAGTAGGGTGGGGCGGGAGGTATAGTGGTCGATGGGTGGGATTTGGGTTAGGGTGGGTACTATCAGTCGGGGATATGGGTTGGGGGAACACTTTCCGATTGGTCGTTGAAACGCAAGATATTCGAGTGGGGTTGTATATTACAATATTTAAACTGGTGAGGTGAGAGTTCAGTATTGTGGTATACAATCTCATTGGAGTCGTTGACCAACCTGCCAGAGGTGAAGAGGGTTCTGGTGTGGAGACAGTTCGGGTAGGCAGTTCGGTTATCTGACGGAGTCGATGTGAGCGCATTTATTATCGGATTGGGATTATTGGGAAGAGTTTCGATAAATTTGATGGACAGCTCGAGGAAACGTCGATCTATACGTTCAATATTAGCGGCATAGTAGAGCGAACTACTGTGGTAATATTTGTGGGAGTTGGGATGGCGGTTGAGGCCAGTGATAAGTCTGAAGCATTTCCTTTCGAAAATGCGTAGCTTCTCCATTTGGGCGGGTGTGATATGGTACCATATCGGGCATGCATATGTGAGAGTGGGTCTGATTATTTGTTTGTAGATAAGTGATTTGACTTTGGGAGAGAGACCATTCGATTTGTACATGACTTTTCTGCAGAGGTTCAGTTGGATTGTGGCTTTACGAATCGTATTTTTAATGTGGGCGGAGAATGACAGATTGTTGGTAAAGGTTATACCTAGATACTTTAAGGTTTTGGAGGGTTTAATTATATTGTTATTTATTTTAATTCTGATTTTATTATGGCAGCGAATAGTGCTGTTTGTACAACTCGCGTTTCTGCCTTTAAAAACTATGAGCTGAGTTTTGGTTGGATTTAGTTGATTTCTCCACTTGGTAAAGTAGGCTGACAGGATTGGGAGATATCTGTTAATACAGTTTCTTGCCTCCTTGACAAGCTTGTTGCTTGAATAAATTAAGGTGTCGTCGGCATAGTTGAGCATTGTTGTATTGGGTAACAGTGGCTGCGGTGCGTCTGATGTATAAAGAAGGTATAGTAGTGGGCCGAGGAACTCCTGCGGTTATGCTATAAGGTGTCGAAAGAGTTGAGTTTATTTTCACCATGAACTTTCTATCAGAGAGGTAGGAAGCGAGAAGTTTTGTGGAGTGGATGTTTAATCCATACATTGAATGAAGTTTGTATAACAGTCCTGCGATCCAGACACAGTCGAATGCTTTAGCTATGTCTAGGGAGACACATACCGTTGGGGATTGGTTTTGGAGGTGGGTCGTCACATCAAATGTCAGTTTTAAGAGAGCATGACAAGTGGAGTGTTGTGAGCTGAAGCCAAATTGAGAGTTAGGAATGAGGGAGTTATCCTTGGCAAATGAGAGAAGATTTTTGTAGATTTTACATTCAAGAATCGTGCTAAGCGAGTTTAGCTGCGATATCGGACGGAAGTTATCCGGGTACTTGGAGGGCCCAGATTTGCTAATAGGGACGATCACCGCTGTTTTCCAATGTTTAGGGAAATTTGAAGCGTTTATTATGTGGTTGAGAAGAACGAGAATCGGGAGCAAGTTGCCTGGGTGGAGTCTTTTGAATAGGAGGTTAGGGATTCCATCTAGGCCAGTCGATTTTTTATTGTTACGTGAAGTAATGACTTCGGATAGTTCTTCAAGGCTTAGGAATGTGTCGATTCCTACGGGGTGTGATGCTTTATTGGTTTCGGTGAAGTCAGTAATAAATGGTGTGAGGGATGGCTCCAGTGAGCGTGGAATGTAATCGTTCACGGTATCGTGGAAATTTGTTACTGGGAGGGTATCGTTTTGCTTATGGACTTTGCAGAAATGTTCAGCGCGACAGTTTGCTATATCAGTGTCCGACTGGACGATATTATTATTAGTTGAGTGAATAAGATAATCTGTTCGAGGCTTGAGTTTGCGACCCGTTAGTCTGTTTATGTTTTTAAATAGATCGCGATTTGGTTTGATACTGTTTAGGGTGGATGTGTAGGTCTGATTAGTGAAAACTTTTAGTTGTCCATTTATCAGGGAGGTCAATAGCTGGATCTGTTGTTTAATAAAAGGTGAGTAGCTAGTGTGCAATTTTCGTCGGAGTTGTTTTTTTATACGTAATAATTTTGTGAGTAGGTTGGGTAGGGGTTTTCCTAAGTGATTATGAGGAACGATAGTGGGAGTATGGCTGAAGAGAGCATTTCCCAGTATTTGCTCTATTTGGGCCGCTGCTTGGTTAATTTGTGTAGGGGGCAGGTTAGAAGATTCCGGTAAAGAAAATTTTGAAAAGCTACAGCAATATCCTTATTGACTTTTTTCCAGTTTGTTTTGGTGAAATTTGGAATAGGATTCAGAGTGTAGAGTGGTTCAAGCGAGGGGATTTGAACCGAGGTGTGGACAGAGCCATGATCCGAGGGGAATGTGAAGGAGACTGTGGGAGGATTAGGTGAATAGCTATCTGTAGACTTTAGGAAGAAATCGATTGTTGACTTGGTTGAGCTGCAAATTCGAGTAGGTTGCAACGGGCAGTCTGCGTAGACATATGGATGAAGTCGGAGGAGATCAAGGAGTTGGCAGCCGTATTTGTTGCATTTGATGTCATTAAATGCAGTATGTCGTGCGTTCCAGTCTCCTCCTATTATGAAAGGTGCTGGCAGAGACTGTTGGATTATTTGTGAGATGTCTGCACTAGGGAAGTTTGGTTCACGAGAAGGGTGAATGTATATGGAGGACAAGACCAGTACTTTATTATTTCGACAGAAAAGTTTAACAGCCGTGTATTCGACAGTAGTTATATTAGCAAATCTAATCTCAGTAAATTGGAATTTTTTATGTATTAGGATTCCCATACCTCCATGAGGGCCAGAGGTTCGTGGGTTGGACACAAATGTGTAATTAGGTATGTAGACTCGAGAAGTGGATTTCAGCCAAGTTTCTGAAAGCAGAAGAATATCTGGGGAGAACTTTTCAACAAACAGTCGGAGGTGTTGTCTACGGGTGTGGGAATAAATGGACTCTGAGTTGAGGGAGATAAGGGTTAAGTTATACGTTAAGGGAAAGGATGTGGGAAGTTATTAAATTTAAGATCTGACCTTTTTTTTCCAATTCGGAACTGTGTTTTAAGGTTGGTAGTAGTGTCTCCAGGCTCCTGATGTATCCCAAGATATCCAGGTTGAGAACGTTGGGGTTGGGTTGTTGAGATTTCGGGCAGCTACGGGAACTTTTCGTAATTTCTGCATATGATGTTCCTGACCCCCTGAGATGGGATGGTTGTGGTGATAAGGGTTTCGTTGCATCTGGTTTGGCCGTATTAGTTACCGTATGTAACGAACGTCTCTCCAGAATCCGTAGCTTTTCGGGGCATTGTGAAAAACTAGCTGGATGTGGGCCTCCGCAGTTACAGCAAGTTATGGTAATTTTCTTCGTGGATGTTGATCCATCGGCGTTTGTTTGCTGAATTATTGATGGTTCTGTGCCAGGCGGGTTCACTCTGCACTCTCCTGGTATATGCTGTTCTGCACATTTTCCGCATCGTGCACTTAGGTGGCACGCAACTGCTAGGTGTCCTGATCCTTGACACCTTTTGCAATGGAGAATGCTCTGTTTATGTGGCTCCTCGATCGTGATTTTGTGTGTGAACAAATATTTTATTTGTTTAAGTTGGGTGACATCACCATTCGGTGGGATCTGTATGATTCGCAAGCTCCTAATATTATTCTCCCTCATGTGTGGGGTTTGAAAGTAGTCCAATCTGTGGATTTTCATTGACGGGCATATCCTCAAGATTTCGAGTGTAAGTTCCTCGGTAGTCCATGCCGGATCAATGTGCCTTATGATGAATGTTTTTGGTTTCATCTGGGCATGTTGGAATGTGAAGAACTCGTGTTTGTTCTCTGGGAGTTTTCTTATTGCCATGTCGTGATCCGTTAGAGTCATCGTCTTGATAGAGATCGAAGATCCTTTTGAGTCCGTGGTAAAATTTCTGTGTCCAAGGGCATTCTCAAGCGTCTTGATGACTTCTTTGGTACTATTAGGATTTTTAATATAGATTGGGGGTGGTCTCACCTTATTTGCAGATTTCTGTCCAACTGTTTGCCAGTGGTCTTCTGGTTTGTGGGTATCTTGGGGCGGTGGCGAGGTATTCGATGATGATGGGTTATTGTTGAATGTTAATGAGTTGGGTTGGGGAGGAACTTCCTTCATGGGGACGTCGACATTGGTTTTGGTTTGCGCTTGAAGAGAGCGAATTTTTTCTTGTAGTTGTTCCATTTGGGCTGTTAGTATCCTTATTGTTTCCATCGCGTCATCGTATTTTTTGTGGTATTCCGTTGTTAGTTGAGTAGCCATTGTAGCTACTTTCTTCGGTGCATTCAGAGGACTGTGAGTAGTTTTTTTTTTTCGTTTTTTAGGTAGCTCGGCAGTACTGGGGCCGCTGACCAGCATCTGCGAACGCAAACTCCGGATGCGGTCGCTGATTTTATGTTTTGGTTTACCAATTTTACTTAAATTTTTAAAATGTCGCGCAGAAATTTCCCAAAATTTTCCACTTATACTTATACCACTATACACGATACACTATTGTTCGGCCACAGACCGTTCCTAATGACGGTCACACATTTATGTCTGCACGCGCACACGTGTTTTCTTTTAATTTTTCTTTTCACTTTTATTTTTCAAAATCAGTAGTAGGACGCGTCTACACACTTCGACGATCGCAGAGAGAATGATGCCGGGGTTAACGATTTCCTTATTTCACATAGCCTTTCAGTTTCGATTGCCCCAATTATCGTTTACTGGCCTTAGTTCGCAAACTTGCAGAATTGTCCAATATTTCTTTATTGGTTTGAACTCGCTTCACCTTTTACGGTTGCGAACTGACCCAGTTAATTGCATTTCTGTTGATATGCCGTTTAATTGCTTTCGCAATTTGGCTTATGCATATGATAATTGCTTTAGGGAAATGAATTTAATTGTTTTTCTTTTTTTTTTTCTCTTCATTTTAATTGTTTGCCAATTGCCCATGAAGTGCTAAGTTGGCTGTAATTGTTTTTTAGGAAATCGCGATTAATCGTTTTCCGATTGATTCCTATGAAATGATGATTCTGATGCACTCGTTGGACTTTAGGGTTATTGGAGTTCAGAATCTGGTGGTACTTTTTCTATTAGGTGTATCAATGACCCCTTGCATGTTATCTTTGGGTATAACGTCATCGACACACTTAACACCCCCACCGCCAGAGTTTGAATTCTCCGGAATTCTTGAGCTTACCGCCCCTTCCAAGTCAATCATTTTAACCTCGAGATTTCTCTTTCTGTACCTCATGTACATGAACACTACGGCTATTATGATAGCTAAAACCAGGGTTGTACTGATACCATATGAGACATTCTTATGCACTTTCAGCTCTTCTGTTTGCTTTATGTTCTCAAAGTGGTCTGATATAATCTCCTCGAATGAGATTGGATTCGGTATAGTTTGGTTGATATTTGTACTCGGGTAAAAATATTTTGCATGCTCTATCATCTTTCTGTTGCTGAATTTTTGGTGGCAAATTTCAATAGTACAATTATTAAAACGTATCATGGTGTTGCCGTTCACCATTATTGACCTATCGTCACAGTCTTGATACAATTTCTCCCGCATGGCATTCTTGACTATTACGATATCTTCGTCTACTGGTTCCACTTCTGTCCTGTTGCTGAATTTGTATTTGCAGTTATTTCTCCAAATACAACTAGCGCTAGGCCTCAAGTCCTTCAAGAGTTCACCTTCTTTGTAGGCGAGGTTCTTACCTTTTACCGTTACGACAAATTGTTTGTCTTCGTCTACCTCGTAGGACTTTGAGTTGGGAATTGGCAGAAATAGTTTCAAATCGACTTTTACGTAGTTTTTCGGGATTTTTATCGCTATAACCAGCGATTGGTTTAAGTACATCAATACTCCCATTTTTATCATTTTTAATTTGTAAAAATCTACGTCGTATTTGTCTATTTCTTCTGCCGTCAAAATGCTCGGGTGGAATATATTATTTTTCGCTGCCGCTACGCTGTCTTGGATTTGGTCCACCTTGCTTTCTATATATCTTAGTTTTAGCATTTGGTCCAAATATACCGAGTGTCGTTGCAGAACGTTTTCTTGCCTAGATACCGTATTGACCATGTCTGCTGTTTTGTTTCTACTCTGTTCTATGGCCTCTTTTAATATACCGAACGAATCGCTGAAATGCTTATTAATGGTAATCTGTTTGTTCAGATTCTCTATAGCCTTATGGTTATTATTCTCGTTAACCTCTAAATGCTGTAAGATCTCCTGCCTATCTGCATCGTCCATAGTTCCGAAAAGCCATTTTTGTGCCGACCCTACTATGTTAAGGATCCCTCTTTTTTCTCTAACTTGCCTGGATGTTATCGATCTCAGTTTTGTCTTTATATCTGAGACTACTGCCCTTACTAGTTCTTTGTTATCTAACTCTAAATTCTCTACATCGTTATTTATTTGCGATAAAATGCTCTCTATACTACTTATATTAATTACGTGTAGGATGGTGTCGGTTTGGTTTACCACGTTTACCTCCTTTGTTTTGATTATGGTGTAGCCTATTTCTTCCTGGATTGGGTTGATCTGTAGCTGCCCATGCACCACCGGTTGCATTAATAGCAACACTACCGTCACGATCATCATCTGAAATTTTGAGAGGTCTTTTAATGTTGGTCGCATGAATATTATTTAGCGGAGCTATTCTATAATATGGTTCATCCTTATGTCTCAGTCTTTTGTAATTTCTTATGTGACCTTCTTTCCTACTCTCCTTATAGCTTTCCCTGTCTAGGTTCCTTTTACTTATCACCCGATGTTTGGTGTCTTCTATCCTTTGACTCAACTTTTGCCTTGCCACTTCTTTTACCGCATGATTAGGGGAGCATTTTATTGTGGAGTGATATCGATTGTTATAGTAACCTATAGCTATCTGTATCTTCATCTCAGCCGAGAGCTCTCTATCCTCAATTCCGGTTATTATCTCTAATAAGGTTGAGTGTAGGCGCTCTATATCCGCATTGCCAGTGTGACTGTTTGGCTTGGTTAGATGAACTTCTACAAGTTCGTTGCGTAGGAATTCTATCAGCTGCTCTGCCCTAAATTCGTTGTCCATTATGATCTTTTTTGGCTTTCCGAATTTTGGGAACTGTTCTATCATTATGGCTTTCTTAGCCCTCCAGTTTCTATCGGTTATGCTGTATGCTGTTGCGAACTTTGTTAGTTTGTCTATTGTTGTCACAAAAGCATGCTTTTTGAAGTGAAATATGTCGAGGTGAATAGTTTCATTCTTTTCTTGAGGCGTTTCCGTCCTTTCGAATTTAGCTTTGATGGGTTTCCTATCATACTTTATCTCTCTGCACTTGCTACAATTGCTAATTATGAGGCAAATGTGTTCGCGAAGCTTGGGAAAGTATATTTTCTCTTTCAGACTATGGTAGCTCTCGTTGATTCCGCTGTGCATCGATCCTTTTGTATGATACAGGGACAGTTGCTTATGCAATTCTTCCTCTGTTTTGATTTCTTGGGCCCTTCTGGAGCATCGTATGAATTTGATCTTTTCATCAAACGAGAACAGCGATATTAGGATTAGCTGCACCTTGTGGTAGTCTGCATCTTGAACTTCTGAGTAAATTCCGATGCGGCCTCTTCTGATATACCTTTTCAGCGTTTCTTCTATGCTACTTCTATTTCCCAGCGGATCTATCTCTAGTATTGTTCTTTTATGGACCACTTGGACTTCTTTTATAGGGCTGTAAGTTAGTATGATCTGTGTCCTATACTTGTTGACTATTTCGTCTTTTATCCCTATGTGATCCAATCTCTGCTCATCTGCAGAATGACAAGTTGCGCTGTTAGAGATTGCTAGGTTAGATTCGTGTTCGTTGTTTTCGTTTATTTTCTCTGAGCGTTCTAATCTACTCAGGAAATCTGCTACCTTATTCTCTTTCCCTTGAAGGTACTCGATTTCATAATTGAACTCTTGGAGTTTTAGCAACCATCGTTGATGCCTCTGTGAAAATTCTCTACCTTTGTATTTGCTGTTTAGGTATTTGATTGGTATGTGGTCTGTTACGATCTTAAATTTGCTCCCGTATAGATATGGCCTGAAGTAAGTGACTGCGTACACTATTGCTAAAAATTCCTTGTCCGTGGTGCTATAGTTTTTCTCATGATTGTTGAGAGTCCTGGATATGAAGCATACTGGGTGTCCTTGTTGCGACAGTACTGCTCCTATGGCATTGTCACTTGCATCTGTTGTTACTACGAACGCTTGGTCGAAATCTGGATATCTTAGAATTGGATGGGAAGATAGCAGACTTTTCAGGTTTTCAAACGCCGCTATGTATTGCGGATCTCTTGGATTAATCTTACATCCTTTCTTCAGATATTTGATCATTGGATATGCTATTTTCGAATAATCCTTAACAAACTTTCTATAGAATCCAGTTGCTCCTAAGAATCCTTTCAGTTGTCTCTCGGTTTTGGGTACCTCTAGCTCTTGTATAACTCTTATCTTTTCCGGATTCGGTTTCATACCTTCCTTGGTCAGAACATGACCTAGAAACTCGGTATCTTTCTTTAAGAAGCTGCATTTGTCTGCCTGAATCTTTAGATTATGCTCTCGAAGCCTGGTAAATACTTTTCTCAGGGAGCTTATGTGTTCTTCTAACGAAGTAGAAAATATCAGAATATCATCAATGTATACGACGCATATCTTATTGATGTATTCGCGAAGAATATTGTTCATCATTCGTTGAAAAGTGGCTGATGCATTTTTTAGTCCGAACGGCATTCGGATAAATTCGTAGAGTCCCCCTGGGGTAACAAAAGCTGTCTTTTCTACGTCTTTCTCTGCCATCTTAATTTGATGATAGCCTTTTGCGAGATCTAATGTACTAAAATACTGTGCTTTTCCTAGCTTATCTAGAATACTTTCCATGTTAGGTGTTGGGTATTTGTCGTCTATCGTGACTTGGTTTAATCTCCTGTAATCGACTACAATTCTGAATTTTTGCACTCCTGAATTATCTTTCTTCTTTGGCACTACTATTATCGGTGAGCTATACCTACTTTTACTATTTCGTATGATTCCTTGTCTCTCCATATCTTCCATTTGCCTTCTAACTTCTGCTTCATGAGCCCTTGGGTACCTGTACAATCTTGAATTTATTTGTTGGTCAGTAGTTGTCCTAATCTCATGAACGATTGTATTCGTTTTTGTTAACATATCCCCTTCTCTGTACAGCAACGTGCTAAATTCCCTAATTAGAGGTTCTACTGCTCTCTTTTCTTGTTCACTCAAGTGGTTCAATTGGATATCTCGCACTTCGCTTACTTCGAGTATATTGACTTCCTCATCAATAGATTTTGTCCCGAATGGAAGGCTCACTCCATTTACTAACTGAATCTCTTGGCTTTGCAAGCAAATTTTCTTAACATTTTTACCTATCCAATCCATCCCTATAATAAAATTGTATGGTTTTTCTATCTTCAATGCCACCCATTTTATTCTTGCGTTAATTGGATAATTAAACTCTACTGGGCACACCGATGATACCGTTTTACTCGGCTCGTTCACCTTTCCTTGGATTGTCGTTATTGCTGTCGTATTTGTATCTATTATTATATATTTGAGTCTTGGGGTATTACTTTCGTTCAGGATACTTATCGTAGATCCTGTGTCTAAAAGTGCTAGGTACTTTTCCCCTTCTATAGTCAGTGTTAATACTATTCTATTTTCCGAGGCTAGTTTGTAAAAAATGCATCTGCTACGTCCCTAGATTCCTGCCTATTTATCATGTCCACTGACATGTGGTCTGGCCTTTGCCTGCTCTGTAAACTATTACCTGGGTGTGGATGTCTTTGTACAGATCTCTCGTTGTTTTGCCTAACATTGTTTGGTCCTGACCTCCAATTGTGGTTATCACCTATATTTTGTCTTGGTCACCGGTTTGCTCTGAAGTTATTATGGTTGCCACCTTGTCTTATGACACTGCCTTCGCCCTGCCTATTTTCGTACCTGTTCCGATGTATCACCTGGTTTGGTCTTTGGTTCCTGTTAAAGTGGTTATTTCTCGCGGTTGTTCTGTGTTCGATATTATTGGTAGTATTTAAATTGCTTCTATCCATACCAACAAAAGAGTCTATTATATTTCTTACCTCTGTCAAGTTTGTCATGTTCATTATATTATATGCCAAGGTACCTGAAACTAAGCTCTTAACTTTCTGGACCAGCATCCCACTGAATATATCTATCATTGCATTACCGTCTGTACTAAATACGGAATACTCTGCAATGTCATCCACAAGATATTTCAATTTGTTGCTGAGGTCGAGGATCGAGTTTGCCCTTAATAACATAATGTCTCTCGTCAGGGCCATTTGGTCTCTCTTTGGTCTGTAGTGCAGCTTCAATTTTTGCTGGCACTCTTCCCAATTTTGAGGAGGGTTTACTCTTAAAAGGTTCTTTGCTGAGCCCAGTATTTTTTGATCGTAGATCACACTAAAAGCTCTCGCCTTTTCCTCTTCCTGTCCAGCTCTGTATTCGCCCAGCTTTCTCGATACAGCATCTATAAATGAAGGTAACGTCCCTTTTGCCCCATCGAATTCGCGGATATGCCGAATTTCTTTCTCTAGCCTCTGACTCGTGCTCTGCTGCTGGTTCTGGACCATCAGCTGAGTCAGTGCTGCTATACATTGCTCCATTTGCTGAGCCATTCCTCTTCTTTCGTCTATCAGTCTATTTCGCGCTTCTCTCCGATCAATTTTGTCGGCTAGATATACCCGTACCGAATCTTATCTTCTCGATGAACACGACGACAGTTTCTCTTATTTTACGTACCGTGACTATTGTTTTTTCCGCTCAAATCGATTGCGAATTTCTTCCTCCCTTGGCTCGCTAATACTCTGTACCGACTACTGAACTGTACAACTACCCACAATTATATTTCTGAAACATTAACCAACGTTGCAGGGACTTTTCCTGTATCACACTAATTGGGGGAAATAGAACGGCCACCTACAAGGAAAATAATTTCGATTTTACGACTCCCTTCCCTGGAGTGGTTGGATACTTACTTCCTTTTTCCGTCATGTACTTATAATGGGTACGCTGTCGCAAAACTGCCGACAAGTACCTTTTTGAACTAGCAACCACGTAGCAAGGACTCTCTACGAAACAAAACAACTAGGGCTAATAAAATGATTACTTATACCAGAGAGAAAAAAAAATTCCTTCTTTCCTTTCACGACTCCATTCTGCTTCCGACCGAGTTAAATGTTTCTTCTTTTTTTCTTTGTAGTACCTACCCTAATAAAATTGTTAATCCTCCCGCAGTTCCAACAATCCCTTTGACTTATTATGCTTATTTAGGAGTCTGTCTTTGGACCATGTCTTTTGACCGAATGATCGCCTAGCAAAGAAGAATGTACGGCTGTATCTCTCTACTTATTTTACACCAAAATTATGGCTATATTTGAATAAATGCATCACAGTTACTTTCGTATTTCTTTCTACACTTGCATTAATATTAGTTGTTATTCTTTAAATGGAAGTGGTGGCTATTAGTGCAATATATTTGAACATTGGTGATTGTGTTCTTTTTTGTTTTTTTTGACGTATCTACCCTATTCATTATTCAAAAAAGAAATACTTAACAATTGAGCTAATCGCTTACAATAATAACAATACATTATTTTGTTTTCCTTAACACTATTAAATAACAATTACAAACTTACGGTGATTTTATTGTGTTGTTCTGGCCGCTGCTGTTGTTGGTGTTGACTGTTGTCTTCCTGCTGGCTCTCCAATGTTGCTTTTATTTATTCGTTTGTGATGACGCTGCTGCCGTTGTTGCCGTTGATGATATCCTCTTTATTTATTTATTATTTTTGGCGGTTCAGTTTTTTATTTCAGTTTTTAACTAGTATTGTCTTTCATTAAGTGTCACTATTAAAACTTCTCTTTTTTTTCAGTTCTCATGGGCTTTATTTTTTTTTTTTTTTTTTTTTTTTTTTTTTTTTTTTTTTTTTTTTTTTTTTTTTTTTTTTTTTTTTTTTTTGGATAGTGGTTTCTACGCGAATCACTAAATTGTGCCTTGATCCGCTACGTGTCCACTTATTTAAAACGTAATTGTCCGATCACTTTCCTCTGTTTCTACCGAATAGAGGAACGCCGACTGCGCCAGTTATGGGATCTGGGTATACCCCAGTAATAAAATACCCTCAGAAGTCAAAACAAGTAAACAAATCCTTTTTCACTTTTCTTTTCCTTTATTTCTTTTCTTAATTTTCTTAGAGTTATTGTTCTTCACGTTACTCTAGTACTTTATTACGCACAGTAATTTACACTATGTTAGATTGACCGCACTCTAACCGGTTCGTTTTTACAATATCCTTTACATATAACCTTACACAAAAATCTTATACATTCCTTTTCTTTTTATTGTCACCAGTTCTTTCTTTTTGCTCAACTACTTTCCGTTACACATTTACTATGACAATTTTCTTAAGTGCTAAACTCCGATTAGTTGTATTAAGATTAATTTCAACTTTTAATTTTGTCTTTAGATATAGTTAATAATTCAACTTTATTTAATGCACATTTATTCAACTAAGTTTGATTCACTAGGATTAATTTCAACTTTTAATTTTGTCTTTTGATATAGTTAATAATTCAACTTTATTTAATGCACATTTATTCAACTAAGTTTGATTCACTAGGATTAATTTCAACTTTTAATTTTGTCTTTTGATATAGTTAATAATTCAACTTTATTTAATGCACATTTATTCAACTAAGTTTGATTCACTAGGATTAATTTCAACTTTTAATTTTGTCTTTTACATTTCTTCAACTTCCGAAAGAATCCCCTCATATCTTTCACCGATCACTAGTGATGGACCTCCAATTACCGACTCCTCGTCTTTACCTCCAAAAATCAACTGCCTAATTCAATCCCTATCATCATCCAAAACCCCTACCCAAATCATTACCTCTTTCGCAACACCTTCCGGGGTTAACTTTTTTTTTTTTTTTTACATTTCTGTATTTATTGACCATAAATGATTTGTTACAATAAGTAATACAGATAACTTATAATTAGCTTAGCTTTAATCGTTTACACATACTTGCTAGTACATTTTTCAAACATTATTATAAAGTTACATATTTCATGGGTGGACAAGATAGGAGTAGGTAGGGCTTCCTGGAAAAGGTTAGAAAACCAGGATATAATTATTTACTTAACCTATAACTAATTTGCTTAACTTAACTTAACTCAGCTTAGCCTAGCTTATCTAATTATTAAATCTATTATTATTACAATAAGTTAGAGTAGGGTGGGGCGGGAGGTATAGTGGTCGATGGGTGGGATTTGGGTTAGGGTGGGTACTATCAGTCGGGGATATGGGTTGGGGGAACACTTTCCGATTGGTCGTTGAAACGCAAGATATTCGAGTGGGGTTGTATATTACAATATTTAAACTGGTGAGGTGAGAGTTCAGTATTGTGGTATACAATCTCATTGGAGTCGTTGACCAACCTGCCAGAGGTGAAGAGGGTTCTGGTGTGGAGACAGTTCGGGTAGGCAGTTCGGTTATCTGACGGAGTCGATGTGAGCGCATTTATTATCGGATTGGGATTATTGGGAAGAGTTTCGATAAATTTGATGGACAGCTCGAGGAAACGTCGATCTATACGTTCAATATTAGCGGCATAGTAGAGCGAACTACTGTGGTAATATTTGTGGGAGTTGGGATGGCGGTTGAGGCCAGTGATAAGTCTGAAGCATTTCCTTTCGAAAATGCGTAGCTTCTCCATTTGGGCGGGTGTGATATGGTACCATATCGGGCATGCATATGTGAGAGTGGGTCTGATTATTTGTTTGTAGATAAGTGATTTGACTTTGGGAGAGAGACCATTCGATTTGTACATGACTTTTCTGCAGAGGTTCAGTTGGATTGTGGCTTTACGAATCGTATTTTTAATGTGGGCGGAGAATGACAGATTGTTGGTAAAGGTTATACCTAGATACTTTAAGGTTTTGGAGGGTTTAATTATATTGTTATTTATTTTAATTCTGATTTTATTATGGCAGCGAATAGTGCTGTTTGTACAACTCGCGTTTCTGCCTTTAAAAACTATGAGCTGAGTTTTGGTTGGATTTAGTTGATTTCTCCACTTGGTAAAGTAGGCTGACAGGATTGGGAGATATCTGTTAATACAGTTTCTTGCCTCCTTGACAAGCTTGTTGCTTGAATAAATTAAGGTGTCGTCGGCATAGTTGAGCATTGTTGTATTGGGTAACAGTGGCTGCGGTGCGTCTGATGTATAAAGAAGGTATAGTAGTGGGCCGAGGAACTCCTGCGGTTATGCTATAAGGTGTCGAAAGAGTTGAGTTTATTTTCACCATGAACTTTCTATCAGAGAGGTAGGAAGCGAGAAGTTTTGTGGAGTGGATGTTTAATCCATACATTGAATGAAGTTTGTATAACAGTCCTGCGATCCAGACACAGTCGAATGCTTTAGCTATGTCTAGGGAGACACATACCGTTGGGGATTGGTTTTGGAGGTGGGTCGTCACATCAAATGTCAGTTTTAAGAGAGCATGACAAGTGGAGTGTTGTGAGCTGAAGCCAAATTGAGAGTTAGGAATGAGGGAGTTATCCTTGGCAAATGAGAGAAGATTTTTGTAGATTTTACATTCAAGAATCGTGCTAAGCGAGTTTAGCTGCGATATCGGACGGAAGTTATCCGGGTACTTGGAGGGCCCAGATTTGCTAATAGGGACGATCACCGCTGTTTTCCAATGTTTAGGGAAATTTGAAGCGTTTATTATGTGGTTGAGAAGAACGAGAATCGGGAGCAAGTTGCCTGGGTGGAGTCTTTTGAATAGGAGGTTAGGGATTCCATCTAGGCCAGTCGATTTTTTATTGTTACGTGAAGTAATGACTTCGGATAGTTCTTCAAGGCTTAGGAATGTGTCGATTCCTACGGGGTGTGATGCTTTATTGGTTTCGGTGAAGTCAGTAATAAATGGTGTGAGGGATGGCTCCAGTGAGCGTGGAATGTAATCGTTCACGGTATCGTGGAAATTTGTTACTGGGAGGGTATCGTTTTGCTTATGGACTTTGCAGAAATGTTCAGCGCGACAGTTTGCTATATCAGTGTCCGACTGGACGATATTATTATTAGTTGGGTGAATAAGATAATCTGTTCGAGGCTTGAGTTTGCGACCCGTTAGTCTGTTTATGTTTTTAAATAGATCGCGATTTGGTTTGATACTGTTTAGGGTGGATGTGTAGGTCTGATTAGTGAAAACTTTTAGTTGTCCATTTATCAGGGAGGTCAATAGCTGGATCTGTTGTTTAATAAAAGGTGAGTAGCTAGTGTGCAATTTTCGTCGGAGTTGTTTTTTTATACGTAATAATTTTGTGAGTAGGTTGGGTAGGGGTTTTCCTAAGTGATTATGAGGAACGATAGTGGGAGTATGGCTGAAGAGAGCATTTCCCAGTATTTGCTCTATTTGGGCCGCTGCTTGGTTAATTTGTGTAGGGGGCAGGTTAGAAGATTCCGGTAAAGAAAATTTTGAAAAGCTACAGCAATATCCTTATTGACTTTTTTCCAGTTTGTTTTGGTGAAATTTGGAATAGGATTCAGAGTGTAGAGTGGTTCAAGCGAGGGGATTTGAACCGAGGTGTGGACAGAGCCATGATCCGAGGGGAATGTGAAGGAGACTGTGGGAGGATTAGGTGAATAGCTATCTGTAGACTTTAGGAAGAAATCGATTGTTGACTTGGTTGAGCTGCAAATTCGAGTAGGTTGCAACGGGCAGTCTGCGTAGACATATGGATGAAGTCGGAGGAGATCAAGGAGTTGGCAGCCGTATTTGTTGCATTTGATGTCATTAAATGCAGTATGTCGTGCGTTCCAGTCTCCTCCTATTATGAAAGGTGCTGGCAGAGACTGTTGGATTATTTGTGAGATGTCTGCACTAGGGAAGTTTGGTTCACGAGAAGGGTGAATGTATATGGAGGACAAGACCAGTACTTTATTATTTCGACAGAAAAGTTTAACAGCCGTGTATTCGACAGTAGTTATATTAGCAAATCTAATCTCAGTAAATTGGAATTTTTTATGTATTAGGATTCCCATACCTCCATGAGGGCCAGAGGTTCGTGGGTTGGACACAAATGTGTAATTAGGTATGTAGACTCGAGAAGTGGATTTCAGCCAAGTTTCTGAAAGCAGAAGAATATCTGGGGAGAACTTTTCAACAAACAGTCGGAGGTGTTGTCTACGGGTGTGGGAATAAATGGACTCTGAGTTGAGGGAGATAAGGGTTAAGTTATACGTTAAGGGAAAGGATGTGGGAAGTTATTAAATTTAAGATCTGACCTTTTTTTTCCAATTCGGAACTGTGTTTTAAGGTTGGTAGTAGTGTCTCCAGGCTCCTGATGTATCCCAAGATATCCAGGTTGAGAACGTTGGGGTTGGGTTGTTGAGATTTCGGGCAGCTACGGGAACTTTTCGTAATTTCTGCATATGATGTTCCTGACCCCCTGAGATGGGATGGTTGTGGTGATAAGGGTTTCGTTGCATCTGGTTTGGCCGTATTAGTTACCGTATGTAACGAACGTCTCTCCAGAATCCGTAGCTTTTCGGGGCATTGTGAAAAACTAGCTGGATGTGGGCCTCCGCAGTTACAGCAAGTTATGGTAATTTTCTTCGTGGATGTTGATCCATCGGCGTTTGTTTGCTGAATTATTGATGGTTCTGTGCCAGGCGGGTTCACTCTGCACTCTCCTGGTATATGCTGTTCTGCACATTTTCCGCATCGTGCACTTAGGTGGCACGCAACTGCTAGGTGTCCTGATCCTTGACACCTTTTGCAATGGAGAATGCTCTGTTTATGTGGCTCCTCGATCGTGATTTTGTGTGTGAACAAATATTTTATTTGTTTAAGTTGGGTGACATCACCATTCGGTGGGATCTGTATGATTCGCAAGCTCCTAATATTATTCTCCCTCATGTGTGGGGTTTGAAAGTAGTCCAATCTGTGGATTTTCATTGACGGGCATATCCTCAAGATTTCGAGTGTAAGTTCCTCGGTAGTCCATGCCGGATCAATGTGCCTTATGATGAATGTTTTTGGTTTCATCTGGGCATGTTGGAATGTGAAGAACTCGTGTTTGTTCTCTGGGAGTTTTCTTATTGCCATGTCGTGATCCGTTAGAGTCATCGTCTTGATAGAGATCGAAGATCCTTTTGAGTCCGTGGTAAAATTTCTGTGTCCAAGGGCATTCTCAAGCGTCTTGATGACTTCTTTGGTACTATTAGGATTTTTAATATAGATTGGGGGTGGTCTCACCTTATTTGCAGATTTCTGTCCAACTGTTTGCCAGTGGTCTTCTGGTTTGTGGGTATCTTGGGGCGGTGGCGAGGTATTCGATGATGATGGGTTATTGTTGAATGTTAATGAGTTGGGTTGGGGAGGAACTTCCTTCATGGGGACGTCGACATTGGTTTTGGTTTGCGCTTGAAGAGAGCGAATTTTTTCTTGTAGTTGTTCCATTTGGGCTGTTAGTATCCTTATTGTTTCCATCGCGTCATCGTATTTTTTGTGGTATTCCGTTGTTAGTTGAGTAGCCATTGTAGCTACTTTCTTCGGTGCATTCAGAGGACTGTGAGTAGTTTTTTTTTTTCGTTTTTTAGGTAGCTCGGCAGTACTGGGGCCGCTGACCAGCATCTGCGAACGCAAACTCCGGATGCGGTCGCTGATTTTATGTTTTGGTTTACCAATTTTACTTAAATTTTTAAAATGTCGCGCAGAAATTTCCCAAAATTTTCCACTTATACTTATACCACTATACACGATACACTATTGTTCGGCCACAGACCGTTCCTAATGACGGTCACACATTTATGTCTGCACGCGCACACGTGTTTTCTTTTAATTTTTCTTTTCACTTTTATTTTTCAAAATCAGTAGTAGGACGCGTCTACACACTTCGACGATCGCAGAGAGAATGATGCCGGGGTTAACGATTTCCTTATTTCACATAGCCTTTCAGTTTCGATTGCCCCAATTATCGTTTACTGGCCTTAGTTCGCAAACTTGCAGAATTGTCCAATATTTCTTTATTGGTTTGAACTCGCTTCACCTTTTACGGTTGCGAACTGACCCAGTTAATTGCATTTCTGTTGATATGCCGTTTAATTGCTTTCGCAATTTGGCTTATGCATATGATAATTGCTTTAGGGAAATGAATTTAATTGTTTTTCTTTTTTTTTTCTCTTCATTTTAATTGTTTGCCAATTGCCCATGAAGTGCTAAGTTGGCTGTAATTGTTTTTTAGGAAATCGCGATTAATCGTTTTCCGATTGATTCCTATGAAATGATGATTCTGATGCACTCGTTGGACTTTAGGGTTATTGGAGTTCAGAATCTGGTGGTACTTTTTCTATTAAGTGTATCAATGACCCCTTGCATGTTATCTTTGGGTCTAACGTCATCGACACACTTAACACGGGCATCCTGGTCCATGCCATCCCTCCATCACAGACAAGGTTCGCCATGCTATCGTTTTCCATACATCCCACCACAAAGGACTTTCCGTGCAGGCTCCTCTTCGTTCATTCGAGCTAGGTTTTCCAAATCCACCGGAATCTACCGAGATTGATTTCTCTTGGAACATTAGCTTCAAGGTATATCGCTACAACTTATGGTTGTAGCGTCTCCGGAATCGTCCACCTTCACATACGCGGCCAACAATTCTTCTTAAGACCTTCCTCCCGAACGCGGCTAAGATTTAAGAGTGCCTTTTATTGAGCACCCAGATCTCGGATCCATACATGAGAACTGGTAAGACCATGGTTTTGTACAGAAGTAGCTTGGATGTTTTGAATAAATTTCGGGATTTAAAGAGCCTTGATAGACCATAGTAGGCTTTGTTGGATTTGATCGGCCGTTCGCGTATTTCTTCTTCCATATTGGATTGCACAACTTCAAATTCGTGCTGCGCTAACCTGATAGTTTAACCAACGCTACGTCTTCTCTTCGCAGAAGTTGCCACCATGTACGTTGTTTTTCCCTCATTGTTGTGCAGTCCCAGTTTTTGTGCCGCCTGTTCGATTTGGGTAAACGAGTACTGTACAGCCGAATCGGATCTACCGATGATGTCGATGTCATCTGCATAGGCAAGTATCTGGTTGGACTTGATGACAATAGTCCCTCTAGTTGTAATTCCAGAGTCACAGACTGCTTTCTCCACCGCCATGTTAAAGAAGAGGTAGGCCAGACCGCCCCTTGTCCGAGTCCATTAAATATGTTTATTGGTTTGGACAGCAATCCCACTATTTTTACTTGACTCCTTACGTTGGTCATGGTCAATCTACAAAGTCGTATCAATTTATTTGGAATGCCGGACTCTCTCATCGCATTATATAGTTCTACCCTGGCTATATTGCCGAAGGCGGCCTTAAAGTCTATGAATAGATGATATAATGGAATCTTAAATGCCAGCCATTTTTCCTTCGTCTGCCTAAGGGTGAATATCTGATCAATCGCTGATTTGCGTGGGATGAAGCCACACTGATATTGACCAATGAAGACTTTCGCGTATGGGGCTATCCGCTCTTGTAGGATACAGGAGAGTATCTTATAGGGGGTACTCAGCAATGTTATACCCCTATAGTTGCTGCACACTGTGATATCTACCATCTTATATATGGGGCAAATAATACCACGTGCCAATCTCCTCTTGCTCCCATACGTGCCCCACGATCTCATGAATTGCACGATGTAACGCTGTCCCTCCTTGTTTGATCAGCTCAGGTGGTATGCCATCAGCTTCAAGGGTTTTATTTGATTTGAGCTGTCTTATGACTTTTACTTTTTCCTCAATGCTTGGTGGCCCCACCGTTTGGTCTTGATCTTGCATTGGTGGAGCCAATTCTTCTGTGAGCTGACCATTTATCAATTCATTGAAGTGCACTTCCCATTGTTCCGGAATGCCTTCAGGATCGGTGATCAGATTACCCTCTTTATCCTTGCAGTAAGTGCAGCGTGGTGTGTATCCCACCATGCTGCGGATTATTTGGTAGAACTCCCGCGCCTGGCGCGGACCTCGCTCTCTACTTTTCTCTATTTCACAGACAAGGCTTTTTTTCCCGGCACTTTTCTTTTGTCTGTGAAGTCTTTTTTCAGATCTTCTGAGCTCTTTGTATTTCTCATCGCGTACCCGCATTCTTACGTTCAGTCGCTAGTTTGCACTAATCATCAAACCAGTCGCTCCGATCTCTTCGAATGCTGCCTAAGGTATAGTTGGCAGTACTAATGACATTATTTTAAAGACGTGTCCATTTCTCTTCTACGCCCGGCATTATGGCACCAGGACTCTCCCCCCATCGAGCTTTTCGAGAGCGAGTCTTAACGCATGACCAAATGTGTTGCTGATGTTCTCAATGCGTAAGGCAACCGCGTCGATCTGAATCTGATCCGCGGATGCAATACGTCTCCGTAAGGCAATCCGCGCTGGGAAAACGATACCAACAAGAGAGTGATCCGACTCGACGTTGGTACCTCGGTACGTTCGTACCGTCATCAGGCTCGAGGACTGGCGGCGATCTATTAACACGTGGTCAATTTGTTTGCGAGTTGCTGCAGCAGTTGATACACCGCTGGCTTTGTGGATATCCTTACGCGGAAACCTGATACTCGCAACGACCAAGTTTTTTGATGTTGCCAGTTCGATGACTCATAGTCCATTGTCATTAGTGTTCTCATGCAAACTATGGGAACCTGTGTAGTGCCTTAAAACCGACTCCCGACCTATTTTAGCATTCGACTCACCAAGAACGATTTTCACATCGTATCTTGGGCAGGCATTGAGGGTCCGTTCGACGTTCTCGTAGCATTCTTCCTTTTCGTCATTAGGGGACTCCCCTGTAGGTCTTTGGCGGTTTCTGTCTTCGCCCATAGGTTATTCTTGGGGAAGTGTTCCACCGATCACTGTTTACATAAAAGAGAAGAATAGAACGGAACACGGAGAACACTGCCACATATAAAACACTGAACTTTACTTTAGTGTTGTTGTTTCTTTAGGTTTGTTCTTACTTTTACACTGATTTATTGCGTTTCTTTATTAATTTCAAACTCGCTTTATTAGTAATTGTTTCATGAGAACTCGCGCTGACACACTCTGGACTACTTTCTTCGTTTTTTCAATACTCCGATACCTCCACCGCGAACGTTAACTCTGCCCTCGTAAGCGGATTTTCTTTACCTCTCCGATTAGATTCTCAAACAAACGGCATATTTCTTCAATCGAATCTTCTCTCGCAGACTTATTTATTACACTCTTGGACACAGTTGAAAAACATTAATTTAAGTTCACATTCTTAATGATACGTGGAACAAACTCGACATATTTTTAAACAAGTAAATTAAGACTAACATAAATTGAAAAAGCAAAGATAAACTCGCTTCGTGCGCACAAGAAAAAGGAAAACGCTCCTTCGTCGAGGAGATCAGTATTCAGACTCTTATTCAGATCCACTCTCTCTCCCTATTCTTCGTTCTTCTTCAAATTTCGGACACAATCTTCGTCATTGCTGTGTCTTCGACGAGTGGCAACCCAACAATGCAGGTATGTGCCATTGGTAACATTCGAGTGTAAGTTCACAATGGGATGTGTATCCCAATTAATATTTATACTTGTAATTTTTTATTCCAATAACATTCCTCCAAAGTTTAACGGTGGGGTTTATTATGCAACATACCCCCCTCCCCCCTCCCATCAAAAGCGTGCGATATTCTTGGGAGAGGAATGACACGCTCCTAAGCAGACGGGGGATAACCCCGGCAACATCATCGCTGCTGTCGCCGCTCCCGGTGGTGGGCCATTTCTACCGACAATAACCACAGGTAACCGCGGAACACAACGGGGAGAGATCGAGGAGAAAATTATTTAGACAGAACAACACCAGTGTTAATTCAATGTTAATGACAATGCTACTCATAGCCAAAATATATTTAAACTTAATAATTATACAATATAGCATTGGTATTATTGCTAGTTAAATGTTTATAAGAAACATGTGTTAATACGATCTTATTGATCTTGCTTATCTAGCCTAAATATATTGAAAGTTGATACTAATAGAATATAGCATTAATATTATTCTTAGTTAAATATTTATAAGAAATATGTGTTAATACGATCTTAATGATCTTGTTTATCTAGCCTAAATATATTTAAAGTTGATACTAATAGAATATAGCATTAATATTATTGTTAGTTAAATATTTATAAGAAATATGCGTTAATGCGATCTTAATGATCTTGTTTATCTAGCCTAAATATATTTAAAGTTGATACTTATAGAATGTAGCAGTAGTGTTATTGTTAGTTAAATGTTTATAAGAAATATGTGTCAATACGATCTTAATGATCTTGTTACTGTAGCCAAAATACATTTGATGTTGATACTTATAGAATGTAGCATTAATATTATTGTTAGTTAAATGTTTATAAGAAATATGTGTTAATACGATGTTAATGATCTTGCTTATCTAGCCTAAATATATTTAAAGTTGATACTAATAGAATACAGCATTAATATTATTGTAAGTTAAATGTTTATAAGAAATATGTGTCAATATGATCTTAATGATCTTGTTACTATAGCCAAAACACATTTAAAGTTGATACTAATATAATGTAGCATTAATATTATTGTTAGTTAAATGTTTATAAGAAATATGTGTTAATACGATCTTAATGATCTTGTTTATCTAGCCAAAACACATTTAATGTTGTTACTTATAGAATATAGCATTAGTATTATTGTTAGTTAAATGTTTATAAGTAATATGTGTTAATACGATCTTAATGATCTTGTTTATCTAGCCTAAATATATTTAAAGTTGATGCTAATAGAATAGAGCATTAATGTTATTGTTAGTTAAATATTTATATGAAATATGTGTTAAAACGATCTTAATGATCTTGCTACTATGTTATAGCCAAGACACATTTAAAGTTGATACTTATAGAATGTAGCATTAATATTATTGTTAGTTAAATGTTTTTAAGAAATACGTGTTAATACGATCTTAATGATTAAGGTTACTATAGCCAAAACACATTTAATGTTGATACTTATAGAATGTAGCATTAACATTATTGTTACTTAAATGTTTATAAGAAATATGTGTTAATACGACCTTAATGATCTTGTTTATCTAGCCTAAATATATTTAAAGTTGATACTAATAAAATATAGCATTAATATTATTGTTAGTTAAATGTTTATAAGTATGTGTGTTAATACGATCTTAATGATCTTGTTACTATAGCCAAAACACATTTAAAGTTGATACTTATAGAATGTAGCATTAGTATTATTGTTAGTTAAATGTTTATAAGAAATATGTGTTAATACGATCTTAATGATCTTGTTACTATAGCCAAAACACATTTAATGTTGTTACTTATAGAATGTAGCATTAGTATTATTGTTAGTTAAATGTTTATAAGTAATATGTGTTAATACGATGTTAATGATCTTGTTTATCTAGCCTAAATATATTTAAAGTTGATATTAATAGAATACAGCATTAATGTTATTGTTAGTTAAGTATTTATAAGAAATACGTGTTAATACGATCTTAATGATTTTGTTACTATAGCCAAAACACATTTAATGTGGATACTTATAAAATGTAGCATTAACATTATTGTTACTTAAATGTTTATAAGAAATATGTGTTAATACGATCTTAATGATTTTGTTACTATAGCCAAAACACATTTAAAGTTGTTACTTATAGAATGTAGCATTAGTATTATTGTTAGTTAAATATTTATAAGAAATATGTGCTAATACGATCTTAGTGATCTTGTTTATCTAGCCCAAATATATTTAAAATTGATACTAATAGAATATAGCATTCATATTATTGTTAGTTAAGTGTTTATAAGAAATATGTGTTAATACGATCTTAATGATCTTGTTACTATAGCCAAAACACATTTAATGTTGTTACTTATAGAATGTAGCATTAATATTATTGTTAGTTAAACGTTTCTAAGTAATATGTGTTAATACGATCTTAATGATCTTGTTTATCTAGCCTAAATATATTTAAAGTTGATGCTAATAGAATAGAGCATTAATGTTATTGTTAGTTAAATATTTATATGAAATATGTGTTAAAACGATCTTAATGATCTTGCTACTATGTTATAGCCAAGACACATTTAAAGTTGATACTTATAGAATGTAGCATTAATATTATTGTTAGTTAAATGTTTTTAAGAAATACGTGTTAATACGATCTTAATGATTAAGGTTACTATAGCCAAAACACATTTAATGTTGATACTTATAGAATGTAGCATTAACATTATTGTTACTTAAATGTTTATAAGAAATATGTGTTAATACGACCTTAATGATCTTGTTTATCTAGCCTAAATATATTTAAAGTTGATACTAATAAAATATAGCATTAATATTATTGTTAGTTAAATGTTTATAAGTATGTGTGTTAATACGATCTTAATGATCTTGTTACTATAGCCAAAACACATTTAATGTTGATACTTATAGAATGTAGCATTAACATTATTGTTACTTAAATGTTTATAAGAAATATGTGTTAATACGACCTTAATGATCTTGTTTATCTAGCCTAAATATATTTAAAGTTGATACTAATAAAACATAGCATTAATATTATTGTTAGTTAAATATTTATAAGAAATATGTGTTAATACGATCTTAATGATTTTGTTTATCTAGCCTAAATATATTTAAAGTTGATACTAATAGAATATAGCATTAATGTTATTGTTAGTTAAGTATTTATAAGAAATACGTGTTAATACGATCTTAATGATTTTGTTACTATAGCCAAAACACATATAATGTTGATACTTATAGAATGTAGCATTAGTATTATTGTTAGTTAAATGTTTATAAGAAATATGTGTTAATACGACCTTAATGATCTTGTTTATCTAGCCTAAATATATTTAAAGTTGATACTAATAAAATATAGCATTAATATTATTGTTAGTTAAATGTTTATAAGTATATGTGTTTATACGATCTTAATGATCTTGTTACTATAGCCAAAACACATTTAAAGTTGATACTTATAGAATGTAGCATTAGTATTATTGTTAGTTAAATGTTTATAAGAAATATGCGTTAATACGATCTTAATGATCTTGTTACTATAGCCAAAACACATTTAATGTTGTTACTTATAGAATGTAGCATTAGTATTATTGTTAGTTAAATGTTTATAAGTAATATGTGGTAATACGATCTTAATGACCTTGTTTATCTAGCCTAAATATATTTAAAGTTGATATTAATAGAATATAGCATTAATGTTATTGTTAGTTAAGTATTTATAAGAAATACGTGTTAATACGATCTTAATGATTTTGTTACTATAGCTAAAACACATTTAATGTGGATACTTATAGAATGTAGCATTAACATTATTGTTACTTTAATGTTTATAAGAAATATGTGTTAATACGATCTTAATGATTTTGTTACTATAGCCAAAACACATTTAAAGTTGTTACTTATAGAATGTAGCATTAGTATTATTGTTAGTTAAATATTTATAAGAAATATGTGCTAATACGATCTTAGTGATCTTGTTTATCTAGCCCAAATATATTTAAAATTGATACTAATAGAATATAGCATTCATATTATTGTTAGTTAAGTGTTTATAAGAAATATGTGTTAATACGATCTTAATGATCTTTTTACTATAGCCAAAACACATTTAATGTTGTTACTTATAGAATGTAGCGTTAGTATTATTGTTAGTTAAATGTTTATAAGTAATATGTGTTAATACGATCTTAATGATTTTGTTTATCTAGCCTAAATATATTTAAAGTTGATACTAATAGAATATAGCATTAATATTATTGTTAGTTAACTGTTTATAAGAAATATGCGTTAATACGATCTTAATGATCTTGTTTATCTAGCCTAAATATATTTAAAGTTGATACTAATAGAATATAGCATTAATGTTATTGTTAGTTAAGTATTTATAAGAAATACGTGTTAATAGGATCTTAATGATTTTGTTACTATAGCCAAAACACATTTAATGTTGATACTTATAGAATGTAGCATTAACATTATTGTTACTTAAATGTTTATAAGCAATATGTGTTAATACGATCTTAATGATTTTGTTACTATAGCCAAAACACATTTAAAGTTGATACGAATAGAATACAGCATTAATATTATTGTTAGTTAAATGTTTATAAGAAATATGTGTCAATACGATCTTAATGAGCTTGTTTATCTAGCCTAAATACATTTAAAGTAAATCTTCCAGTGGGGACTACCCAGCGGGCGAAGACTTTTTCGCCACGGAACCTATCAGGGAATGGCAGTAGAGAGTTCGACCGCCCATACGATACGGTTATGATCTCCTTCACACAAATGGAGGAAACTCCCACTCAACGCACTCCATATGCCGGCTGGCAGGCGAATCTGCCCCGCTCTAATTCGCTTCTTGTCACCGGACCCGTTCTCGTGGCCGGATTTATAGGTTGGTATCCTGGGGTTGTCCCGGTTTGACGGCAAAACCAACCTATTCCTGAGCCTCAGATGCGTTTTCGCAACTCCACGGCCTGATCCTATCTCCAGCACAGAGGTTTGCCCCTGCAGTTTGCGCTGAGAATGCGCCTACTGTATTGGGCCTGGCTTTAAAAACTTTTTAGTTAGACTCGTAAGTTTGTTTCCCTCGACGAAGGTCTTTTATGGAGAACGAAGATTTCGGAGAGAAAACCGAGTCTGGCCAGTTAAATCAGGGCCTCCAAATTTATAAGGATTTACTTCGTAGCCTTATAGCTCGGCTTATCCTTTTTGGCTGCTGTTTGGGTTTCAAGGGTGCGGACTTTTTGCACCTGATTGAACGTTTTTTCGTAGCCATGCCCCGTGTGGGTAGGGTCTCCGGGTGAATTTCGGCCGCAGTGTCGACCTTACCAGGTCCCTTTGGCTTGGCCCCCCGATTGGCTACCTTGCGTTCAACCCTTCCTGTCCCGCTACGTGCAACGCCAACGGAGAAAGGTTCGGTATTTGCGGTCGTTGGGAGAAATTCCAAACAACCACCCGGTCCATTGACTCTACAATTTCTTGACAGGAAGTCGTATCCCAGTAGTCCGTCTTCTATCAAACCCGGCAAGGAGTCCACTATTTGGAAACTGCAGGGAATCTCGTGGTGAAACTTGAAATTCCCATGGCAGCAACCCCTCGACTTGCCTCTACCAAACAGCGCTTGGAGCGTTGTAAATTTATGCACATCCATGCCATGTCTTGGTTGGAGTGCCTTCAGCTTTAACAAGCTGATCTCAGCGCCTGTGTCCATTATAAAGCGCGTAGTGTTCCTACGGCCAATCTCCAATGGAAATTGGACAATCGAAGCTTGGGTTGGCGAACACTGAGAACAGCTTGAGCTGGGTTCCGATTTTACTACGGTCGGGCAGGGTTTTCCCGACCCGACCTTTGCGAGTTTCCCGACCCCTCATAGTTTGCCTTATGTCGACACAATGCCGCCGCGTGTGTGCGCCGACCGCAAAATTCGCATCGTGCCTTTCCCCTCCGTTCAGGATTGTTCTGCTTGGGAGTCTCTACAGACTCCGAACTAGCAGAACTGGAGCGGCCTGTGCCGAACGTCGCAGCCTCTGATTCCTTGAGTCCGTTGATGCAGCCTCGCTCTTCGCACTTGCCTTCGCGGGCTCCGATTCTGTAGAGCTGGGGCATCTGTCGCCTACCACGGGCCGATGCTGGTTTGGCCCGGGCGACCCTCGCTCACCTACGCTGATCGTCACTGGTCACTGCACCTGCTCCACTCCGCCCGTTGATCCCCTGAGGATCTCGAATAACACGGACAGAGCTCGTAACAGAACTCGTTGAGTGTCCTCCAATGGTCCCACGGTTTCGTCGCCGGTGTCTTCGGCGCCCACCGTATTTGTTCCCATGGCTTCTCCGGCCCCCTGCCTGGGGCTCCTGCCACTCCGAATAGACCGTGTAAGTCTCTGGCCTTCGGCGTCGACGTGCAGTCTTGGCCTCACTGGTGCAAGCAGTGGCGGCTTGTGAGCCTTGATGCTGCTCCCAGTTCACCACATGCTTACACCCCTGCCAGTCGTTACCCTGGCGCCCACAGAACCCACAGCCACACCGGACACTAAAAACCCTTGGGTGATCGGTGACCTGAACTCAACCATCACTCGAACTGGGATCCACTTCTTCTTCTTCTCCGTTTGTACCAAGTTTCGTCAAACCAGTATATTCGCAGTGCTTTCTGATGGCTCTACTACCCACAACTTGCCTGCTCCACAGTCTCCCTCTACACATCCCCACAGAACTGCCTCGGACTTTGGGGGAATCTGCTGACGGTGACTTGTGGGGACTCTAACAGATACACACAATTCACAAGCAAAACAGTGAAGAACACGAACGAAAAATCGAATAAGAAAAATACATCAGAACCGTATACCAAGCGATAACGAAAGTAATTCACATCAGTGGAGTATAGTCGAGTTTGGAAATCAAATTCTAAACACGGTCAGTAGCCTGATGTGTAAAGCTTAGGTAAAATTTTTTTCGTCATTCGAGCTGTCATAGCGTCAGTTCGAATCACACGATCTTCTTCACTATTATTTCAAACGCTATAGACTTACACTTACATTCAAGATCTGGGGCCTTTCATACCCAGTGCTTAGCAGTATCTCCATGTTCTGGCACGTCAGCATTCTTTTCTGCAGATCTAGGGTGAGACCATGGGCTAGCATAAAATACACGCTGATTATTACCTCGTCCATTATTCCAGCCACTAAGAAGGTATGAACTACTTCTAGCGTTCCAATCTGAACCTTACACTCCAGTTTTCCAGAAATCACAGCTTCCTCTCCTGTAGCTGTTCGTATTTTGCAACCACTCAGCGGCTCAACGTTATCTCCTGCCAGGTCTGATCTAATGATGGAATGTGTTGCGCCCGTATCCAGGGTCAAGACCAGCGATAGACCATTTACAGTCCCATTTACGGTTAAATTATTGTTTTTACGATGTATTTGTGAAACGGCAACGGTGGGGCAGTCAGTTGCGGGAACCAGCTCACGCCCCTTTGAGCTGGTCCGTTTTAGCTAAACGATTGCCTTTCTCCAGTGGCATTTCCACTCTCAGCGCTGCTTTTCGGCGTATTTTCGTTTTTCCTACGATACGCATTACAATTCCAGGCGAAGTGTTCTGTTTTTCCGCAGCTGTAACACTTTGCTTCAGAGCCTTTGTTTGGATCTGGCATCATTTCCTTACGCGGGGGGTTGACATCATTTGAGAAATAACCTGGATGAATTCCTTCATGGTTTCCTCCAGAGATTCTCTTGGCTCGACTTCCAGCCGATTAACTTTGTGCGTCTGTTTGCCCAGAAGGCTTGCTGTTTCCTGCGTAAGAGCAAATGACACTGTTTCGGCAAACGCCTTCTTAGGCGTGGAATAGACTGCGCGTTTGGTATCCGCATCTCGTATTACATCCACTTTCGACCGTTAACAGCGTGTCATATCATTCCCCAATTCCTTCTACCGACATAATTCAGCTGTAAATCATATTTCAAAAACGGGCGCATAGCTGAATTCATTATTCTATGCAAGTAATGCACAATTGAATTCAGCTACCTTTTTGCCATACGGCAACTCCATTCCTCTAACCCATGAGATTTCCACCAGAAATTCCAACTCATATTGGTTAGCAACAACCAAGTCGAATCAAACGACGCGGTTCCATCATCATCCAATGGCTTGGGTAATTACCACATTCCTTTGCGTTTTTCGCATGGTAATATTTACCTAGCCAATTCGGCGTCCTATTCACTTTCCCCAGACACTCCATTCGCTGGGGATCAATGGTCTCTTCTTGCAGGTGAATAGCTACAGAAAATTTTCCTCTCCTTCACAATTTTAACTTCCCACCATTCAATGCACTCAGAGATCACCACATTCACCGAATTAGGTCAGTGGGCTGCATTGATACATGCACACAAAAAACCAAATCCACCCCGGGATCATTGTACATTGTGTTTCGGTTCTCTCATTCTCCCTTGTCCGTCGACTATCGAATTAACCGAAGCCTTTATTTACCTCGATGGGCGGGGAACATGAGAGAGCGCAAATGCAAATATGATCTCGATTGGTTGGTTGTGGTGCAAATCCAAAAATCCCATCTTCATCCCTAATTCCAGTCAGTCGCTATTCATCCACCACACGTTGCACACACGTTGAGCCCAGATTTAACCACCACAGGTTTCGGTCGCGGGAATTAAGTCAAAGTTAATTCTTCAAGGAATTGGTGTAGTCGTGAATATTGATCATCTTTAGTGTTCAGTGCAAAAGGAATAAATGAAATAGAATATTTGAACCAACAATAAACTTTGTGAAATTAGAGTAGTCAAGAATATTGATAATCTTTAATGTTTCAAAATAAAAAAAAGAACAATAATAAAAAGAAAAGAAACATTATCAACAACAGTAACTCCCTGTGTTTTAATTTCTCCTGCTTTCTCTGCGATCGGTGTTTTGCTCTTTCCACGTTGGGGATTAAGTGAATCAGTGCCCGTGTATTGGCACACCCACTTCATACCCCCACAAGCTCTATTTGGAATATTTGTTACCTATGGTCGCTACCATATCGCCGTTCAATCGCTGCCATTAACGCGTCGTAATTTTCACGTTCAATTTCAGGAACCGTTTGCAAGACTTCAGCGGCGGAGCCCTTCAATGATACAACCAAAGCTGGCACTTTGTCTGCCGTAGGCCAGTGATTGGGGCGCGCTGTGGTCTCAAACTGTAGTTTAAAAATGTTTAACGGTACGGTTCCGTCATACGTTGGTGCTTTCAATTTCGTTGTACTAACAGCTGTAACTGGTCCACTGAACTGTATGTCTCGGATATGGCCGTCCTACCTCCGTATTTCTGTTTCTAATTTTGTGTCTTGCTTGTCTCGCTTGTAGTCTGGCAGAATTCCCTTCGATGGGCGATCGTTTTTCCTGCAGTTGTGAAGTGTGTTGTGTCAGCTGGTTCTTCATACGTGAGGACTGTTGTGCCAGCTGCTCCTCCATGCGTGAGGACTGCTGCGCCATTGCCGCTAGAAGCACGTTCATGTCAAATGCTGAAGCTGGCTGCGGCTCTACCCTCTACTCTTCGGCTTTAAGTGAAGCCCCTGAAGCATCGTGACAAAACTCATGTCCATCAGCCTCGATGCCCTCGCTCTCCATTGCTTTACGCAATCGTGTTTGTAGATCGGCCTTATTCCCTGTCACAAGCAATCCTCGAGACTCAAATTCTTCTCTTAAATGGGTTATCCTCAAGTCAACAAACCTTACCATTCTGTAGGACTATTCAGCAATCCCACTTCTGACAACAATTGTTACGTAATTTTGATTTTGCGTTTATCGACTTCCTCGGTTTGATCTCTGGATTGTGAATATTCCAACGAAACTTCAAGTTTGTTCTCTTTTTCTGAACAGATTTATTTTATCTCCACTTATTATTCTGGCACTTAATATCCGCTGTCGATGTATATCGTTCGACGTCCAAGTTCGAACTAACTGATAGACGCCCGGCATGCTATTCACGATTATTCGAGCGTAAATTCGTCACAATATTAACAACAAATTAATTAAAGCACTTACACCTGCTGCAAGTAATTATTTAACGTTCATATTCAACGCTTGTGTTAGGAACTGTTATTTTCCGGACTGTTGGAAAACAGCAAAAGTAATACCTATCCCGAAACCCGGCAAACTGAAGAACAGCCCCGAAAGCTACAGACCTATTAGTCTACTTACCTGTGTGAGTAAGCTCTTAGAAAAAATCATTAAGGAAAACATTGATCGTTTCTTGGAAGCCAATAACATCCTACCATACTTTCAGTTCGGTTTCCGTAGTGGTCACAGCACAAGCCACCAAGTCTTGCGAATTAAAAACCACATACCTAGAAAATTCATTGACAAGGTGTCAACGGGACTGGTTCTTCTAGACATCAAACAAGCCTTTGATGCGGTATGGCACGATGCCTTGATTTATAAGCTACTAAAAGGTAAGCTGCCAATACCGCTTATCAAAATTATCCATAGCTTTCTTCGTTCGAGAAAATATGTTGTAAGTATAGGAACCGACAAATCCTCTACTCACCAAATCCACTATGGAGTACCCCAAGGTTCGGTCCTTGGTCCCGTATTATTCACATTGTCTGTCGCAGATTTACCATGTCTAGGCGAAAACATTCAGGTTGCTATGTTTGCCAATGATACGGCCATTTTCTCTTCGGGTGCCTTATTCACTAATGTCTACAACTCTTTGCAAGCAGCTCTTGACAAGCTAGCAGTATATAACAGGAAATGGAAAATAAAAATAAATGGTAATAAAACACAAGCTGTCTGGTTTTCGAGATGTAGGAAACACTGCTACCTACCAAATGGCATTGAACTCAGTATATGTTCAGTTGATATTGATTGGTCCGAAGACTGTAGATATCTAGGTATTATTCTAGATAAAAAACGTATCTTTTAAAAACACGTCACTACCACAAGTGACAAAATAAACAAAGTCGTAAGGGTTATGTATCCATTAGTGTGTAGAAAGTCAAAGCTTAGCCTCGAAAATAAAATTGTAATTTTTAAAACCATTTTTCAAGCTATACTTCTGTACGGCGCCCCTGTATGGTGTAATTGTGCTCGCACACACAAAATAAAATTGCAAAGGTCTCAAAATAAAATATTGAAAATGTTGCTGAATTTACCATGGCATTATTCGACACATGAACTACATGAAAACGCTAACGTTAAACCGGTAGAATTCCTTATTGACAAAATCAATCGAAATTTCTTCGTTAATTGTTCTTTTTCTGACAATGTTCTCGTTTCCCGTCTTGCGTTATCCTAAATCACTACATATGTACTCTGTCTATGAAAATTATATCGAGGTCATTATTACATAAAATAACCTGAAACCTCTACAATATTAGGCTTAAGATTAAAATAAGGGTTTTTTCTTGTAGTTTTCCTTTAATCATTTATTATTTATTATTCATTAAAATTGTGCAATTGTCATTATATAGATTTAAGATTATAGTTGTAAAGGAATTGCTGCCCTAAAACTCTGAAATACTAGTTGTAAAATATAAATGTATTATCTACTTAATAAAAATTGAGTTGAATTGAAAAAATTTTCAAAATTTTAAACATTCCATAAATACGACCCAGATCAAGGGGACAACGGACATACGATGCACAAATGTATCCAATAAAGCTTTGTGAAGCCAGCTATATATATGTATATATATATATATATATATATATAGATATATATATTATTATTATTATTTATTGGCCTGTAGGAACCCGGAAGTTCATGACCTCACCGACTCGGCTTCGCCATCGTTCCCTGTCCTGGGCACTCTCCTTCCACGCTTGACCATTCGATCCGATCTCCTCAAGGTCAAACCCAACATTGTCCTCCCATCTCCGTCGCGGCCGTCCTACCGGTCTCTTTCCCGTTGGTCTACCGTCAAGAATTCTATGCACGGTCCTATCGTTCCCCATTCGCGCCACGTGTCCGGCCCATCTTAATCTTCGTGACTTGATTACTCTCACAATTGTAGGTTTGCGATATAGCTCTTCCAATTCGTGGTTATGGAGTCTCCTCCATTGTCCTGCCTCCTCGTCATATTTACCTCCAAAGATGCCTCTCAAAACTTTATTCTCGAATAGACGGAATTTGTTTTCTTCCCGTTTTGTGAGAGCCCATGTTTCGCATCCATATAGAACAATCGGCATGATTATGGTTCTATAGACACGGAGCTTTATGTCACGTGATAGCAGTCTCGATTTCAGCAGTTTACTGACTGCGTGCCAACTCGCGTTGCCGGAATGCAGTCTCTTGTTAATTTCCTTCGACATTTCGTTACTCGCCATCAGTATCGTTCCCAGATATTTAAATTCTTTAACTTTTTCAAATATCTCACCTCTGACGTTTATATGTGTTATCTGAGATCCACCTGCTCTCGGCGTAATCATGTATTTTGTTTTATCTTCATTTATTTCTAGGCCCACCCCTTCTGCCGCTTGCATGATGATTTCACAGTTTTTACTAACAGTCCCTAGATTATCGCCCAGAACGGCGATGTCATCCGCATATGCGAGCACTTGTGTGACCCCGTTCAGAGATGATCCGGCCATCTTGTCGTCTTGTACCTTTCTGATGACATACTCGAGCACAAGGTTAAAGAGACACGGTGATAGACCATCTCCCTGCTTTAGTCCGTCCCGGATTTCAAATGGTTCTGAGAGGTGGTTTTCTATTTTGACTCGCCCTTTGTTTTCGTTCATGCAAATTTGAATGAGGGCGGCATATTTTTTTGGGACTCCCAGCTCAACTACAATATGGTAGAGTCTTTGCCTTGCGACTGAGTCGTAGGCTTTTTTGAAGTCAACGAACAGTTGGTGAACCGTCTCTTCGTATTCCCACTTCTTTTCCAGCAGTTGTCTTATTGTGAACATTTGGTCGCTTGTTGACCGGTTCCTACGGAATCCACATTGGTAGTCTCCCAGTATCTCTTCTACGTACGGTGTGATTCTCGCCAGAATGACATTTGTTAATATTTTGTATGCGGTTGGGAGCAATGATATTCCTCTGTAGTTTTCGCAGTCAGATCTGTCGCCTCTTTTGAAAATGGGGATGACTATTGAGGTTTTCCATTCTTCCAGAGTGACTTCCTTATCCCATATTGTTTGGATGAGCTGGTGGATCTTTCGAGCGGTTGCCTCTCCTCCATGCTTCACAAGCTCTGCCGGTATGCAGTCGATTCCGAGAGCCTTGTTGTTTTTCAATCGATTTATTGCGTCTACAACTTCGTTGAGAGACGGCTCTGGGATCTGAGGCTTGGCTGTATGTACGCTTGGTGCATTTATCTGCGGTTGATGGGTGCGTACATTGAGCAGGTTTTCAAAGTACCGCTTCCATCTTGTCACACCATTGTTTGTTTTTGTGACCAGACAACCGTTTGCGTCTCGAATTATTTTGGCTCTTCCTCGGTAGCCATTTCTAATTGAATTTATGCCACTATACATACCTCTGGTGTTCTTTACCCTGGAATTTTCTAGGATTTTTCCGATCCGAGTCTTCTCCCATTCGCGTTTTTTGCGTTTGAAGACCCTCATTGTCTCTCTCCGAATTATCGCGTATCTTTCTGCGTTGACTTCATCATATCTTTCTAAGTGGATCACTCTGAGGCGTTTACGTTCTTCGATCTTCGCCCTGCACTCATCGTCAAACCAAGGTTTGGACTTAATTGTTTTTTTAAATCCTAATACCTTTTGTGCTGTTAGTTTGATTGTGTCTCTGATCGATGTCCATTCAGTGTTCACACTATTAGCTTCCTCTTCCTCACTGCTCACATTCTCTAGAATGCTAAATCTATTCTTTAGTTCGTCTTGATATTCAGCCCTTTTGCGTAGGTCTTTCAGTTTATCAGTGTCGAACTTTTTGCTTGCCTCCCGTGACTGCCCATGTGGGATTGCTGCGAGGCGACTCCTGATTTTGCCAATCACTAGAAGATGATCGGAGTCGCAATCTGCTGGTTACGCGTTACGCCGTCGGGTGATATCCATGTGGCTTTATGAATTTCCTTGTGCTTGAACATCGTGCTTTTTACTAACAGATCTTTTGACGCTGCGAACGTGATAATTCGAATTCCATTATAATTTGAAACGTCGTGTAGACTTTCTTTACGTATAGTTGGTTGGAAGATATCTTCCTTTCCAATTTTCACATTGAGGTCCCCGAGGAGGATTTTAACATCGAATGATGAGATGAAATACATCCTCTAGGGTCTCGTAGAACGTGTCCTTCGTTTCTTCGTCCGCAGATTCTGTTGGGGCGTGTACGTTTATAAATACATAATTGTACCATCGGCCCTGTATTTTTAGCACATACATTCGGTCATTAATAAATTTCACATCTTTTACATGGGGCGTAATCTTCTTGCTTATGATGAAGCCAGTTCCGAGATTATGTGTATCGGTACCTCCACACACCAGTGTAAATCCGTTGGTTTCGATTACTTGATGTGGGAGTCGGACTTCCTGAAGCGCGACGATGTCCATTTTATATTGTTTCGTGTTTTCTACGACCGTCTGTATCGCGCCTGGTTTATATAACGTTCGAACATTCCACGTGCCTACGCGTATATCCCCCTTTTTACGTTTTCCCCTACGTCTTCTTTTTGCCGGGTCGGTGTTTTCCTGATGATTTGTTCCCTTATGGTAGTGTTGGCTCATCACACCTACGCCAACCGGATTTTTTGTGAGATTGTTTTTTGTGTATTGATCATTCATTTCATTGGATCACTCTGGAGTTTCAAATGGTCCGCCATATCAGAGCCCCTCTTTGATATGGTAAGGTCTGCTTACTGCTCTGATTCGACCCGGTGTCAAAGAGGCGCCGTTATAATACAGCCGGTATACCCCTGGCTGCAAACCATCCAATGTGCACGGTGACGCGTAACACCCTGGATTAGGGGCGGTAGATCTTTGTGTGTTCCTCCTCGCTAGCCTGTCTGACATGGGTGGCCCTACTGGAAGCGTATGCTTCCGTCAGCATAGCCTGAGCGATTCATGGTAGTTTAAGCCCCCGCACCACGTCAAGGTTTCTACCAAACGGGGTATATATATATATATATATATATATATATATATATATATATATATATATATATATATATATATATATATATATATATATATATATATATATATATATATGTGCATTTTTGGTGCCAAAGTCGCTGTAGCAATGTGCCACCTAGCACGGCTTCGCTACTCGTAGCCCCACACGACGGCTCCACTTCTATGGCGCTCCTCTGGCAACCCAAAGGTCTGGTCCGACGAAGGCACCTACTTGCCCCTTGATAAAAGATAAGAGACGTAAGTAACAATTTCTCAATATTGCCAAATGGTCGATGCACTTGGTGTCGACCAAAGAAAAACACACGTATAAATTACTCGCAATGTTCGTGGTGCTTTATTACTGTTCGATGCACTTTGTGTAACTTAAACAGAATTATATTACATTTACAGTGGTTAGGTGCACTTTGCGTAACTTAAAATAAACATTTAACTTAACCACGACGTTCGTGCGCTTTGTTAATAATCGAATCACAAAACTCCATATGTGTCTACTCGCCGGCTGTTTACTTTAGACTAACTCAGACCGCCACCGAAGCAACCGAACCATTTTTTTTTTACATTTCTGTATTTATTGACCATAAATGATTTGTTACAATAAGTAATACAGATAACTTATAATTAGCTTAGCTTTAATCGTTTACACATACTTGCTAGTACATTTTTCAAACATTATTATAAAGTTACACATTTCATGGGTGGACAAGATAGGAGTAGGTAGGGCTTCCTGGAAAAGGTTAGAAAACCAGGATATAATTATTTACTTAACCTATAACTAATTTGCTTAACTTAACTTAACTCAGCTTAGCCTAGCTTATCTAATTATTAAATCTATTATTATTACAATAAGTTAGAGTAGGGTGGGGCGGGAGGTATAGTGGTCGATGGGTGGGATTTGGGTTAGGGTGGGTACTATCAGTCGGGGATATGGGTTGGGGGAACACTTTCCGATTGGTCGTTGAAACGCAAGATATTCGAGTGGGGTTGTATATTACAATATTTAAACTGGTGAGGTGAGAGTTCAGTATTGTGGTATACAATCTCATTGGAGTCGTTGACCAACCTGCCAGAGGTGAAGAGGGTTCTGGTGTGGAGACAGTTCGGGTAGGCAGTTCGGTTATCTGACGGAGTCGATGTGAGCGCATTTATTATCGGATTGGGATTATTGGGAAGAGTTTCGATAAATTTGATGGACAGCTCGAGGAAACGTCGATCTATACGTTCAATATTAGCGGCATAGTAGAGCGAACTACTGTGGTAATATTTGTGGGAGTTGGGATGGCGGTTGAGGCCAGTGATAAGTCTGAAGCATTTCCTTTCGAAAATGCGTAGCTTCTCCATTTGGGCGGGTGTGATATGGTACCATATCGGGCATGCATATGTGAGAGTGGGTCTGATTATTTGTTTGTAGATAAGTGATTTGACTTTGGGAGAGAGACCATTCGATTTGTACATGACTTTTCTGCAGAGGTTCAGTTGGATTGTGGCTTTACGAATCGTATTTTTAATGTGGGCGGAGAATGACAGATTGTTGGTAAAGGTTATACCTAGATACTTTAAGGTTTTGGAGGGTTTAATTATATTGTTATTTATTTTAATTCTGATTTTATTATGGCAGCGAATAGTGCTGTTTGTACAACTCGCGTTTCTGCCTTTAAAAACTATGAGCTGAGTTTTGGTTGGATTTAGTTGATTTCTCCACTTGGTAAAGTAGGCTGACAGGATTGGGAGATATCTGTTAATACAGTTTCTTGCCTCCTTGACAAGCTTGTTGCTTGAATAAATTAAGGTGTCGTCGGCATAGTTGAGCATTGTTGTATTGGGTAACAGTGGCTGCGGTGCGTCTGATGTATAAAGAAGGTATAGTAGTGGGCCGAGGATGGATCCTTGAGGAACTCCTGCGGTTATGCTATAAGGTGTCGAAAGAGTTGAGTTTATTTTCACCATGAACTTTCTATCAGAGAGGTAGGAAGCGAGAAGTTTTGTGGAGTGGATGTTTAATCCATACATTGAATGAAGTTTGTATAACAGTCCTGCGATCCAGACACAGTCGAATGCTTTAGCTATGTCTAGGGAGACACATACCGTTGGGGATTGGTTTTGGAGGTGGGTCGTCACATCAAATGTCAGTTTTAAGAGAGCATGACAAGTGGAGTGTTGTGAGCTGAAGCCAAATTGAGAGTTAGGAATGAGGGAGTTATCCCTGTCAAATGAGAGAAGATTTTTGTAGATTTTACATTCAAGAATCGTGCTAAGCGAGTTTAGCTGCGATATCGGACGGAAGTTATCCGAGTACTTGGAGGGCCCAGATTTGCTAATAGGGACGATCACCGCTGTTTTCCAATGTTTAGGGAAATTTGAAGCGTTTATTATGTGGTTGAGAAGAACGAGAATCGGGAGCAAGTTGCCTGGGTGGAGTCTTTTGAATAGGAGGTTAGGGATTCCATCTAGGCCAGTCGATTTTTTATTGTTACGTGAAGTAATGACTTCGGATAGTTCTTCAAGGCTTAGGAATGTGTCGATTCCTACGGGGTGTGATGCTTTATTGGTTTCGGTGAATTCAGTAATAAATGGTGTGAGGGATGGCTCCAGTGAGCGTGGAATGTAATCGTTCACGGTATCGTGGAAATTTGTTACTGGGAGGGTATCGTTTTGCTTATGGACTTTGCAGAAATGTTCAGCGCGACAGTTTGCTATATCAGTGTCCGACTGGACGATATTATTATTAGTTGGGTAAGATAATCTGTTCGAGGCTTGAGTTTGCGACCTGTTAGTCTGTTTATGTTTTTAAATAGATCGCGATTTGGTTTGATGCTGTTTAGGGTGGATGTGTAGGTCTGATTAGTGAAAACTTTTAGTTGTCCATTTATCAGGGAGGTCAATAGCTGGATCTGTTGTTTAATAAAAGGTGAGTAGCTAGTGTGCAATTTTCGTCGGAGTTGTTTTTTTATACGTAATAATTTTGTGAGAAGGTTGGGTAGGGGTTTTCCTAAGTGATTATGAGGAACGATAGTGGGAGTATGGCTGAAGAGAGCATTTCCCAGTATTTGATCTATTTGGGCCGCTGCTTGGTCAATTTGTGTAGGGGGCAGGTTAGAAGATTCCGGTAAAGAAAATTTTGAAAAGCTAGCAGCAATATCCTTATTGACTTTTTTCCAGTTTGTTTTGGTGAAATTTGGAATAGGATTCAGAGTGTAGAGTGGTTCAAGTGAGGGGATTTGAACCGAGGTGTGGACAGAGCAATGATCCGAAGGGAATGTGAATGACACTGTGGGAGGATTAGATGAATAGCTATCTGTAGACTTTAGGAAGAAATCGATTGTTGACTTGGTTGAGCTGCAAATTCGAGTAGGTTGCAACGGGCAGTCTGCGTAGACATATGGATGAAGTCGGAGGAGATCAAGGAGTTGGCAGCCGTATTTGTTGCATTTGATCTCATTAAATGCAGTGTCGTGCATTCCAGTCTCCTCCTATTATGAAAGGTGCTGGCAGAGACTGTTGGATTATTTGTGAGATGTCTGCACTAGGGAAGTTTGGTTCACGAGGAGGGTGAATGTATATGGAGGACGAGACCAGTACTTTATTATTTCGGCAGAAAAGTTTAACAGCCGTGTATTCGACACTAGTTATATTAGCAAATCTAATCTCAGTAAATTGGAATTTTTTATGTATTAGGATTCCCATACCTCCATGAGGGCCAGAGGTTCGTGGGTTGGACACAAATGTGTAATTAGGTATGTAGACTCGAGAAGTGGATTTCAGCCAAGTTTCTGAAAGCAGAAGAATATCTGGGGAGAACTTTTCAACAAACAGTCGGAGGTGTTGTCTACGGGTGTGGGAATAAATGGACTCTGAGGTTAGGGAGATAAGGGTTAAGTTATACATTAAGGGAAAGGATGTGGGAAGTTATTAAATTTAAGATCTGACCTTTTTTTTCCAATTCGGAACTGTGTTTTAAGGTTGGTAGTAGTGTCTCCAGGCTCCTGATGTATCCCAAGATATCCAGGTTGAGAACGTTGGGGTTGGGTTGTTGAGATTTCGGGCAACTACGGGAACTTTTCGTAATTTCTGCATATGATGTTCCTGGCCCCCTGAGATGGGATGGTTGTGGTGATAAGGGTTTCGTTGCAGCTGGTTTGGCCGTATTAGTTACCGTATGTAACGAACGTCTCTCCAGAATCCGTAGCTTTTCGGGGCATTGTGAAAAACTAGCTGGATGTGGGCCTCCGCAGTTACAGCAAGTTATGGTAATTTTTTTCGTGGAGGTTGATCCATCGGCGTTTGTTTGCTGAATTGTTGATGGTTCTGTGCCAGGCGGGTTCACTTTGCACTCTCCTGGTATATGCTGTTCGGCACATTTTCCGCATCGTGCACTTAGGTGGCACGCAACTGCTAGGTGTCCTGATCCTTGACACCTTTTGCAATGGAGAATGCTCTGTTTATGTGGCTCTTCGATCGTGATTTTGTGTGCGAACAAATATTTTATTTGTTTAAGTTGGGTGACATCACCGTTCGGTGGGATCTGTATGATTCGCAAGCTCCTAATATTATTCTCCCTTATGTGTGGGGTTTGAAAGTAGTCCAATCTGTGGACTTTCATTGACGGGCATATCTTCAGGATTTCGAGTGTAAGTTCCTCGGTAGTCCATTCTGGATCAATGTGCCTTATGATGAATGTTTTTGGTTTCATCTGGGCATGTTGGAATGTGAAGAACTCGTGTTTGTTCTCTGAGAGTTTTCTTATTGCCATGTCGTGATCCGTTAGAGTCATCGTCTTGATAGAGATCGAAGAACCTTTTGAGTCCGTGGTAAAATTTCTGAGTCCAAGGGCATTCTCAAGCGTCTTGATGACTTCTTTGGTACTATTAGGATTTTTAATATAAATTGGGGGTGGTCTCACCTTATTTGCAGATTTCTGTCCAACTGTTTGCCAGTGGTCTTCTGGTTTGTGGGTATCTTGGGGCAGTGGCGAGGTATTCGATGATGATGGGTTATTGTTGAATGTTAATGAGACGCGTTGGGGAGGAACTTCCTTCATGGGGACGTCGACATTGGTTTTGGTTTGCGCTTGAAGAGGGCGAATTTTTTCTTGTAGTTGTTCCATTTGGGCTGTTAGTATCCTTATTGTTTCCATCGCGTCATCGTATTTTTTGTGGTATTCGGTTGTTAGTTGAGTAGCCATTGTAGCTACTTTCTTCGGTGCGTTCAGAGGACTGTGAGTAGTTTTTTTCTTTCGTTTTTTAGGTAGCTCGGCAGTACTGGGGCCGCTGACCAGCATCTGCGAACGCAAACTCCGGATGCGGTCGCTGATTTTATGTTTTGGTTTCCCAATTTTACTTAAATTTTAAAATGTCGCGCAGAAATTTCTCAAAATTTTCCACTTAATACTATACACGATACACTATTGTTGGGCCACAGACCGTTCCTAATTACGTCACACATTTATCGAGCAACCGAACCAGAAACATTCCTTTACTACCCCGATGACCATATAAGGCAATCTCATTTTTCTCACAGGTGCTTGGAAACGACAGAATACGAAAATCTATCGCTTCCACACCAATAAGGGATGATTACCCCATCGGTCGTAGGAGATGTGTGCGAACACACACATGGTGGTCCCTTTTTGCTCATGCCGTGTGTGCTGGCCAAACGAACTGTGGATTAGGTGAATCCACACGGGGGACATGGGTTGGCATGTCTGCACCCGGTGCAGCACACACCGCCAAAACACATATTGGTGGTCGTATAATCAGCGACTGCCTATAGCAATTTTACTGATCATGTACACATTGGCGGCAACTTCCAGCATCGGTTTTTGCTGGAAACTTTCCGCTTGCAGGACCCGTAAGCTTGGGTTGGCCGTCGTAAGCCACGATGAATTTGCTGTTCATGTGACCAACGGATGTGGGCATGCAAAAAGGAACCAAAAGTACGAAATATCTCCTGTGGCATTGTAGCCGTCTTCTTAGGAGACACTTCGTTGATCGGACCCAATGTTATGTTGGTTGTTGGATGTGCGACCAGTTTGCCCTTCCTATTGACACGCTTGTTTTGCTGATGGCGTTTTATCTCAGCGCGGTTTAGCATTTCAGGGTAAGTTGAGGCTCCTTAAGCTTTCATATGGCCAGGTGGGAGTTTTTAAATGGGGGAATGGGAAGATGATAGGTGGCGTTCAAAGGACCCGCCATATATATATATATATATATATATATATATATATATATATATATATATATATATATATATATGTATATATATATATATATATATATTTATATATATAAACATGTCATCGTCTAGAAACCAAAATATTATAAAGGATAAACAAATATTCTGAATACCAATGTAAATATGTAAACATAAATAAATTGAGAATAACTATTATGTAATTATAAAATAAGTATTTATAATATCTAAATATTTATAAATATTGCAAAACACCATCGGCACATTAACACTTACGAACGTAAGTGAGTTTCATTCTTCTTCCCATTTTTGTGAGGGGGGAGGAATGTTATATAATTAATGACAGTTAATTATCACCCCCCCCCCCCCCCATAAGTCCGTGTTGGGGTTCTCTATATCACACGGAGAACCAGCTCACAATTCTAACCAACCTCGACCGCTAACAGCGCGTCACCCTACCCTAACCTGTAACCCATTTCAAAACATGCCAAAACAAATCTCAATCTGCAAGCGCATCTATCCCGAACTTGCAAGAAGCCATCCCCGAATCTGCAATGAAAAGCATTTCCCAAACCGCCCAACAGAATACAATTCAATAGAATACATTCTAAATCATCTCCCTCAATTACATCACTCCACATATAATTTTTCCCGATATTGCTTCGGTCAATTCTTTACTTAATTCATATTCCCTCCTTGCGACCAAGCAATATTAATTTCCCTGAAATTCGTACGTTGTAATAAAACGCATATTCAAACCTACAACGGAACATTAACCATCACCACCAACTATACCGAGCCGCATACATTTCCCCGAAATTAATTCGGTTAATATCTTATCTAAACGATATTCCTTGCTTGCAGCCAGGCAATTCCAATTTGCCCCGAAAACCACTTCGGTTCATTTCCCGCTTCAATCATACTTCTCATCCGCGACCAAGCGACAGCTAATTTTCCACGAAACAATCACAACGATCAAGACCCTTGATCATACTTGGCTATGCCAATTTCCCGGAATACACAACCAACGAATCCAACTCAGCTTATACGGCGAGGATTCGCTGGAACTGAATTCCCATGCAAGCATAGCAACTCTTCTCGAAATTCCTCGTAAGCGGCAGTGAGTTTATTTTAGCGATGACTCCACTGCCACGACGCGATAAACTTTTTCCTTCCAATAATTAATCAGTCGAGTAATAACCACTACAGAGGACAGAGTGTTACGTGCGGCTTCCGCCATCCCCATCGTTTGTTTCGTTTTAAATATAATATAATAATAGATGGTAAGGTGGTGAAAAAACACACGATCCACATGTTGAATGTACGAACATACTTTTGTTCGATTGTGGATCGTGTGGAAGCTGGATTCCTTTTCGGAGTGGATGTAGAATGAGAGAGAAAGGGTTTAGTGTATATAACTGAAAAAAGAACAGCAAGTTTTTTGTTCCGTTGGTAGAATGATGATTATTGGGTTGGTGTTAACAGTTGGAAGGGAGAGAACAGCAGTGTCCCGTTTTTTGATGAAGAGAAAAAGTAAAAAAATGAAAATTGTAAAAAGAAAAAAAAAAGTTGATTCGTACTGAGTGCAGCAGAAAAACGACTCCGACTTCGTAGGAAATAACATTTAAGTTTTTTGTGACCATCGCGACAAAATTCAGTAACAAATTTGTGTGTCTAAATTGAGAATAAAGACTTAAGGAAAAAGAAGGACAATAAATCGAGAATATTATTGAAACTTTCCTGAAACGACGTGTGTTTAACAATTTGTCCGGAGAACCAGAACATTATCGAAGATCAATTTGCCAACTTAGCTTTACACCGGACCATAGAGAGGATTCATGTTGGAAACGAATATGGAGGCATCACCAGAGGAGTGTTTTTGACGAAATAAAAGGAGACAAAAAGAATAATAAAAAAAAAAAGTTAGACATTGAAAATCAAGTAACCAGGGTGTGCAGTTGTGTCTGAGAAATTACTAAAGAAACAACTCAGTTTTAACAGTTTTAATCGTGTCTCAGTTTGTAATTAGATTTTGTAATTAGATTGAAAAAAATAAAAAGAGCTTCATCGAAAAGCTCGGGAAAGCCGGCCCAACACCGGTAAACGAATATTGAGTTGCATAGGACCCAATGTCCATGAGGAAACCGTGAGTACGCTACAGACCATTAATAAAATAAAATATTCAAATTGTGTGCGATAAAAATACTGCAACACACGTATACTTCCAATTTTCGTCAAAAACTTCTTCGATCAGAACAATTTCAGCCTCGTCATCGGTTTCGGTGACGGTGGTGACGTTGTCTGTGACGCTCGTCTCGCACAGGGCCAAGTCACTGATTGCTTTCAACCCGGCGAAGGCCAGGACGATCCTTGTCCCTGTTCAATCCAAGTTGACATGCAGTCTCCACGTGACACCCCTGGATAGCTACTTTGACACCCGGCAAGTAGTGAACCAATGCATGCAGCGACATCCTGAGAAAGGTTGGCACAAGGTTAGTAACCATGCCCGTAAAAATGATTTATTATGGCAAATTTAACAAGCCTCGGATATGGACCGGATACACGACGACGACCACGGAAACGAAAATGGCTAAACAATTTAAGCATTTTTTCATGGAACGTCCGCTCACTATACAGAGCTCGAGCTGCACAGTAGCTAGCTGATACCCTGTCCGAATATAAGGCTGACATAACAGCATTACAAGAAATCAGATGGATCGGGAGTGGTGGTATTCAAAGAAACGAGTATGACATTTATTACAGCTGTCATGCAAAACACCATGTGCTCGGGGTAGGCTTTCTAATCAGCCAAAAACTGAAGCCTGCTATTATCGGCTTTAATGCAATAAACGAAAGGCTATGCACTCTTCGCGTGTGAGGCAAGTTTAAGAACATACGCCTCATAAACGTTCACGGACCTACAGACGAAACCCCTGACGAGGAAAAAGAAGAATACTACGAGAACGTCGAACGGGCCCTCAATGCCTACCCAAGATGTAAAAATCGTTCTTGGTGATTTGAATGCAAAAATAGGTCGGGAGTCGATTTTCAGGCATTACGCAGGTTCCCACAGTTTGCATGAGAACACTAATGACAATGGACTACGAGTCATCGAACTTGGTAACAGGTCAATTGAAAAGTCTCCGGCCTGACACATAGATGGCGGCACTAGAATTAAATCCATATGATTTGTAGTTAGCCCTAACCTTCAAAAGACGCGCATATAAATTTGACAGATGTCGGATCATTAGTTTGTGAATTATAGTATTTTGAGTGAAGCAACTTCTGTTATTGTGAAAAAAATGGATAAAAAGGAATTTCGCGTGTTGATAAAATATTGCTTTTTGAAGGGAAAAAATACAGTTGAAGCAAAAACTTGGCTTGATGACGAGTTTCCAGACACCGCCCCAGGAAAATCAACTATCAAGGATTGGTATGGTAAGTTTAGACGTGGTGAAATGAGCACCGAAGACGGTGAACGCAGCTGACGCCCAAAAGAGGTTGTTACCGACGAAAACATTAGAAAAATTCACAAAATGATTTTGAATGACCCTAAATTGAAATTGAATGAAATAGCAGGCACTCTAAAGATATCAACTGAACGTGTACATCATATCATTCACGAATATTTGGGTATGAGAAAGCTCTGTGCAAAGTGGGTGCCGCGCGAGCTCACTTTTGACCAAAAACAACGACGAGTTGATGATTCGGAGCAGTGTTTGGAGATGATCAAGCGTAATAAATCCGAGTTTTTGTGTCGATATGTGACAGTGGATGAAACATGGCTCCATCATTTCACTCCGAACTCCAATCGACAGCCATCCGAGTGGACTGCACACGATGAACCCGCCCCAAAGCGTGGAAAAACGCAACAGTCGGCTGGCAAGGTTATGGCGTCTGTATTTTGGGATGCGCGCGGAATAATTTTCATTGACTATCTTGAAAAAGGAAGGACCATCAACAGCGACTATTACACAGCGTTATTGGACCGTTGGAAGGACGAAATCGCCGAAAAACGACCGCATTTGAAGAAAAAGAATGTGCTGCTTCACCTTTCTTTACGTATAGTTGGTTGGAAGATATCTTCCTTTCCAATTTTCACATTGAGGTCCCCGAGGAGGATTTTAACATCGAATGATGAGATGAAATACATCCTCTAGGGTCTCGTAGAACGTGTCCTTCGTTTCTTCGTCCGCAGATTCTGTTGGGGCGTGTACGTTTATAAATACATAATTGTACCATCGGCCCTGTATTTTTAGCACATACATTCGGTCATTAATAAATTTCACATCTTTTACATGGGGCGTAATCTTCTTGCTTATGATGAAGCCAGTTCCGAGATTATGTGTATCGGTACCTCCACACACCAGTGTAAATCCGTTGGTTTCGATTACTTGATGTGGGAGTCGGACTTCCTGAAGCGCGACGATGTCCATTTTATATTGTTTCGTGTTTTCTACGACCGTCTGTATCGCGCCTGGTTTATATAACGTTCGAACATTCCACGTGCCTACGCGTATATCCCCCTTTTTACGTTTTCCCCTACGTCTTCTTTTTGCCGGGTCGGTGTTTTCCTGATGATTTGTTCCCTTATGGTAGTGTTGGCTCATCACACCTACGCCAACCGGATTTTTTGTGAGATTGTTTTTTGTGTATTGATCATTCATTTCATTGGATCACTCTGGAGTTTCAAATGGTCCGCCATATCAGAGCCCCTCTTTGATATGGTAAGGTCTGCTTACTGCTCTGATTCGACCCGGTGTCAAAGAGGCGCCGTTATAATACAGCCGGTATACCCCTGGCTGCAAACCATCCAATGTGCACGGTGACGCGTAACACCCTGGATTAGGGGCGGTAGATCTTTGTGTGTTCCTCCTCGCTAGCCTGTCTGACATGGGTGGCCCTACTGGAAGCGTATGCTTCCGTCAGCATAGCCTGAGCGATTCATGGTAGTTTAAGCCCCCGCACCACGTCAAGGTTTCTACCAAACGGGGTATATATATATATATATATATATATATATATATATATATATATATATATATATATATATATATATATATATATATATATATGTGCATTTTTGGTGCCAAAGTCGCTGTAGCAATGTGCCACCTAGCACGGCTTCGCTACTCGTAGCCCCACACGACGGCTCCACTTCTATGGCGCTCCTCTGGCAACCCAAAGGTCTGGTCCGACGAAGGCACCTACTTGCCCCTTGATAAAAGATAAGAGACGTAAGTAACAATTTCTCAATATTGCCAAATGGTCGATGCACTTGGTGTCGACCAAAGAAAAACACACGTATAAATTACTCGCAATGTTCGTGGTGCTTTATTACTGTTCGATGCACTTTGTGTAACTTAAACAGAATTATATTACATTTACAGTGGTTAGGTGCACTTTGCGTAACTTAAAATAAACATTTAACTTAACCACGACGTTCGTGCGCTTTGTTAATAATCGAATCACAAAACTCCATATGTGTCTACTCGCCGGCTGTTTACTTTAGACTAACTCAGACCGCCACCGAAGCAACCGAACCATTTTTTTTTTACATTTCTGTATTTATTGACCATAAATGATTTGTTACAATAAGTAATACAGATAACTTATAATTAGCTTAGCTTTAATCGTTTACACATACTTGCTAGTACATTTTTCAAACATTATTATAAAGTTACACATTTCATGGGTGGACAAGATAGGAGTAGGTAGGGCTTCCTGGAAAAGGTTAGAAAACCAGGATATAATTATTTACTTAACCTATAACTAATTTGCTTAACTTAACTTAACTCAGCTTAGCCTAGCTTATCTAATTATTAAATCTATTATTATTACAATAAGTTAGAGTAGGGTGGGGCGGGAGGTATAGTGGTCGATGGGTGGGATTTGGGTTAGGGTGGGTACTATCAGTCGGGGATATGGGTTGGGGGAACACTTTCCGATTGGTCGTTGAAACGCAAGATATTCGAGTGGGGTTGTATATTACAATATTTAAACTGGTGAGGTGAGAGTTCAGTATTGTGGTATACAATCTCATTGGAGTCGTTGACCAACCTGCCAGAGGTGAAGAGGGTTCTGGTGTGGAGACAGTTCGGGTAGGCAGTTCGGTTATCTGACGGAGTCGATGTGAGCGCATTTATTATCGGATTGGGATTATTGGGAAGAGTTTCGATAAATTTGATGGACAGCTCGAGGAAACGTCGATCTATACGTTCAATATTAGCGGCATAGTAGAGCGAACTACTGTGGTAATATTTGTGGGAGTTGGGATGGCGGTTGAGGCCAGTGATAAGTCTGAAGCATTTCCTTTCGAAAATGCGTAGCTTCTCCATTTGGGCGGGTGTGATATGGTACCATATCGGGCATGCATATGTGAGAGTGGGTCTGATTATTTGTTTGTAGATAAGTGATTTGACTTTGGGAGAGAGACCATTCGATTTGTACATGACTTTTCTGCAGAGGTTCAGTTGGATTGTGGCTTTACGAATCGTATTTTTAATGTGGGCGGAGAATGACAGATTGTTGGTAAAGGTTATACCTAGATACTTTAAGGTTTTGGAGGGTTTAATTATATTGTTATTTATTTTAATTCTGATTTTATTATGGCAGCGAATAGTGCTGTTTGTACAACTCGCGTTTCTGCCTTTAAAAACTATGAGCTGAGTTTTGGTTGGATTTAGTTGATTTCTCCACTTGGTAAAGTAGGCTGACAGGATTGGGAGATATCTGTTAATACAGTTTCTTGCCTCCTTGACAAGCTTGTTGCTTGAATAAATTAAGGTGTCGTCGGCATAGTTGAGCATTGTTGTATTGGGTAACAGTGGCTGCGGTGCGTCTGATGTATAAAGAAGGTATAGTAGTGGGCCGAGGATGGATCCTTGAGGAACTCCTGCGGTTATGCTATAAGGTGTCGAAAGAGTTGAGTTTATTTTCACCATGAACTTTCTATCAGAGAGGTAGGAAGCGAGAAGTTTTGTGGAGTGGATGTTTAATCCATACATTGAATGAAGTTTGTATAACAGTCCTGCGATCCAGACACAGTCGAATGCTTTAGCTATGTCTAGGGAGACACATACCGTTGGGGATTGGTTTTGGAGGTGGGTCGTCACATCAAATGTCAGTTTTAAGAGAGCATGACAAGTGGAGTGTTGTGAGCTGAAGCCAAATTGAGAGTTAGGAATGAGGGAGTTATCCCTGGCAAATGAGAGAAGATTTTTGTAGATTTTACATTCAAGAATCGTGCTAAGCGAGTTTAGCTGCGATATCGGACGGAAGTTATCCGAGTACTTGGAGGGCCCAGATTTGCTAATAGGGACGATCACCGCTGTTTTCCAATGTTTAGGGAAATTTGAAGCGTTTATTATGTGGTTGAGAAGAACGAGAATCGGGAGCAAGTTGCCTGGGTGGAGTCTTTTGAATAGGAGGTTAGGGATTCCATCTAGGCCAGTCGATTTTTTATTGTTACGTGAAGTAATGACTTCGGATAGTTCTTCAAGGCTTAGGAATGTGTCGATTCCTACGGGGTGTGATGCTTTATTGGTTTCGGTGAATTCAGTAATAAATGGTGTGAGGGATGGCTCCAGTGAGCGTGGAATGTAATCGTTCACGGTATCGTGGAAATTTGTTACTGGGAGGGTATCGTTTTGCTTATGGACTTTGCAGAAATGTTCAGCGCGACAGTTTGCTATATCAGTGTCCGACTGGACGATATTATTATTAGTTGGGTAAGATAATCTGTTCGAGGCTTGAGTTTGCGACCTGTTAGTCTGTTTATGTTTTTAAATAGATCGCGATTTGGTTTGATGCTGTTTAGGGTGGATGTGTAGGTCTGATTAGTGAAAACTTTTAGTTGTCCATTTATCAGGGAAATCAATAGCTGGATCTGTTGTTTAATAAAAGGTGAGTAGCTAGTGTGCAATTTTCGTCGGAGTTGTTTTTTTATACGTAATAATTTTGTGAGAAGGTTGGGTAGGGGTTTTCCTAAGTGATTATGAGGAACGATAGTGGGAGTATGGCTGAAGAGAGCATTTCCCAGTATTTGATCTATTTGGGCCGCTGCTTGGTCAATTTGTGTAGGGGGCAGGTTAGAAGATTCCGGTAAAGAAAATTTTGAAAAGCTAGCAGCAATATCCTTATTGACTTTTTTCCAGTTTGTTTTGGTGAAATTTGGAATAGGATTCAGAGTGTAGAGTGGTTCAAGTGAGGGGATTTGAACCGAGGTGTGGACAGAGCAATGATCCGAAGGGAATGTGAATGACACTGTGGGAGGATTAGATGAATAGCTATCTGTAGACTTTAGGAAGAAATCGATTGTTGACTTGGTTGAGCTGCAAATTCGAGTAGGTTGCAACGGGCAGTCTGCGTAGACATATGGATGAAGTCGGAGGAGATCAAGGAGTTGGCAGCCGTATTTGTTGCATTTGATCTCATTAAATGCAGTGTCGTGCATTCCAGTCTCCTCCTATTATGAAAGGTGCTGGCAGAGACTGTTGGATTATTTGTGAGATGTCTGCACTAGGGAAGTTTGGTTCACGAGGAGGGTGAATGTATATGGAGGACGAGACCAGTACTTTATTATTTCGGCAGAAAAGTTTAACAGCCGTGTATTCGACACTAGTTATATTAGCAAATCTAATCTCAGTAAATTGGAATTTTTTATGTATTAGGATTCCCGTACCTCTATGAGGGCCAGAGGTTCGTGGGTTCGACACAAATGTGTAATTAGTTATGTAGACTCGAGAGGTGGATTAGAGCCAAGTTTCTGAAAGCAGAAGAATATCTGGGGAGAACTTTTCAACAAACAGTCGGAGGTGTTGTCTACGGGTGTGGGAATAAATGGACTCTGAGGTTAAGGAGATAAGGGTTAAGTTATACATTAAGGGAAAGGATGTGGGAAGTTATTAAATTTAAGATCTGACCTTTTTTTTCCAATTCGGAACTGTGTTTTAAGGTTGATAGTAGTGTCTCCAGGCTCCTGATGTATCCCAAGATATCCAGGTTGAGAACGTTGGGGTTGGGTTGTTGAGATTTCGGGCAACTACGGGAACTTTTCGTAATTTCTGCATATGATTTAATGCAATAAACGAAAGGCTATGCACTCTTCGCGTGTGAGGCAAGTTTAAGAACATACGCCTCATAAACGTTCACGGACCTACAGACGAAACCCCTGACGAGGAAAAAGAAGAATACTACGAGAACGTCGAACGGGCCCTCAATGCCTACCCAAGATGTAAAAATCGTTCTTGGTGATTTGAATGCAAAAATAGGTCGGGAGTCGATTTTCAGGCATTACGCAGGTTCCCACAGTTTGCATGAGAACACTAATGACAATGGACTACGAGTCATCGAACTTGGTAACAGGTCAATTGAAAAGTCTCCGGCCTGACACATAGATGGCGGCACTAGAATTAAATCCATATGATTTGTAGTTAGCCCTAACCTTCAAAAGACGCGCATATAAATTTGACAGATGTCGGATCATTAGTTTGTGAATTATAGTATTTTGAGTGAAGCAACTTCTGTTATTGTGAAAAAAATGGATAAAAAGGAATTTCGCGTGTTGATAAAATATTGCTTTTTGAAGGGAAAAAATACAGTTGAAGCAAAAACTTGGCTTGATGACGAGTTTCCAGACACCGCCCCAGGAAAATCAACTATCAAGGATTGGTATGGTAAGTTTAGACGTGGTGAAATGAGCACCGAAGACGGTGAACGCAGCTGACGCCCAAAAGAGGTTGTTACCGACGAAAACATTAGAAAAATTCACAAAATGATTTTGAATGACCGTAAATTGAAATTGAATGAAATAGCAGGCACTCTAAAGATATCAACTGAACGTGTACATCATATCATTCACGAATATTTGGGTATGAGAAAGCTCTGTGCAAAGTGGGTGCCGCGCGAGCTCACTTTTGACCAAAAACAACGACGAGTTGATGATTCGGAGCAGTGTTTGGAGATGATCAAGCGTAATAAATCCGAGTTTTTGCGTCGATATGTGACAGTGGATGAAACATGGCTCCATCATTTCACTCCGAACTCCAATCGACAGCCATCCGAGTGGACTGCACACGATGAACCCGCCCCAAAGCGTGGAAAAACGCCACAGTCGGCTGGCAAGGTTATGGCGTCTGTATTTTGGGATGCGCGCGGAATAATTTTCATTGACTATCTTGAAAAAGGAAGGACCATCAACAGCGACTATTACACAGCGTTATTGGGCCGTTGGAAGGACGAAATCGCCGAAAAACGACCGCATTTGAAGAAAAAGAATGTGCTGCTTCACCAAGACAATGCACCGTGTCACAAGTCAGTGAAAACGATGGCAACAATCCATGAATTGGGCTTCGAATTGCTTCCGCATCCACCGTATTCTCCAGATCTGGCCGCCAGCGACTATTTCCTGTTCTCAGATCTCAAAAGAATGCTCGCTGCGAGGAAATTTTCGTCGAATGAAGAGGTGATCGCCGAAACTGAGGCCTATTTTGAGTTGCTTCACTCAAAATACTATAATTCACAAACTAATGATCCGACATCTGTCAAATTTATACACGCATCTTTTGAAGGTTAGGGCTAACTACAAATCATATGGATTTAATTCTAGTGCCGCCATCAATGTGTCAGACCGGGGACTTTTCAATTGACTTGTTAGTTGCAAGTACCAGGTTTCCGCGTAAAGATATCCACAAAGCCACCTGGGTATCATCTGATGGAGCCACTCGCAACCAAATTGACCACCTGTTGATAGATCGCCGCCCCTCATCGAGCCTGATGACGGTACGAACGTACCGAGGTGCGAACGTCGACTCGGACCACTATATTGTTGGTACAGTTTTCCGAGCGCGGATTGCCTTGCGGAGACGTCTTGTATTCGCGGATCAGGTTCGAATCAACACGGCCGCCTAATGCATTGAGAATACCAGTAACACCTTTGGTCATGCGTTAAGACTCGCCCTCGAAGAGCTCGACAGAGGGAGAGTAGGCCCCGGGGCCAGAGTGCCGAGCGTAGAAGAGAAATGGACACGCCTTAATAATGTTGTCATTAGTACTGCCAACTCATTCTTAGGCAGTAGTCGTATAGATCGGAGCGACTGGTTTGATGATGAGCGCAAACTAGCGACTGAATGTAAGAATGCTGCATACCGGGCAATGCAGCCGAGTCTCATAGGACGTGGGCACGTGAGGAGAAATACAAAGAGCTCAGAAGACCTGAAAAAAGACTTCACAGGCAAAAGAAAAGTGCCGGGAAAAAAACCTTGACTGTGAAATAGAGAAAAGTAGAGCGAGGTCCGCACCAGTCGTGGAAGTTCTACCAAATAATCCGCAGTATGACGCGGTACACACTGCGCTGCACTTACTGCAAGAATAAAGAGGGTAATCTGATCACCGATCCTGAAGGCATTGTGGAGCGATGGGAACTGCACTTCAATGAATTGCTAAATGGTCACAGAAGAATTGGAGGCTCCACAATGCACGATCAAGACCAAATGCTGCTACCACCAAACATTGAGGAAACAGTGAAAGCCATTAGACAGCTCAAATCAAATAAAACCATTGAAGCTGATGGCATACCACCTGAGCTGATCAAAGAAGGAGGGACAGCGTTACATCACGCAATTCATGAGATCGTGATGCACATACGGGAGCAAGCGGAGATGCCGGAAGATAGGCGCCACGGAATAATTTGCCCCATACATAAGAAGGGAGATATCACAGTGTGCAGCAACTATAGGGTTATAACATTGCTGAGTATCGCCTATAAGATACTCTCCTCTATCCTACAAGATAGGGTAGCCCCGTACGCTAAAGCTATCATTGGTCAATATCAGTGTGGCTTCATCCCAGGCAAATCAGCGATTGATCAGATATTCACCCTTAGGCAGACGATGGAAAAATGGCTGGAATTTAAGATTCCATTATATCATCTATTCATAGACTTTAAGGCCACCTTCGGCAGCATAGCCAGGGTAGAACTATATAGTGCGATGAGAGAGTTCGGCATTCCAAACAAATTGGTACGACTTTATAGGTTGACCATGACCAACGTAACGAGTCAAGTAAAAATAGTGGGATTGCTGTCCAAACCAATAAACAGTTTTATTAGACTTGGACAAGGGACGGTCTGGCCTACCTCCTCTTTAACCTGGCGTTGGAGAAAGCAATCCATGACTCTGGAATTACAACTAGAAGGACTATTGTCATCCAGTCCAACCAGATACGTGCCTATGCAGATGACATCGACATCATCGGTAGATCCGATTCGGCTGAACAGTACTCCTTTACCCAGATCCAACATGCGGCACAAAAACTGGGACTGCACATCAATGAGGGAAAAACAAAGTACATTGTGGCAACTTCTGCGGAGAGAAGACCTAACGTTGATCCAACTATCAGGGTAGCGGAGCACGCATTTGAAGTAGTGCAATTCTTTAACTACCTTGGGTCAATAGTGTCAGCCGATAACAATATGGAACAAGAAATACGCGAACGGCTGATTAAATCCAACAAAGCCTACTGTGGCCTATCAAGGCTCTTAAAATCCCGAAATTTATACAGAACATCCAAGCTACTACTGTACAAGACCATGGTCTTACCAGTACTCATGTAAGGATCCGAGACCTGGGTGCTTAATAAAAGGCACTCTGAACTCTTAGCTGCGTTCGATAGGAAGGTCTTAAGGAGAATTGTTTGCCCCCTATGTGAGGGAGTACGATTCCGGAGACGCTACAACCATGAGTTGTACGCAATCTACCTTGAAGCTAATGTTGTAAGAAAATTCAAGCTAGGTAGAATCCGGTGGGCGGGACACCTAGCTCGATTGAGCGAAGAGGAGTCTGCCCGGAAAAGCCTTTGCGGCTGGATGTATGGAAGGAGACAGCGCGGCAGACCTTGTCTGCGGAGGGGTGGCGTAGGCCAGGACGCCCAGAGCCTGGGAGTGCCAAACTGGATGACATCGGCACGAAATCGGAACCGGTGGAGAGATTTGTTAAATAAGGCCAAGACCAGATCCCGGTTGTAGTGCCGATGATGATGATGAAATCGTCCGAGCATGTATTGATTTATTATGTGGAAGGTTATCCCCAGTCAAGACGAGCTGTGAATTGTGTCGGGTTTAATACTCAATCGGATTATCTGGGTTGTGTCGTGTTGTGGGGATAAACATTCAAGCATTATTTTTATTTTATATTGTGTTCACCTTCGTTGAAAATTCCTTACCACTCTTTCTTTTTTGTTATCAAATGTTTTTATATAATACTTTTCCTAAGATACCGTATCACCTCTCATTCTTCTGTAATTAATGTTATTTTCTCTTGTTTACTGTTGTGTTGAATATATTCTATTACGTGTATTGTTATCTTTTATATCTGTCGCGTTGAATTTCAACTTCCAGTATAGAAAATACGTAGTACGTCACCAACTCTACACAACACAAGAACCTGCATAAGGAAGATCGTGACGATAATAAGTGGAATCATCCCATCATTAACAGCAACAACAACAGAATCAGGAACATCAACTCAAATTACAAATCTACATACTTCGCTACTGCACAAGGAGATTCACACTGTACGGGAAAAGACCAACATCACGACCAAGGTATTTATACTGTATTTGAACCTTGATTATATAAATGTAAAATTAGCATTCCGAGTGCCCTTTAAATTTGAATCTCGGTTAAACCTAGGCTGTTTAATATAAAACTGTTGCAGGGATCATATCATTCCGTTCTTTAACAAAGCCAGCCAATCAATCGGTAGTGAGTTTCAGTACACTAAACAAGACAATAGATCATGTAAGTAAAACCTCCCTATTCTTAGGGCCATTGTTTTCTTACAGTCAGTGGTATTAGCAAAACCTTCATACTACAGAAACCTCAAACCCTTAAGAAAGGAAAAATCGTTGATGTTTTTTGCCTGAAATTCGACGTTGCGGAATAAGAATGAATATTTTTCGTTGAATTAATTTTTCTTTAATTGAAGTCGACGTTTAAATTCACATATTGCATTTACAACATTAATACGATATATGCGAACGTTTTAAATTAGAAAAGGCCGAATACACCTTGGATTCCACCTGCACTTATGCGGTTAGTTGCAGTTCACCGGCAGCTGCAATAGCTTCACCAAGTACACTTGTTTTAAGACCAACACCAAATCCGGCTCCTATATCTGCTCCAGTAGCTGTTGCGGTATAAGATGAAGATGTTACAGATGGGCTTGCGGAATCCTGGGAATCATATCCTGACTGTGATGTGCTTGAACTACCGGGACCTTCTAGACCACTCTTGAGAGCACCACCGATAGCAGCTGCACCAGCATTGGATTGAGCTGCGCCTAAGTTAGCACCCACTAGTTGACTTGATGTTGAACTGCCAAAACCACTTTTGAGGACTCCTCCAACAGCTGATCCACCTACAGCTCCACTTACTGTTGAAGGTTCAGCCAAAATTCCTGACGATTGGTAGCCACTCTTCAAAGTGCCTTGTGCAGCTCCAAAGCCACTACGCACGGCACCGGAAAATTGTTGGTTTGCAGCAGTGGTTTGGGCCGCTCCTATCGCAGGCTTATTGATATATTTGGTAGCTTGGTTATAATTTCCAGTCTTTAACTGAGGTCCATAAGAACTTGCTCCGGGAAAATTGTGTCTGAATCCATTACGATTTCCGGCAAATCCAGATTTATAGGGAGACTTATATCCCTGTTGTCTATTACGTACATTATAGTTTTTATTGATATTCTTGTATTGATCTAATTTAGCGCCATTATTATACCCTTGGTTGAAGGAAGAAGCCAAGGCTTGAGCATTGCTTTGACTTCCATCAGCTACATATCCAGCATTTAGGCCACTTCCAAAAGCAGCTTGTCCCTTAGCAACGTTTTTTTGGTAAGCTAGTTTGTTCGTATTACTTGCAGCTTGAGCACTGGTTTGATTTCCTGCAGCAGTATATCCTGCATTTAAAGCACTGCCTTGAACATCAGCTTGTTCATGACCAGCGGCTTGTCCTTGATGACCTTGGTCGATCAAATTACTTGCAGCTTGAGCATTGCTTTGACTTCCTGCAGCAGTGTACCCAGAATTTAGGGCACTGCCTTGAGCAGCAGCTTGTCCACGAGCAGCAGCTTGTCCACGAGCAGCAGCTTGTCCACGAGCAGCAGCTTGTCCTTGATAACCTTGCTTGATCGAACTGCTTACAGCCTGAGCATTGCTTTGACTTCCTGCAGCAGTATATCCAGAATTTAGGGCACTGCCTTGAGCAGCAGATTGGCCATGAGCAGCAGCTTGTCCTTGATAACCTTGGTTGATCAAATTACTTGCAGCTTGAGCATTGCTTTGAGTTCCTGCAGCAGTATATCCAGAATTTAGGGCACTGTCTTGAGCAGCAGCTTGTCCATGAGCAGCAGCTTGTCCATGAGCAGCAGCTTGTCCTTGATAACCTTGGTTGATCGAACTGCTTACAGCCTGAGCATTGTTTTGACTTCCTGCAGCAGTATATCCAGAATTTAGGGCACTGCCTTGAGCAGCAGCTTGGCCATGAGCAGCAGCTTGCCCCTGAGTAGCAGCTTGCCCCTGAGCAGCAGATTGTCCACGAGCAGCAGCTTGTCCTTGATAACCTTGGTTGATCAAATTACTTGCAGCTTGAGCATTGCTTTGACTTCCTGCAGCAGTGTATCCAGAATTTAGGACACTGCCTTGAGCAGCAGCTTGGCCATGAGCAGCAGCTTGCCCATGAGCAGCAGCTTGTCCATGGGCAGCAGCTTGTCCTTGATAACCTTGGTTGATCGAACTGCTTACAGCCTGAGCATTGCTTTGACTTCCTGCAGCAGTACATCCAGCGTTTAGGGTACTGCCTTGAGCACCAGCTTGTTTATGAGCAGCAGCTTGTCCGTGAGCAGCAGCTTGTCCTTGATAACCTTGGTTGATCAAACTGCTTGCAGCTTGAGCATTGCTTTGAGTTCCTGCAGCAGTATATCCAGAATTTAGGGCACTGCCTTGAGTAGCAGCTTGGCCATGAGCAGCAGCTTGTCCTTGATGACCTTGGTTGATCAAATTACTTGCAGCTTGAGCATTGCTTTGACTTCCTGCAGCAGTGTATCCAGCGTTTAGGGCACTGCCTTGAGCAGCAGCTTGCCCATGAGCAGCAGCTTGTCCTTGATAACCTTGGTTGATCAAATTACTTGCAGCTTGAGCATTGCTTTGGGTTCTTTCAGCAGTATATCCAGCATTTAGGGCACTGCCTTGAGCAGCAGCTTGTCCGTGGGCAGCAGCTTGTTTAAGAGCAGCAGCTTGTCCGTGAGCAGCAGCTTGTCCTTGATAACCTTGGTTGATCGAACTGCTTGCAGCTTGAGCATTGCTTTGACTTCCTGCAGCAGTATATCCAGCATTTAGGGCACTACCTTGAGCAGCAGATTGTCCATGTGCGGCAACTTGTCCATGAGAAGCAGCTTGTTCATGAGCACCAGATTGTGCTTGGTAAGCTTGGTTGATCAAATTGCTTTCAGCTTGAGCATTGCTTTGACTTGCTGGAGCAGCATATCCAGCATTTAGAGCACTGCCTTGAGCAGCAGCTTGTCCGTGAGCAGCAGCTTGTCCTTGATGACCTTGGTTGATCAAATTACTTGCAGCTTGACCATTGCTTTGACTTCCTGCAGCAGTGTATCCATCGTTTAGGGCACTGCCTTGAGCAGCAGCTTGTCCGTGAGCAGCAGCTTGTTTATGAGCAGCAGCTTGTCCATGGGCAGCAGCTTGTCCTTGATAACCTTGGCTGATCGAACTGCTTACAGCCTGAGCATTGCTTTGACTTGCTGGAGCAGTATATCCAGCATTTAGAGCACTACCTTGAGCAGCAGATTGTCCATGTACAGCAGCTTGTCCGTGAGCAACATCTTGTTCATGGGCGGCAGATTGTCCATAAACAGAAGCTTGTTTATGAGCAGCCACTTGTCCATGAGCAGCAGCTTGTCCTTGATAACCTTGGTTGATCAAATTACTTGCAGCTTGAGCATTGCTTTGACTTCCTGCAGCAGTATATCCAGAATTTAGGGCACCGTCTTGAGCAGCAGCTTGTCCATGAGCAGCAGCTTGTCCTTGATAACCTTGGTTGATCGAACTGCTTACAGCCTGAGCATTGCTTTGACTTCCTGCAGCAGTATATCCAGCGTTTAGGGCACTGCCTTGAGCAGCAGCTTGTCCACGAGCAGCAGCTTGTCCGTGAGCAGCAGCTTGTCCTTGATAACCTTGGTTGATCGAACTGCTTACAGCCTGAGCATTGCTTTGACTTCCTGCAGCAGTATATCCAGCGTTTAGGGTACTGCCTTGAGCAGCAGCTTGTTTATGAGCAGCAGCTTGTCCGTGAGCAGCAGCTTGTCCTTGATAACCTTGGTTGATCGAACTGCTTGCAGCTTGAGCATTGCTTTGAGTTCCTGCAGCAGTATATCCAGAATTTAGGGCACTGCCTTGAGTAGCAGCTTGGCCATGAGCAGCAGCTTGTCCTTGATGACCTTGGTTGATCAAATTACTTGCAGCTTGAGCATTGCTTTGACTTCCATCAGCTACATATCCAGCATTTAGAGCACTTCCTTGAACAGCAGCTTGTCCGTGAGCAGCAGCTTGTTTATGAGCAGCAGCTTGTCCATGGGCAGCAGCTTGTCCTTGATAACCTTGGTTGATCGAACTGCTTACAGCCTGGGCATTGCTTTGACTTCCATCAGCTACATATCCAGCGTTTAGGGTACTGCCTTGAGCAGTAGCTTGGCCATGAGCAGCAGCTTGTTTATGAGCAGCAGCTTGTCCGTGAGCAGCAGCTTGTCCTTGATAACCTTGGTTGATCAAACTGCTTGCAGCTTGAGCATTGCTTTGACTTCCTGCAGCAGTATATCCAGAATTTAGGGCACTGCCTTGAGTAGCAGCTTGGCCATGAGCAGCAGCTTGTCCTTGATGACCTTGGTTGATCAAATTACTTGCAGCTTGAGCATTGCTTTGACTTCCTGCAGCAGTGTATCCAGCGTTTAGGGCACTGCCTTGAGCAGCAGCTTGCCCATGAGCAGCAGCTTGTTTATGAGCAGCAGCTTGTCCATGAGCAGCAGCTTGTCCTTGATAACCTTGATTGATCAAATTACTTGCACCTTGAGCATTGTTTTGACTTCCCGCACCAGTATATCCAGCGTTTAGGGCACTGCCTTGAGCAGCAAATTGTTCTTGAGCAGCAGCTTGTCCATCGTAAGCTTGGTTGATCGTATTGCTTTCGGCTTGAGCATTAGTTTGGCTACCATCAGCAGGATTTGCGACACCTTCATAAGCAGGAGCTTGGATGTTGGAGGTTTGGCTACTTGCAGCTCCATATCCAGCATTAAGTACACCAGTAGCACCAGCGCCAATAGCCGCATGAGCAGGAGGGAGTCCAACTCCGACTAATCCTAGTCCGCCAGTTAGAGTTTCGCTTAATTCCTTTGCTGTAGAACCAGCTAGACGTCCAAATCCAAGTCCAAGACCACTTCCAACAGCGTTTGAGCTTGCTGCCGCTGTACTTTCGCCACCAAGGTTTACCCCACTTTTAATGCCTGCATATCCAAGAGGTCTTGATGTTCCACCGAAACCAAATGAGCCTCCGATTCCAAAGGCATTAGTTCGGTGAATTACAGCTAGCGTTGCCACTAAACAAAATATTATCTGAAATAATAATTCTAGTTTAGATCCTTAAGAATTTTTTAGTTCTTTGAAGTCTACCTTCATTGTGTTCACTCTGCTCTCGTGTACAGGCACGACTGATGATCCTATACCCGAGTGCGTTATTTTTATACGTCAATATCTACTGTTCTATCTATTGGTGTAGAAAGATAACATCAATTCCCAATGGTTAAAAAAATAAAAACATAAATATTATAAAACGCAAACTCTGCACCGGAAACCTCTCCACTAGCCAAAGTGATATACAATGTGTCAAAGCAGTTATCCGATGTTGTACTACAAAATATTTGCATAACATGTACCGATAGGGTCCAGGTGAAGCGGCTTTAAAATATTCGATTTAGATATATTTATATATATGTTGACATTTCAAAAATTCTACGCCATAGATGGTTAGATGTTAAGGGGGTTTGCAAAATCCGAACTCAAAGAATTCGCTCCTAAGAGTGAACTGTACAGTGCAATGATGGTCAATGATGTTCCATGGTTGTATTTACACCGCATATGGGATGTATAGCAAGAACCATCATTACTAATGAGGCAAGGCCCTTGACCCTAAATACGAGGTTCGTTTCGCGCATATATGATCTCGTTTCGAATTCATTGTTTCTAAATTCTTGCCTGACCACTTTTATTTGCTTAGATACATCTCTAATCCCGGTTAACTTAAATCGACTCATTTCATAAAGTTCGATGAAGACAACCGAGACGGCAGTGAAATCACACATCACTCCAATTATTAGTCTTTATTACTTTACTTTATTCTATTTAATATCATTGAAATCCTGTTTTGTCTTTTCTGATATCTTTAATGACAAGTGAATGTTAGTCGCTGACTGAATTATTTACTGACGTGTAAACTGGAATACAATATCAATAATCTCACTCCCTGGTTCATAAATGTCTATTTGTCTTACACAGCCAGCGTCGAAACTGTCGCAATTTTCCATTGAATTCCTTAATGGGAATATTCTGTTTTATAAATTTAAAAATATGTTTTAGACAATAACAATAATAAATAAAAATGGAGTGGAAAAAACCGACTACAAAAAGCAAAAAAAAAAAAAAAAAAACAAATGAATAAATATGTAAATAAGAGCAAAACGAAATATCCTTCACATGAAAAAACTTGGTTAAAGTAATCGAACGAGTATATTAATTAACGCATTAAAATCGGATGTCCGACTTGGGAGTTATATAAAATCATCTAATAGCACTATCGTGGCGATCTAATTATCATTTGCAACTGACTTAATTTAAATGGCTTTGATTTTGGATCAATAAAAATAAATGTCTGGCGGCTTTAGAGATTCAATGAGTTCAGAACCAACCAGTTTTTTACAATACATTCAATTTCGCATTTATTTTATGAAAAAAAAAAAGATTACAAATTTCACTTAAGACTAAATGCTGTCCTATTTATAGTTATTTTTCTTAATTTTACTTACTTTTTCTTCATAAGCACTCTAAATTCTACAACGTCTTTTTGTTTTGTTTTGCTTTTCGGCGTACAATATTTCCTCAATATTACTACTATTACTATTTATTGGCCTGTAGGAACCCAAAAGTTCATGACCTCACCGACTCGACTCCGCTATTGTTGTTATAAACTTATTTATTAACAATTGATATATTTGTTTTTTCACCCAACTCACCCCGGTTGATCCGCCAATGAAAACTCTATTATGGGTGTTCTTAGCGTGGGGTGTAAATATCGGGTGCCACAGGGGCACAGGTTAACCACGTTTACCCACTGGTTCTGTTCGTATCCGACTCCAAAGATTGAAACACTTTCTTATTCGAAATTTATTTATTCATGTAACTTAGGAAAACTTCAAAAACACTATAGATAATTCTTATTTACAAGTAACCCAGGCAGACAATGTACTTCGTATAAAACAAGGTAATTATATATTGTATGTTTGTAATTTTAATTCACAAGTAACTTAGTAGACAATGTACTGCGTATACAACAAGGTAACTATATATTGTAAGTTTGTAATTTTAATTCACAAGTAACTTAGCAGACAATGTACTGCGTATACAACAAGGTAACTATATGTTGTAAGTTTGTAATTTTAATTCTCAATAAGGCGCACCACATTAGCCCGAACGATTTTATTGACCCTCTATAATTTCTCTCGAAGACTGACTTCTCTATTCTTACAAATCCTCAAAGGTTACCTCATTTCCTTTTTTTCTCTCTATGTATCAGTGATTGCCATTTCAATCTTTTTTTTCTTTATGCCACCACAGCGCTAGGACCCAAAAACCCCGACCATAGCTTCGACGAGCATATATGGTGCGATTTAGCTTTTTGGTCATGCAAACAAGAAAAAGGGGTGAACCACACACACGATAATTGCTTATGCAGCTTAACGTGTGTATCCCCTAGCAGGTTCGCAAAGGGGTTGAAATGTTTACACGATCACGACTGCGTAAAGCATTATTGCTGATCGTGCACATTTCGCTGGTATATCTTCCATAGGAACGATGAATGTTTATACGATCGGCGACCACACCCATCATCGCCGTAGATCGCATATCGCTCGTTGTGCAAATGGTGCAAGTGGCTATTCATTGATTTGCTTCTCTTGTAGGCAAGCATGTTATTACTTGCCTGTAGGTTGGTTTTACTACCGAAATGCTTGCCGTGTTTAGCTGATGAAAGGGGTCAGCCTGCCTGTGTGTGACGGTGCTGGATCGAAGATATTCTTGTCCGCATATCTCGATTGATCTGTTGGTTAAGGATGCGACCGTTTTCTCCACTCGAGCAGGAGGTGCATGTTGGCGGGAACCAATGTTGGATAAATTCCGTTGGCCGTCGGCGCCGGTTGAACTTCCCCGGTGCGTGCTGCATGTTGGGCAAATTCTCTCGGGTATTCATGTTGTGCCACGCACAAACAAACGATTCGTCCTTACAGGATAATTTTACTCTTGTCCCCCAATAGAATTTGATACCATGAGACAACCAGGTTTTTGTTGTTTCCGCCCCCATGGTGTGGCATGAAAACCACGCTCCATAGCGCATCAACTGCACGCCCGATAAATTCGGACAATGGACCGTCACTTGCATTCATGCCTTTCTTATGGGGTGCTCCTGAACAAAATGTGAGGCGGGGCAGTGGCGTTAGGGGAAACCGCCACACTATCTTTCTTTAATTTTCTTAATATATGTTTATTTAAAATCCATTTAATATTGTTTAAACTTTAACAGATAGTTTGGTTAGAATTAATCTAATGTTCTTTAAAACTTTAACATATGTGTAGTGCTCTAAAAAGCCCTACCACCGTTTTCCTCCATTCCTACATCCAAATCCCAGCAATAATACACTAAAACCTTGTTACATTATTTTTATTCACTTGCTTTAAACACCACACACCCTTTAAGGAAAAAACTGTTTGTTCCTTTTTGTTTAACCTTTATTATTTAAAAAATATTTAATGTTAGGTTGTTTCACGTATTATTACAAATCTTTACAACGTTACACTTATTTCTTATTATAGTCTAGGTTCTTCTTAACAACACTTAATTCATCTTCTAATCTAGGTTCTTCTTACCAACACTTATTTCATCGGTTAAGCTAGGTTCTTATTAATAACACTTATTTCATCTTTTCCTTTAGGTTCTTCTTACCAACAATTCCATTTATTTAAATTCTCAATTCTTGGAAAGTTATAATGATAGGTCCTTGTTACCAACACGTATTTCACCTTTTTACGACCGCCTCGTTAATTGTCCAAGTCCAACCCCGCTGTCTGACCGTTTCGGTCGAGATTCAAAAACCAACAACTTGTCTGACCGTCTCGGCCAACGTCTTGAAAACCAGCCATCTCTAGTGGTTTTCTCTTTTTTTTTCTTTGGATGGAAATCATTTGTTTCCCACTGCAGAAAAAAGGATCTTTCCTTTTTCCAGCCTGATCCATTTTTCGGTAGATCAAACACAAAAAAAAAAATCAATAGTGCATCGTGTTAATGCACATTTCTGATTCCCTTTTGTTGTTGTTGTTATGGTTTAGGCGAATGTGTAGTTCATTTTATGGTGACTGTTGTTTTCTTTAGCCGAATCGGCAAGGATCCCCTTTGTGGGAAAACGATAGGGAATATAAATAGAGAATTGTGCTAATGTACATTTATGATTCTGTTACATCTCCAGCGCTGTGCTTCCTCGGATGAGGGAAGAGCGTGGAGGTTTTATTTTTTCTTTATTTAATTCGCTCCGATTGAAAGTATGAAAGAAAAACTATTCCGTTTTTATTATTTAATTATTTATTATTACTCTCAAACCAAAACTTCCAAACTTAAACTCAAAACTTAAACTCTCAATTCGAACTACTTTTATAAACTGTTAACTCAAAACTCTACTGTGTTCAAACTAAAACTGAACTACTTAAACTCAATCTCCAAACTGAACTGTTTTTACAATTAAAATTTCTCTCTTCTTATGCTACTTATTGTTCTAATTGGTTGGAAATTATAATGTGAACAAAACAAATTTTCTCAAAGTATTCCTTTTAGTCTCTGTGACTTTTAAATTGAATAAACTTTGAACGAAAATTAAAGTGCTATGTTTTGAATGAAAAAAGGTGCATGTTATGAAAAGGGGCATGTTATGAAATGTGCTGTAACAGAATATTGTGAAAGTTTATTAATGTTATGTATTAAGTGAGAATAAGATATGAACAGAGGAAGTTTTGAAAAGTAATGAGATTCAGTGTTAAATCAAATAAGGGTAGTATTCTAGAATGCAGCACAACAAGCAGCAGCCAATAAGAAGGAGAAAGTGCCTCCCATCATAGTTAGGTTTATGGAAACTAAGGACCCAATCAAATTGGGTAAGTTAACATGTAGACATTTTAAAACGAAGAATTTAAATAATAATAAAATAAGTTTTTTATGTGATAGTTTAGATGATTATCATAAAATTAAATCTGTTCTAAGAGAAGCAAGTAGTGAGTACTTCACGTACACACCTAAATCGGAGAAAACTATCTCCATGTTACTTAAAGGAGTTGATCCTTCTTTTTCCTCCGAAGAACTCCTCTCGGAACTACAAACTGTCGAAAATGACAGTGTAAAATTCAGTGATGTGAAGCCATTCTCCACTTCTCGCTCCCAAAGTCGCAACCGCAAGTTGCCGTTCTTCATTGTCTCCCTAAATCCCAACAGCAAAGTCGATGCACTTAGGAATATTAAAGTTATTTTCCACCAAACAATAATTTGGGACAAAATAATGAAAGTTGACCGTGTGTTGCAGTGCATGGGGTGCCAACGATTCGGCCACGTTGCATCTAACTGCTGTATGGAATTTCGATGTGTAAAGTGCCAAAACAATCAAACTGTAGGAGAATGCCCCTTAGGTAAAGAACAGGTTCAGGATAGGAGGAAACTATCTTGCGTCCTGTGCAAAAATACACGTCACCCGGCCAACTTTAGAGGTTGTCCGAAATTCCAACAACTAAAAGCCAAGTTGGAATTTAAAAAAAAAAGCAACTTGAAGAAGAGAAACGAATGAAGGTTCATTCTTATAATAACTTCGTTGCACCTAGTGTATCATTCGCTCAAATTGCCGGTAGTCCATTAAACTCAAACTTCGCAGCACAGGGAAGTAATGTCACAAAATCTTCCGCACCTAGCATATCATTTTCTCAAATGGCTAGTAATCAAATGATAACATCAATGGATAATGATAGTTTTTTAGACCAGTCGCTCGTCGTTCGTCAAGCGACAAACATCGTAAGACGGTGAGCAGTTTTAAAACAAAGAATATCGAGTGCGTGTGTGCGTGAATTCGTGAATAAACTGTTTTTTTCGCAGTTCGGCCGGCGTTGCACGGCGAAAAAAAAAAAAAACGAGTGTGTGTGTGTTTCGAAACCCAAATGGGCAAGACGAAGAGCGACGAATTAAAAATGGCACACTCATGTGTAGTCGCTAATTCAAAAAATTACCAAAAGGAAAAACGAAGTGTCAATTATTGATGACAGCCCAGTGGCAAATAAAGTCCGCTCAAACCTGTCAATGGAACGACAAAAATCAAAGGTGACGAAAAAACCGTCACAGAAGAAAATATACATGCCAAGGATACTTATTACTCAGGAGCAGGGAACAAATTTAAGGAATTGGAGATACTGGAGGCAAACATTCCCGAAGGAGACGATGACCTAAACAGCTTAATTGCTGATCTCATCAAAAAACGCGAAGAACTTTCCAAACAAGTACGGGCAGCCCTGGAAGAGCGTAACAAAAGACGGAATGAAACCGAAGCAAAAAGAGAGCAAAAAACAAATCACCAGCGGCAGCATCAACATTCGCTACAAATAAGCGAAACAATGGACGCTCAACACCGGCATCACAAACAACTGCAGCAGACAAAGACAGCCAAGGACGAGCAACAACAGCAATCAAAAAAGGAAAAAATACCTCCAATTGTCATCAGTTACATAGAAGCGAAAGATTTAATGAAGTTGGGTGAGTTGACTTGTAAAGATTTTAAAACAAAAAGAATTTGTGCTGAAAAAACTAGAATTTTGTGCGAAGACCTAGAAGGTTACAATAAAGTAAAGTCTGCTTTGGGAAGGGCAAAAACCGAGTACTACACGTACACCCCAAAATCAGAAAAATCAATTTCCATACTCTTAAAAGGAGTTGATCCTTCGTTCTCCCCAGAGGAGATACTCGAGGAATTAAAAACGGTCGAAACAGCTAGTTTAAAATTTACAGGTGTAAAACCGTTTTCAACTGCGAATTCTAGAAAGTGCAACTGCAAATTGCCTTTCTACATTGTATCTCTAAGTCCTAATAGTAAAGTTGATGCGCTTAGGCATATAAAATGTCTAAGCCACCAAATTATAAGTTGGGAAAAAATTAGAAAATCTGAGCGCGTACTGCAATGTATGCGCTGTCAACGACTTGGACACGTTGCATCAAACTGCAATATGAAATTCAGATGCGTAAAATGCCTCGCCGACCATAACATGGGCGAATGTCCGCTGGGAAAGACACAGCTTCCGGATAGGGAAACACTGTCATGTGTCCTATGTAAAAATACAGGACACACGGCAAATTTTAGAGGCTGTCCCAAATTTCAACATATGAAGTTAAAGTGGGAATCAAAACAAAAGCAAGTGGCAGAAGAGAAAAAAATTAAAACTCGTTCTTATAATAATTTCGTTGTCCCGCGTGTAAGATATGCACAAATCACGGGCAATTCTATGCAACGAGTCCCCGTGGAATCCTCACATACCAATGGGCGAATACCGGCAGTAGATGCGCAACCTGAGATATTAAATATGATATCGGTCATGGAAACACAATTTGCTAATTTTCAAAAAATACTGACGGAACAAATAGCCGGAGTAGATATGCTCTGTTCGGCTGTGTTTTCAAATAACTCCTTCCATCAAAATTTTCAACCCTCTAACTGAACTAAAACTAAAAATTATTTCGGTGAACGTAAATGCACTAATGCTCCTCGATAGTATAGTGGTTAGTATACCCGCCTGTCACCCGGGAGACCGGGGTTCGATTCCCCGTCGGGGAGCCTCTGGCGCAAGACTAATGACCTTGCCCAGAAAAAATAAATCATTATGGAAAATTTAACAAGCCTTAGGACTTGCTAAATAAGGCCAAGACCGGTCCCCGGCTGTAGTGCCGATGATGATGATGAAATGCACTAATACACATAGACAGAAGAGATAATCTAGGTAGCATGCTTGAAGTCGAATCCCCTGATGTACTTTTGGCTAGTGAAACTAAACTAAACCAAAGACACAAAATTGTCTATAAAAACTATAAGATAATCAGACGTGACAGGCCACATTCTACTCAAGGGGGTGGGGTTGCAGTTTTAATTAAAAAAGGTCTTTATCATAAGGTAATTTATAGTACAGAGGTACACAAATTTCAGGTGCTGGAAGCCTGCATAATAGATATTCCGTTGAGAAGTCAAAAACACCTGTATGTGGTCTCCATTTATTCCCCTCAAGCTACCCAGTGTAAACAATTTATCAATGAAATTGATATGCTATTTCGACACCTGAAATTAGATTCGGAAAACAACTATTTCCTAATAGCGGATGATTTCAACGCCAAGCATAGTGCTTGGGGTAACTTAATCACGAACACAAGAGGCAATGCTTTATATGATTGGTGGCAAATGAATGCTATCGAGCGCAGATTAGAACTGTACGCCACAAGTACACCGTCTTATCCTAAAGGAAATTCATTTCTGGATTTACTTATGATAGACGATCGAATAAACTTGCCAGGCACAGATCTAACTACGCGAAACTGTCTTCGCACAATCGATTACGATAGCGATCACTACGGATTTGGAGCCATAATTGAAGTCCCAAATTAACAATATTCACTAGAGCAGTTCGAACAGATCCACTCTTTCAATTTTCGAAAAGCTCACTGGTCACGCTTTGATCGATTAATAAAAAAAGAACTTCGTAACAGTGCCATAGACCCACCGACTATTAGAAACCTCCATAACGACGAAATCGATCATTACTTAACAACATTGGACGATATTATTACCAATGCAATGAATCGCTCTATACCTAAAGTTCCCCATACCGACGGTTATACTAATAAGTACAGGACATCAGCAATTGACGCCTTGTATAAGCAAAAGAGCATTATGCTCTCAAAGCTGAAAAGACTTTGTTGACAGTTCAGCGACCCAAATAGTCAGGAAATAAGAACACTTAAGTCCCTAATCAAAAATCTCCAAAAATTGATCCGTGACAATTACCGTTCAAGAATAAATGCAGAGTGGAAGAACAAAATACAAGCCATTCAAGCTAGCGGATCGAATATGTTCTCACAAATCAATAATTTACTTTTCGAAAGAAAGATCACAATGACATTCCATATTTGCGAGTCCCACGGACTCCTGAGAATTGTCAAGCAATGCTGAACTCAGGACTCAATCTGGAGCATATCAACTCCAACGAAGAAGTAATATTAGTCGAAGACCTGCAAGACAAAGTGAACCGAAGCAGTATACAGAGTGAACGAATCCACTCACTCCAATACGATCCTCGAAAACAACGCATTCCAGACCTACAGCTCACTGAGAAATCAACTTAGTACCTGGAGGAACCAAAACCGTAGTTTTACCACATTCAGTGAAAATAACAGAGCGGACTCCCCCAGGAGTAATCAGAATATGAATATGTTTGTGAGTAAGGATGAACTTACGAACATCCTTAAGTCAATCAAAAGCAGAAAATCTTTTGGGATAGATAGCATCCCAAATGGAGTTTTAAAACATTTGCCTCCTGAAGCAGTAAAAATCTACACTACGCTATTCAACAACGTCTTAAATAAGGCATACTATCCAACCCACTGGAAAACTGCAATAGTCCACCCCATCCCTAAAAAGGGCAAAGACAGGACCAATCCAACCAACCTTCGCGCGATTAGCTTGCTGCCAAATATCAGCAAGGTTTTCGAGAAGATCATAAACAAAGCACTGATGAACTGGTGTGATGAAAATGAAATCATCCCCAACAACCAGTTTGGCTTTAAAGCGGGACATAGTACGGTGCATGCCGCGTCAAAGCTTGTTTCCGACATACAATGGAACAAGACAAAGCGCCAATGCACAGGTGCCTGCTTAGTTGACTTTGAAAAGGCTTTCGACACCGTGTGGTTAGAAGGACTTCTTCATAAGTTAGAAAACCTGAGAATGCCTCATTATCTATTGTACAACATTTACGAAATGATAACGGACAAGCAGTTTGTGGTAAAATGCGGAGATATATTCTCAAGCAAGACCTTCAAAATTACAAACGGTTTACAACAAGGGGCGGTGAATTCTCCCATTCTGTTTAATATTTACACCAGTGATTTAGTGGGTAAGCTTAACAATGCCATTGCATACGCAGACGACATTGTGGTATACAGAACAGGAGAGAAAATAGATGTCATCAATAGACTTCTCCAGGACGACTTCAATAAAATAAAACGTTTTTGTAATGACTGGAAACTAAAAATTAATTTCCACAAAACCGAGACTATCCTTTTCAGAACACCGCTCTCCAGGGCCTCTCAGGATACAAAGTACAATTGGAAAAACTTCTCTATCGTAGGGAATAATAATCTCCCACTACAAGTGAAAACTGTAGTCAGATATCTCGGTATTTGGCTTGATCAGTATTTATACTTTGACAAGCATATAGCAGTCACTCTCTCTGCGGCAAGAAACGCCTTTGCTGCCACAAAAAGTCTATTCCGAAGCAGCATTCTCAATCCAAAAGTTAAAATAATTTCATGTTCGGCATTCATCCGACCAGTGTTGGTCTATGGCTGTCCAATATGGTACAATATATCCCCATTCCACATGGAAAAGATTCGCGTGTTCGAGAGACAGTGTTTGCGTTCCTGCCTCGGACTTAATAGAACACCAGAGTCACGATACCAGAAATTTTACCCTAATAAAACCCTGTATGATAAATCAGGACTAACTAGGATAGACAACTTCGAACGTTTTATAATGCATCATCGCACTGGCTAGGAGATATACAGAACCATATCATTAATGCATTCATTGTTAGAGATGCGACCTTTGTGATGAAGTAGTCAACGCGACGACCGAACAACGAGATGTAATAATGTTTGGAGTAGTGTGGAATTTTCTTTATATGGTAACATATACACAATGTCTATGATTAGATTAAAAATTTGCATCCACCGCCCAAGATAATCTGGGTCAACCGTCGAAGAAACGGTGCCTTCACCGTTCAAGATCATCTGCGTCAACCGTCGAAGATAAGCTGCGTCAACCTCCGAAGATAAGCTGCGTCAACCTCCGAAGATAAGCTGCATTCACCGTTCAAGATAAGCTGCGTCCACCGCCAAGATAACTTGCGTCCTACGTCCAATGTAAGTTGCCAACGAAATGAGGTAGAACTGGTAACGAATTGAATCATTGAAAAAACCGTTGAGAATTTTAAAATCGTGTGACGCTTAAATATCTTTTTTATTCTCTGTGACGGATGCATTGTGACCTGATAGCTGTCAGGCAGATGTGAACGTACTAGAACATATCGAGAAACCGTACATATTAAGCATGCTGGTGATGATGTCGCTAATGATTATAAGAAAAGCATCATCATGGATGTCATACCATAATTTAAAAAAACGTATTTTAAATTTTGATAACCCCTTGGCGGGGATCCGATTCTGGTGTTGAGGCTGCGTCCAGAACGAAAACGATGAGGTGATGGCGGTGCGTCCAAGAGAGAATACCATGGGGTGACGGAGGTGCGTCCAGAAGGAATACGATAGGTGACGGCGGTGTGTCCAAGAGGGAATACGATAAAGTGGAGCCAAGCGATCGCTTGTATCGGCAATGAAAGAATCAACGGTGGGGAAATTTTAAATTGTGATGCTTAAGTGGCGTCTTTTTTCTGTTACCGACGCGTTGTCAGGTTGTAGTGCTCTAAAAAGCCCTACTACCTTTTTCCCCCATTCCTATATCCAAATCCTAGCTATAATACGCTAAAACGCCAAAATCTTATCAAAACCCACAATAACCCAAACATGAACCAAAATTCGCAATAAACGAATCAAACATTCGTTTATTGCCTAACATTTGCCCCCACGGCATTATTAACCCCAAGATCCAAATTAAAATTAAAAGTTACAATAAACGAATCTAATATTCGTTTACGTTTCACATTTGCCCCACAGCATCACCCAAATACAAAATTCAGAGATCATTATCTCTATCCGAAAATTTTCTATTGAGGAAAACAAACAAAAACTCAAAAGCAGATACATTACCACATCTGCGCAATAGTTTCATAAGAATTCAAGAAATTGAATTCTTATCTAAAGTAAACACAACATCTCACTCGAAATATCGAGATTGTTGTACGAAAATGTGTATCTTTGGGATACAATTTTCGAATTGTTATCCTTTATAAAGGAATAGTATAGTGATCTCCGGGCCGCAGTCTAAATTCGTCTTTTGTTCCTGGAGGAAGTACCCCAGGTTAATCGTTGAGATAAATAAATAAAACCCATCCCAAAAGAAACAAGACGTGTTTTTATTTTTTATGGACGACGGATAATGCTTAGCTAGCACCTGGCCCCCACGAAAGACCAAGTAAAGACTAAGGATGGATGCCGAATCCAAGGACGTTGCTCTTCCCTTTGAAGTCAGAGGAAGCACGGCAACGACTCCTTTTGTGGGACAAGTTTTCAGAAGGTATTGCAAGAGATCACTTAGTCCTTTTAAGGACTAAGAAACACGCTTCCCGAAACCAAACCCCTACAAAAAACAAAACAAAAATTTTGGTGGCAGCGGTGGGATACCCAAAATCCCTTACCACGGAAGGTGAAGACTGATGGGATTATCCAACAATCCCCAACCATAACATTTTAGAAAAAGCGGTGTAGGATTCCCAAAATCTCCTACCACGGAAAGAGAACACTGGTAAAATTATCCACGAAGGGATTCCCGATTAAGCGGAGTCTCAAAATCCTCTGCAAACCTGAAAAACTGGTGCGGATCCTAACAATCCACACGCACTTCAGGCCCATGCAGGCTTATGAAATAATTCTGCAGAAGGAAATAATTTTGCAACAAAAGTAAAAGCAGAATTTCTTTTAAAGCGTATTCCGGGGCTAACACCGGAAAGTGATTTAAATTATTTAAATTTTTAAAAGCGTATTCCGGGGCTGACACCGGAAAGTAAGTAAAACTTTTACAGGCGTTGCCTGGGGCTTAGACACCGGCTGTAGAAAAACCCAAAGTGATAAGTGTATGACGTACACGAGTCCCGTGGAGAAGCAGGAAAATTTGTCCTGCATAACACTTGGAGCACAACACCAGGATCAAGCAGCTAGATCCAGCAGCGACGACAGCAGCGGTAACACCAACAGGAGAAAGCTGAACCACGCACCAGGAAAATAAGGTAAAAGATTTCATTTTTTAAATATACAGTGGAAAATTTAATGAGGCTAAGAGAGCCTCCTCAAAGTGATATAAATGTAACTTCTTTGAAACAAAAAGTGAACTCAAATTAAATTCAATTTTGTCATTTTTGTTTTGGTAATTGGCTCCCAAATAAATAAATTTTTTAAAGTTTTGAAATTGTTAACCAAAAGGGGACGCCAAGAATAAATTGAATATTTATTTTAATTGTTCTTTTTACACGGGGATAAAGAATAAACCCCCAAGCCGAATAAAATTTTTTTTTTTTAAATTAAAAATTCTCATATATATATATATATACAGGCACAAGTGCCCAAAGTGACAAACAAGAAAATAAAAGAATTTTTTTACAAAATTTTTTACAAAATACAAGTAAGCACTTATTTTTTACAACTATTTCGGCTTGTAGAAAATTTTTTAAATACGAGGGTTGCCTCTTATGTTCCGGGATTTGGCAACCCTAGCGTTGCAATCCGGCAATTGACAGCTTTGTCATAAAATTGGACATTTTTGAGGTTATACGCACTCAGCACGTTTTGACGTACGAGCGCTATTTGTGTTGTTTACAGTAACTTAAAAGATTCATCTCGGCCCACAAATGGAATTAAATCGTCAACATTTTCGTGCGATTATTTTTTACAACTTTCGGCGTGGATTAACTCAGCAACAGTGCATGGATGAACTTAATTCAATTTTTGGCGATGAAGCTCCATCAAGGACCAGTGTTTATCGATGGTATGGTGAATTCAATCGTGGTCGTAGTTCACTCCAAGATGAATTTCGTGAAGGTCGTCCAAAATCAGTTGTTGTTCCGAAAACCATTGATGCTGTGCGCGAACTGATATTGGAAGATCGTCATGTGACCTATCGTGAGATTGAGACAACCTTAGGCGTTAGTGGGACCAGCATACATTCAATATTGCATAAACATTTGACTGTCAAAAAAATTTGTTCGCGTTGGGTCCCACACAATTTGTCAATCGCCCAAAAAAAGGCTCGTGTCAATTGGTCGAAAGAAATGCTCAAAAAATACGCTCGCGGTGCTTCGAAACACGTCTATGACATAGTGACAGGTGATGAATCGTGGATTTACGCGTATGAGCCCGAAAGTAAACAGCAGTCGACTGTCTGGGTGTTTCAAGATGAGCCAAATCCAACAAAAGTTGTTCGCGCACGAAGCACTTCCAAGCAAATGGTCGCCTGTTTTTTCGGAAAAACTGGACATGTCGCAACCGTACCACTAGAACAACGCAGAACAGTCAATTCTGAGTGGTACACAACCATTTGTTTGCCAGTTGTCTTCCAAGAAATCAGGAAAACCAACCGCCGAAGACGGATCACTCTTCACCACGACAATGCGAGCTCTCACACATCGGCTGCGACAACTGCATTTTTGAGCACCCAAAAGATCGATTTGATGGGTCATCCGCCGTATAGTCCTGACTTGACACCGAATGACTTCTTTTTATTCCCGCACGTAAAAAACAAACTGAGAGGTCAACGTTTTTTGACACCTGAAGAACCGGTTGCTGCATTCAGAATGCATGTGTTGGAGATACCTCAATCAGAATGGCAAAAGTGCTTCGACAATTGGTTCAAACGCATGCAAAAGTGTATAGATCTTCATGGGGAATATTTTGAAAAACAATAGAGTGATTTTCGATGATCAATAATTGTTTTTGTTCTCTAATCTAAATATGAAATATAAAAGGCAACCCTCGTACAAGGTAGCGGGTGGCAGTGGCAAATGGCAGGCAGTAGTGAACGTACTAGAATTCCCCAGTACGTTCATTTCTGAATCCCTAGAAAAGACAATGCAAATATACGTGAAAATTTACCCAACATTTCTCATTCCGTCACAATTATAATTAAGGGACCGAATGATGTTTGATTGTTGATAAAGTGCTATGAAGCACTTGCATAATCGCGGAGGTTGAAATATTATATAATCCGATATTTGTATGTCAATTGACATTAAAGAGGACTATGCTTTTCAACCAAAGTTGATGTTGACCCAAAGATATGAAAAATTGTGCTGCGAATTCACAAATGAATGTACTGGAGAAATCTAGTACGTTCACATCTGCCTGCCCTTTGCCACCTGTCACCCGCTAGCTGACAACGCGTCAGTGAAAAAAGGACGCCACATAAGCGTTAAAATTCAAACCTACTCAACGGTTTTCAGTCATTCATCATCTCTAGCTCGACTAGGACGGTGGTTCGCTGCGCATCACTCTTCTACACGCACCGTATCAGTGTTTTGGACTCATCGCACCAATGCGCTGGATGCATCACTCCTGTACACGCACCGTATCATACTTTTGGACTTATCTACTTTTTGGCGGACCGCTATCTCTCCCCCGGACCAACGCTGTCAGTCGTCTCGGCACACCGCTCTCATCCTACAGGACGCATCGCTGCCATTCGTCTGGGCGCACCGCTAGCTTTCTCCTGGACGCGACGCTATCATTCGCGGTGGACGCACCGCTCTCACTCGTCTGGGTGCACTGCTATCATCCTCCTGGACGCGACGCTATCATTCTCGATGGACGCAACCTCATGCCCAACAATGTGGTAAAAGCCAAAATGAAGATCAATCTGCAGGGACTAACAATAGAGTTTGAGGGCGAACTTTGATACACACACACACACACACACACACATATATATATATATATATATATATATATATATATATATATATATATATATATATATATATATCTAGCGCAACGCAAAAATAAGTTTGCTAAAAAGTAATACTGCGAAGTATTCTTCTAATACACATAATGTATTAAATGAAAGACAAGAATCAAATGAATGATAAATCATAACTATTCAAAACCAATAATAGGAAAGTGTACCGGGCGTACCGGTGTGAAGTGAGCGTCAAGATACAAATGTATCGATAATGAACGAGCCCATATATTTTTTTTTATTTGGTTGCTATGAGATCTGTCAAACATATTTAGTATGCATCAAGTCATTGTACAAACAACATTATTTATTTTAATCCTGTTAAAAATATCGAATTTTGTACCAGAAAATGATGATTTGCGGAAAGCATTAATTTTTTGTTTTCGTTTGAAGAAAAGTGCAGCAGAGTCGCATCGAATGCTTGTCGAGGCTTATGGTGATCATGCTCTATCGGAAGCAATATGCAAAAGATGGTTTAAGCGGTTCAGAGGTAATGATTTTGATGTGCGAAATGAAAAACGTGGAAGACCACCAAAAAAGTTTGAAGACGCCGAATTGCAAGCAATATTGGATTAAGATGACACTTTAAGTCAAAAACAAATTGCACAAATGTTAAATGTTGCACAGCAAACAATTTCGTGCCGTTTAAAAGCTATGGGAAAGATCCAAAAGTCAGTACCTGGCTGACTTTCAAACAGACAACTTGTCTCACAGTTTTGCTCGTGCTAGTTATCTTAATCAACCGTTATTTTCACAATAATTTTCACAATTTAATTATCATTATCTTGTTTTCTTTGCCTCGTTTTCCGCATACAAAAATTTGAACAAGTGTTATAACCGTTAAGTTATGGCCCCTGGGCCACGTGTATTAAATAAAATCAAGCGCAAACGGTTGCGTTACGACCCCGTTATTGGAGGCCAAACACCTCCCGATAAACTTTCAAAAGTGAACAATAAAGTTCTCGAAAAATCTAAAATGTGTTCAAACACTAACTTTTTTCAACCACTTCAAAGTCTGATGGAAGACTCTCCTGAAATGGATCCGACCAATGACGAACAGTGCGCAGAACTTCCTAAAGAAACCGTTCCGCCAATTGTGGTATTAAAAACAACTAGTGCTCAAGTGCGTGATATTTTGAGCAACATTAAGATAGACATATACTTAATCAAAAACATTTCGCTTGGGCAAAAAATATGTGCCCCAACAATGGACATATATAATAAAATCAGAACCGAACTCTTACGGTTAAAATGTGAGTTTTTCACCCACTCACGTAAGGAAAATCGTCCGTTAAAGGTAGTGTTATCCGGGCTAGACTTAATAAGCAACGATATAGTGAAAAATGAGTTAATTGCACTCGGGATTACGTGCCTAGATGTTAAAACCATCACATTAAATCCGTCAACAAAGGCCCTGTACAAACACTACTTGTACATCGTCTACATTCAACGCGGTACAGTTAAATTAAACGAACTAAAACGGAACTACTCCACCTTGTTCAAAACCATCGTTCGCTGGGACTTTAAAAAACATAATCCAGGTAAGGTCACACAATGTCACAATTGCCAGCTTTATGGTCACGGCTCGATGCATTGTCATATAAAGAGCTTCTGTGCAATATGTTCGGGAAACCATAAAACATCGAGGTCTGCAAAACAAATGAGGTCATCAAGTGTGCAAATTGTAGTGGGCCACATAAATCCACCGATCCGGAATGCATAAGCCGAAAGCAGTACATAGACATTCGCCGCAAATTATCCCCACGCGGACGTGGTACAGGAAATACAACCTTCCTACAGCCTCCAAGTGACAAACAGCAGACAGTGCCCGACCGATTATCCATTGATAATTTTCCTCCACTACCCCGAACTGTGCGTCAACCTTCACTTCCTTCATCCACTTGGGCTTCTGGCCTCCATCAAACCCAGCAACCTTCCAATAGTGATACGACACACACGAAGAAAAATCCGTCAGAAACATTAACTAATGATAACCTGTTCTCATTTAGCGGGATAAACTCTCTTCTTAATGAAGTTGTAACCAAGCTTAGTGCTTGTCAAACCAAAGCTGACCAATTTAACGTCATTACTTCATTAGCTATTAAGTACATATACTCGGAAAAAACATGTTAAGAAACTCTCTTAACATCATAACTTGGAATGCGAGAAGCATCAAAAACAAAAAGCATGAATTTTTTAGTTTCTTGGTAAATTTTAGTATTGACATTGCACTTGTTTCAGAAACCTGGCTCAAACAAGACATTTCTTTCTCACATCAAAATTACATATGTTATCGCCTAGACAGGGTACATGCTAGTGGTGGAGGTGTCGCCATTGTTGTGAAAAAATGTATAGAACATTCCTTGCGTCCTTCATTGCGCCTTAAGTTAATTGAGGAAATTAGTATAGAGGTAGCATTAAGTGACAATTCCAAGGTGAGTCTTTTTTCGGTCTATTTCCCTGGAGGAAATAGAAACCTAGAGAAATCTACTTACTTTAAGCGGGATCTGCAAAAATTGTATAGAGTCAACACTCGAAACAAGGTAATTATTGGTGGTGATCTAAACTGCAGACATCAGTCGTGGAATTGTCTTAGGGCAAACAGCTGGGGTAACATTTTACTAGATGTTGCTGAATCCAGCCCAAGTTTTTCCATACTTTATCCACTTCTTCCCACCTATATCCCAGCGAGTGCTAACAAGAACCCCTCAACTCTTGATCTATATATCACTAATATTCCAAATTACTGCACAGTACCATTAACTCTAAATGCGTTAAGTTCAGACCACCTTCCGATCAGCCTCACAGTGAATCATACAGTACAGCTAATCGTACCAGTTTATACCACAACTATTCCGCCGCCAACTGGAATTGTTATAAATCATATATAAACACGAACTTGGTTCTAGGTGATACCAGCCTAAATTCTATAACCTGCAGCGAGCACATTGATATCCTATGCAACAATTTTGTTTCTATTATCAATAGAGCGGCCGATCTTGCGATACCTAAATGTTCCACTGCTCCAGTTGATAAGGCACCGCTTCCTGAAAATATCTTACATCTGATTAGGCTACGAAACTCTGAAAGAAGAAAATGGCTGCGTTATAGAATCGATTGTTTTCTAGTTAATGTTAAAGTCTTAAATAATATCATTAAAAACGAAATCTCAACATATAGGAACAAGTGTTGGAATAAACACCTTTCCTCTCTTGACAAAGCAAGCAAACCGTTCTGGAAAATATCAAAAATTATGAAAAAGAGAGGGTGCAGTATTCCACCGTTTAAAGTTCACGACAAGTTGTTTATTTCTTCAGTGGAGAAATCGAACCTACTTGCTAACACGTTTAGTAAGAACCACTCCATATCTATGCATCTAAGCGACGCGTATACTGAAGCTGAAGTTGCTAACACTATCTATGTACTTTCTCAAACACCAGCTGAAAGTACTTACGCAACTAATATCAGCAAAGTTAAAGAATTGATAAAAAAATCGAAATCAAAAAAGGCCGCGGGTCTCGATAATATTAACAACAGATTAATCAAAGCACTTCCACCTGCTGCAAGTAACTATTTAACATTCATTTTCAACGCTTGTCTTAAGAATTGTTATTTTCCGGACTGTTGGAAAACAGCAAAAGTAATACCTATCCCGAAACCCGGCAAACCGAAGAACAGCCCCGAAAGCTACAGACCTATTAGTCTACTTAGCTGTCTAAGTAAGCTCTTAGAAAAAATCATTAAGGAAAGGATTGATCGTTTTGTGGAAGACAATAACATCTTACCAAACTTTCAGTTCGGTTTCCGTAGTGGTCACATCACAATCCACCAAGTCTTGCGCATTAAAAACCACATAGCTGGTAAATTCATCGACAAGGAGTCAACGGGACTAGTTCTTCTAGACATCGAAAAAGCTTTTGATACGGTATGGCACGATGCCTTGATTTATAAGCTACTAAAACTTAAGCTGCCAATACCGCTTATCAAAATTATCCAGAGCTTTCTTCGTTCGAGAAAATATGTTGTGAGTTTAGGAACCGACATATCCTCTACTCACCAAATCCACCATGGTGTACCCCAGGGCTCGGTCCTTGGTCCTGTAGCGATTCTAACAGATACACACAATTCACAAGCAAAAATAGTGAAGAACACCGAACGAAAAAAAATCGAATAAGAAAAATACATCAGAACCGTATACCAAGCGATAAAATAAAAATAATTCATACCAGTGGAATATAGTCGAGTTTGGAAATCAAATTCTAAACACGGTCAGTAGTCTGATGCTTCACTGCTTCGCTTTTCAACCGTTTCATCGTGTGTTCAATTCACCTTCTTCACTATCCTTGCTTAACGCTACAGTCCCATATTATTTACATTGTTTGTCGCAGATTTACCATGTCTAGGTGAAAACATTCAGGTAGCTCTGTTTGCCGATGATACGGCCATTTTCTCTTCGGGTGCCTTATTCACTAATGTCTACAACTCTTTGCAAGCAGCTCTTGACAAACTAGCAGTATATTACAGGAAATGGAAAATAAAAATAAATGGTAATAAAACACAAGCTGTCTGGTTTTCGAGATGTAGGAAACACTGTTACCTACCAAATGGCACTAAACTCAGTATGTGTGCAGTTGATATTGATTGGTCCGAAGACTGTAGATATCTAGGTATTATTCTAGATAAAAAACTCATCTTTCAAGAACACATCACTACCACAATTGACAAAATAAACAAAGTCGTAAGAGTTATGTATCCATTAGTGTGTAGAAAATCAAAGCTTAGCATCGAAAATAAAATTATAATATATAAAACCATTTTTCAAGCGATACTCCTGTACGGGGCCCCTGTATGGTGTAATTGTGCTCGCACACACAAAATAAAATTGCAAAGGTGTCAAAATAAAATATTGAAAATGTTGCTGAATTTGCCATGGCATTATTCGACACATGAACTACATGACAACGCCAACGTTAAACCGGTAGAGTTCCTTATTGACAAAATCAATCGAAACTTCTTCGCCAATTGTTCTTTTTCTGACAATGTTCTCGTTTCCCGTCTTGCGTTATCCTAAATCACTACATATGTACTCTGTCTATGAAAATTATATCGAGGTCATTTCTATATAAAATAACCGGAAGCTCGTGCAATATTAGTCTTAAGATTCAAATAAGGGTTTTTTCTTGTAGTTTTCCCTTAATTTATTATTTGTTATTCATTAAAATTGTGCTATTGTCGTTATATAGATTTAAGATTATAGTTGTAAAGGAATTGCCATCCTAAATCTCTTAAGTACTAGTTGTAAAATATACCATAAATGTAATTATCTACTAAATAAAAATTGAATTGAATTGATCCAAAAGTGTGGAAACTGGGTGCGACATGAATTGAATGACAGGCAGATGGAAAAGCGAAACACCACATGTGAAACGTTGCTTCTACGACACGAAAGGAAGTCAGTATTGCATCGAATTGTGACTGGTGGTGCAAAATGGATTTATTTTAAAAATCCTAACGCAAAAAACAAAAATCCTAAACATCCAGGAGAAGCGTCAACATCGACCGCAAAGCCTGATCGGTTCGGAAAAAAGGCAATGCTCTGCGTTTGATGGGGCCAGAAGCGGGTGGTGTATCATAAATTTCTAAAACCTGGCGTAACTGTTGATGCGCAACGCCACCGACAACAAATGGTCAATTTGAGCGATGTATTGCTCGAAAAACGACCAGAATGGGACACAAGACACGGAAAGGTGATTTTGTTGCATGATAATGCTCCGAGTTATACAGCAAAACCCGTCAAAGAAACAAGAAAAGCTCTCGGCTGGGAAGTGTTACCCCACCCGCTGTATTCACCAGACTTGGCTCCTTCCGACTACCATTTGTTTTCATCGATGGCTGACGCATTGGCTGAGCGGCATTTCAATTCATACGAAGAAGCCGAAAAATGGGTTTCCGAATGGTTTCCCTCAAAAGACGACCGGTTTTATTGGCGTGGTATCCACAAATTGCCAGAAAGGTGGTCGAAATGTGTAGAAGGCAATGGCCAATACTTCGAATAAAATGTTTTTTAGTTTTTTAAAAAAATGTTTTTTACTTTAACAAAAAAAAAAAAAAAAAAAATCCTCACTTCATACCGGTACACCTGGTATCTTGATCTTAAAAAAACAACGTCATACATGTTAAGTGTTAATGAAGCATTCATTGAACAATTATCCCCCAACTAATTCTTCAAAAATTTGCATATTATCAACCAGGTTAATACTTTCTATCTAGTTTTTCCAGTACTAACATTTGTTGAATGGATTCCCCGGAAATTATTTCCATAAATTAATAAATTTGCGTTGAAATTGGAGTGCTATTTGTGAGACTGTAGCATGGTGATGCGTTTTGGATTTGATATGCTAACATCAATAACTTGATGTGATAAGTTGTCCTGTAAAATCCTTTCTAATTCTAATAGTTTTTGTTATCTGCTTGACAAATCTAGCTAATTGGAAAATGTGGATGTCTAAAACGCGAGCATAACTCCCCGAGTAGAATAGTGATAATTTAAATGAAAGTGGGGCTGGAAGAACAAAACAATTAGATGTTCTTAATAAATTTTTAATTAAGTCGTCCAACAACTAGTTAATCTATGGAAAAGTGATAAAAATAAATTTCGACATTTTTCGATAGAAATCGACTATAATGAAATTTGAGCCTACACGTCTTGGAGACTAGATATGTAGTGCTTGGTCTCGCCTCGGTAGTGTGTCCGTCCGACACTGGTTCACCGATGACGTCCCCACCGCGGTTCTTTCTTGGAGTATTGTTGGTGTATTCAATATAAACCACTGCTATATTCTTAATGCTATTTTCTTTATTAAAGCAATGCGCTTACTAACATTTAAAATCTAGATACAAAAATTATTTAATATGTTTTAAGTAAAAATAGTATTCAAGTACACTAGTTATGTTACAATTAAATTAGTTATCGTGGTGCACTAGGTCTTTACACATAAATTTTGGAATTCGCTGTGCACTAGATCTTTAATACAACAATTATCGAATTGGTAGTGCGCTATGTCTTTACACATCAATTTTGGAATTCACGGTGCACTAGATCTTTAATATGAAAATTACCGAATTGGTAGTGCGCTATGTCTTTACACATTAATTTTGGAATTCACGGTGCACTAATCTTTAATATAAAATATTGAATGGTAGCGCGCTAGGTCTTTACTCATCAATTTTGGAATTCACGGTGCACTAATCTTTAATATAAAATATTGAATGGTAGCGCGCTAGGTCTTTACACTTCAATTTTGGAATTCGCGGTGCACTAGGTCTTTAATATAAAAATTACCGAATTGGTAGTGCGCTATGTCCTTACACGTCAATTTTGGAATTCACGGTGCACTAGATCTTTAATATAAAAATTACCGAGATAACTCAGCTAACGTTCGAAGGATACGGATCGTTCTATCGTTCTATCCCGCGTCTTTCTAGTGTGTGCACCTGTGTGTGAAAGTGTGGCCGTCACTGAGAACGGCTGTATAGTCATTGAACTCGTAGCCAAAGTGTTGTGCAAGGTGCGCGTAAAAGATAAAATAAATATTAATTAAACCCAAAAATAGGGTGTAACTCGAATAAAACGACAATGCGCCAAGTGCTTGTCTAAAACTCTCGTTGAAAACATTCGTTCGCCGGTCGTCCACACAAATTTACAATATTGTCGCGTACACGTGTGTGCTGACGTGTCTACCGCTGTGTATATACCGAACGGCCAATAAAAAACTGTGCGTGTGTTAATGTGTATGCGTGTGAAAGCAGATGTTCTCTGCATGCTGCTTCACAAATAAAACAATTAAATTAACGGTCGAAACAAATAATGGAAAAAAGAAAAGTAATGCTAAAAGTAATTTCAAAGAGGAGGCCCAAAGCCCAGCCAAACCTCCTTGCCAAACGGCATAAAGCTAACCCAACCAACAAAGAAAAAACTCGCAGAGAAGGAATGACCACTACTGACAAGCCACATTATTCCGGAGAAGGGAATAAATTTAAAGAACTGGCAACTGAAGACCACAAAACCAGCAATACTGAAATGAGTGACAAAGATGCCGAACGTGCTGAATTTATTGCGGAGCTATACAAAAAGAAAGAGGAGCTCTCCAAAAAGAAGAACGATTTGGATCGACAAATCAAAGAAGCCTTATCGGAAAGCAATATTCAACAGCAAGAGGAGAAACAACGACAACAGCAGAAGCAACAGCAACAGCAGCAGCAACAACTGCTGGAAAAACAACAAGCAGCAGCCAGTAAGAAGGAGAAAGTGCCTCCCATCATAGTCAGTTTTATGGAAGCTAAGGACCTAATTAAATTGGGTAAGTTAACATGTAGCAATTTTAAAACGAAGAATTTAAATAATAATAAAATAAGTTTTTTATGTGATAGTTTAGATGATTATCATAAAATTAAATCTGCTCTAAGGGAAGCAAGTAGTGACAACTTCACGTACACACCTAAATCGGAGAAAACGATCTCCATGTTACTTAAAGGAGTTGATCCTTCTTTTTCCTCGGAAGAACTCCTTTCAGAACTACAAACTGTCGAAAATGACAGTTTAAAATTCATTGATGTGAAGCCATTCTCCACTTCTCTCTCCCGAAGTCGTAACCGCAAGTTGCCGTTCTTCATTGTCTCCCTAAGTCCCAACAGCAAAGTCGATGCACTTAGGAATATTAAAGTTATTTTCCACCAAACAATAATTTGGGAAAAAATACGGAAGGCTGACCGTGTGTTGCAGTGCATGCGGTGCCAACGATTCGGCCACGTTGCATCTAACTGTTGTATGGAATTTAGATGTGTAAAGTGCCAAAACAATCATACCGTAGGAGAATGCCCCTTAGGTAAAGAACAGGTTCAGGATAGAAGCAAACTATCTTGCGTCCTGTGCAAAAATACAGGTCACCCGGCCAACTTTAGAGGTTGTCCGAAATTCGAACAACTAAAAGCCAAGTTGGAATTTAAAAAAAAACAACTTGAAGAAGAGAAACGAATGAAGGTTCGTTCTTATAATAACTTCGTTGCACCTAGTGTATCATTCGCTCAAATTGCCGGTAGTCCATTAAACTCAAACTTCGCGGCACAGGGAAGTAATATCACAAAACCTTCCGCACCTAGCATATCATTTTCTCAAATGGCTAGTAATCCAATTAATACAACGGCGGCGGAACTCTCACGCAACGTCATAAAAGCGCCCGCTCCAGAGGCAAATTCAGATATAAGAGCAATCCTGTTAGCCATACAAGGACAGATTGCTGGATTTGAAAAAAAACTGACTGAACAAGCGGCCCGAATAGATATTATTTATTCGTCCTTGTTCTCAGACAACCCAACATACCACAATGAACTATCCAACTAATTTAACACTAAAAATTATTGCTGTGAATGTGAATTCACTAATCCACGTGGCAAGAAGGGATAATCTAGGTAACCTGCTTGAAGCCGAATGCCCCGATGTGCTTCTAGCTAGCGAAACCAAGCTAAACCAGAGGCACAAATTGGGCTACAAAAACTATAAAGTCATTAGAAGGGATCGTCCACACGCCACACAAGTTGGTGGAGTTGCTGTCTTAATTAAGAAAGGCCTTCACCACAAGGTCGTTTACAGCACAGCTGTACACAAATTTCAGCTGCTGGAAGCTTGCATTATAGATATACCTTTGAAAAGTCAAAGGCGTGGTATCCGTGTATGCACCTGAAGCTCCTCAGTGTTCGCAATTTATCAGCGAAATGGATACCCTTTTTCGTAATCTCAAGTTAGACTCGGAAAACAATTATTTTGTTCTGGCGGGAGATTTCAACTCCAAACACAGGGGTGATATCACGCCGAACACAAGAGGTAATGCATTGTTCAACTGGTGGCAAACAAATGCAACAGAATATAAACTAGAATTGTACGCTACAAGTACACCATCTTATCCAAGAGGAAACTCCTTTTTGGACTTACTTATGATTGACGACAGACTACAATTATTAGGCACGGACCTAAATACTCGAAATTGCCTTCGCACAATCGGATATGATAGTGACCATTACGGCCTCGGCGCCGTTTTACATGTTCCAAACGAACATGCAATACTTGAGCAGTACGACCAGATACATTCGTTCGTTTTCCGAAAAGCACACTGGTCGCGCTTTGATCGCATAATAAAAAGAGAACTATGCTCTAATGGCATAGACCCTCCAACTAATAGAAACCTTCGAAATGAGGAAATAGATCATTATCTCTCAACGATGGACAACATTGTCATCAAAACAATGCACCGTTCCATTCCAAAAGCGGCGCACATGGAGGAGAATTTTAATAGATATAGAAACTCAACTATTGACGGCCTCTATAGACAAAAAAGCGCTCTGCTCTCCCAGCTCAAACTGCTCTACAGACAGTTCAGCGATCCTTATAGCCAAGAAATAAAGACAATTAAGTCATTGATTAAAAACGTTCAAAAGCTGATCCGTGACAACTACAGATCAGTAATTAATGAAGAATGGAAACGTAAAATTCTCTCCATTAAAACCAGTGGTGGGAATATGTTTCCGCAAATAAATAAAGTATTTAGAAGAATAGATCATAATGACATTCCCTGCCTTCGAGTCCCGAAGACTCCCGAGAATTGTCAAATATCAACTCCAACGAAGAACTAATAGTAGTCGAGGATCCGCAAGAGAAAGCGAACTCCATTGGCGCCTGTTTCGAGGCAGTACACAAAGTGAATGAATCCATTCATTCTAACCTCGATATCGAAAACAGAGCTATCCAAAACCATATTTCGCTGCACAATGAACGGCAAAGTTGGCATTCCGAAAACAAAAGTTTCACCACCTTCAGTGAAAACAATAGAGCGGATGCGCCGCTTAGAAATTTACACACAAATATATTTGTGAATAAAAATGAACTCATGGACATCCTAAGATCCATTAAAAACAAGAAATCCTCTGGAACAGATGGTATTCCGAATACAGTTCTTAAACATCTGCCTCCGGAAGCGGTGAAAATTTACACTACCTTGTTCAATAACGCTCTAAATAATGCATACTTTCCAAGACGTTGGTAAATAGCAGTAGTCCATCCCATCCCCAAAAAGGGCAAGGACAGGAGCAATCCCGCTAACCTTCGCTCGATTAGTCTGCTTCCAAATATTAGCAAAATATTCGAGAAAATCATAAATAGGGCATTGATAAACTGGTGTGATGAAAACGACATCATTCCGAACAACCAGTTTGGCTTTAGAGCGGGCCACGACACAGTTCATGCAGCTACAAAACTTTTTTCCGATATACAGTGGAACAAGGCAAAACGACAATGCACAGGCGTATGTTTGGTTGACTTTGAAAAGGCCTTCGATACCGTATGGTTAGACGGACTTGTATATAAGCTATCAAATCTAGGTTTGCCCGAATATCTGTTATACATCATTTACGATATGATAATGGATAAGCAATTTGTGGTAAAATGTGGGGACAAAATCTCCAATAAAACTTTCCATATTAAAAACGGCTTACAGCAGGGAGCCGTGAATTCTCCCATTCTCTTCAATATTTATACTAGTGATCTAGTTGGGTCTCTTAATCATGCTATTGCATACGCCGACGATATTGTAGTGTACAGATCAGAAAAAAATATCGATGCCATTAACAGACTTCTTCAAGAAGACTTCAATAAAATCAAACGCTTTTGTGACGATTGGAAATTGAAAATTAACTTCCAAAAAACAGAAACCATCCTTTTCAGAACACCTCTTTCTACAGCTTCAAGAGATACAAGGCATAATTGGAAAAACTTCTCCATTGTAGGAAGCAATAATCTTCCGCTGCAAATGAAAACTGTTGTCAGGTACCTTGGTACTGCCCTCTCCGCAGCTAAAAGTGCATATGCAATGACAAGAAGTCTATTTCGAAATAGTCTCCTAGATCATAAAGTTAAAATAATTTCCTATTCAGCATTTATTCGTCCAATATTGGTGTATGGTTGCCCGGTATGGTTCAACGTTTCCCCATCCTACATGGAAAAGTTTCGCATGTTCGAGAGGCAGTGCTTGCGTTCCTGCCTCGGGTTACATAGAACACCTGAGTCTCAATACAGGAAATTCTATCCTAATAAGACACTGTATGACAAATCAGGACTGAATAGGATAGACAATTTCATTATCAAAATTATTCGTGGTCACACTGCAAGGGCAATGTGCAGCGAAAATAATCTTATCTCGGGAGCATACTACCCCAATGACATATACCTGGAGAATACATTCCAAAATGGGTTTATCCCACCAGAAGCGTTCCCTCTATTGGATAGAAAAGGTCTTATCCAAAACAAGCACGGAGTCCCTATTATTTACCACGCTTTTCGTGGTGCCGGGGACAAACGGATTCTTTATAACAGTGATATATCAAATGCTGCAGTTCACTTGCGATTTAGCATGGCAATAGGCGATCGAGATAAATCTATAAATGACCGATCCCATCCCAACTGGTGGTGGATTGACAATGAAGAAAGGATTTAATATCCCCAAATATAGTAACATCTTCAGACGCTACGCCTTCCCTTCCCATTCCTCACTTCCCTTTTCATATTTATTTATTCTTCCTTTTCATTTCCATTTTTCATTTAGATTCCTTTTCGTTTTAAAATTTCTTTATGTTAACATTTTTTGTTTTTTTGTTATTAATTTTTTTTATAAACTTTTTTACCTTATATTATTTATTAAAAAAAAAAAAAAAAAAAAAAAAAAAAAAAAATACAGAGAGAACTTCGTCTTCTAAAATATTCGGGTAATAGAAAATATATAAAAATATAAAAATATAAAAATATTATTGTACGCCGAAAGGCATTACACAAAATTGTATCGTGTAATTTAGAGTGCTCGTGTAGAGTCAGTAAATTATTTTAAGAATAAGAAAAGATTGTAAAATAGGATTTAGCATTTTAGTCCTAAGTCAACATTTGTTAAATTATTGTACAATAAATGCGTTATTCAATCAAATCAAAAAATAAAAATTACCGAATTGGTAGTGCGCTATGTCTTTACACATTAATTTTGGAATTCACGGTGCACTAATCTTTAATATAAAATATTGAATGGTAGCGCGCTAGGTCTTTACACATCAATTTTGGAATTCACGGTGCACTAATCTTTAATATAAAATATTGAATGGTAGCGCGCTAGGTCTTTACACATCAATTTTGGAATTCGCGGTGCACTAGATCTTTAATATAAAAATTACCGAATTGGTAGTGCGCTATGTCCTTACACGTCAATTTTGGAATTCACGGTGCACTAATCCACTCTGGTCTATTGCCTCTTTTTCACTGACTTATCTCCCCAGGGTTGACTCGCGCCACCACGCAGCACATCAACATACATTGGTGATGCTCACCACATCGCACCCCTGCGTGTTGGTGCTTTTATTCATTATGTGCACAGTGGTGGGCGCCATGGCGTGTGTTTGCTCGTTGTACGTCATTACATGGAGGGTCGCTCGTATTGTTCATACGTGCTATGTGATGCAGCTACATGGGCATGCGTTGTATCTCTCGTATTTGTATTGGTTGAGATGTGTCCTTTTAAGGGCATGCGTTGTAGGTTTCATCTGTTTGCGCGCCTGCTTGGTAATTCCAGGAATTAGTCGCAGGCTTGCGCAACCGCATCATGTTTTGCATGGTTGTTCTGCTACATCAGATCGTTGGTTGATGTTTTTACCAGATCGATGTGCAGATGTCCCATGCTTGCCTATGCCATGTAGTTTCATACCATTGCAACTACGTTGCGCTTGGTCTTCATGTCATGATTTTCGTGTTTTACGCATTTCTACTTTTAGGAAGATGCCCGTTATTGCTCATACACTTGTATCAGCGGACATTGTGGTTATTTGACATGCTAATGCAGGTAAGTATTCGATTTACTGGCGCCGAAGGCTTGCGAAAAAGGGGTTACCTGGTGGTAAGTAGGCAGGTGAGTAGTGGCGTTCGCAAGATCCGCCACAGATACATTTATGTATATACGATCATCACCCACTACTTTCACGTAACGGACCATAGTGAATTTAGTATTTTGAATCGTTATCTTTTGTATATCAAAAGGCGAATAATTTATTTGATTTGCGAGTCATAGATGGGATGTCTGCCAATTTAAATTATGGAAATTAGTCATGCTTCACTTCATTAATCGTTTAATTGCATAGAGGGGACTGGATAGTAAATTGAAATTTTTTACATATAATAAGATCCATGACACGCATATCACCGATAGTACCTTGTATAGACAAAACAGAAGAGTATAGATTAGGTTGAAATAGGGAAAGAGCCGACGACGAAAGTGCGAGCGCAAAAATCTGCAGCAAAAGCACTTGTGATCATTTTATTTATTTTATGGCGTCCCACAAGGACAGACGGTTGTCAAGGCTTCACTTGACATCACCATATTGAAGCAGCTACTGGAGGATAACATCTCGAAAAAGCAGCCAGCATTCGTTAATCGTTGGAAAGCGCCCTACAATAATGCCCGTCCGTATATGGGTCTCGCTGTTAAAGCATTTCTAACCAAAAAAAAAAAAAAAAAAAAAAAAAACATTCGCGTTATACCACCTCCGCCTTATAGAACAAACCTAGCTCCATATGACTTTTTTATATCACTAGGCCAAAAAGAGATCAAACGTCGCTGCTTTTTTATTGCAAATGCGGCTGTAAAACCTTTAGAGGTGCTCTCCGAGGGTAATTAAAGAGTGACAGAGGCTGGACAAGTGCGTTGCTTTGTAGAGACACTACATTAAACGTGATTGAACTGTTAGGCTCTTAGTTTATAAATAAAAAAATGTATCGCGGTCGTGTTAGTTTCATTGAACATCTTTCGTATATCTTGTTAAGAAGTGCTCTCAAGCAAATTGGTTACATATGACACATAACAGGGGTGAATGTTAGGGTACTTCCTTTCAAACATGTGCATTAACGACTTGTCATCCTTATGCTGCGTTGTACGCAGATGATTTTATTTTTCACGCCAAAAATGTATATGAAAAAATTATTCTTTACTATAGCAACTGTGGAATGGGGAATGAAAGCCCATTGCACGAAGAGATCATTACTTTACAGTTTTCTCTTTTTTTTTTTTAATGGATGTGTAATCTTGGAAAGATGCTACGGGGCCGAGCCTTTGGCATGTACGATTCAGTGAGTTGTATAGTATCACAGTACTGCACCTACATATTAAAACACACCCTTGCTTCTCCCACCAGTCTACCTGCGGAACTAAGTTTGGGTTTTCCTTCGCGTGGCTGGTTAGCTCTTAGAGCAGGTCTCCTATTCCTTTTTGCGTTTTGCGACTTTTTATCTGGCTACTATGGGTACGTACTCCGCACGATTCCGGAGACGATACAACCATGAGTTGTATGCGATCTAGTTTGAAGCTAACGTTGTAAGAAAAATCAAGCCCGGAAATTCCTTTGTGGGAGGATGTATGGAACGGGGCAGACCTTGTCTGTGATGGAGGAATGGCCTAGACCAGGACGCCCAGAACCTGGGAGTGCCAAACTGGATGACAAACTGGACATCGGGACCGGTGGAGTGATTTCCTAAATAACGCCAAGACCGGATCCCGGTTGTAGTGCCGATGCTGCTGATGATGATTATTCTACATGAATACACCACAATCCGATGATGACGATGATTATGATGATGATGACTATGGTTACTAGAATATAAATTTCAGTCCAACACTTCCCCGACCCCATCATATATTGTAATCAACGAGGTGCCTTGGTGCTGGGAGGTTGTTTCTCTATTGAGCGAAGCGACTGCATAACAAAATAGCATATTTAGCCCTCTTGCTCCTCGCATTGTAGTCAGAGTGGTAAACTGAGGTGTTCAAAACGGTTTAGGTATTTTCGATACCTACCGTGCCCTGGCATAAACTGCGAACTGCTACGGATGGGATGAGATTACAAGTCCACCTCCGTTTGAAGCTCGAGTTCCATATGGCTTGTTGTAAAGCAATAGAAACTTCTCTTTCTTCTAGCATATACCATGTCGTCACGCACTTCATCCACAGTGGTTCTTCTTTTTTGATAGATCCGAAGTATCTCCTTAGCTACAATGTTTATGGGGAGTAGTCCGACTGTAACAAATACTGCTTCATGAAATTTTGACACATATCATCTGAAGGTTCATCATCATCATCGGCACTACAACCGGGATCCGGTCTTGGCCTTATTTAGCAAGTCCCTCCACAGGTATCCGGTCCATATCCGAGATTTGTTAAATTGTACATAATAATTCGTTTTTCCGGGCAAGGTTATTAGCATTGCGCCAACCTTTCTCAGGATGTCGCTGCATGCATTGGTTCACCACTTGGCGGGTGCCAAAGTAGCTATCCAGGGGTAACACGTGGAGACTGCATGCCAACTTGGATTGAACAAGGACAAGGATCGTCCCGGCCTTCGCTAGGTTGAAAGCAGAGACTTTGCCATGTATGTTCGCTGACATCAGCCCCCCCCCCCCCTTTTGAGTCTTGCATTTTGTTATATTCTTTTAATGTTTAAACTCAACCTTAGATGGTAACAATCATTACATTTTCTGTTTAATGATTCCTTTTTAGTTAACTGTTTAAGTGTTTTTTTTTTGTATTTGTTATAGCCTTTAAATACTTTAAATTTACTGAAGGTTAGTGTGGAGGTTCCGCCAAACCCCACGGCCCACTTACCTGAAAGACCCCCCATATCCGCAAACCAACTCCCATTGTCTCCCGCCAATGCAATCGCATCGGCACCTGAAAATATTTCTTTTTCCAAGGACATTAATGCATACAAGCATTACATAAACTTCCTAAAAAGAATTGCATCTACAACGGCATTCATACATTATCAGTGCATCTCTGCATTAGCGACCCAAAAACCGAATTTCCAATTAGTGTAGATATTCACACTATAGTTCGATCCTGCCGTCGCCATGGATGCCATGCATAGTTGACACAGATGATATACACAACCATCATTGTGTATCCATCTAAATTACTTTCCGAAGACTTGCAACTATTGATTTAGTTGCAAGCGCTTCTCGCGGAAATATTTCTTTGTTTGAATCTTAAAACAATCACCGACGTCACGTTTTGCCGTCGGATGGGATTGAATAGCATAAACATATGCAAACAAGGGAATCCGATTCTCCCAGTCGGCAGAGAGACGATATACGATCTCTATTGTATGAATTATCGCAATCCCTTTTAGCATCTAATGAGTGGCTGCTATTTAGACAGCTGACTCTCATTACCGAAAGATGCCTTAGGTCGTTTCACCATTGTTCTTTTTTTCCTCATTTCAGCTCTAATTTATCCTTGGTTAAACGCATCGATAAACACGGTGATGTGTACAAACACACACATACACCATCGCGTTCCAGAGATCGTCTTCCATTGGTGACTGGTCAAAGGAAATTTCATTTCCTTTTCACCACACCATCAAAAACTCAACCCAAACGATCGAATATCGTTGAGTCCATTTCCATCCGGCGACCACCATGGTCGTTGCCGACTTCCGCTCTCCGGTGTGCAAGAAGACGCGAAAATAATACCGTCGAGTCGAGTAGAGTGATCGGGTTATTAATTAAAAGAGTACGAGGGTTTCCTCTTATGTTTCGGGATTTGGCAACCCTAGTGTTGCAATCCGGCAATTGACAGCTCTGTCGTAAAGTTGGACTTGGACATTTTTGAGGTTATACGCACTCAGCACGTTTTGACATACGAGCGCTATTTGTGTTGTTTACAGTAACTTAAAAGATTCATCTCGGCCCACAAATGGAATTAAATCGTCAACATTTTCGTGCGATTATTTTTTACAACTTTCGGCGTGGATTAACTCAGCAACAGTGCATGGATGAACTTAATTCAATTTTTGGCGATGAAGCTCCATCAAAGACCAGTGTTTATCGATGGTATGGTGAATTCAATCGTGGTCGTAGTTCACTCCAATATGAATTTCGTGAAGGTCGTCCAAAATCAGTTGTTGTTCCGAAAACCATTGATGCTGTGCGCGAACTGATATTGGAAGATCGTCATGTGACCTATCGTGAGTTTGAGACAATCTTAGGGGTTAGTGGGACCAGCATACATTCAATATTGCATAAACATTTGACTGTCAAAAAAATTTGTTCGCGTTGGATCCCACACAATTTGTCAATCGCCCAAAAAAAGAAAAAAAAATTTCGTCGAAAGAAATGCTCAAAAAATACGGTCGCGGTGCTTCGAAACACGTCTATGACATCGTGACAGGTGATGGATCGTGGATTTACGCGTATGAGCCCGAAAGTAAACAGCAGTCGACCGTCTGGGTGTTTCAAGATGAGCCAAATCCAACAAAAGTTGTTCGCGCACGAAGCACTTCCAAGCAAATGGTCGCCTGTTTTTTCGGAAAAACTGGACATGTCGCGACCGTACCACTAGATTAACGCAGAACAGTCAATTCTGAGTGGTACACAACCATTTGTTTGCCAGTTGTCTTCCAAGAAATCAGGAAAACCAACCGCCGAAAACGGATCACTCTTCACCACGACAATGCGAGCTCTCACACATCGGCTGCGACAACTGCATTTTTGAGCACCCAAAACATCGATTTGATGGGTCATCCGCCGTATAGTCCTGACTTGGCACCGACTGACCCCTTTTTATTCCCGTACGTAAAAAACAAACTGAGAGGTCAACGTTTTTCGACACCTGAAGAAGCGGTTGCTGCATTCAGAATGCATGTGTTGGAGATACCTCAATCAGAGTGTCAAAAGTGCTTCGACAATTGGTTCAAACGCATGCAAAAGTGTATAGATCTTCATGGGGAATATTTTGAAAAACAATAAAGTGATTTTCGATGATCACTAATTGTTTTTGTTCTCTAATCCCGAAATATAAAAGGCAACCCTCGTAATTTCGTTATATCCGTAGTGTACACTGTCATATATTTCCCTTTTTGTGCGTCCGTTCGTCGTCTGTGTAATTGCAACTGTAAACTAATTAAATGTACCCTGGTTTGTTTTAAATAAAAAGAACCTCTCCAGAATAAACAGATGTGCGTTTTACGTATTTATTTCTGGTGGACGGTGTTTTTTTCCTTTTCCTGTTGTGGGCGTGGCGAAGTTTCGTTTCTTGTTGGTGTTTTCTTCGGTGCAAACATTTAGTGACGATTCGGTTGGAGGAACTTTGTTTTCGTGATGCTAGTGGAAGCTGTGGGTGGATGGTAGAATCAGCGCTCATGCCGACGCACAGACCATCTCCTACCCCACATTAGTACCACATAAAAGCCATAAAGATTTTTTATAACAGGCACCATATCGGCACTTTTTGAACGACGTGTTATTGTAATATTCCACGGGAGCCGGCCAAGAACTGACCCTTGAGGAACTCCTGCCAAGGCGTTGTAGATTTTTCTGCTCTCGTCTGTATTGTACGTGGGTAGGTCAATAAGTCTGTAGAAATGCTTACGATGGCGCTCGTAACAGCGCGAATGGTCTGTTTTCAGTAAACAACATTCCTCACTAGGTATCTGTCAACTTTTAATTTGTTTCATGTTTCAATTTTGTATGATAAATTGGGTATGAAAAAAATATCTGCGAGATGGGTACCGCATTGGCTCTCAGCTGAGAACTTTTGGAGAGCATGCGTCGCAACCCAGATGAGTTTCTGCGCAAATGAGTAACTGTAGATGACACATGGATACACCACTACATTCCCAACACGAAAGAACAGTTAATACAGTGGATTGGATTCGATGCCTTGATGGCGACTGTGGGTGTATCTTTCACTAAACTGACATTTAGCTGTCCTTTCTGCCTCTCGCTTCTACCATGGCTAGTTGTCTAGCTTCGTATTCGTTTGTGGTCCAACTAAACCATGCATTACAGCTATAGAAGTGGAGTCCATTAATTTTAGCTCTTACGAAGCCTCTCAGTTGGTGACCGATGATGTGAAAGCCCTCCGCATACCTATATGGTTGCCTATCTGGTCTCATCACTGATCCAGATGTTGCTTACAAGAGCTTTATAAAGTTCACTGATCAGCACCACGTCAGCTTTCTCCTCCCGGGTCATTTGTGTCAGGATATAACCCATAAAGATTTAATAGGTGTGCTAGTAGAAACACGGCTTTTTATCAAATTCAATTCAAATTTAAGCGTAATTGCTTAGTGAGAAACTACTAACTGTTGTGCAAGCTCTTCTTAAGTTTGATATGGATTTTCATCTGGTGAAGTTCTTCGTTGTCAAACTTTTTTACTGCAACTGGACGTTCAGCGAACTCAAAACTAAAATTTCCTTTACGAAATCCAAACCAGTTTTTTACTGTTGAACGACTCACATAATGTTCACCTAAAGTTGAACTAATCAGTGCCATAGCTTGAGCAGCATTTTTTTCATTTCCAAACAGAATAAAACGCAATGATCCAAATGTTGCTTATCGGCATCCATCTCTATCGCAACTGATGCACACGGACTTACAGCTTGTAAATGACTAAAACTTAATCATAAAAACATTAATGACTAAGATACATATATCGAAAATGGCGAGCGGATTGGATGCGTGCACGTATGTTTCTAATGAAAACCAACTTCAGAGCCGAGTTTCTACTTTGCACACCTATTAGATTAATTTGTATAATCCTCACCGTGTTTTTGTTTGTAATTTTTCTTCGGTACCGGGCAGCTTTTAGTGACGGCCGGATTGATGCTTCTTCGGGGTTTGTTTCCATGGAGAACATGCATCCACCCTCCTTGACGGAAAACAACCCATCCTATTTTAATTTTGTCCGCTTACAGGAGTTTTTCTGTTATTGCTGTAGAAAGACTGGTTGTAGCATTTTGGATACCCTCAGATGCTTTGCGCAGCGGTACGATATCTGCGGATGAAATGTCATGAATTCCAAACTGGAGGGTTACTGACTCACATATTTCCATCTTGTGGTAATCTCGTCTACATTTTTGATCCCTTTCGTTTGATGTGTCTGACTTCTCACGGTTGCTTCTTCTCCCAGCACTCCACTAATGGCGGCCGTGTTACCACTTCTTCTTCTCACCGCCTTTCTGAGGCTTTACGGTTTCTACACAGAGTATTCCCCACTGCTACCAGTTTGGGGTCCGCCTTTACGCTGCCAAATATGTGAGTATATGACAGATTAGCTGGGGACTCTCTTGGGATAGCGTCCAGTTTCACATGTTTGTGTCGGCCCTGTGTTGTTTGCCATCCATTCTGGTCTCATCAGCGGATTTGTTTTTTTCCTTTTTTGGACAACTGTACAGTTTTTTTGGGCTATTGTCTATTGTTTTTGGTGACTTTCCATTGGGCTACTGTTTATTGCCCGAGTTACGGTACCAGATATACTTAAACAGCTAATCTCACCTACCGTAGCCTCCCCAAATGAATCAAATAAACAATAAATACAATAAAATGTCCATGTGTTGCACATCTGATTCAAAATCCCTAAAACCCAAAAATGCAGTTAAGATGTTCACGGATAAACTCATAAATTTATTTCTCCTCACAGAACAGTTGACGTTGTCCTTGTTGTATTATTCTTTACTGTTGCAGGTTCATTGTTACGGATGGCTGACTTCCCTTTTTTGTTTAAATAAAAGAAACTTTTTGTTAACTTTAACTTTTTTCTTTACACCTTATTGTTAAGGCAAACCGGGAATTTCCATCCCTGTACATTTTACATTTACACTGTTACTATTTTATTAGTTTGCAAAAAGGCCCATTGGGGGGATGGGTGCGAACATACAAAGTATCTGATTGCCTTCAACCCGGCGAAGGCCAGGACGATCCTTGTCCCCGTTCAATCCAAGTTGACATGCAGTCTCCACGTGACACCCCTGGATAGCTACTTTGAAACCCGCCAAGTAGTGAACCAATGCATGCAACGACATCCTGAGAAAGGTTGGCACAAGGTTAGTAACCATGCCCGTAAAAATGATTTATTATGGCAAATTTAACAAGCCTCGGATATGGACCGGATACACGACGACGACCACGGAAACGAAAATGGCTAAACAATTTAAGCATTTTTTCATGGAACGTCCGCTCACTATACAGAGCTCGAGCGGCACAGTAGCTAGCTGATACCCTGTCCGAATATAAGGCTGGCATAACAGCATTACAAGAAATCAGATGGATGGGGAGTGGTGGTATTCAAAGAAACGAGTATGACATTTATTACAGCTGTCATGCAAAACACCATGTGCTCGGGGTAGGCTTTCTAATCAGCCAAAAACTAAAGCCTGCCATCATCGGCTTATACAATAAACGAAAGGCTATGCACTCTTTGCGTGCGAGGCAAGTTTAAAAACATACGCCTTGTAAACGTTCACGGACCTGCAGACGAGTCCCTTGACGAGGAAAAAGAAGAATACTACGAGAACGTCGAACGGTCTCTCAATGCCTGCTCAAGATACGATGTGAAAATCGTTCTTGGTGATTTGAATGCGAAAATAGGTCGGGATCCGGTTTTCAAGCACTACGCAAGTTCCCATAGCTTGCATGAGAACACTATTGACAATGGACTACGAGTCATCGAAATGGTGTAGCGATTCTAACAGATACACACACAATTCACAAGGAAACATAGTGAAGAACACCGAACAAAAAATCGAATAATAAAACTACATCAGAACCGTATACCAAGCGATAACACAAAAATAATTCACATCAGTGGAGTATAGTCGAGTTTGGAAATCAAATTCTAAACACGGTCAGTAGCCTGATGTGTAACGCTTAGGTAAAATTTTTTTCGCGATTCGAGCTGTCATAGCGTCAGTTCGAATCATACGATCTTCTTCACTATTATTTCAAACGCTATAATGGCAGCATCGAAAAACTTGGTCGTTGCAAATACCAGGTTTCAGCGTAAAAATATCCACAAAGCCAGCGGTGTATCAACTGACGGAGCCACTCCCAACCAAATTGACCACGTGTTGATAGATCGCCGCCACTCCTCGAGTTTGATGACGGTACGAACGTACCGAGGTGCCAACGTCGACTCGGATGACTATCTTGTTGGTACAGTTTTCCGAGCGCGGATTGCCTTACGGAGACGTATTGCATTCGCGGATCAGGTTCGAATCAACACGGCTGCCTTAGGCAATGGGAATACCAGTAACACCATTGGTCATGCGTTAAGACTCGCCCTCGAAGAGCTCGACGGAGGGAGAGTAAGTCCTGGGACCAGAATGCCGGGGGTAGAAGAGAAATGGACACGCCTTAAGAATACTGTCATTAGTACTGCCAACTCCATCTTAGGCAGTAGTCGTATAGATCGGAGCGACTGGTGTGATGATGAGCGCAAACTAGCGACTGAATGTAAGAATGCTGCATAACGGGCAATGCAGCCGAGTCTCATAGGACGTGGGCACGTGAGGAGAAATACAAAGAGCTCAGAAGATCTGAAAAAATACTTCACAGACAAAAGAAAAGTGCCTGGGAAAAAAACCTTGACTGTGAAATGGAGAAAAGTAGATCGAGGTCCGCACCAGTCGTGGAAGTTCTACCAAATAATCCACAGTATGACGCGGTACACACTCCGCTGCACTTACTGCAAGGATAAAGAGGGTAATCTGATCACCGATCCTGAAGGCATTGTGGAGCGATGGGAACTGCACTTCAATGAATTGCTAAATGGTCACAGAAGAATTGGAGGCTCCACCAATGCACGATCAAGACCAAATGCTGCTACCACCAAACATTGAGGAAACAGTGAAAGCCATTAGACAGCTCAAATCCAATAAAACCATTGAAGCTGATGGCATACCACCTGAGCTGATCAAAGAAGGAGGGACAGCGTTACATCACGCAATTCATGAGATCGTGATGCACGTACGGGAGCAAGCGGAGATGCCGGAAGATAGGCGTCACGGAATAATTTGCCCCATACATAAGAAGGGAGATATCACAGTGTGCAGCAACTATAGGGTTATAACATTGCTGAGTATCGCCTATAAGATACTCTCCTCTATCCTACAAGATAGGATAGCCCCGTACGCTAAAGCTATCATTGGTCAATATCAGTGTGGCTTCATCCCAGGCAAATCAGCGATTGATCAGATATTCACCCTTAGGCAGACGATGGAAAAATGGCTGGAATTTAAGATTCCATTATATCATCTATTCATAGACTTTAAGGCCACCTTCGGCAGCATAGCCAGGGTAGAACTATATAGTGCGATGAGAGAGTTCGGCATTCCAAACAAATTGGTACGACATTGTAGGTTGACCATGACCAACGTAACGAGTCAAGTAAAAATAGTGGGATTGCTGTCCAAACCAATAAACATATTTATTAGACTTGGACAAGGGACGGTCTGGCCTACCTCCTCTTTAACCTGGCGTTGGAGAAAGCAATCCATGACTCTGGAATTACAACTAGAAGAACTATTGTCACCAAGTCCAACCAGATACGTGCCTATGCAGATGACATCGACATCATCGGTAGATCCGATTCGGCTGTACAGTACTCCTTTACCCAGATCGAACATGCGGCACAAAAACTGGGACTGCACATCAATGAGGGAAAAACAAAGTACATGGTGACAACTTCTGCGAAGAGAAGACCTAACGTTGGTCAAACTATCAGGGTAGCGGAGCACGCATTTGAAGTAGTGCAATTCTTTAACTACCTTGGGTCAATAGTGTCAGCCGATAACAATATGGAAGAAGAAATACGCGAACGGGTGATTAAATCCAACAAAGCCTACTATGGCCTATCAAGGCTCTTAAAATCCCGAAATTTATACAGAACATCCAAGCTACTACTGTACAAGACCATGGTCTTACCAGTACTCATGTATGGATCCGAGACCTGGGTGCTTAATAAAAGGCACTCTGAACTCTTAGCTGCGTTCGATAGGAAGGTCTTAAGGAGAATTGTTGGTCCCGTATGTGAGGGAGGACAATTCCGGAGACGCTTCAACCATGAGTTGTACGCAATCTACCTTGAAGCTAATATTGTAAGAAAAATCAATCTCGGTAGACTCCAGTGGGCGGGACACCTAGCTCGAATGAGCGAAGAGGAGCCTGCCCGGAAGACCTTTGTGGCAGGATGTATGGAAGGAGACAGCGCGGCAGACCTTGTCTGCGATGGAGGGATGGCGTAGACCAGGACGCCCAGAGCCTGGGAGTGCCAAACTGGATGGCATCGGCTCGAAATCGGGACCGGTGGAGAGATTTGTTAAATAAGGCCAAAGACTGGATCCCGGTTGTAGTGCCGATGATGATGATGAAAAAGGCCCACTGTACTTATGGGCCGCTACCTTTTTGCTGGAACACTTCACTCTCACTTTTGCCCATTCGCAACCACTCTTTTATACCGGAATTATTGGTGAGGAAATGCAGACGATACCTCAACCAGGATGTGTGAACTATTTTGAGGCTAATTGCCTAGCACGAGTCATTTGTATTTTCCCAATAATCGTTTTTTCGCTTAATTGCCCTGCTTAAAGTGCAGCGGCATTGGCTTGAGCAATTACTTAATTGCTTTCATATGGCGAACCAATTATAGTACATTGCCCCGTGTTCAAATCGTATCATTCGATAGCTTTGCGTTTCGTCACTGTGTTCGCCATTTCGCAGAACTCAGGAGTTGATCGACGCTCAATTAAATAGTCGTTAATAGCCTTTGAAAGTACCGCCCGTGTCATATAACTTGTATGACACTTGTCTTCGGGCTTGGAGCAAAAAACATGCATTCGAAACATGAAGCCGTTAGCAGGTGTTTGCTTGGGTTTGGAATATACAGCAGAATGTTCTTAGCGAGTGACCTTGGGAATTCAATTGTTTGATTGCATCGGGTACAATGTTACACGATAAGCGCTTTGGAAGGCACGAATGAGTATTTATTGCAACGTGTGCGATATGTATATTAATTGCCTGTGGGAAAAAGGCGGCAGTTAATTGGCCGTGTATTGCATTGTGTGCGAAATAATTGTTAGATGTGAGGATTGTTTGAGAGGGGTTGTGAAGCGAGGTGTAACATCCTTATCTGGAACTTCGATGGACATAGCTTTAGAAAAGATATTTTGTGCCGTCCTTAAAGCATCAGTTCCGTCCATGTTGGAGAGTACTGAAATTTCCAAAGAGTTCTCCACGAAAATTTGTTGCTGCCAGTTCACCTTGCTCTCCAAAGAATTGATTTTAAATTTTAAGTCAACATTTTCGGTGCGCAACTCATTAACTTGCAGCAGGAAGTGGTGGTTAATTTCCTCCAATTCAGGAAGTTTGTCAAATATTTGCTGTAGCGTATGATCTTCACTGATATGTGTCCGTTCATTTGGTTTCAACGTCGTTGGTTCATTCTCCTCTGGACCTTTTATGTTCGCAGCTCTGGATTCGTTTGTTTGGGGCTTGTGTGTTGTCTTTGTCGGCATATGTTGAGATCGACGCTTCGCCGATTCACATCTTTCACATTTATATTGTGTTGTATTGTTTTGCACTTCGGCTGACATATTTACACATGCCAGATGGTAGAAATGTTTGCATACACTGCACTTAATTTTCGTATTCGAGAATAAAGTTTTAAGAAGTATCTTTGGTGGTAAATATCGGATTTTCTAATAGAGACTTGACAACTTTTTTTTAAAATAAAACCCAAACCATTTGAGATATTTCAAAAAATTTATTATCGGCTTGAAGTACAATCAAAACATTTATGAATGGAACTCGACTTCGTTCATATGGCCACCTTGAAAGGTTGCGTTCACAAATTAAAAAAAAGTTGTCAAGTCCGTATTGGAAAACCCGATATAACGAAGATGCAGGGGGGAAACTCCATAACCACGAATTGGAAGAGCTATGCCGGAAACCTACAATAGTGAGAGTAATCCAGTCGCGAAGTTTAAGATGGGTCGGACATGTGGCGCGAATGGGCACCGAAAGGATCGTGCGTAGAGTTCTTGCCGGTAGACCAACCGGAAAGAGATCGGTAGGACGGCCGCGACGGAGAGGTGGAAAATATTTGGTTTGACCTTAAGGAAATCGGATCAGATGGTTAAGCGTGCAAGGAGACTGCACAGGACAGGGAACGATGGCACAGCCGAGCCGGTGAGGTCATAAATAGTAAAAAATAAAATTATTCTCGGGTAATTCAATGATAATGATAGTACTGTGTTTTGGCGTTTGTGGGCCAGTGTTTAGGGGGTTTCTGGCTCAGTGACGTCACGCAGTGACGTCAGCTTGAAAGATCTCCCGGGAGAGCTTTCGGGGGTTGGTGCCCCGGCTACCGGGTGGGTGACCGGTCTTACCGCGGCCTTTTGGGGGTTGGTGCCTCGGCTACCAGATGGGTGGATGGGCTTGCTAGTGGCGTCGTCTTTAGCGTTGGGTGGGTGTTTTGGATATTGGGAGAGTGGATGAGCTTACATTTTCGAAAACACGTAATTGTGTATATTCGTGAATGAATGAATGTGAGGATTTCGTCGGTGGTGAAAGCATTCATGCGAGATCTATAAATTGTGTTTTATTTTAGGGCATTACTTCGGTGCTTGTCTTGGTGATCGTGATCGTTTGTTTAGGCTAGTGGTTACTGTCCAGGCAGAAATAGTAGGTGGTGGTGATGATTGTCCAGACGGTGGCGCTTGTCCTTGATTGGGGTGATGAATTGTGATAATGTCGTTGTCTGTGGTGTGGGTTGGTGGCGTGGGGTTTGGCTCTTGTCGTAGATGCGATCCTCTAACAACAGCAATGGATATGATTACTGACGCAGGTTACATTGCACCGTGTGGGTGACTGTCTTCATTTTTGCAGAGCTTTGAATTGTGTTTTATTTTAGAGCAGCATACTTTTTGGGAGCACAACTTTTGGGTGTTGGGATTTTGCTGTTTCTATTGCATAAAATTCAGGTTTGTGTAATAGTCCCGCGCCGTGCTTCCTCTTTCGAGGGAAGAGCGGGGACCTTTTATTATTCCTTTTCTTCTTTTGCTGGTCCTGTATGCACAACAATCTTATTAGAACTTTTCCACTCTGCTGATAGAAGGCAGTCACATCCGCAAATAGTTAAACCAATTAGGTCACTCGCTCTGGTTCCTAAGAATTCTCCACGTATTATGATCCGCGTCCCAGGCGGACCTTCGTTTGGTGAAAGTCCAGTTACAACTGGCTGAGGCGCCATTAACAAGAAAAACCCTTTATTAAATTCAACGGCTCTTAAAGGGTTTTAGATGATATTAAAACTCATATATTATCAATATATTTAATATATTTATATCAACTTAGGGGTTCTTAACTCAACTGTCCAAACTCACAACTCAACTTACAATCTCAAACTAACTGAACTGAACTGAACTGCTTCTCAACTCGAACTGATTTTACAATTAGAATTTCTCTCTACTTATGGAACATTGTGTTCTAATTTACTGTAAATTATAATATGAACAAAACAAATTTTCTCAAATTATTCCTTTAGTTTCTGTGACTTTTAAATTGAATAAAATTTGAGGAAAAATCAAAGTGCTCTGTTTTGAAATAAAAAGGGGCAAGTTATGAAAAAGGGGCAAATAAAAAGGGGCAAGTTATGAAAAGGGGCATGTTATTAAATGTGCTGTAACTGGCAATATTGTGAATGTTTATGAATGGTATGTATTAAGTGAGAATGTAATATATGTTCAGGGAAGTTTTTAAGGATGTGTAAGGAGATTCAGTGTTAAATTTAATAAAGGGTAGTATTCTGGAATACAACATTTGTTACTTTTCTCTTTAGCAAAACTAGGTGTCTCTGATATGGGGCGAGTGGATGAGCTTACTTTTTCGAAAGCAAATAATTTTGCGTGTATTAATAATGAATGAGTGAATGTGAAAATTTCGTTGGTGGTGAAAGCTCTCTTGCGAGATCTTTGAATTGTGTTTAATTTCTATTGCATACTTTTTTAGGAGTACAACTCTTGGGTGTTGAAATTTTGTTATTTCTATTGCATACTTTTTTAGGAATACAACTCTTGTGTATTGAAATTTTGCTATTTCTATTGGATACATTGAGGCCTTATCACTTTTCTTTTATACTTATACTTTTACGTATACCTATACTTATACTTATACTTTGATGATAATGGGCCAAGGGTCACGGGCCAAGGGTCGGGGGTCTAGGGTCTAGGGTCTAGAGTCAAGGGGCTAGGGGTCAGGGGTCAGGGGGATTTATCGGGATGACGTCATAGAGAATCCCCTCTGGGGTTACAGGTAATCCCCACAATAGCAATAAAACATATCCCAAAACTCCCAACAGAATACAATTCAACAGAATGTATTCTAATCATCCCCATATACATTTTCCCAAAATCCGTTCGGTCAATTCTCTACTTAATCCATATTCCCTCTTTGCGACCAAGCAACCAAAATTTCCCCGAAAATCATACGCCGTAATAGAACGCAAATTCAAATCTACAATAAACATTAACCATCTCCCTCAAATATACTAAGCCGCATACATTTCCCCGAAATTACTTCGGTTAATATCTTATCTTATCTTGCACACAAGCAAGTTCAATTTCCCGGTATACACAACCAACGAATCCAACTTAGCTTATACGGCGAGGATTCGCTGGAACTAAATTCTTCCACAAAATTCTTAGTAAATGACAGCGAGTTTACTTTAGCTATAACCCCACTGCCGCGACGCGATTTATTTTTGCTTTCATTAATCAGTCGTTAGCCAACCGCCTCCGAGCGCACATCGTTCTTGTAAATGCCCCCCCGTCGAGATCCAACCGCCGCTGCGTGCACACACGTCAGAATCGGTTCGCCCACATCGTCGCTACCCACCCGAGTCGCTGAAAAGGTCGCCATTCAACTACCAAAGCGAGCACATCAAGTGGATATCCAACCGCCACCGGGGCCGGACACATATCGAGGAGTCGCCTTCTATCAACCCGGGGTGTCGTGCTGAGCCGCCGAATTCGATTTTGCTCCCCTGTTTTGTTTCGCGTTATCTTAAGAAATGATTTTCGGGCAAAACAAAGTTAAATAAAAGCAATGTTATTCATAGCAAGTCCCCAAGCGTGGGCGACCTAACTTTAAATAAACGAGATCTCCTGTGTGTATCGCTTTGTAAACTTAGTTCAATAATAAACATAAAGAAAAAACACACTTGACAATAAAACTTTACAGTGAGTTTTCATTTACGCTCGGTCCCTTTTGGTGAACAATGTTCGGCGGAACTTTCGATTGGTGGGGAATAGGAGTTATCCAGTGCCCGTGCCGGGCCGCACACCCCCATAACCCCACAATGTCACTTCCTGGTCCAGAATCCCCTGATTCATACTACCAGCACTTTATTATTACATGTGCTGATCAATTATTAAATGTTTGCCTATAAAACGTTGTCTTTTTTATATTGATCAGTTTCATTCAGTAGTAAAACGAGATTCATAAAACAACAAAATATTATTAAAGTTAAACATTTTGATACCAAACAGCGTTCGAGGAATAATTGTCGGACCAACAAACTGTGGAAAAACGAATGTCATGCTGAGCATTATTCTCGATCCCAATGGTTTAAAATTTCAAAACCTTTACATATACTCAAAGTCTTTGCATCAACCAAAGGATACATACTTGAGTAGGCTAATAAAGTCTATCAAGGGTTTGGAGTACAATGAATTTTCAAATAATTGTGAAATTATTGCACCTTCTGAAGTAAAACGAAATTCAGTATTCATATTTGATGTTGTTGCGTGTGATAAACAAAACAACATTCGAGAATATTTCTGCATGGGACTACATAACGATGTGGATAGGTTATACTTGTGCCAATCGTATACGCATATACCAACACATTTGATTCGATACAATGCAAACTATATAGTTATATTTAAACAAGACGAACTTAATCTGAAGCACATATACAATGATCATATAAATTCCGATATGACTTTAAATCGATTCAAAGAATTGTGCACAAAATGTTGGAAAGACGCATATGGTTTCTTGGTTATTAATAAAGAATCTAGTATAGATAAAGGACGGTATAATAAATCTTTTAAAGAAATTGTATATGTATAAAGCTGTTCTGTTATTAAGCAACTGTTTATATGATAACATCAGAACAGCCCTCTGTTTTCAACCGCCCTGTTTGGAACTGCTCTGTTTGCAATCGCCCCTGTTCGGAACTGCCCTGTTTTACACAAATATGGAAGTTAATGAAAATTTACTTAAGGATCTCATACAAACTAAAAATGCTCTGAACAGAAAATGTACGTTTTTCAAAGCTGGAAAAACTACGAAGAAATTGGAATTTGAAAATACTTTTAAGCCTATAGTCGAACCCTTAAAAGAACTCGTAAAAAATGTTAAAAGTGGTAATACTGCTGCTGCCGATGTCGATATAATTGACAAAGTAAAGCATCAACGACAACGGCGAAGATTACAATTCCAAAGCTCTCTAGAAGAAAAACACTGTAAAATTATAAATGATTAATGTTGAATAAATAAAACACAGTTATTTAAAAAGTAATATCCGTATTATTAATAATTCTTTCTCAAGATATTATCATGTGATACGTTTGTTTTGCTTTCCTCAAACCCAGACGAGCCAAACTGACGATGACAAGGAGTTTTTCAATAAAATTATACTCCATATCCCTAACTACTTATACTCCATAATTCCTAACTACCTATACTCCATAATTCCTAACTACATATACTCCACAATTCGTAACTACCTATACTCCATAATTCCTAACTACCTATACTCCATAATTCCTAACTACCTATACTCTATAATCCCTATCTACCTATACTCCATAATCCCTATCTGCCTATACTCCATATTTCCTAAGTACCTATACCCCATAATTCCTAACTACCTATACTCCATAATTCCTAACTACATATACTCCACAATTCGTAACTACCTATACTCCATAATTCTTGACTATCTATACTCCATAATTCCTAACTACCTATACTCCATAATCCCTATCTACCTATACTCCATAATCCCTATCTGCCTATACTCCATATTTCCTAAGTACCTATACCCCATAATTCCTAACTACCTATACTCCATAATTCCTAACTACATATACTCCACAATTCGTAACTACCTATACTCCATAATTCTTAACTATCTATACTCCATAATTCCTAACTACCTATACTCCATAATCCCTATCTGCCTATACTCCATATTTCCTAACTACATATACACTCGAATGCCTACCTCTACCTATACTCGATAATTCTCAACTGTCTATACTTGATAATATCTATCTACCTATACACCATAATTCCTAACAGCCTATACTCCATAAACCCTATCTGCCTATACTCCATATTTCCTAAGTACCTATACCCCATAATTCCTAACTACGTATTCTCTCTAATTCCTAACTACCTATACTCCATAATTCCTATCTACTTATACTCCATAATCCCTATTCACCTATGCTCCATAATTTCTAACTATCTATACTCCATAATTCCTAACTACCTATACTCCTTAATCCCTATCTGCCTATACTCCATATTTCCTAAGTACCTATACCCCATAATTCCTAACTACCTATACTCCGTAGTCCTTATCTATCCATACTCCATGTAATATCACGAAATTCGCGCATTCACTCATTCCCGAATACACACACACACAATTATAATGGACACACATATGGAGTGCGGACGTGTGCGGACGTGTTTGTTTTCAATCGAAAGTGACATACGTAAAAATTGACTTTTTTTGCTTATGCAGCATAATATGATGAAAAGGAAATACTCACACACAATTAATATAAACAAAAGATTTCGACTTTAAAAAGTGATGACGTTGCACTTATATAATATGATGAAAATCTCAAACACAATTAATATAACCAAATGATTTCGAAAATGTAAGCTCAAGAGAAAAGTTATAAGTCTCAATGTATCCAATAGAACTAGGAAAATTTCAATACCCAAGAGTTGTACTCCCAAAAAAGGTATGCAATAAAAATAGCAACATTTCAATACCCAAGAGTTTTACTCCTAAAAAGTATGCAATAGAAATAAAACACAATTCAAAGATTTCGCAAGAGAGCTTTCACCACCGACGAAATTCTCACATTCACTCATTCATTCATTAATACACGCACAATTACTTGCTTTCGAAAAAGCAAGCTCATCCACTTACCCCATATCCGAAACACTTAGTTTTGCTAAAAAGAAAAGTTACAAACCTCAATTTTATGCAATAGACACAGCAAAATCCCAACACCCAAAAGTTGTGCTCCCAAAAAGTATGCTGCTCTAAAATAAAACACAATTCAAAGCTCTGCAAAAATGAATACAGTCACCCACACAGTGCAATGTAACCTGCGTCAGTAACCATATCCATTGCTGTAGTTAGAGGATCGCATCTACGACAAGAGCCAAACCCCACGCCATCAACCCACACCACAGACAACGGCGCTATCACAATTCATCACCCCAATCAAGGACAAGCGCCACCGTGTAAACAATCACCACCACCACCTACTATTTTTGTCTGGACAATCACCACTACCCTAGACAAACGATCACGATCACCAAGACAAGCACCGAAGTAATGCCCTAAAATAAAACACAATTCAAAAGTCTCGTAAGAGAGCTTTCACCACCGACGAAATTCTCACATTCATTCATTCACGAATATACACAATTATGTACTTTCGAAAAACTAAGCTCATCCACTCGCCCCATATCTAAAACACCCACCCAACGCTCACGCAAGAGAGCTTTCAAGACGACGTCACTAGCAAGCCCACCCACTCACCGGGTAGCTGAGGCGCCAACCCCCAAAAGCTCCGCGGTAAGTTCGCCCACCCACACGGTAGCCGGGGCACCAACCCCCAACGGCTCTCGCGAGAGAGCTTTCAAGCTGACGTCGCTGGGTGATGTCAATGAACCAGAAACTCCCTAAACCCTGGCCCAGAACCGCCCTAAACACACTACTAATGATAAACGTATTTTGATATTTATACCTACACCACAGCATGTTGGTATAATGTCTTTTAATATCCTACCAATTTTAAAACTTCCAAACTAAACTCGATTGAAATAATATAGGGTGCAATGGAGTCGCTCATGCTTCTCTATATGGTTCCCGCGTAGAGCATCAGTTTGAATTGCTTTCGTACTTTCACAGTATGTTCCCGCAATATATTTCGTAATATATTTCATAATTTACAGTTTGCTAAAACATAGTGTGTGACGAATATCCCAACGATACCTTATTCATATAACTCTATTGTAGAATATAGAGGTTTTTGTCGTCCGAAGAAAATATTTTTATAGAATAGATGGATCGTAGGTGTTTGATGTAAAGAAAAATTTAATGTTATTTAAACATTTTTCAAGATATTTTTTAGGAAACTACATACGCTTGTTTATTATTTGCACATATATATGTTACTATTTATGAGTTCATATATGACATTAACATTATTTTTTATCATTATCATTATCATTAGCTTCATCAATATCGTCTTGAACATCTTTACCGCGTCTTATGAAAATATTAAAATTGCACAATTTCTGAATTTATTAAAAAATCAAGAAGTGGACAAATTTACCCCGTTCTCAAAATTCAAGTCTAAATTTAACAGCAGTTTGTAGATTTATCATATAAAGTTGAATATACAAAACCATCAAATGTCTCTAACGGTTCAGTTCTTTATTCAATGTACATTGTCAATAGCTTAAAAAAAGACTTATGAATGTATCTCCATAACAGGCTAAACAGGGACTAGTTACTATATTTTTTTCCACGAACCACTTTTTCGTCCGAATGTAGTTCCACTGTCAATGTAGATTACCCCACGCGTTGCTAAAGAAGTATTTTTATCCAAAAAGTAAATGGAATACTCTGGATATGCAACCAATGCCGTATTCGTTTCGAAAAGAATTAATACGAACCTGAGTTAAGCTCAAGTCCTCAAGATCAGGTTTCAACTTTACACGTCGAAAGCTTAAGCTTAAGTTTAAGTAACCAGGCATTGGAAAGCAGAAAATAATTTAAGCTCTAAATGCTTTGGGAAATTTTCAAAACTTAACTGAAGTTTACTTCTCCCATAAAAGATAGATAGGTGATTGATGATGATTAGCAAACGGCCGTTTTTTTCGCTGGTTTTGAAAGCAAGCCAACGTTTAATTGCAAATCCATTAAATTAAACAATATTGCGTTTGAAATATGTTTGTTGTGTTTTGTTTTGAATTTTGTGCTAACTAAATGTTTTTTATTCTTTTTATTTTCATAAACACAGTTTCTGTAAGTATTTCCGTAGTATCATTGTCGTGTACGTCGATCACATGAGTTCCTAAGTTTTAACTTTAAGTTTAATATCTTAGGTGGCGCTGTGGTCTATTTATGCCGGTTTTTGGTTAACTTTCAGCAGTTGCACATGCTAAGTTAATTTCAAGCTAGTTGTTCGTTATCAAATTGTCATTGATAGATAATGAAAGATAGTAAACAAAATTTAGTAAGAAACAAAAAAGTCGGACTAAATTTTAAATATACAGTAGTTACTAGAAATTTCGACTTACCAGTACGACGCTTGTACAATTTATTAGTAAATAAAACAATAAGCAGCTATATGTGTGAGATGTGATGTCGAGAGAAACACTGATTGCGTTGTGTGTTTTAACCCACACCCGCCATTGACTTATCCTAAGTTCAATTAGCCTTTTGAAATCTACACTAAGGTGACTGAAAACTACCATTTCTGGCATCAAAGCCCAAAAGGATTCACTGCAGAAAAAAGCGAATAACTAAGTTAATTATAGATGGCACCCTTTCAGCTATAATAAACCCCTCAGCTAAACTTTTTCGTCATTTCAATCATCAATCCTAACAAGCCTGAAAAAGCTCTGCACAGAAGTCGTCTTTAGCCGTTAGAAAGATAATTTAGCTTTTATATTGTAACGTCACTGTAGATTGATCGATTGAATGTTATTTCTCAAAACTTAAAGGATTTTTTGGACCCACCTGGATTCTACGGTAAAAGCCTAAAAACCAAGTTGTGCGATTTTTTAGATGGAAGACAGCTTCAAAATGAAAGTATTCGAAATATAAGGCGCTTTTTTTCTGAGGTAGAATTTGTTAAAGCATTTTTGGTCGAATAGTCACAATGTGCTCATTGTTTAATATTTATTACCAGTATATTCTAGTAAAAAAACTAGAAAGATATGCGCCTGAAAAACGCTACCAAATTTTCAAAATTTGTTTTAATCGTCGCTTGGGACAAGTTCGCGACCTCGTATTTTTTATGGGGCATAGCATAATCGTCCATGTGAGCTTGACGGTTGGCTCTGGATAGATTTCGCATCACATTTCTCTAAGTAATTCGATACTTATAACACACCGGATGAATGTGCGTACTGAAGAGAATAAGAGCGCTGTAAAGGAGACTACAGTCCAAATTTATCGATTCGGCGTTTGTAGCACGAATTGGGGCTGTGCTCGTACACAACATTTACCCAAGTTGATAGAATCCATGGGGTTATCTTGTGGACCAAAAATAAACCGAATTCCGTGTGATGATACTGTGGCGTTTCTACTAACACCACTGCTACCTTTTCAATCTACCTCAAAATCTTCCCTCCTAAAGCTCCATTAATTTCGTCATTTTTGCGTATGCAAGCGCAATAACTTCCCCAAGCATTCTCCCACCGATTTCATTACCTTTCGGTTATGCAAATAGCATCCAACATCAAGCATCTGCCCATCAAGGACATTCACGCAATTAACGCGTTATATAAACTTCCGTAGAAGAAATTCGGTACGCCAGTACCGCATACATCAATGCATCTCAGCATTGTTCTAAAAGGAAAACATTTCGGTTGCCATACTAGATAACCGAAGTGGATTATAAAAACAATCAGCAGAACCCCTGTCTGCCTGCATTTACTGCCCCACACGTGCGCAACAGATTTTCATGCGCACCAGTACTCACGGCGGCTTTTATGCAATCTTCAAAGCACCGGCGCAATTCGCGCCTAGCTGCCAAGAGCCGAATTCAATGCCAGTGTAAATACTCACACTGGAATTCGACCCATGACTCCCTAGGATTGCAATACACAATTAACATGGTTGTAAACACAACCATCATTGTGTAATTATCCCAAATGCATCCTAATCCCAAAGATGCTTTTTAATGAATTTTTATTCCCACGGTTCGACCACCCATGAGCTCGCATCACGAGCCAACAAGGTGATCCGCGCACAAAAGTAGTTCAGTCGATGAAACGCTTGAAAATGAGTCGAGTCCGATACACCAGGAGTTCGCCTGCGCTAGTGCAAGAGATGGAATAGTGAAGTTCCTATAAGAAAAATCAGTGTAAATTAAATAGAATTAGGACCTTGGTAAATTTATAAACACCCGCGAATATTTGTGTCAGTAAAATTTACGAACTTAGTGCCGGACCTGATATTGTGAAGACCCGCCACAGTTTTCCAACAATAAAGACAAAACAGTATCACCAACCCTAATGTTTTATTTTCTGCCTGGTATCTGCGCTGTGTCTGAGCGCTCGTTGTGAAGTTTATCCCGAAGTGACAGTGCAACGTCCAATCCTGAGGAAGCTCTATCTGGCTGCTGTTTACCTGAGGACGTGGATTAGTTAACTTGTAAGGAGATCTTAGTCGACCCGTGCCAATGTCGGCACATAACTAAGACCAGCCCCACAATACCATGAATCTCAGAGGAACACTCCCCTGATAATATCACGTAATACAGACAAAGGAGTGCGACGCGACTTCGATGTGATACTGACTGCAGTCCCGATGTCAGCGCTGTGTCCTCAATCAGGTGGATTGCCCATCTCTGTATGCTATTAGGTAAATCGAAGGTATTCTTAGAAGCAGAGCTCCAAACATGGGAACAATATTCGAGTGCGGATCTAATTTATACAGAAGAAAAAGTTGGGCCGGAGCAAAATTTTTCTTGGCTCTGAAAAGGTAGTTACAAGAGCCTGGCCATTCATCACTGATTATGGAACCGATCCATTTTTTCTTGTGAACCGTGCATATTCTGTCTTAGTTGCATTGAAGTCGACGAGATTAACAGATGCAGATCCTGATTTAAAGAGTCGATCTGGATACTTTTCAGTTAGTGTGACATTGATATGTTATATAATTAACATGAGTAAATTATCACCCAATATTTGGACAATGAGAGCATCTTGTGAATCAATGATTGTGCAGAAATCGGTCGGTAATTTTATGCATCCAGTTTCATCTGTAGTAACTTTTCCATCGCCGATATCTAATAGTTGTTTTGAGAATGTTTCAGCAGATGGATCTTGAAGCATTTGAACGCGCATATTTACTTTCAGTTGTACTTTTTCAACATTACGCCACAGTGGGGATGATTTTAAGCACGCGTTGATCTCATCAGCGACAGGAAGTGTTTGTCTGAAATCACCTGAAAGGAGTAACAAAGTTCCGCCAAATAGTTTGTCGTTATTTTTTATATCTTTCAATGTCCCGTTCAACGCCTCAAGCGAATGTTTGTGCGCCATAGTACATTCATCCCAGATGATAATTTTACACTGTTTCAGTACTGTGGCCATGGAAGATTGTTTTTTTATGTTGCACACTGCGTCTGGGTTATTTTGAATATTTAGTGGCAGCTTAAATACTGAATGAGCTGTTCTACCTCCATCCAATAAAGTTGCCGCAATGCCAGATGATGCAACAGCCAATGTGATACCATTATTTGATCGTATTTCGGCGAGAATTAACGAAATAAGGAATGTTTTGCCAGTTCCACCTGGTGCATCTGTAGTGCTCTGAAAAGCCCTACCATCTCCTTCCCCCACACCTACATCCAAATCCTAGCAGTAACACACTAAAACTTGAAATTCAATCAAAACCCGAAAAAACCCAAACATAAACCAAAATTCGCAATAAACGAATCAAACATTCGTTTATCGCTTATTAGCTGCTTCCACGGCATAATTAAATCTAAAATCTTAAATTAAAATCAAATTCCCAATAAACGAATCTAATATTCGTTTATCGTTCTATATTCGCCCCACGGCATCATCTAAATTCAAAAACCAGAGATACGTTATCTCAATTTGGTAAAATCCATCAAAGTGAACAAACAAAAACCCGAATTCATTTACATATCCACATCTGCACAATAGTTTCATAGGAATTCAGGAAACTGAATCCTTATCTTAAATAAACACTGAGCATCTCACTCAGGATTCCAAAATCGGGATTTTGTAGGAAATTGTGTATTTTCGAGATACAAATTTCGATTTGTTTCTCTTTATAAGGGTGATGAATTTCAGATTCGAGAATCAGTCTCAATTGGCGTTCTAGATGTAAGGACGCCAGAAAATAAATTAATAAAATAAATTTAAAATAAAATAAAAAGCACTTTATTGGGCCTGGCCTATTCTTCCTACTCGACGACCGGTAGCTGCTCTTCCCTCGAGGTTTGAGGAAGCACGGTGGCAACCGCAACGGGTCCCCTCGGGAGCGGTCTTTAAGGGATCTTACGTCCTTTTCAGGATAAGAAGACACGCTACCTGAGAGAAGGACCACTACACATCCAAGAAAGGGAAACCACCTTGTCCTGCCGCAACTGCGATCGTAAATGACTCTTTGTTCGTCATTCATTAGTGGGACATTGCGAGAGTTATTGTTGTTATATTTTGTATGAAGAAAACATTTTTTTTTCGGAGGCTATGCCTCTTTATTTTATTCGTAAAATTACAGGTCACTATGAACACTCTCTGCAGTTTTTCTATGCTATTTATACTTAAATTCTATCTTAGCCTAGGAATCTCCTAATGTGTTTTTAATGACCCAACGTAATAGATACATATGTTTTGCTTCTTAGCATTTTATTTTGGGTTTTTTTGGATCTAGGTAAATGATGTCTAGACACAATTTTAATGTTAAATATTTTGAGGAATGAATAGGAAACACATTCCTGGAAGATTGTAAAAATGCAGACGCTAGTTGTTGTTAGATGAATTTCTTATTTCAAGGTGAACATGAGGATGCATCGTGGTTGGGTGATTCATACGTTAACTCCCCCCTCCGTTAAAATACAATGTCCACATTGTTTGTTTATGTGTTGTAACTCTAGTAATCTGTTATTAAAGATTTTTTTGATTTTAATTTATCTTATTTAGTTTTGTATTCATTGTACCTCTTATATAGTATGTTAAAAAAAATTTACGAAGAAATATTATAGTTTTAAAAAGGAGTATACAAATTATAATGCTTAATACTGGATTATCTTCTAAATGTATTATAAATTTCCTCATTTAGTCTTGAGTTTGAGTATAGTATATTATTAATTTTTATTTCTATCTTATTGCTATGGATTACAATTTCATTAATTCTTTCTATTGTATCGTCTGCCATTCTTATAATTTCATTTATATATATATATATTTTTTGTACATTCATTAGTTCAAAAAATTGTCTTATTACATTCTACGGTTTCTGGCATGATTTGAACTAATCCATGGAATGTATCTAAGGCTAGATTATCGTTGGGTATTTGACGAAGATTGTATCTTTCTTCCTATAAACAAATATGTCTGCGTAGGCTAGGATATTTATTAATGGAATATTTGAAGCTTCATCTTTTATTATTTCTTTAAGTTCTGGGATGTGATTTCTCTGTAAGGGCTCATAATTTATGTTAGATTAAATGGGTCAATTAATATACTTGAGTTTTCATATACACATACGTCTGGGATTTTTGTTGAGGTAAATTTGTTGTCCTTTAAAGGTATAGTTTCCATATTTCCGGTGATTGTTTCAATTATTCCCAGCACGAATAAGATCCTTGTGAATTCTTTTACCTCCATTTCCAATTATCGTGGTTCCTCGATCTTCCACTACAATGTGTTTTGTGTAACGAGTTTCGTTTTTCCCTCGTCTGTTCTTTTTTACAAAAATAATATAATTTTATCTTTTCTCTTTTTATTTTGGAATCGATTTTGTTTTTCTTGTGCGTTCTTTAGTTTATCTTGTATGTCTACTGTTACTACACCGAAAAATAATTCGCTTGGTTTGATTCCCGTAGTTGAATGAATTGTTAAGTTGTATTGCTTAACCGCGTTGAATATTTCTTCTGACGCTGAGGTGGATTTGTCAACTGCCAGACTTCTACTGATTTCTAATAACGTTGAATGAACTCTCTCGATATTTGAATTGGATGTTGAATGGGCCACTGGGGCAAGTATATGTGTTATTCCTCTTTGTTTGAGTAAAAATTCGGTTTTTATTCCTTTGAGGATTGGTGCGTTATCAGTCATGATTGATTCGGCGAAGGGAAATATTTGAGAGATTATCTCGTCGATGACTACTGTTGTTCCAATTTCGTTTGATATATTACGGATATACAGATATTTGCTGTATGTGTCTATTGTTGTTATATATATTTTCTTCTCTAAATAGAATGTGTCCATCTGTAGACTTTTTCCTACTTTTGTTGGGGTAGGTGTGGGTTTTATTACTTGTTTAATCGGGTGTCTTTCATATTTACAGGTTGAACAAACTTCGCAGATTTTTGTTTCGGCTTTGCACATTTGTTTGAATGTGGGCCAGAAGTATTTTCCAGATATTTCTAAAATGTTGTTTCGATAGTTTCGATGAGCTCTTTTGTGTGTTTCTTGAACAATTCAAAGTTGTTCGTCCTCATTTATTACATCTATTACAGAATTTGGTGCGTGAACGATTTTATCGCAGTTTAGGTTTTCTTCGACTATGTTTCGGATCTCGTGAAGTGTCACTTCATCGCAATGGATAGCGTTGGTGTGGTTCGAGTTTATAACCATTTTTAACACCCCAATGATTCCTGATAAATTATTGATTTTTAAGTGGAATCTTTTGTAATCCGTAAATGTTGTTTTGTGTTCTACTTTGTCTTCTATGAATATCTGACTTTTAAATTGATTTACTGGTTTTGCAACGCTTTTTATTTTGTAGACTGGTGAACTATCCACTGAATGTACCGAGGATGTTGATGGATTATTTAGCTGTTGTCTACTTAATGCGTCTGCGACTATATTTTCTTTACCAGGCTTGTATACTATTTTTGCTCCATATTCCTCTATCCTATTTTTCCACCTTTTTATGTTAGTATTTGTATTCTTTTCGAACACTGCATAGGTCAGAGACTGGTGGTCTGTGAAAATCGTTAAGTCTGATACTCCCTGTATGTATATTCTTAGTTTGTCTACTGCAAAGATTATGGCTAGCAATTCTTTTTCATTTGTTGCGTAGTTTTGTTCTGTCTTTGATAATGCTCTAGAGACGAATGTAATCGGTCGTTTTTCTTGAGATAATACTGCGCCAATCGCTGTGTTTGATGCGTCAGTGGTTAGTTCGAATGGTTTGGAATAGTCTGGTTGCGATAGCTCCATGCATTCTTCTAAATGTGCTTTCAGGTCTTCAAATGATTTTCTTTCTTCTTGATTTAATTTTATTTTATAATTTGTACTTTCTTTCTTTGGGACCATTTGATCGGTTTTGAATAGGTTCGTTAGGGGCTTTGCTATTATGGCGAAGTTTTTTACGAACTTACGGTAGAATCCAGTTAGGCCAAGGAAGGCACGTAGCTCCTTTAGATTTGTTGGCTTTGGGTATTTTCTGATGGTCTCAATCTTTTCTGGGTCTGTTTTTATGGATTTGTGGCTTATTATATAGCCTAAAAATTTCACATAGTCTTTAAAGAAATGTGATTTCTCTTCTGAAATCGTTAAGTTAACTTTATGTAGAGCATCGAATATTTTCCGGAGATGGTTCATATGTTCATCCCGAGTTTTCGAGAAGACAATTATGTCGTCGATATATACATAACAGAATTTTGTTACAAAGGGTCTCAAATGTCGTCCACACAGCGTTGAAATATCGCTGGGGCGTTTTTTAATCCAAACACTAAATGCCGTTTTCTCTTTGTCTTTTTCGGCTAATAGTATTTGGTGAAATCCCGACTCTAAGTCCAATGTGGAAAAGACTTTTGGTTCCCCTAAGTTTTGGATTGTATGCACAATGTTTGGCATTGGGTACCTGTCGTTTATAGTATGAAGATTTAATTTCCTATAGTCATTCACCATTCTTTTCTTTTGTGTGCCGTCTGGGTTTAGTCCCTTCTTTGGAACTATCCAAATAGGTGAGCAGCACGGGCTTCTCGAAGGTCTAATTATTCCACGGTGTAGTAAACTTTCGATTTCTTTGTTAACGAAGTCTTGGTCGGCAATCTTATACGGGTATTGCTTAGACCAGATTGGTTCGTCGTCTTTTGTTTTAATTGTCGCGATGATGCTTGTCGTATAGGGTAAACTTTTATCGATCCTTTTATTTCTGTTCATTAATGCGTCTATCTCCCTTTTGTGTTCTTGATCCTCAATAGTATAGTTTAGTTTCTGGTTTTCGTTATTCCTATTGTCATATTCGGTCTTTAGTATCATTGCGTAAAAATCAATTTCTGCTTTTAATTTTTTTAATCCCTCTAGTCCAATAACTAAATCAAATTCCTTCAAATCTTTGAGCTCAAAAAATTCTAATCTTTTCCCTAAAATGTGAATGTTTCTTTTTGCCTCTATAATACTTCTTCCATGGAGAGTTTTTGTATATGTTTGTTTTATTGGAATTGAAAAGCTTAAATCTATAGTATTTTTGCAATAATTTTGAGTTGCACCCGAATCTATTAAAATTGAATACTCTTTTTGAGTATCAAGGTTTAAACTTAAACTAGGCAAGCCATTTTTTAATATAACAAAAGAATCTTTAATGATATCATTTTTACTTACATTATTTGCTATAGAGTCTGCTTCTGAGGCTGGCGTTAGGTTGTTGATCAGCTGTTGTTCCAGTTCCGTTTGGTGGGCCTGTTGTTGGAATTGTTGGCGTCTTCTGAGTGGATTGTTTTGCCTTGCTGTTCTGATGGTAGACCTATCCACGTCCATGGGTTCTGGTTGTGGTTGATTTCTGCTGTTGTTATAAAGCTGTTGCTGTCTCCATCCGGGTCTGAAATATTGCCGTGAAACTCTTCCTCTATAGTGCTATTGGGATCGTTCCACTTCTATATTTGGCACTCGCTGTTCTCTGTCGTCGAAGTGCCTGGGAGTTTGATTTCTTTGCGGTTGGTAGTATCTCGGCGGACTGTATTGTGAGTGGCTTCTCTTAATCATCCGGAAGTTTGGTGCGATATCCGTGTGTCTCGTATCGTGTTGTACGGATAGGGCTATGCCGTAAGCTTCTGCTAATGATTCACATCTATGGTCGTATAGGGTTTGTTTTGCCAGTATGTTGTTTAGTCCGTTTAGGAATACTCTTGCTGCTTCTTTTCCGACTTCTTCGCATAATGCCTTTTTCCCTTCTTGATGACGTGCTTCGAACTGAATTTTTGATATAATTAGATTTAAGGCTTTGTTGACTTCATCGTAATATTTAGCCAGCGTGTTTCTTCCTTGCCGAATGCGTGACATATCTTCTTGCAATACATAGAGGGGCCTGTTGTCACAATATGCTGCATCCAATCGGTCCAGTATAGCTTCGAGACAAAATTTAGTCCGATAATTTGTTAATAGCCTAGCTGCTTCTCCTATAATTTTATATTTTATTATAGATAGTGCTGTAGCATATCTGGCATGTCCTCTATGGGCTGCACAGGCTTTCATTATGCTGCAGACGTTGTCTCTTCAAGATGCATATTCCTCTGGGTTCCCGCTGAATTTTGGAAGGTTTTTGAATGCCTCCAACTCTATGTCTTCAGGCCTGTTGAATTTAAAAGCTATATCCTCGTGTTCGATTAGTCTCACGGGGCGTATTTCAGGTGCCTCGTTTTTCTTTAATTGTAGTTGGTTCACCACTGACACAATTGCTTGTATTTGTTGGGCCAAATGTGTTATGTCTGCCCTGATTGTGGCGTTGTCTGTGGCCATTTTTGATGTGTTTTGTGATTTTTCCTATTGGTCACTTGATTCGTCCTCAGTTGGTTTGTCGAATGGTCCTTCCGTTAATTTGGTTTTTATTTTTTTTTATTTTCATTCACTGGTTTTTATCTGTTCGTTGAATTTAGTTTGCTTATTTGTTCACTGAATTTAATTTATTTGTTAATTGAATTTAGTTTATTTGTTCACTGAATTTAATTTATTTGTTTAGTTTATTGTTTAATTGAATTTAGTTTACTTGTTCACTGAATTTAATTTATTTGTTTAGTTTATTTGTTAATTGAATTTAGTTTATTTGTTCACTGAATTTAATTTATTTGTTTATTTTATTATTTAATTGAATTTAGTTTATTTGTTCACTGAATTTAATTTATTTGTTTAGTTTATTTGTTAATTGAATTTAGTTTATTTGTTCACTGAATTTAATTTATTTGTTTATTTTATTATTTAATTGAATTTAGTTTATTTGTTCACTGAATTTAATTTATTTGTTTATTTTATTTGTTTATTGAATTTAGTTTGTTTGTTCACTGAATTTAATTTATTTGTTTATTTTATTGTTTAATTGAATTTAGTTTATTTTTGCAAAATAAATTCATGTCCCAAAAGTTATTAAGGAAACTCTCCGTAAGTTACTCAGCGAAACACAAAACCATTTATAAGCAAAGATTTTCACACGAAATTGCTTTAAGCCAAAAAAAGATCCGGACGACGCACATATTTTCATCTTTAGTATATTAATTACTTTACTTTATTTCACACACGTGTTATTTTATTTCTGATTTTCTGAAAAAATAGATATTGCTTACCGCCTCCTTCTCTAAGCGTTGTTCCTCTCGATGATCTGCGCAGCTTGATCGGGTCCGGAACTGGTGAGAAAATTCTATGATTTTCTGGTCGATATATTTTTAAAATTCTTCCCAGAATTTATTAGGTTCCAACTCAAATTAAACTTTTAAAGTGAGTGGCAGGATCGCCAGTTATTGTTGTTATATTTTGTATGAAGAAAAAATATATTTTTTGCGGAGGCTATGCCTCTTTATTTTATTCGTAAAATTACAGGTCACTATGAACACTCTCTGCAGTTTTTCTATGCTATTTATACATAAATTCTATCTTAGCCTAGGAATCTCCTAATGTGTTTTTAATGACCCAACGTAATAGATACATATGTTTTGCTTCTTAGCATTTTATTTTGGGTTTTTTTGGATCTAGGTAAATGATGTCTAGACACAATTTTAATGTTAAATATTTTAAGGAATGAATAGGAAACACATTCCTGGAAGATTGTAAAAATGCAGACGCTAGTTGTTGTTAGATGAATTTCTTATTTCAAGGTGAACATGAGGATGCATCGTGGTTGGGTGATTCACACGTTAACTCGAACCACAATCGCTGCCATTTCCGTAGTATTGCAGTTCACGATTCAATTCAGTGTTAATTAAATCAGATGCATTTCGATTTGGCGAATGCATACCGAAATGACTGAGGGGTAAGTTGTCAATAATAATGCAAACATCCTCAATAGCAATCAATGCTTCATTGTACATAGTGTCGCTGAATGCTATCGTTAGATCATTGCATCGTGTACGATGTTGATGCAATATATCATCAGTCATTGAATCTTTGTGATTATCCCATAATGTCTCTGCTCTGGCCGGAAAACATGTAGTCAACACTATAGCGAACAGTAGACGAATTTGTCTTGCTGTACAGTTCAATCCTGCTTCAGCAAGCATACATTCCCACTGGTTGTCATCTTCCAGTAAACCGAGTGCAAGGCATGCATCTTTATATGTTGGATACCGTTGCTCATTCACTTTACGTATATCTTGAAATGACAATGGGCCGGTGACATTAACCAACAACAGCCGGAGATAAAAACACTCAGTCTGCCTTGGATTAACTGTAAATACTCGTCCCAAGGTGTTTGATTTGAATAAACCGGGACATGCATCAATTGGTGTGCCTTGCTTACGGGGCATCCATTTTTTTGTTGGTGCCCATGTGAAATAACGTGGTACTTCTGAATAGAGTAATGTTCGTGCAAAAGCACCAAAAGCATCCGCACGATTACACGATTCAAAAAATTCGGTGTGTAGTTTTTTGTGGATTTATCGCACGATCAATTGCTGTCTCGCTCGTGAAATATACGCGATGGCCGTTTTCAAGATGGACGGCTAAATGAATGACTGCTGGATCTCGTTCATGAATTGGGAAACCAAAGATACGCCAAACAGCTTCATCGGAACTGACGTACCGGCCAATTTGGTAAAGCGTTATTTCATCGTTGTTATTCACCGGAGGAATATTCACATTAGTATTTTCAACGCGAAATACAGCCATATCACTGCCTTTATTTACATACTTGCAAATGTATTTGATGCTCTTCACTGAACTGCAGAACTCGACATTAATATGAGCATTGAATGTTTTGCTCAGCAGAGGCGAATATGGGACCACCCAACGGTTATCAATGTCAATGTCTATGTTATTGATCTTTTTAACAAAAGATTGTCCTCCATTATCGGGATTTCTTCGACGATATATTGGATATCCATCAACATTTGTGATCGTATCGTCAGTGAATTTTTTTGGAAAACTTTTAGTACATTTCCCGTCTGCCATGCAAGGCGATAAACGATTCATATTGCCACATGGGCCATGAATCATATTTGCAGTAACAATATCAAACAGCATTTGTTCAGTAGACGGATCTGGAATTTCCGCAGAAATTATACTGTCGATTTCTTCAGGACGTATTTTATCGATTAACCTTACCAAAATGTGTGCATGAGGTAATCCGCGCTTTTGCCATTCAACGGAATACATCCAGCAACGTGTGGGACCAAATACATGTAACTTTGTAATGAAATCAATTAGAGACTTCAATTTTTGTCTGAAAACACGTGCTGTAATGTCATGACGGTGTATTGTGCTTTGGCCAGGCAATAGTAAGGATGTGATCTCCGGCCATTTTGGATTACATGTGAAGGTGATGAATAAACACGGCCGTCCATATTCTGGCGCGTAAGTCAAGGCGTCTTGTATATATTCTTGCATATGACGTGGACTGCCTATGTACGATGATGGTAGAATGACAGAATTACCAATTTGGACGGCATCGGCGTTGTTGACAATAGCGTCTCGCAGGTGAATGTACTCTTCCGCACGTAGCTTTTGTTGATTAAATCGCAAGTATCGTAGTCGTTCGCTCTCTATCTTCACCTACATGTCGACCGTGAATTGTTGACAAAGCTCACGGCATTGTAGAATAACGTTGTCCTGATCACGTCTGATCATCAACCGATACGCATAACAATCATTCGAACTAACATTCTTGATTGTTTCAGTTCCTGTTGCGGGATCTCGTTGTTTAATATTTACGCAATACCCGTCTTGGCCTTTCCAGAACATTAGCGGATATTGGAGAGCGTCATATGAGCGGTGTGTATCAGCAATGAACTGTAGATTATTATTTCTTCTACGAATCACGATTTCCCGCGTAGCTGTACGATCGCCGACCATGATTCCAGCAACATCATCAAGAACAGGTGCATTAAATCTACGAATGTGCTCTCCAGCAGGTGTTTTATCAGGATTGATTACAATAGCGTGATTATCACTTTGTAATTTGTGCATGTGTGATCTTTAACAATTCATTGTGCTCATTCAATTGAGCATCCAGGTCGCCGATGATACGCCTGGCAAAAAGTGGATTAAGGTGATTATAGCCACAACGTGCATCCACGCGTGCAACCTCACCACCCATGAAGTAAATTTGTAAAAATGTAGGTGATTTGTTTGGCATTGGCAGCAATGAACCCACTTTGTGATAAGTTAGGCCTTTGATTTTGAATGTTGAATTGAATTGTTGACCATTGATAGCATTATTGTTAACTACTTCTGTTGCTCCGAACGATGTCATTTGGAAACATGAATTAAATGTTCGAATTGACTTTAGGAACAGATTAGAATCTGGATCCGTACCGATAAGTAAACCATTTAATGGTTCAGGTGGTGTCTCAATTGCTGGTAATTGCACCTTTCCTGACGAACAACACATCCCGACTGGCTCGTTTTTAAACTTAAGAGCACGACAATATATATATATATATATATATATATATATATATATATATATATATATATATATATATATATATATATATTAGGTGTACAACTTTGCTTCCGCAGTTTTTTTCCAAAATTCGAGGCTTTATTGTAAAAAACTGGTTATGCATTTATGATTCAAAGTATTGTCCATCGCTGGCTACTTTCTCCCATCTTTCGGCCAGCATACGAATCCATTTTTCATTTTTCATTTTTAAAACATTTTTTATTTTCTATTTATATTCTTAGTTTGTAAATTAAAGGCTAGACAAAAAATGCTTAAATTCTAGCTTAATTATCTTATATAATAACTTACTGGTCTTTCGCAGACGCTCTAAGCTAAACATTACTTAACCATTATATAATTTGCCTTTCGGCGACAGAACTTTGTGACAGTACTTATAATTATTTGAAAGACAAAGAAAAATTTGAAAAACGTTGTCAATTTTTTTTGTTTTTTTTTTTTTTTAAATTTAACTTACTTAACTTACCTACTTTTTTTGTTTTTTTTTTGTTTTTTTTTTGTAAATTTAATTTTATGTAAAAGCACAACCTAACTTACCTTAAATCTTATACTACCCTAATTCTAGAAAAGCTAAGTCTATGTAAGCTAGCTGATGATAGTATGATTCCATACCGACATTGGTATCCAGGTCATTATATGCCATTCAACCACCAGAACTGTTGACGCTGTCTAATACTATCTTCCCGGTCTCTGTGGGAGATAGCCCTACTGAAGCGCAGGAGCTCTTCTTCGGTGCGCATTACTTGCCGGTCGTAGCACAATCGCCCATCTACAGATGATCTATTTACATGATAGATCAGCGGAATTCCGGATCTATCCTGTATAAGCCCTTTCATGTCCAAGTCAAGGAACGCCTCTGGTGGAACAAAGCCGTTGCGACGCACGCTCTCATAGTACAGAGTGTTTGGATAATAGGCCCCGAAAATTAGGTCATTGGACGAGCTTATTGCTCTCGCAATATGACCTCTGATTAATTTAATCATAAAATTATCCACCCTATTTATGTACGCTTCATTATATAAAGTCTCATTTGAATAATACTTTTTATAGTCCGATTCCGGTGTGCGATATAATCTGAGACAACTTCTGAGACACTTCCTTTCGAACACCCGAATCTTTTCCATCAAATTTGGACCTATGTTAAACCATACTGGACAACCGTATATGAGCATTGGCCTGATTAGCGTCATGTAGCATATGACTTTTACCCTGCTGTCAAGTTGGCTACTGTGAAATAGCCTCCTTGTCATAGCAAAAGTTTTCCTCGCTTTGAGCAAAGCAGCCTCTACATGTCTGTTGAAATACAGATATTGGTCTAGCCAGATGCCAAGGTATTTAACTAAACTCTTGGTTTCCAGTTTATCTCCATGCGGTCCCACGATAACTGGCTTTCGCCAGTTTTTCCTTGTGTCGTTCGTGGCTTTATATAATGGAGTTCTAAATAGGATGGATTCACATTTCTGGAAGTTGATATTAAGTTTCCAGTCATCGCAATAGCGCTGTACGTTATTGAAGTCTCGCTGTATTAAACTATTTATGATCTCAACTATCGGAGCTGTTCTGTAAATTATGAGATCGTCGACGTACACAATAGCCTGCGGAAGTGCATCTAATAAGTCGCTAATATAAATGTTAAAAAGAATCGGAGAGAGTACCGCTCCCTGTTGCAAGCCATTCTTGATATTATACGTTTTATTAGAGGTCGCATTATCACTTTTGACCACGAACCTCCTGTCCTTTAACATATCGTAAAGTACATATAGTAAAGGCTTATATATGCCATGTCTGACCAGTTTGTAATACAACCCTTCGATCCAGAGGGTATCAAAGGCTTTCTCGAAGTCGATCAGACGGGCACCTGTGCATTGGTTCCTACATTTATTTCATTGTATGTCGGAGACCAATTTAGCTGCGGCATGTGTGGTTTCATGACCCGCCCTAAAGCCAAACTGATTATTTGGAATAATGCTGTTGTCGTCTACCCATTTTACCAGAGCTTTGTTGATGGTTTTTTCAAATACTTTACTGATGCTTGGGAGTAAACTTATCGAACGCATGTTCATTGGGTTTGTACAGTCTTTGCCCTTTTTTGCGATGGGCTGAATGATAGCCGTTTTCCAACGCGCGGGATAATATGCATTATTCAACGCGTTGTTAAACAGGATCGTGTATATATCTATTGCCATTGGGGGCAGGTTCTTGAGTACGATGTTAGGTACTCCATCTATTCCCACTGACTTTTTGCTTCTTAATGAGTCGAAGATACTCTGGATTCCTTCCCTTGTTATTAGAAGGCCATTAGCCACTACACCATTGGCATTAATGTCAATTGACAGATTATCTTCACTGAATTCAGTAAAACCCGGATTCTCCGATTGCCAAAGTGAAATTTCATTCCGGAGGTGCAGGTGATTGAGTAGAACTCTGTCCTCCAGGTCGTGATTTCGGTGAATGCTTTCATTCACCTTGTACATTTCCTGAAAGACAGCTCCCACAGCGTTCACCTTTTCCAAAGGATCTTCGATCACGAAGAGCTCACTATTGAGGATAGCGTTCTCTGTATCTATGCCAATGTTGGTTAGCAGCTGCTTGTTTACCTGAGTACGTGGGATTTGGAGACACTGAATCTCATTTTGATTATTTCTCCTGAATATTTTATTTATTTGTGGGAACATATTCGGGTTATTCGTTTTTATAGCTCGAATTCTGTTGTTCCAATACAAATTTGTTGCTAATCTGTAATTAGCTTTAAGTAATTGTTGGAGGTTTTTTAATCGGGATTTCAGTGATATTATCTCCTGGTCTTGTCTGTCTGTAAACTGTCTGTGTAATTGTTTTAATTTCGATAGCAGTCTGCTCTTTTTCTTGTGGAGTGCGTTTAGTGTTGCGTTTCTGAACATGTTAGTGTGATCTGTAACTGTTGTTTTGGGAATTGTTTTGTCCATTGTTCGTTTTACGGTTTCGTCCATTTGTTGAATGTATTTGTCGATTTCGACATTAGTCAGGTTTCTGTTTACTGGCAGATTAAAGTCATTCGAACGCAGTTCTCTTGTTAATGATCTGGTGAACCGCGGCCATCGCATTGCCCCGTAGTTATAGGGTTGCGGGATCATGAATTCCTCCAGATCTGCGAGCTCGTTCGGAAGCTCTATTACTGCCGTGAATGCACAGTGGTCACTGTCGTATTCAATTGTCCGTAAACAGTTTGTGTTTCGTCTGTTGGTGCTAAGTAATCTCAGTCGTGAGTCGATTAGCAAGATATCTAAGAACGATCTACCTCTAGGGAACGATGGATATTCGGTAGCCAGCAGGTCAGTTCTATATTCAGTATGAAACTGATCTAACCAGCCAGTCAACTGATTTCCTCTGGCATTAGATATATGATTGTATGGATCCATTTTTTCATATTAAAGCAGAAAATTAAAACCTCCCACAAATGACGAGAATTTGGCTCGTAAGCTGGCATGTTTAATCGAGGATAACTTTCTGACGCAGACACAAATCGACTAATATTTCGATGGCGTTATATTTGCAAATACCTATGCTTATTGTATGACATCTATGATCTATTTATTTCAACTACCACTTACCGCTACAGCCATCTATTGCAAAACGGCGGAAGCAAAGTTGTACACCTAATATATATATTGTTATGCCTGGACCGGCTATACACCTCCGCATTGGGCACTGATGGACCCTCAGGCCAGATATAGGTCGCGGGAAAGCCTGTGGCGTTACCTTCGGGTCAGTTATTCGGAGGGCACACGGAGAACGAGGAAAAGTAAAATATATATATATACATATATATATATATATATATATATATATATATATATATTTTTTTTTTTTTTTTTTTTTTTTTTTTTTTTTTTTTTTTTTTTTTTGAGAGCCCGATAACTCGGCTCGATAAACTTTTTATTTGGGTATATATTTGTAATTGTTCTTCATAGAAATATTTCTTCTTTTCATATATTTACACTTAGTTTGTAATCGAAATATAACTTTTCATATATTTACACTTAGTTCGTAATTGTTTCTTATTGAAATATAACTTTTCAAATATTTACACTTAATTTGTAATCGAAATACAACTTTTCATATATATACACTTAGTTCGTAATTGTTCCTCATTGAAATATAACTTTTCATATATTTACACTTAGTTTGTAATCGAAATATAACTTTTCATATATTTACACTTAGTTCGTAATTGTTTCTTATTGAAATATAACCTTCCATATATTTACACTTAATTTGTAATCGAAATATAACTTTTCATATATTTACACTTAGTTCGTAATTGTTCCTTATTGAAATATAACCTTCCATATATTTACACTTAATTTGTAATCGAAATATAACTTTTCATATATTTACACTTAGTTCGTAATTGTTCCTTATTGAAATATAACCTTCCATATATTTACACTTAATTTGTAATCGAAATATAACTTTTCATATATTTACACTTAGTTCGTAATTGTTCCTTATTGAAATATAACCTTCCATATATTTACACTTAATTTGTAATCGAAATACAACTTTTCATATATTTACACTTAGTTCGTAATTGTTTCTTATTGAAATATAACTTTTCATATATTTACACTTAGTTTGTAACCGAAATATCATCATCATCATCGGCACTACAACCGGGGACCGGTCTTGGCCTTATTTAGCAAGTCCTGAGGTTTGTTAAATTTTCCATAATGATTTATTTTGTCTGGGCAAGGTCATTAAGTCTTGCGCCAGGGGTAATCGAAATATAACTTTTCATAAATTTACTTTTAGTTCGGAATTGTTCCTTATTGAAATATAACCTTCCATATATTTACACTTAATTTGTAATCGAAATACAACTTTTCATATATTTACACTTAGTTCGTAATTGTTCCTCATTGAAATAAAACCTTCCATATATTTACACTTAATTTGTAATCGAAATATAACTTTTCATATATTTACACTTAGTTGGTAATTGTTCCTTATTGAAATATAACCTTCCATATATTTACACTTAATTTGTAATCGAAATACAACTTTTCATATATTTACACTTAGTTCGTAATTGTTCCTCATTGAAATATAACCTTCCATATATTTACACTTAATTTGTAATCGAAATATAACTTTTCATATATTTACACTTAGTTCGTAATTGTTCCTTATTGAAATATAACCTTCCATATATTTACACTTAATTTGTAATCGAAATATAACTTTTCATATATTTACACTTAGTTCGTAATTGTTCCTCATTGAAATATAACCTTCCATATATTTACACTTAATTTGTAATCGAAATATAACTTTTCATATATTTACACTTAGTTCGTAATTGTTCCTCATTGAAATATAACCTTCCATATATTTACACTTAATTTGTAATCGAAATATAACTTTTCATATATTTACACTTAGTTCGTAATTGTTCCTTATTGAAATATAACCTTCCATATATTTACACTTAATTTGTAATCGAAATATAACTTTTCATATATTTACACTTAGTTCGTAATTGTTCCTTATTGAAATATAACTTTTCATATATTTACACTTAGTTTGTAATCGAAATATAACTTTTCATATATTTACACTTAGTTCGTAATTGTTCCTAATTGAAATATAACCTTCCATATATTTACACTTAATTTGTAATCGAAATATAACATTTCATATATTTACACTTAGTTTGTAATCGAAATATAACTTTTCATATATTTACACTTAGTTCGTAATTGTTCCTTATTGAAATATAACCTTCCATATATTTACACTTAATTTGTAATCGAAATATAACTTTTCATATATTTACACTTAGTTCGTAATTGTTCCTTATTGAAATATAACTTTTCATATATTTACACTTAGTTTGTAATCGAAATATAACTTTTCATATATTTACACTTAATTTGTAATCGAAATACAACTTTTCTTTATTCTTGATTCTTAACTCTTCGGTACGGTACCGTGCGTTCGGCGATCAAACTCAGTCTGCTCAACCCAATCATTCTCTTTTTCGCCCGCACTTGATTTATTTTTCCTAGCTGCCAATCTCAGCGCTATTTTTCCTGCTTAGTATGCAGAAACATATCGTCGCCAACACTCATGGGGCTCGGGTTTCTGCATACGTTGCGCCTACACAATGTGCATAACGGAAACCGCTATTCGGCTCCATGGGATTCGAGCCACACAAACTGATCGCATGACAAGTCATTTTCGCGAGCCAAGCAGAATGTCCCCCAGGGATCGTGTAAAGTATTTGGCCCGTAATATTTTTGTGGATTAAGCGGATATTTCTTTTGGATGGATACAGGGTTAGGATTTCGAACGTTTCATGACCAACGGATATTTCTTTTGTATCATATTTTATCATGGGAATATTTTGTGGATTAAGCGGATATTTCCTTTGGATGATATAATTTTGTTCTGCGATAGATTCGCAGCATCCATAACAATATATGTATACAGAGCCCTTAAAAATTATAGACTCAAACTTTTTCAAGGGCGAAATCCTGGTAAAAAAGAGTAATTAAGCCATTAAAGTCTTTTCCCTGAGTTGGTGTCGGCTGACAATATTTTGTCACAAAACTAGCCATAAAAGTTTATTACTCATTCCAAGAAAACTGAAAATTTACGGTTGAGTCTACAATTTTTCACATGACTGTATATAAGAGGCCTTCGGCTTTCATATCTCTAATTTTTTTTTTTAATTTTTTAAATTTTCAAAATTTAAAAAATTTAAAAAATTAAAAAAAAACATGTTTTTTTGTTCGAACACAAAAATGTTAGAACCAAACGAAACATCATTATGTATTATTATCCATCGGTCTCTTTAAGAGTAACATCTTTCACCCATCAGCATACTGAAACGTAGGCGATCTGGAACATTAGAGATATCGCTGTAATGGAGAATTCGTTTATCCCTGGCACCACCAACAGTATGGTAAATAATAGGGACTCCATGCTTGCCCTGGCTAAAATCTTTGTTTATTAAACACGTGCACTCGCGCACTATCTAATTTACTCACACCTTTTTTGTGATTAGGGTGTATACAACGTCCACACATTATTGTTATTTCCTATGCGAGGGGGACTGTGGCGTATTTTAATCGTGCGTCAACACGGACGCTAGTACAATTGTTGACGTCCGGCGCCGTGCTTCCTCGGTTGAGGGAAGAGCGCGGATTATTATTCCTTTATTTAATCTTCTTTCATCAATTCGCGTTTTGTTTGATTTCAATTCTTGATATAAAGTTGTCCGTTTTTGAATTGAAAAATTGTTTGCTTATGTGGGCGGTTTCTATAGTTTCTTTTCGTTTATTGTGTGTTACTTTGTTTATTTTTATTACAGCTTCTCCTTTTTTTTTAAATAACAAAACTCAAACTAAAACTTACAATTCAATACTCTCAAACTAAACTCCTTCTTCCAACTGCCAAAACTAAACTCTACTAACTTCCAACCTCAACTGATTTTACAAATGAATTTTTTCTCTACTTATAGAACATTATGTTCTAATTTACTGGAAATTATAACATGAACAAAACAAATTTTAACAAAGTATTCCTTTAGTTTCTGTGACTTTTAAATTGAATAAAATTTGAACGAAAATCAAAGTGCTCTGTTTTGAAATAAAAATGGGCACGTTATGAAAAGGGGCATGTTATTAAATGTGGTGTAACTGGCAATATTGTGAATGTTTATGAATGGTATGTATTAAGTGAGAATGTAATATATGTTAAGGGAAGTTTTTAAGGATGTGTAAGGAGATTTAATAAAGGGTAGTATTCTGGAATACCACACAATAAAACCACCACCGATGTTATACTGTACGTTAGGGTATTTATTCTCTAGCACTTTTCCACTGGGTTGATGTTCGTTTCACTGAATGTTAAATCAGATTTGCTGCTTGGGAGATGCCCTTTTGGTACTTACTTGTCAACACCTTAAATAATCCTTTGGTGATGCACACCCTCTTCCTACGGCTTGTGCAACTGTTCGCAAACACAAAATAAATAAAACACGCTGCTTTCTTTGTTTTTAATCCGCATTTATTGTTTCCATTGGCTGGTTTTTGTTAGTTCGGTCATAAAGTTAACACTTAACCTTGGGATTGTTATCTAGTAACTGGTGACGTTACTGCACATTACTACAACAAGGGATCTTAAACCACGACATCAAACTAACGTATAAATCGCGACGGCACTCTCATCCTTTAATCTACTACATTACATTTGAGATTAATTTAATATATCAGTGACATCAATGACCTTAAAAATATATTCAACCGCGAATTCAACTATCGCTAGCGCACTCTCTGGTACAGAACTTCGGTCCTTACACACGTCGACCTCGACATGTGTGATGGGTTGGGCGGTTAAAATCTGACTCTTCGTTGTTGCACGGAACATACAGCCAGTCACGACTGGGGTGGATTTCCACCGATGTGGTGAGAAGCGAATTAGATCTTCCTTTCGCCCGGCGACCAACGAGAAATCGATTTGAGTCTCACTGGAAAGGTTCCCATGGAGATCGTACAGATCAGGTTGGATGTCCATACACTGGAAGGAAGGACAAACGATAATGCATCGGATATTGGATGTGAAGAAGAGAATCCAACCAGGCAGCTGTTCAAACAAATGTTCATGCAATAGAGACTGAAGGCATTGCTATCGTTTACAATAGGGAATATTGCCGGGGGCCGAAATAGGTTTTTCTGTTTATATGTTATATATACAGAAATACGATTTCGAAAGCAAGCGCGAGGATGGGTGCTAGTTGATTAGGCAAACAACTAGTGAGACATGACCACTGCGATGATTGTTCTTAGATAAGGCAACAGATCATGCAAATTGGCAATGGAGCTGTATAAGCAAGCAACTTGCCATGGCTTGGTCGTGGGACCGACGGTTGGTTGGGAAAAGTATACACAGGGACATTACTGTGTGCATAATGGACATGGTTGCCGGCAAGAGGAACCGATTAGATTCCCAAATGGTTCGTGAAGGATGAACCGAAATGGTTTCGAATAAACTTGATGTTGCTTGATGCTATGGCAAGATGACGATCTTACCGTGGGTTATATTACAGGTGCGAAATATGATTGAATGTATTTTATTGCAGGTTGGGAATGGGGAGTTGGGTAAGGAAAATGGGTGCTTCTTTAGATATGTTTAAAGAACCCTCACAGGACACACACACACATACACATACACATACGCATACACATACACATACACACACACACACACATACACATACACACACACATACACATACACATACACATGCACACACAAACACATACACATACACATACACATACACATACACATACACATACACATACACATACACGTACACATACACATACACATACACACACACATACACATACACAAACACATACACATACACATACACATACACATACACATTCACATTCACATATGCATATACATACACATACAAATACAACACACACACACGTCTGCGAGCGAACAACACTATTAATATATTTCTTAGTTGACGAGCGACTATCGATGTAGATCGTTCAACGACTTTTCAAATACTTGATCTTTCCCTTTGTTATCGATAACTGTCAATGACTGTTGGACGTTCATATGTATTTTAGGTCTCTACTGGAAGAACAGGTCGGTCATAACGGTGTTTATAGAAATCTCAAAGAACGTTTCTTTCTCAATGCCCTTGTGAACATAAAACAGTTCTGATTGTATTTTTGACATGCTTTTGTGGTTTAGTTATTTAATTGTATAAGGGTTGTTGGCTTTTGTGGATGGGGTTGTGCGGATGTAAGTAGGTGTGCCGGCCAGGGGCACGGAATCTCTATCACCCACAAACGATTTGTTCTCCATTATTGTCACCGAAAATTCCAGCACCAAAAGGAAAGAAATGAAATGCATTGGTGTAGTTTAATTAGTTTTTATTTGTTATTTTTATTTCTAATTTACACTTTTAACTTTGTTCTTTATTTATTCTTCAATTCGTGGCAAATATGTAATTGCAAACAGTCTATTTTGAAAGGCAACGCGTCTCTCTTTCTCAATTGACTAACGGGACCCTACGTTCGTCTGACAACACTTCTCTTAGGTTCTGACTGCAGCGTGTGCACCAGCGTGCACCGGCTACGGTAGTTGAATAACGACTGATCCCAATTAGGGATGAAATTTTGGATTTAATTTTGCACACAGATCACACTTCTGCTTTCTCATTGCCACGCCCGTCGAGGTGTGGTGAATACATCGGTTAATTCGATAGTCGACGAACATGGGAGAATACGAGAACAGTAACACAAAGTACTATGATCTCGGGGTGGATTTGGTTGTGTGTGCATGAATCAATGCAGCTCTGAGGGTAGCCCACTGATCCAATTCGGTGAATGTGGTGACCTCAGCGTGCATTAACCTGTAGGGAGACAGAATTATGGAGGAGAGGAAAATGTAGCTGGTGCTATTCACTTGCGAAAAGAGGTCATTGATTCCAAGCGAATAGATGGTCTGGGAAAGGCCGAAGTGACGCTACATTGGTTAGGGTAATATTATCGTGGGAACCAAACGAGAATTATTTGGAAGTATGATTATGTAACCGCGTCGTTTGGTCGTACATGGTTGTAGTCAACCAAAATGAGTGGAATTTCCGGAGGAAATCGCTCGAGTAAGTACATAGTGTTGCCGTATGGCAAGAAAACACTGAATGCAATTGTGCATTAACCGAATAGATTAATGACTTCCGGCCAGTCTTCTTTTAGGGATTTATTTATTGCAGGTAAAATAGCCGACGGTAGGAATTGGGATTGAGGTGACGCGCTGTTAGCGGTCGAAATTAGGTTAGGATTGTGGGTTGGTTCTCCATGTAATATAGAGAACCCTCACAGGTTCAATTGATGATGATGTGCTACATTGACAGACCCACAGTAAATTTAATATTTTTTATGTAAAATTAGACTAATTTGTTCATATTTTATTCGTATTCTGATGATTTTTGTCTTGATCACACCATTGGATCTATGCTTAATATTGCCACCGACACGAGAAAGATGAATGATTTTTGGAAGATCTTGCACTTCTAGAAATAACAGTTACAAATTTACTTTTCATCACTAATAAAAATGTAATACAACGATCTAAACGATCCAAAAATATCCCCCTCAATATGCTACGTGAACAATTTTTGGAACGTTTCACGTACTTATTGGTGATATGACTTGAATATGCTTTTATTGCACTGTAGTGTAAGTTATAATACATGGTAAGTAAGTTAGTATGAAGATTGTTTCATTCGTATAAAGTACTCTTAAGAAAGACAGCAAAATTAAAAAGCACATTGCAGAATGTGTTCTTTGTGTACTCAACTACCTACCTCCTCTATACCATATGTCCAACTGAAAATTTTGTGCTATTTATTTATATCAAATGATGGTCAATCAGCTTTTCAACAATAAAATTTGTTCTACGAGATTCTTTTTCCCTTGGGTTATAATGCTTTTTTTTATAAAGAAACCAGAAAAAACCACACTCAAGAGCAGCAACGGCAATAAAACAATTCAATCCGTTTTATGAAAACTTCTCTAGTTTTCATTTGGTTAGACTTTTATTACATTACTCCAGTAAAGGTATTTATCTACTTTGAGTAACAAAATATAATCCAAGTACACGCGTATTTACAAAACATTAGATTGCTGTGCTCGAATAGTTCGTTACCACCATCCGCCACTGCTTCCTCCAGAAGCCCAACCGCCGCTACTGCCTCCACCAATCCATCCCCCACTGCCTCCGCCACCGCCGCCGAGACTACCTCCACTAATCACTTTAATTATTTTTACGGAACCACCACTACTGCCGCCTCCATATCCTCCACCGTGGCCTCCACCGTAACCGCCGCCACTGTATCCACCGCCACTGTATCCGCCTCCATAGCTTCCACTGCTAGCCCATCCTCCATGTCCGCCGCCGCCATAGCCACCTATTGAGTAATTCAAAACAGTGCATAATGCATCATTAACTTATGACTGTATTGTAATTAGTACCTCCATAACTTCCTCCACTGGAAAGTCCACCGCCTCCATGGCCGCCACCATATCCCCCACCGCCACCACCACCACCTAGGACTTTAATGACTTTGACAGTTGAGATGCCGCCACCATGGCCTCCGCCACCATAGCCTCCGCCACCATAGCCTCCGCCGCCATAGCCACCACCACCACCACCCCCATACCAGCCAGAACCACCGCCATAGCCTCCACCACCTCCTCCGCCGCTCAAAAATCCTCCGGAAGCTACTGCAGCAATCGACATTAAACAAATAACCACCTACGGATTCAGGAATGAAAAAATAAAAAAGTCAACCACTGTTATATCCTTGGTATCCTTGCTCCTAGAATTTATCCAATCACCTTCATTTTAGGACTGTTTTCGGTACGCAGCGCGCGATCACTCAATCCAAACTGATGTGGTTCATACCCACAACGGCATCCTTTTATACAAAACTTAGGAAGGTTTTCTTTCGTTGGTGGCCACCATAGAAAATTGGTGCAGTGGTCGATATCTGATATTACTTCTCGTGTAGTCGCGTCTTTTTTACTCATCAAGAGATTCGGCAGGTTAAACTATGCTACGGTGGTGACGGCGTCGGCGTTCGTCTTGGCAAGAGCTAGCTACTCCATCGCTTCGTACATTGCAAATAATTGCGCAACCTTCTGGCTTCCGTGCTGGGATCATTTATTTAGCTTCTTGGTTTTACGTATATCGCTAATCAAAAGCAAAAACTTTAATCTCAAGAAGACTGAATACAATGGCTTTACTACCTTGTGATGAAATTGTACGAGTGGGGAAAGGTGCTAGGCTCGCAGATGACCGTTTAATGAGGGGCGCGTATAATCAAAGAGCGTTGCATGGGGGAATTGTGAATTAGTTGCCCAGAGGGATTAACTATCTGCACACGTACAGTAGACGACAGCTCTATAATAGTCACTTCTGATTTTTCTGTGACTCAGAATGTTACTTCAAAATGATTGTTTTGTGTGCATAAAGCTTCAGTGGAGGCCTTTTGTAACAATGGCGGGGTATTGGGTCAAGGTTCGGGATAAATGTATTGACCGAAGAAAATGCATGGTCTATTATATTGTTTTACCATCGTATATAACTCACTAGCGTAAATATAAAGAGTTGCAATAATACCTCCAAATAGCAGAATCCTCAATGAACTCACAGATGTCCTAACTTGACTCTATGGAAGTTTTTCTTTTATAATATGACAATTTTGTAGTGTTTAACAAAACACTTCCTGCACATTACACGTATAACATGATTCATAAAATTCTACAATACACCGGTAACAATAAGCTGCAAAGGAGTTAATATTACCTAAATTATATGGATTGTAATAGTGTCTTCCTTGAATTTCTGAACCTACTAAGAAGCATTCATTCCGTCAACGGAAAATCGTGTTATAACTTACGAATAGTACATAATAGGAAAGAGTAATCAGAGTCTTTTAAAGTTAATTAAACGAATAAAGTTTTAGCCAAGCATAAATGCCGAGATCGCATAAACGAAACAAGTAAGATCCTTTAAGATCCTTTAAGGTAAACAGGCATTTGTCCTCTTACTCTACAAAGGCCCACATTGGACACAAGTGTTGTTAAATTAAATACAACTCACATAACTTCCTACGCGTGAAATTCGATTTGTTAACTTTTTCAACAAATTGCACGACGTATGTAGTGATAAGTTCCGTTGTTTATAAAATGGAGCACTGAAAACGACATCTTACAACCACTAATGGATATCTCAATATAAGTCCTACAGCATGACAGCCCATTCAGAGTTGAAAGCACTTAAAGTTCCACAACATACTTGGGACAGGCATACCCACATAAAAGGGATTTCGAGTATATCGACTGGAAGAACATGGAGAGAATATGAAACGGAAATACCGATATACGAGGGGTGCTCCATAAAGCCAGTACATCTGTACATTGGTGGGCGGCGCACATGAAACTGTTCGCGTAACACATGATGCTAATGGTAGGCATTTACACTCAACCACAGTAGTCAGTCTTTATTGAACGTCCCTAGTATATTCGGTTTTGAATACTCAGATACTAATACGAGGGTTGCCTCTTATGTTTCGGGATTTGGCAACCCTAGTGTTGCAATCCGGCAATTGACAGCTCTGTCGTAAAGTTGGACATTTTTGAGGTTATACGCACTCAGAACGATTTGACATACGAGCGCTATTTGTGTCGTTTACAGTAACTTAAAAGATTCATCTCGGCCCAAAAATGGAATTAAATCGTCAACATTTTCGTGCGATTATTTTTTACAGCTTTCGGCGTGGATTAACTCAGCAACAGTGCATGGATGAACTTAATTCAATTTTTGGCGATGAAGCTCCATCAAAGACCAGTGTTTATCGATGGTATGGTGAATTAAATCGTGGTCGTAGTTCACTCCAAGATGAATTTCGTGAAGGTCGTCCAAAATCAGTTGTTGTTCCGAAAACCATTGATGCTGTGCGCGAACTGATATTGGAAGATCGTCATGTGACCAATCGTGAGTTTGAGACAACCTTAGGCGTTAGTGGGACCAGCATGCATTCAATATTGCATAAACATTTGACTGTCAAAAAAATGTGTTCGCGTAGGATCCCACACAATTTGTCAATCGCCCAAAAAAAGGCTCGTGTCAATTGGTCGAAAGATGTGCTCAAAAAATAGGGTCGCGGTGCTTCGAAACACGTCTATGGCATCGTGACAGGTGATGAATCGTGGATTTACGCGTATGAGCCCGAAAGTAAACGGCAGTCGACTGTCTGGGTGTTTCAAGATGAGTTGTTCGCGCACGAAGCACTTCCAAGCAAATGGTCGCCTGTTTTTTCGGAAAAATTGGACATGTCGCAACCGTACCACTAGAACAACGCAGAACAGTCAATTCTGAGTGGTACACAACCATTTGTTTGCCAGTTGTCTTCCAAGAAATCAGGAAAACCAACCGCCGAAGACGGATCACTCTTCACCACGACAATGCGAGCTCTCACACATCGGCTGCGACAACTGCATTTTTGAGCACCCAAAACATCGATTTGATGGGTCATCCGCCGTATAGTCCTGACTTGGCACCGAATGACTTCTTTTTATTCCCGTACGTAAAAAACAAACTGAGAGGTCAACGTTTTTCGATACCTGAAGAATCGGTTGCTGCATTCAGAATGCATGCGTTGGAGATACCTCAATCAGAGTGGCAAAAGTGCTTCGAAAATTGGTTCAAACGCATGCAAAAGTGTAAAGATCTTCATGGGGAATATTTTGAAAAACAATAAAGTGAATTTCGATGATCAATATTTGTTTTTGTTCTCTAATCCCGAAATATAAAAGGAAACCCTCGTATGTAATGGGAAGGAACTATTTGCTAAGGCACAGCATTCCATATTCGTATGTTCCATCTAAGAAACGATGCGTGTTACGTCAAAGAATCCTTGACGACACAAAAACCCATCAACCAAATTGTGTAACCTAATTACACATTTTGTCTAGACAGAAATATTATTGAGAACAAAACTCAAAAGGTTACTAACTACAAAAATTCAAAGAAACGAAAAATATGGAATAACCAAATTAGAATATAATGTATATCACAACATATGTTATCTAATTGCACATTTCATCCGGATGAACAAACTCAAAGATAATTAGCAAGAACTCGTGGAAACACGAAAATGAATATTACACTAATTGCAATATAATATCCATTGTGATACAGATATTATATTGCAACGTAGAGAAACAAACCTAGATATAAGATTTTATGTTAGAGTAAGTTTAGTTTACAAAACGGCATTCTGAAGAGCAGACGTTTGTTAAATTCGAAATTAAATAAAATATAAATTTTATTTAAAAGTGTTTTCCTTCATTTTACTCAAGTGGAGTTTAAGAAAACATAATTTGCGCTTATTCGTATGACTGAAGTTAGTTGTTAACATGACCTGTTATCATTCTATGTTTGACAATTATTGCGGAAAAGAGTTGAGAGGTCGGATTTGTCGAACATTTTTCAATTACATTAAATTCCGAAGAAGAAGTCCTTCTCACAATCAAGGGAACCTATTTTGGATCGTGGACGAATCAACGATCATTCATTTGACTTATTTCTACATCAACAGTACATATTTTCTCGTCAAGAATTAACCTTAATCGTTTGGTAGTATTGTTTTATTAAGAACACGAAAGCATGGTGCAGTGTTCAACTCGCTTTACCCTAGCGGCTTTGATAAACATCTTTCGCACTTTAATATTAGGTAAGTAGTTGCAGTACAGCTTACCTTCTCCTCGACGATTTGACTTATAGTTTTCTCGCTAACACCAACAACTGGTGACAATTTTCGGATCGATTGACTAGATCCTTAGAAATCAGCTCTTGAGGCCCTTGAATAATGTCGGGCATCTGATAACGTGAACAGGCTCCTCGGATAATGTGAAAACGTATACTTTTAATTATGAAGTTATCTATTCTGTTTAAGCATGCTATGTTATACCGGTCTTTATTGGGATAATACTTTGTATACTGTGATTCTGGCGTTCTGTAGATTCGGAGACAGGAACGCAGACATTGTCTTTCAAATACACGAAGTTTTTCCAGGTAGTAAGGGGCTATGTTAAACCATACCGGGCATCCGCACACCATTATAGGTCGTATGAGTGACGTGTATGATATAATTTCGACTTTCGAATAAAGAAGACTATTGCGTAGTAGTCGGCCATCGTAGCATAAGAAGTTTTTGCCCTAGAGAGAGCCATTACTATGTGTTTATCAAAAAGAAACTGGTCGAGCCAGATGCCCAAATATCTTAGTATGTCTCTCACTGATAAATACAGATCATTTTGTCCAGTAATGGAAAACTTTTTGTATCAGCGGACGCGGCGCTTGGGGGTGTGCTGAATAGGACCACTTCAGTTTCTTGGAAGTTAATTTGCAACTTCCACTTATTACAGTAATTTTTGATTCTGTTCAGATCATCTTGTATAAGTTGATTAATGATCTCAATTTTTCTACCAGTTCTTTACACAACTAAATCATCAGCATACGTAATACCATGAGTAAGAGAATCCACTAGATTACTAGTATAAATGTTAAATACGATTGGAGAACTGACTGCGCCCTGTTGTATGTCGTTTCTTATGAAGAAACTCTTTTTGGAAACTGTGTCGCCACATTTGACGACGTATTGTTTTCCCATAACCATGTCATATGCAATATATAGTATGTTTGCAGGCATGCCGAGATTGGTTAGCTTATAAATAAGACGTTCTAACCGAACGGTGTTGAAGGCCTGTGGCGGTTCTTTAAAACGTTCACAAAGAACCACCCATTCCCTTTAAATTAACCCCCGTTTCCACACCCAACAAGACATTTTGTTACCTGCAAATGAGCAGCGTAAGCTACTCTGCATCACCATCCATCTGAAAGCAAACCCTAGCATGCATACACCTCATTAGACTATCCAGTTCATAATATACGTTATTCAAACAATCATGCTAATGATCAGGTCCCACGGTATAATTTCCTTAACAACCCATATACCATTAGCTAAGATAAACAAACGCGTATCTTAGCGCATGACCCTTGAAGTAGCGTTCTGTTGACATAACACTGGGAAATCTAACCCTGCATCAACGATCGCTATTTTAAACATGACAACCTTTTTCGGTCGCTATCCGAGCGACCATCTCTTTGCACAGCTGACCTGAGTCGAATTCAAATATCAGTCAGTCAGTTTTTGCTGTTGCTTTTTCCCTTATTCGACTTCAGTCTGTATGCGAGATGCTACCCTTTCCATGCACAGGCCCTCTCTCTGTATGTGTGCAATCTCGAATAGAGATATCCGCGCGAAACAACATTTAGATTGATCGAGGAGTCAGATTTTACCCGTAGAACCACGCACTCGTACGAGGACGTTGCGTGACGGAGTTCCCTTCGGTTTGAAGAGCCAAATTTACACCACCCGCAAGTCAGTGGTCTGTCACCATAAAATAAGTTAGTGATTTGTAAAGTTATCGAGTTAGTTGTGTTGGATAATTCGCCCCAAAGATAGTCGTGTTAATTAACAATACCGGAGTTGGATATTTTCATCACAAAATAAGTTAGTGATTACCAAAGTTATCTAGTAGATTGTGCGGTACAAAAATAAGTTTTCCTGTATCAACACATTGTTTCAAATATATAATTTTATTATCCTCAGATCAATTTAACAATGATTTATTTATTAGTTTTTCAAACACTTTGCTGATGTTTGGAAGTAAATTAATAGGTCGAAGATTAGCTAGGTTGCTACCATCTTTTCCGCGTTTTGGAATAGGGGGGGCTACTGCTGTTTTCCACTGCATTGGATAATATGCTTTGTTCAGCGCGTTGTTTAACAGTGTCGTATAAATATTTATGGCTTCCGATGGTGAATGTTTGAGAACTGCGTTTGGAATTCCAACAATTCCAGAAGATTTCTTATTTGTAAGTGACTTAAATATAGTTGAGAGTTCGTCCAGCGCTACGAACAAACTGTTGCGTCGATTTGTAATGGGATAATGTGCGTCGTTAATGTCACTAAAGGTTGTAAAGATTCGATTTTCGGAGCGCCAACTCTTAATTGTGTTGCGAAGTGAAGTGTGGTTTTGCAGCGCTCTGTGTTCTAGATCATGATTGCGTTGACAGGATTGGTTCATTATGTGCACGGCCTCGAAATAGGCACCCATAGCATTTGTTTTTTCTTGTAGATCTTCTATTAATAAGGATTCGCCCTCAGAGATAATATTGTCGGCGGTAATACCTGGGTTTAGCAGTATTTGACAATTGGCTGGAGTTCGCTCATTATGATTGCACTTTCGCAATATCTTATTTATCTGAGGGAACATATTCGAGCGGTTAGGGTTTATGGCTGGAATTTTGTTTTTCCAAATTGAGTTTATAGCTGCTCTGTAGTTTTCACGAATCAGCTGTTTATTTCCGGATTTTGTCGGTCGGTGAACTGTCGATAGAGGAGTTTCAGTCTATATAGGAGAGAAGTTATTTTTATCTGTACAGAGCATCGATAGCTGCGCTTCTGTATTGGCTTGTGTGATCTTGGGACCGACATATTGTGGGAATAGAGAGTGTAGCGGTGCTGCGAACCGCACAAAACACTGTGGGATTAAATACCTTTCGCCTAGCTAAAGGGGACATACATACCGTGTTCTCAACCCCACGAGCCCACAGACACGTGGGCCCAATTTACCTTTCCGCCCAGCTAAATGGGACTATATAAAGAAATAAAAAAAAACCAAGAAAATAAAAAGTGACTTTCGTGTGTTCGGTGGAACACATCAATCAATAAAAATCCGCAAAAAGAGCTCCATCGACTTTTTGATAACGCTGTTCATTGTAAGGAGATACTCGTAATGATCTTTCTCTTCAGTTTTATAATTTCTATTGATAAGTGGAACCATCTCGCTTGGGCGGATTTTCCTTATGATAATGCGTTCGAATCGTGACCAATGTGCCCTATGAAAGCTGAAGGAATAAAGCTGATCACATTGGTGGAACAGAGTTTGTTCACGTGGAATGTGAATTGTGTCTGCAAGTCCATAGTGGTCACTATCGTATTTGATAGTCCGAAGACAGTTTCGAATACTAGTATTTGTATTTAAGAGTTCAATACGACTGTCTATTAGTAGAATTGGGAAAGAAGGGGTGCTAGTGGCGTAAATTTCTAGCTTGTGTTCGATGGTGTTTGCTTGCCACCATTCGAACAAAGCATTAGCTCTCATGTTGGGGGTTAAGTTGTCTCAAGTAGCGTGTTTAGCATTGATATCGCCTGCTAAAAGGAAATAGTTGTTTTCCGATTGTAGCTTAAGACACTGGAAAAGCGTATTTAATTCGTTGATGAATTGTCGTCGATGACGATGATGATGAAGACACAAAACATCTCAACTAAAAAAAAAATTATGGAATAAATCCATAAAGCCAAACGGGTGATACAATGCACACATTGTCAGCGATTGGGGCATTTTGCTGTAAACTGCAACAGGCAGTTTAGATGCGTCAAGTAGCTCAACATTCGTAACACTGGGGAATGTCTGTGGGGGTTCTTTAAGTATTCCCTAAGAACCCCCCTTTCCCTTCAAATTAACCTGTCTCACACTCACCTCAAGTCTTCCTACTTACCTGCTTACCGAGCAGCGTAAGCGACCCGTCAGTATCTTGCACCTGAAACATAAATCCACGGCAAGATTACCATCTTGCCATGTCATCAATTAAAACCATTTCGGTTCGCCTGCATGAACCGATCGGTTACTAAGGGCGACCATATGTCCATCAAACACAGACCAATACTTCCGAGTATTCTTGTTCGCTAATACAAAGCATAGCGCAACTCGCGCCTAGTTGCCAAGAACCGAATTCTTTGCCAGTGTAAACATTCACACTGGAATTAGACCCTCGACTCGCTACCAATGCAATGCACAATTGACGTGGATAAATACACAAACCGTCATTGTGTAATCATCCTGATCACCAGATCGGGTCCCACGATATAGTTCTCGTAAACAACCCATGTACCATCAGCAAAGCAAACAAACGCATATCTTAGCGTACGACCCCCGAAATAGCGTTTCTGTTGACATAATACTCAGAAATCTAATCCTGCATCAACGAATCGCTATTTTAATCATAACAACCTTTTTCGGACGCTGTACGAGCGACGATCTATTTGCACAGCTGACCTATTTGAATTCAAATATCGTTAGTCGGTTTTTGTTTTTCCTTATTCGACTGCAGTCGATATATGAAATACTGTTCTTCCCCATGTGCAGGCCCTCTTCCTGTTTGTGTGCATCTTGAATAGTGATATCCGCGTGAAACAACATCCAGAATCGTCACCAGAGTCAGATCCTAACCACCGCTGCGTGCACACGCGAAAAAGAGTCGAAGTGGAGTTTTTAATCGAACGGCGGTAAAGATATAATCTGTAACACCAGACGAGTACGTTCGCGATCTAATAACAGAGAGTTGCGTTGATCACCTGTGGGGGTAAAAGTATAATTGCCAACGTATGGCACGGCTTCACTTTATTCCCCGACACTTGATCAAAGAAATTGTCACCAAGAGAAGAGACTATAAATAAAACGCACTGATTGTTTCTGTGTTCAATTTTTTTTTTTTTATTTGTGCTTTATTTTCACTACGGCTAAAGGGTATTCCGGTGCTAATTTGCACTTGTTTCAAAAATAATTACAATGCAAAACGTGTTGGCGGCAACTAAGTAATAGTTCAATTTGAATGGTGAGACCCAGTGAGAATTTGTTAAAAACCGTGAAAACGTTCGCGACAATTTACACTTAAACTGCATATACCACAGATTACACTCGAGTCTTTAAAATTTGCGAAATTTAATTTTAGGTTGAGCAGCAGCGTGACTACTGCGTCAGTGGTTGGGATGTGACTATTTAATAATTATTTTTCCGACCCGAGCGGCATGACTTTACACGATAGTGGTTGTGTAGTGACTGACTTGAATTAGGGTGGAAATTGTGATCTCTGCCTTTACACATCGAAACGGCAATGGTAATCATGCTCTCTCGTGCATTCCTCAACTCACCACACTCATCGAGGTAGAAACGTACTTGTGTATAATGTTCGACGTCGGTGGGCGCAAGGATGGAGAAATCAAAAGGAAAGCACAATAACCCAGGGTTGATCTGGCTTAGTGTGTGTGTATCAGTACCGCGTATGCGACTGGTCTACTGACGTAGTGATGATCTCATAGGTTATCGCACTATAGAAAGACAGAATTTCGAAGGAGAGGAAAATCCAGCTGGTGGAATTGACCTGGAAAAAGAGATCATTGATCCCAAGCGAATGGATGATGATGATCTGATGAAAAGCCGAAGTGACGCCAAATTGGCTAGGGTAATTTATCATGAAAACAAATTAGATATTTTGATAAATTCCCCCGCGGTTTCGCTATGATGCGACGGCGTCGTTTGCTTCGATATTTCATGTTGAGGTCGGAATTTAATTCAACCTGCTTGTTTCGGCACGGTGCGTTTACCGTGCAATACGAACAAATGTTCAGCGAAACGAGCGACGAAAAATAGATGCAAATACACGAAAAGTTTCTTGTTACGACACTTTTATTGCTATGATGCAAAAAACACGATTACACACTTGTTTGAATCGTACGAAATTACCATAAATTATATTGCTTTTCAAGCCGAATACAAAACGAACGAAAAAAATCTAATTAACATATTTTCATGTCAGACAAAACAAAGTTGTAACAAACCAAAAAAGTGCTGCCAAACATGCAGGTACTTATAAACACTATAAAGAATTATTAGATAACAATAATAGAATTTTATAACAAAACTATTATTAAGAATTAATTCAAGTATGCTGCGACACTGCTGATTAGTCAGCACTAGACCCTATGGGATGGGTCCAGGAATCCTCTATTATAAAGGAGAATGTTGTTGGGAAGGGTGCTTTCTTCAGTTTTGTACTGAAGAAGAACTTGTGGTGGCCTGATCCGAAGAGATCGAAAAAAAGAAGGGTCAAGAACGTAAGACTCCCGTACAAGTGGGTTCTCGCTATTCTGAATGCGTTCGAGGTACTTATATGCTAATTGTAGCAAGTCTTCGTCGATAGAGATAATACTCCTGGTGTTCTGTCGATGCGCTCGCCTTATATATCCCCGCAGCTGTCCTCACATTCGGTAGTCTCCTATGCTGTTGTAATGCTGACGCCGTGCTTCCTCTGAACTCGAGGGAAGAGCGTAGCATGCGTAGTAAGATCAAAACTACTATTTAAGTTTAGGATGAATGAAATTAAATACTTTTACACTTATTAAATTCTTTATTCATTTAAAGTTTAAGTTGCCTTCTTATGGCGTGCGTCGTAAAATGTGAAACTGACCATGATCGAACGATCATCGTCGACTGGCAAAACTAAAAGCTACCTGAAAACATATTAGTTTTCCTTTTTATACCTGAACCCTGAAACACATGACAGTTGGTTTGGCCTATCATATTCGAGCAGATGCCACTGTTGCTCGATATGGATTTTGCTGATTATATCAATCTGCTGCTAGGGTTTTCGGATTGGGATGCATAGGAGTTTGTTATTTTGAGCAGCTGCTGGTTGCTCGATAACGATTCGGAAATCGTTTTGATTATTTGGGTGTTTGTTATTTCGAGCAGCTGCTATGGTTGCTCGATATTGGTTATGGAAACTTTTGGATTATTTGTATGTTATATCGGGCAGCTGCTATGGTTGCTCGATATTGGTTATGGAAACTTTTGGATTATTTGTATGTTATATCGGGCAGCTGCTATGGTTGCTCGATATTGGTTATGGAATTGTTTAGAATTTGTATGTTATATAGAGCAACTGCTTTGGTTGCTCGATATTGGTTATTGAATTATTTAGGATTCATGGGATTTAAATGAATAAAATTAGGATGATGGGATATGTATGTAGGGGGGGGGGGGGATATTAATGGTAGGGCTTTCTGGAGCACTACACTGTTCCTCTCTTTCACTCGTTTTGTCCTGAGTGGTGTACTTTTCCAGAGCGTGTTTCTTGAGTGCTTTTTTCCTCCCGAGTGGTTTTCCGCGATCGGTGTGCAGCTTGGTTGTGCTTCCCAGGAACTTGTTTGCTGGTGCTTGTCTTGTCTTTCCTGGGAAGTTTGTGTCAGCGTGAATGCATAGCCAATACCAGAAGTTTACGAAAGTTGAAGACGTGCGAAAATGGCTTGATCATTATTTTGTTTCGAAACTTCGATCGCGAAGGTATACATCATCTACCCGCTGAATGGCAGACTATAAATTGCAATGACGGATATTTCGATTTTTAATCTTTGTATAAGTATCCTTTCCAGTAAATTTGACAATTGAGCACTTCAGACCACTGTGTCGTGTCAGCGAAATTTACTCTAGTCAATTCCAATGTTAACAAAAAACTTCTACAAGCGCAGTATAGCTCTACGAGAAACCAAACTGGGCAGGTCTAAAAGACTTTTTTGAGAAATTAAATTGGTAGTTATTTTTCCTCAATAGCGATGATGACATTATAGCGGACACATTGATAGGCACGATTTGTATTGGTATGGGAACCTTTTTTCCACATAAGAGAAAGAGTATCAAATCTAAGAAATATGTATTGGATTCGGCGTACAGAGAAACCATTAACGATAAAAAGTTATTTTTCGGGTTGTATAAATCAAACAACACTGACGAAATTCGGAAAAGATACCAGAGAGCTAGAAATGCTCGCCATGCCTAAATTCAACACACAAAGTTCTTGTGTGACCAGAGAGTGAGACAAAAAATACCGCACTCTGCCATATGTAGTGGACACTTTTGAGCATCCAATACTCGGTCTCCTCATCCATTCCTTCGATTATAGTCAATACCTAACAATTAAGATAGTGAATATTGATGCCAACTCAACGCTGCCTGATACCACGTCAATTCCGCCTTAACTTGAGCACGAACAGCACACCATGAACCAGAATCACTTTCGAACGCATACTGTTGCCCGTGTACTCAAGGAGATAAATGCAAACAAAACCGCTGACCCCAATGGGATTCCTCCAATTCTCTTGAAGGTATGTTCTTCTTCACTCTCTAAACCGCTACGGAAACCTTTCCATCTAATACTGTCGTTTTCCCAAGAAGATGGATGTCAACGAAAATTCAAACAATTTCCAAAAACGGTGACGAATCATTTCTCTCTTCCTATCGGTCAATAGCAGGAGCTGCTATTCTTTCAAAGTTAATGGAATCATTGATTGACCGTCAACTTTCGGAATATCTGGAACCAGATAACCCCGTCAATGACCACCAATATGGCTTTTGTAGCAACAGATGGAACTCTTGTAGCAACCGCAGGAGATCTGATGGCGTATATTACCAGAAAGTGAAGCAATTCGATTCACAACTTCGGTGAAAGCAAGTTTGTGGTATACATCAAAAGCGTTCGACAATGATAGACATCCAGTCCTTTTGTCGAAACTACGTTCCTACGGAGTCTATAGTCCTCTGATCTGATGTACAAGAGACTATCTTTCTGACTACTCGATTCAAGTAGTTATCGATGGTGTCAAATCTGCCACTCTAAAATGAATGCAGGTGTTCCACAGGGTTCTGTATTCTCGCCCAGTCTCTTCCTCATCTTTATAAATTACCTCTAGTCCATTATCCACAAGCCAATTTACTCGTTTACTGATGCTAGCCAGTTGATTTTCCAATGCCCATGCATACACACATCCATACAGACTTTCCATACGAAGCTGTTTTGTTTCGTTTTCGTTTCTCTCTTTTTCGGAATTGTGGATTTTAGGAGATTGTACTGGGCAAGACAATAACGCTCGTTCGTCCAGACCAGAGTCCGGCTCTGGAAGTACAGTCCACTAATTTAGAAATCCAATCATCGTTGGCCGACCAGTGCCGGATTTATAGTCCACACGATGAAGGGAGGGAAAAACTGAGACGTCGTTGGAAAAAGCGCCGTCTGCAATTTTCAGTTCTTTTCCTTTCAGCAAGAGCTGGTTTTTCAAATAAGTCGACATGAATCTGATTAAGTGGCAATCAGAAGGAGCCAACTCTGTTTTTTTTTTACACCAACGCGAGAACAAAGGATAATTTTGGAGTACCCTTAAATGTCGGAGCACAGTGCGAGCCGAGAATATGCCACATGCTGGACTACTTCCTAGCCTATGGGGAAGATTAGTTCCTGGATTGGTTTTGCTGTATGTGGAGCATGTTATGCACTAACATCACGTTGCGCCTTCCTTGGCCTGTAAATGGTCTTGATTTTTCTATAGCATCATTTAGTTCGATCAATTGGGCCCGATAACGTTCAGTTGTAACAGTTTGACCAGGTTCCAGAAGCTCGTAGTAAATGACACCTTTCCAATCCCATCACACACAGTAACACTTTCTTGGCATGAATATTCGGTTTTGCAACTGGTGTTAATGGCTGGCCTGGATCAACCCATGCTTTTCTACGTTTACGATTGTCGTACAAAATCCACTCTTCTTCACCTGTAGTGCTCCAAGAAGCCCTACCATTTTCCTCCCACATACATTTCTTCCCACCTAGTATATCATGCATCCATATCCCCAAACTAACAATTCAATGTTTAAATATCAAATCCTTCCTAAAACTAAACACCACAATACATATCTTCATATGCAAACAAAACCATATTAAAAGATATCCATTTCGTTCCCATACACACAATTCTAAAATCCTTATCTCCATCTGGATTGCAGCCAGATGTGTATATTCTAAAAATAGATTTCCCATTCCTTTCCTCCAGTACTCGACTCCAGTCAAAGTGCATTTCGAAATTCTTCCGATGCATTCGCGATACAAAATCCCGATAAGATTTTGTATAAAAGGGCGATAAATTTTGGATTCGAGGATCAGTCTCTAGGTTGGTGTCCGACGTTTAAGGACGCCAATCAATTAAAATAAATTGGAGTACCGGTCGGGAGCCGATTTTCGGGCACTACACAGGTTCCCATAGTTTGCATGAGAACACTAATGACAACGGACTACGAGTCATCGAACTGGCAGCATCGAAAAACTTGGTCGTTGCAAGTACCAGGTTTCCGCGTAAAGATATCTACAAAGCCACCTGGGTATCACCTGATGGAGCCACTCGCAACCAAATTGACCACGTGTTGATAGATCGCCACCACTCCTCGAGCCTGATGACGGTACGAACCTACCGAGGTGCCAACGTCGACTCGGATCACTATCTTGTTGGTACAGTTTTCCGAGCGTGGATTGCCTTACGGAGACGTATTGCATCAGCGGATCAGGTTCGAATCAACACGGCTGCCTTAGGCAATGGGAATACCAGTAACACCATTGGTCATGCGTTAAGATTCGCCCTCGAAGAGCTCGATGGAGGGAGAGTAAGTCCTGGGACCAGAATGCCGGACGTAGAAGAGAAATGGACACGTCTTAAGAATACTGTCATTAGTACTGCCAACTCCATCTTAGGCAGTAGGCGTGAGGGGTTCGAAGTCGTGGTACCGGCGTACGGCACAGAGTTCTACTTCGCCCTCACAAATCGGTTCAGCCATTAACCGATCACTGAGGATTAAGTCCAAAACGCAGCAAGACACACAGATGCCGGCCGAGAGAAATAGAACACAAGTGCTGGTTGGTGATCACCACTTTAAATTTAATTTTATTATCAGGTCCTTTCATTTCCGTGCTTTAATTGATTTCTGTACTTTAATTGGAAACGCAACACACAGCCCATTACGATGTTCAAATATAGGCGCACGACTCAAAACACGATAGACTTCGACACTACTGACTCGTACTGCACCTCGCGGACGAACTCGACTAGAATCGCGCCACCGTGCGCACCGGTGAGCGGGAGATCGCGTGACCGTGGCGGTCAGTGGATGAAATACGACTCACCGAGGATACAAGTCTGACATGAATTCCATCCTAGGTTCGGATTAAGAAAACAAGCGAAGAGAGAGAAAAACTTTTCTCTTAAGGGTGCGGCCGCCAAGGAAATGCACTCTTTCAGTGCAATGGCATGCGTAAGTAAATGTATCGCCATTAGGAAGAAGTGCTAATGGTTTTTTTTTCTATTTACACAATGGGAAATGTGTATCGCTGGTGATGCTAAAGGGATCGAATTGTATACATGATTACATGCGAAGAAATTGGTTTTATGACTCTAGGGATGAGAGTATTTGCTTTTGTCCGATGGTCAAAGAGCTGCCGCGGCCGTGGAAATGCCAGGGACATGTGGTATGCACATGTACGGCGGAATTGCATTGGTGGAACAAGGTTGCCTAATGGTCGGGGATCTATTGTGCATATGCACGTTAAAGAATTGTTTTTAGGGATTTCAGGCTTGATTGCGCTAATTGAATGCAGCTGCTGGTATATTTTTGCTGGGAGAAAAAGGTTGCCGGCCAATGTGTACGTTAAGAGATTTATCATACACATGGCGAAGCTGAAAAATAGACAGCGCAATGTTTATGGCCCCTGGTGAAGGTTACATTGTATGTAATTCAAATCCTTTTGTTTACATGAATTTGTCTGGTACCAAAGGTGCCGAATTGGTTTGGAATTCCAGATAAGTAAAGCAAGAAATCTTACGGAAAATTATATGCGAAGAGATGCATGAAAAGGTAAGTTTTCTTTACAGTGACTTTAAGATTATAGATTTGATATATATGATGCGTGAAGCGTTTTCAGGTACTAATGCAATTGCATTAGTGAAGTGAGGAAATCGGCTGAATGTTATGGGGGTTTTACGGCAAGTAGACAGTGGGGTTTGGCGGAACCGCCACGGTCGTAGAGATCGGAGCGTCTGGTTTGATGATGAGTGCAAACTAGCGACTGAACGTAAGAATGCTGCATATCGGGCAATGCAGCAGTCTCATAGGACGCGGGTGCGCGAGGACACATACAAAGAGCTCAGAAGATCTGAAAAAAGACACCACCGACAAAAGCAAAGTGCCGGGAAAAAAACCTTCTCTGTGAAATAGAGAAAAGTAGACAGCGAAGTTCGCACCAGGCGCGGAAGTTCTACCAAATAATCCGCAGTGTGACGTTGTACACACCACGCTGCAAGAATACAGATGGTAATCTGATCACCGATCCTGAAGGCATTCTGTAGCGATGGGAAGTGCACTTCAATGAATTGCTAAATGGTCAGCTCACAGAAGAATTGGAAGCTCCACCAATGCAAGATCAAGTACAAATGCTGCCGCCACTAAGCATTGAGGAAACATTAAAAGCCATGAGACAGCTCAAATCAATTAAAGCCCCGGAGCTGATGGCATACCAGCCGAGCTGATCAAACAAGGAGGGACAGCGTTACACCACGCAATTCATGAGATCGTGGTGCACGTATGGGAGCAAGAGGAGATACCGGAAGATTGGCGTCGTGGTATAATATGCCCCATACATAAGAAGGGAGGTATCACACTGTGCAACAACTATAGGGGTATAACATTGCTGAGTACCGCCTATAAGATATTCTCTACTATCCTACAAGATCGGATAGCCCCATACGCTAAAGTCATCGTTGATCAATATCATTGTGGCTTCATCCCAGGCAAATCAGCAATTGATCAGATATTCACCCTTAGGCAGGCGATGGAAAAATGTCAGGAATTTCAGATTCCATCATATCATCTATTTATAGACTTTAAGGCTCCGTACGACAGCATAGCCAGGGTAGAACTATATAATGCCATGAGAGAGTTCGGCATTCCAAACAAATTGATACGACTTTGTAGGTTGACCATGATCAACGTAACTAGTCAAGTAAAAATAGCGGGATTGCTGTCCAAACCATTAAACATCTTTAATGGACTTCCACAAGGGCACGGTGTGGCCTGCCTCCTCTTCAACCTGGCGTTGGAGAAAGCACTCCGTGACCCTGGCGTCGCAACTAGAGGGACTACTATCACCAAGTCCAGCCAAATACTTGACTATGCACTTGACGTCGACATCAGCGGTAGATCCGAGTCGACTGTACAGGAATCCTTCACCAGATGGAGCAGGCGGCACAAAAACTGGGACTGCACATTAATGAGGAGAAAAATAAGTACATGGTGACAACTTCTGCGAAGAGAAGACCTAACGTTGGTTAAACTATCAGGGTAGTGGAGCACGAATTTGAAGTAGTGCAATCCTTTAACTACCTTGGGTCAATAGTAGCAGCCGATAACAATATGGAAGAAGAAATACGCGAACGGCTGAACAAATCCAACAAAGCCTACTATGGTCTATCAAGGCTCTTTAAATCCCGAACCTTATCCAGAACATCCAAGCTACTACTGTACAAGACTCATGTATGGATCCCAGACATGGGTGCTCAATAAAAGGCATTCTGCGCTCTTAGCCGCATTCGAGAGGAAGGTCTTAACGAGAATTGTTGGCCCCGTATGTGAGGGAAGACGATTCCGGAGGCGCTACAACCATGTTGTACGCAATCTACCTTGAAGCTAATGTTGTAAGAAAAATCAAGCTCGGTAGACTCCGGTGGGCGGGACACCTAGCTCGAATGAGCGAAGAGGAGGCTGTCCGGAAAGTCCTTTGTGGCAGGATGTATGGAAAGAGACAGCGCGGCAGACCTTGTCTGCGATGGAGGGATGGCGTACGCCAGGACGCCCAGAGCCTGAGAGTGCCAAACTGGATGACATTGGCTTGAAATCGGGACCGGTAGAGAGATTTGTTAAATAAGGCCGAGACCGGATCCCGGTTGTAGTGCCGATGATGATGATGATGTACGCTTAATGTTGCGTGTTGAATTTATGTTTAATTTTTGTTTTATTTTAAAACATTGGGTTATGACAATTTTGTTTTCTTTTTTGATAGCTATTAGGAAAAGCTGTATAATATAAATAAAGACAAATTTACAGTAATGATTTTTTGGTTTTAATTTTAATTTTAATTTTATTTTAATTTTGATTTTAATTTTGCTTTTAATTTTAATTTTAATTTTAATTTTAATTTTAATTTTAATCTTAATTTTAATTTTAATTTTAATTTTAATTTTAATTTTAATTTTAATTTTAATTTTTATTTTTATTTTAATTTTAATTTTAATTTTAATTTTAATTTTAATTTTAATTTAACTTTAATTTTAATTTTAATTTTAATTTTAATTTTAATTTTAATTTTAATCTTAATTTTAATTTTAATTTTAATTTTAATTTTAATTTTAATTTTAATTTTAATTTTAATTTTAATTTTAATTTTAATTTTAGTTTTAATTTTAATTTTAATTTTAATTTTAATTTTAATTTTAATTTTAATTTTAATTTTAATTTTAATTTTAATTTTAATTTTAATTTTAATTTAAATTTAAATTTTAATTTAATTTAGTGAGAGCTGAACCCTCGTTTATATTACTTAGTACAAGCGTTAAAAAGAAATTAAAAGTAAAAACTTACGAACTAACTTAATAACTGGGGATTACAAAAATTAATTTAGGATAAATAAGAAGGTAATATGGTGGGAAGGTGGCAGTGTACGTGATGGGGCGGCAAAGACCGGGTAGTAGGATAAAGGGGCGGGATGATTGGAATGTGTACGGGCAGTAAGAGTGTAGATGGTGGGTGGGGCAAGGTCAGGTGGGGAAAGAGAGAAGACGACGTTTGAGTGCAATAGAAGTGACGTAGAAATCGAAGGAGGTAGGGTAAGAGTTTGGCCGCCTTAGCATTCGTGAAATGGGTTCATTACAGCCGTAGGAAGTGTGGTGGGAGGGCAGATAGAAGAGGCGAGGGTTTCGTGGGTTACGGGGGTTGGTGTTGAGTGCGATGGTGGAGACCAAGCTAGGGCACTTGATTGTGCCGGAGAGGAGACGGTGGATGAAGAGGATATCGGTGAAAGTTTTGCGCTCCTCAAGTGTACTGAGGTTTATCAAACGGAGCCGGCTTGTGTATGGGGGAAGAATCCGAGGATTCTCCCAGTTCAGTCCACGGAGATAAAATGCTTTTATTTTTGAAGTGTACGCTCACATTTGAGAGTTACTGTATAATATATTTACAGAAGACGAGAAAAATTCAACAAAGTAAAAAAATATTATAACAAAAATAAAACAGGGAACTATATAAAAACAAAAAAATATCAAAATCCGGTGGGGTTCAAGTTTCCGCTCGCACTGTGCTCTGACACTTAAGGGTACTTCAAAATCCCCTTTTGTGCGAGCGTTAGTGTAAAAAAAAAATTTGGGGTTCAAGTAGAGACAAGGAATTACTGACACCAAAAGGTAAAACTATAAAAAAAAAAATACAGTTTTATATAAAAAATAAAAATAAAACAAATGTTTACGGAATAATATATAGTACTCGCGTAGGGTTAGGAAATTGTAGATGGTGTTCAAATAAGTTTAGGTTTTGGCCTAAAACTATAAAGTCAACAAACTGCATCACTGGGGACCTATAAAAAAGCCGTTCACTGTAGAACGACTTGATGTAATCATCAGTTCGCGTTTAGCCTTTCTACTGCCGTCTTGGCGGCTACTTAGGCTGCCATTAGGTGGTGATTGGCTCCACACAGACAATGAGAAGTGCTTAGATGCCCTACGATATCTTTTTCGGCGTCTAGACTAAGTCTCTCTTGATCAATGTCATTGCTTCAATGTGTGGGGTTTTAATTTGGTCACTGTAACAGTAGAGTAGTGACATTACAGTGCACCTTGCCGATGATCTGTCGTCAAGGTATTCCTCTGGTTTTAGGCGCTTAAGTTAAGATTTTCGAATGTGCAAAAAGCGGTTTCGACACCAAGCAGTAAGTTTGATTGATTGTATCTCAATTAATGGCGCATAGATTAGTGGTAATTCGTTTAGTCGAAGCATCAGTTCGTTGTGTAGCTTGATTATACAGTCATAGGTCGGAAATTTAGAGGTCAGGTTGTATGATTGGCAGATGATAAAAACCAACAATTTCAGAAATTAAGGAAACACACTTTCGTGCAGAGTCAAGGTGATGATCAATGATAAATGGTACGAGTGGATTTTTAATTATGTGGTGGGTAAAACCGATGTATTGAATGATGTTGATTTAGTTTGGGTTCTGACATGGTACTTATTCTATCACGCTTTCCGCCAAATATATCTTCCGGAATTCCCACCGTTTACGTAGTTATCATCTTTTTAACCTCCGGCTGCGCTATACACAAGTTCGAGTGGGTATTCGAATGTTTTCTTCATGACTCGTTGATTTATGACTGCCTGGCAAACTGAATTAAAATCAACATTATGTAAAAATCAATGAATAGTGATGGAATCGATTTGCGTATTAATAATAAATTATTGGATAATTGATGTAAGTCACTAATCGCTTTATGGGTAATACACTTTGTGTGAGAAGTAGTTGGGCAGGATGTTTCAATGAGTAATGAATGTGTTTATTATCTTTTGGATTATTTATTATGTTGCACACTCTGCGAAGTAATTAATTGTTTGTTATAAATCGAATAAGTAAGTAATCATTTGTTTTAAATCTAATAAGTAATTAATTGTTTGTTATTAATGTTCCTCCACGAAGAAGGAGTTACTGCGAGGGTTGTCCCGGAAGTACTCGATTTGACGTCTGACTGGCGGTTGTTGTTTGAAAAAATGCCACCATTGTCAAAAGTAGCAACCTTATAAGTCATTTAGTCCTTTTTTAACAGCCATCAGGACTCATTCTTCTAGAGAAGTTGTAAAGGTGGAAAAAATAAAATGGTCTTAATTATTTTAAACAATTATTATAGTACATTACTATCTGGGTGAGTCTGCACCGGTATTTAGAATCATATATTGGAAGTCGAGCTTAAGCATGGGGCCAAAAATCGCGGTGGTGGACAAAGTGAAGTTACCATGCCAGAACAGTAAAGAAAATCAACGAATTGTATTTGATCTGCTTACTGAAAGAGCTAGTCGGCTTGGTAGGTTTTTGAAAAAAAAAACATATTAATTAAAAATTATCACATGAGAAAACTCTGTGTCATATGGCTGTATCGAGTTTGCTCAAACTGGAATAAAAGACGCGACGTGAAGATGTGGCGGGAAAGCTGAATCTTTGCGTCGATCTAATGGTCATCATCATCATCGGCACTACAGCCGGGAACCGGTCTTGGCCTTATTTAGCAAGCCCTGTTAAATTTTCCATAATGATTTGTTTTTTTCCGGGCAAGGTCATAAGTCTTGCGCCAGAGGGCTCCCCGACGGGGAATCGAACCCCGGTCTCCCACGTGACAGGTGGGTATACTAACCACTATACTATCGAGGAGCCCGATCTAATGGTACATCACTTTAAACTTGAAACGAAAAAGCAGCTGAATCAATGGAGCAAAAATGAAGAATGGGCTTCGCAGAAGATGAAGGTAATTCCATCTGCTAACCAGATTATGGTGCTAGTTTTTTAAGCAATCGAAAACTTAACCCGTGCGTCCGTAATCGAACCATTTATTGAACTTAGGTTTGAACGTCTTTCCTCTCTTTGGTATAAAGATTGCGGCGTCGTTGTACAAACAACGGAGTTCGGTTTTAGGCCAAATAAAATCAGTCGGCTCAGCCACTTATCGGAGAGAATCGTGGTTGTGTTCATTATCGTTAACCGGGCTCCTGGTGCACTTAAGATTGAGCTGTTAAGGCTTAGTTTCTACATTCGAAGCATCTATGTACATACTATTCGATTATTTAAGAAATGATATTACATATATCATGTGACCTGTAATATACTTATAAAAAAGTAAACTACATCCGGATCTTTTGTTCGGTGCTGGCAGTGAATAAACGAAAATGTCCTCATACCAAGTTGAATCAAACCTGTTATTGCTTCAGTGGACTTGTGAATGTTCAATCTTTGGTATACTCGAGAAACTATATGAGTTCGAAAAAAGTCAGAGATGCCATAAAGGGTCTTTGGGTTGGCTGCGAATAGTGTAGCAATTATATTCGCTAATTCTAATGTGCTGATGGTCTGGTATCGTTATAAGCGACAGTATGGGTGAAAAATTATCGCTTTTAATGCCTCAGACTACATGAGCTGAAAAGTCCCAGGATTTTTCAATAGGTGGCACCATTAAGATATTAACACGACGCGTTTAGAGAGGCTCATCTGTCACTAGTTGATGTGTGGGGTACGAGGTCGTGGCACCGACATGGGCGCAGAGTTCTACTTCGTCCCACTAACACTCCGCTGTTCGAACAAACACGATCCTGCTGCACCAATCTCCAGCGAACAAAAGGTACAATAAAACACTGAACAATCTTTATTTTCATTATTTTTAGTCAGGTTTATTTTAGGTAAAACTTTACATATTTGCTTTAAACTGATGACGAGCAGTCACTGATTATATTATTACAAACATAAATGGGGAAACAGTTAAGGAAACACACTTTACTCGCCACTCAAACTACTAATCGCGCAGACGACTCACACGATTCGAAACAAACTACGAACTTGGGAATTTAATCTCGCGACTCCGGAATATACGCGTCACCGTGCGCACCGGGGAGCGGGAGTGAACACGACCTGCTCGGTCGGTGGATGTGTAGGTATTTGTCACTAATGCTTCAGCACGGACACGGGTTAAGCGAAACACCACAGATTGTTCACTAAAAAGTAATGAATATAAAACACACTGGAGTTCGGTTCTCTTAATTTTCGTTTATTTCCCTTTTTGTTGCACATTCACATAGCTCGAATTGTTCGACGACCGCTGGTGGTCCGTGGTATTAATTGGTGGTTTCACAGTAACTCTTAACGTGATAAATTAATATTAGATGCCACATACGAATTGGCGATTACGGGGTCTCTTTCTTTTCTAATTACATCGAATACAAGGATATAGGTTAGTAATCGCACGGAACTCTTTCTGTTGTTAAATTGTTATTGATTAAGCACGATTCCTCTCGTAAAGCACGCCTTCGAGTTCGTTCGGAATTGCTTGATATATTTTCATAACTTTCACTTCACATGTAATTTTAATAGGAGAGATACGAATACTACGTAATTGTTTGTTGTTTCAATCGGACTTGATTTCCAAAAAGCTAGTTCCACAAAATTAATTAAAACGCAACCGCACTCCGCAGTGTACCCCACGGGGGACGAAATTTGACTCCATAGATCGCGTGCGCAGACTAAGGCTGTTGAAATCTGACTCCCCGCCGCAATCCATATCCATCAGATTCAACGGTGGTAGATTACATCGGTGTGGGAGGATTCTATATGTGTCCGTATAGGACAAGTACGTTGCCCTTCGATGAAAACGATGATCGGTGGGCACCTGATTACTCAAATGCACGATCATCGGGGGCTGCGGGGATGTACCCATACATCCTTGATGATGTATGCCAGGGATCGAAATAGATTTTTGTTTCAAAGTAAACAAAAACGCTTTTTCACAGATCAAATGGTGGCACACATGATGTACATGATGTGCCTATGATACAAAGGCGTCGTCATGGTATTTCCCTAAGATTCCTTGGAAACACCGATCTAGGCAATATCCAATCTAGCCGTATGGCTCCGGTGCACAAGGAGGAACATTATTTTGTTGACATAAGTCAGCAGAAACCTCGTCGACGGCAGCAAAGGGTCAGGCTTGGATGGCTTTATGTTTAGATTAATGTGCGGGTAAGTAAACCGAACACAGTGAAATACTGTATGTTTAATTTAGGTTTTCAGGTGGGTCATCATAGGCATGGCATGGGTAAGATTGCATAAACAATGATCATATCCATGCCCAATTTCCATGATCGGTTTATAGCCGATAACGGGGAATTTTCGCAACTGTCGCGGACCTAAGGGTATTGGCGCGATATACAATTGTGAACTATGGAAAGAATATCCGCTCCAGCTGTGTCAACAATACGCTGGCCAGCGTTTGTATATCGGTAATTGAAGACAAGCTGAGCCGATAGGAGATGAACTGGTTCATGGAGTATGAACCACGAAAGTTCAAAATGTATGGATGCCGTCGGGTAGGTTTTCTTTTCAGGTATGATGCTGCAGGGGAGTTTACACTGCCCCTAATTGCAGGTAAGTACCATGGCTTTGTATGGTAAGAGGAAGGTGGTTAATTTAAAGAGGGTGGGCGGTTCTTTGGGAATGTATTAAAGAACCGCCACAGATGTAATAAGACTGTCCGAGGATTGAATTTTAACCTGTCTTCAATCCTCAGTTAAGGGTGAGATAACGAGGAGAAAGAGAAAACTTTTTCTTTAGGGTGTGGCCACCAAGGAAATGCGATCTTTCCTTACTGGGTGTGACCAATGGACGGCGATCTCTTTATGCGGTGGTGTGTATGTATGTGGGGAACATTGTTGTACACATGATGAGGCTGGGAATAGCCGACTCAATGATCATTATCCCTGATTATGATGGTTACATGGCACTGTAACCGATATGTTTACTTTCAGGGATATGATGTTTGTTCTTTAAGGAATTCTTTTAGGAAAGCAAATATGATGCATTGAATTATGAATGCTAAGAATTCTTCTTGGGAAAATTTTGCCGATGCGTTGATGTATGGAAAAATGCCCTTGTTGGTGAAATTCTTTTCAGGAATATCTAGTTCATACGTTGGAAGCATTAATTGTCCTTGGACAAGGGAATGTTTCAGGTGCCAATGCTATTGCATTGGCGGGAAACCATGCAAGTTGGGTTGTAATAATGTGGGGTTCTTCGGGCAAGCTTAAGGGAACCCCCACAGATGTATGAAGTTTCGTGACGTTTCGTCCATTCGTTTACAAGCTGCAGTCGTTTGAGTTATGCTTCTTTCGCCTTCATAAACAAAAAAAAAAGAAAATAAAAAAAGAGGAATATCCCATCTTGATCAAACATTTTTTTATGGGAAAAACTTCTGAACAATCATTGCAATGGTTGCAGAAATATTATCCCACATCTGCTCCTTCAAGAACAACAGTTTATCGGTGGTTCACTGAAATTAAAATGGATCGTACAAGTATCGAAGACGGACTTGACTCTGGAAGGCTAAATGAGGCTACGAATGTGGAAATCGTAAATCAAATGCATCGAATCGTTTTGAGTGATCATAAACTGAAGTTGTGCGATGTATCTGATGTCGTCAGCATCTCAAAAGAACGGGCTGGATAAATTTTGTACGATATTTTGGATATGTAAAATATATTAGCGCGATAGGTGCCGCGTTTGCTGTCTGTCAACCAAAACAGCAGCGCGTTGATGATTCAACGGCCAGTTTGGTGTTGCAGCGTAATCGAACGGACATTATTCGTCGTTTTGTGATGATGGATGAAACGTAGATCTATTATCATATAGCTGAGCCCAATAAGCATTCTTCAAAGTAGCTGGAAAACGGCGAAACTCAACCAAAGGGGTCAAAAGACCAACGCTCGACCTGGACGGTTATGGCCTCTTTTTTTGGGATGCGCATGGCATAATCTTCATCGATTAGCTGCGGAAGAGAAGAGCAGTCACAGCAGACTATGATGCACCATTATTATTATTATTATTATTAAACAAACGGAACTACTAAATAAAGAAAATCCGTAATAACGCATCGTCACGCACGTTAGTAGTAGGATTATAGGGCTTCTGGGACAATTTTCTGGCTCAAATTCTATTTATAGACATGATGACTCATCACATCCGAAAGCTGTATGTCAAGGTTGAGATATGTTTGGTGGGTGGCGAAGGCAGTTTGTGGGAGTGATTCATGGTTGGCGGGGGGTTGTGGGCTCTTATCAGGGGTAGTAATTGATGCTCTTATCAGGTGTAGTAATTGATGCTCTTATCAGGTGTAGTAATTGATGCTCTTATCAGGGGTAGTAATTGATGCTCTTATCAGGTGTAGTAATTGTTGTTATTATCAGGGGTAGTAATTGCTGTTCTTATCAGGGGTAGTAATTGATGCTCTTATCAGGGGTAGTAATTGATGCTCTTATCAGGTGTAGTAATTGTTGTAGTTTGTAGTATTCTTATTGGCTGTAGTAATTGTTGTTCTTATCAGGGGCAGTAATTGCTGTTGTTTGTAGTATTCTTATTGGCTGTAGTAATTGATGCTCTTATCAGGGGTAGTAATTGATGCTCTTATCAGGTGTAGTAATTGATGCTCTTATCAGGTGTAGTAATTGATGCTCTTATCAGGGGTAGTAATTGATGCTCTTATCAGGTGTAGTAATTGTTGTTATTATCAGGGGTACTAATTGCTGTTCTTATCAGGGGTAGTAATTGATGCTCTTATCAGGGGTAGTAATTGATGCTCTTATCAGGTGTAGTAATTGTTGTAGTTTGTAGTATTCTTATTGGCTGTAGTAATTGTTGTTCTTATCAGGGGCAGTAATTGCTGTTGTTTGTAGTATTCTTATTGGCTGTAGTAATTGATGCTCTTATCAGGGGTAGTAATTGATGCTCTTATCAGGAATAGTAATTGATGCTCTTATCAGGTGTATTAATTGATGCTCTTATCAGGTGTAGTAATTGTTGTAGTTTGTAGTATTCTTATTGGCTGTAGTAATTGTTGTTCTTATCAGATGTAGTAATTTGAGTATCGGGGCTTTTTGTTAATGGATTGTCGGACTTTTTGCTAATGGTTTGTGCTTTTTTTTTTGTTGAGTCATTGGATAGAGTAATATATATGGGGATTTTGTGTTGTTCGTGTATTTGTATGGAAATGGTTCATCATCGTCATGGGAATTTTTGGTGATTCTTTATAGCGGATCTGGGACAGTTTTTGCATAGGAAAAAAGCCATGCCCATATATGATAATTCCGGAAGTGGCCCCCTAGGAAATGAGGTAATCGGAGGGGGGCGGATGATTCATGATCGTTGTCTTTGGGTGATCGATATTTTTTTAATTTTGGGTTGTGATTAATGGTTGTTATCAGTAGTTGGCGATCGATATTTTTTTTTCAATTTGAGGTGTGTGATTCATGGTCGTTTTGGCTTGTTGGATATTTGTTATCAGGTGTGTACATCTTCAGTGGGTTATGGATTTGTACTTGTTATCAGTATTTTTTCAATTTGAGGTGTGTGATTCATGGTTGTTTTGGTCTGTTGTGTGCTTGTTATCAGGTGTGTACATCTTCAATGAGTTGTGGATTTGTACTTGTTATCAGTATTTTTTCAATTTGAGATGTGTGATTCATGATTGTTTTGGTCTGTTGTATATTTGTTATCAGGTGTCAACATCTTCAGTGGGTCGTGGATTTGTACTTGTTATCTCGGTAAGTGAATTATGTATTAGGTTTGGGTGATTAGCGTTCAAGGTTAATTGTGTGACATGAGCAGATGGTATTTTAAATTTGGGTGTGTGAATAGGTGATAGGTGATTCATGATTGTTTGACAGTGAATATATTATTATTTAGTCATTGAGTTTGAGTAATATATATGGGAATTTTTTGGGTGATTCTGTCTTGAAATGGATGTATGTTTTAGCTGTTTCTTAATATATGGACATTTTTTGGTGATTCTGTATGCTTTTAGACTATCGGGCTTTTTGCTATATATATATTGAATATGGGCTATTTTTAGCGCTACAATTTTGAGTTTTTATATGGATATATTATTAATTGCATACTTTAGGGGATACGCATTATTCATATGATATATTAAATTGTTTGTGTTTCTGACTTTTGTTTCGGTTAAAGTTTGCAGTAGGTTAATTGAGGGACAAAAATATAGTAATAGTGTTGTTATCAATTGTTTTAATTTTGTTCAGATGTGGTTCATGGATGTTTGGCTTGTTGTGTATTTGTTATCAGGTGAGTACATCTTCAGTGGGTTGGGGATTTGTACTTATTATCAGTATTTTTTCAATTTGGGGTGTGTGATGCATAGTTGTTTTTTGGTTTGTTGGGTATTTGTTATCAGGTGTATACATCTTCAGTGGGTTGTGCGATTAGTGTTCAAGGTTAATTGTGTGACATGAGCAAATGGTATTTTTGAATTGGGTGTGTGAATAGGTGATAGGTGATTCATGATTGTTTGGCAGTGAATATATTATTATTTAGTCATTGAGTTTGAGTAATATATATGCGAATTTTTTTTTGGGTGATTCTATGTTGAAATGGATGTATGTTTTAGTTGTTTCTTAATATATGGACATTTTTTTGTGATTCTAGATGCTTTTGGCCTTTGTTTCGGTTGTCGAGGGCTTTTTCAGTAAATCTAAGCTGATTCTTAATATTTTGGGCTTTTTGCTCTATACTGAAATGCTACTATTTGATAGTAAATCTATGTTGAAATGGAGTTTTTTGTTATATTGAATATGTGCTTTTTTTGGGGATTGTCTGGGGTGCTAAAGGCTTTTTTTATGAATATATTCACTTGGCAGTAAATCTATGCTGAAATATATATAGAAATACGGGCTTTAAATTTGAAAAAAAGAAGAAAAAATCATCATTAAATCCAATATTCGACGTGGGATTAGCTAGAAAATAAAAAAATCAACATCATCAACTGGTGAGTTACCTTATTTATATATTAATTGTTATTCCTTTTTTGACGCGGTGCTAGTATTTATTTTTGTGTATTGTATCGTGAGTCTAGCAATAATAATAATAATAATCCCGATGATTTTCGCTATTGCTGCATAATGTATGGAAATGGTTCATCATCATCGTCGTCGTTATCAGTTGTGTATATGAATAGGTGACAGGTGATTCATGGTCGTTTGACTTGTTGTGCTGTTATCATTTGTAGTAAAATAGAGGCGTGTTATCAGTAGTTGTTCGCGGATTTATATGGAAGTGATTCATTGTCGGTTGGATTCTTTCTTATCTCAGTATGTGAATTAAGTCTTAGGTTTGGATGATCAGCGTACAGGGTTAAAGTTTGGAGTAGGTTAATTGTATGACATGGTTGGTTGTCGATTTGTCTGGAAGTTGAGGGTTTTTTATATATTATTATTAGTCATTGAGCTGAGTAACATACAGGAATTTTTGTTGTTCGAGGGATATGGTATGGAAGTGATGATATAAGACTTAGATTTGGATGATCACAGCGTTCAAGGTTAAAGTTTGGGGATAGGTTAATTGTATGGAAGTCATTCGTAGTCGTTTGACGTCGTGGTTTTTGGGATTCTTTCTTATCTCAGCATGTGAATTAAGTCTTAGGGTTGGATGATCAGCGTTATTTCTAAGGTGTATTTATTGGTATATTGTTCGAATGTTTTTATTATTATCTAGTGTGGTTATATTAGGCTATTGTTGTTGCTGTATTTAGTTTATTGTTATAATGATGTTATGTTTTATTGTTCAAAGTTTTGAGATCTTTTGAAAGTTCTTTGTTTGCTTATAATCACATGAGGATATTTTTGAAAAGCATAGGTAGTTTTTATATGGATATATTAGTATGTGTAGACTTTTTTGTTTTAGCGCTACAATGTTGTTAATAGCGAATATATTATTATTAGTCATTGTGCTGAGTATTATATGGGAATTTTTTTTGTAGCTTGTTGTTATATTAATTATGTGTATGTATGTGTGTGTATTGATGGACAAATATCTGAATTTCACCTGTTGAGCTGTTGTCAGTTGTACACATCTTCGGTTGTAGTGGCGGTGTTGTTATCAGTAGTTGTTCGCGGATTTGTATGGAAGTAATGGTTAAAGTTTGGGGTAGGCTAATTGTGTGACATAGTTGTTCGTGGATTTGTATGGAAGTGATTCATCGTCGTTTGGTGTAGTGGTTTGGAATTCTTTCTTATCTCAGTATGTGAATTAAGTCTTAGGTTTCGATGATCAGCGTTCAAGGTTATAGTTTATAATTATGTGTATGTATTGGCGTCAGGAGAGAAAGAGAGAAAGATAGAAAGAGAGAAAGAGAGAGAAAGAGAGTATATTTTGGACGAATGAGATGGGTGTATGCGTAATAATGAATGAATTTCGGTATATATAAGACCATCTTGACTAGTTAGAAATCATTGCGTCACTAAACCATCAAAGAAAACCACAAAAAGTTTCCATTGTGGTATATATTTAGCTGAGCAGGAAAATTGTTGCCATAGGATTAAAACAAAAAAAAATCAACAACAAAAACGGTAAGTTAACACCTATTATTAATCATTTTTAGCATGTTTAATTTATTTGTTCAAATGTTATGTGTTATATTCGGGGGATTTTAATCATCGAGACAACTGTTTTTTTTTTTTTTTTTCTGAAAGCGTAACAAAGCAAAAGAATTAACAGTAAATTTTTCATTACTTTTTTAGAGAAAATATGTCTGCTAACGAGAGCAACACCAGCAACAACTACAATATTAGCAACAATGTCAGAAAAAGACTGAGGCAAGTTTTGGAGGAACGCCAACAACAACGCCAACAACAACAACAACAGCAACAACAACAACAGCAACAACAACAACAACAACAACAACAACAACAACAACTAGCTGCAAAGAAATTAAAACAGCAGAGCTTTAAAAGATGCTTGTTTTGTGATGAGGATGTTGAGGAACAGCTTTGGGTTCAACATCAAAGAAAAAATGCCCACAAAGCAAACGCCCAACAAGCTCTTAATGAAAACGTCTCCTTAATAGCAAGCGCATTCCAAAATCGTATCAAAATATTTGCCATTACCAACAAAGATGAGAGTATGATAAATGTGAATACGTTATTTGAAAAAAATATTCCATTGATTAACGAGTTACTACAAGATGAATTGAAAGTTTTGAAAGCTTTTAAATTTAGTATGGAGCTTTTTGCTAACTTTGCGAAACTATCCAAAGAATGTGAAGAGATAATGCAAATAAATATAAAAAGCATGCAAACTAAAATGTACACGATTGAGAAAGAGAAAGACATAAGAGAAAATTTGAGCACGGCAATTGAAAATATCAAGGCAAAATTGGAAGAGTTCCAAGAAAAAGATAGCGGATGGGCGTTGTTAACATTTCAGAGAATCGAAATTAACATCAACAAATACGAGCCATTTCGAGCTTTTTCGCATTTTAGTCTGCCTAAACAGATATCGAACAAAAAAGGTTGCATCAATGTGAAAAACAACGATGATTACTGCTTTAAATGGGCCATTTTATCGGCTTTCAGTAATGACACACATCATGCTCACAGACCATCGCACTATAAAATTGACAACATTGCAAGCGAAACAATAGTATACAATGATCAAGTACTTTGTTTCAAGAATATGCAATTTCCTCTGGCAGTCAAAGACACGAGCATATTCGAAGCAAATAATCCAACCATTAGCATAAATGTTTTTGGTTATGAGATTAATGATAAAGGGCAATATAAGATAATTGGACCCTACTATCATACTCGTGAGGAAAAAGCAAAGCATATTAACTTGCTTTATTGTGAAAGTCCCGATGAGAATAAAACGCATTATGTATACATTAAAAACATCTCGCGGTTGTTGAGAAGCCAGTTAGCTAAACATACCACTCGAATGCATCTATGTAACGGCTGCTTACAACAGTTCACCACTGAATCCGGACTGCAAAAACACAAGAGTGAATGCCGCAAATTAATTACAACCATGTCCGAGGGAAACAGTCAAATGGAGAAATCGAACACATAACAAAATATAATACGGTTTACAAATCAAATTACGAATTGTTAGATATGAGGAAAGCGAAACAAACATATCACATGATTATATCTTAAGAAGCATATATATTAATAAATAATACGAATATTGCTATTGAAATAACTATGTGTTTTATTTATTCAATATTAATCAAGTCGATGTATCCATTCTTTTCATTTATAATTTTACATTTAATCAATTCATTAACAAATGGTCTATATATTCTTCTTTTGTGGTTAGTCCATTTCAATAGTCCTTCTTTATTGTTGTTGTTGTTAGGCAAGCGAACAAGATCTCCTACACCTCGTATTTGTTATGTTAATTTCAAGTCATCATCACTCTTATCTTATTTTCCATCCGGTCCCACGAACTAATGTTGATTTCTATATAGTAAGTTGTTGGTTATTCGAATACTGGTCATTCATTTTCCCCCCATGAGTCTTAGAGTATCAAATATAGCCCCACCATAACATCATATGACAAGACCTGTTTACTACCTTGATTCGACGCGGTATCAGAGAGGGGTGGTACGAGCCTTAGGCGAAGTCAGTTTTTTGATTAGGAGATCTCAAGAATTCTTCAAACTCATTTCCTCTGTAATATCAAAAGGAATCCCGAACTTGTTTGAACCGGCTAACGATTAGTAACACATAAAGTTCTATCACACCTAATCCAAGGAAATATGCTTCATCGTACCCATTAGGTGGTTTGCAACCAAAGGCATACCGACTGTATTATAACCGCCCCTCTCTGATACCTCATCGAATCAAATCAGTAAACAGTTCTCTATGTACCGGATGTATTATAAACAGGTGGTTCCAAACAGGGCGATTCCAAACAGGGCGGTTTCTTTAAACAGGGCGATTCCAAACAGGCGGGTTCTTTAAACAGGGCGATTCCAAACAGGCGGTTTCTTCAAACAGGGCGATTCCAAACAGGCGGGTTCTTTAAACAGGACGATTCCAAACAGTGCGGTTTCTTCAAACAGGGCGATACCAAACAGGGCGATTCCAAACAGGCGGTTTCTTCAAACAGGGCGGTTCTTTCAAACACGCTGTATTATGTACCACCCCTCTCTGATACCGCGTCGAATCAAGGTAGTAAACAGGTCTTGTCATATGATGTTATGGTGGGGCTATATTTGATACTCTAAGACTCATGGGGGGAAAATGAATGACCAGTATTCGAATAACCAACAACTTACTATATAGAAATCAACATTAGTTCGTGGGACCGGATGGAAAATAAGATAAGAGTGATGATGACTTGAAATTAACATAACAAATACGAGGTGTAGGAGATCTTGTTCGCTTGCCTAACAACAACAACAATAAAGAAGGACTATTGAAATGGACTAACCACAAAAGAAGAATATATAGACCATTTGTTAATGAATTGATTAAATGTAAAATTATAAATGAAAAGAATGGATACATCGACTTGATTAATATTGAATAAATAAAACACATAGTTATTTCAATAGCAATATTCGTATTATTTATTAATATATATGCTTCTTAAGATATAATCATGTGATATGTTTGTTTCGCTTTCCTCATATCTAACAATTCGTAATTTGATTTGTAAACCGTATTATATTTTGTTATGTGTTCGATTTCTCCATTTGACTGTTTCCCTCGGACATGGTTGTAATTAATTTGCGGCATTCACTCTTGTGTTTTTGCAGTCCGGATTCAGTGGTGAACTGTTGTAAGCAGCCGTTACATAGATGCATTCGAGTGGTATGTTTAGCTAACTGGCTTCTCAACAACCGCGAGATGTTTTTAATGTATACATAATGCGTTTTATTCTCATCGGGACTTTCACAATAAAGCAAGTTAATATGCTTTGCTTTTTCCTCACGAGTATGATAGTAGGGTCCAATTATCTTATATTGCCCTTTATCATTAATCTCATAACCAAAAACATTTATGCTAATGGTTGGATTATTTGCTTCGAATATGCTCGTGTCTTTGACTGCCAGAGGAAATTGCATATTCTTGAAACAAAGTACTTGATCATTGTATACTATTGTTTCGCTTGCAATGTTGTCAATTTTATAGTGCGATGGTCTGTGAGCATGATGTGTGTCATTACTGAAAGCCGATAAAATGGCCCATTTAAAGCAGTAATCATCGTTGTTTTTCACATTGATGCAACCTTTTTTGTTCGATATCTGTTTAGGCAGACTAAAATGCGAAAAAGCTCGAAATGGCTCGTATTTGTTGATGTTAATTTCGATTCTCTGAAATGTTAACAACGCCCATCCGCTATCTTTTTCTTGGAACTCTTCCAATTTTGCCTTGATATTTTCAATTGCCGTGCTCAAATTTTCTCTTATGTCTTTCTCTTTCTCAATCGTGTACATTTTAGTTTGCATGCTTTTTATATTTATTTGCATTATCTCTTCACATTCTTTGGATAGTTTCGCAAAGTTAGCAAAAAGCTCCATACTAAATTTAAAAGCTTTCAAAACTTTCAATTCATCTTGTAGTAACTCGTTAATCAATGGAATATTTTTTTCAAATAACGTATTCACATTTATCATACTCTCATCTTTGTTGGTAATGGCAAATATTTTGATACGATTTTGGAATGCGCTTGCTATTAAGGAGACGTTTTCATTAAGAGCTTGTTGGGCGTTTGCTTTGTGGGCATTTTTTCTTTGATGTTGAACCCAAAGCTGTTCCTCAACATCCTCATCACAAAACAAGCATCTTTTAAAGCTCTGCTGTTTTAATTTCTTTGCAGCTAGTTGTTGTTGTTGTTGTTGTTGTTGTTGTTGTTGTTGCTGTTGTTGTTGTTGCTGTTGTTGTTGTTGTTGGCGTTGTTGTTGGCGTTCCTCCAAAACTTGCCTCAGTCTTTTTCTGACATTATTGCTAATATTGTAGTTGTTGCTGGTGTTGCTCTCGTTAGCAGACATATTTTCTCTAAAAAAGTAATGAAAAATTTACTGTTAATTCTTTTGCTTTGTTACGCTTTCAGAAAAAAAAAAAAAAACAGTTGTCTCGATGATTAAAATCCCCCGAATATAACACATAACATTTGAACAAATAAATTAAACATGCTAAAAATGATTAATAATAGGTGTTAACTTACCGTTTTTGTTGTTTATTTTTTTTTGTTTTAATCCTATGGCAACAATTTTCCTGCTCAGCTAAATATATACCACAATGGAAACTTTTTGTGGTTTTCTTTGATGGTTTAGTGACGCAATGATTTCTAACTAGTCAAGATGGTCTTATATATACCGAAATTCATTCATTATTACGCATACACCCATCTCATTCGTCCAAAATATACTCTCTTTCTCTCTCTTTCTCTCTTTCTATCTTTCTCTCTTTCTCTCCTGACGCCAATACATACACATAATTATAAACTATAACCTTGAACGCTGATCATCGAAACCTAAGACTTAATTCACATACTGAGATAAGAAAGAATTCCAAACCACTACACCAAACGACGATGAATCACTTCCATACAAATCCACGAACAACTATGTCACACAATTAGCCTACCTCAAACTTTAACCATTACTTCCATACAAATCCGCGAACAACTACTGATAACAACACCGCCACTACAACCGAAGATGTGTACAACTGACAACAGCTCAACAGGTGAAATTCAGATATTTGTCCATCAATACACACACATACATACACATACATACACATAATTAATATAACAACAAGCTACAAAAAAAATTCCCATATAATACTCAGCACAATGACTAATAATAATATATTCGCTATTAACAACATTGTAGCGCTAAAACAAAAAAGTCTACACATACTAATATATCCATATAAAAACTACCTATGCTTTTCAAAAATATCCTCATGTGATTATAAGCAAACAAAGAACTTTCAAAAGATCTCAAAACTTTGAACAATAAAACATAACATCATTATAACAATAAACTAAATACAGCAACAACAATAGCCTAATATAACCACACTAGATAATAATAAAAACATTCGAACAATATACCAATAAATACACCTTAGAAATAACGCTGATCATCCAACCCTAAGACTTAATTCACATGCTGAGATAAGAAAGAATCCCAAAAACCACGACGTCAAACGACTACGAATGACTTCCATACAATTAACCTATCCCCAAACTTTAACCTTGAACGCTGTGATCATCCAAATCTAAGTCTTATATCATCACTTCCATACCATATCCCTCGAACAACAAAAATTCCTGTATGTTACTCAGCTCAATGACTAATAATAATATATAAAAAACCCTCAACTTCCAGACAAATCGACAACCAACCATGTCATACAATTAACCTACTCCAAACTTTAACCCTGTACGCTGATCATCCAAACCTAAGACTTAATTCACATACTGAGATAAGAAAGAATCCCAACCGACAATGAATCACTTCCATATAAATCCGCGAACAACTACTGATAACACGCCTCTATTTTACTACAAATGATAACAGCACAACAAGTCAAACGACCATGAATCACCTGTCACCTATTCATATACACAACTGATAACGACGACGATGATGATGAACCATTTCCATACATTATGCAGCAATAGCGAAAATCATCGGGATTATTATTATTATTATTGCTAGACTCACGATACAATACACAAAAATAAATACTAGCACCGCGTCAAAAAAGGAATAACAATTAATATATAAATAAGGTAACTCACCAGTTGATGATGTTGATTTTTTTATTTTCTAGCTAATCCCACGTCGAATATTGGATTTAATGATGATTTTTTCTTCTTTTTTTCAAATTTAAAGCCCGTATTTCTATATATATTTCAGCATAGATTTACTGCCAAGTGAATATATTCATAAAAAAAGCCTTTAGCACCCCAGACAATCCCCAAAAAAAGCACATATTCAATATAACAAAAAACTCCATTTCAACATAGATTTACTATCAAATAGTAGCATTTCAGTATAGAGCAAAAAGCCCAAAATATTAAGAATCAGCTTAGATTTACTGAAAAAGCCCTCGACAACCGAAACAAAGGCCAAAAGCATCTAGAATCACAAAAAAAATGTCCATATATTAAGAAACAACTAAAACATACATCCATTTCAACATAGAATCACCCAAAAAAAAATTCGCATATATATTACTCAAACTCAATGACTAAATAATAATATATTCACTGCCAAACAATCATGAATCACCTATCACCTATTCACACACCCAATTCAAAAATACCATTTGCTCATGTCACACAATTAACCTTGAACACTAATCGCACAACCCACTGAAGATGTATACACCTGATAACAAATACCCAACAAACCAAAAAACAACTATGCATCACACACCCCAAATTGAAAAAATACTGATAATAAGTACAAATCCCCAACCCACTGAAGATGTACTCACCTGATAACAAATACACAACAAGCCAAACATCCATGAACCACATCTGAACAAAATTAAAACAATTGATAACAACACTATTACTATATTTTTGTCCCTCAATTAACCTACTGCAAACTTTAACCGAAACAAAAGTCAGAAACACAAACAATTTAATATATCATATGAATAATGCGTATCCCCTAAAGTATGCAATTAATAATATATCCATATAAAAACTCAAAATTGTAGCGCTAAAAATAGCCCATATTCAAAATATATATAGCAAAAAGCCCGATAGTCTAAAAGCATACAGAATCACCAAAAAATGTCCATATATTAAGAAACAGCTAAAACATACATCCATTTCAAGACAGAATCACCCAAAAAATTCCCATATATATTACTCAAACTCAATGACTAAATAATAATATATTCACTGTCAAACAATCATGAATCACCTATCACCTATTCACACACCCAAATTTAAAATACCATCTGCTCATGTCACACAATTAACCTTGAACGCTAATCACCCAAACCTAATACATAATTCACTTACCGAGATAACAAGTACAAATCCACGACCCACTGAAGATGTTGACACCTGATAACAAATATACAACAGACCAAAACAATCATGAATCACACATCTCAAATTGAAAAAATACTGATAACAAGTACAAATCCACAACTCATTGAAGATGTACACACCTGATAACAAGCACACAACAGACCAAAACAACCATGAATCACACACCTCAAATTGAAAAAATACTGATAACAAGTACAAATCCATAACCCACTGAAGATGTACACACCTGATAACAAATATCCAACAAGCCAAAACGACCATGAATCACACACCTCAAATTGAAAAAAAAATATCGATCGCCAACTACTGATAACAACCATTAATCACAACCCAAAATTAAAAAAAATATCGATCACCCAAAGACAACGATCATGAATCATCCGCCCCCCTCCGATTACCTCATTTCCTAGGGGGCCACTTCCGGAATTATCATATATGGGCATGGCTTTTTTCCTATGCAAAAACTGTCCCAGATCCGCTATAAAGAATCACCAAAAATTCCCATGACGATGATGAACCATTTCCATACAAATACACGAACAACACAAAATCCCCATATATATTACTCTATCCAATGACTCAACAAAAAAAAAAGCACAAACCATTAGCAAAAAGTCCGACAATCCATTAACAAAAAGCCCCGATACTCAAATTACTACATCTGATAAGAACAACAATTACTACAGCCAATAAGAATACTACAAACTACAACAATTACTACACCTGATAAGAGCATCAATTAATACACCTGATAAGAGCATCAATTACTATTCCTGATAAGAGCATCAATTACTACCCCTGATAAGAGCATCAATTACTACAGCCAATAAGAATACTACAAACAACAGCAATTACTGCCCCTGATAAGAACAACAATTACTACAGCCAATAAGAATACTACAAACTACAACAATTACTACACCTGATAAGAGCATCAATTACTACCCCTGATAAGAGCATCAATTACTACCCCTGATAAGAACAGCAATTACTACCCCTGATAATAACAACAATTACTACACCTGATAAGAGCATCAATTACTACCCCTGATAAGAGCATCAATTACTACACCTGATAAGAGCATCAATTACTACACCTGATAAGAGCATCAATTACTACCCCTGATAAGAGCATCAATTACTACAGCCAATAAGAATACTACAAACAACAGCAATTACTGCCCCTGATAAGAACAACAATTACTACAGCCAATAAGAATACTACAAACTACAACAATTACTACACCTGATAAGAGCATCAATTACTACCCCTGATAAGAGCATCAATTACTACCCCTGATAAGAACAGCAATTACTACCCCTGATAATAACAACAATTACTACACCTGATAAGAGCATCAATTACTACCCCTGATAAGAGCATCAATTACTACACCTGATAAGAGCATCAATTACTACACCTGATAAGAGCATCAATTACTACCCCTGATAAGAGCCCACAACCCCCCGCCAACCATGAATCACTCCCACAAACTGCCTTCGCCACCCACCAAACATATCTCAACCTTGACATACAGCTTTCGGATGTGATGAGTCATCATGTCTATAAATAGAATTTGAGCCAGAAAATTGTCCCAGAAGCCCTATAATCCTACTACTCACGTTCTTGAAAGCGATGACCAAACACGATTTGAATTGGTCACACATGTCCTTGAAAGCGATGGCCAAGTTGGACCAATTAAGATTTGAATGGGTTGCTCACCCACTGTTTTTCCCGACTTGGCCCCCAGCGACTAGTATCTGTTCCCAAACTTCAAGCGGCGGTGGCTCCAGGGAGAAGGTGATGGAGTGACATTTGTAAACGTTGAGTTCAAGGCAATTATTATGGCACCAAGTTGAGAAGCTGTCGAGGTCCGTTTGGAGAAGCGAAGAGTCGAGAGGCGAGATGATCGTTTTGTAGAGTTTGGCGTCGTCTGCATAGAGGGCGATGGATGAGTATTAAATAGTGGAGTCAACATCATTAATGGTACCGCCTTGCGCAACCCCTGACGTGGGAGGAAAAGGATTGGACAGGGAGGATCTGAATTTGACACGGTAGGATCGATCTTTCAGATAAGAAGTTAACCACTTGATCAATAGGGGTCGAAACTTAGGGAGGACAGCTTAAAAAGGATGAGATTATGGGAGATTTTATCAAAGGCCTTGCTGAAGTCGGTGGTGATTACATCGACTTCCTTGCCATTTTCTAAGGGATGGAGAGTATGGGATGAGAACTCTACCAGATTCGTTGTTGTCGACCTACCCGAAAGGAAACCATGCTGATTGGATGAGATGATGGATTTACAACGGAAAATAACGCGTTGTAAAGAATTCCTTCGAACAGTTTGCTAATATGAGACAGTTTGGCGATGGGACGGTAGTTGTTTATATCGTTTTTCGGTCTCTTTTTATGTATGGTGGTGACATAGGAGGATTTACAAATACTAAGGAAGATCCCTTGTGAAAGAGATAGATTGAATAACTTTGCTATCGGGAGGGAAAGAGAAGTGGAACATTTCTTCAAAAATACAGCCGGGAGTCCATCAGGCCCAGGGCTGAACTCGTCTTTGAGTAAGTTTAAATTTCCTCAACTACGTGACGCTGAATAATTTGAGGGGTGAAAGGGCTGAGGGAGAATTCGGGCAAGTCTTTGAAGTGAGACTGATTGGGTTCGAAGGAGACGTCTATGAAGGATTTATTGAAAAACGAAGTGAATGGGTTGGCAGTAGTTAGGGAGTGGGTTGAAGTAGTCGCGCCAAAAAAAAGGGAGTTCGGATAGGCGTCGGATTTACGTTTGTAGTTTATGAAGTGGAAAAAAGATTTGGGGTCATTAATCAAATTAGATTGTGTTTTTGTGATGTAGTTGGTGTAGAGGGAGCTGTAGAGCTCGGCAAATGTATAAAAGGAACCGAGATAGTTGGAGTAGTTTTGGAAAGAACGCGTTTCTCTTGTTCCTAAGAGCGCAGAGTGTGTGGTTGTACCAAGGCGGCGATGAAACCGATGACCTGTGACGAGAATAGGGTACATATAGGGCGACGGCATAGTAGATGTCCTTATAGAGAGTGGCAGTAGCTTCTTCTACCCCCAAATGATCAAAGCGAAACGCTGTTTTGCTAAGATGCTCATTTAAAAGGCGGAAGTTAGCTTTGTGGAAGTTGTAGGAAAGACTGTCATGAGGTAGAGAAGGATGGGTTTCATGATCAAGATATATGGATAAGAGCAGCGGGGGGCAATTATTAATGGTGGGGAGGGCGTGTGGAGTAGGGGCAACTGAGGTCTTCTGTGGGTCCGTTGTGCACACGAGGTCCAGTTGACTCCCCATATGATTTGGGACATTGCTTACTTGATGGAGGCATGAGTCGGTGAGACCGTTTATAAAAATACGTTCCTTGGAGCTAGTGGGGTTTGAGACGTAGAAGGCTTCTTCGTCAGCCAATGTCCATTGGAGATGGGGGAGGTTAAAATCGCCAACAACGACGATATCGTCTATTGAGGTGCTTAACTCGGTTAGTTTATCTACCGATTCTATTGCGAGTTCGTATGAGGCACTGGGTCGCGAAGGAGATATATAGAAGCAGATAATAAAAGAGACTTAGGGCGCTTTTCAAGATCCGGAGAAGAAGAGATGGCAACTAGAGACGAAGCGAGTCTGTTATGAGTGGCAAGCAGCACTCCACGGCATAGGGAATTGGGATCTTCTCGATAAGTGTTATCATCGCGAAAAACATTGAAGGAGGGGGGGAATAGTTCAAGACTATTAATACTAGGGATAAGGTTGGTCTCAGTCAGAGCGTATATGTCGAAGGGGAGGGAATGTGCCTTTTCCAGAGTCGAATGAGTTTTGGAGCGGAGACCTCTAACATTCTGATAGTATACGGTTATGGTGAGCGTATTGGAGTATTGAGATGATAGGGGGGCGAGAGGGCGACTGATTAGGGTCGAAAGTGCTTACCAATTTGTCCAACATTGGATTGAATATTCATTTGGGGATATGGATGCATGACATTTGAGGATATTAAATGTGTTATTGTGTACGGCGAATTTGTGTGGGGGAGGGAAATGGTAGGGCTTTGTAGAATACTACAATTTGATTGATTCACTATTCTGCTGGATTTCGAATGACAGGCGGCCGGTGGCTATCACAAGGAGTTTAAATCAACATTGTTTACGGGTAATTGTACTAACGCTGGACATCGAAAAGTTGATCCCTATACGAGTTTAATCTAATCTTGCCATCGGTATTGGTATAAGTTGCAAAAGATGGACCAACGACCCCCCACAACCAACGCGGTTTGCGTTAACTTTTCTAGTTCTTAACCTATATCCTTCTGTAGAAATCTTTCGTTTTTTTGTGTGCACAAGTTGGATGGCAAAAGGTCATGTGGTGAAGGAAGTATTGTGCCAGGCACGGGCACTCGGTTCACTTCCTTCCACCAGCATCACAAAGACAAAGTTCCGATGTCACTTACGATTGTTCCGCGGCCTGCAAACGAACGATCACCAGGAAACAAAAGTAAATAAAACTCACTGTTTTAATGTTATTGATGCGTTTATTTATATTTAAAGAAACGGTTGGTGAAACAAAACAAACGATATAAGGTACAATGATATTTTATAACTGACGCGAATGGCATAGAGCAGAGGAGCTCTTTACACACACATTCCGCGATTGCCTACAATTTATTTGATGTTGAACTCATACCACTGGGAATGGTTTTCGATTAAGTCACTCCGGCACAAACAAAAAGAATAACTAAATTTACGAACACTCGACTCGGTGATTTGTCGCGTCTCTGTGCGCACCGGAGAGCGGAAGCCGGCAACGACGATGGCGGCCGGCGGATGGAAATGGACTCTGGATAGAACTCTGACATGAATTCCATCCTAGGTTAGGGTTAAGAATAAAAGAAGAGAAGGAAAAACTTTACTGTCAAGGGTGGGGGGAGGGGGTTGGGGGGGGGGGGGGCAAGGAACTGCATTCTTTTAGTGCAATGGTATGCGTGTGTGGCCGTACAGATCGATGTTACTTACACGTGCTCGAAAGCAGTGGAACAACGAAACAGGCAGGCGGCAAAGACAACGGAGATTCATGAACCGTGTCTATGCTGGGCATTGCAGCTATCATCGACGGCAGTTCATCGGAGAAATGTGGTAAAATCAAAAAAGGGCATCATACAGACATGGATGAGTGGTGCGGTTGCCGAAGTAAATGTGTCGCCATTAGGAAGAAGTGCTAATGGGTATTCTATTTACACAATGGAAAATGTGTATCGCTGGTGATGCTAAAGGGATCGAATTGTATACATGATTACATGCGAAGGAATTCGTTTTATGACTCTAGGGTAAGATGAGAGTATTTGCTATTGTCCGATGGTCAAAGAGCTGCCGCGGCCGTGGAAATGCCAGGGACATGTGGTATACACATGCACGACGGAATTTCATTGGGAACAAGGGTGCCTAATGGCCGGGAATCTATAGTGCATATGCACGTTAAAGAATTGTTTTTAGGAATTTCAGATAAAGCGTTGTATGCATCAAATGTCCTGGGAGAAGGAAATAATTTCAGGTGCCAATGCAAATGCATTGGCGGGAAACAACGGGAGTTGTGGAATTCCTAAAAAGTTAATGAAAAATTCTTACAGAGAAATGTATGCAAAGAGATGCATTATGGTAAGTTTTCTTTTATAGAAGCTTTGAAATAAATAAATTCGGTAAGCTTGATGCGTGCAGCATTTACAGGTCATTAACACATACTGTATTATTTATTTCTTACTAACGCTAATATATAAGTAGTACGAACTTTAACTAACGTTAACACATAAGTATTATTTATTTTTTTACTAATACTAATATATAAGTAGTACGAAATTTAACTAACATTTACACATAAGTATTATTTATTTTTTAGTAACACTAATATATAAGTAGTACGAAATTTAACTAAGATTAACACTTAGGTATGTAGTTAATTTATTTTGATTTTTTTTTGGTTTTGTTTGTCATATTACCCTTTGTAGTAATAGCAGAAACACCGCAGTCATAGTGTGTAGTGTCCTGATTGTGTGAGTGTTGTGCCCTGCGTCGCGTTGTTTTGTTGATTGTGACGGCGACGCCGGGGCGGCTCTCCGCCGTCCACTCTCCGGCGTGACATTCCTCTCCCAAGAATGACACGCATTCTTGTGGGGGGGTATGTTACGTGCGGCTTCCGCCATCCCCATCGTTTGTTTTGTTTTAAATATAATATAATAGTAGATGTTAAGGTGGTGAAAAAACACACGATCCACATGTTGAATGTATGAACATACTTTTGTTCGATCGTGGATCGTGTGGAAGCTGGATTGCTTTTCGGAATGGATGGAGACTGAGAGAGAGAAAGGGTTTAGTGAGCTTAGCTGAGCAAAGAGCAACAAGTTTTGGTTCCGTTTTTGAATGTGAAGAAAAGGGGAGATGATGAGTGTCGGTTCGTGGGAACAGTTGCAAGAAAAAAAGAAAAAGTAGAGTAATGTGACGGTTTTTTTTGTTCCGTTGTTGTTAACAAGTAAAAAGACAAGAAAGGCGCGTTTTTGGTTGTGTTTCCAAAAAGTATTGGTAATTAAGAGTTAATAAAGTTAAGCGAATCGGATTGTTGTGTTCTTCTTTCGTATGTAATTTGTTCCAACCAAGATATTGGAAGGTGGCAGTTTTGTGGGTAGATGCCAAGGAACCCTTAAATTGAGTTCCACGGACGAGGACGTTTTGGTTTGCGGCGGAGGATCCAGTGGCGTCCGCTCGAGCGAGATGAAGAACCCAGAGGTTTCGGGTAAGAGTGAGGTAAACGTTAATGACAGCCACCATTGAGGGACAGTACAAAAACCATCCACTCCAGTTGCTAGAGACGGCCATATGAATAGTGGAATGGTCAGCCCATAGAGGAGTAGTTTCTTCAGTTCTTCCAGCACTATGGCACCTTTACTCATGCTCAATAAGCAATTTCTGTGAGAACTGGTTCGGTAACCCCCATCGAGTATTGCTGACAGGCGAAATCCGTCAAGAACGACATTCAACAATGGAAGGAATTGTGCATAGAGGAACCATTTGATCTGACAAATACTGCTGGATCTGTGTACGATTTCGAAACGTTTGAAGAAGTGAAACCAGAGTTTATATCGTCGTCACCTTAACGGCAGGTAATCTTATATATATATATATATATATATCCAAATTTCTGTGGCGAAATACGTACACCGAAAATCTGGTTACACTGTTGCTACCTTAGGTGGGCAATCGAGTGAGTAAACATTCTAGTTAATGCCTACTATTTGAATCTCTGAAAATGGATTCTATAATTTAGAATGGCAAACCTTAATTACATCGTACTTACAGAGACAATATATAAAACATCCGATGTAGACGTGCAATTCAGCTCTCTAAGTAAATATTTATCAACCGCAGTGCATTTATTATGAAATTCATGAAATATTAACCGCAATCAACTCATTAGACTATTTATTCATTTATCATGCATTTATTACGGTTTTGTGCACATTTAATACACTTTTTCATTGACAAACATACAATTACATTACTAACTAAAGTGCTATTTACCACATAACTAATGTGTTTTAATATCACGAAAACATCGGCTTTCACTCAGTGAATACTCGGTTACAAAACGTGTGTTTAAAAAAAACGGACAACCTATTGATATAATTAATCTAATTCATAAACGAGAACGAAGCCACGAAATAGAAAAACAAAGTGCAACAACAACAGAACGAATGTTAAAAGTGACTAAAACGTGCTCACAAAATCACTTCAGTGAGGTGCAAAAACAAAGTAAGACAATTAAAAAATATCACCTCAGTCGTAAAAGTGAAAATTAAAACACACAATATATTGCTAGTTAAGCACAGAGTTTTCAAAGCATCATTTGGCGCTAGTGCAAGTTTACTGACTCTTATCCGACGATAGCCGAGTTCGAGTCGGCGTACGGGGGAAATCGACTTCGTGGTTCGTATTGCAGGTCGCCTTTGTTTTTTTTTAATGAAAACAAACTGGAAAGAACCAGCATGAACACGGAGGAAGATAAAAACGCGACAACACACAAACGAAAAGGTACACCGAAAATCTCCATTGTGACGCGAAGTAAAACCGCGAAATTAACAATGGAGAAAAGAGATCAACAAATGGAGGAGGTCAATGAGCTCCCATCCCCCTCCAACTTTAACATGTATGGGGCAAACAACTCACTCGCTTCTCTTGCATCCTCAGAGTCTGAGGATGAAGAAGAGGAAATAAGCGAATTGGAGGCGAAACTTGCGATGGCAAGAGCCCGTCTAGAAGAGAGACGCCGAAAGAAAAAAATAGCGGCACTCGAAGAAGAAAAAAACACAAAACAACAACAAAAGACGAAGCCAAAAGTCGGCCAACAGCAACAGCAACAGCAACACCAACAGCAGCACCAACAGCAACTATCAACACAAAATCGACCACAGCAAGCAACACAGCAGCGGCAAAGCAACAATAACAACGACAAAATAAAGATGCCACCAATCAACACCGTAGATATTGAGTGTAAGGAATTGGTAAGTCCCTGTAAGCTAGCTATAGGAAACAATTTTGTAGTCAAAAGGCTGGCTGGTAACAGGCATGCCATTCAAACCTATGCGGTGGCAGACCACGAAAAAATTAAACAGGTCTTAAAAAGGGCCACCGCGGAATTCTACTCGTTCACGCCGAAGCAAACAAAGAGGGTAACGGTTCTATTAAAGGGTGTCGACCCTGAGGTGGAACCGGAGGCTCTGCTCGAGATGCTTCAAAAGTGGAAGCACGACGATCTCGAGTTTATCTCCGTAAAACTGTTCACCACAACCAAGGCAAGAAGGGAAAACCGCAAGCTACCCTTCTTTTTGGTTCAACTAACGCCCAGCAGCAGAATTTGTGGTCTAAGAAAAATTACAGTCTTGGATCATCAAAGTGAGACAAATTAAAAAAAGCCAGAGACATCCTGCAATGTGTCCGCTGCCAAAGGTTTGGTCACGCGGCGGCGAACTGTGAAATGCAGCACCGTTGCGTAAAATGCGGAAAAGACCATAAGGCAGAAGAATGCCCTCTGGGAAAAGAAAGGGTAGAAGACAAAGCCCTTCTAAAGTGCGCAGTGTGCCGGAATGAGGGACACCCTGCTAATTATCGAGGATGTCCTAAATTCCGAGAAATAATGGCAAGAAGTGTGAATCCGCAAAAAAACACGGAGCCAGCTCGTACAACAACAACACCCGTAACATCACAGCGGTCGTACGCACAAGTTGCGTCGGGTGGGATAACACCACAGCAGGCTACATCACAGGTAGCCACAAATACTCCCACACGGACTGAAACAACATCGCAAGCAGACGTGTTTGCAATCCTGCTCAATCTGCAGAAATAGATGACACAGCTACAAAGCCAAATAAACGAGATCTACTCGCATTTGCCCAGTCTAAATAACAAGTCGATATAAACCCTCTAACGACAACATCAATAAAAGCTCTTGTCGTGAATGTAAATTCACTAATAAGAACTGAGAGAAGAGCCAATCTTTTTAACCTGCCTGATGTACTTCTGGCGGGGGAAACAAAGTTAAATCAGAGACACAAGATATGGCATAAAAACTACGATATTATACGAAGAGACCAACCTAACTCCTCTCAAGGGGGGAGTGTCGCAATCTTTATTAGAAAAGGAATCCATCATAAAGTTATATATAGTGGGGAAGTGCGCAGGTTCCGGGCGCTGGAAGCCTGTATTGTACGCATACCCCTTCAGCAAGGACGGGGCTTGTATGCGATTGCGGTCTATGCACCTGAGGAGCACCAACATAACCTATTTATAGCGGAGCTCGCGACACTCTTTCGATGCTTACATTTGCACCTGGACAAAAACTACTTTATCCTAGGGGGAGATATGAGGGCCAAGCATAGGAATTGGGGAAATTATATATCGAATGCCAAAGGAAATTACTTGGCTGGTTAGATCAGTATCATATTGAATATAGAACTGACCTACTGGCTACCGAATATCCATCGTTCCCTAGAGGTAGATCGTTCTTACATATCTTGCTAATTGACTCACGACTGAGACTACATAACACCAACAGATGAAACAGAAACTGTTTACGGACGGTTGAATACGACAGTGACCACTGTGCATTCACGGCAGTAATAGAGCTCCCGAGCGATCTCGCAGATCTGGAGGAATTCGTGATCCCACAACCCTATAACTACAGGGCAATGTGATGGCCGCGGTTCACCAGATCATTAACAAGAGAACTTCGTTCGAATGACTTTAATCTGCCAGTAAACAGAAACCTGACTAATGTCGAAATCGACAAATACATTCAACAAATGGACGAAACCGTAAAACGAACAATGGACAAAACAATTCCCAAAACAACAGTTACAGATCACACTAACATGTACAGAACCGCAACAATAAACGCACTCCACAGGCAAAAGAGCAGACTGCTATCTAAACTAAAACAATTACACAGACAGTTTACAGACAGACAAGACCAGGAGATAATATCACTGCAATCCCGATTAAAAAACCTCCAACAATTACTCAAAGCTAATTATAGATTAGCAACAAATTTGTATTGGAACAACAGAATTCGGGCTATAAAAACTAATAACCCGAATATGTTCCCACAAATAAATAAAATATTCAGGAGAAATAATCAAAACGAGATTCAGTGTCTCCAAATTCCACGTACTGATGTAAACAACCAGCTGCTAACCAACATTGGCATAGATACAGAGAACGCTATCCTCAATAGTGAGCTCTTCGTGATCGAAGATCCTTTGGAAAAGGTGAACGCTTTGGGAGCTGTCTTTCAGGAAATGTACAAGGTGAATGAAAGCATTCACCGAAATCACGACCTGGAGGACAGGGTTCTACTCAATCACCTGCACCTCCAGAATGAAATTTTACTTTGGCAATCTGAGAATCCGGGTTTTACCGAATTCAGTGAAGATAATCTGTCAATTGACATTAATGCCAATGGTGTAGTGGCTAATAGCCTTTTAATAACAAGGGAAGGCATCCAGAGTATCTTCGACTCATTAAGAAGCAAAAAGTCAGTGGGAATAGATGGAGTACCTAACATCGTACTCAAGAACCTGCCCCCAATGGCAATAGATATATACACGGTCCTGTTTAACAACGCGTTGAATAATGCATATTATCCCGCGCGTTGGAAAACGGCTATCATTCAGCCCATCGCAAAAAAGGGCAAAGACTGCACAAACCCAATGAACATGCGTTCGGTAAGTTTACTCCCAAGCATCAGTAAAGTATTTGAAAAAACCATTAACAAAGCTCTGGTAAAATGGGTAGACGACAACAGCATTATTCCAAATAACCAGTTTGGCTTTAAGGCGGGTCATGAAACCACACATGCCGCAGCTAAATTGGTCTCCGACATACAATGGAATAAATGTAGGAACCAATGCACAGGGGCCTGTCTGATCGACTTGGAGAAAGCCTTTGATACCGTCTGGATCGAAGGGTTGTATTACAAACTGGTCAGACATGGCATACATAAGCCTTTATTATATGTACTTTACGATATGTCAAAGGACAGGAGGTTCGTGGTCAAAAGTGGTAATGTGACCTCTAATAAAACATATAATATCAAGAATGGCTTGCAACAGGGCGCGGTACTCTCTCCGATTCTTTTTAACATTTATATTAGCGACTTATTAGAAGCACTTCCGCAGGCTATTGCGTACGCAGACGATCTCATAATTTACAGAACAGCTCCGAAAGTTGAGATTATAAATAGGTTAATACAGCGCGACTTCAACAACGTGCAGCGCTATTGCGACGACTGGAAACTTAAGATCAACTTCCAGAAATGTGAAGCCATCCTATTTAGAGCTCCATTATGTAAAGCCATGAACGACACAAGGAAAAACTGGCGAAAGCTAGTTACCGTGGGACCGCATGGAGATAAACTGGAAACCAAGAGTTTAGTTAAATACCTTGGCATCTGGATAGACCAGTATCTGTATTTCAACAGACATGTAGAGGCTGCTTTGCTCAAAGCGAGGAAAACTTTTGCTATGACAAGGAGGCTATTTCACAGTAGCCAACTTGACAGCAGGGTAAAAGTCATATGCTACATGACGCTGATCAGGCCAATGCTCATATATGGTTGCCCAGTATGGTTCAACATAGGTCCAAATTTGATGGAAAAGATGCGGGTGTTCGAAAGAAAGTGTCTCAGAAGTTGTCTCAGATTATATCGGACACCGGAATCGGACTATAAAAAGTACTACTCAAATGAGACTTTATATAATGAAGCGTACATAAATAGGGTGGATAATTTTATGATTAAATTAATCAGAGGACATATTGCGAGAGCAATAAACTCGTCCAATGACCTAATTTTCGGGGCCTATTATCCAAACACTCTGTACTATGAGAGCGTGCGTCGCAACGGCTTTGTTCCACCAGAGGCGTTCCTTGACTTGGACATGAAAGGGCTTATACAGGATAGATCCGGAATTCCGCTGATCTATCATGTAAGTAGATCATCTGTAGATGGGCGATTGTGCTACGACCGGGAAGTAACGCGCACCGAAGAAGAGCTCCTGCGCTTCAGTAGGGCTATCTCCCACAGAGACCGGGACGATAGTATTAGACACCGTCAACAGTTCTGGTGGTTGAAAGGCATATAATGACCTGGATGCCAATGTCGGTATGGAATCATACTATCATCAGCTAGCTTACATAGACTTAGCTTTTCTAGAATTAGGGTAGTATAAGATTTAAGTTAAGTTAGGTTGTGCTTTTACATAAAATTAAATTTACAAACAAAAAAAAAATAAACAAAAAAGTAGGTAAGTTAAGTAAGTTAAATTTTAAGAAAAAAAAAAAATAAACAAAAAAATAGGTAAGTTAAGTAAGTTAAATTTTAAGAAAAAAAAACAATAAAAATTGACAAAGTTTTTCAAATTTTTCTTTGTCTTTCAAATAATTATAAGTACTGTCACAAAGTTCTGTCGCCGAAAGGCAAATTAAACAAATGTTAAGTAATGTTTAGCTGAGAGCGTCTGCGAAGGACCAGTAAGTTATTATATAAGATAATTAAGCTAGAATTTAAGCATTTTTTGTCTAGCCTTTAATTTCGAAATTAAGAATATAAAAAGAAAAATAAAAAATGTTTTAAAAATGAAAATGAAAATTACATCGTACTTATTCAATAAGATTACCCTATGGGGGTTTATTGTTCATGTGGGTTACCCCGCTTTTCATACAGATTATAATGTTATATTCGAATGGCTTTGTGTAGGATGGGCCATTTAATTCCTCGGTATATGTTTGGATGACTTGTTGTGAAGTGATCTTTCATCTACTTGGAATTTTTGAAATTTTTTTTTGATGGTACGGCAGCTGTTATGAGCCAATCAGAAATGGAAAACTATAGGATTGTCAAATACCGAAGGTTTAAATGACCCCATATATTTGCTTGACTCTGTGGTTGTGAGCTCACTCCACTTTAATCGGCATCTGTAATCTGTAATCATTTCTCCATTAATCCTTTCCTTTATTTAAGATTGTAACATCTCGTAACACACTGGACACGGATGTGGCCTATTACAAGTTGACATATCTATGATTACCGTCTGAAAATTCACTTTTTACTATGTATGTTTTAATTTGTGGCCTCGGGCAATGGGATACATAATAGTGCGATCCAAGCAAGCTTCATCTAGCATAACAGGTCGTTCAGACAAACTTCAGGCGTTGTCCAAAGGTAAGTCTACATTGACTAGCACATTTGGTGGGGTTTTCTCGACTGATCTCTTTGTGTTTTGATTTTGTGTTTTGGTTATTCTCCTCACATAAGAGTAATTGCTCGGTAACCGTTTATAGACTACCAAATGCTGTAACTGGTGCGTTCCAATCTAATTGGGCTATTTGTCTAGCTTAGATACACTATCATGGTGTACCCGATGTACTCGTACATTTTGCAATGTTTGGCTACAACAAACTCATCCGCACTCACCGGCAGCCGTGAGAATTGCAACGCGCGTTGGCCATACACATGAATTGCATGAGAGCGTGTCAAAGGGAGATAAACCGGCTCACAAAACTTGTGTATCATAGGCAGCAGTTATTATCAATTGACTTACGTGGCGCACTGCCAGACGGGGTAGCTGCACCTGTTGATTGATTGCAACTGTATAGATCAAGGATGACAAAAATTGAAATGCTTGACGGATCGGTTGCATGTGTTCCAGCTCCTTACATTCAATGCGATTGCGGAGACCGGTGACGATTAGTAAATGCAAAAGTGATCCGATTGAATTGCTAGGGATGCAATTAAAATGGCGCACCGCTTTGATAAAGTAACAAAGTGCCGCATTGATGGACTTGGCTAATAGAAGATTGCACCATTTGTGACGCTGTGCGACAGCATGACTGTTCGACCTGAATGTAACAACAGTCGGTGTTTTGGGTAACAATTGGATTCGCAGTTGCCCAACTTTGTGTCCGTGGCTGTATTCATAACCAGTGGGGTTGTGTAAGAAAACTTAAAATTAGCGTAGTTTAATCTACGATTACTTGTCATTTGCAGTCAAGATTGGGGAGCGTGAGTCATTTGTAATTGTCTATCGGGGAGTCCAGGAGCAATTCGGTGTGTTGTGGAAGTATAAGCTATAATTGGACGGACGATAGTGACGTGACGTAAGAAGCAGGTTAATGTGAATAGAGCCGGATTGGAAACGATATCATGGTACTTGGACCATTGAACTCGAATCGAGTAAAAGAGAGTTACGTCATTAAATCAAGGGCTCATTAATCTTTTCATTTTGTGTTTTACCATGCTTAGGGAACGGACGTTGCAAAGTAGAATACTGTAAAGGTAAGTAGTTATTGCAGGTTGTGTTGCATAAGATCAAACTCGTGTTAATCACGAATGTTAGAAAAGAATGAGAATCTTTAGTATACATTTTGGCAAGCTTAGTTAGGAATGTGGTTAAAAAAATCTTGGTGATGTTTTACTTATGATACCGTAAGTGGTTATGTGTTATTTCTCATTAATGCCGGGCATTGGGTAATTGATCTACGCAAGGCATAGAAAAATTCACGTAGCAAAGTTAACAAGTCTGGAATTAATTTCAATAAGCTTTTACGACGCTAAATTGGGTAGTTGCCTTTCTCGTTTAAGGTGTACCACATTTTTATACCCCTGGTTTTAAGACAAATTTCGTTCATCGTTATAATACGTGACTTAACGCGGATCGCAACTTCTATTCAATTTGCAAATTTCACAATGATCCTGAGTACACAAAATTGGTCAACGCTAGAAAATGTGGATCCTAATACCCTAAGGGGTACTTCAGGAGATCAACATGCTATAGATTTAATAAGGAGACAAATTGTAAACAACTCGCTTCAGGGAACCGAGTTCGCTGGTGAAACATTGTCAACGTCCACCTAGTAAAGGCATTTTGTAACATTCGCGTTTCAGTTTCTCTAATACGAATGTGAATGTCGTTTTTAAACGGCGATGTCCGATTTTCTAGTACTAACTTACAGTCAGGTTGACCCGACTCAACAAATCTTGCAACCAGATTTAGTTTTAAGGGTGGCGATTTGGCTTTTCAAAGTGACGAATTACACGAGGTTTCACGCTTTAATTTTTCTCTTCGTTGTCCACCCCGCTGCATTTACGTTTCTCTTTTACCCTTCCTTCCATTTTAAGCTTTTCCTTTTCTCATTTTTCTTTAGCCGTGAATTCTCCTTTAAAGTCGACGTCTGTTCTTTGATGGAAGGCTTATTAAAGATAATTTAACAATTATTTTAAGGGTTTGTATTTTTACACAAAACTTACCCCCTTTTTTATTGTTGAGTGTTATGGTGTATTCCTGGCTGGTAACAATCCTGTGTGGGTCCCAAAGCGGCTCTCTCTTCCATTCACACATTATCCATTTTCATCACCAAAAAGTTCCTTTTCAGGATTTAAACTAGGTTCACTCACTCAGAATTCAAAACACATTTGAGTCTTCAAGACTTAACAATATTTAAAAGTATTTATTTATTGTTTACAAGTATTTAACTGTACTTATAGGTGTTTAAAGGTATTCACAAGTATCTTCCACACAGTTACTCAATATGCAAATTTTTTTGTATTACAATAGAACGAACTTCGCACGCACACACGACTCGATTCGAAAATTTGCTAATTTAAATTTTTTCTTTCTCGCAGCGACGACTACATGCTTTCACCAACTGATTCAGAAGGTGAGTTTCATTCCTCTTCCAAGAATGAAACTTCATTTTTGTAAGGGGGCAGGAATGTTATATAATTAAATTCATTTAATTAGCGCCCTCTTTTGCAATCTCGTGTCGGCACATGAATATCCTTTATCAATATCAACACATCACATACATATACAATAGAATATTCCCACATACAATAGATAAATAATTAAAATAAATTAAAACCCCTATTTCAAAACCACTAACATACTACACCCAGCCATAGTATCCCTAATAGTCTCCCTAATTCCGTTTCCACAAAATAACAATCGCCTAAAAGGATATTGAATGGAACGCCACGAGACTTTAACAGGGTACGCCAAACCGGAGTGTACCCATTCATACATCAATTAGCATTCGCGTAACTTCATATTCTACTGTGACAAATGCAATAACATCTCCCTATCGCATCTCATTCTTGGAATAAAATGCCTTAACGCAAGTCTCATCCAAACGTCTGGACATTTTAAGCTCTACCACAAAAAGGGGTTACAGGGGCTCGCGAAACTGGACAAAGTGGTAAAATCTGTTGAGGAAGTAAACACAGCCTCTGAACTCTGTGCCGACTTCATTAAAACCCACAGCAAACACATCGAAGATCAAGTTGGATCCAACCGCGAATCCTTAAAAGCCTACGTAGATGAACCCATTAATAATCTGTTTCGTGATCTTAGAGCGAATTTGCAAACGCAAATCAAGACCTCCGGCCGTTCAAGGGATACATTCGAAAGTCTTAATTCCGTAGAAATGAATATAGATCTTTTTCTTCGAAGCTCTTCCCCCAATTCTTCACCTCACCCTTGCCAAGTTGAACCCGTACTATCCGAACTTGTAGATAAATCGACGGATATCTGGAGCGATCTTGCTCTAATGAGGGTTGTAATTAGTGGCCAATCCGATGAAATCAAAGCTATATCAAATCATACAACCGAAGATAAAGATAAAGTCAGCCCTGCGCTTGACAACGTCTCCTTACTAGCCGAAATTGAATGTGGGCGATGCTCTAATACTGATGAACCGACTCCTAACGTTCCTCTCACGGAGGTGGAACAACCCACCTTGGCCGCGAAGGGACTAGAGATTATTGTAATTTCGACCACGCAGACCCCTACAGTACATCTAGGGCGTTTGTGACGAAAGCAAAAAACATGTAATTCGAACCGACGCCATGGCAGTTAGAATCATTAAAAGATTGAACCAATGATCAACACATCAGGCCACTGCTGGGTGTATGAATTCGATTCTAAGTTCGAGTACACTCAACAGCTGTGGAATTACTATGTTATTGCTTGGTATAGGGCTGATGCTTTTTTCTTATTCGATTTACTTTCTGTGTTGTTCTTCACTATTTTCTTATGTATTATGTGTATCTGTAAGAAACGCCACACTACTTCCTCCTAAGTAACTTTGTTACGATCAACTTCGTGTGCGAACGACGGAGCGAGGAGAAAACGAGCGAAAAGGGGTTGGAGTAGGCGAGTGAGTCGGTGCTCTGTGGGGAAATGGAGATCGCAGTAGTAAAGTCCTGTTTACCTATGAGAGATAGTGTGCTATTTGTACACAGATCACGTTGGGGTCACCAATTATAGCGTTTGCGACGATAGCGAAGAGTGTGTGATTCGAACCAACACCATCACGGTAAGAATCTCTAAAAATTTAACCAATGCTCAACACACCAGGCCACTGCCGCGTGTAAGAATTTGATTTCTAAACTCAAGTGCACTCAATTTATGTGGAATTGCTACGTTATTGCTCCTATACGGCTGATTCTTTTGCTTATTCGATATTCTTTCTATGTTGCTCTTCACCATTTGCTTATGTATTGTGTGTGTATCTGTTAGAAACGTCACATATCTATTCGAGTTAACTTGGCCCTTTATGAGTGGAATGAGATGCTCCGTAAATCGGAAAATTATATCCTGTCCGCCTTTATCATCACCGGCATCCCCAAAACTGCTGGCGTACCCAGCTTCTACCTAGATAATTTCGTCATTCGCATTAAAAATGTCAAAAATATCTCAGAAGCCAACTCATTTCGTTTCTACATTCCATCTACTTATGAACGGCTCTTCCTCAGTCCGTTGGGGTCGCAATGAAAATGAGCAAACATACCGTTACTAAAGACGATATCATTGTCAACACGACATTCAACCATAATTATACTTTCAGTACTATCTGTCCCTACCCCTGAATGAATGAAAATTCTCTCATACTCCCTCCCAAACCTCCAAAAAGACAGAACCTCTTTTCGTGTCGCAGCCGCTCATCCAAGCCACGTAGCTTGCCCATTTTTACCCGCCCTCCCAAGTGACGTAAGCTTAGTAACGGTCTTACAATTAAATATCCCCGTAAATCAGTTTCTTTTAGGGCTATTCCTATCCCTCGTACCATCCCAAACAAAACCCCTGAATCAATAACCAGAGCCCCACGACTAACTATCCCTCACTTTTCGATCTCAGAACAGAAGCAAAATATTCCAACTTCATCAGCTCTCACTTTTCTAAGCACAAAATCACTTTCCTATCTAGATCCTCCAACACGTTGACAAATCTGAGTGGGACATCATCACCATCATCATCATCGGCACTACAACCGGGATCCGGTCTTGGCCTTATTTAACAAATCTCCCCGCCGGTCCCGATTTCGAGCCGATGTCTTCCAGTTTGGCACTCCCAGGCTCAGGCCGTCCTGGTTTACGCCATCCCTATATCGCAGACAAGGTCTGCCGCGCTGTCTCCTTCCATACATCCAGCCACAAAGGACTTTCCGGGCAGGCTCCTCTTCGCTCATTCGAGCTAGGTACCCCGCCCACCGGAGTCTACCAAGCTTGATTTTTCTTACAACATTAACTTCAAGGTAGATTGCGTACAACTCATGGTTGTAGCGTCTCCGGAATCGTCCTCCCTCACATACGGGGCCAACAATTCTCCTTAAGACCTTCCTATCGAACGCGGCTAAGAGTTCAGAGTGCCTTTTATTAAGCACCCATGTCTCGGATCCATACATGAGTACTGGTAAGACCATGGTCTTGTACAGTAGTAGCTTGGATGTTCTGGATAAATTTCGGGATTTAAAGAGCCTTGATAGACCATAGTAGACTTTGTTGGTTTTAATCAGCCGTTCGCGTATTTTTTCTTCCATACTGTTTTCGGCTGATACTGTTGACCCAAGGTAGTTAAAGGATTGCACTACTTCAAATTCGTGCTCCACTACTCTGATAGTTTAACCAATGTTAGGTCTTTTCTTCGCAGAAGTTGTCACCATGTACTTATTTTTCTCCTCATTAATGTCCAGTCCCAGTTTTTGTGCCACTGTCTTATGAATTGCGTGGTATAACGATGTCCCTTCTTGTTTGATTAGCTCAGCTGGTATACCATCAGCCTCAAGGGGTTTATTTGATTTGAGCTGTGTTATGGCTTTTAATGTTTCCTCAATGCTTGATGACGGCAACATGTGGTCTTGATTTTGCATTCGTGCAGCCTCCAATTCTTCTGTGAGCTTACCATTTAGCAATTCATTGAAGTGCACTTCCCATCGATCCAGAATGCCTTCAGGATCGGTGATCAGATTATCCTCTTTATCCTCACAGTGAGTGCAGCATGGTGTGTATCGCGTCATCATCATCATCAGAACTACAACCGCGAACCGGTCTTGGCCTTATTTAACAAGTCTTGAGGCTTGTTAAATTTTTCCATAATGATTTGTTTTTTCCGGGCAAGGTTATTAGTCTTGCGCTAGAGGCTCCCCGATGGGGAATCGAACCCCGGCCTCCCGCGTGACAGACGGGTATACTAACCACTATACTATCGAGCAGCCTAAATACGTCATATTGCGGATTATTTAGTAGAACTTCCGCGCCTGGTGCGGACCCCACTCTCTACTCCTTTCTATTTCACAGAGAAGGTTTTTTCCCGGCACTTTTCTTTTGTCTGTGAAGTCTTTTTTCAGATTTTCTGAGCTCTTTGTATTTCTCCTCGCGTACCCGCGTCCTATGAGTCGTATCATGGGTACAGAAAATATGTCGAGTCGATTGACGAATCGACCTGGCTCTCGGTTAGGGCTAGGATATCAGGTTTCGCTCTTTGGAAATATTGATGGACGTTTATATTTGTATTTGTGAAGCCTCTGATGTTACAGAATGCCATTACTTGTTAAACGTTGACAGTATTTCCCCGGTGGACCCGATTACGCAGAGACGGCTTGTTTACAGTTAGAAATTTTATTAAAACATTTGTATGACAGCCCCCCTGACATAGTCCTGTAGCGTCTCTAACAGATACACACACGGTACACAGGCAAATAGTGAAGAACACCGAACGAAAATCGAATAAGAAAATACATCATAGCCGTATACCATAGTGATAATATAACAATTCACATCAGTGGAATATACTTGAGTTTAAAAATCGAATTCTAAAATCGGCCAACAGCCTAATGTGTTACGCTTAGGTTCAATGTTTGGTGATTCTGTCATAGCGTCAGTTCGAATCACACGTTCTTCACTATCAATCTCAAACGCTATAGTCCTCCCGGAGATCCGAATAGCGAACTGGTTATCCGTGTAATTCTTTAGCTCAGAAGGTACCATCATGTCTTATCTTAATTTCAGTTCAGACAATAAGCCAAAGGAACATAGTCGAAAATTTCTCCCGACGATATCGCGGGACGGAGAGCGGGATTTGATAGTATCTCCCCTTAGACCCGACTTACCAGCCAAACCATCTTTTCTTGGATCCGTCCATCAGCTAATCTCCGAACGATGGACAGGAATTTCTCCCAACTATTTCACGGAGTCTACATTCTGTCAAAAAGTTCCGCGAGGTGATCATTTAAAAAGCCCGCTTTAAAAATTGTTTTTGTCGCTAAGTTGGCACTGCCTCCTATCTTGAAGTGAACTTTCACTGCGATCTGTCATTTAGTGTCTTTACAGTGCTCGATTTTTTAAGGGTGTTTTGCGTTCTTCCTGAATTTCCTTACCAACCTAATCGCGTAAGGATCGCAGATGACATGCTAGAGCATTCATATGTAGACTGGCAGACTTTGGACTCAAAGCCTCGTTGAACTTTGATCTCAACTTGATATACCAATTATTGAATGGAATTCAATGCTTTAAACACACAATGGTGCTTCGGTAATTAAAGAAATGCGCTAACGCTCATTGCTTATGAATAATGCCACTTCATCATCAAAGGTAAACAAATCATCAAAGGTAAAAAAAATCCTTCATTCTTGGCGGTTAATTGTGCACTTAATTGAGAAAAAAAAACATACATTCAAATCCTAGAAAAAATCAAAACAGCCTTTACCTTTCTGATTTATTTATAATTTATACGTGGTAAATGGAACTACAGCCATTTGAGAAGCCTGAAAAATCAGAAACTTTAAACATTCTGTCCCATCAGAAGATCAGCAACGAAACATGTTTTATCATCAGCATTGCCAAGGTGAAATTGAACGTTGATCTTGTCTTCCTCGAAAGCGAGTGCGCCTCAGTTTACACTAAAGGTCAATTTCAGGTGGACAGACAAATTCAGACGAACTACACAAGTTTGGAATGCTCTACCTGGTTTTAAATTCCCTTACAATTACAATCTTTGGGCCATTAAGGTCGGTGCATTCTGTTTTTGCAAACTATGTCTAATCTTCTACCCTCAATGTTTGCTGTTATTTAGGCATACCAAACAGATTCTTTTAGGCGAGAGCGCTAAAAAAAGAAAATACTACTTTAAGGGTAATGTATACAATCGGGGTGATATATCCGTCTTTGACATACTTCTTTTGTCAGTAAAAACTACATTTAGATAAACAGGACGATACCTTTAGCAGAGTGCTCCACATATTACGCGCATTAAGGCTTGTCCACGTGTAGAACACTAATATTGTAATTACAAACACGTGTATCTCTACAAAAGGCAGACGAAAAAAAAGTCTGGTCTTTCGGACTTGCATAGATATATTATAACACACTCTTAGGCTACAACTTGTTTTACATAATATCGCGCTAAGTAAAAGGAACACTTCAGATCACGGACATCAGAAAAACATCGTGTAACCGATCCCAACTGGACTAACTGGTATCGTCAACTTCGTACCATTCGATAAACAAACAACTATGCGACTAATACAGGCTATCAAAGCTGTGGTATAAAACCCATCAAAAAGACAACAAATACCCCAATCATATCTTTGCCGCAGGTATAAAACTGCGGTTAATTGAAGACCCCGATAACAAAAAAATTAAACAAACATAAGAAATAAAAAATAAAACATTAATGATAAAAAAACGATTTGTTTTCGTTTGTCTAATCTGAAAGAGTCTTTTCGACAATCCAGTTTTCAATATCCGGTCGTTTTGCAGGAATTTATTGATATGTAAATAACTCCCAAGCTCCTCTATGGAAAATTTCAATTTTAGGTAAGTCTGGTGTTACGCCACAGACAAACCCTTTAGATAGATTCGAAGGTAACACAATATTGCTCATGTCTCATCTATTGTAAATGTTTACGTTGTCTTCGATCACGAACTGGAATCTGGTTTTCTGACTAATATTGTTTTCATCTTCGCTAAGATTAAAGCAACCAAACACTTTTAAATCGTTTAGACCATGATAAATGTCTAGAGGGTCTAGGGCAAATTGATTTCCAAAATAAACCCAATTTGTAATACAGTTTGGGTCTGGGATATATTTCCAGATGGTCGATGCTTGTTAGCGCAATTTTTAAATACTACATTAAGCACAAGTTAGCCGTCAGCTAAGTAAAGCGCGACATTTGTAATTGTATCTTTAGAATTGTGGAACTTAAGAAACGATATAAGGGTTCGGAAGTATTCAAGTCTAAGAATCTGAGGACACAAAGTCGAATAAAGGTCCATGCATTTCTCTTTCATTTCACTTAAGATAATATCGCGGGAGCAATAGTCGACTTGTGTCTGCATAATAAAGCTATTCCCGATTCCAAAGAAAAACTTACGCAATTTGCGGGGGTTTTAATTATCTGTGGTGGACATCTGCAAATGAAGCTTATTGGATGCTTTCAAAGACTTATGGTGAGACCGATATTAGTGCAAGGCCGTTTCATGACCAACACTTCGAGGATGTTAGTTGTTAATAAATGGGCCTGTCCACCGATTAGTTTATTAGGCAGAGTTTTAAGGAATCCTTTCCTTGAACAGAGGATTCGCTGAGTCGAGTTCTCCACCCGTTCAGCCATAGGATACCGCCGGTTTAGTGTACCGTGGTATCTTTACCAATCCAGCTAGGTGTACATTTTTGCTTCCTTGGATGACTCAAGTGGCATTGTGATACTTGCGTTATGTGTTGGGTGGATTCGTTAAGCTAGTTCAACATACGCCTGTGGGGGGTAGAAGTATTGATGCCAAGACACGGGCACTAGATTCACTTAACTCCCCAACACTCGCCGTTTGTTTTTTCACAGACTGTTCATCAAAAGGGAAGGAACATAAAAGAAAACACACTGGGATAATTTTGATGTTAATGTTACTTTATTTGTTCTTTGTAATTTTTTTATATTTTTAAACAATGTGTTGAAACAGGAAAAGCTTTAATTTTACACATACGGCGCACATGTATTTAGTTGAACCCGTTTGGGTGTACAGGAATCTCTTACTCAGAAACAACAATCGTACTTGAAACAACTTTTACACTTGACTTTTACAGAGTTGAAATTCGACTTTACCGGCGCGACCGTCCGCTGTGGTGATGGAGTAATTACTAGTGCCAATTAGGGGTGAAAATTGGCATTTGGGATGTGCACCACGAGCAACCAATCGAGATCATACCTTCATCTGTGCTCTCTCATGTTCCCCGCCTATCCATGCGAATAAACCCTTCGGTTAATTTGATAGTCGATGGACTAGAGAGAATGAGAGAACCGGAACGTAAAGTGCAATGATCTCGGGGTGGATTTGGCTTTTGCGGGTATGTACCAAAGCAACTCTGAGGCTGACCCAGTGACCTAATTAGGATATTGTGGTGATCTCAGAGTGCAATGGACTCTAAAAAGGGCAAATGAGATGTGAATGGAAAATGGTTTGTTGCTATTTACCTGTCTAAAGAGATCATTGATCCCCAGCGAATAGAGTGTCTAGGGGAAGTCAAAAGAACGCCGATGAGGCTTGGGAAATTACAGCGTGAGAACCAGACTCAAAGATGTTGAAATAACGGCAGCTGTTGCATGATTATGCAACCGCGTCGTTTGGTCAGACATGGTTGTTGCTAACTAAAATGACGTGGAAATCTCTAATTAAAATCCGGTGGAAATCTCATGGGTTAATGCAATAGTGTTGCCGTATGGCAAGAAAAGACAGAATGAAATTGTGCATTAACTGCATAGATCCGGCCATGCTTCTTTTAAAGGTAAATAGGTTGGTGGGAGGAATTGGGTTGAGGTGACGCGCTGTTAGCGGTCGAAATTGGGCTGCAATAATGGGTTGGTTCTCCATGAGAGTATAGAGAACCCCCACACACCCACGTCGTATGTGCATTTCAGCGGTCTGCCATGCTCTACCGCATCCGATCCCTCTTAGCGGATGACATGTTCGCGCTTGGGGCTGGAGTCGACGGACGTGAATAGTGCGGCTGTGGATGACTTACAGGAATACGCATGTCGTTGTCCGTACTCTCTTGCGAGGACGAATCGCATTCAACGAATCAAATTGTACGTTACATGGCCCGCACTATTTTGTGCTTTGCCTCGTCTGTTCGAGGCTCGTGAGAATGCCTGTTGATAGGGTCCATGCCCATTTGGGTTTTGTTCTTGCCGATTGGATGTATCATTGTCCTCGTCTGCCGAATTATTGTGCCTGATGCTGTGACATAAAGTTGGCGTTATTCTCTCGTATACCTCTAATGGTGAGCAGTTCTATATTTCACTGCTGGGGGCCTTGATCTCCTGTGTGAATCTCTGGAATTGTTTCCCCATTATCATTCTTCTTGGCAGGCTTTTTCACGAGGGCTAATATCTTTTGTTGGGCAATATTCCTGTAATATATTATATAATTAAAGTGCAATTAATTATCCCTCCCCCTTTGAATTATTAACAGCTCGTGTCTTCACGCACACATCCTTCCCTTCCCTCCAAATCACTAATGTCCCTTTCCCTTTACAAAAGAATATTCCCTTTACAATAGAATGTAATTTAAATAAAAGTAAACCCCAATTTAAAACCCCACTCACATTACAATAGTCAATTGCCTTCTATTAGCCATAGTCGCGCCCTATTAGCCATTTCGACTGATTCCTCGAAATAACTATCGTGGAAGCGGAACGAAAAAGGATATGTGGCGAAAGACACGAGATTGCTTCCTTCTTAATCGAGCAGTGAACGAGTGTGGTTGCGCTCCTGCTTAAATTTTGAATATTCGGTGTGTGTTTTTGTAACAGTAATTGTAATTGAAAGAATCAAATAGAAAGAAAAAGAACAAACAAGAAATTATAATAAGAAAAAATTAACTTAAATAAGTACAATAAATTAAGAACAGTTGTGTTTTGATTGATTGAATAACGCATTTAATGTACAATAATTTAACAAATGTTGACTTAGGACTAAAATGCTAAATCCTATTTTACAATCTTTTCTTATTCTTAAAATAATTTACTGACTCTACACGAGCACTCTAAATTACACGATACAATTTTGTGTAATGCCTTTCGGCGTACAATAATATTTTTATATTTTTATATTTTTATATATTTTCTATTACCCGAATATTTAGAAGACGAAGTTCTCTCTGGTTTTTTTTTTTTTTTTTTTTTTTTTTTTTTTTTTTTTTTTATAAATAATATAAGGTAAAAAAGTTTATAAAAAAATTAATAACAAAAAAACAAAAAATGTTAACATAAAGAAATTTTAAAACGAAAAGGAATCTAAATGAAAAATGGAAATGAAAAGGAAGAATAAATAAATATGAAAAGGGAAGTGAGGAATGGGAAGGGAAGGCGTAGCGTCTGAAGATGTTACTATATTTGGGGATATTAAATCCTTTCTTCATTGTCAATCCACCACCAGTTGGGATGGGATCGGTCATTTATAGATTTATCTCGATCGCCTATTGCCATGCTAAATCGCGAGTGAACTGCAGCATTTGATATATCACTGTTATAAAGAATCCGTTTGTCCCAGGCACCACGAAAAGCGTGGTAAATAATAGGGACTCCGTGCTTGTTTTGGATAAGACCTTTTCTATCCAATAGAGGGAACGCTTCTGGTGGGATAAACCCATTTTGGAATGTATTCTCCAGGTATATGTCATTGGGGTAGTATGCTCCCGAGATAAGATTATTTTCGCTGCACATTGCCCTTGCAGTGTGACCACGAATAATTTTGATAATGAAATTGTCTATCCTATTCAGTCCTGATTTGTCATACAGTGTCTTATTAGGATAGAATTTCCTGTATTGAGACTCAGGTGTTCTATGTAACCCGAGGCAGGAACGCAAGCACTGCCTCTCGAACATGCGAAACTTTTCCATGTAGGATGGGGAAACGTTGAACCATACCGGGCAACCATACACTAATATTGGACGAATAAATGCTGAATAGGAAATTATTTTAACTTTGTGATCTAGGAGACTATTTCGAAACAGACTTCTTGTCATTGCATATGCACTTTTAGCTGCGGAGAGGGCAGCTGCTATGTGCTTATCAAAGTATAGGTATTGGTCCATCCAGATACCAAGGTACCTGACAACAGTTTTCATTTGCAGCGGAAGATTATTGCTTCCTACAATGGAAAAGTTTTTCCAATTATGCCTTGTATCTCTTGAAGCTGTAGAGAGAGGTGTTCTGAAAAGGATGGTTTCTGTTTTTTGGAAGTTAATTTTCAATTTCCAATCGTCACAAAAGCGTTTGATTTTATTGAAGTCTTCTTGAAGAAGTCTGTTAATGGCATCGATATTTTTTTCTGATCTGTTCTCTACAATATCGTCGGCGTATGCAATAGCATGATTAAGAGACCCAACTAGATCACTAGTATAAATATTGAAGAGAATGGGAGAATTCACGGCTCCCTGCTGTAAGCCGTTTTTAATATGGAAAGTTTTATTGGAGATTTTGTCCCCACATTTTACCACAAATTGCTTATCCATTATCATATCGTAAATGATGTATAACAGATATTCGGGCAAACCTAGATTTGATAGCTTATATACAAGTCCTTCTAACCATACGGTATCGAAGGCCTTTTCAAAGTCAACCAAACATACGCCTGTGCATTGTCGTTTTGCCTTGTTCCACTGTATATCGGAAACAAGTTTTGTAGCTGCATGAACTGTGTCGTGGCCCGCTCTAAAGCCAAACTGGTTGCTCGGAATGATGTCGTTTTCATCACACCAGTTTATCAATGCCCTATTTATGATTTTCTCGAATATTTTGCTAATATTTGGAAGCAGACTAATCGAGCGAAGGTTAGCGGGATTGCTCCTGTCCTTGCCCTTTTTGGGGATGGGATGGACTACTGCTATTTTCCAACGTCTTGGAAAGTATGCATTATTTAGAGCGTTATTGAACAAGGTAGTATAAATTTTCACCGCTTCCGGAGGCAGATGTTTTAGAACTGTATTCGGAATACCATCTGTTCCAGAGGATTTCTTGTTTTTAATGGATCTTAGGATGTCCATGAGTTCATTCTTATTCACAAATATATTTGTGTGCAAATTTCTAAGCGGCGCATCCGCTCTATTGTTTTCACTGAAGATGGTGAAACTTTTGTTTTCGGAATGCCAACTTTGCCGTTCATTGTGCAGCGAAATATGGTTTTGGATAGCTCTGTTTTCGATATCGAGGTTAGAATGAATGGATTCATTCACTTTGTGTACTGCCTCGAAACAGGCGCCAATGGAGTTCGCTTTCTCTTGCGGATCCTCGACTACTATTAGTTCTTCGTTGGAGTTGATGTGTTCCGGGGTGAGTCCTGCGTTCAGCAATATTTGACAATTCTCGGGAGTCTTCGGGACTCGAAGGCAGGGAATGTCATTATGATCTATTCTTCTAAATACTTTATTTATTTGCGGAAACATATTCCCACCACTGGTTTTAATGGAGAGAATTTTACGTTTCCATTCTTCATTAATTACTGATCTGTAGTTGTCACGGATCAGCTTTTGAACGTTTTTAATCAATGACTTAATTGTCTTTATTTCTTGGCTATAAGGATCGCTGAACTGTCTGTAGAGCAGTTTGAGCTGGGAGAGCAGAGCGCTTTTTTGTCTATAGAGGGCGTCAATAGTTGAGTTTCTATATCTATTAAAATTCTCCTCCATGTGCGCCGCTTTTGGAATGGAACGGTGCATTGTTTTGATGACAATGTTGTCCATCGTTGAGAGATAATGATCTATTTCCTCATTTCGAAGGTTCCTATTAGTTGGAGGGTCGATGCCATTAGAGCATAGTTCTCTTTTTATTATGCGATCAAAGCGCGACCAGTGTGCTTTTCGGAAAACGAACGAATGTATCTGGTCGTACTGCTCAAGTATTGCATGTTCGTTTGGAACATGTAAAACGGCGCCGAGGCCGTAATGGTCACTATCATACCCGATTGTGCGAAGGCAATTTCGAGTATTTAGGTCCGTGCCTAATAATTGTAGTCTGTCGTCAATCATAAGTAAGTCCAAAAAGGAGTTTCCTCTTGGATAAGATGGTGTAGTTGTAGCGTACAATTCTAGTTTATATTCTGTTGCATTTGTTTGCCACCAGTTGAACAGTGCATTACCTCTTGTGTTCGGCGTGATATCACCCCAAGCACTGTGTTTGGAGTTGAAATCTCCCGCCAGAACAAAATAATTGTTTTCCGAGTCTAACTTCAGATTACGAAAAAGGATATCCATTTCGCTGATAAATTGCGAACACTGAGGAGCTTCAGGTGCATACACGGATACCACGTATAGATGCCTTTGACTTTTCAAAGGTATATCTATAATGCAAGCTTCCAGCAGCTGAAATTTGTGTACAGCTGTGCTGTAAACGACCTTGTGGTGAAGGCCTTTCTTAATTAAGATAGCAACTCCACCCCCTTGTGTGGCGTGTGGACGATCTCGTCTAATGACTTTATAGTTTTTGTAGCCCAATTTGTGCCTCTGGTTTAGCTTGGTTTCGCTAGCTAGAAGCACATCGGGGCATTCGGCTTCAAGCAGGTTACCTAGATTATCCCTTCTTGCCACGTGGATTAGTGAATTCACATTCACAGCTATAATTTTTAGTGTTAAATTAGTTGGATAGTTCATTGTGGTATATTGGGTTGTCTGAGAACAAGGACGAATAAATAATATCTATTCGGGCCGCTTGTTCAGTCAGTTTTTTTTCAAATCCAGCAATCTGTCCTTGTATGGCTAACAGGATTGCTCTTATATCTGAATTTGCCTCTGGAGCGGGCGCTTTTATGACGTTGCGTGAAAGTTCCGCCGCCGTTGTATTAATTGGATTACTAGCCATTTGAGAAAATGATATGCTAGGTGCGGAAGGTTTTGTGATATTACTTCCCTGTGCCGCGAAGTTTGAGTTTAATGGACTACCGGCAATTTGAGCGAATGATACACTAGGTGCAACGAAGTTATTATAAGAACGAACCTTCATTCGTTTCTCTTCTTCAAGTTGTTTTTTTTTAAATTCCAACTTGGCTTTTAGTTGCTGGAATTTCGGACAACCTCTAAAGTTGGCCGGGTGACCTGTATTTTTGCACAGGACGCAAGATAGTTTGCTTCTATCCTGAACCTGTTCTTTACCTAAGGGGCATTCTCCTACGGTATGATTGTTTTGGCACTTTACACATCTAAATTCCATACAACAGTTAGATGCAACGTGGCCGAATCGTTGGCACCGCATGCACTGCAACACACGGTCAGCCTTCCGTATTTTTTCCCAAATTATTGTTTGGTGGAAAATAACTTTAATATTCCTAAGTGCATCGACTTTGCTGTTGGGACTTAAGGAGACAATGAAGAACGGCAACTTGCGGTTGCGACTTCGGGAGAGAGAAGTGGAGAATGGCTTCACATCAATGAATTTTAAACTGTCATTTTCGACAGTTTGTAGTTCTGAGAGGAGTTCTTCCGATGAAAAAGAAGGATCAACTCCTTTAAGTAACATGGAGATAGTTTTCTCCGATTTAGGTGTGTACGTGAAGTACTCACTACTTGCTTCCCTTAGAGCAGATTTAATTTTATGATAATCATCTAAACTATCACATAAAAAACTTATTTTATTATTATTTAAATTCTTCGTTTTAAAATTTCTACATGTTAACTTACCCAATTTAATTAGGTCCTTAGCTTCCATAAAACTGACTATGATGGGAGGCACTTTCTCCTTCTTACTGGCTGCTGTTTGTTGTTTTTCCAGCAGTTGTTGCTGCTGCTGTTGCTGTTGCTTCTGCTGCTGTCGTTGTTTCTCCTCTTGCTGTTGAATATTGTTTTCCGATAAGGCTTCTTTGATTTGTCGATCCAAATCGTTCTTCTTTTTGGAGAGCTCCTCTTTCTTTTTGTATAGCTCCGCAATAAATTCAGCACGTTCGGCATCTTTGTCACTCATTTCAGTATTGCTGGTTTTTTGGTCTTCAGTTGCCAGTTCTTTAAATTTATTCCCTTCTCCGGAATAATGTGGCTTGTCAGTAGTGGTCATTCCTTCTCTGCGAGTTTTTTCTTTGTTGGTTGGGTTAGCTTTATGCCGTTTGGCAAGGAGGTTTGGCTGGGCTTTGGGCCTCCTCTTTGAAATTACTTTTAGCATTACTTTTCTTTTTTCCATTATTTGTTTCGACCGTTAATTTAATTGTTTTATTTGTGAAGCAGCATGCAGAGAACATCTGCTTTCACACGCATACACATTAACACACGCACAGTTTTTTATTGGCCGTTCAGTATATACACAGCGGTAGACACGTCAGCACACACGTGTACGCGACAATATTGTAAATTTGTGTGGACGACCGGCGAACGAATGTTTTCAACGAGAGTTTTAGACAAGCACTTGGCGCATTGTCGTTTTATTCAAGTTACACCCTATTTTTGGGTTTAATTAATATTTATTTTATCTTTTACGCGCACCTTGCACAACACTTTGGCTACGAGTTCAATGACTATACAGTTCTCAGTGACGGCCACACTTTCACACACAGGTGCACACACTAGAAAGACGCGGGATAGAACGATAGAACGATCCGTATCCTTCGAACGTTAGCTGAGTTGTGAAGAACAGTTGTGTTCGAGATAACTGATGCAATCAGTAATATTGTGTTTAATTATATGTGTTTAATAAATTCGGGCTTAAGAAGTACAATTGTGTTTAATTGAATGGTGGAATTGTGATTAGTTGAATGTCGCCAGAAGACTAAGTTAGTGACTGAATTGTAGCAGCCTCAGAAAATTGAAAAGGACTATCCAACAAGCAAATCACCGGAAGAAGATTCAGGGTAAGTTTTGTGACCCATTAATAACAAACAAAATAATTATTAAAGAAAAATATAACAAATATCCTTATCACCACTTGGTATGGAAGTCTCATCTTCGCTCGATTGTCTCCGTTCGTTGTTGAAAATGAGATTCGCATTTCCGTTTTGCTGCCAACATCTCGTTTAGTGTGGTTATTGTCAACTCTTCCCTTCTCTTCTTCTGCTGCTCGATAATTTGGGAAGTCATTATTCCGTAAATTGGATTATTCGTTGGTGTCTTTGATGATGAATCTGCGAGTGTCCATACAAAGATCGTGTTCTGCAGAATGGAGATAAGGGGTCCCATCGATCTTTACCTAATCGACAGTAGTTTGAAGTATAACTCTATACTAATCAACATGTCAATGCCCCAAGGTTTATTGAATGTTGGGTCTGTTAACTAGATGTTGTTATGCCTCGCCAATAGTGTTTATTTGCTCTGCTGGTTGTCCGATAGAATGCGAGCTTCAGTTCTTGCCCCAAAAGAATTTGCTTACGATCTCACCTCCTCTACTCTACGTACGAATATTTGTCTGGTCTGACCAATACCCTTGATAGACGTGTTTTTCGGGTACTTCGTGAAGCCCAACCGTTTTGCCGTCCGTTCAGTGATGGAGTTCAGTTGCGAGTCTGTGGGGGTTCTTTAAGCATTCCCGAAGAACCATCCATCGTCCTAACCAACTCCTCGTCCCCAACCTGCAAAATTACCTGTAAACTAACCCATGGCAAGATCATCATCTTGCCACAGCATTAACCACATCGCTGTATTTCCTTAAACATATTCGGTTCCTCTGGTCGGCACCCATGACGATTGCAAACCATTAAGGAATCTACCCGACTCCCCTTGCTGGTTTAAATGCCTACCACATACACAGCAATCCCACTGTGTTTGCTTTTCTCCAGCAACCGCTGATCCAACGATCAAGCCATGGTAAATCGCTTGCTATACAGCTGCAGCCAATTATCCCTGATCGGTTGCATAAGCAATAAACCGGAATCGAATCGGACGTAATCATAATTTGTTTACTTTAAACAATCTTGCAACGGTCACGTCCCATGTTTCGTTCGCTGGAACAAACAAATGCGCATCTTACCGCTTGCCCTTTGAGATAGCGTTCAGTATATACAATATACTCTCTATCGTTTACGATAGATATGCTTTAAGCCTATGCACGTTCGTTATTTGAACAGCTGCATGATTGCTTTCTCTTCTTCCTACCAACGCGCGTTTTCGCCAAAAAAAGAGAAATAAGTAAAAATCACAATACACAAAAGACAAAAGAAAATATAAACTGCATAAAATAAAAGAAGGAATCACAAACAAAAAAAGTAAAACAAACATTGGCCCTCCATGAGGAAGACTATCTGTAAATGTTAGACTATTTCAAAAGAAGAAACCTTAATTACACAACAGAAAAGGAAAAATTCCTTAGAGATGTGTTTAACCTAATTAATAATAAATAAAATAATACACCTTAATATATAGATGCATATATAAGAAAATAATGGGCTATCATTATTATGGTTCCCTGTTAAAAAATAAGCATTATAAACCATCTAGCATTAAAAACAAAAATTAAAAAAAAAATATTATAATGAAATACCAATGAATTTATATTTTTAAATATACATATATAAGGAAAATAATTTTGGTTCATTATTAATAAAACATTCATCAACGATATAATATACTAATTTCTTACTATTGTTAAATTATAAAACAAATAGAAAAAAAAACAAATTAACAAACTTATAAATATAAAAACATCTTAGTTCACGAGAACACTGATAGTATATAAACAAACAACCAACATATTCATACTGTATACTTAAATCTAAAATTAAACAAAACAATTATATAAAAACAAATATATATTCAACAAAAAACAAACAAGAAAAACACATATGTACAAAAGTATAGTCCGAAATAAATAAAATAAATGGACAATTATTAATAAACTTTTTGTAGACCCCCACCTACGCAAATTCCGCGCCCCACCACACTCATATATACAATCTGTACCCAAGGAGTATTATTCCTCTTCAAATAATAATGCTAATTTTGTAAACAGGGGAGGTATGTTACGTACCAAGACCACCCATCCGAATTTTCATAACGGGCCAAGTCCCATTCACTTTCGGATCACAAAAGGCGAATCCCCTTTGATTAATTTATCAATCCAGTAAGAAAAATTCTTTATCGGCGCCGCTAGAGAATAAAACTATAGGGTCCATACGTACGTCTGAGAACAAAACTCGATGGCAGCACCGTTTCTCTTTATCCTTTCTAAGGGTACGTTTCCTAAACGGAACAAAGGACGGTGCCTGTGAATAAATTCGCTGGACAACAATAACCTTATGATATACAAAATATCTTCGGCATCGTTGTCCATTAAAATACAAACACAAATCTTAAACATTACTGAAAATCTCAAGTAATGCTTAATGGTACATGGTAATTGTCAATCCTAGGTAAATTACCGAAGGATCAAACAAAAGATCGCTGGCTCATAATAGAGATCCGAATACAAACGATTTTATTTGAGGTCAGCGAAGAAGAAAAAAAAAAGAAATAACACGTTTCCTTCGATCGACTGATGGAAGTTGAGTTGGTTCGGGACGACTGATCAAGGCGCTCATCGAGGGAATGATTTTTGGTGTTGTATTCGTGGCGGTTAAAATAAGTGTCAAGTGTATAAGTAAAATAAAATTTATTCGCCCGGTATGAATGTTCGGGTGGGTGGTCTTGGTACGTAACATATACATATATATATATATATATATATATATATATATATATATATATATATATATATATATATATATATGTTGCTGCACAAGCAACAAACAGTCAAATCAATGCAGCTTCAAGTCAATCGGAACTGTCCCCCTGGATTTATGCTACAAAAAATCAACTTGCGGTTGTAGCAGAAACCTATTGGCATTGAACGCTGCCAATTATTCGAACGCCGAAGATTCAGCGGAGATGCTGAATAAAGGAGAATAGAAGATTGTGTGTCTTAACGGTTTTTTATTGTTACTGTTTTTGTTCAACACAGTTTAATTCAAATCAGCAAGATATACAGTTATTACTTTTACTGAGTGTAACGTGTGTAATGATTTTAGGTATCTCTTCACCATACACTTGTGTACACTAAACTATTGTCAATCAAACACACTTTTCGCGGTTCTTTATTCTTTAATTTATTGCTATTTATTAATAATTAAATCAATAGTTTCCTTTTTGCTGTGTAATTCACTTACATGCTTTATACACATATGCCGCACTCCTACACACTTCACAGCAGTATCAAAAACTTGTATCCACAACACACACAAGAACACACTTTCTTTCATTCCGCTCGACTTCCGATCTTATTTAACGAGTCAACTCTCAAAAGGATATCACGTCGTGCACTATTACAAAATCCCGTTCTACACGGATGAAGTCTTCCAACCAACTCCATTGTCCTTTTTTGGACTTGATCCCAAAACCAGCCCCGTCTTCAACAATGGCCCAAAACAACAACTCTCATCCCACTATCGTTGTTCGTTTTCCATTGTACTTTTTCCTAGGTGTGAAACCTGGTTTCTTTCACGAGATCAAAGGATCTTTCCTTTTTGCCTGGTCCCTTTTTTTTTGTGTTAAACTCAAAGAAAAATCAATAGCGCCTTTATTTCGCCTATTGTTTTTCTTTTGCCTAATGAATTTTTCCCGTGGGAAACTCATGAAGAAGGATCAATGGTGCCGAGGCGCATGTTTGTTTTGCTTTATTGCCTTTTCGTTTGTTCTAACTTAATTTGGTTAGAACGAAAACTGGCGCTGATTGTCTTAATGGTTTTAGATAACCATTTTTCTGAGGTCTCGTAAAATTGTTGGCGCGCAATTTTTTATGATACTCAGTGGTTTTGTTTGAAAGACGGCATCTGGTCCGCACATTTGCCTTTTAGGAGTTTTGTGTGGTGAACCCTTGGTTCACTGATTATATTTTCCAGTTTTTTAAGTGAGCAAATTGAACGTTTAGTTCAATTTGCTTGGAGTTTAATTGATTAGCGCAAATTGAACGTTTCGATTTGCTTGCTATCAATTTATGCGGGACGAGTGGGTGTATGGGATAATGCTTTGTTTGTTTTAGGCGAACTTAATGTCACATCCTTTAAGTGGATGTTCTTGGCGTGTATCGCCGCTAGCGGTGGAGACTGGCTCCAAATAGGTAAGTTTTATGGGCTGGGCGGTTGTGGTCGTAACACGTGGTCTTTTTTAATACAGTTTTTGCTTCACTGTGTTCAACCGTTTTTCGTTTTTGTTTAAGCAATGTTAAAAATAAAACCGCGCAATGGCAAGAAAATGTTCAATGTGTAAATTATTTGTTATTGGTGAAATTCTGTTTCGTTATTCGGATCATGTATTGACATCGACAATCATCATGACAAGAAAATCATTCTTTGCTATTCTCGTCGAGGAGGAGCTCGACGCAGAACATGGATTGACTATTCCCAGTCGTGAACCACCTGCAACCATTGGAGTTGCGGTTCCCAACTGGCGAACATTATGGTCCTTCGAGTCGGATGTATAACATCCGAGCAAGAAGTCGGCGCAAGAATCCAAGCGCCAACAACTGGATTACGTCCATGGGATTACGTTCACAAGTCGCAACGAGGGAACTATCTCCAGTAACTAAGGTAGGTGGCAATTAATATAATATATAATTTGATATATCATTTAATTTAAGAGATGCAAGTGATCTTAAATAAAAGTGTCGTGTGGTGTGTGCATAAAGGTGTTTAACTTTCGGCGATATTGTATACCGCCGGGTAGCAATTGTGGTTTATTGAGCTAAAGAGAAGTTTCATTCAAACAATAACATTAAAGAAGTAACAATATTGGAGTGATAAAATAGAGAAGACATATTTGTCCGGGACTGTTCTAATTTCTAATTGAACTGAGTGCAGACATTTATTTGGAATCAATAACGGCAATTACGAACAAGGCCACAAAGTTAGATCTATTCGAAATGTTCCAATCAATGTTTATCAAACGCAATCCACAATCCCTTGAAACAGCCGAACAGATTAAGAATGAAGGCAACCGCCTGATGAAGGAACGCAAGTATCAAGAAGTGGTACTACAATACAACCGGGCCATCAGTTTCGATCCGAAAAACCCAATATTCTACTGTAATCGAGCTGCAGTTTATATCCGTGTAACAGAAAATGATCGTGCGATTAAAGACTGCAACTCTGCATTATTCTACAATCCAAATTACAGCAAAGCATATGGCCGAATTAATACGAGAAAGTACGATGAAGCCATAGACGCCTATACGAAAGCTATTCAATTAGAACCTGATAACAACAATGGGAATCTGATACAGGTATTACATCACCAAACGCCGAATATATTCAAAAGGATTGGAACTCTGGCAGATGTGATTCTAAAAAACGAAGACACCGTGGTCAAGTGGAGGCTGCTTACCACATATATATTTTCTGAGTCAATCGGAATGGAACGCTTGATCCTACTGGTTGAGTGGTTCACTACTCTTGCCAATAGAACTAACTTCTACTTTTATTCAAATAATTTTCTTTTGTAATCGCCGGAAAATAAAATAAAAAAAAAATACACATTTCCTGTTTTTTCCCATATTACAACCTCCAATATGAGCAACTTACATTTCAATATTAACGCACAAGTCAAAAAACAAATTAAATAATAATCAAGTAATAATCTAAATTACAGTCCACTTTTTAAGATCCATAGTTGTTTAATTTATCTAACTTCTGCAGAATTCACAGCAGGTAAATCAAGGAACATGCAGATCTTTCCCAGTACCAGGTTGAGGACATGATTCGGCTTCTCTTTAACGATGTTGCAGGTACGTTCACGATCAGCGCTACAGGATTAGGTACGCCCCGCGTACAATGAAAGAACCTCAAGAAGAGGACGATGCCCATCGGGCAGAACAGTCGAGAAGACAGTTCAATAAATCTTAAGCTTGAAATCAGATCTAACGACAGAGCTAGAAGCTCTCACAGCAAAGCAAGCGGTTAGTACTAAGAAAAGGTTTGTCAACAAAGGCACATCCGGTCCTATACTTAATGTCAATCCAAAAAATCGAACTGGAGATTGGAGTTGGCGTTTAATTTGCTTGCTGTACCCAGAACCAACTATTGGAGTTGGTGTTCAAATTGCTTGCTGTACCCAGAGCCAACTATTGGAGTTGGTGTTCAAACTGATTGCTGTCCCCAGAACCAACTATTGGAGTTGGTGTTCATTCTGATTGCTGTCCCCAGAACCAACTATTGGAGTTGGTGTTCAAACTGATTGCTGTCCCCAGAACCAACTATTGGAGTTGGTGTTCAAACTAGTTGCTGTCCCCAGAACCAACTATTGGAGTTGGTGTTCAAACTGATTGCTATCCCCAGAACCAACTATTGGAGTTGGTGTTCAAACTGATTGCTGTCCCCAGAACCAACTATTGGAGTTGGTGTTTAAATTGCTTGCTGTACCCAGAACCAACTATTGGAGTTGGCGTTCAAAGTGATTGCTGTCACCAGAACCAACTATTGGAGTTGGTGTTCAAACTGATTGCTGTCACCAGAACCAACTATTGGAGTTGGTGTTCAAACTGATTGCTGTCACCAGAACCAACTATTGGAGTTGGTGTTTAATTTGCGTGCTGTACACAGAACCAACTATTGGAGTTGGTGTTCAAACTGATTGCTGTACAGAGAACCAACTATTGGAGTTGGTGTTCAGTTTAATCGCTATTCCCGCACCAACTATTGGAGTTGGCGCTTAATTTGATTGCTATTCCCAAGTCAACTATTGGAGTTGGCTTTTGCCGTCACCAGAGCGGGAAACATTGGACTGGGGATGAATATATCCAAGAACACCGGGAATTGCGATTTTCACCACTTCATCTACACCACGTTCCTGTGGCACCGCTTCTCGAAACCTGGGCGCATCGCTGTCACGCGTCCAGGAGTTGCCGCTTCTTGCCACCTGGACACATTGCTGTCACGTGTCTGGCGTTCATCACTTCAAGCCGCCTGGACGCAACGCTCTGGGGGCACCCTCTTATCACCGCCCAGGCACCGCGATTCACGTGTCTGGGGGCACTGTGGGGGTGGTAGGTTGTATGCCAAGACACGGGCACGGATTCACCTAACTCCCCGACGTGAAGTTCCACGGTAAGAATCGTTCACCGGAGAAGAATGAAGAATAAAAACGCACTGATCAGCTTGGTTGTTTGTGATGATTTTATTTTTTTATTGTTTATGTCACCGCATACCGACAGCGACCATTTGATGTTAAATGGTTTCGATTTACAGAATTCGTTCCTTAAGCACAGTTGGTTCTACTCTTAATATAGACGGGGACATAACTTTCAATAGCGTTTTTGAAACACGTACAAATTACAGATGGGACTCAGTTAGTAAGGAAATTCAACGCCCGCATTCACTTTACTCCGTCCTCGATTGCACTCCGTGGGAGATGAGATTTGGCTCTCGTATTTTTAAATTCAAGATCTGAACAGCACAATGGTTGAGACTCGACTCCTGGGGGATAAGGGAAAGGCTCGCGCCGCGTAAGTTGCTGAAACTGGACTCGGGGTAATAAAGGGGCGTAGTGCGCTCGGTGGCGGTTGGATAACGACTGAGTCATGAATGAAAATAATTCATTCATTGTGGTGGCGGTGCGTCATAGCAAAGTTAGGCTCGCTGCCTTCTTCCCCGCAGTGACGGGGTGCCGGGTTCCGTGCTCCGGATGGAGAAGGTTTGGTTTGAGGGTCGGCATTCTTTGTTCATACGGTGGTGTGGGGAGTTGTTTGCCGCCCTTGGTAGGAGTGCTGTTTCCTGGGCGTTGGCGTCGACGTGGGGTCTTGGCCTTTCGGGTTGGTGTTGGGGTGGGTGTTGCTGGGGGATTCCTAGGTTTTGATCCCCTTACCGTTTTTCAGCATTGATCCCATGTGTGGTCCATGCGGCCACATACCCCGCATCCGATTGCGCCGCTAGTCACTCGGATGGTTGATATAGTGAGGTTTTGGGAGGTGGGGGGTTGGTTTGGTCGCGGGTGTGCTTCCCTCGGGGACTGCCTCTGCTGGCGCGGTGGTCTATTCTGTGGGAGCGGGGTATGGTGCGCACGACATTATACAATGTCGTGGCCATACTGCCAGCACTCCCGGCAGAACGGCGTGTTTCGCCTTTTTAGGCCGTGGAGAGGAAGTAGAGCACCGGCGTACGGCGCTGATTATCTTCCTCCTCCATCATCAATTGTTAGCCGCGCAAAACACCGAACCGAAAGTCATCAGCAATAAATGAACGAAACGCCGCCACGTTCATCCACAACCGAGAAGGATGAAAGGTACGATCACCAGGGAAAGGAGATAAAACACTCGGAAGCTGCGGCACAAAAATAATGAAACACTCCGGATTAATATTTAGTTGAACTGGTTTTATTTTATTTAATTCTAGTTTTATTAATGAACGGAGAACTTGACAGAGTATTTTAATACACACGTAATAAGCCTTATTCCTTTTAAATGATTTAATATAATAAATTTTAACCGACTTCCGTCCATTATTTCTATACTTCTCATTACACTATGTCTTGACTACTTGGTGAACGACCAACGCGACTGGCGATTCTCGCGATTATCGCTCCCCTGTCCGCACCAGGGTAGCGATGGTGACACGACCTGCTCGGGTCGAAAGATGGAATTTGACTCCGCGATCGTCATCTCATGCAGAGATGATTTCGCTAAGAAAAAAAGGAAGAGAGAGAAAAACTCTTCTCTTAAGGGTGTGAATATATCCTTGCCAAGGATATGTTTTATCTCCCACAAGTGTAACGTAGAGTCTCTCTTGTGGGAACAAGAAAACCAGATCTCGTAATAAAGGTCATGGTGGTATGTGTGGGATCGTTCAGATAGATGCGATTCACACGTGCAGTGGAACGACGAAACAGGCAGGCGGCAAATACAATAGGGAAAAATGACCAAATGCGCCGTTGGTAATGCGGGTCATTGTTTACACGATGCCTCGTCGCCATTTTCGACGTTAGGAGAAAAAGGTGCTAAAGCAAATTGGATTTTTATGGCATCTCTGGCTGCAGTAGAAACCGGGTTCATATTTGCATTAGGAAATGCTGGAAAATTTGGTTTCGGCGTCTATTGCGCTAATTATATGCAGCTGCTTGGGTTGTTTATTGATAAGACAAACCAAAAAGGTTGCCAGGCAATGTGTATGAAAATGTATATGACGCGGCTGAGAAAATAGACGGCGCGATATTTATGGTCCCTGTCATGACGGTTACATTGAATGCAATCCGAATTATTTTGTTTACAGGAATTCTTCTGAGGGAATTTGACTGGCGACGTAGATGCCGAAATTGATTGGAAATTCCTGGTAAGTTAATAAAGAAATCTTAAGGAGCAATGGTATGCGAAGAGAATGCATGAAGGTAAGTTTTCTTTACAGGGACTTAAAGATCATAGATTTGATCTCTTAAATGCGTGCAGCATTTTTAGGTACTAATACTGTTGCATTAGCAAACTTAAAGGAGTTGGGTAGTAGTTATGGGATTATTCTTCCTAATAGCGACCTGGATGCACAACCTCTCTGAACCAGGTGCCAGTTGTAATTCAATAAAATATGCCGCAAGGATTCGACCACAACATTACAAAAGAAAAGGCACCATGTCCAGCACCATCATTCTATCAGTGGATCATATACTCCACCAGGTAACGCTGCCGACAGAGAGTTCAGTTCCCATCAAGAAATTCGCCCAACGCCGAGCATTGGTTTAGCGGCGTAGATGGGACATATCCCCAACTGCAACAGCATCAGCCAGAGCAATCAACCTGGATTGGTGAGATGTATACTATTGCGGATTGGGTTTTTGCCTGTTTGCAGGTTAGGGTTGTGGGTTGGTTCTCCGTGTGATGTAGAGAACCCCCACAGCACCACTTCAACAAAGTCGGTGTCTAAGCTGGGCTTTCGGTAACAGGATCAGGGGATATAAAAGATGAGGAACAAGGAAAGATGCCGGCACCCTTCGAGAAATCATATCAACGGGGAGCGAATAATGAACACATGGTCCAGCCACCAGACAAGAAGAAAGATACCTTGGAGACTATTTCATCCTGCGGCACAATGGAACGAAGGCTGCTATTGATCAGCAGATTATTCTTCCTAATAGCGACCTGGATGCACAACCTCTCTGAACCAGGTGCCAGTTGTAATTCAATAAAATATGCCGCAAGGATTCGACCACAACATTACAAAAGAAAAAGGCACCATGTCCAGCACCATCATTCTATCAGTGGATCATATACTCCACCAGGTAACGCTGCCGACAGAGAGTTCAGTTCCCGTCAAGAAATTCGCCCAACGCCGAGCATTGGTTTAGCGGCGTAGATGGGACATATCCCCAACTGCAACAGCATCAGCCAGAGCAATCAACCTGGATTCGAGATGCAGATGATCCTGTGCAGTTGGCGGTATTCCTAACATTTCTGGTAGCGGCACAGGCTGGACATACTGAGAAGATGATGGAATTACAACCCATCATCTTCAACATATTGACGACCACATCGGTTAATTACCATTATGGATCCACGACCCAACATAGGACTACGTTCAAACTATTTATATTCTACTAATGGATTTACGATCCATACGTCCAACATACCTATATTCTACGTACGGATTTACGATCCGACATGGGACTATGTCCGGCTCCTCGATAGTATAGTGGTTAGCATACCCGCCTGTCACCCGGGAGACCGGGGTTCGTTTCCCCGTCGGGGAGCCTCTGGCGCAAGACAAATGACCTTGCCCAGAAAAAAATAAATCATTATGGAAAATTTAACAAGCCTTAGGACTTGCTAAATAAGGCCAAGACCGGTCCCCGGTTGTAGTGCCGATGATGATGGTGATGGGACTATGTCCAACCTATTTTTACGCTACGTACGGAGTTACGTTACAACCCACCCAGACACACCGCTGTCACGTGTCTGGGTTTCATCACTTCTCGCCGCCTGTACGCAACGCTCTGGCGGCACCCTCTTAACACCGCCCAGGCACCGCGAACCACGTGTCTGGGGGCACCACTTCAACAAAGTCGGTGTCTAAGTTGGACTTTCGGTAACAAGAGTAGAGGACATAGAAGATGATGAACAGGAAGGATGGCGACACCCTTCGAGAAATCATTTCAACGACAAACGAGATGATTGACGACCTTTCAACATTTACTACTACTCAAATTCGAATAGGAATCTCTACAACAAAGGAGATGATTGACAAATTCTCAACCTTATATTATTCCCAACAAAGGAGAGCAACAACCTCTGAGACGATTCAGAACTGCTCAACATGGTACTACTTTTCGACAACAGAGCACACTACTCAACAATACAGAGAAGACGATTGGCGACTTCTCAACAATATAGTAATCAATTCAACCCTAAAGACCTCAACCAATTGGATAACGTAAGTGCTTATTCAAATTGTTGCCGTGGCTGATGCGGCAAATATCACCCTTCAGGCACTTCTCCACAACGTCTCGGAGACTATCAACAAATATCAACAACAAACAATGACGGCATACCTCGAACTACAGAGTATGCCAATTTTGTCAACGATAGCTACAACGCTATACTCAAAGGCCAATGGGGCCTTCTGTCATACACACACACACACCACTAACCTTGATAACTGACTACGAATTGAAACAATAACTAACTATATTTGATAACAAATTAACCCAATTAATAGTTAGATCTAGTCAATATAATTAATTATTGCCACCCTACCTCTGCACTATACCGGTACATGAGCAACATGAGCACCAAAGCCTCTGTTCTCAACCACAACTATCAACCGCGACTTCCCACGTCGCGGACATGTCTCAACGAGTGCCAACTAATGGAGTTGGTCTTGCTGTTGGCTGTCTTATCAAACCAACTAGTGGAGTTGGTCTTGCTGTTGCCTGTCTTATCAAGCCAACTAGTGGAGTTGGTCTTGCTGTTGGCTGTCTTATCAAGCCAACTAGTGGAGTTGGTCTTGCTGTTGGCTGTCTTATCAAACCAACTAGTGGAGTTGGTCTTGCTGTTGGCTGTCTTATCAAACCAACTTGTGGAATTGGTCTAGCTGTTCCCCAGTGGGCGAACATTCATGGAACCAACTAGTGGAGTTGGTCTTGCTGGTCCCAGTGGGTGCTGACACGCCCCTTCATTGACAGCACCAAAGGGAGGGTCAACACTGGTGCATCGTCGTCGGCCCGGCAAGATGTTGCTGCACAAGCAACAAACAGTCAAATCAATGCAGCTTCAAGTCAATCGGAACTGTCCCCCTGGATTTATGCTACAAAAAATCAACTTGCGGTTGTAGCATAAACCTATTGGCATTGAACGCTGCCAATTAGTCGAACGCCGAAGATTCAGCGGAGATGCTGAACAAAGGAGAATAGAAGATTGTGCGCCTTAACGGTTTTTTATTGTTACTGTTTTTGTTCAACACAGTTTAATTCAAATCAGCAAGATATACACTTGTTACTTTTACTGAGTGTAACGTGGTCTTTTTTAATACAGTTTTTGCTTCACTGTGTTCAACCGTTTTTCGTTTTTGTTTAAGCAATGTTAAAAATAAAACCGCGCAATGGCAAGAAAATGTTCAATGTGTAAATTATTTGTTATTGGTGAAATTCTGTTTCGTTATTCGGATGATGTATTGACATCGACAATCATCATGACAAGAAAATGATTCTTTGCTATTCTCGTCGAGGAGGAGCTCGACGCAGAACATGGATTGGCTATTCCCAGTAGTGAACCACCTACAACCATTGGAGTTGCGGTTCCCAACTGGCGAACATTATATATGTATATATATATATATAAACTAGTAGTAAACATTTATTACTCATTCCAAGAAACCTGAAAATGTACGTTTGAGTCTATAATTTTTCCAAGCACTTTTTATATGTGCATAGATATTACTAAATGTTAATTCAGAAAATGTTGTACGCCGAAAGGCTAATTAAAATAAAAAGACATTGTACAATTTAGAGTGCTGGTGAAGTAAGTTAATAAAAAAAAACAACGATTGTATTAAGTGATTGTATTAAATGCATATTAAAACATATAGCAATATATCGCTATCTGGTCATACAGGAAACATATTACCAATTTAAACTGACTAATGACGGCAAACTCATGGAGATGAAAGCTCGAGAGATGTATCTATTTTTTCCGTCATTTACAATTCACTGTTGCTGCATTGTATATTGGTGTGAATTCCTGGTTGCCTTCATGTTTGATTAACGTGTAATGAGTGCGTAAATGTCAGAAGAAGTGATCTCCAGGAATAGATGGTGTACAGATATAATGCACATATAATTAGGACTTCCTGTGTAGCGAAAAGAATTGAATTTTCTAACCCGGAAAGTCAAATTTTTGGTCGAGTTTAGTCACCCGGAGAAAATTATTTCATTTAACAGAATATAAATATATATATATATATATATATATATATATATATATATATATATATATATATATATTCTTATGTATGTTTATATATCTATACGTAAACTTGCTGTGAAAAGTGCAGGTGAAACAAAAGCTACATTTGTCAAGAAAAAGTCCCATCAATTTCAGCAAATGAGTTTTACCCTTTTTAATGCCACGGGAATCGTTTATTTAGCTTGCGATAAATAGGTAAAGTTTGGTTTTGGTATAACATGCGTCATTTGAAAGTGTATCGGGTTAAGATTCCATTGTTTCAAATGGAAATTTTTTATAATTGTTGTTTACGGTTATTGTGGCTTTTTATGGTCACACAAGTGTAACTCATTTGGTCCCGTGCTTTTGGTCTGTCTTTTAAACCGGTACTTCTAGTTTGTGCTTTTTTTTTATAATGGTTAATTCTGATCATTGTAAAATGAATTAATGTAAGAATGACTCAGTATCAAGAAAACAACTTATACTGAGAGCTTGTGATCAACAAGAAAATAGGAATAAGGTTTTACTTGTTGTTTTTTGTTTTAAATATTTTATTAATTGTGCCTTAGTTTGTAAAATTCATACTTTGTTGAAATAAAGCCATTATATAAAAACAAGAACATTTTACATTTTCTTAGATCATTTATTATTTATTCATGGAGCTTAGTTCAAGCCTCTACAACGTGCTTTATTATAGTTTTAATTTTTGGCACTGAAGATCCGAACTTGTTGGAGGTACAGGATAGCTGTGGAGATTGAATAGCATATCTGTATTAGTTTCAGAAAGGTTTTGGAATTGTAGAAGTCAGTTATTCAACATGCGGAATGCTGGATTCGGTGTGAAGACGATCCTGAGACTAAGCGTGTTCGGTTCAAAGGAGATAGGAAGAAAGCTAGACGGTCAGTCTAATAGGCAATGGATGTGTAGTATGTCGTCATAATCACTCCTCTTGGTTATGTTTGACAACCAACATGGACCTATTTCCATATAGAGGAGTTGATATGGGATCGTTGTAAGGGAATCTACTGAGAGCAAAGTAGACAAACCTATATAGCATACATTCAGTAAATGCTATGAGTTCGCTCCCATGTATTGCCGACAGAACGAATGACATAATTATACGTTGGATAGAATAGCTTCTGCGAATGGGCAATGCGATGTATAGTTACCACACCATACTAGCGCACTCTAGAGTTGGAATATAAGGTAGACGAACAGTCTTTAGAATACCGTCTTACGAAACAAAGCTTTCCTTTAATTTTTGGTATTATTTGTTCGGTAATCTGAAGTTCAGCTTCTACGTTGCACACAGGAATCTATGCAAACAAAGTAGTCGAACGAATGAGAAAGCACAACCAGCATTTGCGGTGTTGATTGAGCACAACAAAATTTGGTTAGTACTAAATCAAATGTCAGTTTGCAATTAGATGATGTCAGCCAATGATGGTATTCTTAAGATACCTTCTTGCTGACTGCCTACAAGGATAATGTGAACCATGTCACAATTAAATAATGCAGAAAGAGGGGTGCGGAAATGGCTCAACTGGGGAAGCCCGGGCTACCCGGATAACTGATTAGAACACTACAAGATTGTCCCTCGAACAACCAGCTTATAAGATACTCTGGGGGTTCTTTAAGCATTCCCGAAGAACCACCCACCGTCCTAATCCATCTCCCTGCCACCAACCTGCAAATATCTGCACCAACCATTAGCAGCTTACCTGTTTACGAGCAGTACAAAGCTCTATTCAACAATTTCATACCTGAAACATCAGATGATTACCATCTTGCCATGGCATCACATAAATAGCATCAATTAAACCATCTCGGTTCAGCTGTCATGAACCGATCGGTTACTATGGGCGGCACATGGCCATCAAACACAGGCCAATCCATCCGAGTGTTCTTGTTCCAACAATCCGTTGGTCCAAAAGACAGGCCATGGCAAATCGCTTGCTTATACAGCTGCAGCCGATCCCTGCATAAGCGATAAACTAGCATCGAATTGGACGTGATCATAGTTTGTTTTTCCTAAACAATATAGCAATGGTCACGTCCCATGTTTTGTTCACTAATACAAAGCATAGCACAACTCGCGCCTAACTGCCAAGAGCGGAATTCTTTGCCAGTGTAAATATCCACACTGGAATTCGACCCTTGACTCGCCATGGATGCAATGCACAATTGACGTGGATAAATACACAACCGTCATTATGTAATCATCTCGATCACCAGATCGGGTCTCACGGTATAGTTATTTTAAACAACCCATGTACCATTAGCTAAGGCAAACAAACCCGTATCTTAGCGTATAACTTCCGAAATAGCGTTTCTGTTGACATAATACTCAGAAACCTAATCCTGCATCAACGAATCGCTAGCAACCTTTTTCGGCCGCTATACGAGCGACCATCTATTTACACAGCTGACCTAGTTGAATTCAAATATCGTTTGGTCAGTTTTTGTTGTCGCTTTTCCTTATTCGACTGTAGCCGATATATGAAATACTGTTCTTTCCATGTAAAGGCCCTCTTCCTGTCTGTGTGCATCTTGAATAGTGATATCCGCGCGAAACAACATCTAGAATCGACAAGAGGAGTTAGATCTTAGCCACACGCGAGGCGTTTCCTTTAAGCAAGTCGAGTATTAATTCCGTCGGTTGTTATTCGTGAATAATGTTTGTGTTAACGAATTGATCTTTACATTTCCGGATACTATAACACTTGTGTTGAAAATAACGTTGTGTCATCCAATAGAACTCTACCCCTGCGAGGGAAATCCTACTTGTGTTATCTAACTAAACAATAAATCAAGCAAAATAAAGTTTTACCAAGCCACCCAGCTACCAGTGTGTTTTATTTCATCCTTATTAGCGTAGAGAACAGTGTTTAGCAGAACAATTTCCTGTGTAACATCGGTGGTGTTTTTGTTGAACTAGCGTCCGTGTTGACGCATTAGTAAAAACCACCACAATACCACTCAAAGCGTCCGGTTTGAATTCAATTTTCTTTTGAGCGATTTTATCGAAACCATACAAGCACTTCATCTCTGACCTGATTGTAATGTCATTATGGAAATAAACACCCCTGAGGTCTGTGGGAGTTGAAATGTTGATGCCGACGTGCGGCAAGTATCCCATTAACTTCCCCAACGATATTGGTCCTTCGAAAATTGTTGCACAAAGAGCACGAATAAATAAAAAAAAACAACACATTGCTTTGTTGAATTTATAATGTCTCCTTTTTTTTATTGATTTTCTTTTTTACTACACTTATGACTTCATATTAATATAATTAAACTTATTTCGTTAAACTTTATACAGGTTGGGGTTTTTCTTTCACGACTCTGCGACTGCGGTAATGAAAATTTAGACACGACTTATGCGTGGACGCTCGAAGTAGCGTCTACTCGTGACGGTGGATATTTAACGACTCCTTAATATTGGCGAAATTACTTTTTGCCTGAGCGGCAGCACGTCTGTAAACTTTTACGATTGATATCTGATTGCTGTGAATTAGGGTTGAAATTCACATTTCATTCCACACACAGGACAACCAAAACAGACCACGCCTCTGCTCTCTCAACCTCACGCCCGTCAAACGTAAGTAACTTTTGTTAAGTAACTTTTGTTAATAGGGTAATTGACGGACATGAAGAATGAGAGAACAGAAAATATGATATGCTGTGATCTCGGGGTAGCTTTGGTTGTGTGTGTTGGTATCAGATGCAGTTACTGACATGACCTGGTGACCCAGTGGTACGGCTATGGTGTAGTCGGAGCACATTGAGCCGTGGAAAGAAATACGAATGAGAGGGAAACCTAGCTGATGTTACTCCCCTGCAAAAAGAGATCATTGATCCCAAGCGAATGGGTGATCTGAGGGAAAGTCGATATGACGCCGCTGATGCTTGGGAAATAATCCGCGTGAGAACCAAACTCTAAGATGCTGAAATAACCCCAGCTATTTTGCTATGATGCAACAGCGTCGTTCGTTTAGACTTGTTGTTGCTAATCGACATTATGAGATTTCCTATGGGAAACTCATGGTTAGCAAGAATGGAGTTGCCGTATGACAAGAATGTAGCTAAACTCAATTATGCCTTATCTGCAAAGGATAATGAGTTTAGCTATACGTCCGTTTGAAATGTTTTACAGGGGAATACATATAAAGGAAATGGGTAGGTACGACGCGCTGAAAGCGGTCGAAATTAGGTGGAAATTTTGGTTGAGATTGTGGGTTGGTTCTCATGTAGAATAGAGAAACCCCCACAGGTCCTCTGACCTGATTGTATTATCATTATGGAAATAAACACCCCTGAGGTTCTGGTCTATGGTGTTACAGATGGGAAGGAAAAGAAGTGAAACCAAACCGCGTTTTTTGCACTGATGGGAGCGAAACGCTCCGGTGCAAATAACCACAACTACTATTGAAGTCGAACGTGTGTTGATTTTCGTAATGGATTACGATATTTAATAAAAAAATCATTTTATTAAGAAGTATTTATTTATTTAGGAACCCATTTTTCACTTAATACAATAATTGCTGGTTTGCTGGTTTGGATAAATACGAAAGTGTGCAGATACAGCGGATAAATCACAGATGTGACATCGAGCGCCGTGAATCTGTAGTATCTGCGATGATTGTGAAGAGCATGGGATTTGAATCGACCCTATGACGATTAGAATTACTAAAAGATAGAATCAACGCCGAAATACATCAGACTACTGCGGAGTGCACGATTCGATCGCTATTATCAAGTACACTCAATCGATGAGGAATTGTTACGGTATGCGGCTCTGTTGCTTTGATTGTTTTAATTTTTCTTTGGGTGTTGTTGTTCTCCACTATTGGTTGTGTGTTTGGAATGCTACGGGTATGTTAGGAACGCTGCAGATCTGTTATGTTATTTCAACGATTTTTTACAAAAGGACAATACTACCTCCATTGGGATGTATGCTAATACCCATAATGGATAGGCATTACGTCTCTTATTGGTATTGTGCTCTTTACTTCCCTCCAGAAAAATACACAAATCATGTTGAAAACATATACATGTCAAGTGACCGTCAAGATACAAATGTATCGATGGGGAACGTTTGTTGTGAACGAGCACATATATTTTTTTTTATTTGGTTGCTATGACATCTGTCAAACATATTTAGTATGCATCAAGTCATTGTAAAAACAACATCTTTTTTTTTTAATCCTGTTAAAAATGTCGAATTTTATACCAGAAAATGATGATTTGCGTAAAGCATTAATTTGTTGTTCTCATTTGAAGAAAAGTGCGGCAGAGTCGCATCGAATGCTTGTCGAGGCTTATGGTGATCATGCTCTATCGGAAGCAACATGCAGAAGATGGTTTAAGCGGTTTAGAGATAATGATTTTGATGTGCGCAATGAAGAACGTGGAAGACCACCAAAAATGTTTGAAGACGCCGAATTGAAAGCAATATTGGATCAAGACGACACTTTAAGTCAAAAACAAACAGTACAAATGTTTAATGTACACAACAAATCATTTCTGACCGTTTAAAAGCTATGGGAAAGATCCAAAAGTGTTGAAACTGGGTGCCACATGAATTGAATGGCAGGCAGATGGAAAAGCGAAACACCACATGTGAAACGTTGCTTCTACGACACGAAAGGAAGTCAGTATTGCATGGAATTGTGACTGGTGGTGAAAAATGGATTTATTTCAAAAATCCTAAAGGCAAAAAATCATGCGTACATCCAGGAGAAGCGCCAACATCGACTGAAAAGCCTGATCGGTTCGGAAAAAAGGCAATGCTCTGCGTTTGATGGGACCAGAAGGGGGTGGTGTATGATGAACTTCTAAAACCTGGCGAAACTGTTGATGCGCAACGCTACAAATGATCAACAACAAGAAATGATCAATTTGAACTATCTATTGATCGAAAACTGGCGCAAGACTAATGACCTTGCCGGGAAAAAACAAATCATTATGGAAAATTTAACAAGCCCCAGGACTTGCTAAATAAGGCCAAAACCGGTTCCCGGTTGTTATGCCGATGATGATGGGTGATCGAAAAAGGACCAGCGTGTGCCACAAGACACGTAAAGGTAATTTTGTTGCATGATAATGCTCCGAGTCAGACAGCAAAACCCGTCAAAGAAACAATAAAAGCTCTCGGCTGGGAAGTGTTACCCCACCCGCCGCATTCACCAGACTTGGCTCCTTCCGACTACCATTTTTTTTCATCGATGGGACACGCATTGGCTGAGCAGCATTTCAATTCCTACGAAGAAGTCGAAAATTGGATTTCCGAATGGCTTGCCTCAAACGGCGACCGGTTTTATTGGCGTGGTATCCACAAATTGTCAGAAAGGTGGTCGAAATGTGTAGAAAGCAATGGCCAATACTTCGAATAAAATGTTTTTAACTTTCCCATTTAAAACTAGTTTTTATTTAAAAAAAAATGCTCACTTCATATTACTCTCTCATCATAACAAAAAAAAAATGGCTCAGAACTAGTGATGTTTCAGGGATGCTATAATTGTGAGTGGAAGAAGATATAAAGTGAATTGATTGGTGGTTTTCCCATAACACACTAACATTCACGTGTACATTTTTCCGTCACTGCACTAATCACTTTTAAGCACTTTTTCGGACGGACGAATGCGGATATCTGTTTGCTTAGTATGGAGTCCACATATAACTTGATGCATTATAAGAAAAGGTTCACTGGGTATTCTGCGTGACTGGTATTGTTTAGAGTAGTCTCGAGGGGATGTAAGTGAATGATAAGTAATGAAGATTTCGAGGCACAGGGGCGATTTAAGTGGAGCTTTGAATATATTAAGAAAATATTTTGAATATAATATTTTTATAATAAATAACGGGCAACTTAGGAAACACTTAAAGATTATAAGACGTGTCAGAAATCTGACACAACAGAGAATGACATTTATTTCTTTTAACAAATTAATCAAATTTTCACAGGTTCATATACATTTCACAATAAATGAATAGAAGAGCAACTTAAGTAGGTATTTTCGTTTCATTTTGAATTAATTTGCGCGGTCATTTCTGAAATTGTAACTTTTTAGTAGCTTTTACTTCACAAATAAATGTATTATAGTCTAACATCACTAGGCAGAAGTTGTACTTGAAATGATTTAATTTTAAACACAAGGAACTAATTGTAACGAGTGGCAAGTTTATTACCAACCACCCTTAAGTACTCTAATAATTTTGGTGATTCCTCCGCCACCACCGCTACTACCGCCATATCCACCGCCATAACCGCCGCTTCCATATCCACCGCTATAACCGCTGTTTCCATATCCACCGCCGTAACCACCACCGTAGCCACCGCCGTGACCACCGCCGTGACCACCGCCGTGACCACCGCCGTAACCACCGTTGTAGCCTCCGCTATGACTTGCACTATATCCACCTGAGTATCCTTCATAGCCACCGCTATATCCACTGTTATAACCGCCTTCATGACCATTGTACCCGCTATATCCTCCGTGACCATAATCGCCTCCATGAGAAGGTTCAGAAATAACATGCACATATGTAACAGATGGTTGTGGCGCGGGAGCAGCTACGTAGTTGACAGCACCACCATATCCACTGTGTCCACCACCATATCCTTGAGAATAACCTCCTCCATAGTTGCCTCCATAGTTGCTTCCATAGCCGCCTCCATAGTTGCCTCCATAGCCGCCTCCATAGTTGCCTCCATAGCCGCCACCACCACCTCCATATCCGCCACCACCGCCTCCATATCCACCTTGACCGCCACCTCCACCGAGCAAGCCTAAAACTTTACCTAGCCCAGCGTTTGCAACGGCAAAAGTTGCGAAAAAGAGAATAAGCACCTAGAGCACAATTTACACGTTACATTTGAAGATTACTAGATTACATGATGTTAAGAAGTCTTACTTTCATTGCTTGGTTTTGGACACCGATTGGGAACGATAGCGACGCAAATAACTAGTGGCACCCACAATACTCGAATTTATAGAAAATTTCATTCTCAAGGAACTTCTATTATCTTCTATTTCAAAAATACTATGCCTAAAATTTCCATAAATTAATAACTCAATTATAATCTTTGAGTGTTCTTTACATCGTACATAAGGCAAGATTTTTGCCTTTGAATGTGTAGAGATTAATCTAGCTATGTCCGGTGATTTAACATTATTAATGAGCATGTGAATGAATCCAAAATATGAATAGCAAACGTGCGCCCGACACACCTTAACCAGTCGAGACCCCTTACTATCTCGACTGCTCGACCCCTTATTGACTCTCTAGTACCGGTCCGTAATCAAAGAAGTCGCATGACATATGTGACAAATTATTACCACACGTTGATGACAATAGCTTATTAAGATGGTATTTGTTATTGTAAAAGTATTAATTGCTGACCAATACAACCTTCGCCCATTCAGCAAGAAGCGATAATGAAAAAATCAGAACTTTTCAGCCCTTACTGGAAAATCCCTTAAAGTTGTCTTCGGATTTCACAACGTATCAAATCTTATAAAAAGATTAACATAACTTAGTTTTTGGCAATTCGATAATACAAAGAGTCATCGGTGGATGTATAATCCTATTAAGTAATCACGACATCTTCGGCTGTTAGCATAATCTCCTTATGAAAATCAGGTTCTGTTATTATGCCACTGATTATACCATTGTAGTAGACCCTCGTCAGTTGAAAACGATTACATTTGTATGCATGTTCCGACCTCGTCACCTCTATAACAACTGAGGACTATTATTATATAAAAGTTAATTACACAATAGTTAGTAAGTAGGCATGGGAGCCACAATCGTGACTGCTTGTCCATTCTCTTGTTTTTTACAATGCCATTGATGCGTATGTCATTTGAGTCCTCAATATGCAAATGTGGCCAACGATCTATACCTGATATTAACTTTTCGTCACTAAAATATCCCATTCAGATACAAATTCTTTGCTATTGTTCTCTATGCGAAAGTTCCAGCTTCGTCGTTAAAATTGACGGTTTATCTCATTTTACTAATATGGTCCTAAGCCGATAGCCGTATAATAAAATCGATATCGCGGGTAGTCTCATTGCACACAAGTCTCAGTGGATTCACAATTTTGAACAGGTAACAACAATTACCTGGTGTTTTAACAGATCTTCGCGGAGTTAAATGTTTAAACAGCCACTAAATGGCTTACCTCCGCTTGTAAATGCGCTAACACAAGTGTTAAGCGTAATCGATATTTAACCGAAAAGAAAAAGCTAAAAAGAGTTTTTAGTCGTAGTTAATTTACTGTGTTTTATTAACACAATTTAAAGCAATAAAACAAATTCAAAACTTTTAATCTCACTTAATGTTTTTGTACCAAAAAAAAAGATCACCTTCCGCAGGCGTTTTAAAACAGCAATTCCATTCTCCCAATTTAATCACTGGTTTCAAAAACAAAACAACAGGTTCTTCCGTTTCATCCCGTTGAACAGTCGTCGAGGTCAATGGCCAGAGTCCGTTTTCCCTCCAACGCACTGAAGAGAGGTCGATTCAGTTCGGAATGGTTCCAACTGAGAAATCTTCATTGCCATTTTCGTTGCCTCAGAGCCCACCTCGAATTCTATCCAGCGGCATTGTTAAGTTTCGGATGCAACCTTACCACTGCATACTCTTAGGCGCTTAGTGTATGAAAGTGTTTTATTTCGAAATCATTGATTGCTAAAGGCCGCACACGAGTTGGTTGTATATTGGATATAAACCTACAACATCTGAGCTGATTAGTGTTTTACTTATGTTGCTGTACTGCAAGAACAAGTATAAGACATAGTCGCTCCTCTCGTTAACCGTCAAATTTAGTGTTTTTTATTTTTTTATTAGACTTCTCTCGGGTGAGGCGAACCTATAGCGCCGAGTGGGCGCCCCGAGATGCCATCAAATAACTGTTGCAGTTCTTTTTGAACAGTTGCAGGTTGTAACGCTCCGGGAACACTCGCGCGGGAAGGGAGTTCCACAGCTCCTCCGCTCTGTAACGGAACGAGTTCTGATGCAGGGATGTTCGCGCCGTCGGGAGATGATGATTGTCTTGTGGATAACACATAAGCCGAATTGCGTGGAACAATATTGTTGCGGATTCGCATTTGAAACAACCGACGAATTCGGAATAATTAAATCTGTGGCACCACTTGAACAATATGTGGCATCACCTTTAACAATGTCAGCAATCAGGTGACATTTATGAATTCTGTTGGTTGTCACTTGACAACCATCTTTACTTTTTGTTATTCTTCTTCTTTTAACTACTGAGAGACACAGGTCACATCTATTTAAATCCATTAAAAAATCTATCAATCGAAATAAATAAACGTAATAATTGAACAACATTGAAACGAACACCGTGTGTTCCACGCTTGTTGGACACATATTTTGGTCCTTCGAGCCGGAGTCAGTCTGTGGATCCAGATTCACTGCTGCCAGCTCGTGGCATATAAGACGGTCGCGGGACATTCAAGTCCAGACGCAAATACCTCAACGATTGTGGTATATTGTGTTAGTGAAAAGTGTAGTGCAAGTGAAAAACCTACCACACAATGAAATCTGTGATGTCAACAGCTGCATTGGCAGAAAATCTCATGGCGGCCCAGTTCGCCGCACATGAGCAAATGATGGGAACTTTCAGCAAGTTCATCACGCGCGGGCCACCGACCTTGGCCACCGTGAAAGATCAAGGGCGATAACTCCAGCTGATTTGGGACGAGATGCAGAATCGGCATGAAGATCTCATATGCCTGATCACTCCATGGACGGCCATCCATCAGCAGTATTTTGAAGAGCGATTCATCGACCAGGCCGAAGAAACATACCTCATTGGGGCCAAGGAGTTTGCTGAGGTACGGCACGCACTGATCGCCAACCGCCCGACCAGTTATAAGACTGCGACGCACACCATGTATCCGCCCAACAGTCGTTTACCGCCATTGATGTCACAACCATCTTAGTGGCCAGGAATTCCATCAACACCAGGCATGCATATGCCACCTGGCCATCCTGCCAAACTACCATCGCAGATGATTCCCCCGGAACCCGCAATCCACCTGACAAACAAACGTGTGACGACAGACACCGTAAAGCGAACCAAAGGAGGAATGGTTGAGGTGAAAACTGCCCCAAACCGTAAAACTAACGCCGTCAAAGACGCCAAGAAGGCACCAACAGCTGCCAGTGCACCAACACCAGCGAAGAAAGATGACACGCTACCCGATGCACCACAAAAAGGAAAGAAGCCTGCTTCAGAGAAACCCACCGATCAAGGCAATGATACCAAATCACCGAGACTGCTCGAGGCTCAGCTTGCCCTCGACCCAGTCTCCCCAACTACTATGGACCGATCGGCTGGACATTAGCGAGGTGACCTCAGTACAGTTGACAGAAATCGCCATCAACCAAGCGATTAAGGAACCGCACACACTCCCAGTGAAGAAGCACCAGCAGGCCCATCACCTGGCCGTTCCTCGTGGGTTGCGAATTTACAACTCCGACCCAGAGGAACTGGACCACCTTGAACCAATCCATTTCACGAAGACGCCATACAACTGTTCCAGCAACAGTAGCCACGCCCAATGTCACCAGTGACCATGACCAAGTACAGAATCCGTTGCAACAGCAACAACTACAGAAGCATCAGCAGCAACCTTCACCAGGAACTGGCCTAGGAGCAGGCCAACCGCATTTGGCATTCACCAACCAACCGGTAATGTCGATCGATCCCGCCAATTCTAATTCGCTGCACAACTCGGATGGAAATCTTCCATCAATCGGTGGTCTCTCAGCAACTGCCAGTCATAAATGCAACCAAACCGAGACAGCGGGTGGCCAACCTCCGGCCAACGACAATCATCAAGGACGACGGCTAACACATGTAGCTTCTCCAATGGGGATAGGAGAACGCAATGCCCCGCTTGGCGGGTGGCGCCCCCATCATTCAAGAATCAACCAGCACGCATATCAGTAACCAATAAGAAACGGTACGTTTCTCAGCCCAGTAGGCACTGGGTCCGCGCCTGTCATTCCGCCAGGACCCGCGGATGGTGCCATGGAAGAATCCACATCAAACTCAACGTTGTTTCCTCACATGGCAAAGGCCACATCCCATCGGTAAGTTTCGTTTCAGGACTTTCGACCACCAGTCATTACGTGGTCATTGATCGTGGGTTGCGAATTTACAACTCTAACCCAGATCAAATGGTCAATTCTGTGGCAACAGGTACCGAACATTGACAGCGGAACTCTTGTCGTCACCAATCTGTCGACCATCACCAATTCAGGGCGGACGGCTCTCTTCAGACTTCCGCATCACTAGAAGTCCACGGCCCTGGTCCTCCGGCTCCTAGAACAAACGGATTCGCCAATGATTGGTGAGATTGATGACGGAATCTCACATCCTGCATCGAAGACCGTACCGGCGAGATCACAGGTGGCTCCAAAAGGCCAGGATCGAGGTTTGAATTCGCGGAAAATAAGTTCGCGAACACATTAGCTTTATCCTTTGAATTCGTGACTAACGTCCCGCTGTCTGTCACCAACGGAGGGAAAGAGGAGGATGCGAAGTTACTGCTAACAGCTTTTGCCATTGACCAGAAGGAGGGCCAACCAGTCGGGCACCGAAGGAGCTTATTGATTACCCTGTCGTTGTGAGCCTTCTTCGCGGTATCAATCGACTGGTTGCACGTGTTTCTGATTCTAACAAAATTCATTCTGTTAACATCGGTCGGATTGGAGCGCCATTGCTTAAAAGCTCTATTTTTTGCCACTGTAATCAGCTCGCAGTTTTTATCAAACCAAGGTTTATCAGACGAACTTCGTTTGATGGAATGTGGAATATACATCTCCATCCTAAGAAGAATAATCTCTGACACCGACTCCCCGGAAGCGTTAACATCGGTGTTTCCGAAGCACACCTCGGACCATGGAAAGGATGCGAAGAAATCTCGCATATCGTCCCAGTTAGCAGCCCCATACTTCCATACATGGCGAAGCTGCCTCGGTCGGTTATTCGCTTGATATGCAAGTGCTTGCGCGACAGATACCAAGCAGTGTGATCCAAATTCACAGTAATTTATCTGACCTTAACGAATATCATTTAGGACGGTTTTTAAAATATTTTTTTTGGACGTAGGTTTTTTCTCTGTAATAACCTTAACGCTTCAGTTGTTGCCATAACAAACAATGTGGTTCTTGAGGTGAAATACTTCATTCTACACAAGGCAGAAAATATCAAGTTGTACCAGAGTTAGGTTTTAGTGGTACGACTTGGCTAACATTTTATGAACTTTATTTTTTGTAAATCGAAAAATATAAAACAATGCCAAAGACAATTCAAAATGGATATTAATGACTCATACTTAAAAGACAAAATTATTTTATCATCAAAAAGGAAGGTATAAAAACTTACTATTCTGAGCGTATGGGGAGAATAAGAAGAACTCGGTCCCGGGATCCATATTGTCGCTTATAGGTGATGAAAATCCGGTTGTCTGCACAACAGAAGGGATATATTCGTCCCACGTTTCAGAATTACGCTAGCGCCCCATTGCTACACCAACTAAGCTTCTGGTTGAGTGCAGAGAGAAACCCTATAAACCTAAATATAAGAGGTCAATAAGTCCTTAGAAACGCCTACCATGGCACTTGTAGCATGGCTAATGCTCTGTTTTTAGTAAACATCATTCCTCACCAAGTATCTGTCAATTTGTTTCGCTTCAATTTTGCATGACAAATTGGATCTGAAAACCATATCTGCGAGATGGGTTGGATGGCATGGACCGCATTTGCTCTCAGCTGAGAACTTTTGGCGCGCATACGTCGCAACCCACATGAGTTTCTGCGCAGATTAGTAACTGTAGATGAAAGATGGCTACACCACTGAACTTCGGAGACGAAAGAACAAAAAACAGTGGATTGTTAAAGGCGAACGGGCTACAAAGAGGGCAAAGACCGTGAAATGAGCTGGAAAGATTACGATTACTTGTGCAAGTATTGCCGGAAGCATCCATGGCCTGATATTAGCTGAGTCAAGTACTAATTCAGCTCGCCATGTTTTCTTTTCACCCATGTTTCTATATTAAGTATCATGGTGTGGGTTCATCTTCCTTTGGTGGAAGAATCCCACCTTCGTTGCCATTCTTTTAGGCTTGAAAGCTCTAATTGTGACCGCATTCTCCGACGATTCTCTTGGGAGACCTTATGCAAGGCAGCGTTTTCTTTAGCTGCAATGTCAAGTGGTGTCCTCCCGGCCAAAACATTTATGGCATCTTCGGATACCGTTCGAAATACACAGCATACTCTTAGTGATGCCAGTCTATGCGCTGAGTTCACTCCCCTCATGTATGACTTATACTGTGCGGCTCCTGCCCATATGTGAGCTGCATACATTATAGTGGAGGTGTTGACACTGGTTATGAGTTTCCTTATGTGGGGCCGGGGTCCCCCAATATTGGGTAGCACTCTCGCGAAAACTTTGCATACTCTTGCCGTTTTTTCACTCGTTTTCCTCAGGTGTTCCTTGAAACTCAACCTGTTGTCGAGTATAACACCAAGATATTTAATATAAGGACTGGATCTGATTATTTGTTCTTCTATTTCCAAATCAAGGTGTTCAACTTTCTTGCGGCTGCTTATTATAACTGCCTCCGTCTTATGTCCAGCTTGTTTCAATCCGGCCATATCTAGCCAGCATTTGATGATCTTGATTGCTTGGGAGCAAATATTCTCCAGGTCATCTAGATGTTTAGCTAAGGCCACTATTGCCAAACAATCTGCGTACCCAATGATTCTAACCCCTTCTGGTACATTGACCCTGAGCACACCATCATACATTATATTCCATAACAGCGGACCTAATACAGATCCCTGAGGTACACCGGCCGTTATTTGATATCCCTGTGGTCCCTCATCTGTATTATACAGCAGTGTTCTATCCGAGAGATAGTTTGGTAGTATACGCACCAAGTAGGGTGAGACTTGTAGATCGTTTCGGAATTTGTCCAGTTTGAAGGCAGGTTGTGAAGAGACTGCTGAAGACTTCCGGGTTTTTTGTTAAAGCACTCTTCACTACAGCGTTAGGGATACCATCCAGCCCACGGGTCTTGTTTTTTTTTTTTTGACAACCCTTGCAGCCAAGAGCACCTTTTCGGGGGTCGGGGGGGGGGATCTCTCCTTCAGTGATACTCCACTCCTCTTGCACGCTCAACACCTCGTCAAACTGTGGGAAGAGAACAGCAACGATTCTTGCCATGTCAGTTTTGCTTTTTTGCATTTGACTACTGTTGTTCTGTAGTCTTTTCATGACTATACTGTAGGCGCTGCCCCATGGGTTGTTATTTAATTCATCCCTTAGGGAGCAGAACGCGTCATATTTACTTTTGCGGATCACATTCCTCAACTCTTTCCGTTTGTTGACGAATTCCGCATGCAACTGTGGGTAGGTGTTACGGTTGTTTGCTCTTTGTTGCAAGCGTCTTAACCTGTTGCACTCCGATCGCACATGGGCGATTTCTGAGTTCCACCAATACACTGGTTTGATAGCCCCTGCTGGTTGTCTTTTTCGTGACATAGAAGTATCACATGCGGTAGTTAGCCACTTCATGACTTTTCCAGCCTGCTTTTTACTTCGGTTAATATCTTATCAAAACGATATCCCTTGCTTGCGCCCAACCAATTTCAATTTCCCGGTATACACAACCAACGAATCCAACTCAGCTTGTATGGCGAGGATTCGATGGAACTGAATTCTTATGCGAGCATAGCAACTCATCTCGAAATTCCTCGTAAGTGGCAGTGAGTTTATGACGCCACTGCCACGACGCGATGAACTTTTGCTCTCATTAGTCAGTCGAGATCCAACCGCCACCGGAGCCACAACACAAAAGTCGAGTCTTAACCACCGTCGAGCTGGGGTGCGTACACGGTTAAGTCAAGTTTTTCTTCCATTTTATAAGGCGAAAAAACCCAGTTTCAATCACAGTGGAGCGCGGGTTTAATTTAAAATTGAACAACTTCCAATTGGTCCATAATATCGTTTATTGTAAATTTGAACAGCCGCGTGTTATTTAAACGTGCGCGTGGTTAAGAACACTAAAAATCAGCCGGATGGTAAATCTGTTAAAAGGTGGACTTGTGGGGTAGGAAGTCGGGTCGCCAGCATGGGCGAGAGTTCTACCGCCAACCCACTCGTTCACTAAAACAAACTTCCTCCGGTTAATAAATTGGAAATTGCCACACACCGAACACCGCAGCAAAATGTTCACAGACAAAAGAAGTAAACGCTGTCAGTCCGAGAAATAAAACGCACGGTAGGACTTCCATAACTAAATGTTCTTTTATTTCACTTGAATTGCAAAACGATTGACAAAGGTTATTTTATTTACTAAAGTAAATCTTAGGACAATGAAAATATTTACATTAAACGGAACGAAAGGAGTTTATAATTATTCACCGACTAATGTAAAATAAAGTAAACCCGATTGACTCTGCAAAGGGATACGACCTTTGTGCCTCGCACCGTACCGGTGCACTCGGTACGGCGGATGATGACGCGACCGTCGCGAACGGTGGTTGGAATACGACTCAAACGATATCCTCTCCAATAAGGATATCGTTTTTTACCTACCACCAGGGAAACGTAAAGTCTCTCTTGGTGGTATAGGAAACCAGATCTTGTAATACAGGTCATGGTGGTATGTGTGGGATCGTTGAGATCAATGCTATTCACACGTGCAGTGGAACAGCGAAACAGGCAGGCGGCAAGGACAAAAGAAAAGGCGACCAAATGGTTCGCGCTTTAATGAGGGTCATGTTTATACGATACCTCGTCGCTATTTTCGACGTTAGGAGAAAAAGGTGCTAAAAGCAAATTGGATGTTTATGGCATCTCTGGCTACAGTAGAAACCGGGTTCATATTTGCATTAGGAAATGCTGGAGAATTTGGTTTCAGCGTCTATTGCGCTAATTATATGCAGCTGCTTGGGTTGTTTGTTGGTAAGACAAACAAAAAAGGTTGCCAGGCAATGTGTATGAAAAGGTATATGACGCGGCTGGGAAAATAGACGGCGCGATATTTATGGTCCCTGTCATGGCGGTTACATTGATTGCAATCCGAATTATTTTGTTTACAGGAATTTGTCTGGTGCCGAATTGGTTCAGAATACCAAATAAGAAAACAAAGAAATCTTATGAAAAATTGTATGCGAAGGGATGCATGAAGGTAAGTTTTCTCTATAGGGATTTTAGGGTTATAATAATTGGGTCTGTTTGATGCGTGAAGCATCTAAGATGCTAATGCGAATTGCATTAGCGAAAGCTGGTGCAGACCCGGGTTATGGTTATGGGGGTTTTTTCAGGAAGGCGAGCCGTGTGATCTGGCGGAACCGCGACAGACTCATTTAAGAATTTGCGATTTCTAAGCGTTGGACCACAATATCCCCCCTGAAACCGTGCAAAAGGCAACCAACACAGGAGTTTTAAGATCTTTTGCCTCATACAACAATGCGCGATCGTTTATGTGACATGTTAAGACACTAACTGTAGATACCTCACCGGATTAGGAACATCGCGGGGGAGCAATATTTTCTGTACAAAAAATATTAGTGCTAAATATTAAAGAAACAATTAACAACGAAACCCGTGCTCTAGCGTTTTATTTTCTCCCCCCTTGATTCTTTGACATTTTTGTGAACAATTTTTGGCGACTTGGATTTTGGCGGGACAGTGAAACCGCGTCCGTGCTGGCGCATACCTAAAACCCCTCACAAGAGTTGAACATGTTTTGCATTTTAATTAGAAACGCAAACGATGAAACTAATTCTCCCGACCCCAAACGTAAGTCATTTACCCTGCAGATCTGCTCAGTCGGGTTTGGCCCATATTGAGTTCAATTGCCCGGAAAGAGTCATTTGCATTGTTTAATTACGATTGCAACTTAATTGGCCTACTTATGGCGCAACGGCCACCGTGCATTCAATTGATATTCGCAGTTGATCGAACCAATTAAAATACAGTAGCCTCGCTCAAACTATTCGTATCGATTAATTGATATGCGTTTCGTCGCTTTGTCTGTCTTTTCGCAGATCTCAGCATTTCGATGGAGATTCCGTTAAACGGTGCGCCAATTGCCTTTGAAAACGCCAGCAGTGTCATTTTCATTTTCATTTTTAAAACATTTTTTATTTTTCTTTTTATATTCTTAATTTCTAAATTAAAGGCTAGACAAAAAATGCTTAAATTCTAGCTTAATTATCTTATATAATAACTTACTGGTCCTTCGCAGACGCTCTAAGCTAAACATTACTAAACATTTGTATAATTTGCCTTTCGGCGACAGAAGTTTGTGGCAGTACTTATAATTATTTGAAAGACAAAGAAAATTTGGAAAACTTTGTCAATTTTTTTTATTTTTTTTTTTTTTCTTAAAATTTAACTTACTTAACTTACCTATTTTTTTTTTTTTTATTTATTTATTTATTTATTTTTTTTTTACTTTTTTTTTTTTAAATTTATTTTTATGTAAAAGCACTTAACCTAACTTAACTTAAATCTTATACTAACCTAATTCTAGAAAAGCTAAGTCTATGTAAGCTAGCTGATGATAGTGTGATTCTATACCGACTTTGGTATCCAGGTCTTTATATGCCATTCAACCACCAGAACTGTTGACGCTGTCTAATACTATCGTCCCGGTCTCTGTGGGAGGTAGCCCTACTGAAGTGCAGGAGCTCTTCATCGGTGCGCGTTACTTCCCGCTCGTAGCACAATCGCCCGTCTACGGATGATCTACTTACATGATAGATCAGCGGAATTCCGGATCTATCCTGTATAAGCCCTTTCATGTCCAAGTCAAGGAACGCCTCTGGTGGAACAAAGCCGTTGCGACGCACGCTCTCATAGTACAGGGTGTTTGGATAATAGGCCCCGAAAATTAGGTCATTGGACGAGCTTATTGCTCTCACAATATGTCCTCTGATTAATTTAATCATAAAATTATCCACCCTATTTATGCACGCTTTATTATATAAAGTCTCATTTGAGTAATACTTTTTATAGTCCGATACCAGATTTTTTAGATCTAATCAGTATCTTGCAATCATGCGCTTGGCTATCGATGTGTGATAATTCGGTGGACTATATTTGTATTTAAATCTGTCGAAAACTTCGTGGTCAACTTTTAAATGCTTAACGGGCTTGTGGTGGGAACTCGTCGCCATAGGAATTTGCCTCTTTTACAGATTTTCCACACGGGTTGTTTCTTGGAGATTGGTGATATTGTGGGGAGGAAGTATATTGCGCCGGCGTACGGCACTGGGTTCCCTTTCCACTCCCATCGTCACTAAAAGAAAGTTCCGCCGAGCACCAAAAGAAAACTTCGCAACACACCGTCCACAAGAAGTAATTAATTTAAAGGCACTTTTTGTTTATTATTAAAGGTTCTTTTTATTCACAACAAATCTTACTACATTTAATTAGATTACAGAAAACAGATTCTGATTACACTGACGATGAAACGGACGCACCAAAAAAATGTAAGACAGTGTACTCTACTTGTATGACATTATACTGGGGACACAGGAAAAATTACTTTTAATTGAATAATACGACTCGATACGCGTTCGCGTCCCCGCAGGGCTACAGGGGGCGGGAGAAAAACCGACCGGCTAGGTCAATGGATGGAATAAGGCTCCTCGAGGATAGAACTCTGGCTTGAATTCAATTCTCAATTAATGGTGAGTGGTGAATATTCTCTCGGCTGAGGATATGTTTACTTACCACAAGAGAAACGTAAAGTCTCTCTTTGTGAAATAGAAAACCAGATCTCGTAATGAAGATCATGATGGTATGGGTGTATGTGTGATCGTGAAGATCACATTGGTTTTCTCATGCAACAAGGCCATGAAAAAACAAAGCAGAAAGACGGTAAGGACAAAGGGATCGTGAAGATCATTGTTTATGATATGCATTGCGGCTAAATTAATAGACGGCAATGCATCGAGGAAATGGTGCTAAAAGGAAAGATGGGACAAAGGCATCATAAAAGTCTTAGATGAGTGATGTCCTTCCGTAAATAGACGCATAGCCTTTAGAAAAAGGTGCTAATGGATTGGGATACTTTATACAATGAAAATTGCATATCGTATCTTGGGTCGGTGGAAGAAACGAATCCCATATCAGCATTTGCATATGCAGGGTAATTCGTTTGTGGTAAAGAACGAAATTGGTGATTGTTTGTATTTAGGAAATGCTGGAGATGCGGTAATTGTTTATCGATTCAACAAACGAATTGCTGGTCGGTTTGTTGCAGCTGTAAAAGCAAGCTGTCTGTTAATTTAAGTATTTTTTATCATTTTTTGTTATTGAATCATTGTAAATTTAAGTATGTTTTACCATTTTTTGTTATTGTATCATTGTGAATTTAAGTATGTTTTACCATTCTTGTTATTGCATCATAAACTCTATTGGGTCTGGCACCACTTGAAGTCCGCCATGTTCTCAATGGAATTGTTTTGTTACGATAGACTTATCAGTAGTAAAAGAAACACTTCATTATAGAGAGCAACAGAGAAGGGGTTGTTATTCACATGCAAGCCCAGCTGGTATCAGTGTTGAACAAAGGCGGGTTCACATTACGGAAGTGGTGCGCAAATCACCCCAAACTATTGAGTGCCATACCATCCAGTAATCAGGAGTTACAATTAAACTTCTGCGACAAGGAAGATTCATACATCAAGACGTTAGGACTGATTTGGCTTCCCATTTCTGCTTAAAAATAAATATCCCCACGAGAATTAAGACTTCAAAACGGACCGTTGCTACACACATAGCACGTCTATTTGATCCACTAGGACTATTTGTGCCAGTGACTGTGATATCAAAAAGATGTTTGCAAGAAATATGGGAACTCAAACAAGATTGGGACGCAGCGCTCCCCGTGGAATTTCAGTGAAGTTGGTTGCGTTTTCGAAACAACCTAACACAGTTGGAGGGACTGCAAGTGCCGAGGCACGTATTTGGGGGTAGTGTCGCACTCGATTATCAACTACACGCATTTGCAGACGGAAGTCAAAAGGCATATGGAGCCGTCGTCTATATGCGGTCAGTGGACAAGGATGGCAGGATAATCGTGCGGTTGTTAAGCTCGAAAACCAGGCTAGCACCACCACCACCGAAGAAGATCACAATCCCACGACTAGAATTTTGTGCAGCGGAACTAGCAGCGACATTGCTGGCGAAGGTAGAACATTGCCTAAAGATATCCGACAAACCGTCCTACCTATGGACCGATTCCGAAATTGTTCTGGCCTGGATTCACTCGGCAGCAGAAGACTTTCAGGTGTTTATTAACAATCGATTAGCATCTAGTCGTAAGCACTCCATACCTTTGCAATGGAGACATGTGCACTCTAAGGAAAACCCAGCAGATCTATTGTCAAGAGGAGTTATACCGGAAAACATAGGAACCTGCAATCTTTGGTTCTTCGGGCCACCATTCTTGCATGGTAATCAGAGTATTTGGCCAACCCCGTACACGAAGATAAAGGAATGCAATGTGGAACGCAAACGGTCGGCAATGGTAGCCATCGTAGAAGAAAAGGAAACGACTCACATACTCGATACAATCAATTACAGTGGGTCTTTCAAAAAGCTGAAACGAATCATCGCCTACATCTTGCGCCTAGGGAGTCGTCGGAAGGATCAACCTCGACCAACGTCGTCTCTACAGGTGGTAGAATTGGAGAAAGCAGAAACAGTCATCATCAAAGTAATACAATCACGAGATTTCAAGGATGATATAATACACATTCAACATTACAAGGAAACATCAAAAACAAGCTCCCTGGCAGGCTTAGACCCATTTATTGATGTCGATGGAGTGTTGCGTGTGGGGGGCAGATTAGAAGGCTCCAATCTACCATACAATCCAAAGTATCTCATCCTGCTGCCATACATGCATCCACTTACCAAGGTCATCTTGTCAGAATTGCATATTAGAAATCGTCATGTAGGTCCACAAGCACTACTGGCGATAGTACGACAAAAATACTGGCCCATCAAGGGAAAGATTCTGGCAAGATTAATCACACAACAGGTTGTTGAACCAAATGATGGGAAATCGTCCAGCAAAGCGAGTGCAGCCAGCTAGACCATTCATCAACTCGGGAGTCGATTTCTGCGGACCGTTTCACACCCACTTCAAGATAAGAGGAAAACGGCCACAAAAGAGCTACATTGCCGTTTTCTGCTGTTTCGCCACTAAGGCCGTATACTTGGAATTGGTGACAGACCTCTCCACTGAATGATTTATCGTAGCACTCAAACGCTTCTCAGCAAGACGCGGGAATTGTCGACACATACACTGTGACAACGGTACCAATTTTGTAGGTGCCACGAACCAACTGCAGGAAGTAAAGGAAATCCTAGAGTCGCAGTATACACTCAATCGGATAGTAGCATCCTGTAGCTCTCATGGAACAGACTTTCACCTCATCCCCCCACGAGCATCTCATTGGTGGACTTTGGGAAGCCGCGGTCAAATCAGCAAAACATCTACTGAAGTCATCACTGCATTCAGCATCTTTAACATACGAAGAGCTAGAAACGGTGGTAACAGAGGTAGAGGCGATTCTAAATTCGAGACCTTTGACACAGTTATCAACCGATCCTAAGGACCTGATGGCACTCACACCAGGGCATTTCTTAATCGACGAACCTCTTAATGCAAGAGTTGATGCACATGCAGAACCATTAAACATCAGCTCCACTGCCACATGGAAATTGGTGACCCACCTAAAAAACGAATTTTGGAGACGTTGGCAGTCTGAATACCTGCACGAGCTACAATACAGGGCCAAATGGAAACGAAAGATCCACAACGTCGAACTTGGCACCATGGTAATCATTCGAGAGGACAATACACCTCCACTACGTTGGAAGTTAGGCCGAATTATCCGAACATATCCCGGAGAAGATGATCTCGTACGGGTAGTCGATGTCAAGACTTCGGCGCATTGTTTCGGTGTAAAGCGATGATTAAAATTGTACTGGATTGACGTTTCATAAACATATTTTCTCAAATCAATCGGTTGATAAATGTCAAAACGATTCAATGCTTACATACCAAGATAGAATATGGTGCACCCCATAGGAATTTCCCGGCGAGTTCAAATCAACTTTTCCCTTCAACTGCTAGTCATTTCATAATAATATAAAATCATATTTTATTATCATATAAAATAAATTAAAATGCGTTTGTACCAATCGAGTAGAAAAAACACGACTATTGTGCTTATAGTTGCAATGCCAATGTTGTAATGAGGAATTGGTGTTATTGCGCAATAATATATACTTATACATATTTTCAATTTTTATTTAAATTTATTTTTAAAGAAATTGTAAGAAAAAACAGGAGGATTCTCTTTGATGAGCTGGATTTAATTGATTGAATCGCCTATATCACCCCTGCACTAAACGCTGCTGAGAATGCAAGCTTCCCTCCATTTACAGCAACACCACTGGCTGCGGCCGCACTTAAACCTCCGCTTATTGAAGCAGCACTACTTGCGCTAATACCACCGACTGAGCCAACATGTATACGGCTTGGAATCACAATTATAAACGCGTTTGCGTAAGCGAGAAAAAGCAACACTCCAAGGATCAGGATCTGAAATTTAACTAAGTTAGAATTTTCAGAGGTTGGGTGATACTTCTACCTTCATTGGAACAGTCGATTCGAACTTGAGAATTAAAGTAACTAATCAAAGAAACATTATACTGCTTAAATACTTTCCAGCAAACGTGGTGCTGTGTTGTCTTATCGGATGCATTTCGTGCCGGGGGCGTCTACCAAATTAGTTATCAAGTACAGGCAACTGGTACTTGGAAGTACACGCAGTAGCTAAGGCTGGTGATGCATTAACGCCCAACAATCCAGATACAGGTGGATTCTACCTTCACTAAAAATTGAAGTTTTACAATTTATATGGTTATGGATGAAACGTGTGTGTAAGAACACAGTCCGTACCAAGCTATATTTTGAAGTAACTTTAAAAACGATTTGTACCTGCTTTTGCGAAACTTCCTTAGGCAGCGGCTTAAGGTCTTTGATATTAGTTTAAAGAGATTTAAAGCACATGTCGGCTACTCTGACATAGACATTCATCTACAACGATTGTGAACAAAAGTCGGGGAACATTTACAGTGTGGTTGCGGAAAGCCGGACACGGTCTATTATTGAAGAGGCGCAAGCTAACGTGCTTTTGAAAAATATTGAGACTTATGGTGGCGTTGGGTGCTGTTATCGAACCAAATTAAAACTCTTGTATTCAGTTCTTGACATTGGTAAAGGAATTCATCTTCTTGGATGAACTGTGAAATATGATAGAAGCTAATGGCACTTTGGTTATTAGTGAAGTATTGGTAGAATACTATACGTACATACGTGAACAAAGCCGTTGTTTCGACAATCAATGTGTCATTTCATCATCATCATCGGCACTACAACCGGGAACCAGTCTTGGCCTTATTTAGCAAGTCCTGAGGGTTGTTAAATTTTCTATAATAATTTGTTTTCTTTCCGGGCAAGGTTGTGGCGGTTCCGCCAAATCCCACGGTTTACCTTCCTGAAAAATCCCCATAATCATCACCCGAGACGCTCAAGTCCTCGCCAATGCATTCGCATTCGGCACCTAAAAATGCTGCACGCATTTAAGAGATCAAATCTATGATCTTTAAGTCCCTGTAAAGAAAACTTACCTTCATGCATTCTCTTCGCATACCACTGCTCCTTAAGATTTCTTTATCAGCTTACGAGGAATTCACAATCAATTTCGGCATCTACGTCGCCAGTCAAAATTCCTTAGATGAATTCCGGTAAACAAAATAATTCGATTTACATACATTGTAACCTTCATGACAGGGATCATAAATACTGCGCCGTCTATTTTCCCAACGTCGCCAAGTAAAATTCTTTACGTAGACATCGGCCGGCGACTTTTTCTCCCAGCAATAAAATCATATCCCATGAATGCTTTTTATTCCCTTTCCTTGTTCTAGGTTCGTTTTTCATCCATGAAAGGATCATGCATACATACCACCATGATTAGGATTAGCGAGTGATCTCTGCATGAGATAATTATCGCTGAGTCTTAATCCAACCATCCCAGGAGTCGGTCGGGTCGCCTTCACCTCCGCCGTACCGTGCATACGATACGGCGCTCTACACATGCGATTTTATACGTGCGCACGTTAGTGAAAATCGTTTTATATCCCAAGTGAAAGTAGTAGACCACAATAAATCCTAACAGTTTATTTCCTTTTTTTTTAAAGTTTTGATTAAATTACAATTGTTACTTCTCTTACCGAATTAAAAAGAACATTTGTGACAAAATGACACAGGGTGTTTAATTTTCCGACTGCAGCTCCTGTGTGTTTTTAACGTGTTTCTGTTTCGTGCCTCGATGTTCGACTTGTTGCCTTTACAGCGGGAATTTATAGTGACGATGGCGGAAGGAAGTGAATCAGCGTCGTACGCCGGCGCACCATACTTCCCCGCCACAAGGTCATTAGTCTTGCACCAATTGTGTCATTTCACATAGTAGAAATATTGGATCCTGACAGCCTGAGAATGTGGGGACAGTAGTTAAAAGTCAATAAATTTATAACGAATTGGATTGACACTATGAAATTTTTAGAACCACACTATGGCCTAAGATGTCCAAACGTGCTACATAAGCTATGTTGATGCTCTGGTATACGGCGCTGATAATTTTCTCGATTCTCCTACAGTTGTGTGTGTGGGTGTGTCTGTTGGAGTCGCTGGAAATGTTATTATAGTCTAACTAAGTTTTTCTAAACCTAAAACTTACTCTTACTGTCTAATCTTACCGCCTCAAATTAGTGCGGTTGCGATATGTCCAACGAACGAGTTTATACTAATATGGTGGTTGTGTTAAATCCAATCATTTTCATCATTGGCAGTACAACCGGGATCCGGTCTCTCTTCTCTTCAACTCCGTGAGGTGGATGAAGGGAGCTTTCGATCATCTTTCGGACGTTGAACGACGGACCGGTCGAAAAAGTGTTATAAGATGGTGAACTTGGTTGCAATCTCATCTCCCACCAAATCATAAAGTTGTACGATGCGCGATATTGTCATGTAATTTTTCATTTTTGCAAACATTTTTTATTTTCGTTTTATATTCTTAGATTCCAAATTATCATCATCATCATCGGCACTACAATCGGGATCCGGTCTTGGCCTTATTTAACAAATCACCCCGCCGGTCCCGATTTCGAGCCGTTGTCATCCAGCGTGGCACTCCCAGGTTCTGGGTGTCCTGGTCTACGTCATCTTTCCATCGCAGACAAGGTCTGCCGCGCTGTCTCCTTCCATATATCCTGCCACAAAGGACTTTCCGGGCAGGCTCCTCTTCGCTCATTCGAGCTAGGTGTCCCGCCCACTGGAGTCTACCGAACTTGATTTTTCTTACAACATTAACTTCAAGGTAGATTCCGTACAACTCATGGTTGTAGCGTCTCCGGAATCGTCCTCCCTCACATACGGGGCCAACAATTCTCCTTAAGACCTTGCTCTCGAACGCGGCTAAGAGTTCAGAGTGCCTTTTATTGAACACCCAGGCCTCGGATTCATACATGAGTACTGGTAAAACTATGGTCTTGTACAGTAGCAGTTTGGATGTTATGGATAAATTTCGGTATTTAAAGAGCCTTGAGTAGTAGGCTTTGTTGGATTTGATCAGCCGTTCGCGTATTCCTTCTTCCATATTGTTATCGGCTGATACTATTCACCCAAGGTAGTTAAAGGATTGCACTACTTCAAACTCATGCTCCACTACCCTGATAGTCTTAACAATATTAGGTCTTTCCTTCGCAGAAGTTGCCACAATGTACATTGTTTTCCCTCATTAATGTGCAGTCCCACTTTTTGTGCCGCCTGCTCAATCTGGTGAAGGAGTTCTGTAGAGCCGAATCGGATCTACCGATGTAGTCGATATCATCTGCGTAGGCAAGTACCCGGCTGGATTTGTGAGAATAGCCAGAGTCACAGATTGCTTTCTCCAACGCCAGGTTGAAGAGGAAGCAGGCCAGATCGTCCCCTTGTCGGAGTCTGTTATGTTCTGTAGGGGTTGTTCCTCAGGAAGCGTATGATTCAGGGTTGTTCCTGAAAAGGACGTATGATATCTTTGGTGGACCGCTCCTGAGAAAACCGTCCTACAAGGACGCTTTAAACTTGAAAATGTATATAAGAATTTTTTTACGGTTAGACAGCAATGCAACAAATTGCCTTCCAAATGTGTGGGGATTTAAGTTTGTGTGCCGGCGTACGACACGGTTTCCTATCACCCATCAACGGATTATGCACTGAAAATGTTCACGAAGGTCAAAGTTTGGCCACACCTGTGCACTTGCAGAAAGGGAAAATAAAACACACGGAGTTTTTCTTGGTCTATAAGTATTTTTATTGCGGCACTTAGGGACAGCCTTTAAAATCTAACTTGCAATGTTGCTGCGAATAAGGGACCCTTAGGTGATCTTATCCTTATAATGCACTTAATTTATTTATCCCTTGATACTAATGAAAACAGTTTTCGATTTTCTTTGATAACGTATTATTAAATGCACACGATTCTTTACGGCGATGATTATTCGATTTCCTTTTGAAACATATTATTAAATACACACGATTCTTTATGACAACGGTCTTTCGATTCCTTTTTGAAACATCCTATTAACTACACACGACTCTTTATGGTGATTTGACCTTACGCCTCGTAAAACAGAAGGGCGGACTCGACTCACGGAGTGCGTGCTCCACAGCGTACCAAAGTCGACTGGCTAGGAAGGGGTGAGAATCCATTCATCGTGTCATGGTGGAGTCATAGCTAAATAAACTCACTGCCACTTACTAGGAACTTGAAAAGAGTTGCTATGCGTGGAAAGGGAATTTAGTTCCAGCGAATTACTGCCGTCCATGCTGAATTGGATTCCTTTTGTCACTATTGTCACGACCAAGTATGGGCATGCGTTGTCGGTTAGACACAGGAATATGGGTCTTGGTCGTTGCGATGGTTGTTTCGTGGAAATGCAACGCATCGTGTTGGTGACTTACCAGTAAGGGGAATTGGTGTTGTTTTAATTGGTTTAGTTGGGATGGGAGCCGAAATGGTTTTCGGGGAAAGTAAATGTTGCTTGGTTACAAGCGAGGGAAATGGTATAAGCAGGAAGTGGGCCGGAATGGTTTTCGGGGAAAATTAATGCTGCTTGGTTGTAATCAAGGGTTATAGTTTAAATAGGAAATTAACCGAAGTGGTTTCTGGGAAAACTGTATGCGGTTTGATGTAGTTGAAAGTGATGATTAATATTCCGTTGTAAGTTTGAATATGCATTTTATTACAGGTTGGGAAATGGATTCTTTGTAAGTTTGGGGATGTATGTGATTGCAGATTTGGGAACGGATATTGTTGCATGTTGGGAAGTGTGTTCTTTGCATGTTTGCGAATGTGTGCTATTGCAGATTTGCGTTATGGTGACGCGCTGTTAGCGGTCGACGTTAGGTAGGAATTGTGGGTTGGTTCTCCGTGTGATATCGAAAACCCCCACATGTGTATTTGTCAGACACGCCACACATGTGTTCCCAGAGTTCGGTATTCTCACCCACTCTCTTCTTGATCTTTATAAATGATCTCTTGTCAATTACTCACAACCCAATTCACTCGTTTGCTGATGATAACACGATAAACTCTTCGAACGTCACTACCAACCAGCAACTTATGCTTGATACATTGAATTCAGACCTCAACAAGATATATCAGTGGGGATTATCTAACCGAGTAGAATTTAATGCCCAAAAAACTCAGTGCTGCCTCTTGTCGTCAAAGGCGAGCCCCAAGGAAAATATACTGTCTATGAACGGCGCTTGCATCGAGAAAGCCAAGGAATTATCAATCGTTGGCACTCGAATTAATTCGACTCTTAATTGGAATGACCACATATTTGAGGCTGCGAAAAGTGCAGCCAAATGTATGGGGTTCCTTAAGAGGTGCAAAAGATAACCAATCCATCCAACCTGGGCACTATTTACAAGGCGTATATTCGTCAAAAAATGGAGTTCAACTCCCATATTTGGTCAGACGCATCCAAAACTGCAACGCACATGTTCGACAGCATGCAAAAACGAGTAGTGAAACTTATTGGCCGTTCAGCCGTAAGTCGATCATTTCCGTCGTTAGAATACAGGCGCAACGTATCATACCTGTCTCTTTTCTATAGGTATTACCACTGTCATGGACCAACTGAACTTGCTGAATGTGTTCTGCCTCCTCAGACATTTTCCCGCGATACTCGTCAAATTGTGAAGGCCCATTAGTTCACGGTCAAAGTCAACTTTAGCCGCAGAAATAAATTCAGAGAGTCATTCTTTAGCCGAACCACACGAATGTGGAATGTTCTACCTGATTATGTGTTTCCTCCTCATTATATTGTCCAGGCATTTAAGACCAATGTGCATCGATACCTCCTTTCCTTATCCACTTCCTCTCCTTCCGCTTGCACTGTGCTCTGATACGTAAGGGTACTCAAAAATCGCCTTTCGAGCGCGCGTTGTGTAAAAAAAACAAAATAAAATTCACACACGTACACAGACTGAGGACGTATACAGTTCAATCTCTCCCAATAACCTATACGTTCTCAGTGACCTCGGCCACACTGTTTGTATAATTCACACTTTCGCACATACGTGCACACGCTAAAAAGACGCGGGATAGGACGATAGGACGATCCGTATCGTTCGAACCTTAGCTGTTGAGTGTCGCGTTAATTTTTTGTTTTGTATATTATGTTTTTATTGTGTGTACAATGAAATAATGTATGAATATGTTTAATTTGAAATATTAATTGTATTCTGTTTCAAGTTAATGTTAAATGTTTTTAGAGAACAACACTAATATACTGATCTTGAGCGGAGATAATATGGAAAACCAGGTTATCTTAACGATGTTTCAGAAGTTTCTCTTGTGTAAGAGCGACCACAGTATTTTATTACAGAGATAAATCGAGGAAATTAAATAGATCCCGACCCTTAACTCAAGATAACTTAAGTTTATGTTAAATATTTTTAGAGAACAACACTAATCTACTGATCTTGAGTGGAGATAATATGCAAAACCAGCTTCTCTGACCACGATCCTAGCAGTTTTTCTCTGGACTTTATGGACGATTTTTTCATTTTTTTATCCAGCTCGATAAAACTCCTTTATATAATAGTATTTCCTGCAACCGAGGCCATCGCTTCAACAATTAAAAAACACTTTCGATGGCTGACGATCACCCACACACGTAATACACATTAAACAGGGAATCAGTTAAATGTCAAATCCAAGTATGTTCCATTTAACTTAACCAAAATATTACTCTAATAACATAGTCAAGCAAAGACTTGACATCGGTGTACACAGTCCGCCTAAGAATCGATTTACGTGCGCGATCTTTTTCTTTGCCGTCTCTTGTGTAGCTAGGTAAACTTTTCATAAATAATTCATAATAACCGGATTGTAGAATACCGATCACATGAAAGCAATAAAAAATTGTGTGGTAGACTACATATCTGTTATCCGGACAGACGATCAATAAGTCGTTCTAACAACAACAGACAGTTAAGAAATCACTGAATAAATGAAGACGAAGATTTAATATGCGATTAATTTGAAACACATATAAGTCAACCAGTATTCCGATTTGTATAATGACCTAACATAAAATCGGATATATGTAAAATTTAGATTATATTACCGCTCGGCAACCATAAAAACACCAGTGTGTTTGGTGCCCCAAAAGATGTCGTTTAAATAGAACCAGGGACAAATGGAACATTATAACTTATTAATGAGGTATGACGCGCTCAGAAAACGGACTTAATTTAGACAGAACGTTTAAATCAAGCTGGTCAAAATTGTGAAGCATCTACAGAGTAGCGAGATGTTTAAAAGTAAAAACAGCAACAGGTCACCTTTTAAGCAACGCCATTTTTACTTATCTCAGGCGCATAAGTAATAAGACGGTATTTAAAAAACTACTGACGCCATGGCAGTTGCGATCAATTGACAAAAGTTTCACGGCATTTGCTTTGCTACAGCGTAGTTTTTGAAGAATACTGTTCAGCGCGACTTTTTAAACGGATAAATGTGTGGTAGAAAGAACTTGCTGGAGTTGCCGGAAGACATCGTTTCTTCGGCGAGTAGACAGATGCAACTCCTGCGGATGGTCAAGAGAGGTATCATCATTCGATATAAACACAGCTGGATGATTTGAAAATTTGTTACCACTACTGTTATTAGAATTATGTATATTAATTGGTATTATTAATATGGTTATTATGAGTTGGTTGATTATTGCTGTTGTGATAACATTGTTGGCTACCACCAACAGAATATGACTGTTGTAGCAGGTTATAATTATAATAATTACTTGAATGTTGATTAAGAGGGTATTCTGCTCTAGACGCACAAATTTAACGCAATTTTTGAAGTGCTGTAAACAAAAAGCAATCAATATTTTTACTATTCATTTTTTTATAGGATGTTTATTAATATTTCAAGAATACACTAAAAAAATTGAAAGTAAAAAATTCAAAATTCAGAAAGTTAGCAGCTGATGAAGCTGATGAAGAATCTCAAACAGTTGGCACGTGGCCATACCCACGATTCAACCCTTCTAGCAATCTGAAAAAAAAGGTTATTATTTGCCTCTATCGTTGGAACTAAAAATAGTTGAAAAAACATTTTTTTTTTAATAAAATGGAAACTGCTTGAAAAAAAAGAATATTTTTGTACCACTTTTTTTTAGGTTTTCGAATTTTTTAAAAATAGTTAACATTGAAATTTGGGGATGAGGATAGTTTATGCAATAGAAAAGCCTATAAAGAAGACACATGTAGTTCTCTAAAAAGCCCTACCACCTTTTTCCCCCAATCCTACATCCAAATCCCAGCAATAATACTCTAAAACCCAAAATCCTGTCAAAACCCGAATTAACCCAAACATGATCCTAAATTCGCAATAAACGAATCAAACATTCGTTTATCGCTTAACATTTGCCCCCACGGCATAATTTAATCCAAAATCCAAATTAAAATTAAAATTCACAATAAACGAATCTAATATTCGTTTATCGTTCCACATTTGCCCCACGGCATCATCAAAATCCAAAATTCAGAGATCGTTATCTCTATCTGAAAAATTCCACTAAGTTAAACAAATAGAAAACCAAATCCAGATACATATCCACATCTGCGCAATAGTTTCGTAAGAATTCAAGAAATTGAATTATTATCTTAAATAAACACCGAGCACCTCACTCAGGATGCAAAAATCGAGATTCGTGTAAGAAATTGCCCATTTTTGAGATACAAATCTCGATTTGTTTTTCTTTATAAAGGAATAGTAAAGCGCGATACAGACGGTCGTAGAAAACGCGCAACAATATAAAATGGACATCGTCGCGCTTCAGGAAGTTCGACTGCCACATCAAGTAATCGAAACCAACGGGTTTACACTGGTGTGTGGAGGTACCGATACACATAACCTCGGAACTGGCTTCATCATAAGCAAGAAGTTTACGTCCCAGGTAAAAGATGTGCAATTTATTAATGACCGAATGTCGGTGCTAAAAATACAGGGCCCATGGTACAATTATGTATTTATAAATGTACACGCCCCAACAGAATCTACGGACGAAGAAACGAAGGACACATTCTACGAGACCCTAGAGGAAGTATTTGATAAGATCTCATCATTCGATGTTAAAATCCTTCTCGGCGACCTCAATGTGAAAATTGGAAAGGAAGATATCTTCCAACCAACAATAGGTAAAGAAAGCCTACATGACGTTTCAAATGATAATGGTATTCGAATTATCACGTTCGCAGCGTCAAAAGATTTGGTAGTGAAGAGCACGATATTCAAACACAACGAAATTCATAAAGCCACATGGATATCACCTAACGGCGTAACGCGTAACCAAATAGACCACTGCCTCATAGACAAAAGACACCACTCGAACATCCTTGACGTAAGATCATATAGAGAGCAGATTGCGAGTCCGATCACCTTCTAGTGATTGGCAAAATTAGAAGTCGGCTTGCAGCAAACCCACCTGGACAGTCACGGGAGACAAGCAAAAAGTTCGACACTGATAAACTAAAAGACCTACGTAAAAGGGCGGAATACCAAGACGAACTAACGAATAGATTTAGCATTCTAGAGAATGTGAGCAGTGAGGAAGAGGAAGCCAATAGTGTGGACACTAAATGGGCATCGATCAGAGACACAATCAAACAAACAGCCCAAGAGGTATTAGGATTTAAGAAAACAACTAAGTCCAAACCTTGGTTTGACGATGAGTGCAGAGCAAAGATCGAAGAACGTAAACGCGTCAGAATGATCCACTTGGAAGCATATGATGAAGTCAACGCAGTAAGATACGCGACAATTCGGAAAGAAACAACTGGACTTTTCAAACGCAAAAAACGCGAATGGGAGAAGACTCGGATCGAAAAAATCATAGAAAATGCCAGATTAAAGAACAACAGAGGTATGTATGCCGGCATAAATTCAATTAGAAATGGCTACCGAGGGAGAGCCAAAATAATCCGACACACAAACGGCTGTCTGAGGACAGAAACATAAAATATCGTGACAAGATGGAAGCAGTACTTTGAAAACCTGCTCAATGTGCGCACCCATGAACTACAAATAAACGCACCAGACGTACATACAGCCGAGCCTCAGATCCCAGAGCCTTCTTTCGATGAAATTGTAGACACAATAAGCCGATTGAAAAACAACAAGGCACCCGGAGCCGATTGCATACCGTTAGAGCTTGTGAAGCCTGGAGGAGAGGCAACCGCTCGAAAGATTCTCCAACTGGTTAAAATAATATGGGACAAGGAAGTCATCCCGGAAGAATGGAAAGCCGCAATAGTCATCCCCATTTTCAAAAAAGGCGACAGATCTGACTGCGAAAATTACAGAGGAATATCATTGCTCCCAATCACATACAAAATATTAACAAATGTTATACTGCCAAGAATTACACCGTACACAGAAGAAATATTGGGAGACTACCAATTCGGATTCCGTCGGAACCGGTCAACAAGCGACCAAATTTTCACAATAAGGCAACTACTGGAAAAGAAGTGGGAATACGGAGAGACGATTCACCAACTGCTCGTGGACTTCAAAAAAGCCTACGACTCAGTCGCAAGGCAAATACTCTACCATATTGTGGTTAAGCTGGGGATCCCAAAAAAATATGCCGCCCTCATTCAAATCTGCATGAACGAAAACAAAGGGCGAGTTAGAATAGAAAACCACCTCTCAGAACCATTTGAAATCCGGGACGGACTAAAACAAGGGGATGGCCTCTCACCATGCCTTTTTAACCTTCTCCTCGAGTATGTTATCAGAAAGGTACAAGACGACAACACGGCCGGATCATCCCTGAACGGGGTCACACAAGTGTTCGCGTATGCGGATGACATTGCCGTTCTGGGCGATAATCTCGAAACTATAAGTAAAAACTGTGAAATCATCATGCAAACAGCAGAAGAGGTGAGCCTAGAAATAAACGAAGACAAAACGAAATACATGATTACGACGAGAGCAGGTGGACCTCAGAGAACACATATAAACGTCAGGGGCAAGATATTTGAAAATGTCAAAGAATTTAAATATCTGGGAACGATACTGACGACCAGAAACGAAACGTCAAAGGAAATTAACAAAAGACTACATTCCAGCAACGCTAGTTGGCATTCAGCCAGTAAACTATTAAAATCCAAACTGCTATCACGTAATATAAAGCTCCGTGTCTATAGAACCATAATCATGCCGATTGCTCTATACGGATGCGAAACATGGGCTCTCACAAAACGGGAAGAGAACAAATTCCGTGTATTCGAGAATAAAGTTTTAAGGGGTATATTTGGCGGTAAATATGACGAGGAGTCAGGACAATGGAGGAAACTCCACAACCACGAATTGGAAGAGCTATACCGCAAACCTACAATAGTGAGAGTGATCAAGTCGCGAAGATTAAGATGGGCCGGACACGTGGCGCGAATGGGCGATGATAGGACCGTGCATAGAATTGTTGACGGTAAACTAACGGGGAAGAGACCGACAGGACGGCCGTGACGGAGATGGGAGGACAATGTTAGATTGGACCTCGAGGAGATCGGATCGCATGATCGAACGTGGAGGGAGAAGCGCACAGGACAGGGAACAATGGCGGAGTCGAGTCGGTGAGGTCATGAACTTCCGGGTTTCTACAGGCCAGTAAATAATAAATATATAATAACAATAATAAAAGGATCTCCGGACCGCAGTAGATTATCGTTCATAATCCCTGGAGGAAGTGCCCCAGAAGAAAAACCTTATAGATGCAGAGAGTTTGACAAAATAAAACAAATTTTATGTACGAAGAAAAGCGAGACTTTTTAATAGTTTTGTTGAGCTGACAACTGGTGAGTAGAGCTGTGGTACCACCACAAAAACACTCCTTTTTAGATACCGAGTATCACCTGCCCCCGCGGAAGCCTGTGGAGACGAGGACTATGAAAGCCGAAAAAAACGGCAGGTTCAACAACAGGACGTTGCTCTTCCCTCAGGCTCTGAGGTAACACGGTGACGATCCCCTTGTAGAACGTTTTTCAGGAGCGGTCTATAGAGATCTCTTCGCCTTTTAAGGACTAGGAGACTCGCTCCCTGAACTGAACCTGTGGGGGTTCTCTACATCACACGGAGAACCAACCCACAACCCTAACCTGCAAACATGCAAAAATCAAATCCTCAACGGAACATTAGCAAGTATACCAAGCCGCACACATTTCTCCGAAGTTTATATGCCTTAACAAAGCGTATATTCAAATCCTCAACGGAACATTAGCAAGTATACCAAGCCGCACACATTTCTCCGAAGTTCATATGCCTTAACAAAGCGTATATTCAAATCCTCAACGGAACATTAGGAAGTATACCAAGCCGCACACATTTCTCCGAAGTTCATATGCCTTAACAAGCGTATATCCAAATCCTCAATGGAACGTTACCAACCAACTAAACCGCGCACATTTCCCCCGAAATTATCTCGGTTAACATTTCTATCTAAACGATACCCCTTTCTTGCACCCAAGCAATTTCAATTTCCTGGTATACACAACCAACGAATCCAACTTAGCTTATACGGCAAGGATTCGCTGGAACTAAACTCATATGCATAGGCATAGCAACTCTTCCACTAGATTCTTAGGAAGTGACAATGAGTTTACGATGCCACTACCACAACGCAATGGATTTTCAATTCCATCAGTCAGTCGCAATTTATCCACCGTGGCGTCCGCAACAAAGAGTCGCAATCCAAGAGTGCACACAGTCGCGTGTTACCTTCACCCGAGTCGATCGAGAGTCCGCGTTCTTTCTGAATCCTCAAGCTGCGTAGCTATGCAATCGGAGGGTCGATCCTCACCGTTGGTTTAAACCGCTTTTGAGTAATAAAAAGAAATTGACATGGTGAAAAGTGTCACGCACTGAAGCAACATAACTAATCATTCGAATTATCCATTGAGTGCTTCTAGTATCGAGAGTGTGGAGAGAATAAGATCTTATGACATAGCCGAGTGTTGGTAATTAAGTAGATTCGAGTTGACAAGGTTGCGATCTTTACGATTAAGTGCGCGAATTAATTGTAACAAGTTAAACCGAACTGCGCGGGAGCAGAATAAAGAACACATTTAAAGGAACGTCAACAAACAAGACAAGTGTTTTCATTTCCCTTGGCACCACGAATTTCCAACGACGGTTGCGACGAACTCGTAAGTAGGGCGGTAGTGAAATAGTGCCATACGTTGGCGCACAGCATTAACCCCCCCACAAACCTACTACAGAACCTAACACATATACTAAATTTGAGGTGAATCGGTTCAGTAGAACTTGAAAAATCGTGGGTGTTGTTTTAAAAATGACAGTTTCGAGAAAAACGCGTTTAAAGTTTCACGTAAAGTTTCTCGCGGTCTAAGTCATGAAATGATATCTTAGGCTTACGTTTATTCAATCTGCCACTCCTGCTGCATACATTGGACCTTCCTCGACTTCGAAATAAGCATCACTTCTCTCTTCCAACCGAGCAGTTTTGGCCTCCTTTGATGCGTTAGACGCTCGTATCTCTGATCGGTCAATCCGGGCATTGTCTCGTTTCCCAGCGAATGAATAAGCTTCTGGACCAATTTTGACTCCCATAAGCATCACTATTTTTAAAAGAGGAATGTAGCCTTCATTGAATATGCAAACAGCAATAAACGTAGCAATTTCAATGACGTGAGTTCCGGAATGAATATGTTTCGGTGGGAAAGTCCAAATCAAAGAGTTTAGAGACTCATTATTATTTTGAGTCTCTGAGCCTAAGTTTCTGAGGCGGATTAGCATCAGAATCAGAAGCTAAAATTAATTATTTTTCTTCATTTACAGCTTTGGAAATAATGAGATTATAAACTGCAGATGCGGCCGTATGCAGGTTTTCGACACAAGCGTAGTAAGTAAAGATTGATAGTCCTTGACAAATATCGATCATACTGCAGAAGATATTTATTCCTTCCCTTCCAACTCCCAAAAGCCGCATAGTAAATATCATTCTTCGATTTACTTCGAAGTATTTATCGACGAATGGACATGATTGTACATATTGTATACTATCGCAACTGCATTGTACTGCAATTTTAAAACCTAGTCCGCGATGAGACGTTCGTGAAAATTGTATCTCTTTCTTGCAGGTATTACACAAAACTATGGAAGAAATCGCTGCAAAAACTGTGAAAAACTCCAAAATACAGTAGCCGTAATTATTGACAATAATCACTTCTTCATCATTTGATTTGCTCAATTTTGCTGCCGATACACTCGTAAAACTGGTGACTTCCTCTACCGTGAATCTATTCCCATGAAATCGCATTTTTTACTTCGATCCGGACGCGTAATCCTTTTCGCTGAAGACTTTCGATCCATTTTACTTTAAAAAATTAAAATTATTGGACATAAAATATTCTCCATGAGTGTACATCCGATGCGCACACCGGCGACAACGAAGTCGGTCAAACTCAACGAACATCCACCATCTTGTATTTCGTCAAGTTGAAACAGCTTTCCTGATGACGCACGTGCACATCATCAGTCTCTTTCTTCTACCAGCCGCCACGGAGTACGGACGGCCCGCCACGTGCCATCCCCGGCGAATCGATTCTACTCTTCCATTCAACTCTACTGCTGACACCTATTAGTGTCGTAACTATCTACTCCTTTATTTTATTGATTAAATAAAATCCAACAAAAATTATCGCTTGAAATATTTTTATTTTACTCACAGCACATGCGTTCACTTGGCGTGAAGGTTAGAATGCAACTGTTCGCAACTGGGTGTAAGCTCATACTACATATAAAAGATAATTTAAAAATACATAAAGGTTACCTTCGGTTGTTGTATTTCAATATATATATAAAGGCACAACAGGTTTTACGAGGAAACAGGGTTGCAGGTTGACAGAAAGTCCCGAATGTCTTTTTTTCGATTCGTTCCGGCCGATCCGGTTTAGACGGCGCGTCAGCAAAACAGCCATACCTCCGAAAATAATTTGAATTTTCTAAAATACCCTTAAAGACATATTCTTAGGGGGTTAAGCTTTGAAAATATGAAAAAAACTGATTTTTTCGAATTTCTAGACCAGAATACCCCTATGGGGGTGAAGATGTATTTGCGCCAGACATGTGCGCGCGGTTCACTTCTTCGCCAACGATGTTGCTCTGCAACGTGATGTGCACCAGGTATATCCAAGAGGGAAGCAGTAACGAAAACACTGTTTTATTTCGTTGTTTTTTTATGTTCTTTATTTTCTTTGCACATTATCCTGGTGAGAGTTTGTAATTTTTTGTTTTCCTTTTTTACTTAGGACTTAGGACTATTATCAATTGATTTTCTATATACTGTTTTTACAAGACACACTTCTTTCTCGACACTGCGACCGCGGTAATTTAAAATTTCGCGCAGCGGCGTGTCCGACTACAGTGATGAAATGACAAGCGACTGATTGGAATTAGGGATGGAACTTGTGATTTCTGCTTTTACACAACGATCAGCCAATGGTAATCGTGCTCTCTTGTGCTCCCTCAATTCCCCACGCTCATCGAGGTGGATAAGTACTTGCGTATTCGTTCGACGTCGATGGGCGTGGAGAGGATGAAGTAATCAAAAGGAAAGCACAATAACCCAGGGTTGATCTGGCTTAGTGTGCGTGTATTAATGCTGCGTCTGAGACTGGTCCACTGGCCTAGTGCGGTGGTTGTGGTGATCTCAGAGGGCATCGAATTATGGAAAGACAGAGTTGTGGAGGAGAGGAAAATGTTGTTTGCGTTATCCACCTGTAAAGTGAGATCGTTGATCCCAAGCGAATGGGTGATCTGAAGAAAAGCCGAAGTGACGCCAAATTGGCTAGGGTAATTTATCATGAGAACTAATTAAATAATTTGATAAACTCCCCAGCGATTTCGCTATGATGCGACGGCGTCGTTTGCTTCGACTTGTTGTTGCTAACCGACATGATGTGATTTCCGATGGAAATCTCATGGGCTAGCAAAAATGGAGTTGCCGTATGGCAAAAGGTAGCTGAATTCAATTCTGCATTATCTGCATAGAATAATGAATTCAGCTATGCTTTCTTTTACAGGTAAAATAGATGAACTGGTGGGATAGGCGATAATGTGACGCGCTGTTAGCGGTCGAAATTAGGTTAGGATTGTGGGCTGGTTCTCCATGTGATATAGAGAAACCCCACACCCCTTAAGTTAGATCACTTTTTAATTTGCACATTAGACCCGATGATGTTTGTGGAAATAGCGGACGCTGTCGGCATTTTTGATTGTGTGAAAGTAGAACTTTCTCTGTATTTTTGTTGTTGATTTGCCATGGATGCTACTGCAAGTGCTGATGATCTATTTATACTATTGATTGTTATGATACTTGTTACTGATGTGTGGTGTGTTGTGATGTGTTATGGTGGCTCCTTTCGAACTTTTACTTGCTGCGTGGATCTGACCTGCTCGGGTTCAACACTGCTACATTTAAGCGAAGTAGCTTTTTTTGACGTCGACAATGTATATTTACTGAGGAAGGCCACTCGCCACGAAAACGCTGAAGGCTCCTGTTCCTCGTCCTACATCTGCATATGATGGTGGTTGATTCAGATGTGGCTGATCTTGGGGACAACTTCGGCCACCTGTTGTATGATGATGATGATGAATAACGCATTTATTGTACAATAATTTAACAAATCTTGACTTAGGACTAAAGGCTAAATCTTATTTTACAAGCTTTTATTATTCTTAAAATAATTTACTGGCTCTGCACGAGCATTCTAAATTACACGATACAAGTTTGTGTAATGCTTTTCGGCGTACAATAATATTTTTATATTTTTATATTTTTATATATTTCCTGGAAGAAGTTCTCCCTCTCTCTCTTTGTTTTTTTTTTTAAATAACAAGATAAAATAACAAGTTAACAAAAAAAGAAATATTAACAAATATATTAACAAAATGTTAACATACAGAGATTTTAAAACGAAAAGGAATCTAAATGCAAAATGGAAACGAAAAGGAAGAATAAATATATATGAAAAGGGAAATGAGGAATGGAAAGCGAAAACGTAGCGTCTGAAGATCTGACTATATTTGGGGATTTAACCCCTTTCTTCATTGTCAATCCACCACCAGTTGGTTGGTTGGATGTGAGTGATTCTGGTTATTGCAAGATGACCAGAAGCCAGAGACAAGATGAAGGACACATCTGTTCTTGTCTCGATAAAGTCGATCTCTCGCCACCCCATTTTTTTTATCAAGTGTTCACTAATTTGTAGAATGTCAACAAATAAACAATTCTTCATTTTAAAGTTTGGGCCTAACATGGTGAAAGGCATTAAGTGTTGATTCGTTCTCTAGCTTGACGGAGCCCTTGAATAGCACGCGCATCTTACGACTTTGGCCAGTTACCTTCAACGAAGGTAATGATGATGATGATCTGGTATAAGGAAGTGCCACTGACGGATGTTCGTGCTTCCGATGTATGCTTCACTCATATAGTTGAACGTGATATACTCTTCAATAAACCCTGTGCATAGCTCATATAACCGACGTTGACTTTTTCAACCCACCGCAGGAACTCGTTGCTAGTTGTGGTCGCAGAGTCATACCATCGATTAGAGTTGTCTTTGATAGTGAGGCGAAATACGTAATATGGATGTTGCGTCGATCAGTTGGGGCAAAGTGAGTTTCGCATTCCTCTTCATCGGCTGCTTTCCCATAGATCATGCCTCTCAAAGAGATCATGCATCTCAAATCAATACTGATTTCATAGCTGCCCAGAGCACTCGCTTTACCGGAGCATGGCGATGTCAAGGGTGTTGTACCTGTCAGTATCTATCTCAATTGAGTATCCTGAGCAATGAGGTTGGGCCTCAGGTTTTTTCTCAATCCTTCAAGCATGGGCGCAGGATAGAAATCAGCTCTGATGATAGAATCTAGCTTGTCATTCGAGTCAATGTTCGGATCCACTGGTTTCAGATACGAAATGAATGAGAGATTCCGCACCAACTTTGATGGTAGCGGCACGTAATCTGAAAGATGAGTGATGGCGCCTTTTCCCTTTTGTAGCGAGCACCTCTGAAACCGAAAACTGAAACAAATGGTGCTGGTCGTCGGAGGCGCAACCGCTGCGTAAGTGATTCGGAGTTGAAGGTGGTCTTAGAACATGTGTCCACCAGAACACGAACATCAAACTTGTGTTAGAGTTCCAATTTAACGATTACTCGAGCAGTAGCTAGAATCATTGACTGCGACGGAGGAGCATTGATGGTACGCGAACAGACTCTCAAATTCTGCCCATCTGCCGATTTGGGTCTTGTAATTTCTTCTTGATGCTGTCAGGGTGCCATCGTGATTGAGGCTGTGAAGCAGTATATAATGTGATCCCCGTCTTTGTCTGGAAGCCTTAATAGAGCGGCAGTCACACAGCAACTGCCCAAAATAGTTGAAACACAAGCTCCTTTGGTCTGAAGAGGATCATCGTATTTCAGGTGTGAGCACTTTGAATGCTTTGCTGGCGGAGATACCACGTCTCAACATTCAAGACTGATCCGGGGTAAGTTTGGTGAAGAATAAAAATAAAATATAATTGTTAAAATATCTTTAACAGTGTAATGCTCCGCGGAAAGGAGTCTGATGTTTCAGAGATGCTATATAGACTGAAATGTGTATTACGGCTGCCAGCGACTTAGAGTTGGGGACATGACTGATGGTCTTCTTCTGGGCTTCTTGATTCTGATAAGCGGCAAGTTTGAGCAGTTCAACGAATGCCATGGTCCCGATGCGGGTTTCAGGAAGTTGATTGTATTTAGAGAGTTCAGTAGTATCCCCCTGAGATGTTTGTCAATCATGTCCAGTACGATGATCAAGCCGCTGCGTTGTCAGGTATTCGAGTAACATATATCTTCCCACTCCTTCACGGGTCGATCAAGTGGATTTAAGCTCACGATAGAGTAATATCGCGATTATAACGTAAATCCACGACGGACTCTTTCCTTACTGTAGAAATCTGAAAGAGAGTGCTAAGAGAAGAATATACAATAGCACAAGTGCGTGTTTTGTTGTTGTTGCTCGACTAGTCTGGGTTAACCTCGATTATAATTTTCTTCGCGATCCAAACTTCCTTGACGATCTTCGCAGCATCGTTAGGGAGAGTCGACTTTAGGTAATACAGGCGCTCCACAGCGGTAAGATCCGAGAAGCCGGTTAATATCACTTGGAACAGATCCTTATAGTGCTTCCAATCTGAACTCGAATGCGGTAGGCGTTTATTTTCGAGAGATTCGTCATATTTTGCATTAACTAACTAATTATATAAACGAAGTAAAATAAAGCCTTGGCCTGTTGGTACGGAGGTTAGAATTTAAAACGTACTTGACGAATTATACAGAATCAAATTGCAAAAGTGAGAAAATTATTGAAGCTGATGTGGTAAGTAGGAACAAAGTTGAGGAGAAGCATAGATACATTGCAACCTCTAATAATTAACTGGAATGAAGAGTTTAGCTTCTAACCTAATATAAATAGAAAAGAGATCTTTAAAAAGAGATACTACACCAAGATACTGTGGGGGAGCATAGCGACTCGAAATCAAGATATTAGTAGTACTTCCCCATTTCAGGTAAAAGTATCATCCAATAGGAAAAAATTTTCAAATACAATTAAGTCACTATAAGTTCTTGTTCGTTTTTCTTTTTTCCTTTTCTTTTTTTGTTTTCTTATCCGAAATAAATCACCATTACTTAATTTTCCATACAATCCAAAATATATGGATATAACTTTATTTAATTTAATTTACTACATTAAAAGCAAGTTAGTAAAAACAAGATGCTATAAGATTTACTTTTTCCAATAACTAACACCGCCATGACCGGATCCAATAATTCCACCGTATCCCTGGGAAACTAAAGGAGTAGAAATCAATCCAGAGCCTAGTCCATATCCCCCAAGAGTGCTGACTCCGTATGAGCCTAGTCCAGATCCATATAGTCCAGATCCAATTAGTCCACTTCCTATTAGTCCAGATGAACCTAGTCCAGATGAAACTAGTCCAGATGAAACTATTTCAGGTGATCCAACTCCGTATGAAATTGGTGGATGTCCTTCGATCAGCACAACAAAGATTGCGAACAAACAGACAATTACCTGCGGAATACATAGCAATTCCTTAAGTTTGTCTTATCCTTCTCAAAATCCTTGGAATACTTACTTTCATTTTAGTGTTATTGTGGGCGTTAATGGTCCAGACTATTGAAACTGATTCTGTTTTGAATTTTGCTGTCCGTTTTTATACATCCAGCTCCTACCCCGAATTAAAAATAAAATAAAAACCCAAACGCTTAGAATTTGTCGCCGAGACCAGTAATTGGCAATATCATCTTCTTCTCAGTTGCTATATATTAGCATAAGTGATAATATTAATGTTTTGCATTTAGAAAATTATCCAGTTTTCGACGGTAATGTTCGCAAAGGCAATTAGAATAAAAAGACAAGGTTGCGTTAGAAGACGGCCAATTGACAACTTTTATTGGTGCGCATATTTTTTTTTGTAATTTATAACATTGAAATTATTAAACGCTGAACAATAGCAACAATGAGCAGTATTTGTTTGTTTAGTTTAGTGAGGGCGGAACCCTCATATATTCAGCTTAGTACAAGCGATAAAACTTAACAGCTATCTTAAAATTATTCTTATATATATAAACTATGGTTAAAAAGAAAAAAAAGGAATAAAGAGGGGGGGGGGGGGTTGGCTTTTGGGTTTATCCATCAATTATCACTCATTCATTCACCTCGCTTAGTACAGGATGTAAGAGTGTAGACCGGGAGTGAGAGTGGTCAGGAGGGGAAAGAGAGGAGATGAAGTTTGAGAGCAGTAGAGGTAAAGTTGAAATCGAAGGAAGTAGGGTAGGAGTTTGCCCGCCGCAGCATTCGCGAAAAGGGGGGGGGGGGGGGGGGGGATCCGAGGATTCGCCCAGTTCAGTCCGCGGAGGGCAAAACGCAGGAAACGACGTTGCACGTTTTCGATTCTGCGTACATGGGACGAGTAGTCTTGAGACCAGACCTGACTGGCGTATTCAAGAAGGGGGCGGACGAAGGGTATGTAGAGAGAGAACAGGAAACGTAAGGATTAGAGAATTCTTTAGACCAGCGTTTCACAAACCCAAGGACAGAGTTGGCCTTAAGAATAATATCATCAATATGCGGGATGAAGCTAAGCTCCCTGTCAAATAAGATTCCGAGGTCGTGTATCGAGGGTACAGATGATATCTGTGGGTTTATCAGAAAGTGGTGGTGTGCGGGGGGAGGGGGGGGGGGGCAGGGGGCGTTTGCGGGAGAAGGTGATGGAGTGACATTTGACAGCGTTGAGTTCAAGGCAGTTATTACGGCACCAAGTTGAGAAGCTGTCGAGGTCCGTTCGGAGAAGTGAGGAGTCGAGAGGAGAGTTTGTTTTGTAGAGTTTGGCGTGGTCCGTCATCATTGCTGGTAAGGATAAATAGGAAGGGACCTAGATGGCTGCCTTACGGAACCCCTGACGTGAGAACAAACAGATTCGACAGGGAAGATCTGAATTTGACACGGTAGGATCGATCTTTCAGATAAGAAGATGACCACTTGATCAATAGAGGTTCGAAACCTAGGGAGGACAGCTTAAAAAGGATGAGATTATCGGAGATTTTGTCAAAGGCCTTGCTGAAATCGGTGGTGATTACATAGAATTCGTTGCCATTCCCTAAGGCACGGAGAGTATGGGATGAGTACTCGATCAGATTCGTTGTGGTCGACCTGCCCGAAAGGAAACCATGCTGGTTGGATGAGATGATGGATTTACAACGGAAAGATAACGCGTTGTAAAGAATTCCTTCGAACAGTTTGGAAATATGAGACAGTTTGGCGATGGGGCGGTAGTTGCTTATATCGTTTTTAGGTCCCTTTTTATGTATGGTGGTGACATAGGAGGATTTCCAAATACTGGGGAACATCTCCTGTGAAAGGGATAGATTGAATATCTTTGATATCGGGTGGGAAAGAGAAGTGGAACATTTCTTTAAAAATACACCCGGGAGACCATCAGGCCCAGGGCTGAACTCGTCCTTGAGTAAGTTTAATTTCAACTACGTGACGCTGAATAAGTTGAGGGGTGAAGGGACCGAAGGAGAATTCGGGCAAGTCTTTGAACTGAAACGGATTGGGTTCGAAGGAGATGTCTGTGAAGGATTTATTGAAAAACGAAGCGAATAGATTGGCAGTAGTTAGGGGGTCGGTTGAAGTAGTCGCGCCATAAGAAAGCGAGTTAGGATAGGCGTCGGATTTACGTTAATAATTTATAAAGTGGAAGAAAGATTTGGGGTCCTTGAATAAATTCGATTGTGTTTTGGTAAGGTATTTGGAGTAGAGGGAGTTGTAGAGTTCGGAAAATGTATAAAAGGAACCGAGATAGTTGGAGTAGTTTTCAATGGATCGCATATTGAAGAAAATGTTCCATAAGTTATTCCTTCTGTTCCGAAGATTGCGCAGATCGCGGTTGTACCAAGGCAGCGAAGAAACCGATGACCTGTGGCGACAATAGGCGACATATAAGGCGACGGCATAGTAGATCTCCTTATAGAGAGTGGCAGTAGCTTCTTCTACCCCCAAATGATCAAAGTGTAGCGATCCTAAATCGCTACTCCTATCCAAATCCCCAATATCATCAAATAATCCCATAACGCAAATCCCAATTTCATATTGAATCAATGAGCGATAAATTAAACCAAAAGTCAATTTGTCGCACATTGATTCAATTCCACATAATACCCCGAAATCCCATATTGAGTCACTTGAACAACGAATTAAACCAAAAGGTTATTCGTCGTACATAGACTCAATTCCCAAAATCCTGACATCATGAAATGCTTGATTCAAAACGCATTTCATGATTTCCCTTTCCAGAATCTATCCAACAAAATCCTCAAACGATTCTCAGAAAAAAATTCCAATCGAAGCACGCAAAGTCTTGCGTGTGCTTCTTGGAATTTTGACACTAAAATAATTTACAAAAGTCAACGGAAAAAACTATAAAAGGGCAGTGACTTACGATTTCGTGATTAGTATAATTTCGGAGGCCGAACCGCTGGCCAGCTGCACCAAAGTGTCCACGTTTACCATGTCTAAACCTCTGATCCAAACACAATAAAACTAGTGTGTCTGTACATTAACCAAACCCCATCCCGCTCTTTCATTTCACACACAACACTCCGCGCTCTTCTCTCGGGTTTACCGTTAAAGCACGGCGCGGAGCATTACAAAAGCGAAACGCTGTTTTGCTAAGATGCTCATTTAAAAGGCGGAAGTTAGTTTTGTGGAAGTTGTAGGAAAAGCTGTCATAAGGTAGAGAAGGCTGGGTTTCATGATCAAGATATGTGGATAAGAGCAGCGGGGCTGGTAATTGTCAATGGTGGAGAGCGCGTGTGGACTAGGGGCAACTGGAAACTTGTGCGGGTCCGTTGTGAACACGAGGTCCAGTTCATCACATTTCGCTTCAAATAAAACAAATATAATAACAAGTCTGACACCTTTCGATTGAGGAATTTAAATGATGTTTATGATCAACTGAACATTAAGAATAATTAAATTTATTGTATAAAAGAAATAACGGCCCTAAATATAAAATATAGATACTTAATTTTGTAAGCAGTTTGCAATTTCCTCCAATTTGGTTTTCCATCAGGTAATGTTGAAATTTCAAAAGGAAAATTTCTTCAAATTCAACTTTCTGTTCAACAGTCAAAAAAAAAAAAATCGCACTGTTTACCTTGAGTTGCTACTTTACAGAAGTAACATAGTAAAATAATTTTTAATTTACAATTCAGCATGTTTAATTTAATATTATGTAATAAAAAGATAATTATTCCACAATATCGACAAGCTGTAGTTAGAAACGTGCCGAACAGATCCTGTGCTTCAAGAAGAGATGACTTGTTACAGGGCAATATAAGAGGTTTTTTTTTTTTTTTTTGAATATCATTTTTTATTTCTTCCTATTATTATAATTTACTTACTCGCTAGACAAAAAATGATTAAACTCTAGCTTATGTTATCTTATTTAATAACTTACTGGTCCTTGCGGACTCTCTAAGTTACATGCATACGCTTAAAGCATGAAAATTTGTCTTTCGACATTATGATTATTTTGTTTACATGGGGATTTTAAAGAACTTAATTGGATACAAAGAAAATGAAGAACAGAAAAAACTTGTTATTGTTTTTACATTATATCTAACTTAAATACTAAACTAACAATCAATTTTTTTTTTTTTTACCTTAACTCTATCCTAAACCTAATATCAAGACTTCGAAATGCTAAATCTATGTAAGGTTTCCGTTGTTTGTTGGGCTTTTTTTTATCATTATTATTATTACTTCCCTTTTTTTGCCAGTTTTATAAGGAAACAGGTTTTTAATTGACACTCAGTCACCAAAATCTCTGGTGTTGCTTATTCGTGTCTTCTCGGTGTTTCTGTGCTACTGCCCTACTGAACTGCAGGCGCTCTTCATCTGTGTGCGCAACCTCTCGATTATAACATATTCGTTTATCTATACTCGACCGACGCACGTGATAAATCAACGGTATAGCGGATTCATTTTGTATAAGGCCGTTCATGTCAAGACTGAGGAATGCTTCTGGTGGAATAAAGCCATTGCGACGTACCCCATCATAATACGTAGTGTTTGGGTAATATGCACCAACATTTAAATCGTTCGGGGAGCTCATTGATCTCGCAAGATGCTCTCGGATCAGTTTGATCATAAAGTTATCCACTCTGTTTATATTGGCCCCATTGTACAACGCTCCATTGGGATAGTATTTTTTGTGATCGGATTCAGGAGTCCGATGTAAGTTGAGACACGTCCTGAGGCCTTGTCTCTCAAAAATCCGAATCTTTTCCATTAAGCTAGGTCCCACATTAAACCACACTGGACATCCATATATGATCATCGGTCTGATGAGAGCCATGTAGCATATAACTTTAACTCTGCTGTCAAGTTGACTACTATGAAACAGTTTTTTTGTCATAGCATAAGCTTTCTTTGCCCTGCCCAGCGCAGCCTCCACATGTTTGTTAAAATATAGATACTGATCCAGCCAGATGCCTAAGTATTTGACTACATTTTTGGTTTCCAGTGTTTGTTGGTGTGGTCCCATAATAGATAGCTTTCGCCAGTTTTTCCTGGTGTCCCTGGTAGTTTCAGCCAGTGGTGTTCTAAAGAGGATGGTTTCACACTTCTGGATATTGATTTTGAGTTTTCAGTTGTCGCAGTATCGCTGAACATCATTGAAATCCCCTTGTAATGATCCGTTAATGATTCCAAGTTTTGGTCCTGTTCTATATATTATCAGATCGTCTGCATACGCAATAGCCTGATGAAGAGACCTTATCAAGCCGCTAGTGTAAATATTAAAAAGGATCGGAGATAACACCGCTTCCTGTTGCAGACCGTTTTTATTTTGTAAGTAATGTTGGAGGTCACATTGCCACTTTTGACCACGAATTTCCTTTCATTCAACATGTCGTATAGTATATACAGTAGTGGTTTATGAATGCCTAGTCTCATTAGCTTGAAGTATAACCCTTCTAGCCAAACGGTGTCGAAGACCTGTGGGTGGTAATTTGGTGTGTGCCGGCGTACGACACTAGGTTAACTAACACCGCGACGTTGTTCCGATGAATATACGTGCACAAAAATCCAAGCACCAAGGAAAGTGAAAGATAAAAACACACTGGATTGTTTGGTGTTGTGTTCTTTTTATTTTGTTACTTCTCGATCTCTTTCACAAATGATATTTTATTAATCGAACCACAAAAGTTCCTGTGCACTTAAACTACTCCTTTTGTCCTAGTAGTTTGTTACAACATATTTCACAGCTACAGTTTAATTAAGGGAGTAAGTTTCACATTGAGCTCTATTTACTTAATTATTCAACTAGCTCGGGTTTCACATTGAACTTTTTTACTTAATTGTTTAACTAGTTTGTAACATGCACTATATCCTCCTTTGCGTACTGTTCTATGATGCGCGATAGTTATAGAAAGCGATAGCGAAACTACGCCAAATAGATTGTGTGGAATTTCGAATTGATGTTAGATAAGCGAAGATTTCTTTCACAACTTAGAACCGAACTCGACAAGTGTGTTTTTGGAACTTCCTCTGGCAACGTCCGTACTCCGCGGGAGATGAAATCCGACTCGTCTTTAGCTAAAAGAAATTGACCCACCCTCAATGCCTGCGATGGGTTTTCACGCACACCATCGCAGGAGAAACAACCCTTCGGCCATTCGTGACCAATGGGAAACGATCCGCGTCCCATTGGAAGGTTCTTTATAGATATCGTTGCCACTGGAAAAATTAATGTCTTCCTCTTGGAAGGAAGGACAACGAACGCGCGTTGAAGAGAGGATAGAAGCAGAAACCTGCGGCTGTTCAAACATGAATTGAAAACGTTACTATCATAACAATAGAGCGGATATTGTATATATCGAAATGGGATCTAAATGCGCAAGCGCTAAAACGCGGCTTTGTTTGAACAGGCAAATGCAAATACATTAGGATTGCCTATGCAGCCGATCCGAGATAATTGGTTGCAGATGCATAGGCATCGATTTGCATGATGTGATCGTAGGATCGGTGATTGCTTGAGAAAAGCAAACACAGAAGGATTTCTGTGAGCATGATTGCCATGAATGTCGATAAAGGGAGGGTTGAAGTTTTCCTAATGGTTGGCAATGGGCATGGGTGCCGATCAGGGGACACGAATATGTTTTGGTTGCCACGGCAATGTAGTAATCTTTGCCGTGGGTTTATGTTTTCAGGTGTGACCGCTCGAAGGGGGCTTGGAACAGCCCTTAAAAAGGTAAGCTGCCTATGGGGTATTTATGTCCGTGGGGATAACCGAATTGATTTCAGCAAATTGGTTAGCAGTTAATGCCATGGCAAGATTGTGTAATCTTGCCGGAAATTCAACTCTCAGGTAAGCTGTATTGGCTGATCATGGTGGGGTTCGAGCGATGCGTGGCTTTTCTGGCCCTGAAAAGCCCCAGAGGCCCTCTCCAAGTCAATCACCTGTGCACAGTTTCAGATTTTTATTCCACTGAATGTCTGAAACCAGTTTAGCTGCGGCATGTGTGGTTTCATGACCAGCTTTAAAACCATACTGGTTATTTGGAATAATATTATTGTCCTCAACCAATTTAAGTAGAGCCTTGTTTAGAACTTTTTCGAATACTTTATTGATACTCGGTAACAAACTGATCGATCGCAGATTTTTTGGGTTTGTTTTGTCTTTCCCTTTTTTTGGTAACGGTTGGATAATGGCCGTTTTCCAACGTACTGGATAGTGTGCGTTGTTCAGAGCGTTGTTGAACAAGACTGCATATATATCAATTGCGATTGGAGGAAGATGTTTGAGTACTATATTGGGTACTCCATCGATTTCAACTGATTTTTTGTTTCTTAATGATGCAAAGACGTCATGGATGTCTTCACTAGTGATCAAGAGGCTGTTGGCGCTTTCGACAGTGATCTCGGCGTTTGCCGTATTTTCATGATTGAATTCGATAAAACCTTGGTTTTCTGCTCGCCACTGTGAAATGTCATTTCGAAGATGACGATAATTCAGTAAAACTCTATCTTCCAAGCCACGGTTGCGGCGAATTACTTCATTTGCCTTGTACAGTTCTTGAAAGACGGCCCCTACAACATTCGCTTTTTCCAAGGGATCTTCAAACACAAAAACTTCGTCATTCGGGATGGCGTTGTTTGTATCTATGCCTATATTTGTCAGCATTCGTTGGTTTTCGTCAGTTCGTGGTATTTGGAGACCCTGAATCTCTTTTTCATTACTCCGTCTAAATATTTTATTAATTTGCGGGAACATACTGGGGTTGTTGGATTTTACCGCCCGAACTTTGTTGTTCCAATACAAATTTGCTGATAGCCTATAGTTGGCTTTTATCAGCTGTTGGAGATTTTTTAATCTGGACTTCAGTGATATTATCTCCTGGTCGTGCCTATCAATAAATCGTCTGTACCGTAGTTTTAGTTGCGACAGAAGTCTACTTTTTTTTTTGTGGAGTGCGTTGATTGTGGCGTTTCGGTACATGTTCATGTTGTCCGTAGGTGTGGTTTTTGGTATTGTTTTGTCCATAGTTTGTTTTACGGTTTCGTCCATTTTTTGTATGTATTTGTCGATGTCATCGTTGGATATGTTTCTGTTGCTAGGAGGGTTAATATCTTTTAAGCGAATTTCTCTTGTTAAGGTTCTCGTGAAACGCGTCCATCGCATACCCCCATAGTTATAGGGTTGCGGTATCATACATTCACCGAGTTCCGCAACTTCGCTTGGTGTTTTTATCACGATTGATAATGCACAATGGTCGCTGTCATACTCAATTGTGCGTAGGGAGTTTATATTTTGTCTGTTACTATGTGTATGTTTAAGTCGTGTGTCGATAAGCATAATATCGAGGACCGATCCCCCTCTGGGGAAAGAAGGATATTCTGTAGCTAGCAGGTCAGCCTTATATTCAATGTGATGTTGATCTAGCCAACCAGTTAGTTGATTTCCTCTCGTGTTGGATATGCTATTTCCCCAATTTGGGTGTTTAGCATTCAAATCGCCACCCACGATGTAATAGTTCCCTTCCGAGTAAAGTTGTAGGCATTGGAAAAGAGTGTTGTATTCCAGAATACTACCCTTTATTAAATTTAACACTGAATCTCCTTACATATATTACATTCTCACTTAATACATACCATTCATAAACATTCACAATATTGCCAATTACAGCACATTTAATAACATGCCCCTTTTCATAACTTGCCCCTTTTTATTTGCCCCTTTTCATAACTTGCCCCTTTTTATTTCAAAACAGAACACTTTGATTTTCGTTCAAATTTTATTCAATTTAAAGGTCACAGAAACTAAAGGAATACTTTGAGAAAATTTGTTTTGTTCATATTATAATTTACAGTAAATTAGAACACAATGTTCTATAATTAGAGAAAAAATTCAATTGTAAAAGCAGTTCGAGTTGAGAAGCAGTTCAAGTAGTTTCACTTTGAGTTTCGTTGGAGTTTTGAGTTTGTGTAATACACAGTGAGGGAGAAGTAGTTGATATTGATTAAGATAAGATTAAGAAGACAACAAATAAACTAAAGAAATAAATATAAATAAACATTTCTCATCGTGACTAAACTACTTAAATAAAAAGAGTTTAAATTAGAATAATCCATATTCTAAAATATAATATTAAATAAAGAAATAATAAAAGGTCCCCGCTCTTCCCTCATTCCGAGGAAGCACGGCGCCGGACGTCAACACTGGTGGCAGCGGTCGGATGCCCAGATGACGGGATCCCGATGATGATGATCACGATGATGAGGACTCCCAGATAATGATGATGACGAGATGAAGACGAGATTCTCGAAGATGATGATCCAACCAAAGGATCCCATGTAATAGAAACAAAATAAGAAGAAAAAACAGAAAACAAAATTTAAAACAACAAAAAAAAAGAAAAAAAAGAGATAAAAAGGGAACCAACCAAACCAAAATAAGAAGAAAAAAAAACCGACATAAAACAACGAAAAAAAAGACCAGGATAAGCAAATCAACTTTAGGGCGTGAAGTCTGCCTGGCGGTAATAAAATAGAAATAAAAAGAAAAAAAAAATTTAGGAAGACAAGAATTCAAGAAAAAAAGGAATACTATCGGAATCCACAGTTAGAAGTAGTAAGCAATTTTTAACAAAAGATTTTTCTCTCTTCCTTTTTTTTTTTTTTTGTAGGAATATATTTCTTGGAAGTTTTCCTTTTCAACAAAAATATTTTTTCGATAGAAATTTCTTTGAAAATTCTTTTTTCAGTTTTTTTTTCGACGACATTTTCGTTTCTTTTCTTTCTCGTCGAAAATTTTCTTTCTTTTTCAGCTTTGGATCCCATTTATCGTTCTTTTCCATATATATATATATATATATATATATATATATATATATATTGAATAACAAAAAGAAAGGCCAACTTTTCCATAACCATATTTTTAAGTTAACCATATTTTTAAGAATTGATAACGAATTTTCGCCTTTTATTTTAAATTTTCACTATTACGAGTCCATATTACACGAGACAGGCGGCTAGGCAGGGGGAAGAACAAATCCACTATCAACAGATACTCAGTAAAACCTCTGAAATGGCTCTGTCTGTCGGAATTTCTGATGTTTTCAGAATCGTCCCCACCTTTGACGGGAAACCCTGCGACTTAGGTAAATTTATTTCCGGGGGAGACGTTTTATTTAGATCCATAAAGAAGGCAGACCCGAATATATACGAGACACTGGTGGCAGCGCCAAAAGAATCATGCTGAACGGCACTCTAATTCTTCAATTTATAGTATTCGTTCGACTCATATAGAGAGGAAACAAGGTAATTCGGGAGGAGACACACAGCCATTCCTCTCGAATGATTGCCACGGTCAATATACACCAAATCACCGACTAAATCTATTCCACGTACCATTTTGTCCCGAATTAAAGGAACCAGCGATACGTCTTAGAGTTAGTCCCTCAGAGAAAATGTACACGACCCTTCTAATTGATACCGGCACCGACTTAAGTCTTTTGAAATCACCGTGCTTAAAGGGTCAGAAAAAGGATGACAACATTTACACAATATCCACACTAGCCGGTGATTCATTGAAAACCCTGGGGACGGTAAATGGTACCTTAGAATTAAAAACCAGGGATCATACTATGTTCGTGGATCATTCTTTTCACATACTTACCGAACAGATAAATCTGCCATATGACGGAATCTTAGGAAACGATTTTTTATCTAAATACAGATGTGTAATCGATTTTAAGGAACACATCCTGAAGATTCCAATGGCCAATGGTAATTTGAAGCTTAAGCAAAAAGGGGAGGAGGGTAATGAGAGTGAGCATCGAAGAAAGCCATACAGCTCTACGAACGAGGCACCGAGCCTGATCCGTAATAAGCTAGTATGTGAATCACGAGCCACCTGCCCAGACCTTCAGAACAGTAAGCAAAAACAGAGAAGATTGGGTGAAAAATTTTCAGCAGCAAAGACTGAAGAACAAAATGTTTCAGCAGCATATAAGACTGAAGGAGCAACTCTCACTTTAAAACCCAGAAGCCAACAAATAATAGACTTTCCGTTAAACAGTAAACACCAGGACATATCCGGCGATATAATCATTCAAAAAAAAACGAATCATGCCAGGAATATACGTGGGCGAAACCTTAACCAGTCCCAAGAACTCCAAATTAAAGGTGTTAATCTTGAACACTTCGGAAACAGAGCAAACGTTGAATACTAAGGACGTAGACTTCAAATGGGACAAGCTAAGTGATTTCAACCTGATCTCTAGTCAATCCGACGACCTAATCAAAGGCAGGCTAAATAAATTAACATCAATAATCGATCTCAGTCACTGTAATTGTGAAGAAAAACAAGCTATCCTCCAAATCTGTAGAGAATACAATGATTTATTTTTTCTCGAAGGTGACAACCTCTCATTTACAGAAGCGCTGAAACATCGAATCATTACTGACCCAAACAAACCACCCGTATTTACCAAACCCTACCAAAACCGAGATACATAAACAGGTGAATGACATGCTACAAAGTGGTATTATCCAACCCAGTGCTAGTCCTTGGAACTCCCCCTTGCTCTTGGTACCAAAAAAAGCTGACAGGGAGGGTAATAAGAGATGGAGAGTTGTGGTCAATTTCCGCAGGTTAAACGAAGTAACTGTTGCCGATGCATACCCGTTACCAAATATCACGGACATACTAGATCAACTAGGGAGGGCAACTTACTTTAGTACCCTCGATCTGGCAAGCGGATTTCATCAAATCCTAATGGACAATGAAGACAAGTGCAAAACCGGCTTCAGTACCCCTTATGGACATTATGAATATAACCGTATGCCGTTTAGTCTACGAAACGCTCCCGCAACTTTTCAACGTCTAATGAACAACGTTTTAATGGGATTACAAGGATTTGACTGCTTTGTATACATCGATGACATAGTCCTTTACGGGTATAACCTGCAAGAACATAACTCAAAGCTTATACGAATATTTAATTGTTTACGTCAGAATAACCTAAAGCTTCAACCAGATAAATGTACTTTTCTGAAGAAGGAACTAATGTATCTTGGTCATATAATTTCGGAACACGGTCTTAAACCAGACCCCGAAAAGATTAAAGCTGCTAAAACATACCCCACGCCCAAAACGTAAAGGGAGTAAAATCATTCCTCGGATTCATAGGATACTACCGGCGGTTTATAGATAATTTCTCAACCATAGCAAAGCCACTAACGAAGTTACTAAAGAAAACCGATGCATTTAAATGGGACCCTTTCTGTGATGAAGCATTCCAGACTTTAAAAAATAAACTTATAGAACCCCCCATATTAGCTTACCCAGACTTCCATAAAGACTTTATAGTAACGACGGACACTAGCGACGTTGGAATAGGCGCGGTCTTATCGCAGGGAGAAATTGGCCAGGACAAAGCAATCTGTTATGCTAGTCGCACCCTTAACGACGCCGTAACTCGGTACAGCACTACAGAAAAGGAACTGCTGGCAATCATCTACGCCGTCAAACAATTTCGCCCCTATGTCTACGGACGAAGGTTCACAATATGCACAGACCACAAACCACTACAGTGACTCATGAATCTGAAGGACCCGACATCAAGATTGGCTCGTTGGAGAATATTATTAGACGAATATGAATACCAAATTATTTACAAAGCAGGAAAATACAACTCCAACGCAGATGCACTTAGCCGCCTCCCTATTAACATCCAAGACACACAAGAGGTAGGCAAGGTACTAGTTACCACTAGAAGCAAAACGAAAGGTCAAGGCACCGATGAACCATTAGTAGCCGCAAGTGAGGAAATTACTCTCCGACATACCGAATGTGAGATAATCGAAATTTCTAAACCCATAGAGTATGCCAAAACCCGTTCACCTATTCAGATCTTCATACTACCCAATAAAGAAGGCCAAACCGAAAATTCACTTAAAACCATCCCTAACTATACACGTCCGAACCCAAACGAAATAAAATTATACCCAAACACGACAAAATCCCCTTTATATATTGTCACTACGTTGCCGCTAGACATAGGAAACGAATCCAGCTTTGAACGAACACTCAAAAAAATTCGTAACTTCTGTATAAACGAAAAGGTAAACCACATCGACATTTCTATCCCAAAACAAGAGCCAATAAACCCTCGCCTAAAAAACGCCATCATACAAACATTCGCCCAAACCAAGATCATCGTGTGATTCTCCGTGACTTCCACAATTCACCTTTTGGAGGACACCAGGGAATCTCCCGCACAATTAAACGTCTTAAAACAAGGTACTTTTGGCCAACACTCATAAAAGATACGAAAGAATTCATTCGCAAATGCGACTCACGCCAAAGAAATAAACTAACTCTAAACAGAAAAATCCCCATGAAAATCACCACAACAAGTACGACCCCCTTCGAACGCGTAGCTTTGGATATTGTTGGCCCACTCCCAACGAGTTACGAAGATAATAAATACATCTTAACTTTCAAAGATGATTTAACAAAATTTACTGAAGGTATTCCGCTACCTAATGCGGAAGCACCCACCATAGCTCGAAGTTTTGTGGAGAAATTTATATGTCGTTTCGGAATACCAGACGCGGTATTAACTGACCAAGGCACCAACTTCCTGAGCCACCTTTTTAAGGAAATATGCAAGATTCTGAAAATCAAAAAGATACAGACAACACCTTATCATCCCCAAACAAATGGAGCCTTAGAACGTAGCCACCGAACGTTGGCCGAATATCTCAGACACTACGTTAGCAAGGACCAACTTTCATGGGATACCTGGCTACCATATTCAATGTTTGTGTATAATACCACACCTCATAGTAGCACCGCATTTAGTCCTTTTGAATTACATTATGGTTTTCCTGCACGGATACCGAATTCTATCAGCACAAATCCGCAAACCTCATACAATAGCCCGCCTACAGTACGGCTACAAAATTGCTAAAAACATATTGCAGGACAAAAAGGAAAAAGCTAAAGCGTGTTATGACAAAGGAACAAGCCATACAACATTCAACGTTGGCGACAAGGTCCTCATAAAAAATCATACCCGAAAAAATAAGCTTGCTTCTTTATGGGAGGGTCCTTACGAAATACACAACATAGTATCCGATGAGAACTCGGAAATCAAAATAGGAAATAAATTTAAAATTTTACACAATAATAATATAAAACTATTTTCGGAATAAATAAATAACCTATACACACAACATAACCCAATTTTTAACAATTATCTTAAAATTAGGACCCAACACAGTTTTGGAAAATTTTCCATAAATTTAAGGAAAAGATAAACACATAACAATGGCCTTTGTTTTTTATTCAATATATATGAACTAATCAAACAATTGTAGGAATTGACGAAAAGGAAAAAAAAAAGTTAAAGAGGGGGAATAACGAAAGAAAATTTTAGAGGTAATATATATTGGAAATTTTGGAAGTAATATATATTCGAACGGAAAAGGAAAGAAAGAAAATCTTAGAGGTAATATATACGAGTATAATGGGAAGTTTGGAATTAATATATATATTCGAACGGAAATGAGAATTTTGAAACAATAATATTAATATTATATAATTAATATAATAAGTAATAATAATTTTTGGATAAGAAAAGAAAAGGTTCCAAGGAGAAATATTGAGATTTGGTTAGTTAATATGTAATGTAAATAGACTATTTTTCTAGTATTAAGAACTTTTTGATTATTGTAAAAATTTAGTTAATATATAATGTAAATAGACTATTTTTCTAGTATTAAGAACTTATTGATTATTGTAACCTTTGACAAAGATTAATTTTGAAAACCATTGTAATGTAATTGAACGAAAATCCAAGTTTAATTAATCTTAATCTAATATATAGTTACTAGAAAATTATTCTCTTCAAGGATAATTTTCTTTCTCGAAGAAGGGTGGGATGTTGTATTCCAGAATACTACCCTTTATTAAATTTAACACTGAATCTCCTTACACATCCTTAAAAACTTCCCTTAACATATATTACATTCTCACTTAATACATACCATTCATAAACATTCACAATATTGCCAGTTACAGCACATTTAATAACATGCCCCTTTTCATAACTTGCCCCTTTTTATTTCAAAACAGAGCACTTTGATTTTCGTTCAAATTTTATTCAATTTAAAAGTCACAGAAACTAAAGGAATAATTTGAGAAAATTTGTTTTGTTCATATTATAATTTACCGTAAATTAAAACACAATGTTCTATAATTAGAGAAAAAATTCAATTGTAAAAGCAGTTTGAGTTGAGAAGCAGTTCAAGTAGTTTCACTTTGAGTTTCGTTGGAGTTTTGAGTTTGTGTAATACACAGTGAGGGAGAAGTAGTTGATATTGATTAAGATAAGATTAAGAAGACAACAAATAAACTAAAGAAATAAATATAAATAAACATTTCTCATCGTGACTAAACTACTTAAATAAAAAGAGTTTAAATTAGAATAATCCATATTCTAAAATATAATATTAAATAAAGAAATAATAAAAGGTCCCCGCTCTTCCCTCATTCCGAGGAAGCACAGCGCCGGACGTCAACACTGGTGGCAGCGGTCGGATGCCCAGATAACGGGATCCCGATGATGATGATCACGATGATGAGGACTCCCAGATAATGATGATGACGAGATGAAGACGAGATTCTCGAAGATGATGATCCAACCAAAGGACCCCATGTAATAGAAACAAAATAAGAAGAAAAAACAGAAAACAAAATTTAAAACAACAAAAAAAAAAAAGAAAAAAAAAGAGGTAAAAAGGGAACCAACCAAACCAAAATAAGAAGAAAAAAAACCGGCATAAAACAACGAAAAAAAACACCAGGATAAGCAAATCAACTTTAGGGCGTGAAGTCTGCCTGGCGGTAATAAAATAGAAATAAAAAGAAAAAAAAATTTAGGAAGACAAGAATTCAAGAAAAAAAGGAATACTATCGGAATCCACAGTTAGAAGTAGTAAGCAATTGTTAACAAAAGATTTTTCTCTCTTCCTTTTTTTTTTTTTTTTTTTTGTAGGAATATATTTCTTGGAAGTTTTCCTTTTCAACAAAAATATTTTTTCGATAGAAATTTCTTTGAAAATTCTTTTTTCAGTTTTTTTTTCGACGACATTTCCGTTTCTTTTCTTTCTCGTCGAAAATTTTCTTTCTTTTTCAGCTTTGGATCCCATTTATCGTTCTTTTCCATATATATATATATATATATATATATATATATATATATATATATATATATATATATATATATATATATATTGAATAACAAAAAGAAAGGCCAATTTTCCATAACCATATTTTTAAGTTAACCATATTTTTAAGAATTGATAACGAATTTTCGCCGTTTATTTTAAATTTTCACTATTACGAGTCCATATTACACGAGACAGGCGGCTAGGCAGGGGGAAGAACAAATCCACTATCAACAGATACTCAGTAAAACCTCTGAAATGGCTCTGTCTGTCGGAATTTCTGATGTTTTCAGAATCGTCCCCACCTTTGACGGGAAACCCTGCGACTTAGGTAAATTTATTTCCGGGGGAGACGTTTTATTTAGATCCATAAAGAAGGCAGACCCGAATATATACGAGACACTGGTGGCAGCGCCAAAAGAATCATGCTGAACGGCACTCTAATTCTTCAATTTATAGTATTCGTTCGACTCATATAGAGAGGAAACAAGGTAATTCGGGAGGAGACACACAGCCATTCCTGTCGAATGACTGCCACGGTCAATATACACCAAATCACCGACTAAATCTAGTCCACGTACCATTTTGTCCCGAATTAAAGGAACCAGCGATACGTCTTAGAGTTAGTCCCTCAGAGAAAATGTACACGACCCTTCTAATTGATACCGGCACCGACTTAAGTCTTTTGAAAACACCGTGCTTAAAGGGTCAGAAAAAGGATGACAAGATTTACACAATATCCACACTAGCCGGTGATTCATTGAAAACCCTGGGGACGGTAAATGGTACCTTAGAATTAAAAACCAGGGATCATACTATGTTCGTGGATCATTCTTTTCACATACTTACCGAACAGATAAATCTGCCATATGACGGAATCTTAGGAAACGATTTTTTATCTAAATACAGATGTGTAATCGATTTTAAGGAACACATCCTGAAGATTCCAATGGCCAATGGTAATTTGAAGCTTAAGGAAAAAGGGGAGGAGGGTAATGAGAGTGAGCATCGAAGAAAGCCATACAGCTCTACGAACGAGGCACCGAGCCTGATCCGTAATAAGCTAGTATGTGAATCACGAGCCACCTGCCCAGACCTTCAGAACAGTAAGCAAAAACAGAGAAGATTGGGTGAAAAATTTTCAGCAGCAAAGACTGAAGAACAAAATGTTTCAGCAGCATATAAGACTGAAGGAGCAACTCTCACTTTAAAACCCAGAAGTCAACAAATAATAGACTTTCCGTTAAACAGTAAACACCAGGACATATCCGGCGATATAATCATTCAAAAAAAAAACGAATCATGCCAGGAATATACGTGGGCGAAACCTTAACCAGTCCCAAGAACTCCAAATTAAAGGTGTTAACCATGAACACTTCGGAAACAGAGCAAACGGTGAATACTAAGGACGTAGACTTCAAATGGGACAAGCTAAGTGATTTCAACCTGATCTCTAGTCAATCCGACGACCTAATCAAAGGCAGGCTAAATAAATTAACATCAATAATCGATCTCAGTCGCTGTAATTGTGAATAAAAACAAGCTATCCTCCAAATCTGTAGAGAATACAATGATTTATTTTTTCTCGAAGGTGACAACCTCTCATTTACAGAAGCGCTAAAACATCGAATCATTACTGACCCAAACAAACCACCCGTATTTACCAAACCCTACCAAAACCGAGATACATAAACAGGTGAATGACATGCTACAAAGTGGTATTATCCAACCCAGTGCTAGTCCTTGGAACTCCCCCTTGCTCTTGGTACCAAAAAAAGCTGACAGGGAGGGTAATAAGAGATGGAGAGTTGTGGTCAATTTCCGCAGGTTAAACGAAGTAACTGTTGCCGATGCATACCCGTTACCAAATATCACGGACATACTAGATCAACTAGGGAGGGCAACTTACTTTAGTACCCTCGATCTGGCAAGCGGATTTCATCAAATCCTAATGGACAATGAAGACAAGTGCAAAACCGGCTTCAGTACCCCTTATGGACATTATGAATATAACCGTATGCCGTTTGGTCTACGAAACGCTCCCGCAACTTTTCAACGTCTAATGAACAACGTTTTAATGGGATTACAAGGATTTGACTGCTTTGTATACATCGATGACATAGTCCTTTACGGGTATAACCTGCAAGAACATAACTCAAAGCTTATACGAATATTTAATTGTTTACGTCAGAATAACCTAAAGCTTCAACCAGATAAATGTACTTTTCTGAAGAAGGAACTAATGTATCTTGGTCATATAATTTCGGAACACGGTCTTAAACCAGACCCCGAAAAGATTAAAGCTGCTAAAACATACCCCACGCCCAAAACGTAAAGGGAGTAAAATCATTCCTCGGATTCATAGGATACTACCGGCGGTTTATAGATAATTTCTCAACCATAGCAAAGCCACTAACGAAGTTACTAAAGAAAACCGATGCATTTAAATGCAACCCTTTCTGTGATGAAGCATTCCAGACTTTAAAAAAATAAACTTATAGAACCCCCCATATTAGCTTACCCAGACTTCCATAAAGACTTTATAGTAACGACGGACACTAGCGACGTTGAAATAGGCGCGGTCTTATCGCAGGGAGAAATTGGCCAGGACAAAGCAATCTGTTATGCTAGCCGCACCCTTAACGACGCCGAAACTCGGTACAGCACTACAGAAAAGGAACTGCTGGCAATTATCTACGCCGTCAAACAATTTCGCCTCTATGTCTACGGACGAAGGTTCACAATATGCATAGACCACAAACCACTACAGTGGCTCATGAATCTGAAGGACCCGACATCAAGATTGGCTCGTTGGAGAATATTATTAGACGAATATGAATACCAAATTATTTACAAAGCAGGGAAATACAACTCCAACGCAGATGCACTTAGCCGCCCCCCTATTAACATCCAAGACACACAAGAAGTAGGCAAGGTACTAGTTACCACTAGAAGCAAAACGAAAGGTCAAGGCACCGATGAACCATTAGTAGCCGCAAGTGAGGAAATTACTCTCCGACATACCGAATGTGAGATAATCGAAATTTCTAAACCCATAGAGTATGCCAAAACCCGTTCACCTATTCAGATCTTCATACTACCCAATAAAGAAGGCCAAACCGAAAATTCACTTAAAACCATCCCTAACTATACACGTCCGAACCCAAACGAAATAAAATTATACCCAAACACGACAAAATCCCCTTTATATATTGTCACTACGTTGCCGCTAGACATAGGAAACGAATCCAGCTTTGAACGAACACTCAAAAAAATTCGTAACTACTGTATAAACGAAAAGGTAAACCACATCGACATTTCTATCCCAAAACAAGAGCCAATAAACCCTCGCCTAAAAAACGCCATCATACAAACATTCGCCCAAACCAAGATCATCGTGTGATTCTCCGTGACTTCCACAATTCACCTTTTGGAGGACACCAGGGAATCTCCCGCACAATTAAACGTCTTAAAACAAGGTACTTTTGGCCAACACTCATAAAAGATACGAAAGAATTCATTCGCAAATGCGACTCATGCCAAAGAAATAAACTAACTCTAAACAGAAAAATCCCCATGAAAATCACCACAACAAGTACGACCCCCTTCGAACGCGTAGCTTTGGATATTGTTGGCCCACTCCCAACGAGTTACGAAGATAATAAATACATCTTAACTTTCAAAGATGATTTAACAAAATTTACTGAAGGTATTCCGCTACCTAATGCGGAAGCACCCACCATAGCTCGAAGTTTTGTGGAGAAAATTATTTGTCGTTTCGGAATACCAGACGCGGTATTAACTGACCAAGGCACCAACTTCCTGAGCCTGACTGCAAGATTCTGAAAATCAAAAAGATACAGACAACACCTTATCATCCCCAAACAAATGGAGCCTTAGAACGTAGCCACCGAACGTTGGCCGAATATCTCAGACACTACGTTAACAAGGACCAACTTTCATGGGATACCTGGCTACCATATTCAATGTTTGTGTATAATACCACACCTCATAGTAGCACCGCATTTAGCCCTTTTGAATTACTTTATGGTTTTCCTGCACGGATTCCGAATTCTATCAGCACAAATCCGCAAACCTCATACAACTATGAGAACTACGCTAACGAGCTAAAAGCCCGCCTACAACACGGCTACAAAATTGCTAAAAACATATTGCAGGACGAAAAGGAAAAAGCTAAAGCGTGTTATGACAAAGGAACAAGCCATAAAACATTCAACGTTGGCGACAAGGTCCTCATAAAAAATCATACCCGAAAAAATAAGCTTGCTTCTTTATAGGAGGGTCCTTACGAAATACACAACATAGTATCCGATGAGAACTCGGAAATCAAAATAGGAAATAAATTTAAAATTTTACACAATAATAATATAAAACTATTTTCGGAATAAATAAATAACCTATACACACAACATAACCCAATTTTTAACAATTATCTTAAAATTAGGACCCAACACAGTTTTGGAAAATTTTCCATAAATTTAAGGAAAAGATAAACACATAACAATGGCCTTTGTTTTTTATTCAATATATATGAACTAATCAAACAATTGTAGGAATTGACGAAAAGGAAAAAAAAAAGTTAAAGAGGGGGAATAACGAAAGAAAATTTTAGAGGTAATATATATTGGAAATTTTGGAAGTAATATATATTCGAACGGAAAAGGAAAGAAAGAAAATCTTAGAGGTAATATATATAATGGGAAGTTTGGAATTAATATATATATTCGAACGAAAATGAGAATTTTGAAACAAAAATATTAATATTATATAATTAATATAATAAGTAATAATAATTTTTGGATAAGAAAAGAAAAGGTTCCAAGGAGAAATATTGAGATTTGGTTAGTTAATATGTAATGTAAATAGACTATTTTTCTAGTATTAAAAACTTTTTGATTATTGTAAAAATTTAGTTAATATATAATGTAAATAGACTATTTTTCTAGTATTAAGAACTTATTGATTATTGTAACCTTTGATAAAGATTAATTTTCAAAACCATTGTAATGTAATTGAACGAAAATCCAAGTTTAATTAATCTTAATCTAATATATAGTTACTAGAAAATTATTCTCTTCAAGGATAATTTTCTTTCTCGAAGAAGGGTGGGATGTTGTATTCCAGAATACTACCCTTTATTAAATTTAACACTGAATCTCCTTACACATCCTTAAAAACTTCCCTTAACATATATTACATTCTCACTTAATACATACCATTCATAAACATTCACAATATTGCCAGTTACAGCACATTTAATAACATGCCCCTTTTCATAACTTGCCCCTTTTTATTTCAAAACAGAGCACTTTGATTTTCGTTCAAATTTTATTCAATTTAAAAGTCACAGAAACTAAAGGAATAATTTGAGAAAATTTGTTTTGTTCATATTATAATTTACAGTAAATTAAACCACAATGTTCTATAAGTAGAGAAAAAATTCAATTGTAAAAGCAGTTCGAGTTGAGAAGCAGTTCAAGTAGTTTCACTTTGAGTTTTGTTGGAGTTTTGAGTTTGTGTAATACACAATGAGAGAGGAGTAGTTGAAATTGATTAAGATAAGATTAAGAAGACAACAAATAAACAAAAAGAAATAAATATAAATAAACATTTCTCATCGTGACTAAACTACTTAAATAAAAAGAGTTTAAATTAGAATAATCCATATTCTAAAATATAATATTAAATAAAGAAATAATAAAAGCTCCCCGCTCTTCCCTCATTCCGAGGAAGCACGGCGCCGGACGTCAACAAGAGTCTCTAGCTCCACTATAAATAGATTTTGTTGATGTGCTTCTGGTGCGTAGGCAGATATCACATACATCGCCCTACCTTGTCGGGGGGGTATGCGGATAATGCACGCTTCAAGCACCTGAAATCTGGGCATCTCACCACTATATATTACCTTATGTTGAAGTTCTTTTTTAACATAGATTGCCATCCCCCTCCTTGTGTGGAGTTGGGTCGGTCTCTTCGTATAATGTCGTTGTTTGTGTGACATAGTTTATGCCTCTGATTCAGTTTAGTTTCGCTAGCCAGAAGCACGTCAGGACTTTCGTCTTGCAACAGTTTAAGGAGAGCGGCTTTTCTCTCGATTGTGATAAGTGAATTTACATTCACGACTAGAGCCTTAAATGTGCTTTCTGTTAGGGGGTTTATAGTGACGGCTAGACAACTGCGAATAGACCCAGTCTAGTCTAGTGTCCTGGTCATTTATTTGTTTTTGCATTGGTGTCATCTGCGTCTGAATAGCGAGCAAGGTTGTGAGCACATCTGCTAGTGTTACTGTTTCTGGAGGCCCAGTATGTTGCGGCGGTACCCGTGTGGTGGGTGGTGGCGTGTTTCTCCTACCAGCTGTTACTTGAGCATACGAGAACTGGGGTGTTACATTTAGTGCTGGTCGGGCTTGAACTATCGGGCGTTCTATTTTTCGTTGCTGTGAAAACTTTTTTTCCTGTAGTTCGCGGAATTTAGGACAGCCTCGATAATTAGCGGGGTGTCCCTCACTCTTACAAACTGCACTCTTTAGAAGAGATCTGTCGTCTACCCTTTCTTTATTCTAATGTGCATTGTTCTGCGCTGTGGTCCTGTCCGCATCTTACGCATCGATACTGCATTTCGCAGTTTGCTGCTGAGTGCCCGAACCTTTGGCAGCGAAGACATTGGATTATATCTCTGCCTTTTTTCAATTTGTCCCATGTGATAATTTCATGGTTCAGGATAGTGATTTTCCTAAGTCCACCAAATTTGCTACCGGGGCCCAGCTGCACTAGGTAGAATGGTAATTTAATATTCTTCCGTCTAGCCCTAGCTCTATTGACAGGTTTTAGCGCGATAAACTCGATAACATTACAGTTAAGTTCTCGTAGCGTTTGTAATAGAACTTCTGGTTCTGTTTCAGGGTCAACGCCTTTTAGTAGAACCCTTATATTCTTTATTTCTTTCGGGGTGTACGTGTAGAATCCCGCGGTGGCCATATTTAGCACATTTTTCATTTTTTCGAAGTCCTCAACCGAATTTGTCAGTATGGCAAACCTGTTCCCTGTCAGTCTTTTAATTGAAAAACCCTCCCCAATAGAAAGCTTACATAGACTTACCAGTTCGTTACAGTCCATATCTGTAATGTTGATGGGTGGCATCTTCGCTTTCCTTTTTGCTGCCTGTTGCTCTTGTTGTGGTTGTTGTTGTGTGACCTCTTGCGGTGGACATCCTTTTTGTTGGCTAGGCTTCTGTTGTGCACATTGTTGCTGATTTTTCTGCTGCTGTTGTTTCACTATTAGCTGCTCCTTTTCAGCAGATTACTTTTTCCTGCGACGCTTCCCAGCTAATTGCCCCCTTCCTCGGGCTAGCCTTGTCTCAAGATCGCTGATTTTCTCTTCCTCGTGCTCAGTCTCGGTACTCGCTAAACATGTAAACATGTTATTGGTGACATGGCCGTCATTATATGGAACCGGGGGGAATGTATTGTCCTCTTCCATTTTTTGCACCTTTTCGAGCAAGTCTGTTATTGCCTCGTTTGGCTTGTTGACTTTTGTTGTCGCTCATGTTAGTGGAGAGCTCGCCGGGCGTTTTATTAACGCGGACTTTGGTTTCAATTTTTTGATATTTTGTTTTTTGTCTGCCATTCTGCATGCTGAGGGTCAATACACCGTGCTTGTTGCATCCAAGATAGCAGGCCAGTCTTTGTTGTAAACCAGTTATTAGGTTGGCTTCACTTTGTAATTTTACTATATATTTTAGTTCCTTTTGTTTCTTTTTTATTTTTATTTGTTATTTGTGTTTTGTTTTTCTTTTACTTCTTTGTTTTCCTGTGTTGGTTTCCTTTTTTCTTTTTTGGTTTTTTTTTGCCTTGGTAAACACGTGCTCACATACACTCTCACAGTTGGTTAGTATTAATCTGTGTTTGTTTTGACTGACAAACCCGTGGCTTCGTTCTCTTTTATTTCATTACATTTATATATAACCACTTTGTTTTGAATGTTTTCATCAAGAGAATTTATTTATTTAATTGGTCTTTGTATGTTCACTGTCATTGTCACTTTTCACAAAACAAAACACGGCGCGAAAACAAAACTATACTGTATTGTTCAGGTATTTGGTATACCTGCAAGGTCATGTGGGAAGACAATTAGAATGTAAAACGTATGAAGGGCAGGACGAACCGCACCGTCTGAATGTTAGCTGATGAAATGCAATACATGAGGTATATGCTTAAGGATGGGCACTTTGGCGTGTATACGTTAGGGCGAGGATATAAGTCAGTTTAGAAGATATAGCGTAAGTTTATTTCAGTATTATTAACCAAGCTCTCGAGATATCTGAATACATCTGGCGGCATCCTGCGGAGCATTATAAAAATGAGGTTTTGATACGGGGACTCCTGTGGTCGGTGTTTAGTGTGAATAAGATTGATATACGTGTACTTTAAAAGCATGTTTGTGTGATAATCCAAATCTATCCAAGTGACTAATTCGGTAAATGTGAAGAAGTAATGACGCCAGCCAAGAATCTTTGTGGTTAGGTCTAGAATAAATGGACTATCGAACAATATTGAAAACTATTAAGAGCTTGTGGCGGTTTCATGTAACGCCACTGCTCCGTCTCACCTATAGTATGGCAACCCCCAATATAGAGGCATACATAAAGGTAACGAGCATCGTCCAAATTCATCGGGCATACCCAGTGCACCAGTAACAATCAAAAGCCTGGTTTTAGCGCTGCATATTGTCTCTGGGAACAACATCAAAATTTCCATGTCACCGGACGAATGGCTTGACTGTGCGTTGCATAACATCGATGCTCAATAGAGATCGCCCAACATGCGAGCACACCAAGGAAGTTTGTTCGGCGCCAACGACCAACGATCTTCCCAACCATTGGTTTCCATTAACAACCGCCATCCTCTCACCAAGAGGAAACGCTCGCATCATAACACAACCAATGCAATGTGGAATGCATGTAACGCGCATTTGGCCTGCCTGTATGATCGCGCATGCCAGACTGCGTTCTCGGGTTTGCCCTACAGCGAGCATCTCGGTCGCTAAACCTAACCACAGGCAATGTATAAACCATACCTATCTGCCACGGGAGCACCAAAAACAACACCAGCACCAGCGAAAATGCACACCATTCGCTAGGAGGTATTTACGTTCAGCATATAAACATTCGATGTCCCTGTATGAGACTGGCGCAGCAACAACCCCTAGCGATCATTCGCTGTGTGTGTACATGATAGTCCGCAGGTTGTCCGGTCTTGGAGCCCCAATTAGAATGGTGCTCGAAGACATGGACACCTGCGTGTTCTACGGTTTGCCCAAGCAGCAAGGGTATCTTTCAAGGGAACACGAAGTATCCTGTTCCTCGGTTCGCCTGCTATGAGATTTCAGCTTGGGTGCCTGGATGCGCGCGAGTTAATGATAGACCTGAGGGTTATAGTAAAAAAATGTTTATTAATTTATAAACATAGTCTAACATTATTTTAATTCCTAATTCTAATGCCTTCTTATGAACATTCATCAGCGCACTTCACCGGCGTGGAGATTAAGAAGCCTCGTTCCTGCTGTTGTCGCTGCTCTTATAGATGAAGTTGTGTGTTCTTATCAGGTGTGATTCTCAAAGTAGGAGATAACACCGTCTGGGAGTTTTCCTCGATGATTTTTTGCAAGCTCTTATCGTAGATGATTTACGATGTAGGAGATAATGAATTTTCCATGGCTTGGTATGTTGTGTTGTGTGCAGATGTTGACGGTAAGGTTAGAGATGATCTGGGAATTTTCCATAATTAGATTAGGAAGAGAAGTGATTGGATTTTATCTAAGTCCAATGTGCGTGGGGTGTTAACTCTCCACTTGTTTAAACATATGCGTCCGCGCTTATGATCGGGTTGAGTCGAAGTCTGTTCCTTTCTCTGTCGATGGTGATGTTGTTTTCGAATTGAATGAGATGTGGTCCACTGAAACTTTGATTATATATTACATGTGTATAGTCAATAAAAATATTCCCATTCCCGAAGTCCCTAAGTGGCTCGTTATTTATCTTGTTTGACTTACAATTTGCTTCTTTATTATTTAATTACTGGTTGTACAATTATTCCTTCTTTTTCTTTTGCATATATAATTGTTCATAAAATTCTTACAGTTCGAGGTTCTAACATATTTCTTTTTACATAGTGCAATATTGCTGTCTAATACAATTTTACTAAACTTAGTAGCTAGTGGGTGAATTATATAATTATGACCTTTGCCTTTCAATATAGGATATTTATGTAACGTAATTATGTGGTTCTTGTATTGGCAAATAGATATTTTGGAGTAATTCTTCTAGTTTGGAATATGTAAACTGGGTCGTCTTCAATTAGTACGAACTTTTTATCTTTTAGGTCGGTTACCTCGAATGCAAAAGTAAACGGGAGGAGGGCAATAATAAGTTTTATGGGAAACATTATGAATGAATATTGTCTTTATGCACACCTTTTGTTCTATTAGTTGTCACTGTATTTCCGTTATCTGTAGACACTATGTGTTTTGTAAATCTGTCAGTTTTTTTGTTTCTTCTATTTGTTCGAACAAAAATAATGTCACCAGGTTGGTATGTTCGGTTTTCGCGTTTTTTGTTTTCTCGTGTTAGAGGTTTTTCCTGTGCGTTTGCTAATTTTTCTATAATTGCCGATGGGCTCTCCCAACGGTTAAAAAACACGTCCGCGGGTTTCTTATCAGTGACCGAATGAATAGTCGCGTTATATTCTTTTACCGCTTGGTTAATTATGTCCTTGAAGTCTACTCCGTTTTGTTTAGCGAGTGCTCGAGCGATTTCCAGCAGTGTGGAGTGTACGCGTTCAACTTGAGAATTGGATGTTGAAAAAAAAAAATTGTGGCGAGAAGGCCGAATTTAGCGAGACAGGACATATGTGTCCTTCATCTTGTCTCTGACTTCTGGTCATCTTGCGATAACCAGAATCACCCACATCCGTGAGGATGTTGGGCTCGGTCTCGCGGCATCTGTAAAGAAAAGAAAAAAAGGGGGGGTATCCAAGGATAGTGTGGACAGTATTAGTCCAAGTGTTCTCTAACTACTTTTATAGAGGGATGGTGGGAAAGAAATCATACAAGACCGGTGGGTCTTGGGTGCGGTAGTAAACGCAGATCACGTCTTTGGCGTCTGATAATCTGCGCTTTGGTCGGTGTGTATGTTTGTGTTTGTGCCGTCTTGTACTGTGCGTTCGTGTGTGTGGTTTGTTAATAGTAGACCCTATGGGATGGGTCCAGGAATCCTCTATTTAGAGGGGAATGTTGTTGGGAAGGGTGCCTTCTTCAGTTTTGTACTGAAGAAGAAATTGTGGGGGTTTGATCCGAAGATATCGAGAGAGAGAAGGGTCAAGAACGCAGGAGTCCCGTACAAGTAGGTTCTCGCTGTTCTGAATGTTTTCGAGGTACTTATATGCTAATTGAAGCAAGTACTCGTCGATAGGGGTAATGGAGTCGCGTTCGTATAGGTGAGAGTTGGGGTAATGACGACCGTCAGGCCTTCTAGAATGATTGGTGCATCTTCTGAGGAGTTTCCTTTCGAAAACCCGAAGTCTTTCCATTTGGGCCGAAGATATGCAGGACCATATGGGAAAGGCGTACGATATTCCAGATCGGATTAGCTGCTTATAGCAGAGAAGCTTAACTTTGGTGTCAACTTTGTTGCTCCACTTGAAGATGTTGTGCAGTTGCTTAGACCGACCGAGGCCCCTTTGGAGAATGTGGGTCACATGTTTGATGAAATTCATTTTTGGGGTATAAATGACCCCAAGATATTTCATCCTGTCCTGTGGTCTAATCGTAGTATCTCCCATTTTTATTCGAATATTCTGTGAATATCGAGAAGTAGGTTGGGAGTGTTTACTACTCAGGATTATAGCTACTGCTTTAGATGGGTTAAGGGAATGAGTTGAAGGCTCGGTTGGGGTTTTTATATGAATTGCGTTATGTCTGTTAAACATGGCTTCCGCTGCATGACTCGTGAAGATAGATTCGTTGTCCGTTGTTATGTATCTGTCTCCTTCGTACACGAATACTTGTGAGAGGAGATCGTCTATTACCCTTGGAATGTTTAGTTTGTTAGGTAGGTGACGGAGGAAGGTATATTTTGAAAATCGGTCTATGGTGCTTAGGTAAATTTCGTTATCGATGGAGAATATGTCCATCTGGAGGTATTGACATATTTCGTTCGGGATTGGTGTTTTTCCTATAGGATGTTTCACCGGGTGTCTGTCGTATTTGACGGTTGTACAAATTTTACATTGCTTTACGAAATTTTTACAGTCTTGTAGTGTTTTTGGCCAAACATATTTTTCTTGAATTTCTCTGAAATTATTCTTATAACTCCGGTGGGCTCTTTCATGAATGGTTTTTATAATGCCTTGTTGCTCGCTCTTGTCTATAACATTTTCGAGAGTTTTCTGCTCGATCATTATTTTGTAATTCTTGAATGTTTCCTTTATTCTCTGTTTGTACTTAAATAAAATTTCTTCTTCAATTTGTATGCCATTTATAATATTCGGATTTAACATTTTTTTTAAATTCTCTATCAATTCTTCTTCTGTCATAAATGATATTCTATGAATATTTTTCCTAAAAGTAACTTCTGATTTTAATGATTCTTCCTTTTCTGATGTCAATATGACTTGATTTTTGAAGGTATTGAGGGGTTGGTTCGTCCTTTCGAATAGCTCACGAGGCGAACTGATTGCTGAGTGCTGAGAGCAAGAGGAAGTGTAATTGATTTGCTGGCGTGATAACGCATCAGCTACTACATTTTGTTTTCCTGGTTTGTAGACCAATTTTGCTCCAAACTCTTCGATGAAATTTTTCCATCGTTTAAGTTTAGCGTTGGGATTTTTCTCTGAAATTGAGTATGTCAGTGATTGGTGATCTGTGTAAATCGTTAAATCTGAAATCCCATACAGAAGGTTGCGAAGCTTCTGTAATGCCCAAACAATAGCTAGAAGTTCTTTTTCATTCGTGCTATAATTTTGATCCGTATTGGAGAGTGTACGAGATAAAAATGTTATCGGTTTATTATCTTGGCTGAGTACCGCACCTATGGCTATATTGCTAGCATCGGTAGTCAGACCGAATGGCTTTTCGCATCATGGCTGGAAGAGTTCTACCTGGGATTGTAATTCTTCTATTATTTTGTTGAAAGCATCTTTTGATTCTTGATTAAAGTTTATCTTAATTGACGCGCTTCTGTTTTTTGATATTCTTCCTTTATTAATCTCATTAGTCAAATAAATAGTCATTGGTTTAGTTATTGAGGCGTAGCCTTTTATAAATTTTCTGTAGTATCCTGAGAGTCCTAAAAATGATCTCAGTTCTTTCAGAGTAGTTGGTTCGGGGTAATTCTTTATAGCTTTTATTTTTTCTTGATCTACTGTAATTTTCTCATGTTGAATACAGTGTCCTAGATAATTAACTGAGGTTTTGAAAAAATGGGAGTTTTCCTTTGAGATTTTCATGTTTGCTTGTGCCAATGCATTAACGATTATTTTGATGTGCTCGATATGTTGTTCAGGAGTATCAGAGTAAATCAGAACGTCATCGATGTACACGTAGGCAAACTTACCTATGTATGGTCTAAGAATGTCGTCTACGCATCTTTGGAATATGGAAGGTGGGCTCTTTAGTCCAAATGGCATTCTGTTAAATTCATACTTGGCGCCGTTAACTGAAAATGAAGTCTTTTGTTTATCGGATTCTTTTATTCGAATTTGGTGAAAGCCTGCTTCTAAGTCGATGGTGGAAAAGAGTTTCGCTTTTCCTAAATTGTGAATTGTTAAATTTATGTCGGGAATAGGATATCGATCGAAAATTGTTTCTGAGTTTAGCTTCTGGAAATCAATTACTAATCTTCGTTTGGGTTTTCCAGACTGATCTAGTCCCTTCTTTGGAACTACCCATATAGGCGAGTTGTAAGGGCTATACGATTTTCGAATTATACCGTTTCTTAAAAGTTCGTTGATTTCGGTTTCTACAAAGTTTTTATCGGAGATAGGATATGGGTACTGACGTGAATAAATTGGTTCCTCACTTTTTGTGTTTATAGTTGCTTCTATAGTGGTGGTAAAAGGCAATACAGGGTTTGATTTTTCGATTTTTTCTATAATATTTACAATTTCGGTCTTGTATTTATCGTTATCGATAGTGTAATTTATGCACTTTGTTTTCCTTATTTTATATTTTAATTACATAGTATTTTCATTAATTTCGGCTTGCAATTGTTTTAAGCCTTGAATACCTAATATTAGGTCGTAATCATTCAGATAATCCGTTACATAGAATGGTATTAAGTTGTCGAGAAAAGTGATTTCTTTCTTAAATCTACCCTTACTTGAGCCGTGTAATGTTTTTATACCGAATGGGACTATTTCTATTGACTTACCTATTTTACAACTGCTGGAGATATAATTCTTTGTTGATCCGGTGTCTACTAAGATGCTGTAGGATCTCCCTCTATCCTTGGGGTAGAGAACCAAACACGGGAGACCATCTATTGTCCTAAAAAAGCATGCTGTCCAATATATTGTTCATTTTCGTCCAGTTGAGGGGTTGTGGAATCATTATCCGGGGTTCCACGTATTTCGTGGATACGCTGAAATTTCTGTTGGGAGTGATGGTTCCTTGATGATTCAGGGCGGTAAATGTGATTTTGTTTTTGCTGTCTGAAGTTGTTGTTAGAGTTTCTGAAGGGTCGATTATCTCTGATGGAATCATCTATATCCATTGGCTCTGCTGGTGGTCTGTAGGCTACTTGGATGTTAGGTACGTACCTCGGTGGATATCTTTGTTCGTTCCTCTGACCAGTTTGAGGACTATGGTGGGTAGGTTGATGATTATAATTATTATGTCGATTATGGGGTTGGTGGTGTCGATGAGATTTATTGAAGTTTTGATTGGTTCCATGGCCGAAGTTTTTTATTACGTTATTGTGGTAGATGGTACTGGCAATGGCGTATGCTGTTTCCAGATCTTTGGCTTGGCTTGAGTAAATTATATTTTGCGTCGTATTGCAGTTTAATCCATTGGTGAAAGTTCTTACTGCTAGTTGGACTGCTTTAATTCTTGTAGCTTCATTTATATTACCTCCTTCTTCTGACTCATATTTCGTGATTAACAGGTGGAGTAGCGAATTCACTTCGTCATGGTACTCACTTAGGGTTAGTCGTCCTTGTTTCATTGCTCGTATCTTCTAACACGAAGGATGGGCGTTGGTCGATGTAGTTGTAGTCTAGCCGGTTGAGTATTGCTTGAAAGTTCAGTATGGTATTTTGAGCTGTGATGATTTTCGCTGCTTGTCCCCTCAGCTTCATTCGAATTATTGACACACATTCGTAGTACTCTGGTGTGCCGAAAAATGGTTGTATATCCGCCGAAAAATGGTTGTATATCCTCCATTTTCACTAGTGTCCTCCAAGCTCCATAGTCTTCTCGGTTTCCGTCGAATATGGGCAAATTTTCGAATAACTTCAAGTTTATTCTGTTTGCGGTCGTTATATTATATTTTAAAGGTGTTAGCTCCTTCACGTTACAAGCTTCTAAATTGGTCCATGGAGATTGATTTTTTTCTATTTTTTCGAGCCTTTTATCTCTAGATTGGTTATCGGCGGATAAATTGTTTAGGGCTGCAATTATAGAGTTTAACTGAGCTTGCACGCTCGGCTCTGCAGTCTGATTAGTGGCCATTGTAGGTTCCTCAGGTGCGGTCGGTTCGGGCTGAACTTCTGGTTCTTTTCCGTTGTTAAATAGTAGCCTGGCTGTCTGTATTATGTTCGGCCCTTCTTTGGACAGGTTCCTTTCCTTTGGCATTTATTTACTTCGTGCACTGAATTGAACTTTTCCTGACTCGGATTTATTTTCGTCTCTGGCTAGATCTCTCTATTAATATCACTGAATTGAATTTTTCCTGAATCGGATTTATTGTCGTCTCTGGCTAGATTTCTCTATTAATATCACTGAAATGAAATTTTCCGTTTTTTCTTCTCTGCTATGCAGTCCTTTTGTTGTTCCTGTTTTATGCAGGCCGGGTTCGTCTCCTTACCATATGAGGATTCCAAATAGGTTGGTCCACAGGGTATACCAATGTTAGAAATTAATATACTCCTGGCAGGATCGCCAGTTAATGATAGACCTGAGGGTTATAGTAAAAAAATGTTTATTAATTTATAAACCTAATATAAACATTCATCAGCGCACTTCACCGGCGTGGAGATTAAGAAGCCTCGTTCCTGCTGTTGTCGCTGCTCTTATAGATGAAGTTGTGTGTTCTTATCAGGTGTGATTCTCAAAGTAGGAGATAACACCGTCTGGGAGTTTTCCTCGATGATTTTTTGCAAGCTCTTATCGTAGATGATTTACGATGTAGGAGATAATGAATTTTCCATGGCTTGGTATGTTGTGTTGTGTGCAGATGTTGACGGTAAGGTTAGAGATGATCTGGGAATTTTCCATAATTAGATTAGGAAGAGAAGTGATTGGATTTTATCCAATGTGCGTGGGGTGTTAACTCGCGCGAACATGTATGCCCCTTGTCTTTTTATTTATTTTCGCAGATACGATCTTGTTGTATTGAATCGAGAATAAGGAGTCATTGGTGAGTCGTCTCAGTGTGCGGTCAGGCAAAAGAATAACTAAATCGCATATTGCGTATTTGTGAAATTTGAATTGTATCGTGTACTTACTATAAACTCAACAGAAGTGTCGCGTGCGCCGTGCACAATATTAAGTTCTCGAAAGAATATCCAATTCGCATCTTGCTTATGTTATGAACTCTGAATTGTATCGTGTATATATTATAATCAAATTGTAGTTTACATATTCTATGAAATTTAAATTGTATAGTGCACTTACTATAACTCAACAGCAGTGTCGCGGGCGCAGTGCACAATATTAAGTTCTCGAAAGAATAACCAATTCGCATCTTGCTTATGTTATGAACTCTGAATTGTATCGTGTATATATTATAACCAAATTGTATTTTTCATATTTTATGAAATTTAAGTTGTATCGTGTACTTACTATTAACTCAACAGAAGTGCCACGTACGCAGTGCATTATATTACGTTCGCAACGAACCAGTAATTCGTATCATAAGTAGCGCACGCGTAGTGTGTAACTTTAAGTTCTAGAAAAATTAATTAATTTGTTTCATCGATGTATATACGTTTCCAAGGCTTGAGAACAATAAAGACATTTTGTTTGAATTTTTTTACTTTAACATAATATTCAATATACTAAATTTGCGTCTTGCGTTATAACTTGGACCGAACTTTGGAGGACATAGTTAAATTCCTGGACGCTGGCGGTGGTGTGAGTGTATCGCAATTGAGAGGGGACCACAGCCGTGAAACACATACCCACAAGCTCTCAAGACTCTCACCCGGATCTATTGAGAACTGTTGTGTATTATTAAACACAAGTGACTATTGACTTATTGACGAATTAAAATAATCACTGAGAAATATTGAGCATCAGAACTACTGAATTTGGCGGGAACCACCAATAACCATTATGCCTTGTGAGTAGGGCGATAGAATATACTCACGTCTAGGTCGGCTTGTCGTAAGAGGCGACTAAAGACCGTGTGGTAGGTGGGGTTCCGATGCCCTGTCGCTCGGTGAAATACCACCCGACCAAGTTATAGGTTCCATGAAATGGACGGGAGAAATACCTGCCAGAGGTTGGCTGATGGACCGTTTCGAGAAAAGGTTGGTTTAAGTGGTATTTGGTCCCGAGGTGAGATACCAACCCATTCATTCCGTGATATCGTCCGGGAGAAATTTTCGACTATGTTTTGGATGTCTAGCTGATGGTCCAGACTAACACAGAGATAAGCCACGAAGGTACCTTCTGAGATAAATAATTCCGGAGGTAAGCTAGTTTCCCATTCGGATCGGACTTACCGGTCCCAAGGTGGGATACCACACCGTCATGCTGTATATTCCGCGATATCGTCTGGGAGTAATTTTCGATTAAATTTCGAATGTATGGCTGATCGCCTGGACTGACGCGGATATAGGTCATGATGGTACCTTCTGAGATAAAGAATTCCGGAGGTAAACTAGTTTCCCATTCGGTATTCCGGGGGAACATCATGCAAATCTTATAATATATCTGAACTTTAAAACATTCCTCATCACGTAGTTGGGTTTATTCTCGATGCTCTGTCGACGTTCGACAGATAACGGGATTTTGTAACATCAGGTGCATCGGTTTTACCAATACGAATGTAAACGACGGCCAGTAATACTGATATCCTAACTGAGACCCCGTTTAATTCGTCAGCTAATTCGACATATCTTCGTTGCTCAGGATACGCTTTGCATTCGAGATTCCATTTTAAGTATGGAGTCTGTGTTTTCACGCGGTCCGATCTGCGTTTCCAGAGGATGAAGACGTTGGAACCCAATAATATGGACATCATGTGGTTGAAGGTCATGCTGAGGAATTCTGTTAAATTTCGTTCTTGTCTTTACCGCTCCCCGAATGAAGATCGACCGGCGACATTTTTCGAACATCTTTCACGTACCGTCGACTGGATACAGATCAACCGCCCAGCTTCTGAAATTGTCCTCGATGGCGATTTTAATGTACACAATACCGTCTGGTTGGTACGTTCTAACAGAACCGACGAGGCTGGGAGCGGAGATGTTCGCTGTTAATCGCGATTTAACTCAACTCGTGGATGAACCTGCGGTAGTGGCGGCTGCATAAGATGATTATGCGAACATCCTAGAAGTGTTTTCGTCATCCGAGGTGAGCATTTACACCGTGGAGGTTGCTGCGCCATTGGGAAACTCAGATCACTGCTTGTTATCTGTCGCGCAACTACTTGCATTTAAACCGAATAACCGATTTAAGCAACTCCGCCATATATGGAGGTATGGGGCTGCTAACTGAAACGATTTGGGAAATTTGTTGCGACCTTTCCGTGGTGAGCTTTGGAGAATTCTATGTTAGCGCATGCGCGGAGTCGATCACTGAGATTATTCTTCTCGGGATGAATGTTTATATTCCGCATTTGATCAAACGAAATACACCTGATAAACCTTGGTTTGATACAAAATGCGAGCAGATTACAGCGGCAAAAAATAGAGCTTTTAAATAGTGGCGCTCCAATCCCACCGAGGTTAATAGAACGAATTTCGGTAGAATCCAGGAGTTTGATACCAAAAAGGAGGCGTACAACGACAAAATGACCAATAAACTTCTTCAATGCCCAACTGGTTCGGGTCACTCTGGTCGATAGCAAGGGCTGTCAGCAGTAACTTCGCTTCCTCCATCTTTGCTGTCCGCCTGTGATCACGCCGATATGGTTTTGGATGCGGGATGTGAGGTTCCGCCAACGTACTATTTAAGGGTATCTATGTGAACTGGACCGTAAGAGGGCAACCGACCCGGACGGAATACCAGCAATAATCCTTAAGAACTGTCTCCGGTTCTTCTTGATGTTGTGATTAGAGCGGCATCGTGATTGAGGCTGGGTATGATGTGTTCGCCGACTTTGTCTGGAAGCCTTAATAGAGCGGCAGTCACACACCAGCTGCCCAAAATAGTTGAAACACAAGTTCCTTTGGTCTGAAGAGGATCATCGTCTTTCAGGTGGTGAGCACTTTGAACGCTTTGCTGGCGGAGTTACAGTGTGATGCTCGGAGTCTGTCGTTTCAGAGATGCTATATGCACTGAAATGTGTATTACGGCTGCCAGCGACTTCGAGTTGGGGACATGACTGATGGTGTTCTTCTGGGCTTCTTGATTCTGATTAGCGGCAAGTTTAGCAGTTCAACGAATTCCATGGTCCCGATGTGGGTTTCAGGCAGTTGCTTGTATTTAGAGAGTTCAGTAGTATCCTCCTGATATGTTTGTCAATCATGTCCAGTACGATGATCAAGCCGCTGCGTTGTCAGGTATTCGAGTAACATATATCGTCCCACTCCTTCATTGGTCGATCAAGCGGATTTAAGGTCACGATAGCGTCTTCGTAGTATCGCGATTATAACGTAAATCCACGACGGACTCTTTCGTTACTGCAGAAATCTGAAAGAGAGCACTAATAGGAGAATGTACAAGAGCACGAGTATTGTTGTTATTGTTGCTGTTGCTCGACTAGTCTGAGCCAAGCTCTCTTATAATTCCAAAATTCCTTGATGAGCTTCGCAGCATCGTTAGGGAGAGTAGATTTTAGGTAATACAGACGCTCCACAGCGGTAAGAAGGGAAGCCGGTTAATATCACTTGAAACAGATCCTTAAGGGGTTTCCAATCTGTACTCGAATGCGAGAGGCAGGCGTTTATTTGGCGGAAGTTTGCCGTCAAAAGGTCTGTGGGGAGGAAGTAGGGCACCGGCATGGGTGCGAGTTCTACTTCGTCCCACTAACACTCCACTATACTTGGAACCAAAAAAAAAAAAAAAAAAAACAAACGAATGATCGCCGAGGGCACTGCAACACAGTAAATTAAAAACACGCTGTGGTAACATTTTTTTTGATTTTATTTTAATGTTACTCTGTTCGGGAAAACACTGAATACATTTCTGGTTACTGAACGCGACTCTCGACTCACACGATTATCCTCCATTATCGCTTCCCTGTGCGCACCAGGCTAGCGATGGAGCCGCGACCCGCTCGGGTCGAAGGATGCAATTTGACTCAGCGATCGTCATCTCATGCAGAGATGATTTCGCTAAGGAAAAAAGGAAGAGAGAGAAAAACTCTTCTCTTAAGGGTGTGAATATATCCTTGCCGAGGATATGTTTTATCTCCCACAAGTGTAACGTAGAGTCTCTCTTATGGGAACAAGAAAACCAGATCTCGTAATAAAGGTCATGGTGGTATATGTGGGATCGTTCAGATAGATGCGATTCACACGTGCAGTGGAACGACGAAACAGGCAGGCGGCAAAGACAATAGGGAAAAATGACCAAATGCGCCGTTGGTAATGCGGGTCATTGTTTACACGATGCCTCGTCGCTATTTTCGACGTTAGGAGAAAAAGGTGCTAAAAGCAAATTGGATGATTATGGCATCTCTGGCTACAGTAGAAACCGGGTTCATATTTGCATTAGGAAATGCTGGAGAATTTGGTTTCAGGGTCTATTGCGCTAATTATATGCAGCTGCTTGGGTTGTTTGTTGGGAAGACAAACAAAAAAAGGTTGCCAGGCAATGTGTATGAAAAGGTATATGACGCGGCTGAGAAAATAGACGGCGCGATATTTATGGTCCCTGTCATGACGGTTACATTGAATGCAATCCGAATTATTTTGTTTACAGGAATTTGTCTGGTACCGAATTGGTTCAGAATACCAAAGAAGCAAACAAATAAATCTTACGGAAAATTGTATGCGAAGGGATGCATGAAGGTAAATTTTCTTTATAGGGATTTTATGATTACAGATGGTGATCTATATAATGCGTGAAGCATTTACAGGTACTAATACCGTTGCATTAGCGAATTTAGGGACGTGGGGTAGTAATTATGGGGGTTTTTAGGTAAGTGGACCGTAGGGTTTGGCGGCACCGCTACAGGTCCTAATAGAAAAATTGGCAACCGACTGATGTGAAAATACTGCCTAATTGTATGACCTTGCAATCATGACATCACTAATATTCAGTCTTAGGAACTGACATTTCTCAATTGAGAGGATAGAAAAAAGATCGATAACATAAGAGACCGATACAAATGACACTTAAAGTCACTGAAAATAAAAATACCATCGAGGGAATCAAATGTGTCAATTATTTCGGAGCATCCGATAGAATGGGCCGACGATGGATGACAAGATTTTGACATTGACCAAAACACAGGAGAGTGTTATTCTTATTAAGACAAAGTTCAAACGTTTTTTTCTTCTTTTTATTTTCGTTTCCCTCAATCGAAAAATAAATTTTCAGAGAAATTCATCTTGCTTAAATACATGCTTAAACAGCTGACTACAGAACAATGAATAAAATTGCATTTTTGTTTAGTTTATAATGATAACTGTCGGTGCTTGCAGCGCATTACTTATTAAGACGAGAATCCATAGAGAGTAATCGTCGTTATAGGTTAAGTTTGGCTTTAATAGGTGTTCAGCGTGAGTTGTGAGTGACATATACCCGAGGCCAGTAGAGTAGCTTATCGTATAGAGGAGTCGAATGTACACCGATGTAGTATATCTTAGTGTTGTATAAAATAATTCTTTTCAAGTGGCAAAACATTCATTGATCAAAATATTTCTGCGCACGATAACATATTGTTACGTAATTTTGATTTCACGTTGATCGACTTGCTCTGTTCGATCTCTGGATTGTGAATAATCCGAACAATTTTATTTGGATTATTCACAATCCTGTCGCGTTTAAAGCCGGCCTGCTTTTCACTTCGGTTGCAAATTCGTCACAATATTTTTTTATCCCACCCGGAGATCATTTGATATTTGTAGACTCGTCCGGCGATTCATCATATTTTGCATTAACTAACTGTGAATTATATACACGAAGTAAAAAAAAAGTATTAGCCTGTTGGTGCGGACGTTAGAATTTAAAACGTACTTGACGAATTATACAGAATCAAATTGCGAAAGTAAGAGAATAATTGAAGCTGATGTGGTAAGTAGGAACAAAGTTGAGGAGAAGCATAAATACATTGCAACTTCTAATAATTAACTGGAATGAAGAGTTTAGCTTCTAACCTAATATCAATGTTTGTGGCAACATTATTAAAAATGAAATAGAAATGAGATCTTTAAAAAGAGGTACTACACCAATATACTGTGGGGGAGGATAGCGACTCGAAATCAAGATATTAGTAGTACTTCCACATTTCAGGTAAAAGTATCATCCAATAGGAAACAATTTTCAAATACAATTAAGTCACTATAAGTTCTTGTTCGTTTCTCTTTTCTCCTTTTCTTTTTTGTTTTCTTACCCGAAATAAATCACCATTACTTAATTTTCCATACAATCCAAAATATATGGATATAGCTTTATTCAGTTTAATGTACTACATTAAAAGCAAGTTAGTAAAAACAAGATGCTATAAGATTTACTTTTTCCAATAACTAATACCGCCATGACCGGACCCAATTATTCCACCGTATCCATGGGAAACTAAAGGAGTAGAAATCAAACCAGAGCTTAGTCCATATCCACCATTAGTAAGAATGCCTTGTCCTCCAAGCCCGAGAGTGTTGACTCCGTATGAGCCTAGTCCGGATCCAATTAGTCCAGATCCAATTAGTCCACTTCCTATTAGTCCAGATGAACCTAGTCCAGATGAACCTAGTCCAGATGAAACTAGTCCAGATGAACCTAGTCCAGATGAAACTAGTCCAGATGAAACTACTTCAGGTGATCCAACTCCATATGAAATTGGTGGATATCCTTCGATCAGAACAACAAACAGTGCGAACAAACAGGCAATTACCTGCGAAATACACAGCAATTCCCTAAGTTAGTTTTATCCGTCTCGAAATCCTGGGAATACTCACTTTCATTTTAGTGTTGCTGTGGGCGTTAATGGTCCAGACTATTCAAACTGACTCTGTTCTGAATTTTGCTGTCCGTTTTTATACACCCAGCTCCTATCCCAAATTAAAAATAAAATAAAAAACCAAACGCTTAGAATTTGTCGTGGAGTGCAGTAATTGGCGATATCATCTTCTTCTCATTTGCTATATATTTGCATAATAAGTGAATATTATCACTATAATGGTATGCATTTAAAAAATCATCCAGTTTTCGACGGTAAAGTTCAGAAATGCAATTAGAATAAAAAGATAAGGTTCCGTTAGAAGACGGCCAATTGACAACTTTTATAGGTGAGCATATTTTTTTTTGTAATATATAAAATTGAAATTATTAACGCTGAACAATAGGAACAATGAGCAGTATTTGTTGCCGACACAAGTTCATTAATCACACTTCGCTTCAAATAAAACAAATATAATAACAAGTCTGACACCTTTCGATTGAGAAATTTAAATGATGTTTACGTTCAACTGAACATTAAGGGTAATTAAATTTATTGTAGAAAAGAAATAACGGCTCTAAACATAAAATATAAATACTTAATTTTGTAAACAGATTGCAAGGATTATTAATTTCCTCCAATTTGGTTTTCCATCATGTATGTTAAAATTTAAAAAGCAAAATTTCTTGAAATTCAACTTTCTGTTCAACAGTCAAAAAAAAAAAAATCGCACTGTTCACCTTGAGTTGCTACTTTACAGAAGTAACATAGTAAAATAATTTTTAATTTACAATTCAGCATGATTAATTTATTATTATGCAATAAAAAGATAATTATTCCACAATATCGACAAGCTGTAGTTAGAAACGTATTAAACAGATCTTGTGCTTCAAGAAGAGATGTCTTGTTACAGGGCAATACAAGAGGTAAATGCTTAAGGACGAGGAGATAAGTGAGTTTAGAAGATATGTTCTGCTGTTGTGGGGGTTGTTTCTCAGGAAGCGCGTTTTCTTGTCCTGAAAAGGACGTTCGATCTCTTTGTCGATAGTTCCTGACACAACACCCTCCAGCAAGGGGTCGTTGCCGTGCTTCCTCTGACCCAGAGGGAAGAGCAACGTCCTGATTGTTCGCAGGACGTAACTTAGGGGATAACGTCCTTATACTCTGCAACCTTAGTACCGGTTCCTGTACCAATTTTTGAAGACGTCCTCGTACACAAAAGCAGAATCATCCAGCGTTGGTGACAACACACAATTTCCAAAGCATTTAAAAGAAGTTTTAATTTTTGTTTAAGTTTTATTGTGGATTTTATATTTGAGTATTACAGCAGATGTAAAACTTAAATTGAAAAATGACTGCTCTGTGGCATGCGGATTTAGATACTGCGGCCCGGAGATCGTTTTACTTTATAAAGGAAAGCAAGTCGGATTTTGGGTTAATAATGCCGTGGGGGCAAATGTTAGACTATAAACGAATGTTTGATTTGTTTATTGCGAATTTTGGATCATGTTTGGGTTTTTGTGGGTTTTGATAGGTTTTTTGGTTTTAGCTTAAGATAGCTAGGATTTGGATGTAGGAATGGGGGAAAAAGGTAGTAGGGCTTTTTGGAGCACTACAGATATAGCGTAAGTTTATTTCAGTATTATTAAACAAGCTCTCGAGATATCTGGATACATCTGATGGTATCCTGCGGAGCATTATAAAAATGAGGTTATGATACGGGGACTCCTGTCGTTGGTGTTTAGCGTGAATAAGATTGATATATGTGTACTTTAAAAGCATGTTTGTGTGATAATCCAAATCTATCTAAGTGACTAATTCGGTAAATGTGAAGAAGTAATGACGCCAGCGAAAAATATTTGTGGTTAGGTCTTGAATGAATGGACTATCGAAAAATATTGAAAACTTTTAAGAGCCCTCAAGACTCTCACCCGGATCTTTTAACAACTGTTATTAAACACAAGTGACTATTGACTTATTGACGAATTAAAATAATCACTGAGAAATATTGAGGATCAGAACTACTGAGAATTGGCGGGAACCACCAATAACCATTATGCCTTGTGAGTAGGGCGATAGAATATACTCACGGCTAGGTCGGCTTGTCGTAAGAGGCGACTAAAGACCGTGTGGTAGGTGGGGTCCCGAGGCCCTGTCGCTCGGTGAAATACAATCCGATCAAGCTATAGGCTCCATGAAATGGACGGGAGAAATACCTGCCAGAGGTTGGCTGATGGACCGTTTCGAGAAAAGGTTGGTTTAAGTGGTATTTGGTTCCGAGGTGAGAGAAATCTTCGACTATGTTTTGGATGTCTAGCTGGTGGGCCAGACTAACACAGAGATAAGCCACGAAGGCACCTTCTGAGATAAATAATTCCGGAGGTAAGCTAGTTCCCCATTCGGATCCGACTTACCGGTCCCAAGGTGGGATTGTGGCGGGTCGTTTGAACCCCACTACTTACCTGTTCATTTGGCACCAGGTAACCATTTCCTCGCGCGCCCTGCAATATGAAAAGAGGTACTTAGCTTAGCATGGTTGCCAGTTAACATCTAGGGGCTGTGTATCTATGATATTCACTGGTGCAAAAATACACCAGCAACAAGAAGTGCGTAACGCAAAGGCATAGCCGTATTAGACGCACCAAGTTTCTTGGAAACAAGTTGGCTGCACCATCATTGGACCAGCATAATTCGAACCAAAGGGGCACCTTAAATATAGCCTACAAAAACAGCATCCGTGGATTGTCGCCGCACTGAATTTCCTCGTAAGAGATATCCAGCGCACAGTTCCACAAGAAACACCCGGTGTTCCATCATCCAAATATTTTTGTCTCGTTGCGCAAGTGTGCGACGTATTCCAATGCACAGCAAGTCACCCAGGCCATGATCACCGTGCTTTGCCCGCCAATCGTGTGCTTGTGTATTGAAAGGCAAAACGAAATAAACCCCAACGTACATCCATGTGTGTGGAGTTACCACCGGCGTTGTTGCGACGCACAGCCATCGCTGTACAAACAGCAGCACCGTGATGTGCTTTCCCGCCCTATGATGCAGCACAGAATTCAAGGCAGCAGTGATTACACACCCTTGACTGTGGTACAGCGTTAGTCGGAAGATGCCGATGATCCTCGTGCTGGTCGGCTGCCAGCGAACGATTGTTGTAAGTGTTGGTAAAAGAGATCAACCCCTATGGATAGTGCACGTCCATGGGAATTGACTCGAGCAGTCTAAATCCAGTGCTCACCGAGTAAAGTCGTAGCGACTAAGGTTTTGATTTTCTTTGGTAATGTACACGCGAGTCGATGTAGAGAGCGTTCCGTGGTTCGGTTGAATTGAAGTAAGCTCGGCCGTGTAGGATAAAAATAATGTTAATCTACTAAGTGTTAAAGGGACATTAATCTACATCGTGTAAACGATTCTGCTTTGTAAGATAAAAATAATAAACAACTTAGTGTTAAAATAGTATTAAATGACTTAGTGCTTAAAGAGAATCTATTAACTAAAACAAATGGAGTCAGTTTTTTATGTTTTGTTTTTGTTACCATAGAAGTGTTTAAATGTTAAGAAATAAAAAGCAATTAAACGCAGAAGAACAGTAGGTGTTTGTTTTTGTTTTGGATCCGCTTCGTTAAAGCGATCATAACAATTTCAACAGCAGCGGTAACACCCATAAATACCCACAGGATACCACCCCGTCATGCTGTATATTCCGCGATATCATCTGGGAGAAATTTTCGATTAAATTTCGAATGTATGGCTGATCGGCTGGACTGACGCGGAGATAGGCCAGGATGGTACTATAGCGCTTGAAATAATAGTGAAGAAGATCGTGTGATTCGAACTGACGCTATGACAGCTCGAATCACGAAAAAAATTTTACCTAAGCGTTACACATCAGGCTACTGACCGTGTTTAGAATTTGATTTCCAAACTCGACTATATTCCACTGATGTGAATTATTTTTATTTATATAAAATTTTTCGTTCGTGTTCTTCACTATTTTGCTTGTGAATTGTGTGTATCTGTTAGAATCGCTACAGTACCTTCTGAGATAAAGAATTCCGGAGGTAAACTAGTTTCCCATTCGGCATTCCGGGGGAACATCATGCAAATCTTATAATATATCTGAACTTTAAAACATTCGTCATCACGTAGTTGGGTTTATTCTCGATGCTCTGTCGACGTTCGACAGATAACGGGGTTTTGTAACATCAGGTGCATCGGTTTCACCAATACGAATGTAAACGACGGCCAGTAATACTGATATCCTAACTGAGACCCAGTTTAATTCGTCAGCTAATTCGACATATCTTCGTTGCTCAGGATACGCTTTGCATTCGAGATTCCATTTTAAGTATGGAGTCTGTGTTTTCACGCGGTCCGATCTGCGTTTCCAGAGGATGAAGACGTTGGAACCCAATAATATGGACATCATGTGGTTGAAGGTCGTGCTGAGGAATTCTGTTAAATTTCTTTCTTGTCTTTACCGCTCCCCGAATGAAGATCGACCAGCGACATTTTTCGAACATCTTTCACGTACCGTCGACTGGATACAGATCAACCGCCCAGCTTCTGAAATTGTCCTTGATGGCGATTTTAATGTACACAATACCGTCTGGTTGGTACGTTCTAACAGAACCGACGAGGCTGGGAGACTAACGGAGATGTTCGCTGTTAACCGCGATTTAACTCAACTCGTGTATGAACCTGCGGTAGTGCCGGCAGAGTTAAACTTCTCTGCTATGAGCTGATAATCCGATCTAGAATATCGTTGCCCCATTCCCATATGATCTTGTATATCTTCGGCCCGAATGGGAATACTCCACGTTTTCGCAAGCAAACTCTTCAGAAGATACATCAACCATTCTAGAAGGATTGACGGTCGTTATTAGCCCAACTCTCACTTATATGAAAGTGCTTCCACTACCTCTATCGAGGACTACTTGCTACAATTAGCATACAAGTACCTCGAAACCACCCAGAATAGCGAGCATGTACTTGTACGGGAGTTTTTCGTTCTTGACCCTTCTCTTCCTCGATATCTTCGAATCCGACCGCTCCAATTTCTTCTTCAGTCTACAAAACTGAAGAAAGCACCCTTCTCAAGAACAGCCCCTCTAAAATAAAGGATTTCTGGACTCATTCCATATGGTCTATGATGCGAACATCCTAGAAGTGTTTTTGTCATCTGAGGCGAGCATTTACACCGTGGAGGTTGCTGCGCCATTGGGAAACTCAGATCACTGCTTGTTATCTATCGCGCAACTACTTGCATTTTAACCGAATAACCGATTTAAGCAGCTCCGCCATATATGGAGGTATGGGGCTGCTAACTGAAACGATTTGGGAAATTTGTTGCGACCTTTCCGTGGTGAGCTTTGGAGAATTCGATGTTAGCGCATGCGCGGAGTCGATCACTGAGATTATTCTTCTCGGGATGAATGTTTATATTCCGCATTTGATCAAACGAAATACACCTGATAAACCTTGGTTTGATAAAAAATGCGAGCAGATTACAGCGGCAAAAAAATAGAGCTTTTAAATAGTGGCGCTCCAATCCCACCGAGGTTAATAGAACGAATTTCGGTAGAATCCAGGAGTTTGATACCAAAAAGGAGGCATACAACGACAAAATGACCAATAAACTTCTTCAATGCCCAACTGGTTCGGGTCACTCTGGTCGATAGCAAGGGCTGTCAGCAGTAACTTCGCTTCCTCCTTATTTCCTGTCCGCCTGTGATCACGCCGATACGGTTTTGGATGCGGGATGTGAGGTTCCGCCAACGTACTATTTAAGGGTATCTATGTGAACTGGACCGTAAGAGGGCAACCGACCCGGACGGAATACCAGCAATAATCCTTAAGAACTGTCTCCGGTTCTTCTTGATGCTGTGATTAGAGCGGCATCGTGATTGAGGCTGGGTATGATGTGTTCTCCGACTTTGTCTGGAAGCCTTAATAGAGCGGCAGTCACACACCAGCTGCCCAAAATAGTTGAAACACAAGCTCATCGTCTTTCAGGTGGTGAGCACTTTGAACGCTTTGCTGGCGGAGTTACAGTGTGATGCTCCGCAAAATGCGCAAGGAGTCTGTCGTTTCAGAGATGCTATATGCACTGAAATGTGTATTACGGCTGCCAGCGACTTCGAGTTGGGGACATGACTGATGGTGCTCTTCTGGGCTTCTTGATTCTGATTAGCGGCAAGTTTAGCAGTTCAACGAATTCCATGATATGTTTGTCAATCATGTCCAGTACGATGATCAAGCCGCTGCGTTGTCAGGTATTCGAGTAACATATATCGTCCCACTCCTTCATTGGTCGATCAAGCGGATTTAAGGTCACGATAGCGTCTTCGTAGTATCGCGATTATAACGTAAATCCACGACGGACTCTTTCGTTACTGCAGAAATCTGAAAGAGAGCACTAATAGGAGAATGTACAAGAGCACGAGTATTGTTGTTATTGTTGTTGTTGCTCGACTAGTCTGAGCCAAGCTCTCTTATAATTCCAAAATTCCTTGATGAGCTTCGCAGCATCGTTAGGGAGAGTAGATTTTAGGTAATACAGACGCTCCACAGCGGTAAGAAGGGAAGCCGGTTAATATCACTTGAAACAGATCCTTAAGGGGTTTCCAATCTGTACTCGAATGCGAGAGGCAGGCGTTTATTTGGCGGAAGTTTGCCGTCAAAAGGTCTGTGGGGAGGAAGTATGGCACCGGCATGGGTGCGAGTTCTACTTCGTCCCACTAACACTCCACTATACTTGGAACCAAAAAAAAAAAAAAAACAAACGAATGATCGCCGAGGGCACTGCAACACAGTAAATTAAAAACACCCTGTGGTAACATTTTTTTTGATTTTATTTTAATGTTACTCTGTTCGGGAAAACACTGAATACATTTCTGGTTACTGAACGCGACTCTCGACTCACACGATTATCCTCCATTATCGCTTCCCTGTGCGCACCAGGCTAGCGATGGAGCCGCGACCCGCTCGGGTCGAAGGATGCAATTTGACTCAGCGATCGTCATCTCATGCAGAGATGATTTCGCTAAGGAAAAAAGGAAGAGAGAGAAAAACTCTTCTCTTAAGGGTGTGAATATATCCTTGCCAAGGATATGTTTTATCTCCCACAAGTGTAACGTAGAGTCTCTCTTATGGGAACAAGAAAACCAGATCTCGTAATAAAGGTCATGGTGGTATATGTGGGATCGTTCAGATAGATGCGATTCACACGTGCAGTGGAACGACGAAACAGGCAGGCGGCAAAGACAATAGGGAAAAATGACCAAATGCGCCGTTGGTAATGCGGGTCATTGTTTACACGATGCCTCGTCGCTATTTTCGACGTTAGGAGAAAAAGGTGCTAAAAGCAAATTGGATGATTATGGCATCTCTGGCTACAGTAGAAACCGGGTTCATATTTGCATTAGGAAATGCTGGAGATTTTGGTTTCAGCGTCTATTGCGCTAATTATATGCAGCTGCTTGGGTTGTTTGTTGGGAAGACAAACAAAAAAAGGTTGCCAGGCAATGTGTATGAAAAGGTATATGACGCGGCTGAGAAAATAGACGGCGCGATATTTATGGTCCCTGTCATGACGGTTACATTGAATGCAATCCGAATTATTTTGTTTACAGGAATTTGTCTGGTACCGAATTGGTTCAGAATACCAAAGAAGCAAACAAATAAATCTTACGGAAAATTGTATGCGAAGGGATGCATGAAGGTAAATTTTCTTTATAGGGATTTTATGATTACAGATGGTGATCTATATAATGCGTGAAGCATTTACAGGTACTAATACCGTTGCATTAGGGAACTTAATGACGTTGGGTAGTAATTATGGGGGTTTTTAGGTAAGTGGACTGTAGGGTTTGGCGGCACCGCTACAGGTCCTAATAGAAAAATTGGCAACCGACTGATGTGAAAATACTGCCTAATTGTATGACCTTGCAATCATGACATCACTAATATTCAGTCTTAGGAACTGACATTTCTCAATTGAGAGGATAGAAAAAAGATCGATAACATAAGAGACCGATACAAATGACACTTAAAGTCACTGAAAATAAAAATACCATCGAGGGAATCAAATGTGTCAATTATTTGGGAGCATCCGATAGAATGGGCCGACGATGGATGACAAGATTTTGACATTGACCAAAACACAGGAGAGTGTTATTCTTATTAAGACAAAGTTCAAACGTTTTTTTCTTCTTTTAATTTTTGTTTCTCTCAATCGAAAAATAAATTTTCAGAGAAATTCATCTTGCTTAAATACATGCTTAAACAGCTGACTACAGAACAATGAATAAAATTGCATTTTTGTTTAGTTTATAATGATAACTGTCGGTGCTTGCAGCGCATTACTTATTAAGACGAGAATCCATAGAGAGTAATCGTCGTTATAGGTTAAGTTTGGCTTTAATAGGTGTTCAGTGTGAGTTGTGAGTGACATATAGCCGAGGACAGTAGAGTAGCCAGTTTTACCACCATCTGTTAAACTCACTCAGCAAACCATTAATTCTTCGGACAACCGGTATGCCCTGTCTAAATTTAGAAACAAAGTGATCTATGAGAATGTACGCCTCTATCTTGCTTTCCTCCACGATAAAGCCGACTCCGTCTGTTACGATGGTATTACGAAAACCAACGTAATGGCCTCCATCCAGCAGGAAGGTCTACCTACTGACGTCCCTAGCCTTCGCAGCCTATTCATCAACTTCCATAATAATCTCGATATGCCCCCAAATAAGGTGCTAAGTGACCTCTCAGCATTTCGCCAGTATATTGACAGCAAAATTACCTTTCCCAATAATCAATATTACTTTTGACCCTTTTCAGCCCCCCTTTGGTCCCTCTAATCATTTCAACACTCTGCCCATAACCGTCTACTATCAGAATGTTAGGGGTCTCCGCTCCAAAACACATTCGACTCTGGAAAAGGCACACTCCCTCCCCTTCGACATATACGCTCTGACGGAGACCAACCTTATCCCTAGTATCAGTAGTCTTGAACTATTCCCTCCTTCCTTCAACGTTTTTCGCGATGACGACGCTCATCGAGAAGGTCCCTACTCCCCATGCCGTGGAGTGCTGCTCGCCACTCATAACAGACTCACTTCATCTCTAATTGCCATCTCTTCTTCTCCGGATCTCGACTACGTCGCTATTAAAATTGACAAGCGCCCTAAGTCTCTATTTATTATCTGTTTTTATATTCCTCCCTCTCGACCCACCGCGTCATACGAACTCGCAATAGAAGCGGTAGATAACCTTACAGTGTTAAGCACCGCATTAGACGATATCGTCGTTCTTGGCGACTTTAACCTGCCCCACCTTCAATGGACATCAGCTGACGAACTAGCCTTCTACGTCTCTAACCCCACTAGTTCTAATGAACGTATTTTTATTAACGGGCTCTCCGACTCAGGCCTCCATCAAATTAGCAATGTCCCAAATCATATGGCGAGACAGCTGGACCTCGTGTTCACAACCGACCCACTCATGTCCTCAGTTGCCCCTAGCCCACACGCCCTCTCTACCATTGACAATTATCAGCCCCCACTGCTCTTATCCTTATATCTCGACCATGAAACCCAGCCCCCTCTACCCCCTGACTGCTTTTCTTACAATTTCCATAAGCCTAATGTCCGCCTCCTAAATGAACATCTTAGCAAAACAGCGTTTCGCTTTGATCATTTGGGTGTAGAAGAAGCCACGGCCACTCTCTATAAGGAGATTTACTATGCCGTCGCCTTATATGTCCCCTATTCTCGCCGCAGGTCATCGGTTTCTTCGCCGCCATGGTACAACGGCAATCTGCGCAATCTTCGGAACAAAAGGAATAACTTATGGAACATTTTCCTCAAAACGCGATCCATTGAAAACTACTCCAACTATCTCGGGGCCTTTTATAAATTTTCCGAACTCTACAACTCCCTCTATTCCAAATACCTTATTAAAACACAATCCAATTTGATTAGCGATCCCAAATCCTTTTTCCACTTTATAAATTATAAACGTAAATCCGACGCCTATCCAAACTCCCTCTCTTATGGCACGACTACGTCAAACGACAACTTAACTATTGCCAACCTGTTCGCGTCGTTTTTCAATAAATCCTTCACGGAGATCTCCTTCGAACCCAATCCGTCGTATTTCAATGACTTGCCCGAATTCTCCCTTGGTCCTTTCTCTCCTCAACTTATTCACCGTCACGTAGTTGAGGAGAAACTAAACTTACTCAAAGACGAGTTCAGCCCAGGACCTGATGGACTTCCGTCTGTATTCTTAAAGAACTGTTCCACTTCTCTTTCTCTCCCGATATCAAAGATTTTCAACCTATCTCTATCTCAAGGGACCTTCCCTAGTATATGGAAATCCTCCTATGTCACCCCCATACATAAAAAGGGACCTAAAAATGATATCAGCAACTACCGACCCATCGCCAAACTATCTCATATCCCCAAACTGTTCGAAGGGCTTCTGTACAATGCGTTATCTTTTAGTTGTAAATCCATCATCTCACCCAACCAGCACGGTTTGCTTTCGGGTAGGTCGACCACAACCAATCTGATTGAGTTCTCATCCCATACTCTCCGTGCCTTAGAGAATGGCAACGAAGTTGATGTTATCACCACCGATTTCAGCAAGGCATTTGACAAAATCTCCTATAATCTCATCCTTTTCAAGCTGTCCTCCCTAGGCTTCGAACCCCTATTGATCAAATGGTTATCTTCTTATCTGAAAGACCGATCCTACCGTGTCAAATTCAGATCCTCCCTTTCCGATCCTTTTTTTTCCCACCTCTGGGGTTCCGCAAGGAAGTCATCTAGGCCCCCTCCTTTTTATCCTAACCATCAATGATGTCGACTCTGTTATTAAACACTCATCCATATCCCTCTATGCGGACGACACCAAACTCTACAAAACAATCATCTCTCCCCTCGACTCCTCACTCCTCCAACAGGACCTCGACAGCTTCTCAACCTGGTGCCGTAATAACTGCCTTGATCTCAATGTTGCCAAATGTCACTCCATTACCTTCTCCCACAAACGTCCACCCCCACCTCCTCGCCCTTACTTCCTGCTTAACCAGCAGATCTCATACGTATCCTCAATACGTGACCTCGGAATCTTATTTGACAGGGAGCTCAGCTTCATCCCACATATCGACGATATCATTCTTAAGGCCAACTCCGCCCTAGGGTTTGTGAAACGCTGGTCTAAGGAATTCTCTAATCCTTACGTTTCCCGTTCCCTCTACATTGCCTTCGTCCGCCCCCTTCTTGAATACGGCAGTCAGGTCTGGTCTCCACATTGCTCGTCCCATATCCGCAGAATCGAGAGCGTGCAACGTCGGTTTCTGCGCTTTGCCCTCCGTGGGCTGAACTGGGAGAATCCTCGGATTCTTCCCCCATACACAAGCCGGCTCCATTTGATCAACCTCAGTACACTTGAGGAACGCAGAACTCTTGCCGATATCCTCTTTATCCACCGTCTCCTCTCCGGCACAATCAACTGCCCTAGCTTGCTTTCCGCCATCGCACTCAACACCAACCCCCGCAACCTACGAAACCCTCGTCTCTTCTATCTGCCCTCCCACCACACTTCCTACGGTTGTAATGAACCAATTTCACGTATGCTTAAGCAGGCAAACTCTTACCCCACCTCCTTCGATTTCTACCACACTTCTATTGCTCTCAAACGTCGTCTTCTGTCTTTCCCCTCGTGACCTTCCCCCACCCACTATCTACACTTTTACTACCCGTATACATTCCTATCACCCCGCCCCTTTATCCTACTACCCGGTCTTCGCCAACCCATCACGTGCACAGCCACCTTCCCACCTTTTTATCTTCTTACTTAATCGAATGTAATTTTTTGTAATCCTATTTCTTAAGTTAGTTCGTACGTTTTTTTTTTTTTTTTTTTTTCTTTACTTTTAATTTCTTTTTCTTTTTTTTTTTTTCTCAAACGCTTGTATTAAGTGTAATAAACGAGGGTTCTGCTCTCACTAAACTAGCTTATCGTATAGAGGAGTCGAATGTACACCGATGTAGTATATCTTAGTGTTGTATAAAATAATTCTTTTCAAGTGGCAAAACATTCATTGATCAAAATTTTTCTGCGCACGATAACATATTGTTACGTAATTTTGATTTCACGTTGATCGACTTGCTCTGTTCGATTTCTGGATTGTGAATAATCCAAACAAACTTTGGAATTTTATTTGGATTATTGACAATCCTGTCGCGTTTAAATCCTTGCCTGCTATTCACTTCGGTTGTAAATTCGTCACACTACCCTCCGCCTAGATTAGATCGTCCCGACCTAAGTTCACTGGTCCTCTGGGTTAACAAAAGTTGCCAGTCGATCACGATGTACCACTTTCATCTTGGCATTCGGTGGTGGAAGTTCTTGACTTTCTTGCAACTTTTCTAATGCTCTCATTCCCGCGTCGGGTCTAGCCTGCCGCAATTCTTCCTTTTCCCGAAGACGGGCTTTCTCTTGAATTTTAGGGATCTCATGCGAATAGTATAAGAGGAAATGCATGTGCACATCCTTAAGCTCTTCTGGAGTTTGCACATCATGTAAGCGATCTAGATCTTCATTTTTAATTACTCGCATATCATCTGGTATTGGAGCATCTGTCGATTTCATAAGCGTATCCAACTGGTAGTTCCGCATTTTTTCAAATAACTGGAGATGTTTGTTCTTTCGAGCTGCTAGTTTGGGGTGTTTTGTCTATCCGTTAGTAAGTGTAAGTTAACTAAGAAGACACACTGGAGCTGAAAACAGCACACAAGTAAAACACGGAGTCTAATAGTTTTTGATCTTCATTATTCTTTTTTTATTAGTTCGAATTCCAGTTCTTATTGCTACTTGACATCAATTAACAACGCTGGATCACCCGTGGCGTTTCTTTGAGAACTTTTACAATGTTTTTCTTTCATACACTACGAGCTAACTTTCGCCGAGCGTTTTTACGATCTTGATGGCACGGTACCGCTCAAGGAACTTTGGCACATTAAAACTTTATCATCGCTACTCATCACTTAAATGAAATACAAGTTACTTTGACACTCGACGTTACTTTACAAAAGAACACGAATTTGCGAGGGTGCTGAATCGAACACCTTTCGGGACTAGGTCTCACACCAACGTACACGAAAAATAATAATCCTCTTTTCTCGGTTTTCCAAAACGACCTCTCCAGACTGCAGCTCCAAGTAGCTCTTCTTCACGACTCCTTCTCATTGACTAAATTCTAATTCGCCATCGACAAGGGAAATCTTCCCAGCGCATCTCTGCCCAGAACTTCCTGTTAACAGCATACATTTTCCATTGCATCTGAAAAGGAGAATTTCTCATAGTATCTGAAAAGAAGAAATCTTTCCACATGATCATCAACATCATTAGCTGTTGGTTATCGGAATCTTGTTCCTTTGTCTCAAGATCGGATGCCGCCGCTTATTCTCCGATCTTTTTCTTAGGATTTGTTTATATCGCACATCTGGCCTGAGAAGCAAAGGTTCTCATGCTATTCAGATGGGTACAAAGGACTATGAGATGTAATACTTTCTTTGTACTTCCACTCATAGACATTTATCGCGGGTAGTGTTAAGAGTTTATGGTGGCATGACTGCTAATCGGCAGCGCAACGACATGCTTTGTTTGCACAAGTGTGCCTTTAGCGTTAGGGCCATGCCAGGGATTTAGGTGTTAATTTCCATTAGCTACCAGCATAAGCATCCGCTGTTCGGTTTTTTTACCGACAATGGCATTTCATGGGGAAACATCGCGTTGATGCTTAGGATGGGTGAGTGATTTACATGCGACGCTTTCCTGCATTGCGCATTTGCTTAGATGCGATGATTACCTGCCTTTTGGAATTGGGTTGAATAAAATGTATGGATGCGTTCAACTCGATATTGGGAGCTTTTGAACGTTTAGTTCATTGTTTTCTGATATCGGGTTCAACGTCGTTGCATGTCCTATAACCTTTTGTTTCAGGTATGGTTACTGACTATTGGGACACGTGTCTGTGGCCACGTGCGCTGAAAAAGGTGAATAAAGTTCTTTGGCGGAAAGGATACCTGAACCTGCAGTGAGTTGTATGGTTCGTAGAACCGCTACAATAGTACACACCAGCGTGCGTCGTAGTAATAGATTTTCCATAGATCGTCGCACGTTAATTCTAGTTTCACGTATTCTTTTCTATAGAACGCAATGAACGGCACCTCTAGATGTTGATTACGCATAAAATCTAGAGCTTGCTTGATTTTTCCCAACGTATGTGGTGGCTTACGATAGCGGTCTCGACCTCCAGCATCAATTGATTTCTCTTGTTCGGAAACAGTTGATTTACAAAACGCCTGTTTGAAAATCCATTCAGCTTAATCTTGTAGTTGATTGGATCCCTCTGGCACGGGTGCAACCGGAACTTCGCGCAATTGCATTCCCTCAGGAATATCCGTTTTACGGATTCCATTTTCCAAATCCATAAAGTGACCTCTTTTCAATTCACTAGGTTCGTATACTTCAAAAATAGTCTTTCGGGTAGAATTCTTTTTGGTTGATCTCTTGAATCGTTTTTCACGTTTCCCAATTTCGTTTTCCTCTTCGTAGTCATCACTTTCCGATTCGGGTTTATATCCGTCCTCGTCACACTTAGTGAAATCTTCATAGTCGAAATCTACACCGAATATGTCCTGACTTTCTTGCAATGACGCATCAGTGAATAGAAGTCGTCTTTTCTTCTTCCTCTCAGCACTTGACCTTCCTTCGTCGTCTACAATAAAATCATCAGCATCAGATTCCGATTCCTCATCATCATCGAAATGTTCTGCAGCCTCAGTTTCCCTGTGACTACGTTCAGAGCGGCGTTCAACATCGTCTTCGTCGTCGAATAGCTGTTTGGCTATAGCCTCCTGTGCTAAACCTTCATCGACGTGCTGTTCCTCTGTGACGTTTTTGCCACAGAAAATTTGATACAAGTGTAAATTGGTTACCTGTTCAGCAATCCCGTCTCTCCTTCCCTTGGTGACTAGTTCAGCAATCCTGTGTCGATCGGCTCAGGTTTGTTCTGGTCTGTACTACCTTGTGGAGCCTCAAATGTCTCGCCTGGTTCAATTTATTTTATTTAACCTGGACAGGAAAAATACCACTCTCTGCTTCGTTCTCCAATCAATTTATTCAATCTCTTTTTACTTTAAAAACTTATCTTCACAATTTATTCAATCTCTTTTTATCTTTTCAAAACTTTTCTTTACAATTTATTCTTTTTAGACAAAACGGGAAAATTCACTTTTCTTCTTTTCTTTCACCGTAAGCTGAACTGCACCCAATCACATTTTCAACGGAACCCATCCAAAAGACAGTCTTGAACAAAAAAAAACCATCAACAAACGGCATAATAGAAACTTGTTGTTCCTTTTTCTTTCCTCATCGTCAAGTACACAAAAAGAACCCCTCTCTCTCTCTCTCCATCAACATCCACTCCGAAAAGGGAATCAGCTTCCACACGATCCACACTCGAACAAGAGTATGTTCGCACATTCAACATGTGGATCGTGTGTTTCTTTCACCACCTTACCATCTATTATTAAATTATATTAAAAAGAACAAACGATGGAGATGGCGGAAGCCGCACGTAACACCTCTCCCATTTCATCCTACCTGGCCTGCAGTCTGGCAGAATTCTCTTCGATGCGCGATAGTTTTTCCTGCAGTTGTGAAGTTGTGAAACAGAATTTCCCTTAGTATCTGTAAAAAGGATAAATCTTCCTGATGATCATTATCGTCATCATTACCATTAGTTGGTGGCGGTCGGTATCTCGTCCCTTTGTGTGTTGATCGGATGCCGCCGCTTCTTCTCCGATCATTCTCTATGCATTGTTTGTTTTTCCCATCTGGCCTGAGAAACGAGGGTTCTCATGCTATTCAGATGGATACAAAGGGCTTTTTTTTTGGTTTCGGTAGGAAGGTGGAAATCTTCAAAAGATACCTCTTGAGCGGGATACAAAGGGCTATGGGATCGGTAATGCTTTGTTTGCCTTTTCCATCGTAAACATCTATCAGGGATAGTGTTTAGAGTTTATGGCTCTATGGGTGCTAATCAGCAGCGCAACGATAAGTTTTATTTGGACAAGTGTGCCTTAGCTGGGTTGGTGTTGATTTTCAATTGCCACCAGAATAGGCATCCGTTGTTCGGTTCAATTACCGGCAATGTAATTCCTTGGAAACATCATGCAGATGTTCGGAATTGAAGATTTGTTTCTTCAATTGTTTTTTGAATATGATGGAAGAAACGTTGAACTGGATATTGGAAGCTTTTGGAACGTTAAGTTCCTTGTTTTATTTTTATATCGGGTTCGCATTGTTGCAGCTTCCTATGACCCTTGTTACAGGTATGATCAAGAGCTTTGGGACACGTGTCTGTGGGCACGTGTAATGAATAAGGTAAGTATGTTCCTTGAAGGGTAGGAACCTTACCTGGGTGGAATTGTGGGTTCCTAGAACACTACAGATCTGCCTTATTCCCTGTCATAGGCAATCCTCGAGACTCCAATTCTTCTCTGAAATGGGGCATTCTCCGGTCACCAAACTTCACCATGATTAAGGATTATTCCAGGTCCACAGTTACACTTCCAGATGATATAGGATTATACAGCAATCCCACTTCTGACACTAATTGTTACGTAATTTCGATTTTATGTTGTTCTGGATTCTGAATAATCCAAATAAAATTCCAAAGTTTGTTCTGTTTACTTCTCTAGCTTCATCATTTTCTTTATCAGTTTTCACGCTTGTTAGTTTTTCCAAATCCCATCATTGATATTCCGCTGTCAGTTTGCCTGCTTCTCTATGTCGTCTATCTCGCGCTAGATGTCACGTTTAAATCAATGTCTGCTATTCACTTTGGTTGTAAATTCGTCACAATATTATTTTATCCCGCCCGGAGATCATTTGATATTTGTAGACTTGTGGATAAGTTATGTTGTTATGTCAACAAGGACACTGTTTCACATACTCTCCACGATGTTGTTTCACCAGAACAAACGAAATAGTTCACAAAACTCCGATGTCCAGAAAAGAGGGCACTGAGAAGGCACCGAAAAGTCAATCCACCGATGTTACATTCACCACCAAGCGAAATGAATAAAACGCACTGAATTAATTTAATGTTTCTTTAATTGTACCTTGATTATTTTTACAGCAATTGTGTTGTTTCTGGTGAGGTGTACTAAAGGTTCTATTTTTACGCACAAACTATTCATTAAATTATAACACCTTATTAACACACTAGTCACGCACGTGGAATTTAACAGAAATTAACCGTATGTTTAAACAACTACTATTGACTGTAAATCGCTCTCGTCGCGGACAAATTGTGCAGCCAGACCGGAGAATTAATGCACCGATAATTAGGACGTGCAAACGAGATTGAGGTTGCAATCTGACTCCTCGAGAATTGTGAACTCCGTAAAGGTTATTATCAGACTCCGGGAGAAATCGTCCTCAACATTCCTTGTAGTATCGGATACCTCTGGTGTGCCAGGGAAATTCCAATACACAGCTGGAAAATAAAGGGACGGGTATTGAAACTGGCAGAAAATGCAGTTATATATCATGAGAATGGTTTTCCCATGATGGTGATAAAATATCGGCAAAAACCCAAGGCTGCCTGAGAACATGAATCTTTTCGACTACATTATTTGTGTAGGAAATTGCCGCCTGGACGAAAATGTTTTCTTTCGTCTACATCGGGTAAACAGAAGTGTTTCGGGTAGCATAATGAACAATGCTGGCGGCGGCAATTGGGTCTTCTGTGATGTAAAATTCACAGAAGATCGCTCGCCATAGCAACTAGAAAAAAACGTTTATTGGTCTTTGGGATTATCCCACTCATTATGTCCTAATGCAGGGCTATTAGAAATCCGGCTTGCAGTTGTGCAAGCCAGCAAATAGCCGGGCATGTATTTCTGGACGCTAAATGGGAATGGCGACAGTGTTTGTGTACACTTTGATTCTGCCAAGAATGTAACATTTCGTCGGTCGATGAATCGAGTGTGTGTTATTTTAAATAACGCTCGATCGCTTGCAGGTAGCCAACGATGGCTACGCTGTATATCGTCGATAGGACGATCGGCCGATGGATCAGTAAATAAAGGGTAAAAATGACATGCCGGGTGTAGAGGAAAAGCTCCTCGGCTATGATGGGATATTTATGACGGTTATCCAAGGGGATAACCGAATTGTTTTCAGCCATTTTAGGACAGTGGTGAATACTATGGCAAGGTTGTGTGATCTTGCCAGGGATTCGACTTAAGGGTAGATATGGGGTTTATAGGATTTTTATGGGGTTAAAAATGATGCGAAGTTCTTCGGGCCCTGAAAAGCCCCACAGACTCGTCCCGAGATTCATCATATTTTACATTAACTAACTGTGAATTATATAAACGAAGTAAAAAAATCCTTGGCCTGTTGGTGGGGACGTTAGAATTTAAAACGAACTTGAGGATTTATACAGAATCAAATTGCGAAAGTAGGAAAATAATTGAAGCTGATGTGGTAAGTAAGAACAAAGTTGAGGAGAAGCATGGATACATTGCAACCTATAATAATTAACTGGAATGAAGAGTTTAGCTTCTAATCTAATATCAATGTTTGAGGCAACATTATAAAAATGAAATAGAAATGAGATCTTTAAAAAGAGATATTACACCAATATGCTGTGGAGGAGGGTAGCGACTCGAAATCAAGATATTAGTAGTACTTCCCCATTTCAGGTAAAAGTATCATCCAATAGGAAACAATTTTCAAATACAATTAAGTCACTATTAGTTCTTGTTCGTTTTTTTTTTTTTTCTTTTCTTTTTTGTTTTCTTACCCGAAATAAATCACCATTATTTAATTTTCCATACAACCCAAAATATATGGATATAGCTTTATTCAGTTTAATGTACTACATTAAAAGCAAGTTAGTAAAAACAAGATGCTATAAGATTTACTTTTTCCAATAACTAATACCGCCATGACCGGACCCAATTATTCCACCGTATCCATGGGAAACTAAAGGAGTAGAAATCAAACCAGAGCTTAGTCCATATCCACCATTAGTAAGAATGCCTTGTCCTCCAAGCCCGAGAGTGTTGACTCCGTATGAGCCTAGTCCGGATCCAATTAGTCCAGATCCAATTAGTCCACTTCCTATTAGTCCAGATGAACCTAGTCCAGATGAACCTAGTCCAGATGAAACTAGTCCAGATGAACCTAGTCCAGATGAAACTAGTCCAGATGAAACTACTTCAGGTGATCCAACTCCATATGAAATTGGTGGATATCCTTCGATCAGAACAACAAACAGTGCGAACAAACAGGCAATTACCTGCGAAATACATAGCAATTCCCTAAGTTAGTTTTATCCGTCTCGAAATCCTGGGAATACTCACTTTCATTTTAGTGTTGCTGTGGGCGTTAATGGTCCAGACTATTCAAACTGATTCTGTTCTGAATTTTGCTGTCCGTTTTTATACACCCAGCTCCTATCCCAAATTAAAAATAAAATAAAAAACCAAACGCTTAGAATTTGTCGTGGAGTGCAGTAATTGGCGATATCATCTTCTTCTCATTTGCTATATATTTGCATAATAAGTGAATATTATCACTATAATGGTATGCATTTAAAAAATCATCCAGTTTTCGACGGTAAAGTTCAGAAATGCAATTAGAATAAAAAGATAAGGTTCCGTTAGAAGACGGCCAATTGACAACTTTTATAGGTGAGCATATTTTTTTTGTAACATATAAAATTGAAATTATTAACGCTGAACAATAGGAACAATGAGCAGTATTTGTTGCCGACACAAGTTCATTAATCACACTTCGCTTCAAATAAAACAAATATAATAACAAGTCTGACACCTTTCGATTGAGAAATTTAAATGATGTTTACGTTCAACTGAACATTAAGGGTAATTAAATTTATTGTAGAAAAGAAATAACGGCTCTAAACATAAAATATAAATACTTAATTTTGTAAACAGATTGCAAGGATTATTAATTTCCTCCAATTTGGTTTTCCATCATGTATGTTAAAATTTAAAAAGCAAAATTTCTTGAAATTCAACTTTCTGTTCAACAGTCAAAAAAACAAAAAATCGCACTGTTCACCTTGAGTTGCTACTTTACAGAAGTAACATAGTAAAATAATTTTTAATTTACAATTCAGCATGATTAATTTATTATCATGCAATAAAAAGATAATTATTCCACAATATCGACAAGCTGTAGTTAGAAACGTACCGAACAGATCTTGTGCTTCAAGAAGAGATGTCTTGTTACAGGGCAATACAAGAGGTAGATGCTTAAGGATGGGCACTTTGGCATGTATACGTTAGGGCGAGGAGATAAGTCAGTTTAGAAGATATAGCGTAAGTTTATTTCAGTATTATTAACCAAGCTCTCGAGATATCTGAATACATCTGGCGGTATCCTGCGGAGCATTATAAAAATGAGGTTATGATACGGGGACTCCTGTGGTTGGTGTTTCGTGTGAATAAGATTGATATATGTGTACTTTAAAAGCATGTTTGTGTGATAATCCAAATCTATCTAAGTGACTAATTCGGTAAATGTGAAGAAGTAATGACGCCAGCGAAAAATATTTGTGGTTAGGTCTTGAATGAATGGACTATCGAAAAATATTGAAAACTTTTAAGAGCCCTCAAGACTCTCACCTGGATCTTTTAACAACTGTTATTAAACACAAGTGACTATTGACTTATTGACGAATTAAAATAATCACTGAGAAATATTGAGGATCAGAACTACTGAGAATTGGCGGGAACCACCAATAACCATTATGCCTTGTGAGTAGGGCGATAGAATATACTCACAGCTAGGTCGGCTTGTCGTAAGAGGCGACTAAAGACCGTGTGGTAGGTGGGGTCCCGCTGCCCTGTCGCTCGGTGAAATACCACCCGATCAAGCTATAGGGTCCATGAAATGGACGGGAGAAATACCTGTGGGGTAGAACGTATGTGTGCCGACTTTGGCACTGGTTAACTCCTACTCCACGGATTGCTCCACCGAATTTGATGCAATAAAACACTGGTTACACTGTTGGAATTTTGTCATTTATTGTAACTACTGGTCGGTGTTTTTTGCATTGTATTATACATTAATTCAATTTCTAATGGCAGCGACACAGGACACACGCTTCACAATTAAAAGAGTCTTGACTTGTGTTTACTTAACTTTTAAATTTCGAATATCAAACAGTTAATTACTTATACATTGTTTGTTACTTGTCTTTTATTTTTTGGTATTATTTATTAATTAATTTTTACTAAACTACACGTAAACACACTCGACGTCACTCGCGCAGGCGAACTCCACCGTATCTCGAACTCGACTTTTTGGGCGCACTCCAGGAGACTCGACTCCTTTAAAACTATTTGATCGACTAAACTACTTTTGTGAGCGGATCACCTTGTTGGCTCGTGACGCGAGCTCATGGGTGGTCGAACCGTGGGAATAAAAATTCATTAAAAAGCATCTTTGGGATTAGGATGCATTTGGGATAATTACACAATGATGGTTGTGTTCACAACCATGTTAATTGTGTATTGCAATCCTAGGGAGTCATGGGTCGAATTCCAGTGTGAGTATTTACACTGGCATTGAATTCGGCTCTTGGCAGCTAGGCGGGAATTGCGCCGGTGCTTTGAAGATTGCATAAAAGCCGCCGTGAGTACTGGTGCAACATGAAAATCTGTTGCGCACGTGTGGGACAGTAAATGCGGGCAGACAGGGGTTCTGCTGATTGTTTTTATAATCCACTTCGGTTATCTAGTATGGCAACCGAAATGTTTTCCTTTTAGAACAATGCTGAGATACATTGATGTATGCGGTACTGGCGTACCGAATTTCTTCTAGGGAAATTTATATAACGCGTTAATTGCGTGAATGTCCTTGATGGGCAGATGCTTGATGTTGGATGCTATTTGCATAACCGAAAGGTAATGCAATCGGTAGGAGAATGCTTGGGGAAGTTATTGCGCTTGCATGGTAAAAATGATGAAATTAATGGAGCTTTAGGAGGGAAGATTTGGAGGTAGATTGAAAAGGTAGCAGTGGCGTTGGTAGATACGCCACATACCTGCCAGAGGTTGGCTGATGGACCGTTTCGAGAAAAGGTCGGTTTAAGTGGTATTTGGTCCCGAGGTTAGAGAAATCTTCGACTATGTTTTGGATGTCTAGCTGGTGGGCCAGACTAACACAGAGATAAACCACCAAGGTACCTTCTGAGATAAATAATTCCGGAGGTAAGCTAGTTCCCCATTCGGATCCGACTTACCGGTCCCAAGGTGGGATTGTGGCGGTTCTTTGGAACGCCACTACTTACCTGTTCATTTGGCACCAGGTAACCATTTCCTCGCGCGCCCTGCAACATGAAAAGAGGTACTTAGCTTAGCATGGTTGCCAGTTAACATCTAGGGGCTGTGTATCTATGATATTCACTGGTGCAAAAATACCCGAGCAACAAGAAGTGCGTAACGCAAAGGCATAGCCGTATTAGACGCACCAAGTTTCTTGGAAACAAGTTGGCTGCACCATCATTGGACCAGCATAATTCGAACCAAAGGGGCACCTTAAATATAGCCTACAAAAACAGCATCCGTGGATTGTCGCCGCACTGAATTTCCTCGTAAGAGATATCCAGCGCACAGTTCCACAAGAAACACCCGGTGTTCCTTCATCCAAATATTTTTGTCTCATCGCGCAAGTGTGCGACGTATTCCAATGCACAGCAAGTCACCCAGGCCATGATCACCCGTGATTTGCCCGCCAATCGTGTGCTTGTGTATTGAAAGTCAAAACGAAATAAACCCCAACGTACATCCATGGGTGTGGAGTTACCACCGGCGTTGTTGCGACGCACAGCCATCGCTGTACAAACAGCAGCACCGTGATGTGCTTTCCCGCCCTATGATGCAGCACAGAATTCAAGGCAGCAGTGATTACACACCCTTGACTGTGGTACAGCGTTAGTCGGAAGATGTCGATGATCCTGGTGCTGGTCGGCTGCCAGCGAACGATTGTTGTAAGTGTTGGTAAAAGAGATCATCCCCTATGGATAGTGCACGTCCATGGGAGTTGACTCGAGCAGTCTAAATCCAGTGGTCACCGAGTAAAGTCGTAGCGACTAAGGTTTTGATTTTCTTTGGTAATGTACACGCGAGTCGATGTAGAGAGCGTTCCGTGGTTCGGTTGAATTGAAGTAAGCTCGGCCGTGTAGGATAAAAATAATGTTAATCTACTAAGTGTTAAAGGGACATTAATCTACATCGTGTAAACGATTCTGCTTTGTAAGATAAAAATAATAAACAACTTAGTGTTAAAATAGTATTAAATGACTTAGTGCTTAAAGAGAATCTATTAACTAAAACAAATGGAGTCAGTTTTTTATGTTTTGTTTTTGTTACCATAGAAGTGTTTAAATGTTAAGAAATAAAAAGCAATTAAACGCAGAAGAACAGTAGGTGTTTGTTTTTGTTTTGGATCCGCTTCGTTAAAGCGATCATAACAATTTCAACAGCAGCGGTAACACCCATAAATACCCACAGGATACCACCCCGTCATGCTGTATATTCCGCGATATCATCTGGGAGAAATTTTCGATTAAATTTCGAATGTATGGCTGATAGCCTGGACTGACACGGAGATAGGCCATGATGGTACTATAGCGTTTGAAATAATAGTGAAGAAGATCGTGTGATTCGAACTGACGCTATGACAGCTCGAATCACGAAAAAAATTTTACCTAAGCGTTACACATCAGGCTACTGACCGTGTTTAGAATTTGATTTCCAAACTCGACTATATTCCACTGATGTGAATTATTTTTATTTATATAAAATTTTTCGTTCGTGTTCTTCACTATTTTGCTTGTGAATTGTGTGTATCTGTTAGAATCGCTACAGTACCTTCTGAGATAAAGAATTCCGGAGGTAAACTAGTTTCCCATTCGGCATTCCGGGGGAACATCATGCAAATCTTATAATATATCTGAACATTAAAACATTCGTCATCACGTAGTTGGGTTTATTCTCGATGCTCTGTCGACGTTCGACAGATAACGGGATTTTGTAACATCAGGTACATCGGTTTCACCAATACGAATGTAAACGACGACCAGTAATACTGATATCCTAACTGAGACCCCGTTTAATTCGTCAGCTAATTCGACATATCTTCGTTGCTCATGATACGCTTTGCATTCGAGATTCCATTTTAAGTATGGAGTCTGTGTTTTCACGCGGTCCGATCTGCGTTTCCAGAGGATGAAGACGTTGGAACCCAATAATATGGACATCATGTGGTTGAAGGTCGTGCTGAGGAATTCTGTTAAATTTCGTTCTTGTCTTTACCGCTCCCCGAATGAAGATCGACCGGCGACATTTTTCGAACATCTTTCACGTACCGTCGACTGGATACAGATCAACCGCCCAGCTTCTGAAATTGTCCTCGATGGCGATTTTAATGTACACAATACCGTCTGGTTGGTACGTTCTAACAGAACCGACGAGGCTGGGAGACTAACGGAGATGTTCGCTGTTAACCGCGATTTAACTCAACTCGTGTATGAACCTGCGGTAGTGCCGGCAGAGTTAAACTTCTCTGCTATGAGCTGATAATCCGATCTAGAATATCGTTGCCCCATTCCCATATGATCTTGTATATCTTCGGCCCGAATGGGAATACTCCACGTTTTCGCAAGCAAACTCTTCAGAAGATACATCAACCATTCTAGAAGGATTGACGGTCGTTATTAACCCAACTCTCACTTATATGAAAGTGCTTCCACTACCTTTATCGAGGACTACTTGCTACAATTAGCATACAAGTACCTCGAAACCACCCAGAATAGCGAGCATGTACTTGTACGGGAGTTTTTCGTTCTTGACCCTTCTCTTCCTCGATATCTTCGAATCCGACCGCTCCAATTTCCTCTTCAGTCTACAAAACTGAAGAAAGCACCCTTCTCAAGAACAGTCCCTTCTAAAACAAAGGATTTCTGGACCCATTCCATATGGTCTATGATGCGAACATCCTAGAAGTGTTTTTGTCATCCGAGGCGAGCATTTACACCGTGGAGGTTGCTGCGCCATTGGGAAACTCAGATCACTGCTTGTTATCTGTCGCGCAACTACTTGCATTTAAACCGAATAACCGATTTAAGCAGCTCCGCCATATATGGAGGTATGGGGCTGCTAACTGAAACGATTTGGGAAATTTCTTGCGACCTTTCCGTGGTGAGCTTTGGAGAATTCGATGTTAGCGCATGCGCGGAGTCGATCACTGAGATTATTCTTCTCGGGATGAATGTTTATATTCCGCATTTGATCAAACGAAATACACCTGATAAACCTTGGTTTGATACAAAATGCGAGCAGATTACAGCGGCAAAAAATAGAGCTTTTAAATAGTGGCGCTCCAATCCCACCGAGGTTAATAGAACGAATTTCGGTAGAATCAGAAATGCATGCAACCAGGAGTTTGATACCAAAAAGAAGGCATACAACGACAAAATGACCAATAAACTTCTTCAATGCCCAACTGGTTCGGGTCACTTCTGGTCGATAGCAAGTGCTGTCAGCAGTAACTTCGCTTCCTCCTTATTTCCTGTCCGCCTGTGATCACGCCGATACGGTCTTGGATGCGGGATGTGCGGTTCCGCCAACGTACTATTTAAGGGTATCTATGTGAACTGGACCGTAAGAGGGCAACCGGCCCGGACGGAATTCCAGCAATAATTCTTAAGAACTGTCTCCGGTTCTTCTTGATGTTGTGATTAGAGCGGCATCGTGATTGAGGCTGGGTATGATGTGTTCGCCGACTTTGTCTGGAAGCCTTAATAGAGCGGCAGTCACACACCAGCTGCCCAAAATAGTTGAAACACAAGCTCCTTTGGTCTGAAGAGGATCATCGTCTTTCAGGTGGTGAGCACTTTGAACGCTTTGCTGGCGGAGTTACAGTGTGATGCTCGGAGTCTGTCGTTTCAGAGATGCTATATGCACTGAAATGTGTATTACGGCTGCCAGCGACTTCGAGTTGGGGACATGACTGACGGTGTTCTTCTGGGCTTCTTGATTCTGATTAGCGGCAAGTTTAGCAGTTCAACGAATTCCATGGTCCCGATGCGGGTTTCAGGCAGTTGCTTGTATTTAGAGAGTTCAGTAGTATCCCCCTGAGATGTTTGTCAATCATGTCCAGTACGATGATCAAGCCGCTGCGTTGTCAGGTATTCGAGTAACATATATCGTCCCACTCCTTCATTGGTCGATCAAGCGGATTTAAGGTCACGATAGCGTCTTCGTAGTATCGCGATTATAACGTAAATCCACGACGGACTCTTTCGTTACTGCAGAAATCTGAAAGAGAGCACTAATAGGAGAATGTACAAGAGCACGAGTATTGTTGTTATTGTTGTTGTTGCTCGACTAGTCTGAGCCAAGCTCTCTTATAATTCCAAAATTCCTTGATGAGCTTCGCAGCATCGTTAGGGAGAGTAGATTTTAGGTAATACAGACGCTCCACAGCGGTAAGAAGGGAAGCCGGTTAATATCACTTGAAACAGATCCTTAAGGGGTTTCCAATCTGTACTCGAATGCGAGAGGCAGGCGTTTATTTGGCGGAAGTTTGCCGTCAAAAGGTCCTAATAGAAAAATTGGCAACCGACTGATGTGAAAATACTGCCTAATTGTATGACCTTGTAATCATGACATCACTAATATTCAGTCTTAGGAACTGACATTTCTCAATTGAGAGGATAGAAAAAAGATCGATAACATAAGAGACTGATGCAAATGACACTTAAAGTCACTGAAAATAAAAATACCATCGAGGGAATCAAATGTGTCAATTATTTGGGAGCATCCGATAGAATGGGCCGACGATGGATGACAAGATTTTGACATTGACCAAAACACAGGAGAGTGTTATTCTTATTAAGACAAAGTTCAAACGTTTTTTTCTTCTTTTTATTTTCGTTTCTCTCAATCGAAAAATAAATTTTCAGAGAAATTCATCTTGCTTAAATACATGCTTAAACAGCTGACTACAGAACAATGAATAAAATTGCATTTTTGTTTAGTTTATAATGATAACTGTCGGTGCTTGCAGCGCATTACTTATTAAGACGAGAATCCATAGAGAGTAATCGTCGTTATAGGTTAAGTTTGGCCTTAATAGGTGTTCAGTGTGAGTTGTGAGTGACATATAGCCGAGGCTATATTCCAAACTTTGGAATTTTATTTCGATTATTCACAATCCTGTCGCGTTTAAATCCTTGCCTGCTATTCACTTCGGTTGTAAATTCGTCACACTACCCTCCGCCTAGATTAGATCGTCCCGACCTAAGTTCACTGGTCCTCTGGGTTAACAAAAGTTGCCAGTCGATCACGATGTACCACTTTCATCTTGGCATTCGGTGGTGGAAGTTCTTGACTTTCTTGCAACTTTTCTAATGCTCTCATTCCCGCGTCGGGTCTAGCCTGCCGCAATTCTTCCTTTTCCCGAAGACGGGCTTTCTCTTGAATTTTAGGGATCTCATGCGAATAGTATAAGAGGAAATGCATGTGCACATCCTTAAGCTCTTCTGGAGTTTGCACATCATGTAAGCGATCTAGATCTTCATTTTCAATTACTCGCATATCAGCTGGTATTGGAGCATCTGTCGATTTCATAAGCGTATCCAACTGGTAGTTCCGCATTTTTTCAAATAACTGGAGATGTTTGTTCTTTCGAGCTGCTAGTTTGGGGTGTTTTGTCTATCCGTTAGTAAGTGTAAGTTAACTAAAAAGACACACACACAGCGTGCGTCGTAGTAATAGATTTTCCATAGATCGTCGCACGTTAATTCTAGTTTCACGTATTCTTTTCTATAGAACGCAATGAACGGCACCTCTAGATGTTGATTACGCATAAAATCTAGAGCTTGCTTGATTTTTCCCAACGTATGTGGTGGCTTACGATAGCGGTCTCGACCTCCAGCATCAATTGATTTCTCTTGTTCGGAAACAGTTGATTTACAAAACGCCTGTTTGAAAATCCATTCAGCTTAATCTTGTAGTTCATTGGATCCCTCTGGCACGGGTGCAACCGGAACTTCGCGCAATTGCATTCCCTCAGGAATATCCGTTTTACGGATTCCATTTTCCAAATCCATAAAGTGACCTCTTTTCAATTCACTAGGTTCGTATACTTCAAAAATAGTCTTTCGGGTAGAATTCTTTTTGGTTGATCTCTTGAATCGTTTTTCACGTTTCCCACTTCCGTTTTCCTCTTCGTAGTCATCACTTTCCGATTCGGGTTTATATCCGTCCTCGTCACACTTAGTGAAATCTTCATAGTCGAAATCTACACCGAATATGTCCTGACTTTCTTGCAATGACGCATCAGTGAATAGAAGTCGTCTTTTCTTCTTCCTCTCAGCACTTGACCTTCCTTCGTCGTCTACAATAAAATCATCAGCATCAGATTCCGATTCCTCATCATCATCGAAATGTTCTGCAGCCTCAGTTTCCCTGTGACTACGTTCAGAGCGGCGTTCAACATCGTCTTCGTCGTCGAATAGCTGTTTGGCTATAGCCTCCTGTGCTAAACCTTCATCGACGTGCTGTTCCTCTGTGACGTTTTTGCCACAGAAAATTTGATACAAGTGTAAATTGGTTACCTGTTCAGCAATCCCGTCTCTCCTTCCCTTGGTGACTAGTTCAGCAATCCTGTGTCGATCGGCTCAGGTTTGTTCTGGTCTGTACTACCTTGTGGAGCCTCAAATGTCTCGCCTGGTTCAATTTATTTTATTTAACCTGGACAGGAAAAATACCACTCTCTGCTTCGTTCTCCAATCAATTTTTTCAATCTCTTTTTACTTTAAAAACTTATCTTCACAATTTATTCAATCTCTTTTTATCTTTACAAGACTTTTCGTTACAATTTATTCTTTTTAGACAAAACGGGAAAATTCACTTTTCTTCTTTTCTTTCACCGTAAGCTGAACTGCACCCAATCACATTTTCAACGGAACCCATCCAAAAGACAGTCTTGAACAAAAAAAACCATCAACAAACGGCATAATAGAAACTTGTTGTTCCTTTTTCTTTCCTCTTCGTCAAGTACACAAAAAGAACCCCTCTCTCGCTCTCTCCGTCAACATCCACTCCGAAAAGGGAATCAGCTTCCACACGATCCACACTCGAACAAGAGTATGTTCGCACATTCAACATGTGGATCGTGTGTTTCTTTCACCACCTTACCATCTATTATTAAATTATATTAAAAAGAACAAACGATGGAGATGGCGGAAGCCGCACGTAACACCTCTCCCATTTCATCCTGCCTGGCCTGCAGTCTGGCAGAATTCTCTTCGATGCGCGATAGTTTTTCCTGCAGTTGTGAAGTTGTGAAACAGAATTTCCCTTAGTATCTGTAAAAAGGATAAATCTTCCTGATGATCATTATCGTCATCGTTACCATTAGTTGGTGGCGGTCGGTATCTCGTCCCTTTGTGTGTTGATCGGATGCCGCCGCTTCTTCTCCGATCATTCTCTATGCATTGTTTGTTTTTCCCATCTGGCCTGAGAAACGAGGGTTCTCATGCTATTCAGATGGATACAAAGGGCTTTTTTTTTGGTTTCGGTAGCAAGGTGGAAATCTTCAAAAGATACCTCTTGACCGGGATACAAAGGGCTATGGGATCGGTAATGCTTTGTTTGCCTTTTCCATCGTAAACATCTATCAGGGATAGTGTTTAGAGTTTATGGCTCTATGGGTGCTAATCAGCAGCGCAACGATAAGTTTTATTTGGACAAGTGTGCCTTAGCTGGGTTGGTGTTGATTTTCAATTGCCACCAGAATAGGCATCCGTTGTTGGGTTTAATTACCGGCAATATAATTCCTTGGAAACATCATGCAGATGTTCGGAATTGAAGATTTGTTTCTATTTTTACGCACAAACTATTCATTAAATTATAACACCTTATTAACACACTAGTCACGCACGTGGAATTTAACAGAAATTAACCGGATGTTTAAACAACTGCTATTGACTGTAAATCGCTCTCGTCGCGGACAAATTGTGCAGCCAGACCGGAGAATTAATGCACCGATAATTAGGACGTGCAAACGAGATTGAGGTTGCAATCTGACTCCTCGAGAATTGTGAACTCCGTAAAGGTTATTATCAGACTCCGGGAGAAATCGTCCTCAACATTCCTTGTAGTATCGGATACCTCTGGTGTGCCAGGGAAATTCCAATACACAGCTGGAAAATAAAGGGACGGGTATTGAAACTGGCAGAAAATGCAGTTATATATCATGAGAATGGTTTTCCCATGATGGTGATAAAATATCGGCAAAAACCCAAGGCTGCCTGAGAACATGAATCTTTTCGACTACATTATTTGTGTAGGAAATTGCCGCCTGGACGAAAATGTTTTCTTTCGTCTACATCGGGTAAACAGACGTGTTTCGGGTAGCATAATGAACAATGCTGGCGGCGGCAATTGGGTCTTCTGTGATGTAAAATTCACAGAAGATCGCTCGCCATAGCAACTAGAAAAAAACGTTTATTGGTCTTTGGGATTATCCCACTCATTATGTCCTAATGCAGGGCTATTAGAAATCCGGCTTGCAGTTGTGCAAGCCAGCAAATAGCCGGGCATGTATTTCTGGACGCTAAATGGGAATGGCGACAGTGTTTGTGTACACTTTGATTCTGCCAAGAATGTAACATTTCGTCGGTCGATGAATCGAGTGTGTGTTATTTTAAATAACGCTCGATCGCTTGCAGGTAGCCAACGATGGCTACGCTGTATATCGTCGATAGGACGATCGGCCGATGGATCAGTAAATAAAGGGTAAAAATGACATGCCGGGTGTAGAGGAAAAGCTCCTCGGCTATGATGGGATATTTATGACGGTTATCCAAGGGGATAACCGAATTGTTTTCAGCCATTTTAGGACAGTGGTGAATACTATGGCAAGGTTGTGTGATCTTGCCAGGGATTCGACTTAAGGGTAGATATGGGGTTTATAGGATTTTTATGGGGTTAAAAATGATGCGAAGTTCTTCGGGCCCTGAAAAGCCCCACAGACTCGTCCCGAGATTCATCATATTTTACATTAACTAACTGTGAATTATATAAACGAAGTAAAAAAATCCTTGGCCTGTTGGTGGGGACGTTAGAATTTAAAACGAACTTGAGGATTTATACAGAATCAAATTGCGAAAGTAGGAAAATAATTGAAGCTGATGTGGTAAGTAAGAACAAAGTTGAGGAGAAGCATGGATACATTGCAACCTATAATAATTAACTGGAATGAAGAGTTTAGCTTCTAATCTAATATCAATGTTTGAGGCAACATTATAAAAATGAAATAGAAATGAGATCTTTAAAAAGAGATATTACACCAATATGCTGTGGAGGAGGGTAGCGACTCGAAATCAAGATATTAGTAGTACTTCCCCATTTCAGGTAAAAGTATCATCCAATAGGAAACAATTTTCAAATACAATTAAGTCACTATTAGTTCTTGTTCGTTTTTTTTTTTTTTCTTTTCTTTTTTGTTTTCTTACCCGAAATAAATCACCATTATTTAATTTTCCATACAACCCAAAATATATGGATATAGCTTTATTCAGTTTAATGTACTACATTAAAAGCAAGTTAGTAAAAACAAGATGCTATAAGATTTACTTTTTCCAATAACTAATACCGCCATGACCGGACCCAATTATTCCACCGTATCCATGGGAAACTAAAGGAGTAGAAATCAAACCAGAGCTTAGTCCATATCCACCATTAGTAAGAATGCCTTGTCCTCCAAGCCCGAGAGTGTTGACTCCGTATGAGCCTAGTCCGGATCCAATTAGTCCAGATCCAATTAGTCCACTTCCTATTAGTCCAGATGAACCTAGTCCAGATGAACCTAGTCCAGATGAAACTAGTCCAGATGAACCTAGTCCAGATGAAACTAGTCCAGATGAAACTACTTCAGGTGATCCAACTCCATATGAAATTGGTGGATATCCTTCGATCAGAACAACAAACAGTGCGAACAAACAGGCAATTACCTGCGAAATACATAGCAATTCCCTAAGTTAGTTTTATCCGTCTCGAAATCCTGGGAATACTCACTTTCATTTTAGTGTTGCTGTGGGCGTTAATGGTCCAGACTATTCAAACTGATTCTGTTCTGAATTTTGCTGTCCGTTTTTATACACCCAGCTCCTATCCCAAATTAAAAATAAAATAAAAAACCAAACGCTTAGAATTTGTCGTGGAGTGCAGTAATTGGCGATATCATCTTCTTCTCATTTGCTATATATTTGCATAATAAGTGAATATTATCACTATAATGGTATGCATTTAAAAAATCATCCAGTTTTCGACGGTAAAGTTCAGAAATGCAATTAGAATAAAAAGATAAGGTTCCGTTAGAAGACGGCCAATTGACAACTTTTATAGGTGAGCATATTTTTTTTGTAACATATAAAATTGAAATTATTAACGCTGAACAATAGGAACAATGAGCAGTATTTGTTGCCGACACAAGTTCATTAATCACACTTCGCTTCAAATAAAACAAATATAATAACAAGTCTGACACCTTTCGATTGAGAAATTTAAATGATGTTTACGTTCAACTGAACATTAAGGGTAATTAAATTTATTGTAGAAAAGAAATAACGGCTCTAAACATAAAATATAAATACTTAATTTTGTAAACAGATTGCAAGGATTATTAATTTCCTCCAATTTGGTTTTCCATCATGTATGTTAAAATTTAAAAAGCAAAATTTCTTGAAATTCAACTTTCTGTTCAACAGTCAAAAAAACAAAAAATCGCACTGTTCACCTTGAGTTGCTACTTTACAGAAGTAACATAGTAAAATAATTTTTAATTTACAATTCAGCATGATTAATTTATTATCATGCAATAAAAAGATAATTATTCCACAATATCGACAAGCTGTAGTTAGAAACGTACCGAACAGATCTTGTGCTTCAAGAAGAGATGTCTTGTTACAGGGCAATACAAGAGGTAGATGCTTAAGGATGGGCACTTTGGCATGTATACGTTAGGGCGAGGAGATAAGTCAGTTTAGAAGATATAGCGTAAGTTTATTTCAGTATTATTAACCAAGCTCTCGAGATATCTGAATACATCTGGCGGTATCCTGCGGAGCATTATAAAAATGAGGTTATGATACGGGGACTCCTGTGGTTGGTGTTTCGTGTGAATAAGATTGATATATGTGTACTTTAAAAGCATGTTTGTGTGATAATCCAAATCTATCTAAGTGACTAATTCGGTAAATGTGAAGAAGTAATGACGCCAGCGAAAAATATTTGTGGTTAGGTCTTGAATGAATGGACTATCGAAAAATATTGAAAACTTTTAAGAGCCCTCAAGACTCTCACCTGGATCTTTTAACAACTGTTATTAAACACAAGTGACTATTGACTTATTGACGAATTAAAATAATCACTGAGAAATATTGAGGATCAGAACTACTGAGAATTGGCGGGAACCACCAATAACCATTATGCCTTGTGAGTAGGGCGATAGAATATACTCACAGCTAGGTCGGCTTGTCGTAAGAGGCGACTAAAGACCGTGTGGTAGGTGGGGTCCCGCTGCCCTGTCGCTCGGTGAAATACCACCCGATCAAGCTATAGGGTCCATGAAATGGACGGGAGAAATACCTGTGGGGTAGAACGTATGTGTGCCGACTTTGGCACTGGTTAACTCCTACTCCACGGATTGCTCCACCGAATTTGATGCAATAAAACACTGGTTACACTGTTGGAATTTTGTCATTTATTGTAACTACTGGTCGGTGTTTTTTGCATTGTATTATACATTAATTCAATTTCTAATGGCAGCGACACAGGACACACGCTTCACAATTAAAAGAGTCTTGACTTGTGTTTACTTAACTTTTAAATTTCGAATATCAAACAGTTAATTACTTATACATTGTTTGTTACTTGTCTTTTATTTTTTGGTATTATTTATTAATTAATTTTTACTAAACTACACGTAAACACACTCGACGTCACTCGCGCAGGCGAACTCCACCGTATCTCGAACTCGACTTTTTGGGCGCACTCCAGGAGACTCGACTCCTTTAAAACTATTTGATCGACTAAACTACTTTTGTGAGCGGATCACCTTGTTGGCTCGTGACGCGAGCTCATGGGTGGTCGAACCGTGGGAATAAAAATTCATTAAAAAGCATCTTTGGGATTAGGATGCATTTGGGATAATTACACAATGATGGTTGTGTTCACAACCATGTTAATTGTGTATTGCAATCCTAGGGAGTCATGGGTCGAATTCCAGTGTGAGTATTTACACTGGCATTGAATTCGGCTCTTGGCAGCTAGGCGGGAATTGCGCCGGTGCTTTGAAGATTGCATAAAAGCCGCCGTGAGTACTGGTGCAACATGAAAATCTGTTGCGCACGTGTGGGACAGTAAATGCGGGCAGACAGGGGTTCTGCTGATTGTTTTTATAATCCACTTCGGTTATCTAGTATGGCAACCGAAATGTTTTCCTTTTAGAACAATGCTGAGATACATTGATGTATGCGGTACTGGCGTACCGAATTTCTTCTAGGGAAATTTATATAACGCGTTAATTGCGTGAATGTCCTTGATGGGCAGATGCTTGATGTTGGATGCTATTTGCATAACCGAAAGGTAATGCAATCGGTAGGAGAATGCTTGGGGAAGTTATTGCGCTTGCATGGTAAAAATGATGAAATTAATGGAGCTTTAGGAGGGAAGATTTGGAGGTAGATTGAAAAGGTAGCAGTGGCGTTGGTAGATACGCCACATACCTGCCAGAGGTTGGCTGATGGACCGTTTCGAGAAAAGGTCGGTTTAAGTGGTATTTGGTCCCGAGGTTAGAGAAATCTTCGACTATGTTTTGGATGTCTAGCTGGTGGGCCAGACTAACACAGAGATAAACCACCAAGGTACCTTCTGAGATAAATAATTCCGGAGGTAAGCTAGTTCCCCATTCGGATCCGACTTACCGGTCCCAAGGTGGGATTGTGGCGGTTCTTTGGAACGCCACTACTTACCTGTTCATTTGGCACCAGGTAACCATTTCCTCGCGCGCCCTGCAACATGAAAAGAGGTACTTAGCTTAGCATGGTTGCCAGTTAACATCTAGGGGCTGTGTATCTATGATATTCACTGGTGCAAAAATACCCGAGCAACAAGAAGTGCGTAACGCAAAGGCATAGCCGTATTAGACGCACCAAGTTTCTTGGAAACAAGTTGGCTGCACCATCATTGGACCAGCATAATTCGAACCAAAGGGGCACCTTAAATATAGCCTACAAAAACAGCATCCGTGGATTGTCGCCGCACTGAATTTCCTCGTAAGAGATATCCAGCGCACAGTTCCACAAGAAACACCCGGTGTTCCTTCATCCAAATATTTTTGTCTCATCGCGCAAGTGTGCGACGTATTCCAATGCACAGCAAGTCACCCAGGCCATGATCACCCGTGATTTGCCCGCCAATCGTGTGCTTGTGTATTGAAAGTCAAAACGAAATAAACCCCAACGTACATCCATGGGTGTGGAGTTACCACCGGCGTTGTTGCGGCGCACAGCCATCGCTGTACAAACAGCAGCACCGTGATGTGCTTTCCCGCCCTATGATGCAGCACAGAATTCAAGGCAGCAGTGATTACACACCCTTGACTGTGGTACAGCGTTAGTCGGAAGATGTCGATGATCCTGGTGCTGGTCGGCTGCCAGCGAACGATTGTTGTAAGTGTTGGTAAAAGAGATCATCCCCTATGGATAGTGCACGTCCATGGGAGTTGACTCGAGCAGTCTAAATCCAGTGGTCACCGAGTAAAGTCGTAGCGACTAAGGTTTTGATTTTCTTTGGTAATGTACACGCGAGTCGATGTAGAGAGCGTTCCGTGGTTCGGTTGAATTGAAGTAAGCTCGGCCGTGTAGGATAAAAATAATGTTAATCTACTAAGTGTTAAAGGGACATTAATCTACATCGTGTAAACGATTCTGCTTTGTAAGATAAAAATAATAAACAACTTAGTGTTAAAATAGTATTAAATGACTTAGTGCTTAAAGAGAATCTATTAACTAAAACAAATGGAGTCAGTTTTTTATGTTTTGTTTTTGTTACCATAGAAGTGTTTAAATGTTAAGAAATAAAAAGCAATTAAACGCAGAAGAACAGTAGGTGTTTGTTTTTGTTTTGGATCCGCTTCGTTAAAGCGATCATAACAATTTCAACAGCAGCGGTAACACCCATAAATACCCACAGGATACCACCCCGTCATGCTGTATATTCCGCGATATCATCTGGGAGAAATTTTCGATTAAATTTCGAATGTATGGCTGATAGCCTGGACTGACACGGAGATAGGCCATGATGGTACTATAGCGTTTGAAATAATAGTGAAGAAGATCGTGTGATTCGAACTGACGCTATGACAGCTCGAATCACGAAAAAAATTTTACCTAAGCGTTACACATCAGGCTACTGACCGTGTTTAGAATTTGATTTCCAAACTCGACTATATTCCACTGATGTGAATTATTTTTATTTATATAAAATTTTTCGTTCGTGTTCTTCACTATTTTGCTTGTGAATTGTGTGTATCTGTTAGAATCGCTACAGTACCTTCTGAGATAAAGAATTCCGGAGGTAAACTAGTTTCCCATTCGGCATTCCGGGGGAACATCATGCAAATCTTATAATATATCTGAACATTAAAACATTCGTCATCACGTAGTTGGGTTTATTCTCGATGCTCTGTCGACGTTCGACAGATAACGGGATTTTGTAACATCAGGTACATCGGTTTCACCAATACGAATGTAAACGACGACCAGTAATACTGATATCCTAACTGAGACCCCGTTTAATTCGTCAGCTAATTCGACATATCTTCGTTGCTCATGATACGCTTTGCATTCGAGATTCCATTTTAAGTATGGAGTCTGTGTTTTCACGCGGTCCGATCTGCGTTTCCAGAGGATGAAGACGTTGGAACCCAATAATATGGACATCATGTGGTTGAAGGTCGTGCTGAGGAATTCTGTTAAATTTCGTTCTTGTCTTTACCGCTCCCCGAATGAAGATCGACCGGCGACATTTTTCGAACATCTTTCACGTACCGTCGACTGGATACAGATCAACCGCCCAGCTTCTGAAATTGTCCTCGATGGCGATTTTAATGTACACAATACCGTCTGGTTGGTACGTTCTAACAGAACCGACGAGGCTGGGAGACTAACGGAGATGTTCGCTGTTAACCGCGATTTAACTCAACTCGTGTATGAACCTGCGGTAGTGCCGGCAGAGTTAAACTTCTCTGCTATGAGCTGATAATCCGATCTAGAATATCGTTGCCCCATTCCCATATGATCTTGTATATCTTCGGCCCGAATGGGAATACTCCACGTTTTCGCAAGCAAACTCTTCAGAAGATACATCAACCATTCTAGAAGGATTGACGGTCGTTATTAACCCAACTCTCACTTATATGAAAGTGCTTCCACTACCTTTATCGAGGACTACTTGCTACAATTAGCATACAAGTACCTCGAAACCACCCAGAATAGCGAGCATGTACTTGTACGGGAGTTTTTCGTTCTTGACCCTTCTCTTCCTCGATATCTTCGAATCCGACCGCTCCAATTTCCTCTTCAGTCTACAAAACTGAAGAAAGCACCCTTCTCAAGAACAGTCCCTTCTAAAACAAAGGATTTCTGGACCCATTCCATATGGTCTATGATGCGAACATCCTAGAAGTGTTTTTGTCATCCGAGGCGAGCATTTACACCGTGGAGGTTGCTGCGCCATTGGGAAACTCAGATCACTGCTTGTTATCTGTCGCGCAACTACTTGCATTTAAACCGAATAACCGATTTAAGCAGCTCCGCCATATATGGAGGTATGGGGCTGCTAACTGAAACGATTTGGGAAATTTCTTGCGACCTTTCCGTGGTGAGCTTTGGAGAATTCGATGTTAGCGCATGCGCGGAGTCGATCACTGAGATTATTCTTCTCGGGATGAATGTTTATATTCCGCATTTGATCAAACGAAATACACCTGATAAACCTTGGTTTGATACAAAATGCGAGCAGATTACAGCGGCAAAAAATAGAGCTTTTAAATAGTGGCGCTCCAATCCCACCGAGGTTAATAGAACGAATTTCGGTAGAATCAGAAATGCATGCAACCAGGAGTTTGATACCAAAAAGAAGGCATACAACGACAAAATGACCAATAAACTTCTTCAATGCCCAACTGGTTCGGGTCACTTCTGGTCGATAGCAAGTGCTGTCAGCAGTAACTTCGCTTCCTCCTTATTTCCTGTCCGCCTGTGATCACGCCGATACGGTCTTGGATGCGGGATGTGCGGTTCCGCCAACGTACTATTTAAGGGTATCTATGTGAACTGGACCGTAAGAGGGCAACCGGCCCGGACGGAATTCCAGCAATAATTCTTAAGAACTGTCTCCGGTTCTTCTTGATGTTGTGATTAGAGCGGCATCGTGATTGAGGCTGGGTATGATGTGTTCGCCGACTTTGTCTGGAAGCCTTAATAGAGCGGCAGTCACACACCAGCTGCCCAAAATAGTTGAAACACAAGCTCCTTTGGTCTGAAGAGGATCATCGTCTTTCAGGTGGTGAGCACTTTGAACGCTTTGCTGGCGGAGTTACAGTGTGATGCTCGGAGTCTGTCGTTTCAGAGATGCTATATGCACTGAAATGTGTATTACGGCTGCCAGCGACTTCGAGTTGGGGACATGACTGACGGTGTTCTTCTGGGCTTCTTGATTCTGATTAGCGGCAAGTTTAGCAGTTCAACGAATTCCATGGTCCCGATGCGGGTTTCAGGCAGTTGCTTGTATTTAGAGAGTTCAGTAGTATCCCCCTGAGATGTTTGTCAATCATGTCCAGTACGATGATCAAGCCGCTGCGTTGTCAGGTATTCGAGTAACATATATCGTCCCACTCCTTCATTGGTCGATCAAGCGGATTTAAGGTCACGATAGCGTCTTCGTAGTATCGCGATTATAACGTAAATCCACGACGGACTCTTTCGTTACTGCAGAAATCTGAAAGAGAGCACTAATAGGAGAATGTACAAGAGCACGAGTATTGTTGTTATTGTTGTTGTTGCTCGACTAGTCTGAGCCAAGCTCTCTTATAATTCCAAAATTCCTTGATGAGCTTCGCAGCATCGTTAGGGAGAGTAGATTTTAGGTAATACAGACGCTCCACAGCGGTAAGAAGGGAAGCCGGTTAATATCACTTGAAACAGATCCTTAAGGGGTTTCCAATCTGTACTCGAATGCGAGAGGCAGGCGTTTATTTGGCGGAAGTTTGCCGTCAAAAGGTCCTAATAGAAAAATTGGCAACCGACTGATGTGAAAATACTGCCTAATTGTATGACCTTGTAATCATGACATCACTAATATTCAGTCTTAGGAACTGACATTTCTCAATTGAGAGGATAGAAAAAAGATCGATAACATAAGAGACTGATGCAAATGACACTTAAAGTCACTGAAAATAAAAATACCATCGAGGGAATCAAATGTGTCAATTATTTGGGAGCATCCGATAGAATGGGCCGACGATGGATGACAAGATTTTGACATTGACCAAAACACAGGAGAGTGTTATTCTTATTAAGACAAAGTTCAAACGTTTTTTTCTTCTTTTTATTTTCGTTTCTCTCAATCGAAAAATAAATTTTCAGAGAAATTCATCTTGCTTAAATACATGCTTAAACAGCTGACTACAGAACAATGAATAAAATTGCATTTTTGTTTAGTTTATAATGATAACTGTCGGTGCTTGCAGCGCATTACTTATTAAGACGAGAATCCATAGAGAGTAATCGTCGTTATAGGTTAAGTTTGGCCTTAATAGGTGTTCAGTGTGAGTTGTGAGTGACATATAGCCGAGGCTATATTCCAAACTTTGGAATTTTATTTCGATTATTCACAATCCTGTCGCGTTTAAATCCTTGCCTGCTATTCACTTCGGTTGTAAATTCGTCACACTACCCTCCGCCTAGATTAGATCGTCCCGAACTAAGTTCACTGGTCCTCTGGGTTAACAAAAGTTGCCAGTCGATCACGATGTACCACTTTCATCTTGGCATTCGGTGGTGGAAGTTCTTGACTTTCTTGCAACTTTTCTAATGCTCTCATTCCCGCGTCGGGTCTAGCCTGCCGCAATTCTTCCTTTTCCCGAAGACGGGCTTTCTCTTGAATTTTAGGGATCTCATGCGAATAGTATAAGAGGAAATGCATGTGCACATCCTTAAGCTCTTCTGGAGTTTGCACATCATGTAAGCGATCTAGATCTTCATTTTCAATTACTCGCATATCAGCTGGTATTGGAGCATCTGTCGATTTCATAAGCGTATCCAACTGGTAGTTCCGCATTTTTTCAAATAACTGGAGATGTTTGTTCTTTCGAGCTGCTAGTTTGGGGTGTTTTGTCTATCCGTTAGTAAGTGTAAGTTAACTAAAAAGACACACACACAGCGTGCGTCGTAGTAATAGATTTTCCATAGATCGTCGCACGTTAATTCTAGTTTCACGTATTCTTTTCTATAGAACGCAATGAACGGCACCTCTAGATGTTGATTACGCATAAAATCTAGAGCTTGCTTGATTTTTCCCAACGTATGTGGTGGCTTACGATAGCGGTCTCGACCTCCAGCATCAATTGATTTCTCTTGTTCGGAAACAGTTGATTTACAAAACGCCTGTTTGAAAATCCATTCAGCTTAATCTTGTAGTTCATTGGATCCCTCTGGCACGGGTGCAACCGGAACTTCGCGCAATTGCATTCCCTCAGGAATATCCGTTTTACGGATTCCATTTTCCAAATCCATAAAGTGACCTCTTTTCAATTCACTAGGTTCGTATACTTCAAAAATAGTCTTTCGGGTAGAATTCTTTTTGGTTGATCTCTTGAATCGTTTTTCACGTTTCCCACTTCCGTTTTCCTCTTCGTAGTCATCACTTTCCGATTCGGGTTTATATCCGTCCTCGTCACACTTAGTGAAATCTTCATAGTCGAAATCTACACCGAATATGTCCTGACTTTCTTGCAATGACGCATCAGTGAATAGAAGTCGTCTTTTCTTCTTCCTCTCAGCACTTGACCTTCCTTCGTCGTCTACAATAAAATCATCAGCATCAGATTCCGATTCCTCATCATCATCGAAATGTTCTGCAGCCTCAGTTTCCCTGTGACTACGTTCAGAGCGGCGTTCAACATCGTCTTCGTCGTCGAATAGCTGTTTGGCTATAGCCTCCTGTGCTAAACCTTCATCGACGTGCTGTTCCTCTGTGACGTTTTTGCCACAGAAAATTTGATACAAGTGTAAATTGGTTACCTGTTCAGCAATCCCGTCTCTCCTTCCCTTGGTGACTAGTTCAGCAATCCTGTGTCGATCGGCTCAGGTTTGTTCTGGTCTGTACTACCTTGTGGAGCCTCAAATGTCTCGCCTGGTTCAATTTATTTTATTTAACCTGGACAGGAAAAATACCACTCTCTGCTTCGTTCTCCAATCAATTTTTTCAATCTCTTTTTACTTTAAAAACTTATCTTCACAATTTATTCAATCTCTTTTTATCTTTACAAGACTTTTCGTTACAATTTATTCTTTTTAGACAAAACGGGAAAATTCACTTTTCTTCTTTTCTTTCACCGTAAGCTGAACTGCACCCAATCACATTTTCAACGGAACCCATCCAAAAGACAGTCTTGAACAAAAAAAACCATCAACAAACGGCATAATAGAAACTTGTTGTTCCTTTTTCTTTCCTCTTCGTCAAGTACACAAAAAGAACCCCTCTCTCGCTCTCTCCGTCAACATCCACTCCGAAAAGGGAATCAGCTTCCACACGATCCACACTCGAACAAGAGTATGTTCGCACATTCAACATGTGGATCGTGTGTTTCTTTCACCACCTTACCATCTATTATTAAATTATATTAAAAAGAACAAACGATGGAGATGGCGGAAGCCGCACGTAACACCTCTCCCATTTCATCCTGCCTGGCCTGCAGTCTGGCAGAATTCTCTTCGATGCGCGATAGTTTTTCCTGCAGTTGTGAAGTTGTGAAACAGAATTTCCCTTAGTATCTGTAAAAAGGATAAATCTTCCTGATGATCATTATCGTCATCGTTACCATTAGTTGGTGGCGGTCGGTATCTCGTCCCTTTGTGTGTTGATCGGATGCCGCCGCTTCTTCTCCGATCATTCTCTATGCATTGTTTGTTTTTCCCATCTGGCCTGAGAAACGAGGGTTCTCATGCTATTCAGATGGATACAAAGGGCTTTTTTTTTGGTTTCGGTAGCAAGGTGGAAATCTTCAAAAGATACCTCTTGACCGGGATACAAAGGGCTATGGGATCGGTAATGCTTTGTTTGCCTTTTCCATCGTAAACATCTATCAGGGATAGTGTTTAGAGTTTATGGCTCTATGGGTGCTAATCAGCAGCGCAACGATAAGTTTTATTTGGACAAGTGTGCCTTAGCTGGGTTGGTGTTGATTTTCAATTGCCACCAGAATAGGCATCCGTTGTTGGGTTTAATTACCGGCAATATAATTCCTTGGAAACATCATGCAGATGTTCGGAATTGAAGATTTGTTTCTATTTTTACGCACAAACTATTCATTAAATTATAACACCTTATTAACACACTAGTCACGCACGTGGAATTTAACAGAAATTAACCGGATGTTTAAACAACTGCTATTGACTGTAAATCGCTCTCGTCGCGGACAAATTGTGCAGCCAGACCGGAGAATTAATGCACCGATAATTAGGACGTGCAAACGAGATTGAGGTTGCAATCTGACTCCTCGAGAATTGTGAACTCCGTAAAGGTTATTATCAGACTCCGGGAGAAATCGTCCTCAACATTCCTTGTAGTATCGGATACCTCTGGTGTGCCAGGGAAATTCCAATACACAGCTGGAAAATAAAGGGACGGGTATTGAAACTGGCAGAAAATGCAGTTATATATCATGAGAATGGTTTTCCCATGATGGTGATAAAATATCGGCAAAAACCCAAGGCTGCCTGAGAACATGAATCTTTTCGACTACATTATTTGTGTAGGAAATTGCCGCCTGGACGAAAATGTTTTCTTTCGTCTACATCGGGTAAACAGAAGTGTTTCGGGTAGCATAATGAACAATGCTGGCGGCGGCAATTGGGTCTTCTGTGATGTAAAATTCACAGAAGATCGCTCGCCATAGCAACTAGAAAAAAACGTTTATTGGTCTTTGGGATTATCCCACTCATTATGTCCTAATGCAGGGCTATTAGAAATCCGGCTTGCAGTTGTGCAAGCCAGCAAATAGCCGGGCATGTATTTCTGGACGCTAAATGGGAATGGCGACAGTGTTTGTGTACACTTTGATTCTGCCAAGAATGTAACATTTCGTCGGTCGATGAATCGAGTGTGTGTTATTTTAAATAACGCTCGATCGCTTGCAGGTAGCCAACGATGGCTACGCTGTATATCGTCGATAGGACGATCGGCCGATGGATCAGTAAATAAAGGGTAAAAATGACATGCCGGGTGTAGAGGAAAAGCTCCTCGGCTATGATGGGATATTTATGACGGTTATCCAAGGGGATAACCGAATTGTTTTCAGCCATTTTAGGACAGTGGTGAATACTATGGCAAGGTTGTGTGATCTTGCCAGGGATTCGACTTAAGGGTAGATATGGGGTTTATAGGATTTTTATGGGGTTAAAAATGATGCGAAGTTCTTCGGGCCCTGAAAAGCCCCACAGACTCGTCCCGAGATTCATCATATTTTACATTAACTAACTGTGAATTATATAAACGAAGTAAAAAAATCCTTGGCCTGTTGGTGGGGACGTTAGAATTTAAAACGAACTTGAGGATTTATACAGAATCAAATTGCGAAAGTAGGAAAATAATTGAAGCTGATGTGGTAAGTAAGAACAAAGTTGAGGAGAAGCATGGATACATTGCAACCTATAATAATTAACTGGAATGAAGAGTTTAGCTTCTAATCTAATATCAATGTTTGAGGCAACATTATAAAAATGAAATAGAAATGAGATCTTTAAAAAGAGATATTACACCAATATGCTGTGGAGGAGGGTAGCGACTCGAAATCAAGATATTAGTAGTACTTCCCCATTTCAGGTAAAAGTATCATCCAATAGGAAACAATTTTCAAATACAATTAAGTCACTATTAGTTCTTGTTCGTTTTTTTTTTTTTCTTTTCTTTTTTGTTTTCTTACCCGAAATAAATCACCATTATTTAATTTTCCATACAACCCAAAATATATGGATATAGCTTTATTCAGTTTAATGTACTACATTAAAAGCAAGTTAGTAAAAACAAGATGCTATAAGATTTACTTTTTCCAATAACTAATACCGCCATGACCGGACCCAATTATTCCACCGTATCCATGGGAAACTAAAGGAGTAGAAATCAAACCAGAGCTTAGTCCATATCCACCATTAGTAAGAATGCCTTGTCCTCCAAGCCCGAGAGTGTTGACTCCGTATGAGCCTAGTCCGGATCCAATTAGTCCAGATCCAATTAGTCCACTTCCTATTAGTCCAGATGAACCTAGTCCAGATGAACCTAGTCCAGATGAAACTAGTCCAGATGAACCTAGTCCAGATGAAACTAGTCCAGATGAAACTACTTCAGGTGATCCAACTCCATATGAAATTGGTGGATATCCTTCGATCAGAACAACAAACAGTGCGAACAAACAGGCAATTACCTGCGAAATACATAGCAATTCCCTAAGTTAGTTTTATCCGTCTCGAAATCCTGGGAATACTCACTTTCATTTTAGTGTTGCTGTGGGCGTTAATGGTCCAGACTATTCAAACTGATTCTGTTCTGAATTTTGCTGTCCGTTTTTATACACCCAGCTCCTATCCCAAATTAAAAATAAAATAAAAAACCAAACGCTTAGAATTTGTCGTGGAGTGCAGTAATTGGCGATATCATCTTCTTCTCATTTGCTATATATTTGCATAATAAGTGAATATTATCACTATAATGGTATGCATTTAAAAAATCATCCAGTTTTCGACGGTAAAGTTCAGAAATGCAATTAGAATAAAAAGATAAGGTTCCGTTAGAAGACGGCCAATTGACAACTTTTATAGGTGAGCATATTTTTTTTGTAACATATAAAATTGAAATTATTAACGCTGAACAATAGGAACAATGAGCAGTATTTGTTGCCGACACAAGTTCATTAATCACACTTCGCTTCAAATAAAACAAATATAATAACAAGTCTGACACCTTTCGATTGAGAAATTTAAATGATGTTTACGTTCAACTGAACATTAAGGGTAATTAAATTTATTGTAGAAAAGAAATAACGGCTCTAAACATAAAATATAAATACTTAATTTTGTAAACAGATTGCAAGGATTATTAATTTCCTCCAATTTGGTTTTCCATCATGTATGTTAAAATTTAAAAAGCAAAATTTCTTGAAATTCAACTTTCTGTTCAACAGTCAAAAAAACAAAAAATCGCACTGTTCACCTTGAGTTGCTACTTTACAGAAGTAACATAGTAAAATAATTTTTAATTTACAATTCAGCATGATTAATTTATTATCATGCAATAAAAAGATAATTATTCCACAATATCGACAAGCTGTAGTTAGAAACGTACCGAACAGATCTTGTGCTTCAAGAAGAGATGTCTTGTTACAGGGCAATACAAGAGGTAGATGCTTAAGGATGGGCACTTTGGCATGTATACGTTAGGGCGAGGAGATAAGTCAGTTTAGAAGATATAGCGTAAGTTTATTTCAGTATTATTAACCAAGCTCTCGAGATATCTGAATACATCTGGCGGTATCCTGCGGAGCATTATAAAAATGAGGTTATGATACGGGGACTCCTGTGGTTGGTGTTTCGTGTGAATAAGATTGATATATGTGTACTTTAAAAGCATGTTTGTGTGATAATCCAAATCTATCTAAGTGACTAATTCGGTAAATGTGAAGAAGTAATGACGCCAGCGAAAAATATTTGTGGTTAGGTCTTGAATGAATGGACTATCGAAAAATATTGAAAACTTTTAAGAGCCCTCAAGACTCTCACCTGGATCTTTTAACAACTGTTATTAAACACAAGTGACTATTGACTTATTGACGAATTAAAATAATCACTGAGAAATATTGAGGATCAGAACTACTGAGAATTGGCGGGAACCACCAATAACCATTATGCCTTGTGAGTAGGGCGATAGAATATACTCACAGCTAGGTCGGCTTGTCGTAAGAGGCGACTAAAGACCGTGTGGTAGGTGGGGTCCCGCTGCCCTGTCGCTCGGTGAAATACCACCCGATCAAGCTATAGGGTCCATGAAATGGACGGGAGAAATACCTGTGGGGTAGAACGTATGTGTGCCGACTTTGGCACTGGTTAACTCCTACTCCACGGATTGCTCCACCGAATTTGATGCAATAAAACACTGGTTACACTGTTGGAATTTTGTCATTTATTGTAACTACTGGTCGGTGTTTTTTGCATTGTATTATACATTAATTCAATTTCTAATGGCAGCGACACAGGACACACGCTTCACAATTAAAAGAGTCTTGACTTGTGTTTACTTAACTTTTAAATTTCGAATATCAAACAGTTAATTACTTATACATTGTTTGTTACTTGTCTTTTATTTTTTGGTATTATTTATTAATTAATTTTTACTAAACTACACGTAAACACACTCGACGTCACTCGCGCAGGCGAACTCCACCGTATCTCGAACTCGACTTTTTGGGCGCACTCCAGGAGACTCGACTCCTTTAAAACTATTTGATCGACTAAACTACTTTTGTGAGCGGATCACCTTGTTGGCTCGTGACGCGAGCTCATGGGTGGTCGAACCGTGGGAATAAAAATTCATTAAAAAGCATCTTTGGGATTAGGATGCATTTGGGATAATTACACAATGATGGTTGTGTTCACAACCATGTTAATTGTGTATTGCAATCCTAGGGAGTCATGGGTCGAATTCCAGTGTGAGTATTTACACTGGCATTGAATTCGGCTCTTGGCAGCTAGGCGGGAATTGCGCCGGTGCTTTGAAGATTGCATAAAAGCCGCCGTGAGTACTGGTGCAACATGAAAATCTGTTGCGCACGTGTGGGACAGTAAATGCGGGCAGACAGGGGTTCTGCTGATTGTTTTTATAATCCACTTCGGTTATCTAGTATGGCAACCGAAATGTTTTCCTTTTAGAACAATGCTGAGATACATTGATGTATGCGGTACTGGCGTACCGAATTTCTTCTAGGGAAATTTATATAACGCGTTAATTGCGTGAATGTCCTTGATGGGCAGATGCTTGATGTTGGATGCTATTTGCATAACCGAAAGGTAATGCAATCGGTAGGAGAATGCTTGGGGAAGTTATTGCGCTTGCATGGTAAAAATGATGAAATTAATGGAGCTTTAGGAGGGAAGATTTGGAGGTAGATTGAAAAGGTAGCAGTGGCGTTGGTAGATACGCCACATACCTGCCAGAGGTTGGCTGATGGACCGTTTCGAGAAAAGGTCGGTTTAAGTGGTATTTGGTCCCGAGGTTAGAGAAATCTTCGACTATGTTTTGGATGTCTAGCTGGTGGGCCAGACTAACACAGAGATAAACCACCAAGGTACCTTCTGAGATAAATAATTCCGGAGGTAAGCTAGTTCCCCATTCGGATCCGACTTACCGGTCCCAAGGTGGGATTGTGGCGGTTCTTTGGAACGCCACTACTTACCTGTTCATTTGGCACCAGGTAACCATTTCCTCGCGCGCCCTGCAACATGAAAAGAGGTACTTAGCTTAGCATGGTTGCCAGTTAACATCTAGGGGCTGTGTATCTATGATATTCACTGGTGCAAAAATACCCGAGCAACAAGAAGTGCGTAACGCAAAGGCATAGCCGTATTAGACGCACCAAGTTTCTTGGAAACAAGTTGGCTGCACCATCATTGGACCAGCATAATTCGAACCAAAGGGGCACCTTAAATATAGCCTACAAAAACAGCATCCGTGGATTGTCGCCGCACTGAATTTCCTCGTAAGAGATATCCAGCGCACAGTTCCACAAGAAACACCCGGTGTTCCTTCATCCAAATATTTTTGTCTCATCGCGCAAGTGTGCGACGTATTCCAATGCACAGCAAGTCACCCAGGCCATGATCACCCGTGATTTGCCCGCCAATCGTGTGCTTGTGTATTGAAAGTCAAAACGAAATAAACCCCAACGTACATCCATGGGTGTGGAGTTACCACCGGCGTTGTTGCGACGCACAGCCATCGCTGTACAAACAGCAGCACCGTGATGTGCTTTCCCGCCCTATGATGCAGCACAGAATTCAAGGCAGCAGTGATTACACACCCTTGACTGTGGTACAGCGTTAGTCGGAAGATGTCGATGATCCTGGTGCTGGTCGGCTGCCAGCGAACGATTGTTGTAAGTGTTGGTAAAAGAGATCATCCCCTATGGATAGTGCACGTCCATGGGAGTTGACTCGAGCAGTCTAAATCCAGTGGTCACCGAGTAAAGTCGTAGCGACTAAGGTTTTGATTTTCTTTGGTAATGTACACGCGAGTCGATGTAGAGAGCGTTCCGTGGTTCGGTTGAATTGAAGTAAGCTCGGCCGTGTAGGATAAAAATAATGTTAATCTACTAAGTGTTAAAGGGACATTAATCTACATCGTGTAAACGATTCTGCTTTGTAAGATAAAAATAATAAACAACTTAGTGTTAAAATAGTATTAAATGACTTAGTGCTTAAAGAGAATCTATTAACTAAAACAAATGGAGTCAGTTTTTTATGTTTTGTTTTTGTTACCATAGAAGTGTTTAAATGTTAAGAAATAAAAAGCAATTAAACGCAGAAGAACAGTAGGTGTTTGTTTTTGTTTTGGATCCGCTTCGTTAAAGCGATCATAACAATTTCAACAGCAGCGGTAACACCCATAAATACCCACAGGATACCACCCCGTCATGCTGTATATTCCGCGATATCATCTGGGAGAAATTTTCGATTAAATTTCGAATGTATGGCTGATAGCCTGGACTGACACGGAGATAGGCCATGATGGTACTATAGCGTTTGAAATAATAGTGAAGAAGATCGTGTGATTCGAACTGACGCTATGACAGCTCGAATCACGAAAAAAATTTTACCTAAGCGTTACACATCAGGCTACTGACCGTGTTTAGAATTTGATTTCCAAACTCGACTATATTCCACTGATGTGAATTATTTTTATTTATATAAAATTTTTCGTTCGTGTTCTTCACTATTTTGCTTGTGAATTGTGTGTATCTGTTAGAATCGCTACAGTACCTTCTGAGATAAAGAATTCCGGAGGTAAACTAGTTTCCCATTCGGCATTCCGGGGGAACATCATGCAAATCTTATAATATATCTGAACATTAAAACATTCGTCATCACGTAGTTGGGTTTATTCTCGATGCTCTGTCGACGTTCGACAGATAACGGGATTTTGTAACATCAGGTACATCGGTTTCACCAATACGAATGTAAACGACGACCAGTAATACTGATATCCTAACTGAGACCCCGTTTAATTCGTCAGCTAATTCGACATATCTTCGTTGCTCATGATACGCTTTGCATTCGAGATTCCATTTTAAGTATGGAGTCTGTGTTTTCACGCGGTCCGATCTGCGTTTCCAGAGGATGAAGACGTTGGAACCCAATAATATGGACATCATGTGGTTGAAGGTCGTGCTGAGGAATTCTGTTAAATTTCGTTCTTGTCTTTACCGCTCCCCGAATGAAGATCGACCGGCGACATTTTTCGAACATCTTTCACGTACCGTCGACTGGATACAGATCAACCGCCCAGCTTCTGAAATTGTCCTCGATGGCGATTTTAATGTACACAATACCGTCTGGTTGGTACGTTCTAACAGAACCGACGAGGCTGGGAGACTAACGGAGATGTTCGCTGTTAACCGCGATTTAACTCAACTCGTGTATGAACCTGCGGTAGTGCCGGCAGAGTTAAACTTCTCTGCTATGAGCTGATAATCCGATCTAGAATATCGTTGCCCCATTCCCATATGATCTTGTATATCTTCGGCCCGAATGGGAATACTCCACGTTTTCGCAAGCAAACTCTTCAGAAGATACATCAACCATTCTAGAAGGATTGACGGTCGTTATTAACCCAACTCTCACTTATATGAAAGTGCTTCCACTACCTTTATCGAGGACTACTTGCTACAATTAGCATACAAGTACCTCGAAACCACCCAGAATAGCGAGCATGTACTTGTACGGGAGTTTTTCGTTCTTGACCCTTCTCTTCCTCGATATCTTCGAATCCGACCGCTCCAATTTCCTCTTCAGTCTACAAAACTGAAGAAAGCACCCTTCTCAAGAACAGTCCCTTCTAAAACAAAGGATTTCTGGACCCATTCCATATGGTCTATGATGCGAACATCCTAGAAGTGTTTTTGTCATCCGAGGCGAGCATTTACACCGTGGAGGTTGCTGCGCCATTGGGAAACTCAGATCACTGCTTGTTATCTGTCGCGCAACTACTTGCATTTAAACCGAATAACCGATTTAAGCAGCTCCGCCATATATGGAGGTATGGGGCTGCTAACTGAAACGATTTGGGAAATTTCTTGCGACCTTTCCGTGGTGAGCTTTGGAGAATTCGATGTTAGCGCATGCGCGGAGTCGATCACTGAGATTATTCTTCTCGGGATGAATGTTTATATTCCGCATTTGATCAAACGAAATACACCTGATAAACCTTGGTTTGATACAAAATGCGAGCAGATTACAGCGGCAAAAAATAGAGCTTTTAAATAGTGGCGCTCCAATCCCACCGAGGTTAATAGAACGAATTTCGGTAGAATCAGAAATGCATGCAACCAGGAGTTTGATACCAAAAAGAAGGCATACAACGACAAAATGACCAATAAACTTCTTCAATGCCCAACTGGTTCGGGTCACTTCTGGTCGATAGCAAGTGCTGTCAGCAGTAACTTCGCTTCCTCCTTATTTCCTGTCCGCCTGTGATCACGCCGATACGGTCTTGGATGCGGGATGTGCGGTTCCGCCAACGTACTATTTAAGGGTATCTATGTGAACTGGACCGTAAGAGGGCAACCGGCCCGGACGGAATTCCAGCAATAATTCTTAAGAACTGTCTCCGGTTCTTCTTGATGTTGTGATTAGAGCGGCATCGTGATTGAGGCTGGGTATGATGTGTTCGCCGACTTTGTCTGGAAGCCTTAATAGAGCGGCAGTCACACACCAGCTGCCCAAAATAGTTGAAACACAAGCTCCTTTGGTCTGAAGAGGATCATCGTCTTTCAGGTGGTGAGCACTTTGAACGCTTTGCTGGCGGAGTTACAGTGTGATGCTCGGAGTCTGTCGTTTCAGAGATGCTATATGCACTGAAATGTGTATTACGGCTGCCAGCGACTTCGAGTTGGGGACATGACTGACGGTGTTCTTCTGGGCTTCTTGATTCTGATTAGCGGCAAGTTTAGCAGTTCAACGAATTCCATGGTCCCGATGCGGGTTTCAGGCAGTTGCTTGTATTTAGAGAGTTCAGTAGTATCCCCCTGAGATGTTTGTCAATCATGTCCAGTACGATGATCAAGCCGCTGCGTTGTCAGGTATTCGAGTAACATATATCGTCCCACTCCTTCATTGGTCGATCAAGCGGATTTAAGGTCACGATAGCGTCTTCGTAGTATCGCGATTATAACGTAAATCCACGACGGACTCTTTCGTTACTGCAGAAATCTGAAAGAGAGCACTAATAGGAGAATGTACAAGAGCACGAGTATTGTTGTTATTGTTGTTGTTGCTCGACTAGTCTGAGCCAAGCTCTCTTATAATTCCAAAATTCCTTGATGAGCTTCGCAGCATCGTTAGGGAGAGTAGATTTTAGGTCATACAGACGCTCCACAGCGGTAAGAAGGGAAGCCGGTTAATATCACTTGAAACAGATCCTTAAGGGGTTTCCAATCTGTACTCGAATGCGAGAGGCAGGCGTTTATTTGGCGGAAGTTTGCCGTCAAAAGGTCCTAATAGAAAAATTGGCAACCGACTGATGTGAAAATACTGCCTAATTGTATGACCTTGTAATCATGACATCACTAATATTCAGTCTTAGGAACTGACATTTCTCAATTGAGAGGATAGAAAAAAGATCGATAACATAAGAGACTGATGCAAATGACACTTAAAGTCACTGAAAATAAAAATACCATCGAGGGAATCAAATGTGTCAATTATTTGGGAGCATCCGATAGAATGGGCCGACGATGGATGACAAGATTTTGACATTGACCAAAACACAGGAGAGTGTTATTCTTATTAAGACAAAGTTCAAACGTTTTTTTCTTCTTTTTATTTTCGTTTCTCTCAATCGAAAAATAAATTTTCAGAGAAATTCATCTTGCTTAAATACATGCTTAAACAGCTGACTACAGAACAATGAATAAAATTGCATTTTTGTTTAGTTTATAATGATAACTGTCGGTGCTTGCAGCGCATTACTTATTAAGACGAGAATCCATAGAGAGTAATCGTCGTTATAGGTTAAGTTTGGCCTTAATAGGTGTTCAGTGTGAGTTGTGAGTGACATATAGCCGAGGCTATATTCCAAACTTTGGAATTTTATTTCGATTATTCACAATCCTGTCGCGTTTAAATCCTTGCCTGCTATTCACTTCGGTTGTAAATTCGTCACACTACCCTCCGCCTAGATTAGATCGTCCCGACCTAAGTTCACTGGTCCTCTGGGTTAACAAAAGTTGCCAGTCGATCACGATGTACCACTTTCATCTTGGCATTCGGTGGTGGAAGTTCTTGACTTTCTTGCAACTTTTCTAATGCTCTCATTCCCGCGTCGGGTCTAGCCTGCCGCAATTCTTCCTTTTCCCGAAGACGGGCTTTCTCTTGAATTTTAGGGATCTCATGCGAATAGTATAAGAGGAAATGCATGTGCACATCCTTAAGCTCTTCTGGAGTTTGCACATCATGTAAGCGATCTAGATCTTCATTTTCAATTACTCGCATATCAGCTGGTATTGGAGCATCTGTCGATTTCATAAGCGTATCCAACTGGTAGTTCCGCATTTTTTCAAATAACTGGAGATGTTTGTTCTTTCGAGCTGCTAGTTTGGGGTGTTTTGTCTATCCGTTAGTAAGTGTAAGTTAACTAAAAAGACACACACACAGCGTGCGTCGTAGTAATAGATTTTCCATAGATCGTCGCACGTTAATTCTAGTTTCACGTATTCTTTTCTATAGAACGCAATGAACGGCACCTCTAGATGTTGATTACGCATAAAATCTAGAGCTTGCTTGATTTTTCCCAACGTATGTGGTGGCTTACGATAGCGGTCTCGACCTCCAGCATCAATTGATTTCTCTTGTTCGGAAACAGTTGATTTACAAAACGCCTGTTTGAAAATCCATTCAGCTTAATCTTGTAGTTCATTGGATCCCTCTGGCACGGGTGCAACCGGAACTTCGCGCAATTGCATTCCCTCAGGAATATCCGTTTTACGGATTCCATTTTCCAAATCCATAAAGTGACCTCTTTTCAATTCACTAGGTTCGTATACTTCAAAAATAGTCTTTCGGGTAGAATTCTTTTTGGTTGATCTCTTGAATCGTTTTTCACGTTTCCCACTTCCGTTTTCCTCTTCGTAGTCATCACTTTCCGATTCGGGTTTATATCCGTCCTCGTCACACTTAGTGAAATCTTCATAGTCGAAATCTACACCGAATATGTCCTGACTTTCTTGCAATGACGCATCAGTGAATAGAAGTCGTCTTTTCTTCTTCCTCTCAGCACTTGACCTTCCTTCGTCGTCTACAATAAAATCATCAGCATCAGATTCCGATTCCTCATCATCATCGAAATGTTCTGCAGCCTCAGTTTCCCTGTGACTACGTTCAGAGCGGCGTTCAACATCGTCTTCGTCGTCGAATAGCTGTTTGGCTATAGCCTCCTGTGCTAAACCTTCATCGACGTGCTGTTCCTCTGTGACGTTTTTGCCACAGAAAATTTGATACAAGTGTAAATTGGTTACCTGTTCAGCAATCCCGTCTCTCCTTCCCTTGGTGACTAGTTCAGCAATCCTGTGTCGATCGGCTCAGGTTTGTTCTGGTCTGTACTACCTTGTGGAGCCTCAAATGTCTCGCCTGGTTCAATTTATTTTATTTAACCTGGACAGGAAAAATACCACTCTCTGCTTCGTTCTCCAATCAATTTTTTCAATCTCTTTTTACTTTAAAAACTTATCTTCACAATTTATTCAATCTCTTTTTATCTTTACAAGACTTTTCGTTACAATTTATTCTTTTTAGACAAAACGGGAAAATTCACTTTTCTTCTTTTCTTTCACCGTAAGCTGAACTGCACCCAATCACATTTTCAACGGAACCCATCCAAAAGACAGTCTTGAACAAAAAAAACCATCAACAAACGGCATAATAGAAACTTGTTGTTCCTTTTTCTTTCCTCTTCGTCAAGTACACAAAAAGAACCCCTCTCTCGCTCTCTCCGTCAACATCCACTCCGAAAAGGGAATCAGCTTCCACACGATCCACACTCGAACAAGAGTATGTTCGCACATTCAACATGTGGATCGTGTGTTTCTTTCACCACCTTACCATCTATTATTAAATTATATTAAAAAGAACAAACGATGGAGATGGCGGAAGCCGCACGTAACACCTCTCCCATTTCATCCTGCCTGGCCTGCAGTCTGGCAGAATTCTCTTCGATGCGCGATAGTTTTTCCTGCAGTTGTGAAGTTGTGAAACAGAATTTCCCTTAGTATCTGTAAAAAGGAGAAATCTTCCTGATGATCATTATCATCATCATTACTATTAGTTGTTGGCGGTCGGTATCTCGTCCCTTTGTGTGTTGATCGGATGCCGCCGCTTCTTCTCCGATCATTCTCTATGCATTGTTTGTTTTTCCCATCTGGCCTGAGAAACGAGGGTTCTCATGCTATTCAGATGGATACAAAGGGCTTTTTTTTAGTTTCGGTAGGAAGGTGGAAATCTTCAAAAGATACCTCTTGACCAGGATACAAAGGGCTATGGGATCGGTAATGCTTTGTTTGCCTTTTCCATCGTAAACATGTATCAGGGATAGTGTTTAGAGTTTATGGCTCTATGGGTGCTAATCAGCAGCGCAACGATAAGTTTTATTTGGACAAGTGTGCCTTAGCTGGGTTGGTGTTGATTTTCAATTGCCACCAGAATAGGCATCCGTTGTTCGGTTCAATTACCGGCAATGTAATTCCTTGGAAACACCATGCAGATGTTCGGAATTGAAGATTTGTTTCTTCAATTGTTTTTTGAATATGATGGAAGAAACGTTGAACTGGATATTGGAAGCTTTTGGAACGTTAAGTTCCTTGTTTTATTTTTATATCGGGTTCGCATTGTTGCAGCTTCCCATGACCCTTGTTACAGGTATGATCAAGAGCTTTGGGACACGTGTCTGTGGGCACGTGTAATGAATAAGGTAAGTATGTTCCTTGAAGGGTAGGAACCTTACCTGGGTGGAATTGTGGGTTCCTAGAACACTACAGATCTGCCTTATTCCCTGTCATAGGCAATCCTCGAGACTCCAATTCTTCTCTGAAATGGGGCATTCTCCGGTCACCAAACTTCACCATGATTAAGGATTATTCCAGGTCCACAGTTACACTTCCAGATGATATAGGATTATACAACAATCCCACTTCTGACACTAATTGTTACGCAATTTCGATTTTATGTTGTTCTGGATTCTGAATAATCCAAATAAAATTCCAAAGTTTGTTCTGTTTACTTCTCTAGCTTCATCATTTTCTTTATCAGTTTTCACGCTTGTTAGTTTTTCCAAATCCCATCATTGATATTCCGCTGTCAGTTTGCCTGCTTCTCTATGTCGTCTATCTCGCGCTAGATGTCACGTTTAAATCAATGTCTGCTATTCACTTTGGTTGTAAATTCGTCACAATATTATTTTATCCCGCCCGGAGATCATTTGATATTTGTAGACTTGTGGATAAGTTATGTTGTTATGTCAACAAGGACACTGTTTCACATACTCTCCACGATGTTGTTTCGCCAGAACAAACGAAATAGTTCACAAAACTCCGATGTCCAGAAAAGAGGGCACTGAGAAGGCACCGAAAAGTCAATCCACCGATGTTACATTCACCACCAAGCGAAATGAATAAAACGCACTGAATTAATTTAATGTTTCTTTAATTGTTCCTTGGTTATTTTTACAGCAATTGTGTTGTTTCTGGTGAGGTGTACTAAAGGTTCTATTTTTACGAACAAACTATTCATTAAATTATAACACCTTATTAACACACTAGTCACGCACGTGGAATTTAACAGAAATTAACCGTATGTTTAAACAACTACTATTGACTGTAAATCGCTCTCGTCGCGGACAAATTGTGCAGCCAGACCGGAGAATTAATGCACCGATAATTAGGACGTGCAAACGAGATTGAGGTTGCAATCTGACTCCTCGAGAATTGTGAACTCCGTAAAGGTTATTATCAGACTCCGGGAGAAATCGTCCTCAAGATTCCTTGTAGTATCGGATACCTCTGGTGTGCCAGGGAAATTCCAATACACATCTGGAAAATAAAGGGACGGGTATTGAAACTGGCAGAAAATGCAGTTATATATCATGAGAATGGTTTTCCCATGATGGTGATAAAATATCGGCAAAAACCCAAGGCTGCCTGAGAACATGAATCTTTTCGATTACATTATTTGTGTAGGAAATTGCCGCCTGGACGAAAATGTTTTCTTTCGTCTACATCGGGTAAACAGAAGTGTTTCGGGTAGCATAATGAACAATGCTGGCGGCGGCAATTGGGTCTTCTGTGATGTAAAATTCACAGAAGATCGCTCGCCATAGCAACTAGAAAAAAGGTTTATTGGTCTTTGGGATTATCCCACTCATTATGTCCTAATGCAGGGCTATTAGAAATCCGGCTTGCATATGTGCAAGCCAACAAATACCCCGGCATGTATTTCTGGACGCTAAATGGGAATGACGACAGTGTTTGTGTACACTTTGATTCTGCCAAGAATGTAACATTTCGTCAGTCGAAGAATCGAGTGTGTGTTATTTTAAATAACGCTCGATCGCTTGCAGGTAGCCAACGATGGCTACGCTGTATATCGTCGATAGGACGATCGGCCGATGGATCAGTAAATAAAGGGTAAAAATGACATGCCGGGTGTAGAGGAAAAGCTCCTCGGCTATGATGGGATATTTATGACGGTTATCCAAGGGGATAACCGAATTGTTTTCAGCCATTTTAGGACAGTGGTGAATACTATGGCAAGGTTGTGTGATCTTGCCAGGGATTCGACTTAAGGGTAGATATGGGGTTTATAGGATTTTTATGGGGTTAAAAATGATGCGAAGTTCTTCGGGCCCTGAAAATCCCCACAGACTCGTCCCGAGATTCATCATATTTTACATTAACTAACTGTGAATTATATAAACGAAGTAAAAAAAATCCTTGGCCTGTTGGTGGGGACGTTAGAATTTAAAACGAACTTGACGAATTATACAGAATCAAATTGCGAAAGTAGGAAAATAATTGAAGCTGATGTGGTAAGTAGGGACAAAGTTGAGGAGAAGCATGGATACATTGCAACCTATAATAATTAACTGGAATGAAGAGTTTAGCTTCTAACCTAATATCAATGTTTGAGGCAACATTATAAAAATGAAATAGAAATGAGATCTTTAAAAAGAGATATTACACCAATATGCTGTGGAGGAGGGTAGCGACTCGAAATCAAGATATTAGTAGTACTTCCCCATTTCAGGTAAAAGTATCATCCAATAGGAAACAATTTTCAAATACAGTTAAGTCACTATTAGTTCTTGTTCGTTTTTTTTTTTCCTTTTCTTTTTTGTTTTCTTACCCGAAATAAATCACCATTATTTAATTTTCCATACAATCCAAAATATATGGATATAGCTTTATTCAATTTAATGTACTACATTAAAAGCAAGTGAGTAAAAACAAGTTGCTATAAGATTTACTTTTTCCAATAACTAATACCGCCATGACCGGACCCAATTATTCCACCGTCTCCATGGGAAACTAAAGGAGTAGAAATCAAACCAGAGCTTAGTCCATATCCACCATTAGTAAGAATGCCTTGTCCTCCAAGCCCGAGAGTGTTGACTCCGTATGAGCCTAGTCCGGATCCAATTAGTCCAGATCCAATTAGTCCACTTCCTATTAGTCCAGATGAACCTAGTCCAGATGAACCTAGTCCAGATGAAACTAGTCCAGATGAACCTAGTCCAGATGAAACTAGTCCAGATGAAACTACTTCAGGTGATCCAACTCCATATGAAATTGGTGGATATCCTTCGATCAGAACAACAAACAGTGCGAACAAACAGGCAATTACCTGCGAAATACATAGCAATTCCCTAAGTTAGTTTTATCCGTCTCGAAATCCTGGGAATACTCACTTTCATTTTAGTGTTGCTGTGGGCGTTAATGGTCCAGACTATTCAAACTGATTCTGTTCTGAATTTTGCTGTCCGTTTTTATACACCCAGCTCCTATCCCAAATTAAAAATAAAATAAAAAACCAAACGCTTAGAATTTGTCGTGGAGTGCAGTAATTGGCGATATCATCTTCTTCTCATTTGCTATATATTTGCATAATAAGTGAATATTATCACTATAATGGTATGCATTTAAAAAATCATCCAGTTTTCGACGGTAAAGTTCAGAAATGCAATTAGAATAAAAAGATAAGGTTCCGTTAGAAGACGGCCAATTGACAACTTTTATAGGTGAGCATATTTTTTTTGTAACATATAAAATTGAAATTATTAACGCTGAACAATAGGAACAATGAGCAGTATTTGTTGCCGACACAGGTTCATTAATCACACTTCGCTTCAAATAAAACAAATATAATAACAAGTCTGACACCTTTCGATTGAGAAATTTAAATGATGTTTACGTTCAACTGAACATTAAGGGTAATTAAATTTATTGTAGAAAAGAAATAACGGCTCTAAACATAAAATATAAATACTTAATTTTGTAAACAGATTGCAAGGATTATTAATTTCCTCCAATTTGGTTTTCCATCATGTATGTTAAAATTTAAAAAGCAAAATTTCTTGAAATTCAACTTTCTGTTCAACAGTCAAAAAAACAAAAAATCGCACTGTTCACCTTGAGTTGCTACTTTACAGAAGTAACATAGTAAAATAATTTTTAATTTACAATTCAGCATGATTAATTTATTATTATGCAATAAAAAGATAATTATTCCACAATATCGACAAGCTGTAGTTAGAAACGTACCGAACAGATCTTGTGCTTCAAGAAGAGATGTCTTGTTACAGGGCAATACAAGAGGTAGATGCTTAAGGATGGGCACTTTGGCATGTATACGTTAGGGCGAGGAGATAAGTCAGTTTAGAAGATATAGCGTAAGTTTATTTCAGTATTATTAACCAAGCTCTCGAGATATCTGAATACATCTGGCGGTATCCTGCGGAGCATTATAAAAATGAGGTTATGATACGGGGACTCCTGTGGTTGGTGTTTCGTGTGAATAAGATTGATATATGTGTACTTTAAAAGCATGTTTGTGTGATAATCCAAATCTATCTAAGTGACTAATTCGGTAAATGTGAAGAAGTAATGACGCCAGCGAAAAATATTTGTGGTTAGGTCTTGAATGAATGGACTATCGAAAAATATTGAAAACTTTTAAGAGCCCTCAAGACTCTCACCTGGATCTTTTAACAACTGTTATTAAACACAAGTGACTATTGACTTATTGACGAATTAAAATAATCACTGAGAAATATTGAGGATCAGAACTACTGAGAATTGGCGGGAACCACCAATAACCATTATGCCTTGTGAGTAGGGCGATAGAATATACTCACGGCTAGGTCGGCTTGTCGTAAGAGGCGACTAAAGACCGTGTGGTAGGTGGGGTCCCGAGGCCCTGTCGCTCGGTGAAATACAATCCGATCAAGCTATAGGCTCCATGAAATGGACGGGAGAAATACCTGCCAGAGGTTGGCTGATGGACCGTTTCGAGAAAAGGTTGGTTTAAGTGGTATTTGGTCCCGAGGTGAGAGAAATCTTCGACTATGTTTTGGATGTCTAGCTGGTGGGCCAGACTAACACAGAGATAAGCCACCAAGGTACCTTCTGAGATAAATAATTCCGGAGGTAAGCTAGTTCCCCATTCGGATCCGACTTACCGGTCCCAAGGTGGGATTGTGGCGGTTCTTTGGAACGCCACTACTTACCTGTTCATTTGGCACCAGGTAACCATTTCCTCGCGCGCCCTGCAACATGAAAAGAGGTACTTAGCTTAGCATGGTTGCCAGTTAACATCTAGGGGCTGTGTATCTATGATATTCACTGGTGCAAAAATACCCGAGCAACAAGAAGTGCGTAACGCAAAGGCATAGCCGTATTAGACGCACCAAGTTTCTTGGAAACAAGTTGGCTGCACCATCATTGGACCAGCATAATTCGAACCAAAGGGGCACCTTAAATATAGCCTACAAAAACAGCATCCGTGGATTGTCGCCGCACTGAATTTCCTCGTAAGAGATATCCAGCGCACAGTTCCACAAGAAACGCCCGGTGTTCCTTCATCCAAATATTTTTGTCTCGTCGCGCAAGTGTGCGACGTATTCCAATGCACAGCAAGTCACCCAGGCCATGATCACCCGTGATTTGCCCGCCAATCGTGTGCTTGTGTATTGAAAGTCAAAACGAAATAAACCCCAACGTACATCCATGGGTGTGGAGTTACCACCGGCGTTGTTGCGACGCACAGCCATCGCTGTACAAACAGCAGCACCGTGATGTGCTTTCCCGCCCTATGATGCAGCACAGAATTCAAGGCAGCAGTGATTACACACCCTTGACTGTGGTACAGCGTTAGTCGGAAGATGTCGATGATCCTGGTGCTGGTCGGCTGCCAGCGAACGATTGTTGTAAGTGTTGGTAAAAGAGATCATCCCCTATGGATAGTGCACGTCCATGGGAGTTGACTCGAGCAGTCTAAATCCAGTGGTCACCGAGTAAAGTCGTAGCGACTAAGGTTTTGATTTTCTTTGGTAATGTACACGCGAGTCGATGTAGAGAGCGTTCCGTGGTTCGGTTGAATTGAAGTAAGCTCGGCCGTGTAGGATAAAAATAATGTTAATCTACTAAGTGTTAAAGGGACATTAATCTACATCGTGTAAACGATTCTGCTTTGTAAGATAAAAATAATAAACAACTTAGTGTTAAAATAGTATTAAATGACTTAGTGCTTAAAGAGAATCTATTAACTAAAACAAATGGAGTCAGTTTTTTATGTTTTGTTTTTGTTACCATAGAAGTGTTTAAATGTTAAGAAATAAAAAGCAATTAAACGCAGAAGAACAGTAGGTGTTTGTTTTTGTTTTGGATGCGATTGCCGCTTCGTTAAAGCGATCATAACAATTTCAACAGCAGCGGTAACACCCATAAATACCCACAGGATACCACCCCGTCATGCTGTATATTCCGCGATATCATCTGGGAGAAATTTTCGATTAAATTTCGAATGTATGGCTGATAGCCTGGACTGACACGGAGATAGGCCATGATGGTACTATAGCGTTTGAAATAATAGTGAAGAAGATCGTGTGATTCGAACTGACGCTATGACAGCTCGAATCACGAAAAAAATTTTACCTAAGCGTTACACATCAGGCTACTGACCGTGTTTAGAATTTGATTTCCAAACTCGACTATATTCCACTGATGTGAATTATTTTTATTTATATAAAATTTTTCGTTCGTGTTCTTCACTATTTTGCTTGTGAATTGTGTGTATCTGTTAGAATCGCTACAGTACCTTCTGAGATAAGAATTCCGGAGGTAAACTAGTTTCCCATTCGGCATTCCGGGGGAACATCATGCAAATTTTATAATATATCTGACCTTTAAAACATTCGTCATCACGTAGTTGGGTTTATTCTCGATGCTCTGTCGACGTTCGACAGATAACGGGATTTTGTAACATCAGGTGCATCGGTTTCACCAATACGAATGTAAACGACGGCCAGTAATACTGATATCCTAACTGAGACCCCGTTTAATTCGTCAGCTAATTCGACATATCTTCGTTGCTCAGGATACGCTTTGCATTCGAGATTCCATTTTAAGTATGGAGTCTGTGTTTTCACGCGGTCCGATCTGCGTTTCCAGAGGATGAAGACGTTGGAACCCAATAATATGGACATCATGTGGTTGAAGGTCGTGCTGAGGAATTCTGTTAAATTTCGTTCTTGTCTTTACCGCTCCCCGAATGAAGATCGACCGGCGACATTTTTCGAACATCTTTCACGTACCGTCGACTGGATACAGATCAACCGCCCAGCTTCTGAAATTGTCCTCGATGGCGATTTTAATGTACACAATACCGTCTGGTTGGTACGTTCTAACAGAACCGACGAGGCTGGGAGACTAACGGAGATGTTCGCTGTTAACCGCGATTTAACTCAACTCGTGTATGAACCTGCGGTAGTGCCGGCAGAGTTAAACTTCTCTGCTATGAGCTGATAATCCGATCTAGAATGTCGTTGCCCCATTCCCATATGATCTTGTATATCTTCGGCCCGAATGGGAATACTCCACGTTTTCGCAAGCAAACTCTTCAGAAGATACATCAACCATTCTAGAAGGATTGACGGTCGTTATTAACCCAACTCTCACTTATATGAAAGTGCTTCCACTACCTTTATCGAGGACTACTTGCTACAATTAGCATACAAGTACCTCGAAACCACCCAGAATAGCGAGCATGTACTTGTACGGGAGTTTTTCGTTCTTGACCCTTCTCTTCCTCGATATCTTCGAATCCGACCGCTCCAATTTCCTCTTCAGTCTACAAAACTGAAGAAAGCACCCTTCTCAAGAACAGTCCCTTCTAAAATAAAGGATTTCTGGACCCATTCCATATGGTCTATGATGCGAACATCCTAGAAGTGTTTTTGTCATCCGAGGCGAGCATTTACACCGTGGAGGTTGCTGCGCCATTGGGAAACTCAGATCACTGCTTGTTATCTGTCGCGCAACTACTTGCATTTAAACCGAATAACCGATTTAAGCAGCTCCGCCATATATGGAGGTATGGGGCTGCTAACTGAAACGATTTGGGAAATTTCTTGCGACCTTTCCGTGGTGAGCTTTGGAGAATTCGATGTTAGCGCATGCGCGGAGTCGATCACTGAGATTATTCTTCTCGGGATGAATGTTTATATTCCGCATTTGATCAAACGAAATACACCTGATAAACCTTGGTTTGATACAAAATGCGAGCAGATTACAGCGGCAAAAAATAGAGCTTTTAAATAGTGGCGCTCCAATCCCACCGAGGTTAATAGAACGAATTTCGGTAGAATCAGAAATGCATGCAACCAGGAGTTTGATACCAAAAAGAAGGCATACAACGACAAAATGACCAATAAACTTCTTCAATGCCCAACTGGTTCGGGTCACTTCTGGTCGATAGCAAGTGCTGTCAGCAGTAACTTCGCTTCCTCCTTATTTCCTGTCCGCCTGTGATCACGCCGATACGGTCTTGGATGCGGGATGTGCGGTTCCGCCAACGTACTATTTAAGGGTATCTATGTGAACTGGACCGTAAGAGGGCAACCGGCCCGGACGGAATTCCAGCAATAATTCTTAAGAACTGTCTCCGGTTCTTCTTGATGTTGTGATTAGAGCGGCATCGTGATTGAGGCTGGGTATGATGTGTTCGCCGACTTTGTCTGGAAGCCTTAATAGAGCGGCAGTCACACACCAGCTGCCCAAAATAGTTGAAACACAAGCTCCTTTGGTCTGAAGAGGATCATCGTCTTTCAGGTGGTGAGCACTTTGAACGCTTTGCTGGCGGAGTTACAGTGTGATGCTCGGAGTCTGTCGTTTCAGAGATGCTATATGCACTGAAATGTGTATTACGGCTGCCAGCGACTTCGAGTTGGGGACATGACTGACGGTGTTCTTCTGGGCTTCTTGATTCTGATTAGCGGCAAGTTTAGCAGTTCAACGAATTCCATGGTCCCGATGTGGGTTTCAGGAAGTTGCTTGTATTTAGAGAGTTCAGTAGTATCCCCCTGAGATGTTTGTCAATCATGTCCAGTACGATGATCAAGCCGCTGCGTTGTCAGGTATTCGAGTAACATATATCGTCCCACTCCTTCATTGGTCGATCAAGCGGATTTAAGGTCACGATAGCGTCTTCGTAGTATCGCGATTATAACGTAAATCCACGACGGACTCTTTCGTTACTGCAGAAATCTGAAAGAGAGCACTAATAGGAGAATGTACAAGAGCACGAGTATTGTTGTTATTGTTGTTGTTGCTCGACTAGTCTGAGCCAAGCTCTCTTATAATTCCAAAATTCCTTGATGAGCTTCGCAGCATCGTTAGGGAGAGTAGATTTTAGGTCATACAGACGCTCCACAGCGGTAAGAAGGGAAGCCGGTTAATATCACTTGAAACAGATCCTTAAGGGGTTTCCAATCTGTACTCGAATGCGAGAGGCAGGCGTTTATTTGGCGGAAGTTTGCCGTCAAAAGGTCTGTGGGGAGGAAGTATGGCACCGGCATGGGTGCGAGTTCTACTTCGTCCCACTAACACTCCACTATACTTGGAACCAAAAAAAAAAACAAACGAATGATCGCCGAGGGCACTGCAACACAGTAAATTAAAAACACGCTGTGGTAAAATTTTTTTTGATTTTATTTTAATGTTACTCTGTTCGGGAAAACACTGAATACATTTCTGGCTACTGAACGCGACTCTCGACTCACACGATTATCCTCCATTATCGCTCCCCTGTGCGCACCAGGCTAGCGATGGAGCTGCGGCCGCTCGGGTCGAAGGATGCAATTTGACTCAGCGATCGTCATCTCATGCAGAGATGATTTCGCTAAGGAAAAAAGGAAGAGAGAGAAAAACTCTTCTCTTAAGGGTGTGAATATATCCTTGCCAAGGATATGTTTTATCTCCCACAAGTGTAACGTAGAGTCTCTCTTATGGGAACAAGAAAACCAGATCTCGTAATAAAGGTCATGGTGGTATATGTGGGATCGTTCAGATAGATGCGATTCACACGTGCAGTGGAACGACGAAACAGGCAGGCGGCAAAGACAATAGGGAAAAATGACCAAATGCGCCGTTGGTAATGCGGGTCATTGTTTACACGATGCCTCGTCGCTATTTTCGACGTTAGGAGAAAAAGGTGCTAAAAGCAAATTGGATGATTATGGCATCTCTGGCTACAGTAGAAACCGGGTTCATATTTGCATTAGGAAATGCTGGAGATTTTGGTTTCAGCGTCTATTGCGCTAATTATATGCAGCTGCTTGGGTTGTTTGTTGGGAAGACAAACAAAAAAAGGTTGCCAGGCAATGTGTATGAAAAGGTATATGACGCGGCTGAGAAAATAGACGGCGCGATATTTATGGTCCCTGTCATGACGGTTACATTGAATGCAATCCGAATTATTTTGTTTACAGGAATTTGTCTGGTACCGAATTGGTTCAGAATACCAAAGAAGCAAACAAATAAATCTTACGGAAAATTGTATGCGAAGGGATGCATGAAGGTAAATTTTCTTTATAGGGATTTTATGATTACAGATGGTGATCTATATAATGCGTGAAGCATTTACAGGTACTAATACCGTTGCATTAGCGAATTTAGGGACGTGGGGTAGTAATTATGGGGGTTTTTAGGTAAGTGGACCGTAGGGTTTGGCGGCACCGCTACAGGTCCTAATAGAAAAATTGGCAACCGACTGATGTGAAAATACTGCCTAATTGTATGACCTTGCAATCATGACATCACTAATATTCAGTCTTAGGAACTGACATTTCTCAATTGAGAGGATAGAAAAAAGATCGATAACATAAGAGACCGATACAAATGACACTTAAAGTCACTGAAAATAAAAATACCATCGAGGGAATCAAATGTGTCAATTATTTGGGAGCATCCGATAGAATGGGCCGACGATGGATGACAAGATTTTGACATTGACCAAAACACAGGAGAGTGTTATTCTTATTAAGACAAAGTTCAAACGTTTTTTTCTTCTTTTTATTTTCGTTTCTCTCAATCGAAAAATAAATTTTCAGAGAAATTCATCTTGCTTAAATACATGCTTAAACAGCTGACTACAGAACAATGAATAAAATTGCATTTTTGTTTAGTTTATAATGATAACTGTCGGTGCTTGCAGCGCATTACTTATTAAGACGAGAATCCATAGAGAGTAATCGTCGTTATAGGTTAAGTTTGGCCTTAATAGGTGTTCAGTGTGAGTTGTGAGTGACATATAGCCGAGGCTATATTCCAAACTTTGGAATTTTATTTCGATTATTCACAATCCTGTCGCGTTTAAATCCTTGCCTGCTATTCACTTCGGTTGTAAATTCGTCACACTACCCTCCGCCTAGATTAGATCGTCCCGACCTAAGTTCACTGGTCCTCTGGGTTAACAAAAGTTGCCAGTCGATCACGATGTACCACTTTCATCTTGGCATTCGGTGGTGGAAGTTCTTGACTTTCTTGCAACTTTTCTAATGCTCTCATTCCCGCGTCGGGTCTAGCCTGCCGCAATTCTTCCTTTTCCCGAAGACGGGCTTTCTCTTGAATTTTAGGGATCTCATGCGAATAGTATAAGAGGAAATGCATGTGCACATCCTTAAGCTCTTCTGGAGTTTGCACATCATGTAAGCGATCTAGATCTTCATTTTTAATTACTCGCATATCATCTGGTATTGGAGCATCTGTCGATTTCATAAGCGTATCCAACTGGTAGTTCCGCATTTTTTCAAATAACTGGAGATGTTTGTTCTTTCGAGCTGATCTTGTAGTTCATTGGATCCCTCTGGCATGGGTGCAACCGGAACTTCGCGCAATTGCATTCCCTCAGGAATATCCGTTTTACGGATTTCATTTTCCAAATCCATAAAGTGACCTCTTTTCAATTCACTAGGTTCGTATACTTCAAAAATAGTCTTTCGGGTAGAATTCTTTTTGGTTGATCTCTTGAATCGTTTTTCACGTTTCCCAATTCCGTTTTCCTCTTCGTAGTCATCACTTTCCGATTCGGGTTTATATCCGTCCTCGTCACACTTAGTGAAATCTTCATAGTCGAAATCTACACCGAATATGTCCTGGCTTTCTTGCAATGACGCATCAGTGAATAGAAGTCGTCTTTTCTTCTTCCTCTCAGCACTTGACCTTCCTTCGTCGTCTACAATAAAATCATCAGCATCAGATTCCGATTCCTCATCATCATCGAAATGTTCTGCAGCCTCAGTTTCCCTGTGACTACGTTCAGAGCGGCGTTCAACATCGTCTTCGTCGTCGAATAGCTGTTTGGCTATAGCCTCCTGTGCTAAACCTTCATCGACGTGCTGTTCCTCTGTGACGTTTTTGCCACAGAAAATTTGATACAAGTGTAAATTGGTTACCTGTTCAGCAATCCCGTCTCTCCTTCCCTTGGTGACTAGTTCAGCAATCCTGTGTCGATCGGCTCAGGTTTGTTCTGGTCTGTACTACCTTGTGGAGCCTCAAATGTCTCGCCTGGTTCAATTTATTTTATTTAACCTGGACAGGAAAAATACCACTCTCTGCTTCGTTCTCCAATCAATTTATTCAATCTCTTTTTACTTTAAAAACTTATCTTCACAATTTATTCAATCTCTTTTTATCTTTTCAAAACTTTTCTTTACAATTTATTCTTTTTTGACAAAACGGGAAAATTCACTTTTCTTCTTTTCTTTCACCGTAAGCTGAACTGCACCAATCACATTTTCAATTGTTTATTAAATTAATTAATAAATTAAGTTATATTAAAAAGAACAAACGATGGAGATGGCGGAAGCCGCACGTAACACCTCTCCCATTTCATCCTGCCTGGCCTGCAGTCTGGCAGAATTCTCTTCGATGCGCGATAGTTTTTCCTGCAGTTGTGAAGTTGTGAAACAGAATTTCCCTTAGTATCTGTAAAAAGGAGAAATCTTCCTGATGATCATTATCATCATCATTACCATTAGTTGTTGGCGGTCGGTATCTCGTCCCTTTGTGTGTTGAACGGATGCCGCCGCTTCTTCTCCGATCATTCTCTATGCATTGTTTGTTTTTCCCATCTGGCCTGAGAAACGAGGGTTCTCATGCTATTCAGATGGATACAAAGGGCTTTTTTTTTGGTTTCGGTAGGAAGGTGGAAATCTTCAAAAGATACCTCTTGGCCGGGATACAAAGGGCTATGGGATCGGTAATGCTTTGTTTGCCTTTTCCATCGTAAACATCTATCAGGGATAGTGTTTAGAGTTTATGGCTCTATGGGTGCTAATCAGCAGCGCAACGATAAGTTTTATTTGGACAAGTGTGCCTTAGCTGGGTTGGTGTTGATTTTCAATTGCCACCAGAATAGGCATCCGTTGTTCGGTTCAATTACCGGCAATGTAATTCCTTGGAAACATCATGCAGATGTTCGGAATTGAAGATTTGTTTCTTCAATTGTTTTTTGAATATGATGGAAGAAACGTTGAACTGGATATTGGAAGCTTTTGGAACGTTAAGTTCCTTGTTTTATTTTTATATCGGGTTCGCATTGTTGCAGCTTCCTATGACCCCTGTTACAGGTATGATCAAGAGCTTTGGGACACGTGTCTGTGGGCACGTGTAATGAATAAGGTAAGTATGTTCCTTGAAGGGTAGGAACCTTACCTGGGTGGAATTGTGGGTTCCTAGAACACTACAGATCTGCCTTATTCCCCGTCATAGGCAATCCTCGAGACTCCAATTCTTCTCTGAAATGGGGCATTCTCCGGTCACCAAACTTCACCATGATTAAGGATTATTCCAGGCCCACAGTTACACTTCCAGATGATATAGGATTATACAGCAATCCCACTTCTGACACTAATTGTTACGTAATTTCGATTTTATGTTGTTCTGGATTCTGAATAATCCAAATAAAATTCCAAAGTTTGTTCTGTTTACTTCTCTAGCTTCATCATTTTCTTTATCAGTTTTCACGCTTGTTAGTTTTTCCAAATCCCATCATTGATATTTCGCTGTCAGTTTGCCTGCTTCTCTATGTCGTCTATCTCGCGCTAGATGTCACGTTTAAATCAATGTCTGCTATTCACTTTGGTTGTAAATTCGTCACAATATTATTTTATCCCGCCCGGAGATCATTTGATATTTGTAGACTTGTGGATAAGTTATGTTGTTATGTCAACAAGGACACTGTTTCACATACTCTCCACGATGTTGTTTCGCCAGAACAAACGAAATAGTTCACAAAACTCCGATGTCCAGAAAAGAGGGCACTGAGAAGGCACCGAAAAGTCAATCCACCGATGTTACATTCACCACCAAGCGAAATGAATAAAACGCACTGAATTAATTTAATGTTTCTTTAATTGTTCCTTGGTTATTTTTACAGCAATTGTGTTGTTTCTGTTGAGGTGTACTAAAGGTTCTATTTTTACGAACAAACTATTCATTAAATTATAACACCTTATTAACACACTAGTCACGCACGTGGAATTTAACAGAAATTAACCGTATGTTTAAACAACTACTATTGACTGTAAATCGCTCTCGTCGCGGACAAATTGTGCAGCCAGACCGGAGAATTAATGCACCGATAATTAGGACGTGTAAACGAGATTGAGGTTGCAATCTGACTCCTCGAGAATTGTCAACTCCGTAAAGGTTATTATCAGACTCCGGGAGAAATCGTCCTCAAGATTCCTTGTAGTATCGGATACCTCTGGTGTGCCAGGGAAATTCCAATACACATCTGGAAAATAAAGGGACGGGTATTGAAACTGGCAGAAAATGCAGTTATATATCATGAGAATGGTTTTCCCATGATGGTGATAAAATATCGGCAAAAACCCAAGGCTGCCTGAGAACATGAATCTTTTCGATTACATTATTTGTGTAGGAAATTGCCGCCTGGACGAAAATGTTTTCTTTCGTCTACATCGGGTAAACAGAAGTGTTTCGGGTAGCATAATGAACAATGCTGGCGGCGGCAATTGGGTCTTCTGTGATGTAAAATTCACAGAAGATCGCTCGCCATAGCAACTAGAAAAAAGGTTTATTGGTCTTTGGGATTATCCCACTCATTATGTCCTAATGCAGGGCTATTAGAAATCCGGCTTGCATATGTGCAAGCCAACAAATACCCCGGCATGTATTTCTGGACGCTAAATGGGAATGACGACAGTGTTTGTGTACACTTTGATTCTGCCAAGAATGTAACATTTCGTCGGTCGAAGAATCGAGTGTGTGTTATTTTAAATAACGCTCGATCGCTTGCAGGTAGCCAACGATGGCTACGCTGTATATCGTCGATAGGACGATCGGCCGATGGATCAGTAAATAAAGGGTAAAAATGACATGCCGGGTGTAGAGGAAAAGCTCCTCGGCTATGATGGGATATTTATGACGGTTATCCAAGGGGATAACCGAATTGTTTTCAGCCATTTTAGGACAGTGGTGAATACTATGGCAAGGTTGTGTGATCTTGCCAGGGATTCGACTTAAGGGTAGATATGGGGTTTATAGGATTTTTATGGGGTTAAAAATGATGCGAAGTTCTTCGGGCCCTGAAAAGCCCCACAGACTCGTCCCGAGATTCATCATATTTTACATTAACTAACTGTGAATTATATAAACGAAGTAAAAAAAATCCTTGGCCTGTTGGTGGGGACGTTAGAATTTAAAACGAACTTGACGAATTATACAGAATCAAATTGCGAAAGTAGGAAAATAATTGAAGCTGATGTGGTAAGTAGGGACAAAGTTGAGGAGAAGCATGGATACATTGCAACCTATAATAATTAACTGGAATGAAGAGTTTAGCTTCTAACCTAATATCAATGTTTGAGGCAACATTATAAAAATGAAATAGAAATGAGATCTTTAAAAAGAGATATTACACCAATATGCTGTGGAGGAGGGTAGCGACTCGAAATCAAGATATTAGTAGTACTTCCCCATTTCAGGTAAAAGTATCATCCAATAGGAAACAATTTTCAAATACAGTTAAGTCACTATTAGTTCTTGTTCGTTTTTTTTTTTCCTTTTCTTTTTTGTTTTCTTACCCGAAATAAATCACCATTACTTAATTTTCCATACAATCCAAAATATATGGATATAGCTTTATTCAATTTAATGTACTACATTAAAAGCAAGTGAGTAAAAACAAGTTGCTATAAGATTTACTTTTTCAAATAACTAATACCACCATGACCGGATCCAATTATTCCACCGTATCCATGGGAAGCTAAAGGAGTAGAAATCAAACCAGAGCTTAGTCCATATCCACCATTAGTAAGAATGCCTTGTCCTCCAAGGCCAAGAGTGTTGACTCCGTATGAGCCTAGTCCAGATCCAATTAGTCCAGATCCAATTAGTCCAGATCCAATTAGTCCACTTCCTATTAGTCCAGATGAACCTAGTCCAGATGAACCTAGTCCAGATGAAACTAGTCCAGATGAACCTAGTCCAGATGAAACTAGTCCAGATGAAACTACTTCAGGTGATCCAACTCCATATGAAATTGATGGATATCCTTCGATCAGAACAACAAACAGTGCGAACAAACAGGCAATTACCTGCGAAATACATAGCAATTCCCTAAGTTAGTTTTATCCGTCTCGAAATCCTGGGAATACTCACTTTCATTTTAGTGTTGCTGTGGGCGTTAATGGTCCAGACTATTCAAACTGATTCTGTTCTGAATTTTGCTGTCCGTTTTTATACACCCAGCTCCTATCCCAAATTAAAAATAAAATAAAAAACCAAACGCTTAGAATTTGTCGTGGAGTGCAGTAATTGGCGATATCATCTTCTTCTCATTTGCTATATATTTGCATAATAAGTGAATATTATCACTATAATGGTATGCATTTAAAAAATCATCCAGTTTTCGACGGTAAAGTTCAGAAATGCAATTAGAATAAAAAGATAAGGTTCCGTTAGAAGACGGCCAATTGACAACTTTTATAGGTGAGCATATTTTTTTTGTAACATATAAAATTGAAATTATTAACGCTGAACAATAGGAACAATGAGCAGTATTTGTTGCCGACACAAGTTCATTAATCACACTTCGCTTCAAATAAAACAAATATAATAACAAGTCTGACACCTTTCGATTGAGAAATTTAAATGATGTTTACGTTCAACTGAACATTAAGGGTAATTAAATTTATTGTAGAAAAGAAATAACGGCTCTAAACATAAAATATAAATACTTAATTTTGTAAACAGATTGCAAGGATTATTAATTTCCTCCAATTTGGTTTTCCATCATGTATGTTAAAATTTAAAAAGCAAAATTTCTTGAAATTCAACTTTCTGTTCAACAGTCAAAAAAACAAAAAATCGCACTGTTCACCTTGAGTTGCTACTTTACAGAAGTAACATAGTAAAATAATTTTTAATTTACAATTCAGCATGATTAATTTATTATTATGCAATAAAAAGATAATTATTCCACAATATCGACAAGCTGTAGTTAGAAACGTACCGAACAGATCTTGTGCTTCAAGAAGAGATGTCTTGTTACAGGGCAATACAAGAGGTAGATGCTTAAGGATGGGCACTTTGGCATGTATACGTTAGGGCGAGGAGATAAGTCAGTTTAGAAGATATAGCGTAAGTTTATTTCAGTATTATTAACCAAGCTCTCGAGATATCTGAATACATCTGGCGGTATCCTGCGGAGCATTATAAAAATGAGGTTATGATACGGGGACTCCTGTGGTTGGTGTTTCGTGTGAATAAGATTGATATATGTGTACTTTAAAAGCATGTTTGTGTGATAATCCAAATCTATCTAAGTGACTAATTCGGTAAATGTGAAGAAGTAATGACGCCAGCGAAAAATATTTGTGGTTAGGTCTTGAATGAATGGACTATCGAAAAATATTGAAAACTTTTAAGAGCCCTCAAGACTCTCACCCGGATCTTTTAACAACTGTTATTAAACACAAGTGACTATTGACTTATTGACGAATTAAAATAATCACTGAGAAATATTGAGGATCAGAACTACTGAGAATTGGCGGGAACCACCAATAACCATTATGCCTTGTGAGTAGGGCGATAGAATATACTCACGGCTAGGTCGGCTTGTCGTAAGAGGCGACTAAAGACCGTGTGGTAGGTGGGGTCCCGAGGCCCTGTCGCTCGGTGAAATACCACCCGATCAAGCTATAGGCTCCATGAAATGGACGGGAGAAATACCTGTGGGGTTGAACGTATGTGTGCCGACTTTGGCACTGGTTAACTCCTACTCCACGGATTGCTCCACCGAATTTGATGCAATAAAACACTGGTTACACTGTTGGAATTTTGTCATTTATTGTAACTACTGGTCGGTGTTTTTTGCATTGTATTATACATTAATTCAATTTCTAATGGCAGCGACACAGGACACACGCTTCACAATTAAAAGAGTCTTGACTTGTGTTTACTTAACTTTTAAATTTCGAATATCAAACAGTTAATTACTTATACATTGCTTGTTACTTGTCTTTTATTTTTTGGTATTATTTATTTATTAATTTTTACTAAACTACACGTAAACACACTCGACGTCACTCGCGCAGGCGAACTCCACCGTATCTCGAACTCGACTTTTTGGGCGCACTCCAGGAGACTCGACTCCTTTAAAACTATTTGATCGACTAAACTACTTTTGTGCGCGGATCACCTTGTTGGCTCGTGACGCGAGCTCATGGGTGGTCGAACCGTGGGAATAAAAATTCATTAAAAAGCATCTTTGGGATTAGGATGCATTTGGGATAATTACACAATGATGGTTGTGTTCACAACCATGTTAATTGTGTATTGCAATCCTAGGGAGTCATGGGTCGAATTCCAGTGTGAGTATTTACACTGGCATTGAATTCGGCTCTTGGCAGCTAGGCGCGAATTGCGCCGATGCTTTGAAGATTGCATAAAAGCCGCCGTGAGTACTGGTGCAACATGAAAATCTGTTGCGCACGTGTGGGACAGTAAATGCGGGCAGACAGGGGTTCTGCTGATTGTTTTTATAATCCACTTCGGTTATCTAGTATGGCAACCGAAATGTTTTCCTTTTAGAACAATGCTGAGATACATTGATGTATGCGGTACTGGCGTACCGAATTTCTTCTAGGGAAATTTATATAACGCGTTAATTGCGTAAATGTCCTTGATGGGCAGATGCTTGATGTTGGATGCTATTTGCATAACCGAAAGGTAATGCAATCGGTAGGAGAATGCTTGGGGAAATTATTGCGCTTGCATGGTGAAAATGATGAAATTAATGGAGCTTTAGGAGGGAAGATTTTGAGGTAGATTGAAAAGGTAGCAGTGGCGTTGGTAGATACGCCACCGTACCCCCCCCCCACGTCCGCTGGGGTGAGCCGGACCGTGAAAGGTCTCGAATACACTCCTTCGCAGCTCTCCGGGAATATAGGGCCTGACTGTTCCCGTGGAGATATCACACCATATCTCGTCTGCGGATTGCTCGAGTGGGAACTTACGCAGCTGACGTGCTGTCTCTGCTTTGAGAAGAGACTCGAGCTGGTTGTCATTCTGCTGTGCTTGAGCTAGGTCGGCGTCGGCGATGGCGGCGCGTAGCTGAATGGTATCGATGCGGGATAAGGCGTCCGCGATAACATTCTGTTCCCCTGAGATGTGTTTGATCTCAGTGGTGTATTGACCTATCAGGTCGAGTTGCCGTTCCTGGCGTGGGGATGCATTCCCGCACCTCTTCCGGAATGCGTAGATCAGTGGCTTGTGATCCGTTCTGATTACTAGGGGGCGACCTTCTACCATGTGTCAGAAATACTTTACGGCGCTGTACATAGCGAGTAACTCCCGGTCGTACGTGCTATATTTCCGCTCGGCCGTATTAAGTTTCCTTGAAAAGAAACCGAGCGGTTCCCAGTTTCCGTTGCATTCTTGCTCCAATACTGCTCCCATGGCCGTGTCTGACGCGTCGCATTGGATGGCCAATGGTGCGCCCTTTGCGGGGTAGCGGAGTAGGGTAGCATTTGCCAGCTGTGCCTTGGATTGACGGAATGCGTTGTCTGCAGCTTCCGTCCAGGCGATTGGGCGGTTGTCGTTCTTCTTTGCCCCCTTTAAGTACTCATTTAAAGGGGCCTGAATGTGTGCGGCGTTTCGTAGTGCGGGTCGGTAAAAGTTTAGCATACCCAGGAAACGGCGCAGCTCGCGAACGTTGGAGGGGCGGGGGAATTGGGTTAGTGCTTCCACTCTGTCTGGAAGCGGGCGGATACCTTGGCCGTTGATATGGTAACCCAGGTAGGTAACTTGCTCTTTGGCGAATTGGCATTTTTCTGGGTTTATTACGAGGCCAAATTGTCTGAGGCGTTCAAGGACCTGTCTGAGGTGTTGGTGATGCTCCGCAAGGTTCCGAGATGCTATAAGTATATCGTCAATATACGCGTAACAGCAATCCAGGCCGCGTAGTGCCGAATCGATATACCTCTGGAATGTCTGAGCTGCATTCCTGAGGCCAAACGTCATCACCTTGAATTCGAAGAGTCCGAAGGGGGTAATGACGGCGGTTTTGGGTACGTCTTCAGGTGCCACCGGAATCTGGTGGTATGCCGTGGTGAGGTCAAGAGTTGAGAAAACTGTACAACCGCGCAACTTGTACGAGTAGTCGTAAAGATGGGCTATTGGGTACCTGTCGGGAACTGTTACTGCGTTCAGCTGTCTATAATCACCGCATGGTCGCCATTCACCGTTGCGTTTTTTGACGAGGTGAAGTGGACTTGCCCATGGGCTGACCGAGGGTTGACAGATGCCTCGCTCGAGCATATATTCGAATTCGGCGCGGTCTGCTCGCAATTTTTCGGGGGCCAGGCGACGTGGGCGCTGGCTCACCGGTGGGCCGCGTGTTTCTATGTGGTGAAACACGCCGGATCTGTGTTGTTGCTGGTTGGAGAGGGGAACTGTTGAATTGCGAAATTCTTCCAACAGCGCGGGGATTGGGTCTGTAGAGTCCTCGGGTGGGTCGTTCGCCCCTATAGCTGCTTGCGGGGAGAGACGGGTTGAGACGTTGTGACTAACTAATCTCTTGTTGGCAGTGTCTACCAACAGGTTGTGTTTTCCTAATAGGTCAGATCCTATTAGGGGCTCGCTGACATCGGCTATCACGAAGTGCCAGGAGATAGGGCGTGGGAGACCCAGATCCAGTTTAACATTTTTCCGCCCGTAAGTGGCTATGGGGGAGTTGTTCGCAGCGAACAACTGTAGGTGGCCCGGCACTCGGTTGCGCGGGGCCAAAGATCTAGGGATGACGGAAATGTCGGCGCCAGTGTCGACGGTGAAATTAATATTCGATCTAGAGTCCCTGATTGTTAACCGACTTTTAATAGGGGTGCCGGCCGTTCGCACTCGAACGAGGTTCTGCGCGGGGGCTGGCCGCGTCCAGCTGCAAGGTTGCCTACAATCTCTGGCGTTTGCACCGAAACGTCTGTGGTATATGCACCGGGCCTGTGTCAGAGCGCCACTAGGCGTGTTTTGCCTGTTGTCTGGTGCGTTTTCGTTTGTGATTGGTGCTCCTCTGGGCGTGTTAAACTGCCATTGGGGGTTCCTCGTTTGTGGCCGTTGGTTATTAGAACGGTTTTGGATTGCGCGCTCGACATTTCGCATTTGGGCCCGCAGTTGGTTCAGGTCTCGCTCGAATCTCGAGAGCTTTGTTTGCTGGGTGCGCGGTTGAAATTCCTCACGGGAGGAAATCGTAGCTTGTGTTACCTCTCTTGGCGTGGCTTGTGTAAAAGGCGTTACTAGAGAAGTCCGGGGTGCTGTTAGTGATAAGGATTGATGCTGTGTAGGTGAAACGGCGTGTCGGTTAATCGCCGTGACCTGGTATGCTGGGGGTTCAGACTGTGGGTCTGAGCTTTCCATAATTGTGTCAGCTAGTTTCGCCAAATGACCCAAACTCTGGTTGGGTTGTACTATTAATGCCGCGCGGGCATATTGCGGGAGGCACCTCAGGAAATGAGGCCTAATTATGTCGTCCGAAATCTTGGTTCCAGCTATTGAGCGTAAATGTGTCAGAAAATTGGACGGTCTCATTCCAGTAACATTTGTTTCGCTCGCCAAACGCTGCTGTCTGTTGCTCCTGGGCTCGTCCTGGGCATTTATGAGCGTCTCTTGCATGTTGCTGTAGGGATTTGGTTCTGTTGACCCAATTATGTGAGCAACATGCGTCCGTTGCGTGTGGTTTAGCACTCGCAACAATTCTACTGCGCGGACTTCCTCATCGTGCATGTCGGCAACCCTGAAGAAGCGTTCGGCTACGGCGAACCATAGCTCTGGGTCCTTCTCGTCGAAAGGAGGCAAGTGTATGCTATGGGAATGCGAGGTGTGCTCGATGCTGAAAGCGTCTACGAACGCTTGATCATCCGAGCACGGCTGGGTCTGCTCTTGCTGAGCTGCCTTAGACCTAGTAGAGTGGGCCATTTTTTCTATTTGGAAAGAGTGGGTGTTTAGCAACGGAATAAGAGGAAGAGAAGCGAAGGAATTTAATTGCTTGGTGGGGAGCGGGCAGAGTAAATCGTCGTAGACAACGACGTCAGGAAACTGAAGGTAGGGTGCGCGTGCGTGAACAATGATGTCACGGGAGTCGATGGAGTTGGGTAAGTAAAGGATTTACTACCTTGCCTAAACTGAAACAAAGGCTGTGACACTAGGAACAATTTAGACTAACGTCCGGGGTGGTGCAGTACAGTTTTCGGGGCCAATTGGAAGCTAAACTGGGACGGCGGAGTATTCGCGCTAGTCCAATCCGGCCTGACTGAAAAGAAACTGTGGTTCAGTTTTATGGTGGTATCCGAAGGATACGGGTTGGTAAAAACTAAACCGACGAAAGACAAAACTCTATCACCGGAACAATTAAAACACACACAAGTTTCTTTCTTTAATTTTGATACAAGGTCACTTTTATTTTGCAATAATGGATACTACACAGTTATGTACTTTTGTCTGTCTATTTAATTCACATCGATTTAGTTAAGGCTTGAGATGAGATTAGCCTGTGTTCTCTTAGGAAATTTGATTAAGAAAGATTTCGAAACGTAATTTTAAACTACACTATTGATATCAAGGGGCACGTAAACCGAAATAAAAACGATAACACAACGCACCAAACAACGTGTATCGCAAAACTCACTGACTTCGACTTGTACTCGTGGTACCGATGCTCCCCCCAAGGAAAAAAAACTGACTTTTGCGCAACGACAGCGACGCGGGTGACTCCTTCTGGACTCGTGACTAAAATCTGACTTTTGCGCAACGACAGCGACGCGGGTGACTCCTTCTGGACTCGTGACTAAAATCTGACTAATCCCATTGGAAAATGTTAAAGTGAAAGAATCCCGAAAGAAACTGGAAAGAAGGCGGAGTTACACGATTAACTTGATGTAGTTAATCGTGATTGGACCTGACGGAATAGGCATACATTACGCATGTGTGCGTATGCCATGCATACGATCGTTCAGCGACCGTGGATGGCGGGCAACATCGCTAGTGCATTTTCTAGGAATGCAAACTCTAGCATGTGAGGTGTGAAAAACTGAAACCGATAATTTGGTCATCCTAATGGAAGGCCATAAATCATCATTTCGGATGTCGATGATTACATTGCAACGAACATAGGGTGCAGCCGTTGCCAGATGTTGAAAGTAAACATTTTCTGGCTGCATCCTGGTCGCTGCGCGATTACGGTCTCTGAACATGGGGGACGATAATTGGAAGCCAGCGATTGCTGGTAAACAGGGACATGTTTGATTTGCGTCAACAGAAACCTTGTCGGCGGTAGTAAATCAATAGGGGCAATAGCCGTATGCATGTTATGCCGGGGGTAAACAAATACAACGAGTCACAAGGAACTCTTGTTGATTGTTGTTTCTATAGCTTAAGGCTATGGAAACGAGATGCCCTGGCAGAATGTATGCCTAAAGATAAGATTTCAGATGCCATGGCAATGTGATGATTTTGCCATGGACTTATGTTCTTTTCAGGAAATGATGTACGCCTCGGGGGTAAATTTTCGATGCCACGGCAAGGTGATAAGCTTTGCCGTGGGCTTAATGTTTTTTAGGGAATATGGTCTGGCCGAGGGTGAGTTTTCGATGCCACGGCAAGGTGATAAGCTTTGCCGTGGGCTTAATGTTTTTTAGGGAATATGGTCTGGCCGAGGGTGAGTTTTCGATGCCACGGCAAGGTGATAAGCTTTGCCGTGGATTTAATGTTTTCAGTGGTGATGCTGGAGAAAAAGGGGTTTGGACGGAAATCCCCTACTGAATAGGTAAGCTGCCTAACATAAATTCAAAACGGTTATCCGATTGGGTAACCGTATTGATTCCGGCGATTTGGCTGAGGGTAAATGCCGTAGCAAGGTTACGCAACCTTGCTGAAGTTCGACCGAGAGGTAAGTCGTTCGCCTGGAAAGGTGGGGATCGAGCGATGTATGGCTCTTCGGGCCCTGAAAAGCCCCACAAAACCACCAAGTGAAGTGGCCCGGACGGCTGAATGGAGTCGAGCTTGAAAGAGTTGGTGGAGTCGGTTGCAGTCGAGTGGTGTTGACATGAGGCGGATGAAGCTAAAAATAAGTCGAAGAAGTTGCGAGAAGTTGAGTTGAGTCGTGTGCGTGCTGAGAAAGGTTGTGCGCTACTTAATACCCTGAATGGGGCTTACAAAATGTATTTTATTTTGCCTTTATCTCGTGCTGTTTAAGGATACAAATATATTTCTTCTTTTCTAATTTGTAACACAGGCTTTTATTTAAACAAATTTAATTTTGTTGTCAATATCATGTGAAGAAATTAGATACATATACTTGTTTGCAAAAATTTTAAGGATACAATAAAATGATGACAAAAAAATTATGTTGAAAATATAAACTTATAACAAAAAACAAAAACTGACATGGAATATAATTAAATGCTTCTAAGTAATGCTAATGGAGTCAAAGTAGGCAGTTGCGTTCAAGTAAAAATAATCATAATAAGGCGATCAAATGGAAGAATGATTTTTATGAATTGTTCTCAATTAGCAACTGGTCGAAAAACGGAAAATATTAAATCGGAAGTACAATTAACGAAGATGTTGGTAAATAATTTCGTGTTTACGTTGTTGTTTTGTTTTTCACTTAGCATTTATTTCAGATACTCTATTATTTCGTTTTGAGTTATTTTACTCGTGTTGTTAATAATAAAAAAGGCACAAATTGTCTTAATTTTATTTGTATAGGCTGATGATTTGTTGCTTATTTATTTAAATAACTGCGGACAACATTTCGTCAACTGCAGGCTAATAATACATTTTCCTACCCAAGATATCTGTATTAAAATTTGAAATCCTTGCTAACCTTCGTTTAATCTAATTACACATATAAGTATCTTTGCCAATCAGCCACGAAAGTAAAAAGGAAACAAACGTTTTACAGCTACAATGTTATTGATTTTTTTCTTCTTTTTTTGTCTCACTTTAATTTAGAATTATTATAAGTAGTACACGCATTATGACATGACCGTCTATTTTTGATTTGAAATTTTGCTACTTGCTTTTGTTGTAAATATATTTTTTATTTACAGGGTGGAAAAATGCTAGAAACTTTATTTAATATCTCCAAAACAATCAGTTAAACACATAATAAAACTTTGACAAAAAGGAAATGTACGTTAAAATACTATTGTTTTACCAAGGGAATAATTTAAAAACAGAAAGAAAGGATACCTGCTTAAATCCCTGGTGTTATTGATCGGATGCTCCTGGTGCTGGTGTAGTGTTGGGTAGTTGCTCCTGTTGTTCCTGTTTCCGGTGAATGTTATATGGATCTTCGGCAATTGCCGCCACAATTGCTTACTGCCACTGCGTTTCCGGAAGCACTCGGTTCGGGAAGATTGTTACTGTCACTCTCGCGGCACCGAATAGTCACTGTTCCTTTAAATTTTTTAGGACACGCTTTTGATCCGACTCCGAATCAGAAATTTGTATTCACTCGCGTCGAATGGTCACCAATTGTGGGGTAGAACGTATGTGTGCCGACTTTGGCACTGGTTAACTCCTACTCCACGGATTGCTCCACCGAATTTGATGCAATAAAACACTGGTTACACTGTTGGAATTTTGTCATTTATTGTAACTACTGGTCGGTGTTTTTTGCATTGTATTATACATTAATTCAATTTCTAATGGCAGCGACACAGGACACACGCTTCACAATTAAAAGAGTCTTGACTTGTGTTTACTTAACTTTTAAATTTCGAATATCAAACAGTTAATTACTTATACATTGTTTGTTACTTGTCTTTTATTTTTTGGTATTATTTATTAATTAATTTTTACTAAACTACACGTAAACACACTCGACGTCACTCGCGCAGGCGAACTCCACCGTATCCCGAACTCGACTTTTTGGGCGCACTCCAGGAGACTCGACTCCTTTAAAACTATTTGATCGACTAAACTACTTTTGTGCGCGGATCACCTTGTTGGCTCGTGACGCGAGCTCATGGGTGGTCGAACCGTGGGAATAAAAATTCATTAAAAAGCATCTTTGGGATTAGGATGCATTTGGGATAATTACACAATGATGGTTGTGTTTACAACCATGTTAATTGTGTATTGCAATCCTAGGGAGTCATGGGTCGAATTCCAGTGTGAGTATTTACACTGGCATTGAATTCGGCTCTTGGCAGCTAGGCGCGAATTGCGCCGGTGCTTTGAAGATTGCATAAAAGCCGCCGTGAGTACTGGTGCAACATGAAAATCTGTTGCGCACGTGTGGGACAGTAAATGCGGCAGACAAGGGTTCTGCTGATTGTTTTTATAATCCACTTCGGTTATCTAGTATGGCAACCGAAATGTTTTCCTTTTAGAACAATGCTGAGATACATTGATGTATGCGGTACTGGCGTGCCGAATTTCTTCTAGGGAAATTTATATAACGCGTTAATTGCGTGAATGTCCTTGATGGGCAGATGCTTGATGTTGGATGCTATTTGCATAACCGAAAGGTAATGCAATCGGTAGGAGAATGCTTGGGGAAGTTATTGCGCTTGCATGGTAAAAATGATGAAATTAATGGAGCTTTAGGAGGGAAGATTTTGAGGTAGATTGAAAAGGTAGCAGTGGCGTTGGTAGATACGCCACATACCTGCCAGAGGTTGGCTGATGGACCGTTTCGAGAAAAGGTTGGTTTAAGTGGTATTTGGTCCCGAGGTTAGAGAAATCTTCGACTATGTTTTGGATGTCTAGCTGGTGGGCCAGACTAACACAGAGATAAGCCACCAAGGTACCTTCTGAGATAAATAATTCCGGAGGTAAGCTAGTTCCCCATTCGGATCCGACTTACCGGTCCCAAGGTGGGATTGTGGCGGTTCTTTGGAACGCCACTACTTACCTGTTCATTTGGCACCAGGTAACCATTTCCTCGCGCGCCCTGCAACATGAAAAGAGGTACTTAGCTTAGCATGGTTGCCAGTTAACATCTAGGGGCTGTGTATCTATGATATTCACTGGTGCAAAAATACCCGAGCAACAAGAAGTGCGTAACGCAAAGGCATAGCCGTATTAGACGCACCAAGTTTCTTGGAAACAAGTTGGCTGCACCATCATTGGACCAGCATAATTCGAACCAAAGGGGCACCTTAAATATAGCCTACAAAAACAGCATCCGTGGATTGTCGCCGCACTGAATTTCCTCGTAAGAGATATCCAGCGCACAGTTCCACAAGAAACACCCGGTGTTCCATCATCCAAATATTTTTGTCTCGTTGCGCAAGTGTGCGACGTATTCCAATGCACAGCAAGTCACCCAGGCCATGATCACCGTGCTTTGCCCGCCAATCGTGTGCTTGTGTATTGAAAGGCAAAACGAAATAAACCCCAACGTACATCCATGTGTGTGGAGTTACCACCGGCGTTGTTGCGACGCACAGCCATCGCTGTACAAACAACAGCACCGTGATGTGCTTTCCCGCCCTATGATGCAGCACAGAATTCAAGGCAGCAGTGATTACACACCCTTGACTGTGGTACAGCGTTAGTCGGAAGATGCCGATGATCCTCGTGCTGGTCGGCTGCCAGCGAACGATTGTTGTAAGTGTTGGTAAAAGAGATCAACCCCTATGGATAGTGCACGTCCATGGGAATTGACTCGAGCAGTCTAAATCCAGTGCTCACCGAGTAAAGTCGTAGCGACTAAGGTTTTGATTTTCTTTGGTAATGTACACGCGAGTCGACGTAGAGAACGTTCCGTGGTTCGGTTGAATTGAAGTAAGCTCGGCCGTGTAGGATAAAAATAATGTCAATCTACTAAGTGTTAAAGGGACATTAATCTACATCGTGTAAACGATTCTGCTTTGTAAGATAAAAATAATAAACAACTTAGTGTTAAAATAGTATTAAATGACTTGGTGCTTAAAGAGAATCTATTAACTAAAACAAATGGAGTCAGTTTTTTATGTTTTGTTTTTGTTACCATAGAAGTGTTTAAATGTTAAGAAATAAAAAGCAATTAAACGCAGAAGAACAGTAGGTGTTTGTTTTTGTTTTGGATGCGATTGCCGCTTCGTTAAAGCGATCATAACAATTTCACGTAGTTGGGTTTATTCTCGATGCTCTGTCGACGTTCGACAGATAACGGGATTTTGTAACATCAGGTGCATCGGTTTCACCAATACGAATGTAAACGACGGCCAGTAATACTGATATCCTAACTGAGACCCCGTTTAATTCGTCAGCTAATTCGACATATCTTCGTTGCTCAGGATACGCTTTGCATTCGAGATTCCATTTTAAGTATGGAGTCTGTGTTTTCACGCGGTCCGATCTGCGTTTCCAGAGGATGAAGACGTTGGAACCCAATAATATGGACATCATGTGGATGAAGGTCGTGCTGAGGAATTCTGTTAAATTTCTTTCTTGTCTTTACCGCTCCCCGAATGAAGATCGACCAGCGCCATTTTTCGAACATCTTTCACGTACCGTCGACTGGATACAGATCAACCGCCCAGCTTCTGAAATTGTCCTCGATGGCGATTTTAATGTACACAATACCGTCTGGTTGGTACGTTCTAACAGAACCGACGAGGCTGGGAGACTAACGGAGATGTTCGCTGTTAACGCGATTAAACTCAACTCGTGGATGAACCTGCGGTAGTGCCGGCAGAGTTAAACTTCTCTGCTATGAGCTGATAATCCGATCTAGAATATCGTTGCCCCATTCCCATATGATCTTGTATATCTTCGGCCCGAATGGGAATACTCCGCGTTTTCGCAAGCAAACTCTTCAGAAGATACATCAACTATTCTAGAAGGATTGACGGTCGTTATTAACCCAACTCTCACTTATATGAAAGTGCTTCCACTACCTCTATCGAGGACTACTTGCTACAATTAGCATACAAGTACCTCGAAACCACCCAGAATAGCGAGCATGTACTTGTACGGGAGTTTTTCGTTCTTGACCCTTCTCTTCCTCGATATCTTCGAATCCGACCACTCCAATTTCCTCTTCAGTCTACAAAACTGAAGAAAGCACCCTTCTCAAGAACAGCCCCTCTAAAATAAAGGATTTCTGGACTCATATGGTCTATGATGCGAACATCCTAGAAGTGTTTTTGTCATCTGAGGCGAGCATTTACACCGTGGAGGTTGCTGCGCCATTGGGAAACTCAGATCACTGCTTGTTATCTGTCGCGCAACTACTTGCATTTAAACCGAATAACCGATTTAAGCAGCTCCGCCATATATGGAGGTATGGGGCTGCTAACTGAAACGATTTGGGAAATTTCTTGCGACCTTTCCGTGGTGAGCTTTGGAGAATTCGATGTTAGCGCATGCGCGGAGTCGATCACTGAGATTATTCTTCTCGGGATGAATGTTTATATTCCGCATTTGATCAAACGAAATACACCTGATAAACCTTGGTTTGATACAAAATGCGAGCAGATTACAGCGGCAAAAAATAGAGCTTTTAAATAGTGGCGCTCCAATCCCACCGAGGTTAATAGAACGAATTTCGGTAGAATCAGAAATGCATGCAACCAGGAGTTTGATACCAAAAAGAAGGCATACAACGACAAAATGACCAATAAACTTCTTCAATGCCCAACTGGTTCGGGTCACTTCTGGTCGATAGCAAGTGCTGTCAGCAGTAACTTCGCTTCCTCCTTATTTGCTGTCCGCCTGTGATCACGCCGATACGGCCTTGGATGCGGGATGTGCGGTTCCGCCAACGTACTATTTAAGGGTATCTATGTGAACTGAAACCGTAAGAGGGCAACCGGCCCGGACGGAATTCCAGCAATAATCCTTAAGAACTGTCTCCGGTTCTTCTTGATGTTGTGATTAGAGCGGCATCGTGATTGAGGCTGGGTATGATGTGTTCGCCGACTTTGTCTGGAAGCCTTAATAGAGCGGCAGTCACACACCAGCTGCCCAAAATAGTTGAAACACAAGCTCCTTTGGTCTGAAGAGGATCATCGTCTTTCAGGTGGTGAGCACTTTGAACGCTTTGCTGGCGGAGTTACAGTGTGATGCTCCGCAAAATGCGCAAGAAGTCTGTCGTTTCAGAGATGCTATATGCACTGAAATGTGTATTACGGCTGCCAGCGACTTCGAGTTGGGGACATGACTGATGTGTTCTTCTGGGCTTCTTGATTCTGATTAGCGGCAAGTTTAGCAGTTCAACGAATTCCATGGTCCCGATGTGGGTTTCAGGAAGTTGCTTGTATTTAGAGAGTTCAGTAGTATCCTCCTGATATGTTTGTCAATCATGTCCAGTACGATGATCAAGCCGCTGCGTTGTCAGGTATTCGAGTAACATATATCGTCCCACTCCTTCATTGGTCGATCAAGCGGATTTAAGGTCACGATAGCGTCTTCGTAGTATCGCGATTATAACGTAAATCCACGACGGACTCTTTCGTTACTGCAGAAATCTGAAAAAGAGCACTAATAGGAGAATGTACAAGAGCACGAGTATTGTTGTTATTGTTGTTGTTGCTCGACTAGTCTGAGCCAAGCTCGTTTATAATTCCAAAATTCCTTGATGAGCTTCGCAGCATCGTTAGGGAGAGTAGATTTTAGGTCATACAGACGCTCCACAGCGGTAAGAAGGGAAGCCGGTTAATATCACTTGAAACAGATCCTTAAGGGGTTTCCAATCTGTACTCGAATGCGAGAGGCAGGCGTTTATTTGGCGGAAGTTTGCCGTCAAAAGGTCCTAATAGAAAAATTGGCAACCGACTGATGTGAAAATACTGCCTAATTGTATGACCTTGTAATCATGACATCACTAATATTCAGTCTTAGGAACTGACATTTCTCAATTGAGAGGATAGAAAAAAGATCGATAACATAAGAGACTGATGCAAATGACACTTAAAGTCACTGAAAATAAAAATACCATGAAGGGAATCAAATGTGTCAATTATTTTCATTTCTCTCAATCGAAAAATAAATTTTCAGAGAAATTCATCTTGCTTAAATACATGCTTAAACAGCTGACTACAGAACAATGAATAAAATTGCATTTTTGTTTAGTTTATAATGATAACTGTCGGTGCTTGCAGCGCATTACTTATTAAGACGAGAATCCATAGAGAGTAATCGTCGTTATAGGTTAAGTTTGGCTTTAATAGGTGTTCAGTGTGAGTTGTGAGTGACATATAGCCGAGGCCAGTAGAGTAGCTTATCGTATAGAGGAGTCGAATGTACACCGATGTAGTATATCTTAGTGTTGTATAAAATAATTCTTTTCAAGTGGCAAAACATTCATTGATCAAAATTTTTCTGCGCACGATAACATATTGTTACGTAATTTTGATTTCACGTTGATCGACTTGCTCTGTTCGATTTCTGGATTGTGTATAATCCAAACAAACTTTGGAATTTTATTTGGATTATTGACAATCCTGTCGCGTTTAAATCCTTGCCTGCTATTCACTTCGGTTGTAAATTCGTCACACTACCCTCCGCCTAGATTAGATCGTCCCGACCTAAGTTCACTGGTCCTCTGGGTTAACAAAAGTTGCCAGTCGATCACGATGTACCACTTTCATCTTGGCATTCGGTGGTGGAAGTTCTTGACTTTCTTGCAACTTTTCTAATGCTCTCATTCCCGCGTCGGGTCTAGCCTGCCGCAATTCTTCCTTTTCCCGAAGACGGGCTTTCTCTTGAATTTTAGGGATCTCATGCGAATAGTATAAGAGGAAATGCATGTGCACATCCTTAAGCTCTTCTGGAGTTTGCACATCATGTAAGCGATCTAGATCTTCATTTTTAATTACTCGCATATCATCTGGTATTGGAGCATCTGTCGATTTCATAAGCGTATCCAACTGGTAGTTCCGCATTTTTTCAAATAACTGGAGATGTTTGTTCTTTCGAGCTGATCTTGTAGTTCATTGGATCCCTCTGGCACGGGTGCAACCGGAACTTCGCGCAATTGCATTCCCTCAGGAATATCCGTTTTACGGATTCCATTTTCCAAATCCATAAAGTGACCTCTTTTCAATTCACTAGGTTCGTATACTTCAAAAATAGTCTTTCGGGTAGAATTCTTTTTGGTTGATCTCTTGAATCGTTTTTCACGTTTCCCAATTCCGTTTTCCTCTTCGTAGTCATCACTTTCCGATTCGGGTTTATATCCGTCCTCGTCACACTTAGTGAAATCTTCATAGTCGAAATCTACACCGAATATGTCCTGACTTTCTTGCAATGACGCATCAGTGAATAGAAGTCGTCTTTTCTTCTTCCTCTCAGCACTTGACCTTCCTTCGTCGTCTACAATAAAATCATCAGCATCAGATTCCGATTCCTCATCATCATCGAAATGTTCTGCAGCCTCAGTTTCCCTGTGACTACGTTCAGAGCGGCGTTCAACATCGTCTTCGTCGTCGAATAGCTGTTTGGCTATAGCCTCCTGTGCTAAACCTTCATCGACGTGCTGTTCCTCTGTGACGTTTTTGCCACAGAAAATTTGATACAAGTGTAAATTGGTTACCTGTTCAGCAATCCCGTCTCTCCTTCCCTTGGTGACTAGTTCAGCAATCCTGTGTCGATCGGCTCAGGTTTGTTCTGGTCTGTACTACCTTGTGGAGCCTCAAATGTCTCGCCTGGTTCAATTTATTTTATTTAACCTGGACAGGAAAAATACCACTCTCTGCTTCGTTCTCCAATCAATTTATTCAATCTCTTTTTACTTTAAAAACTTATCTTCACAATTTATTCAATCTCTTTTTATCTTTTCAAAACTTTTCTTTACAATTTATTCTTTTTAGACAAAACGGGAAAATTCACTTTTCTTCTTTTCTTTCACCGTAAGCTGAACTGCACCCAATCACATTTTCAACGGAACCCATCCAAAAGACAGTCTTGAACAAAAAAAAACCATCAACAAACGGCATAATAGAAACTTGTTGTTCCTTTTTCTTTCCTCTTCGTCAAGTACACAAAAAGAACCCCTCTCTCTCTCTCTCTCCATCAACATCCACTCCGAAAAGGGAATCAGCTTCCACACGATCCACACTCGAACAAGAGTATGTTCGCACATTCAACATGTGGATCGTGTGTTTCTTTCACCACCTTACCATCTATTATTAAATTATATTAAAAAGAACAAACGATGGAGATGGCGGAAGCCGCACGTAACACCTCTCCCATTTCATCCTGCCTGGCCTGCAGTCTGGCAGAATACTCTTCGATGCGCGATAGTTTTTCCTGCAGTTGTGAAGTTGTGAAACAGAATTTCCCTTAGTATCTGTAAAAAGGATAAATCTTCCTGATGATCATTATCGTCATCATTACCATTAGTTGGTGGCGGTCGGTATCTAGTCCCTTTGTGTGTTGATCGGATGCCGCCGCTTCTTCTCCGATCATTCTCTATGCATTGTTTGTTTTTCCCATCTGGCCTGAGAAACGAGGGTTCTCATGCTATTCAGATGGATACAAAGGGCTTTTTTTTGGTTTCGGTAAGAAGGTGGAAATCTTCAAAAGATACCTCTTGACCGGGATACAAAGGGCTATGGGATCGGTAATGCTTTGTTTGCCTTTTCCATCGTAAACATCTATCAGGGATAGTGTTTAGAGTTTATGGCTCTATGGGTGCTAATCAGCAGCGCAACGATAAGTTTTATTTGGACAAGTGTGCCTTAGCTGAGATGGTGTTGATTTTCAATTGCCACCAGAATAGGCATCCGTTGTTGGGTTTAATTACCGGCAATGTAATTCCTTGGAAACATCATGCAGATGTTCGGAATTGAAGATTTGTTTCTATTTTTACGCACAAACTATTCATTAAATTATAACACCTTATTAACACACTAGTCACGCACGTGGAATTTAACAGAAATTAACCGGATGTTTAAACAACTACTATTGACTGTAAATCGCTCTCGTCGCGGACAAATTGTGCAGCTAGACCGGAGAATTAACGCACCGATAATTAGGACGTGTAAACGAGATTGAGGTTGCAATCTGACTCCTCGAGAATTGTGAACTCCGTAAAGGTTATTATCAGACTCCGGGAGAAATCGTCCTCAAGATTCCTTGTAGTATCGGATACCTCTGGTGTGCCAGGGAAATTCCAATACACATCTGGAAAATAAAGGGACGGGTATTGAAACTGGCAGAAAATGCAGTTATATATCATGAGAATGGTTTTCCCATGATGGTGATAAAATATCGGCAAAAACCCAAGGCTGCCTGAGAACATGAATCTTTTCGACTACATTATTTGTGTAGGAAATTGCCGCCTGGACGAAAATGTTTTCTTTCGTCTACATCGGGTAAACAGAAGTGTTTCGGGTAGCATAATGAACAATGCTGGCGGCGGCAATTGGGTCTTCTGTGATGTAAAATTCACAGAAGATCGCTCGCCATAGCAACTAGAAAAAAGGTTTATTGGTCTTTGGGATTATCCCACTCATTATGTCCTAATGCAGGGCTATTAGAAATCCGGCTTGCATATGTGCAAGCCAACAAATACCCCGGCATGTATTTCTGGACGCTAAATGGGAATGACGACAGTGTTTGTGTACACTTTGATTCTGCCAAGAATGTAACATTTCGTCGGTCGATGATTCGAGCGTGTTATTTTAAATAACGCTCGATCGCTTGCAGGTAGCCAACGATGGTTACGCTGTATATCGTCGATAGGACGATCGGCCGATGGGTCTGTAAATAAAGGGTAAAAATGACATGCCGGGTGTAGAGGAAAAGCTCCTCGGCTATGATGGGATATTTATGACGGTTATCCAAGGGGATAACCGAATTTTTTTTCAGCCATTTTAGGACAGTGGTTAATACTATGGCAAGGTTGTGTGATCTTGCCAGGGATTCGACTTAAGGGTAGATGTGGGGTTTATAGGTTTTTTATGAGGTTAAAAATGATGCGAGGTTCTTCGGGCCCTGAAAAGCCTCACATCACTCCCTCCCCAGTGACGTAGTCACGAAACAGATAAGGGGGGCTGAGAGGAGGTTTGCTGAGTGAGGGCGCGCGCTCGGGCGCGAGTGCGGGGAGGTTGTGTCGGTCGGTTGGCTGTTGTGTCCTGTTGAGGGGCTGTTCTGGAGCGGAAGCTTCCAGAAAGCAGGGCTTAAGTCTCTCGACGCTGACCGTGGATCGTTTGCCTCTAATGTCGATCTCGAAGACGCGGTCATTGGATTGCGGGTGGTAGGCGGTGGTACGACTTCTTTGGCAGCCGAGGAGAATTGTTAGCTGCCTGAATATTGTCGCCTCGAATTGTGGACCTCGGGCCGAAGTTAAGGTGGTTGGTACACCGAAGCGTGTGACCCAAGTTGAATAAAAGGCCTTGGGAACTGATTCGGCAGTAACTGCCCGGAGAGGTGTCGCCTCTGGCCATCGCGTGCTGCGATCCATCATAGTGAGCATATAAGAAAATCCTCTTGATGGAGTAAGCGGTCGCACTATGTCTATGTGGACATGGGCGAAGCGTGCCGTGGGAAGCTTGAATTGTGCTGGCTCCAGTACATTATGTCGCGCTATTTTGCAGTGTTGGCACTGAAGATAAGCACGGGCCCAACCGGTGAGATCTTTGTTCATCCGGGGCTAAATGAATTTGCGACGGACAGCAGCGGCTGTTGCTCGGCCGCTGGGGTGGGCTGGGTTGTGGTAACCCTGGAACACGCCCTTACGAAGTTTCTCGGGAATGTAAGCTCTAGCGGTTCCAGCAGAGACATCACACCAAATTTCGCCCCAAGGGTCGCGAAGAGTAATTTTCTTTAGCTCTACTGCGGTTTCTGCAGCTAGGAGGGACTTAAGCTGTTCGTCCTCCTGTTGAGCTAGGGCAAGGTCAGTGTTGTTCAAGGCGGTACGCAAGTGAATCGTATCGATTCGAGAAAGTGCGTCCGCCGTAACGTTCTGTTTACCGGAGATATGCTTGATCCCCGTAGTATATTGCCCAATGAGATCTAATTGACGCTCTTGTCGGGGGGAGGCGTTTCCCGACTTCTTCCGGAATCATAGACCAGCAGTTTGTGGTCTGTTAGGATGGAGAGCGAACGTCCTTCTATCATATGACGGAAGTATTTGACAGCGCTGTAGATCGCGAGCAATTCGCGGTCGCAGGCGCTGTAACGTCGCTCCTTGAAAAGAAACCAAGTGGTTCCGGTCGGCCTTCGATGTCCTGTTCCAGGACAGCTCCGATTGTGGTATCCGATGCGTCGCATTGGATGGACAGTGCCGCTCCTTCGAGGGGGTATCGGAGTAAGGTGGCATTTGCCAATTGTTCTTTGGACAGCTGGAATGCTCGATCAGAGACTTCTGTCCAGGTGATGGGGCGCTTATCATTGCGCTTAGCTCCTTTGAGAAATTCGTTTAGAGGAGCGTGCGTCTGGGCAGCGTTCTTCAGAGTCGGACGATAGAAGTTAAGCATGCCCAGGAATCGACGAAGCTCACTTACGTTGGTCGGACGTGGATACTTCATGAGGGCCCCCACACGGTCTGGTAGTGGGCGAATGCCCTGGTTGTCAACGACATAACCCAGATAGGTGATTTGCTCCTTGGCGTATTGACACTTATCTGGGTTGATGACAAGACCGAATTCACGGAGGCGCTCTAGGACCTGACGTAAGTGGCGTTTATGTTCGGCATGGTCTTTCGAGGCGATGAGGATGTCATCAAGGTATGCGTGGCAGCAATTGGGCCCACGTAATGCCGAGTCGATATAACGCTGGAATGTCTGTGCGGCATTCCTGAGGCCGAAGGTCATCACTTTGAACTCGAAGAGTCCGAAATGTGTGATGATTGCGGTCTTGGGTATATCATTTGGTGCCACCGGGATTTGGCGGTAAGCCCTGATGAGATCCAGGGTAGTAAAAACATTGCAACCTCGCAGTTTCTACGAAAAATCGTAGAGGTGTGCGATAGGGTATCTGTCCGGGACAGTTGCTGCGTTCAATAGCCTGTAATCACCGCATGGGCGCCACTCACCAGAACGTTTCTTCACTAAGTGGAGTGGGCTTGCCCAGGGGCTGTCCGACGGTTGACAGATACCTAGTTCGATCACATGATCGAATTCTGCGCGTGCCGCGCGTAATTTTTCGGGAGCCAGTCGTCGTGGGCGCTAGCTTACGGGGGGACCTCGTGTTTCTATATGATGAAACATAGTAGCTTCGTGGCGGCGCTGGTTGGGTAGAGGAATTGTTGTACGGACAAATGCCTGTACCATGGCCTGTATCGGGTCTGTGCATTTTGTGGCCCTAGATGTTACCACTGAAGATGCCGGCATGCGCAGTGGGGGTGCGGTTGGAGCCACGAGCCTGTTATGGGTCGTATCGACCAACAGATTGGGTGCGCCTAATAGGTCGGAACCTATCAGGGGTTCATTTACGTCCGCAATGACGAAACGCCAAGTGAACGGACGACGAAGACCCAGTTGAAGTGTCAGCTTTTTTCGACCGTACATAAGTATCGGTGAATTATTCGCAGCTGACAGTTTAAGTTCGGTGGGCACGCGGTTGCGATGAGCAAACGATCGTGGGAGGACTGAGATATCGGCGCCGGTATCGACAGTAAAAGCGATATTCAGTTTGGGATCCCGGATGGTAAGGCGACTTATTACAGGCGTGCCGGTCGATTGCGCGAGGGTATCGGTCGGCAATATTAGTTTAAAGAGCGCCTTTGGTTGGTGGCTGGTTGTGTTCAACCACAAGGCGCCTTGCAATTAAATGCGCGATCACCATATCGTTGGTGATTGGCACACGAAGGGAGAGTAACGGCATTGTCAGATGTATTCTACCTATTAGAATTGCCGTTACGGGGAGGTCGAGGCGATGCTCGATGAGAATTGACCCACTGAGGGGCATTTTGAACGGAATTGGCCCTCTGAGGGGCATTTTCAAAGGAATTTTGCCGATTGAGCGGACGGCTCGGCATGGCTCGATTCTGGGCGCCTCGAGGATTGTTTCTCACCTCCGCGCGAAATTGACTTATCTCGCGGAGGATTGAGGTCTGGAGCGCCCGAAGCTCAGCAGTAGTTACTTGAGGTGGCGAACTTCTCTGACTAAATACGTTGGGCCTTGCCTCTGGATTCCGCTGTGGGAAATTGATTGAGGTGGGCCTTCTGTGGTGTAATTGAGTTTGAGGAGGATGCTGCTCTGGAGCCAATTGAGGGGCTGTTAATGGCAGAAGAGAGTGCCGTGTAGGCTGGGCGGCGTGTTGAGAAACCGCCGCTACCTGGTACGCTGGAGGCTCAGAATACTGGTCTGAGCTTTCCATAATTGCGTCCGCAATTTTGGATAAATAGTCCAAACTCCTGTTGGGTTGAGCTATAAGTGCCGAACGGGCATGTTGGGGGAGACACCTTAAAAAGTGAGGCCTTATTAGGTCGTCCCCGATCCTGGTCCCCGCTATAGAGCGTAAATGGGTCAGGAAAAGAGACGGTCTTGTGGCGATTCCGCCAGATCCCACGGCTCGCCTTCCTGAAAAAACCCCCATAACCATAACCCGCGTCTGCACCAGCTTTCGCTAATGCAATTCGCATTAGCATCTTAGATGCTTCACGCATCAAACAGACCCAATTATTTTAACCCTAAAATCCCTATAAAGAAAACTTACCTTCATGCATCCCTTCGCATACAATTTTTCATAAGATTTCTTTGTTTTCCTATTTGGTATTCTGAACCAATCCGGCACCAGACAAATTCCTGTAAACAAAATAATTCGGATTGCAATTAATGTAACCGTCATGACAGGGACCATAAATATCGCGCCGTCTATTTTCCCAGCCGCGTCATATACCTTTTCATACACATTGCCTGGCAACCTTTTTTTGTTTGTCTTATCAACAAACAACCCAAGCAGCTGCATATAATTAGCGCAATAGACGCTGAAACCAAATTCTCCAGCATTTCCTAATGCAAATATGAACCCGGTTTCTATTGCAGCCAGAGATGCCATAAACATCCAATTTGCTTTTAGCACCCTTTTCTCCTAACGTCGAAAATAGCGACGAGGCATCGTATAAACATGACCCTCATTAAAGAGCGAACCATTTGGTCGCCTTTTCTTTTATCCTTGCCGCCTGCCTGTTACGCTGTTCCACTGCACGTGTGAATAGCATTGATCTCAACGATCCCACACATACCACCATGACCTGTATTACAAGATCTGGTTTCCTATACCACCAAGAGAGACTTTACGTTTCCCTGGTGGTAGGTAAAAAACGATATCCTTATTGGTGAGGATATCGTTTGAGTCTTATCCCAACCACTAAACAGAGTGGTCGAGCGGTTCATCATCCCTTGTAGGGTGTGCTCGTAACGCACACCCTAGCGAGTTTTTTTTTTTCCGATACCAGTCGTGCGTGTTATACAGTTCCGCGAATTTTCAATCCTTAAAGTTAAACATACCGTGAAACGAACAAGTAATAACCAAAAGGTATACGGTGTCAGTGGAGTGTCAGATGTGAAACAATCTAATTAAACAAACAATTCGCAACGAATCACTTCACCCGTGAAGACAAAAATCATCCTAATTTATCAACGGTTCTTAAATGTAATTTCAGTTTAAGTACTTGTTACTAACAATAATTTCCTCATCAAGCCGCTCCTCACAAATTGTAAATCTCCACGTGAAAATAAAATACATTAGCAATAAGTGTTTCCTTTTACTTGCTTCTTGTGGACGGTGTGTTGCAGAGTTAGTTTTGTTTTGTTTTTCTTGAACAAATTTCTTCTCTCGGAGTTGGCGGCGAAATGCCTGAGTTGTGAGGACGAAGTACAACCCTGCGCCCATGCCGGCGCCATGACATCGTTCCCCACAGTCTCATCCCTGAAAGGTTGGCTACGGCAGCTAAGCGTTCTTGCCGGAACCTTCCGGGCTCGTCCAAAGCGTCGAGCAGAGCTTCACACATGTTGCTATACGCGTTGCGGTCGGCCGACCTAATGATGTGGGCAACATGCGTTCGCTGAGTGCGGTCAAGCACTTTTAACAGCTCGACTGCACGAAGTTGTTCGTCGTGCATGTCAGAGGCCAGGAAGATGCGGTCCGCTACTGCAAACCAAAGGTCTGGATCCTCCTCATCGAAGGGGCGAAGCCCTAAATTTGAAGGATGAGTCCTATTCCCGAGGCTGGAGGCATCGTGGAATTCTTGGGACTCTGATGGTCTATGAGCTTGTTGTGAGGTGCCGGCACGAGTTGTGGGCATTATAATGCCAGAATCCACCGATTGGCCGGCACTAGGGGCGTTAGAGGAGGTCGGGAGTGCGTCAGAGAAAACAGGTTGCGCTCGGTTAACGACACCGGAGGCAACAGGTGGGGCCAGGGGGGCAGATTGAACAGACAGGTCTTGGTCGGCATCGACTTGCTCAGCAGGGAAATCGACGCTGGAGGCGTCGTGGAATTCAAGGAGCTCGAATTGTTCCTGAACCTTTTTGGCTGCGCTGTTTCGTGTGTCGACCATTATAGACGGTATAACGCGAAACTGAAATTAAGGCGTAAGAGAATGCGGAGAAATGGGAGATATCGCCAAAGAAAAGTCGCGTAAGGCGGGTTGTGATTGGGGATATTACCGCGGTTTATATCTTAATGAGATTTCGATTTAAAAACTCGGTAAACTCCCCTAGTCGGAGTTCGTGGTTAGGAAAAGGGGCCAATGATATTACAGGTCACGGGGAGTCGAAAGAGGTCGAGTGAAGTCGTTAACGAGGACGGGCAGGGTTGTTGAATTGCCCGTTTTAACTTTAAAATTATTAAATCTCGATTTGAATAACTAAAGTTCGAAAAAGAAAAGACAACAGCAGTTTAAGGTGTGCTGATGTGTGTGTGTTTAAAAGTGTTGTCGAAAAGGAATCGTGAGAAGTCAAATGGAGCTGCGTGTCGGTGCCCAGAAGGGGCTTACAAATGATTTTATTTTATATTGCCAATGGTGGCCTCAACTAATTTAATTTATCTTAATTGCGTTGCTATTGTATTAATATATATGCTTCGATGAATTAGTGGTATAATTGACGTATATTCGTAAAGTTAATATTCGGTTAATGTACCAAAACAGGAAAAATAAAAACCGAAATATGGAAGAGAAGATAATATATGTAATTCTTAATTCTAATTTTCTTTCTACATTTTACTACGAGTTCTCTTATAAAATTTCGAAATGAAGCTAAGTTTGTTGTTATTGTTAGCAGTGTTGTTTGAATCGCAGTATGGACTAGAAAATCTTTTGAGAACTATAAATTTTGGAAGTATTTAAAAGCTTTAAGGAGGTTTAACGTTTGTAAATGCTTTTTTTAAAACAAACAAAAAAAAAAAGAAAAGGGATTACAAACATTTAGTGCTGAATTTCCGGACTGCTTTGTTTCGCTTTTCCTTTTGTGTGCAAGGGAAATTTATTTTGAGGAAAAGTAAATTGATAAAATGTACAAAATGGGTTTGAGATGTAAACTAGAGGTTCATATTTGCTAAACTTATCGGAATATTGTTGTTGTACACTGGTTTTGGTTCGATATATATATATATATATATATATATATATATATATATATATATATATATATATATATATATATATGGTTTGAATTTATTTGGTTATTCACCTATAAATTTATGTATTGAATGCTACTATGTTAAGATTTGTTACAAATGCTGAATTATATTTATAGTTATTGCAAGATCAATTACATATATTTCTTTTCAGGAATCTCAAAAATGAATTTAAAACTTATTACATGAATTAAATATGATAAAGCAAGTGATCGGTTCTGGTATGTGGGAAAAAAAATCGATTGAATATATATTTTAAATTGAATCACAATTGAAGTAATTTGAGATATTGACTGGCTAAACGAACACACTTCACTTAAAGTTACCAAAATAAAAAAAAAAACTAGTGTTCGTACCTGGGGTGTTGATTAGAGGTGTTGTTGTTGAGGTGATTATGGAAATGCTAGAGATGTTCCTATCTAGTGGCGTTGACAAACCCTGGATCTTTGGGGGCTGGGGTAGCGCAGCGAACTGATAGGGTGGGGCTCTTCTTGCCCTTTACCCAGTTCTTCTCAAAACGCAGCACTGGTCAGTTTCACTGGATGCAGCTTTAATGAGTTGCTTAGATTGTCACTGGCACCAAAGTCATCGTTCAAAGTTCGAAATTCGAAGGTTGTGCGATTTTAATTTTCACCATAAAGTTCCTGTTTTTCGATCAGGAGGCGCGATTGTTCTAAACTCGCGGGTCGCCAATGTAGCTAAGTTGTGTTGTTATGTCAACAAGGACACTGTTTCACATACTCTCCACGATGTTGTTTCGCCAGAACAAACGAAATAGTTCACAAAACTCCGATGTCCAGAAAAGAGAGTGTAGCGTTCTACGAACGCACAAGTCTACTCAGGTAAGGTTCCCATCTTCAAAGAACGTACTTACCTGAGAGCGTTGCACGCGCCCACAGACGCGTGCCCCAAAGCCCGCGATAGGGCCTGCAACTCGCAGCCAACGTTGAGACCGACACCAAAAAAGCAAGGAACTGAACGTTCCCAAAGCTTTTTAGGTCAAGCTCAACAATTATAACTCTTCATGCCTGAAACAAAGGCATAAACATCCATGCGTTCTAATCCTAAGAAAAAAAACCAATTCCCAAAATGCCATACATGCTGCCTGCGCCCAGGAACATCTCATCGAACCGGCAATTCCGAAATTCGATACAAAAGAATTGCTACATCAAAGAATGAGCCGATCAACGGATGCACGTGCGGGTAATCTAACGCGAGGACCACCCAAATCCGTTGAACAACAGAAGGCAGCCACGACCTATCGCAATCGAATATATCTCAACGAGATATCCGATGATTTATGAGGAGTTAAGCCAACAAAGGCAATACTCCGGTCCCACGGCCACGCTAGAATTTCGCACCATTATAAAGATCTAATGGATTTCGATTCCGGGTACAAGTTCAAATCACACCCACCGACTGCACGTCAAAACAATCGCCGAATATCTCTGGTCTGGGCGCCAGATGTTCTGTGCAAACAGAAGGCTGTGGAAATGAAACTCTCTCAGCGATAATGATGATGTATGCAAGATGACCTTCCCCTTCCAGGAAACAAAAAAAATATCCCGTGGGAGGTGATAACATGCTGCTGACAGAAATTCGGAAGTTCTGTTAGCAGAGCAAATAGGGAATATTGTTTTTGGATAGATACAGATACCAGTTTTGAATCTGGGTATCGTGTGAGCAGGATATGGTTGAGGGCGGCAGAGAGATTTAGATCGTCAAGGCGAGTACAGTTAGAGAACTCCGACGAGGAGGTATCCGCGTAGCGAAGTTAAATAACCGAAAAGGAAATCGCCGGCCCGAAAACTGGTAACGTTAATCCGGAGTAGTGTCGGGTAGAAAGATCGTTGGGTGTACCAACAGTAACCCTTGTATTAAATGATCGATAATATCGCGGGAATAAGAAAGTCGTGTGTGCGCAATTGAACAGTAAAACCGAAATTGCTTCATAATGTTCAGTAAAAATATATGTTAGACCAAATAAAGTAAATTAAACTGGATAAATAACCCCCAGTGTTTGTTTTTGGACAATTGTTTTCACTCCATTGGTGCTCCGGTGTGGATATTACTTCGGACAGTGATTGGGGGAACACTTACAACATACCCGAAACACACCGCCGAAGTTACACAACATAATATTCGCCAAAGTGGTGACCGCGACGCGAGTAAAAAGAACACGCGAAAAACAATTTCAAAGTGGTAACACCGAACCGTGAAACATCAATAATAAATGAACACGCGTAAATAAGCACCAACAGTGACACGGAAAAGAATACGCGCGGAAAAATAACACGTAAAAACAGACAGAGCCAGTGCAAAGAAAATCAATTGCAGTGAAAGTGCCAGCGAAAACCACCCACAGTGCAGCCCACCTTCGACACCAGGAGTTGCAGACAAGGATCGACAGCAGTAGTTCGGATAAACCGCAAGTTTTTAATAAAACATTTATACATTTCCTTTTTGTTTTTTTTTTTAATGTAAGCATTTTTCTTTTTTAACCTAAACTTTTTTTTTTTTTTGTTTGTGCCTTCTTGTGCGAGCTCCCTCTGAGCTGAAAAGGCGGAGAAATCCATTTTTTTTTGTTCTTGTGACTTGTGAAAAATTTATTAAGCTCCTTCTGAGCCTCAAGTAAAAAAAACCTATAAGTTCCTTCAGAGCAGAATTTAAAACAAAAACAACAAAAGATATAATAATGAAACCTAAAGCACATTGACGAAGAACAAATAATATTTAAAATTGTAAATTTTCAGTAAGAAAAAGCAATCAATATATAAAATAAAAGCCATAGAATGATATCACGCACATATGTACATTAAGGTAACCAAAAGAGTAGGGAAGAGTTGAGAATTAGCAGGCATCTTTAACTGCGAATTCTCTTAATTTAGTAAGTTTTCCGAAAAGATTGGGAAACTAAGATACAAAACGTTATTTTTCCTTCAATTTAATTTCATTAATTTTTCGCCCGATTAGAATTATGTCAAAACTTCTTGCTCCTAAATAAATTAATAAATGTGATTGTGATAGTGATTTATAAGCGCACATAGAAAAAGTTTGTAAGCTCCATCAAAGCCAGAAGCACACACTCGACATTCCTTTTCCTAGCGACCGCGAAATCAAAGATTAAACTCCGAAAATCAAGGCAACGCAAAAATAGTTGCGCATTCGCGAAAAACCTCCGTTAGCTCACACCTTCTCGTTTCTCTCGGCCGAACCGTAAGTTCCTATAATTTCCGCTCCTAGCGTTTCGAATTACACGGAGTATCCTTCTGATAGGCACATCCTCGATTCACCGTTGGAAATTAGATATTGTCCTCTTGTGTTAGGCCCATCACTGAAAATCATATCTTTGGAACCAGCAGGTCGTTTCGCCGCGTTCCTCTATTGAAAAACTTCTCGAAAAAAGTAAACGCGAACCTCTCGTTAACAGGCGATCAGCGCGCAGAGCGACGGTAGTAGATGCCAACCACAAGGTCGCAAGCTTCGATACAGAAAGCGAAAACGTTGAGAGGAAATATAATCGCTCTCCCACAGAGAAAATCAACGCGAGACCTCCCCAAGTCGACATTAACTACTAGGTCGAAAACCGCGGCTCAAAAAAAAAAAAAAAAAACGATAATGGCAAACGACGCCGGACCTTCGCCAACGACATCACAGGCTCCTGCCCTCCGTCAAGAAGCCGACATCCCATTCCAGGCGGATCACCGCCCACAACTGCGTAACGCAATATTACCGGACTTCACGTCCGATGACCCAGACTACTGGTTCGGTTACGCCGAAAGAGTTTTCAGCGTGGAAGGAATCACCGACGAGGAGGTGAAATTCCTCGTGGTAACACGGGTACAAGACCCAAAATTGCTTCCATATGCGAAGTGTTTAATAAAAACCCCATCTCCGCAACCGTACACGGCGTTTAAGGAAATGGTGACTAACGCCTATAGCGAAACGCCGCAAAATCGCTTGCGACGTTTATTACGATCGACCGACACCTCTGGGATGCGACCATCCCAGCGCGCCGCCTATTTCCGTGCGCTGGCCGGCACGGACATGTCCGAGACAGCCTTAACGGCTATATTTAGAGAGTCTTTGCCAGAATACGTTCAGGCAATCGTCGCGCCTTTAGCTGAATCTGGTCTCGATGAGCTAGCGCGACACGCCGAGGCAGTAATGGCCACGGACAGATCCCGAACGGATCTCCAATTCCTTCCGGCAACAAACCCCGCGCAAGATCCACCTCTGCCCCAACCCCGAACCTCCACGGTAACGTGCACTCATGCAACACAGACGAGCAATGAGATAGAACGCTTAGGCAGGCAGGTCCAGCAGTTGCAAGCGCAACTGAATAACCTCAGCGTGGGGAACAATTCATGGCCTGGCCGTGACAGATCACGGCGACGAAGCAGGTCGCGTGAAAACTTTAGACGCGGGCGCGGTAGATCGCGCACCCCAACCAACGAAAACACCTTGGGCAGGTGTTACTTCCACCATCGTTTCGGGGCACAAGCCAGGAAGTGCAGGCAACCCTGCAACTGGTCACATGTGCCAGCAATACAGGCTAGTTCTTTAAACTAGAACTGCCGACCGTAGAAAAAGCGCAAACGGCCGGCAACCCCCAATTAAGTCGCTTGTCAATATACGATTCGAAGTTAAATATGGACTTCATTATTGACACAGGTGCGGATATTTCCGTTCTTCCGCGCTCATACGCACCTGCAAATCGGTTGCCGGGTAAATTGAGATTGTTCGCCGCGAACAATAGTCCAATTAAAACCTACGGACGGAAATTAATAACACTAAAAATAGGCCTACGTCGACCAATTCGATGGTACTTCGTAGTGGCCGATGTGACCGAACCCCTAATAGGTTCGGACCTGCTGCGACACTACAAACTAGTAGTGGACGTAGCCAGCAACAGACTGATGGACCCGTTAACGTCTCTCTCTCAGCCAGTAAACGCAAAGGCGGGAGAGGCATTGACGTTAACGTGCACTGTCGCAAACGGACCATTCAGCGATCTGTTGCGAGAATTTGCGGATATAACAGTTCCGCTTAGCAATCCCCGACGTGCAAAGGCCGGCGTTTTTCATCACATTGAAACGCGCGGCCCCCCAGTGAGCCAACGCCCGCGCCGATTGGCTCCCGAAAAATTGCGCGAGGCTCGTGCAGAATTCGAGTATATGCTCGACTTAGGAATCTGCCAGCCGTCCGACAGCCCATGGGCGAGCCCACTTCATCTCGTCAAAAAGAGTAACGGCGAGTGGCGCCCATGTGGTGATTATCGAATGCTGAACGCAGTAACGACACCCGACCGATATCCGATAGCAAACCTGCACGACTTTTCTTATAAGCTGCAGGGGTGCGAAGTTTTCTCGACCCTCGACCTCACGAGGGCGTACCACCAAATCCCGGTGGCACCCGAAGATATACCGAAAACCGCGGTAACCACACCTTTTGGACTATTCGAGTTCAAGGTGATGACATTCGGTCTCCGAAATGCAGCGCAAACGTTCCAGCGCTACATAGACTCAGCTCTCCGCGGACTTGACTTCTGCTACGCGTATATCGATGATATACTCATAGCATCGAAAAACATGAGCGAACATCGCTCCCATTTGAAGCAAGTGTTCGAGCGCCTCCGAGAATTCGGCCTGGTAATCAATCCAGACAAGTGCCACCTCGGAGAATCGGAAGTCAAGTACCTTGGCTATTGTATAAATGGCCAAGGCGTCCGCCCATTACAAGACAGGGTGGAAGCACTAATGCAGTTTCCTCGCCCCAAGAATGTGCGAGAACTTAGGCGTTACTTGGGAATGTTAAACTTTTATCGCCCAACGCTTCGAAACGCCGCACAGGTCCAGGCTCCTCTGAACGAATACCTAATAGGAGCCAAACGAAACGACAAACGACCGATTCAATGGACCGAGTCAGCTGACCAAGCTTTTCGCTTATCGAAAGAGCAGCTGGCGAACGCAACTTTGCTTCGACACCCCATCGAAGGAGCCCCATTGTCCATACAGTGTGACGCTTCCGACACTGCAATTGGGGCCGTACTCGAACAAGAGTGCGATGGTAAATGGGAACCGCTGGGCTTCTTCTCAAAAAAATTGAACCCGACCCAGCGACGATACAGTGCCTACGACAGGGAGTTACTAGCGATTTACTCCGCAGTAAAGTACTTCCGGCACATGGTCGAAGGACGCCAGTTGACGATCAAAACTGATCACAAACCACTGGTGTACGCTTTCCGAAAGAAAGCGGAAAGTTCAACTCCACGACAGGAACGGCACCTGGATTTCATCGGGCAATTTAGCACCCGAATCGAATATGTTCCAGGTGCAGACAACGTAATTGCAGACGCTTTTTCGCGTATCGATGCGATTAAACTCCGAGCGCAAATCGATGATGCCGACTTGGCACAAGCGCAAGGAGAGGACCATCAACTCGAGTCCCTATTGAAAGCGGAGACAGCACTAGTTATGCGTAAACTTCCTTTCAACGACTCAAACGATGAAGTCTGGTGTGATGTATCGACGGGGACAGCTCGCCCCTACATCCCAGAAAAGTTTCGAAGGAATGTGTACGAAACATTCCATAACCCAGCCCACCCAAGCGGACGCGCAACCGCTGCGGCCGTCCGACGTAAATTCGTCTGGCCACATATGGCCAAAGACATCACAAATTGGGCACGTAATTGTTTGCAATGTCAACGTTGCAAAGTCGATCGACACAACGTGCTACAACCAGCACAGTTTAAGCTCCCCGAGGCACGATTCGCCCATGTACACATCGACATTGTGGGACCGCTTACGCCGTCGAGAGGTTACATGTACCTCCTGACGATGATCGATCGCTTCACTCGGTGGCCAGAAGCAGTGCCACTACGAACAGTGACCGCGGAGAATGTAGCCAAAGCATTCTATTCGACTTGGGTCACACGTTTCGGCGTCCCAGCCACTCTCACAGCTGATCGAGGACCACAGTTCGAGGCAGCGATTTTCAGGCAGCTGACCGATCTACTCGGCTGCCAACAAAGCCACACGACAGCTTATCACCCCCAGTCCAATGGGATGATTGAACGATGGCATCGCTCACTGAAAGCCTCACTGATGTGTCACGACGATAATCAATGGCTGGACGTACTACCGACAGTTCTTTTAGGCTTGCGCACAAGCATAAAAGAAGACCTGGGAGCCTCAGCAGCAGATCTGACTTACGGAACCAATCTGCGCCTCCCAGGAGAGTTCTTCGCCGATGGAGAACCACCGCTCGAACAGTTGCCAAATTTGGAAAACCTACGCAAACTTATGCGAAAGGTCAGGGCAACACCTGTCGCCAGACACGGTTCCAAGAGGATATTTGTTCACCCAGAGATGGACAGCTGCACGCACGTCTTCATCAGGGTGGACAAAGTTAGGAAACCTCTAGAACCGCCCTACGAAGGGCCATACAGGGTGCTGGATCGGATAAACAACCGTGTTTTCTCTGTAGACATCGACGGCAAGCCGTACACCGTCAGTGTCGAAAGATTGAAACCGTGCCACCTGGAACTACCACCAGATACCGTACTGGGAGAAGTGCATCAACAACCAGCGGCGGTAGCCGAAACCTGCCCCGTACGCCACCCAGCAGACTCCCACGAAACGCCAGGCACGTCAAATGTTGAGAATCAACCGAACCCCCGCGAAATGGTCGCGCGCGGGGCGTCGGACATCCTACACGGACCGATAACGCGGCAGCGCGCCCGAGATCTGCGCGCACAAGAAGACGCCGCGAAGATTCTCAATGTACGGCAACCTGAAACCCCAACTTCTGACAAGCGAAAAAGAACGACGAACGCGCTAACTTTCGCTCCTCTACCACCCAAACACCGCCCAATACGGAAGGGAGCACGCTCGTAAAACTCAACTACACCCCCCAAGCAACTAACTACCTCATATCGTGACTACGTCACTAGGGGGGGAGTGATGTAGCGTTCTACGAACGCACAAGTCTACTCAGGTAAGGTTCCCATCTTCAAAGAACGTACTTACCTGAGAGCGTTGCACGCGCCCACAGACGCGTGCCCCAAAGCCCGCGATAGGGCCTGCAACTCGCAGCCAACGTTGAGACCGACACCAAAAAAGCAAGGAACTGAACGTTCCCAAAGCTTTTTAGGTCAAGCTCAACAATTATAACTCTTCATGCCTGAAACAAAGGCATAAACATCCATGCGTTCTAATCCTAAGAAAAAAAACCAATTCCCAAAATGCCATACATGCTGCCTGCGCCCAGGAACATCTCATCGAACCGGCAATTCCGAAATTCGATACAAAAGAATTGCTACATCAAAGAATGAGCCGATCAACGGATGCACGTGCGGGTAATCTAACGCGAGGACCACCCAAATCCGTTGAACAACAGAAGGCAGCCACGACCTATCGCAATCGAATATATCTCAACGAGATATCCGATGATTTATGAGGAGTTAAGCCAACAAAGGCAATACTCCGGTCCCACGGCCACGCTAGAATTTCGCACCATTATAAAGATCTAATGGATTTCGATTCCGGGTACAAGTTCAAATCACACCCACCGACTGCACGTCAAAACAATCGCCGAATATCTCTGGTCTGGGCGCCAGATGTTCTGTGCAAACAGAAGGCTGTGGAAATGAAACTCTCTCAGCGATAATGATGATGTATGCAAGATGACCTTCCCCTTCCAGGAAACAAAAAAAATATCCCGTGGGAGGTGATAACATGCTGCTGACAGAAATTCGGAAGTTCTGTTAGCAGAGCAAATAGGGAATATTGTTTTTGGATAGATACAGATACCAGTTTTGAATCTGGGTATCGTGTGAGCAGGATATGGTTGAGGGCGGCAGAGAGATTTAGATCGTCAAGGCGAGTACAGTTAGAGAACTCCGACGAGGAGGTATCCGCGTAGCGAAGTTAAATAACCGAAAAGGAAATCGCCGGCCCGAAAACTGGTAACGTTAATCCGGAGTAGTGTCGGGTAGAAAGATCGTTGGGTGTACCAACAGTAACCCTTGTATTAAATGATCGATAATATCGCGGGAATAAGAAAGTCGTGTGTGCGCAATTGAACAGTAAAACCGAAATTGCTTCATAATGTTCAGTAAAAATATATGTTAGACCAAATAAAGTAAATTAAACTGGATAAATAACCCCCAGTGTTTGTTTTTGGACAATTGTTTTCACTCCATTGGTGCTCCGGTGTGGATATTACTTCGGACAGTGATTGGGGGAACACTTACAACATACCCGAAACACACCGCCGAAGTTACACAACATAATATTCGCCAAAAGAGCACTGAGAAGGCAACGAAAAGTCAATCCACCGATGTTACATTCACCACCAAACGAAATAAATAAAACACACTGAATTAATTTAATGTTTCTTTAATTGTTCCTTGGTTATTTTTACCACAATTGTGTTGTTTCTGGTGAGGTGTACTAAAGGTTCTATTTTTACGCACAAACTATTCATTAAATTATAACACCTTATTAACACACTAGTCACGCACGTGGAATTTAACAGAAATTAACCGGATGTTTAAACAACTGCTATTGACTGTAAATCGCTCTCGTCGCGGACAAATTGTGCAGCTAGACCGGAGAATTAATGCACCGATAATTAGGACGTGTAAACGAGATTGAGGTTGCAATCTGACTCCTCGAGAATTGTGAACTCCGTAAAGGTTATTATCAGACTCCGGGAGAAATCGTCCTCAACATTCCTTGTAGTATCGGATACCTCTGGTGTGCCAGGGAAATTCCAATACACATCTGGAAAATAAAGGGACGGGTATTGAAACTGGCAGAAAATGCAGTTATATATCATGAGAATGGTTTTCCCATGATGGTGATAAAATATCGGCAAAAACCCAAGGCTGCCTGAGAACATGAATCTTTTCGACTACATTATTTGTGTAGGAAATTGCCGCCTGGACGAAAATGTTTTCTTTCGTCTACATCGGGTAAACAGAAGTGTTTCGGGTAGCATAATGAACAATGCTGGCGGCGGCAATTGGGTCTTCTGTGATGTAAAATTCACAGAAGATCGCTCGCCATAGCAACTAGAAAAAAGGTTTATTGGTCTTTGGGATTATCCCACTCATTATGTCCTAATGCAGGGCTATTAGAAATCCGGCTTGCATATGTGCAAGCCAACAAATACCCCGGCATGTATTTCTGGACGCTAAATGGGAATGACGACAGTGTTTGTGTACACTTTGATTCTGCCAAGAATGTAACATTTCGTCGGTCGAAGAATCGAGTGTGTGTTATTTTAAATAACGCTCGATCGCTTGCAGGTAGCCAACGATGGCTACGCTGTATATCGTCGATAGGACGATCGGCCGATGGATCAGTAAATAAAGGGTAAAAATGACATGCCGGGTGTAGAGGAAAAGCTCCTCGGCTATGATGGGATATTTATGACGGTTATCCAAGGGGATAACCGAATTGTTTTCAGCCATTTTAGGACAGTGGTGAATACTATGGCAAGGTTGTGTGATCTTGCCAGGGATTCGACTTAAGGGTAGATATGGGGTTTATAGGATTTTTATGGGGTTAAAAATGATGCGAAGTTCTTCGGGCCCTGAAAAGCCCCACAGACTCGTCCCGAGATTCATCATATTTTACATTAACTAACTGTGAATTATATAAACGAAGTAAAAAAAATCCTTGGCCTGTTGGTGGGGACGTTAGAATTTAAAACGAACTTGACGAATTATACAGAATCAAATTGCGAAAGTAGGAAAATAATTGAAGCTGATGTGGTAAGTAGGAACAAAGTTGAGGAGAAGCATGGATACATTGCAACCTATAATAATTAACTGGAATGAAGAGTTTAGCTTCTAACCTAATATCAATGTTTGAGGCAACATTATAAAAATGAAATAGAAATGAGATCTTTAAAAAGAGATATTACACCAATATGCTGTGGAGGAGGGTAGCGACTCGAAATCAAGATATTAGTAGTACTTCCCCATTTCAGGTAAAAGTATCATCCAATAGGAAACAATTTTCAAATACAATTAAGTCACTATTAGTTCTTGTTCGTTTTTTTTTCCTTTCCTTTTTTGTTTTCTTACCCGAAATAAATCACCATTACTTAATTTTCCATACAACCCAAAATATATGGATATAGCTTTATTCAGTTTAATGTACTACATTAAAAGCAAGTTAGTAAAAACAAGATGCTATAAGATTTACTTTTTCCAATAACTAATACCGCCATGACCGGACCCAATTATTCCACCGTATCCATGGGAAACTAAAGGAGTAGAAATCAAACCAGAGCTTAGTCCATATCCACCATTAGTAAGAATGCCTTGTCCTCCAAGCCCAAGAGTGCTGACTCCGTATGAGCCTAGTCCAGATCCAATTAGTCCAGATCCAATTAGTCCAGATGAACCTAGTCCAGATGAAACTAGTCCAGATGAAACTATTTCAGGTGATCCAACTCCATACGAAATTGATGGATATCCTTCGATCAGCACAACAAACAGTGCGAACAAACAGGCAATTACCTGCGAAATACATAGCAATTCCTTAAGTTAGTTTTATCCGTCTCGAAATCCTGGGAATACTCACTTTCATTTTAGTGCTGCTGTGGGCGTTAATGGTCCAGACTATTGAAACTGATTCTGTTCTGAATTTTGCTGCCCGTTTTTATACACGCAGCTCCTATCCCAAATTAAAAATAAAATAAAAAACCAAACGCTTAGAATTTGTCGTGGAGTGCAGTAATTGGCGATATCATCTTCTTCTCATTTGCTATATATTTGCATAATAAGACATCATATTAATAGTATACATTTAGAAAATGATCCAGTTTTCGGCGGTAATGTTCGGAAAGGCAATTAGAATAAAAAGACAAGGTTGCGTTAGAAGACGGCCTATTGACAACTTTTATAGGTGAGCATATTTTTTTTGAAAATTGAAGTTATTAACGCTGACAAAATTGAAGTTATTAACGCTGACAAAATTGAAATTATTAACGCTGAACAATAGGAACAATGAGTAGTATTTGTTGCCGACACAAGTTCATTAATCACACTTCGCTTCAAATAAAACAAATATAATAACAAGTCTGACACCTTTCGATTGAGAAATTTAAATGATGTTTACGTTCAACTGAACATTAAGGGTAATTAAATTTATTGTAGAAAAGAAATAACGGCTCTAAACATAAAATATAAATACTTAATTTTGTAAACAGATTGCAAGGATTATTAATTTCCTCCAATTTGGTTTTCCATCATGTATGTTAAAATTTAAAAAGCAAAATTTCTTGAAATTCAACTTTCTGTTCAACAGTCAAAAAAACAAAAAATCGCACTGTTCACCTTGAGTTGCTACTTTACAGAAGTAACATAGTAAAATAATTTTTAATTTACAATTCAGCATGATTAATTTATTATTATGCAATAAAAAGATAATTATTCCACAATATCGACAAGCTGTAGTTAGAAACGTACCGAACAGATCTTGTGCTTCAAGAAGAGATGTCTTGTTACAGGGCAATACAAGAGGTAGATGCTTAAGGATGGGCACTTTGGCATGTATACGTTAGGGCGAGGAGATAAGTCAGTTTAGAAGATATAGCGTAAGTTTATTTCAGTATTATTAACCAAGCTCTCGAGATATCTGAATACATCTGGCGGTATCCTGCGGAGCATTATAAAAATGAGGTTATGATACGGGGACTCCTGTGGTTGGTGTTTCGTGTGAATAAGATTGATATATGTGTACTTTAAAAGCATGTTTGTGTGATAATCCAAATCTATCTAAGTGACTAATTCGGTAAATGTGAAGAAGTAATGACGCCAGCGAAAAATATTTGTGGTTAGGTCTTGAATGAATGGACTATCGAAAAATATTGAAAACTTTTAAGAGCCCTCAAGACTCTCACCTGGATCTTTTAACAACTGTTATTAAACACAAGTGACTATTGACTTATTGACGAATTAAAATAATCACTGAGAAATATTGAGGATCAGAACTACTGAGAATTGGCGGGAACCACCAATAACCATTATGCCTTGTGAGTAGGGCGATAGAATATACTCACAGCTAGGTCGGCTTGTCGTAAGAGGCGACTAAAGACCGTGTGGTAGGTGGGGTCCCGCTGCCCTGTCGCTCGGTGAAATACCACCCGATCAAGCTATAGGCTCCATGAAATACCTGTGGGGTTGAACGTATGTGTGCCGACTTTGGCACTGGTTAACTCCTACTCCACGGATTGCTCCACCGAATTTGATGCAATAAAACACTGGTTACACTGTTGGAATTTTGTCATTTATTGTAACTACTGGTCGGTGTTTCTTGCATTGTATTATACATTAATTCAATTTCTAATGGCAGCGACACAGGACACACGCTTCACAATTAAAAGAGTCTTGACTTGTGTTTACTTAACTTTTAAATTTCGAATATCAAACAGTTAATTACTTATACATTGTTTGTTACTTGTCTTTTATTTTTTGGTATTATTTATTAATTAATTTTTACTAAACTACACGTAAACACACTCGACGTCACTCGCGCAGGCGAACTCCACCGTATCTCGAACTCGACTTTTTGGGCGCACTCCAGGAGACTCGACTCCTTTAAAACTATTTGATCGACTAAACTACTTTTGTGAGCGGATCACCTTGTTGGCTCGTGACGCGAGCTCATGGGTGGTCGAACCGTGGGAATAAAAATTCATTAAAAAGCATCTTTGGGATTAGGATGCATTTGGGATAATTACACAATGATGGTTGTGTTCACAACCATGTTAATTGTGTATTGCAATCCTAGGGAGTCATGGGTCGAATTCCAGTGTGAGTATTTACACTGGCATTGAATTCGGCTCTTGGCAGCTAGGCGGGAATTGCGCCGGTGCTTTGAAGATTGCATAAAAGCCGCCGTGAGTACTGGTGCAACATGAAAATCTGTTGCGCACGTGTGGGACAGTAAATGCGGGCAGACAGGGGTTCTGCTGATTGTTTTTATAATCCACTTCGGTTATCTAGTATGGCAACCGAAATGTTTTCCTTTTAGAACAATGCTGAGATACATTGATGTATGCGGTACTGGCGTACCGAATTTCTTCTAGGGAAATTTATATAACGCGTTAATTGCGTGAATGTCCTTGATGGGCAGATGCTTGATGTTGGATGCTATTTGCATAACCGAAAGGTAATGCAATCGGTAGGAGAATGCTTGGGGAAGTTATTGCGCTTGCATGGTAAAAATGATGAAATTAATGGAGCTTTAGGAGGGAAGATTTGGAGGTAGATTGAAAAGGTAGCAGTGGCGTTGGTAGATACGCCACATACCTGCCAGAGGTTGGCTGATGGACCGTTTCGAGAAAAGGTCGGTTTAAGTGGTATTTGGTCCCGAGGTTAGAGAAATCTTCGACTATGTTTTGGATGTCTAGCTGGTGGGCCAGACTAACACAGAGATAAACCACCAAGGTACCTTCTGAGATAAATAATTCCGGAGGTAAGCTAGTTCCCCATTCGGATCCGACTTACCGGTCCCAAGGTGGGATTGTGGCGGTTCTTTGGAACGCCACTACTTACCTGTTCATTTGGCACCAGGTAACCATTTCCTCGCGCGCCCTGCAACATGAAAAGAGGTACTTAGCTTAGCATGGTTGCCAGTTAACATCTAGGGGCTGTGTATCTATGATATTCACTGGTGCAAAAATACCCGAGCAACAAGAAGTGCGTAACGCAAAGGCATAGCCGTATTAGACGCACCAAGTTTCTTGGAAACAAGTTGGCTGCACCATCATTGGACCAGCATAATTCGAACCAAAGGGGCACCTTAAATATAGCCTACAAAAACAGCATCCGTGGATTGTCGCCGCACTGAATTTCCTCGTAAGAGATATCCAGCGCACAGTTCCACAAGAAACACCCGGTGTTCCTTCATCCAAATATTTTTGTCTCGTCGCGCAAGTGTGCGACGTATTCCAATGCACAGCAAGTCACCCAGGCCATGATCACCCGTGATTTGCCCGCCAATCGTGTGCTTGCGATTGAAAATCAAAACGAAATAAACCCCAACGTACATCCATGTGTGTGGAGTTACCACCGGCGTTGTTGCGACGCACAGCCATCGCTGTACAAACAGCAGCACCGTGATGTGCTTTCCCGCCCTATGATGCAGCACAGAATTCAAGGCAGCAGTGATTACACACCCTTGACTGTGGTACAGCGTTAGTCGGAAGATGCCGATGATCCTCGTGCTGGTCGGCTGCCAGCGAACGATTGTTGTAAGTGTTGGTAAAAGAGATCAACCCCTATGGATAGTGCACGTCCATGGGAATTGACTCGAGCAGTCTAAATCCAGTGCTCACCGAGTAAAGTCGTAGCGACTAAGGTTTTGATTTTCTTTGGTAATGTACACGCGAGTCGATGTAGAGAGCGTTCCGTGGTTCGGTTGAATTGAAGTAAGCTCGGCCGTGTAGGATAAAAATAATGTTAATCTACTAAGTGTTAAAGGGACATTAATCTACATCGTGTAAACGATTCTGCTTTGTAAGATAAAAATAATAAACAACTTAGTGTTAAAATAGTATTAAATGACTTAGTGCTTAAAGAGAATCTATTAACTAAAACAAATGGAGTCAGTTTTTTATGTTTTGTTTTTGTTACCATAGAAGTGTTTAAATGTTAAGAAATAAAAAGCAATTAAACGCAGAAGAACAGTAGGTGTTTGTTTTTGTTTTGGATGCGATTGCCGCTTCGTTAAAGCGATCATAACAATTTCAACAGCAGCGGTAACACCCATAAATACCCACAGGATACCACCCCGTCATGCTGTATATTCCGCGATATCATCTGGGAGAAATTTTCGATTAAATTTCGAATGTATGGCTGATCGGCTGGACTGACACGGAGATAGGTCATGATGGTACTATAGCGTTTGAAACAATAGTGAAGAAGATCGTGTGATTCGAACTGACGCTATGACAGCTCGAATCACGAAAAAAATTTTACCTAAGCGTTACACATCAGGCTACTGACCGTGTTTAGAATTTGATTTCCAAACTCGACTATATTCCACTGATGTGAATTATTTTTATTTATATAAAATTTTTCGTTCGTGTTCTTCACTATTTTGCTTGTGAATTGTGTGTATCTGTTAGAATCGCTACAGTACCTTCTGAGATAAAGAATTCCGGAGGTAAACTAGTTTCCCATTCGACATTCCGAGGGAACATCATGCAAATTTTATAATATATCTGACCTTTAAAACATTCGTCATCACGTAGTTGGGTTTATTCTCGATGCTCTGTCGACGTTCGACAGATAACGGGGTTTTGTAACATCAGGTGCATCGGTTTCACCAATACGAATGTAAACGACGGCCAGTAATACTGATATCCTAACTGAGACCCAGTTTAATTCGTCAGCTAATTCGACATATCTTCGTTGCTCAGGATACGCTTTGCATTCGAGATTCCATTTTAAGTATGGAGTCTGTGTTTTCACGCGGTCCGATCTGCGTTTCCAGAGGATGAAGACGTTGGAACCCAATAATATGGACATCATGTGGATGAAGGTCGTGCTGAGGAATTCTGTTAAATTTCTTTCTTGTCTTTACCGCTCCCCGAATGAAGATCGACCAGCGCCATTTTTCGAACATCTTTCACGTACCGTCGACTGGATACAGATCAACCGCCCAGCTTCTGAAATTGTCCTCGATGGCGATTTTAATGTACACAATACCGTCTGGTTGGTACGTTCTAACAGAACCGACGAGGCTGGGAGACTAACGGAGATGTTCGCTGTTAACGCGATTAAACTCAACTCGTGGATGAACCTGCGGTAGTGCCGGCAGAGTTAAACTTCTCTGCTATGAGCTGATAATCCGATCTAGAATATCGTTGCCCCATTCCCATATGATCTTGTATATCTTCGGCCCGAATGGGAATACTCCGCGTTTTCGCAAGCAAACTCTTCAGAAGATACATCAACTATTCTAGAAGGATTGACGGTCGTTATTAACCCAACTCTCACTTATATGAAAGTGCTTCCACTACCTCTATCGAGGACTACTTGCTACAATTAGCATACAAGTACCTCGAAACCACCCAGAATAGCGAGCATGTACTTGTACGGGAGTTTTTCGTTCTTGACCCTTCTCTTCCTCGATATCTTCGAATCCGACCACTCCAATTTCCTCTTCAGTCTACAAAACTGAAGAAAGCACCCTTCTCAAGAACAGCCCCTCTAAAATAAAGGATTTCTGGACTCATTCCATATGGTCTATGATGCGAACATCCTAGAAGTGTTTTTGTCATCTGAGGCGAGCATTTACACCGTGGAGGTTGCTGCGCCATTGGGAAACTCAGATCACTGCTTGTTATCTATCGCGCAACTACTTGCATTTTAACCGAATAACCGATTTAAGCAGCTCCGCCATATATGGAGGTATGGGGCTGCTAACTGAAACGATTTGGGAAATTTCTTGCGACCTTTCCGTGGTGAGCTTTGGAGAATTCGATGTTAGCGCATGCGCGGAGTCGATCACTGAGATTATTCTTCTCGGGATGAATGTTTATATTCCGCATTTGATCAAACGAAATACACCTGATAAACTTTGGTTTGATACAAAATGCGAGCAGATTACAGAGGCAAAAAATAGAGCTTTTAAATAGTGGCGCTCCAATCCCACCGAGGTTAATAGAACGAATTTCGGTAGAATCCAGGAGTTTGATACCAAAAAGAAGGCATACAACGACAAAATGACCAATAAACTCCTTCAATGCCCAACTGGTTCGGGTCACTTCTGGTCGATAGCAAGTGCTGTCAGCAGTAACTTCGCTTCCTCCTTATTTCCTGTCCGCCTGTGATCACGCCGATACGGCCTTGGATGCGGGATGTGCGGTTCCGCCAACGTACTATTTAAGGGTATCTATGTGAACTGAAACCGTAAGAGGGCAACCGGCCCGGACGGAATTCCAGCAATAATCCTTAAGAACTGTCTCCGGTTCTTCTTGATGTTGTGATTAGAGCGGCATCGTGATTGAGGCTGGGTATGATGTGTTCGCCGACTTTGTCTGGAAGCCTTAATAGAGCGGCAGTCACACACCAGCTGCCCAAAATAGTTGAAACACAAGTTCCTTTGGTCTGAAGAGGATCATCGTCTTTCAGGTGGTGAGCACTTTGAACGCTTTGCTGGCGGAGTTACAGTGTGATGCTCCGCAAAATGCGCAAGGAGTCTGTCGTTTCAGAGATGCTATATGCACTGAAATGTGTATTACGGCTGCCAGCGACTTCGAGTTGGGGACATGACTGATGTGTTCTTCTGGGCTTCTTGATTCTGATTAGCGGCAAGTTTAGCAGTTCAACGAATTCCATGGTACCGATGTGGGTTTCAGGAAGTTGCTTGTATTTAGAGAGTTCAGTAGTATCCCCCTGAGATGTTTGGCAATCATGTCCAGTACGATGATCAAGCCGCTGCGTTGTCAGGTATTCGAGTAACATATATCGTCCCACTCCTTCATTGGTCGATCAAGCGGATTTAAGGTCACGATAGCGTCTTCGTAGTATCGCGATTATAACGTAAATCCACGACGGACTCTTTCGTTACTGCAGAAATCTGAAAGAGAGCACTAATAGGAGAATGTACAAGAGCACGAGTATTGTTGTTATTGTTGTTGTTGCTCGACTAGTCTGAGCCAAGCTCTCTTATAATTCCAAAATTCCTTGATGAGCTTCGCAGCATCGTTAGGGAGAGTAGATTTTAGGTCATACAGACGCTCCACAGCGGTAAGAAGGGAAGCCGGTTAATATCACTTGAAACAGATCCTTAAGGGGTTTCCAATCTGTACTCGAATGCGAGAGGCAGGCGTTTATTTGGCGGAAGTTTGCCGTCAAAAGGTCTGTGGGGAGGAAGTATGGCACCGGCATGGGTGCGAGTTCTACTTCGTCCCACTAACACTCCACTATACTTGGAACCAAAAAAAAAAACAAACGAATGATCGCCGAGGGCACTGCAACACAGTAAATTAAAAACACGCTGTGGTAAAATTTTTTTTGATTTTATTTTAATGTTACTCTGTTCGGGAAAACACTGAATACATTTCTGGCTACTGAACGCGACTCTCGACTCACACGATTATCCTCCATTATCGCTCCCCTGTGCGCACCAGGCTAGCGATGGAGCTGCGGCCGCTCGGGTCGAAGGATGCAATTTGACTCAGCGATCGTCATCTCATGCAGAGATGATTTCGCTAAGGAAAAAAGGAAGAGAGAGAAAAACTCTTCTCTTAAGGGTGTGAATATATCCTTGCCAAGGATATGTTTTATCTCCCACAAGTGTAACGTAGAGTCTCTCTTATGGGAACAAGAAAACCAGATCTCGTAATAAAGGTCATGGTGGTATATGTGGGATCGTTCAGATAGATGCGATTCACACGTGCAGTGGAACGACGAAACAGGCAGGCGGCAAAGACAATAGGGAAAAATGACCAAATGCGCCGTTGGTAATGCGGGTCATTGTTTACACGATGCCTCGTCGCTATTTTCGACGTTAGGAGAAAAAGGTGCTAAAAGCAAATTGGATGTTTATGGCATCTCTGGCTACAGTAGAAACCGGGTTCATATTTGCATTAGGAAATGCTGGAGAATTTGGTTTCAGCGTCTATTGCGCTAATTATATGCAGCTGCTTGGGTTGTTTGTTGGGAAGACAAACAAAAAAGGTTGCCAGGCAATGTGTATGAAAAGGTATATGACGCGGCTGAGAAAATAGACGGCGCGATATTTATGGTCCCTGTCATGACGGTTACATTGAATGCAATCCGAATTATTTTGTTTACAGGAATTTGTCTGGTACCGAATTGGTTCAGAATACCAAAGAAGCAAACAAATAAATCTTACGGAAAATTGTATGCGAAGGGATGCATGAAGGTAAATTTTCTTTATAGGGATTTTATGATTACAGATGGTGATCTATATAATGCGTGAAGCATTTACAGGTACTAATACCGTTGCATTAGGGAACTTAATGACGTTGGGTAGTAATTATGGGGGTTTTTAGGTAAGTGGACCGTAGGGTTTGGCGGCACCGCTACAGGTCCTAATAGAAAAATTGGCAACCGACTGATGTGAAAATACTGCCTAATTGTATGACCTTGCAATCATGACATCACTAATATTCAGTCTTAGGAACTGACATTTCTCAATTGAGAGGATAGAAAAAAGATCGATAACATAAGAGACCGATACAAATGACACTTAAAGTCACTGAAAATAAAAATACCATCGAGGGAATCAAATGTGTCAATTATTTGGGAGCATCCGATAGAATGGGCCGACGATGGATGACAAGATTTTGACATTGACCAAAACACAGGAGAGTGTTATTCTTATTAAGACAAAGTTCAAACGTTTTTTTCTTCTTTTTATTTTCGTTTCTCTCAATCGAAAAATAAATTTTCAGAGAAATTCATCTTGCTTAAATACATGCTTAAACAGCTGACTACAGAACAATGAATAAAATTGCATTTTTGTTTAGTTTATAATGATAACTGTCGGTGCTTGCAGCGCATTACTTATTAAGACGAGAATCCATAGAGAGTAATCGTCGTTATATGTGTTCAGTGTGAGTTGTGAGTGACATACAGCCGAGGACAGTAGAGTAGCTTATCGTATAGGGGAGTCGAATGTACACCGATGTAGTATATCTTAGTGTTGTATAAAATAATTCTTTTCAAGTGGCAAAACATTCTTTGATCAAAATATTTCTGCGCACGATAACATATTGTTACGTAATTTTGATTTCACGTTGATCGACTTCCTCTGTTCGATCTCTGGATTGTGAATAATCCGAACAATTTTATTTGGATTATTCACAATCCTGTCGCGTTTAAAGCCGGCCTGCTATTCACTTCGGTTGCAAATTCGTCACAATATTTTTTTTATCCCGCCCGGAGATCATTTGATATTTGTAGACTCGCCCCGCGATTCATCATATTTTGCATTAACTAACTGTGAATTATATAAACGAAGTAAAAAAAAAAGTATTGGCCTGTTGGTACGGACGTTAGAATTTAAAACGTACTTGACGAATTATACAGAATCAAATTGCGGAAGTAAGAGAATAATTGAAGCTGATGTGGTAAGTAGGAACAAAGTTGAGAAGAAGCATAGATACATTGCAACTTCTAATAATTAACTGGAATGAAGAGTTTAGCTTCTAACCTAATATCAATCTTTGTGGCAACATTATTAAAAATGAAATAGAAATGAGATCTTTAAAAAGAGGTACTACACCAAGATACTGTGGAGGAGGATAGCGACTCGAAATCAAGATATTAGTAGTACTTCCACATTTCAGGTAAAAGTATCATCCAATAGGAAACAATTTTCAAATACAATTAAGTCACTATAAGTTCTTGTTGGTTTTTCTTTTTTCCTTTTCTCTTTTGTCTTCTTACCCGAAATAAATCACCATTACTTAATTTTCCATACAATCCAAAATATATGGATATAGCTTTATTCAATTTAATGTACTACATTAAAAGCAAGTTAGTAAAAACAAGATGCTATAAGATTTACTTTTTCCAATAACTAATACCGCCATGACCGGACCCAATTATTCCACCGTATCCATGGGAAACTAAAGGAGTAGAAATCACACCAGAGCTTAGTCCATATCCACCATTAGTAAGAATGCCTTGTCCTCCAAGCCCAAGAGTGCTGACTCCGTATGAGCCTAGTCCAGATCCAATTAGTCCAGATCCAATTAGTCCAGATGAACCTAGTCCAGATGAAACTAGTCCAGATGAACCTAGTCCAGATGAAACTAGTCCAGATGAAACTATTTCAGGTGATCCAACTCCATACGAAATTGATGGATATCCTTCGATCAGCACAACAAACAGTGCGAACAAACAGGCAATTACCTGCGAAATACATAGCAATTCCTTAAGTTAGTTTTATCCGTCTCGAAATCCTGGGAATACTCACTTTCATTTTAGTGCTGCTGTGGGCGTTAATGGTCCAGACTATTGAAACTGATTCTGTTCTGAATTTTGCTGCCCGTTTTTATACACGCAGCTCCTATCCCAAATTAAAAATAAAATAAAAAACCAAACGCTTAGAATTTGTCGTGGAGTGCAGTAATTGGCGATATCATCTTCTTCTCATTTGCTATATATTTGCATAATAAGACATCATATTAATGGTATACATTTAGAAAATGATCCAGTTTTCGGCGGTAATGTTCGGAAAGGCAATTAGAATAAAAAGACAAGGTTGCGTTAGAAGACGGCCTATTGACAACTTTTATAGGTGAGCATATTTTTTTTGAAAATTGAAGTTATTAACGCTGACAAAATTGAAGTTATTAACGCTGACAAAATTGAAATTATTAACGCTGAACAATAGGAACAATGAGCAGTATTTGTTGCCGACACAAGTTCATTAATCACACTTCGCTTCAAATAAAACAAATATAATAACAAGTCTGACACCTTTCGATTGAGAAATTTAAATGATGTTTACGTTCAACTGAACATTAAGGGTAATTAAATTTATTGTAGAAAAGAAATAACGGCTCTAAACATAAAATATAAATACTTAATTTTGTAAACAGATTGCAAGGATTATTAATTTCCTCCAATTTGGTTTTCCATCATGTATGTTAAAATTTAAAAAGCAAAATTTCTTGAAATTCAACTTTCTGTTCAACAGTCAAAAAAACAAAAAATCGCACTGTTCACCTTGAGTTGCTACTTTACAGAAGTAACATAGTAAAATAATTTTTAATTTACAATTCAGCATGATTAATTTATTATTATGCAATAAAAAGATAATTATTCCACAATATCGACAAGCTGTAGTTAGAAACGTACCGAACAGATCTTGTGCTTCAAGAAGAGATGTCTTGTTACAGGGCAATACAAGAGGTAGATGCTTAAGGATGGGCACTTTGGCATGTATACGTTAGGGCGAGGAGATAAGTCAGTTTAGAAGATATAGCGTAAGTTTATTTCAGTATTATTAACCAAGCTCTCGAGATATCTGAATACATCTGGCGGTATCCTGCGGAGCATTATAAAAATGAGGTTATGATACGGGGACTCCTGTGGTTGGTGTTTCGTGTGAATAAGATTGATATATGTGTACTTTAAAAGCATGTTTGTGTGATAATCCAAATCTATCTAAGTGACTAATTCGGTAAATGTGAAGAAGTAATGACGCCAGCGAAAAATATTTGTGGTTAGGTCTTGAATGAATGGACTATCGAAAAATATTGAAAACTTTTAAGAGCCCTCAAGACTCTCACCCGGATCTTTTAACAACTGTTATTAAACACAAGTGACTATTGACTTATTGACGAATTAAAATAATCACTGAGAAATATTGAGGATCAGAACTACTGAGAATTGGCGGGAACCACCAATAACCATTATGCCTTGTGAGTAGGGCGATAGAATATACTCACAGCTAGGTCGGCTTGTCGTAAGAGGCGACTAAAGACCGTGTGGTAGGTGGGGTCCCGAGGCCCTGTCGCTCGGTGAAATACAATCCGATCAAGCTATAGGCTCCATAAAATGGACGGGAGAAATACCTGCCAGAGGTTGGCTGATGGACCGTTTCGAGAAAAGGTTGGTTTAAGTGCTATTTGGTCCCAAGGTGAGATACCAAGCCATTCATTCCGCGATATCGCCGAGAGAAATCTTCGACTATGTTTTGGATGTCTAGCTGATGGTCCGGACTAACAAGGGGATAAGCCACGATGGTACCTTCTGAGATAAAGAATTCCGGAGGTAAACTAGTTCCCCATTCGGATCCGACTTAGAGACATTTTCGACAATGTTGCGAATGTATGGCTGATCGCCTGGACTGACACGGAGATAGGTCATGATGGTACCTTCTGAGATAAAGAATTCCGGAGGTAAACTAGTTTCCCGTTCGGTGTTCCGGGAGTATATCATCCAAATCTTTTCATATATAACCGAACTTTAAAAAATGTGTCATCACATAGTTGAGTTTATTCTCGATGCTCTGTCGATGTTCGACAGATAACGGGATTTTGTAACATCAGGTGCATCGGTTTCACCAATACGAATGTAAACGCCGGCCAATAATGCTGATATCCTAACTGAGACCCCGGTTAATTCGTTAATTGATTCGGCATATCTTCGTTGCTCAGGATACGCTTTGCATTCGAGATTCCATTTTAAGCATGGAGTCTGTGTTTTCACGCGGTCCGATCTGGGTTGTCAAAGGATAGAGACGTTGGAAACCAATAACATGGACATCATGTGGTTGAAGGTCGTGCGGAGGAATTCTGTTAAATTTCTTTCTTGTCCTTACCGCTCCCCGAATGAAGATCGACCGGCGACATTTTTCGAACATCTTTCACGTACCGTCGACTGGATACAGATCAACCACCCAGCTTCTGAAATTGTCCTCGATGGCGATTTTAATGTACACAATACCACCTGGTTGGTACGTTCTAACAGAACTGAAGAGGCTGGGAGACTAGTGGAGATGTTCGCTGGTAACCGCGATTTGACTCAACTCGTGGATGAACCTACGGCAGTGCCGGCATAGTTAAACTTCTCTGCTATGAGCTGATAATCCGATCTAGAATATCGTTGCCCCATTCCCATATGAGCTGGTATATCTTCGGCCCAAATGGGAATACTCCGAGTTTTCGAAAGGAAACTCTTCAGAAGATACATCAACCATTCTAGAAGGATTGACGGTCGTTATTAGCCCACCTGTCATCTATATGAAGTGCTTCCACTACCCCTATCGACGACTACTTGCTACAATTAGCATACAAGTACCTCGAAACCACCCAGAATAGCGAGCATGTACTTGTACGGCAGTTTTTCGTTCTTGAACCTTCTCTTCCTCGATATCTTCGAATCCGTCCGCTACAGTTTCTTCTTCAAAGAAGAAAGCACCCTTCTCAAGAAAAGTCCCCTCTAAACTAGGGGGTTTCTGGACTCATCCCATATAGTCTACTGCTAATATACTACACACATGCACGCACAGCAAAAGATGGCAAAAATACACACACCGACCAAAACCCACATTATCAGACGTCTAAGGCGTAGTTAGATACCACATAAACTAAGCCTGTAGACACTATCCTTAGACTCCCCCCCACACAGACTGTTCTGATATGTCCTGTTCAGACATTTCGATACTGAGCTCAACATTCTCACGGATGTATGTGATTCTGCTTGTCGCAACATGAGTAGCAGCCAGAGACACGCTGACGGACAAATTTGTCCTTGTGTCATTTAAGTTACCCTCTCGCCACTCGTTTTGTTATTTTTTTGTTTTGTTTGTGTAACCTGGGAGAGACTTGTGGTGGTTCCACCAAACCCCACGGTCCACTTAGCTGAAAAACCCCCAGAACTTCATCCCAATCTGCATACGTTTTCGCTAATGCAATCGCATAAAGCACTTGTAAAAGAATCCTTACCTTTCATGCATCTCTTCACATACAAATTCCCTGTAAGGATTCTTTCCTAACTTATCAGGAATCCCAAAGCCAATTGGGCACCTTCGGTGCCAAGCAAATCCCCCTAGACGAATTCCTGAAAACAAAATGATTTGGTTTACATGCAATGTAACCATCATGACAATGATCATAAACATTGCGTCGCCTATTTCCCGTCCTCACCAAGTGTATAATAAATCACCATACATACACGAAATTCAGTGTCAAACTCAAGAAGAGCTTGCAGAACAGGTAGGAGTTTCTTTCCATGCAATATCACATGAATTTAAATCGAAGTTGAATTGAACTTGAATTGCATTTGAATTGAATTTGAATTTAATTTGAATTGAACTTGAATTGAACTTAAATTGAATTTGAATTGAATTTGAATTGAATTTGAATTGAATTTGAATTGAATTTGAATTGAATTTGAATTGAATTTGAATTGAATTTGAATTGAATTTTAATTGAATTTGAATTGAATTTGAATTGAATTTGAATTGAATTTGAATTGCATTTGGATTAAATCTGAATTGTATTCGAATTTGAATTGATTTTAAATTATATTTGAATTGAATTTGACGAAAATAGCTAAGTTTCTACTACATTTAGACGTTTCCCAACATTCAACAACATTCTACTATATTAGACGTTTCCCAACATTCAACAGAGCAGAAGCAAGTACCATGAGTCAATAAAAAGAAAGGGATGGTGAGTTGTCCTTTTTGGGAATTATTTGGATATTCGCTGACATTCATCTTTTTGGAAATTGTTTAGTTGAATAGGAGAAATGAAAGAGCTTTTGCAGTGGTTTGTCGAGTAATGAGAAACGCAATTGGAGGAATCCCATTCGGGCCAGTCCTTAGGAATTGGACCAACATTTTTTTGGGATCGTTTTTCATTTATAAGTTTATAAGAACAGCATGCGTCAAAGCAAAAATTTGTTATGCTTATATGGAAGAGAAGTATTAGTTTTTATTTATTTAGATTAATTCATGTCGAATCCATTATCAGTATAGATGTGACAATTAGTTCTTTACTTCTTCCATAATCCAGCACTTCCAAGGTGGCTGCTATATCCGTATGAAATAGGTGAAGCAATGATTCCACCGTATCCTGCCAGTCCTGCTTGTCCTACCAGTGCTTCAGATCCTAGTAGAGCTGTCTGTCCAGACAGTACTCCTAATCCTGATAGTCCTGCGTCATATCCAGACAAACCTCCGTAAGAGCTTATTACGCTGGCGCTAGCAATGCCAAAAACAGCCAAAAGGACACACAGGAATACCTATATTGTACAATGAGAAAAATATCATTAACATATCCTTCAAACAAACTATTACGGTTCACTTACTTTCATCTTGCTTTTAGTGGGACGGCTTAGACTGAATATGATGGGTAACGAACCGTGAAGCTCTTTTAAAGGAAATCACCATCTCATGTCGCAGAACTGGAACACGTCATTCGGAACAATATGTTGCATTTAATTGTCATACATAAAAATCGCTTTACCCGGTGATAAGAACACCTGCAAGGCTAAACAATACGTCTTCGGTAACTAAGATAAAACATTATCTATGCATATTCTAATTAAGTATATCTGCGGCCAGGTATATAGGACGTTATAATTAACACGGAATCGAAACAATCACCAAATTTAAAGTGATTTTAATCACTTCTTTTAATTGCTAACATGTTTTGCTACTTTATTCATTCTTATAGTCAGTAATACTAACAACTTTTGCTTTTTTAGAGCGCAATTAATTTAAAAGGTTTTAAAGTACTAATAATTTATTCTTAATTGGCAACTGTCACGTTGTGTATATAAATAATTGTCTCAACTTCTTAGGCGGGTTTACTATCCTACTTTTCCCTTCTATTCGTTTTTATTTTATTTTTTTTTGATTGACTTATAATGTTGTATTTTAATTGGAATGTGACATTGTTATCTGTCACATTCCAATTAAAATACAACATTATAAGGTTTCTTTATATTAAATTGACAATCATGTTGTGTGTGATATTTATATCCTTACCCTCAAGGTTATTCGGCTAATCACCCACTCATTTAATTTTATACAAATTCATCACGAGTCTTTTGCTTTGCATTAATAATTTACGATTTTTTTAGCATTAAGCAGAGATTTAGTACTGAGTCTATTTTAAAATTCAACACGTCCATTAGTGCAAAGATGGAAATCAATTCAAATATTTAGCCAGAAGTACGACAAGAAGCAGTTATACGATAAGAAACTTATAGGAGGGCTGGGGTTACACATTAAGATACACACTGTAACGTCTTCCGCCACAGAAATTGAAATGTATAAAGGGTTACCTGGGGTTAAGGTGATTATTTCAGCAACCTTCTTAGCTCCACCGTGCATGAGTTTTATGAGCCGCAAGCCTCCTTATGTCTCCCTTCCTTGTCCAGACTCCATTACAAGATCCTCCCGCACAATGTTGTTGCGGCCGCTTACGCTTGTTCCTCTGACGCTTGCACGATCAGAACTTTCACCATATGTGTTGAGCGAGTTCAGGGGGAGATCCTTTTACGAACGATAAGTCCCAATTGGCAGCATGTATCGAATTCTCATTGATTTAGTCCCATTGAATGCTCTATATTGATGTGTAAACTTCGGGTGCGAAGCAAACAATTATCATTGAGTGATGCAAGTGCAGTGATTAAGGGTGTGGACACAGAGATTTGTTCTGTCGCAGAAGCCTCAAAAAACATCGAATCACGTTCACAGCATGACAAAAACGTTGTAACTCGTTAACTGGGTTTCACAGCAATTATGTCTTTATTTCCAAACAATTTCTTAAAACAAAACTCGAACTTTCCTTCCTTACTTCCTTTTTCACTGAACAAACAAAACTGTCTTTTATTTTACTGTTTTCGAATCAATTACTTTTTTTTCTTAATTTAAATTTTTAAAGTCAAATATCGGAACACTCGACTCTGCTTCTTTTTCCTCCAACTGTTCTTCCTTTCGAACCACTACACATCATCATTTTTTACCTCTTTCGATTCAAAACGGAACCCAAAACTTTCTGTTCTTTTTTCCTGCTATGTACACGAAAAACCTTCTCTCTCTCTATCTCCATCCACTCCGAAAAGGGACCCAGCTTCCACACGATCCACAATCGAATAAAAGTATGTTCGTACACTCAACATGTGGATCGTGTGTTTTTTCACCGCCTTACCCTCTACTATTATACCACATTTAAAACTAAACAAACGATGGGGGTGGCGGAACCCGCACGTAATAACACTATAGATTTATAGTATATATACCATCGATTTTACCACAAAGGTAGGTTAAGTTATGCTTTACGTCAGGCTTTCTTCAGACGAACGACACGAATGTGAAACACTCAGCCGTACCATCTCATACCGCGATGTCTCCATTCTTAAGTCAATCTTTTTCTGCAATGACTGAGTTGGTAAGAATAATGTGTCTTGCGTTTGATTTGTGCAAACCTAGGTTCAACTGAGGACTCTTTCTAATGTGCGGTTCGGCACAATTACAGAGTGGTAGGTAGGATCCCAAAGCCCAGCCGCCGGTGAAATAACACTCCATTAAGCTATAGGGTTCGTGAATTGTTTGTGAGAAATCTCTGTATATATATATATACATATATATATATATAGATACATATATATGTATATGTATGTGCGCTGACTGAGCACTATAGGTTCGCCTATCCTAGGAGAAGTAAAAAAAAAAAAAAAATATATATATATATATATGTATATATATATATATATATACATATATATATATATTTTTTTATATATATACTTATATATATACATATATATATATATATATATATATATATATATATATATATATATATATAGTTAAGATTATGAGAAAACCTCTTTTGTGTCATCACATTATTTAAGAAATTTGTCTTTTTTTTCAAATACCCATCGAAGCAGTTAGTTGTTATCAAAACCTGCTTCAGGATATTTTCCACGATCGTTTTGTTAGCTAAAATTTACTAAATAAAAGCACAACTCATAAAAGAAAATAAAATTGATCAGTATATAATCTAAATGGGGTGGAGGCACCGAGATACAGGGCAAAGTCACTGACTGCTTTCAACGCGGCGAAAGCCAGGATGGTCCTTGTCCCTGTTCTATCCAAGTTGACATGCATCTCCACGTGACACCCCTGGATAGCTACTTTGGCACCCGCCATGTAGTGAACTAATGCATGCAGCGACATCCTGAGAAAGGTTCGCGCAAGGCTAATAACCTTGCCCGGAAAACCAAAGTATGGACCAACTAACAAGCCTCGGATATGTACTGGATACACGACGACGACTACGGAACCAAAAATGGCTAAACGATTTGAGAGGTTTTTCAAGGAACGTACGCTCAGTGTACAGAGCTCGAGTCGATGACCTAATCGAATATAAGGCTGACATAACAGCATTAAAAAAAAATAAAATAGTTGGAGAGTGGTGTTATTAAAAAAAAAAAAAAGTATAACATTTATTATAGCTGTCATGCAAAACACCATGTGCTCGGGGTAGGCTCTCTAGTCAGCCAAAAACTGAAGCCTGCCATTATTGGCTTTAAGGCAATAGACAAAAGGCTATGCACTCTTCGCGTGCGAGGCAAATTTAAGAACATAAGCCGCATAAACGTTCGCGGGCCTACAGAGAAGTCCCCTGACTACGATAAAGAAAAATTCTACGAGAACGCCGAACAAGCCCTCAATACCTGCCCAAGATACGATGTAAAAATTGTTCTTGGTGATTTGAATACCAAAATAGGTCGGGAGTCGGTGTTACATAATTAATATCGTTTAATTATCACCCCCACCCCCCCACCCACCCCTAAAATACCTAAAATCCTGGCATCTGCATATCCTTCCCCATTGACAAAACATCACATTAAAGTACAATAGAATATTCCACCATTGCAATAGCCAAATATTTAAAATAAATTAACACCCCTAAAAATACCAGATCCCTATCCCTTGTAGATAATATTTGGTTCGACCTAAGAGTCCCAAATATTATATGCTGAACGCAACAATAGTTCCACTAATTCCGTTTTCTCACAACGACAGCAGTTCCTACATTGAGGAAGCGGAACAAGAAAGGATATGCAGAGACATACAACAGGATCCCACCTCTTGTTCCGTGTGCGTTGAGCGAGTGTGGTCATCGCTCCGCACAAGATAAAAAATAATAAGAGCCTGTTGTAAATTGTGTGGTTGACAAGGGTGGTTGTCGCTCAGAGGAATATTTAAATTCACTCTGGCCCCGCGAGGCGGTTGAAATAAATGCGTGTGTTGAAATTAAATTGAATTAAAAGCAATTGAATTGACTTAAAACTATTTATTTGTGAATATGAAAAAACTGTGTGTGTTGTAATTAAATATAATTAAAATAATTTATTTGCAAATCTGAAAAACAGCGTGTGTTTGTAATTAAATTGACTTGAAACTATTTATTTGTGAATCAACATAAAACAGATAACAACGAATCGACAGGGAGCAGAAGAGGTTTTACAAAAATCAAAAGTAGAACGAGTCATCGCCACGGGTGTAAGTCACCGCCACGAGGGTAAGTTCTGTGACACAAATTCAATATATATTAATTGTTAAAATAAAAATATAACATCGGTTTTCAGGCACTACGCAGGATTCCATAGTTTGCATGAGACTACGACTTGGTCGTTGCAAGTACCAGGTTTCCGCGTAAAGATATCCACAAAGCCACCTGGCTATCACCTGTTGGAGCCACTCGCAACCAAATTGACGACGTGTGATAGATCGCCGCCACTTCTCGAGCCCGATGACGGTACGAACGTACCGAGGTGCCAACGTCGACTCGAATCACTATCTTGTTGGCACAGTTTTCCGAGCGCGGATTGCCTTACACAGACGTATTGCATCCACGGATCAGATTCGGATGGACGCGGCTGCCTTACGCAATGAGAATACCAGTAGCACCTTTGGTCATGTGTTAAGACACGCCCTCGAAGAGTTCGATGGAGGGAGAGTAAGTCCCGGGGCTCGAATGCCGGGCGTAGAAGAGAAATGGACACGCCTTAAGAATACTGTCATTAGTACTGCCAACTCCGTCTTAGGTATTAATCGTAGAGATCGGAATGACTGGATTGATGTTAAGTGCAAACTAGCGACTGAACGTAAAAATGCTGGATATCGGGCAATGCAGCAGACTCATATGACACGGTCCCGGACAGTGGTTGTTGCTTATCACTCGGAGGCTGTACGACAGTTGAATTGCTTGTACCACGTCCACGTGAGGACAATTTGCGGCGAATTTCTAAATAATGCTTTCGGCTAATGCATTCAGGATCGGTAGATTTATGTGGCCTGTAGGGTTAAAAGAAGTATTGCACCAAGACACGGGCACACGATTCACTTCTTCCCCAAACACTGTTACTCTGTAAGTAAGAAGCTGTTCTCCAACGATGTCCACAAAACGCGAAAATGATTAATAAAAATGCACTGGACTTCAGTTGTAGGTTTAGTTTTTTTTTATTCTTTATTGTTCTCTGGTGATTTGAATTTACACTGTTACAGGTACACGTTGATATTTTTTTTTACTTGGTACTTGGCGTCCAAACACAAGCGATCAAGAATCGTTGCCAAATTTACACTTTGACTTTTGAGGTCTTTTATTGATTCTTTAATGGTTCCACATGAACAAATAAATTTATAACTTATTCATTTCTGGATTACTTTTTGGCGAAAATACTCGGGAAAGTGTGCACAGAGGCTGAATGACAACTGGCGCGAAAATAAAATTTTCTCAGAACGGGCGACGTGACTTGGTACGGTGTTGGTTGAGATGCGACTGACTCGAAATAGGGATGGAAAACTGAAATTCGAATTCGCACAGCTATTAGCCAATCATCATTGCGCTCTTTTCATGTATCTTCTCATTCGGATGCCTCAGTGAGGTGAATAATATTCGCGCATCAGTCGCTGGACATGCGAAGGATAAAAATAACAAAAGAAAGAGTGCAATAACTTCGGGGTTGGCTTAGCTTGTGCGCCGGTATCAAATGGAGTTTCTGAGAATGACCTACTGCCCTAGTGTTACGGCTGTGGTGATCTAAGAGTGCATTGAACCGAAGGGAGACAGAATTATGGAACAGAGGAAATGTGGCCGGTGCTATTCACCTGCGAAATGAGATCGTTGATCCCAAGCCAATGGCATGTCTGGGGAAAGTCAATAGGACGCCGCTGATGCTTGGGAAATAATGAGCGTGAGAGCCAGACTCTAAGACGCTGAAATAATTCCAGCGGTTTCGCTATGATGCAACGCGTCGTTTGGTTAGATTTGTTGTTGCTAACCGACATGATGTGATTTCCTATGGAAATCTCATGGGCTAGCAAAAATGGAGTTGCCGTGTGGCAAAAAGGTAGCTGAATTCAATTATGCATTATCTGAATGAATTCAGATATGCATCCATTAGGAAAATATGATATTTCAGGTGAATAGCATGAATGGTGGAATAGGGGATAATGTGACGCGTTGTATGCGGTCGAAATTAAGTTGGAATTGTGGGTTGGTTCTCCATGTAGTAGAGAGAACCCCCACGGGCCCACTGCAATTTGCACACTTGATGACATCATTCGATTTACAGTCAGATGTTTTTGTGTTTCCAGAGCATATAGCACAGAGGCTATTTATATGGCAATGCATCGTGCCGTGTAATTGCCAAAGCTGGCAATTATGACATTGGGTAACCTTACCCGGATGATGTTTTTTGAACTCCCATCGAACGATGGTTTTGAACAAAGTAGGAAAATTATTCAATTTTATAGTACCGCGTTGAATGTAAACAATGTACAAGAAGTGCAAGGCTTTTGTGGTTGAATTTATGGTGATGGTTTTTACATCTAAGCACTTTATCCCGAGTGTAATTAGTTCATTTTTTACTACATCGTTCCTAATTAAGTCTAGTCCGGATAACACTACCTTTAGTGGGCGATTTTCCTTATGCGAGTGGGTAAAGAACTCACATTCTAACCGCAGGGGTTCAGATCTAATTTTGTTATAAATGTCCAATTATTGAAACCATATTTTTTTGTCCGAGGGATATGATTTTTATTAGATAATTATCAATTTTTACGCTGTTCAAAATGCTACGCACTTTACCACTGGTTGATTTTAAAACCACAATTGGCGGAATGGTTTCTTTCGTTACTTCTGAACACTGATCAGCGTTGGTGGAGTCCATTTTAGCGGAATCGTCCATTCGACTTTGTAGTGGTTGGTAATAGTTTGAATTCATTTTAGATTTGTTTAGCACTTTATAGTTTACGTTTGAAGGTTTATCGTGTGGGGTTAGATCTGCAACCCCGGGGTTGTTTTACGTTTAATTTTGCTTAACTCACGAGCCCAGGGGCTACAACTTAAGGGATTACACAATTGATCAAGTTATATGCATGCGGTAAGCGGTAACGACGCAAAGAAAACAAGATAATGGGTAGTGACAATTGTTGTGAATATAACGGCTGATGTAATTAACAAAATAGCAAAAGCTCCTCGATAGCATAGTAATTAGTATACCCGCCTGTCACGCGGCAGACCCGGGTTCGAATCCTCGTCGGGAAGTCTCTGACGCAAGACTAATGACCTTGCCCGAAAAAAATTATCATTATGGAAAATTTAACAAGCCTCAGGACTTGCTAAATAAGGTCAAGACCAGTTCCCGGTTGTAGTGCCGATAATTATGATGATGATGAAAAGCAAAACTGGGAGACAAGTTGTAGTGCTCTAAAAAGCCCTACCACCCTTTTCCCCCATTCCTACATCCAAATCCCAGCAATATTACCCTAAAACGCAAAATCCTGTCAAAACCCGAAAAAACCCCAAACATGATCCAAAATTCGCAATAAACGAATCAAACACTCGTTTATCGCTTAACATTTGCCCCACGGCATCATCAAAACTAAAAATCCAGAGATCGTTATCTCGATCTTGAAAATTTCCATTAAGAAAACCAAATAGAAAACCAAAATCCAGATACATTCCCACATCTGCGAAATAGTTTCGTAAGAATTCAAGAAATTGAATTCTTATCTTAAAAAAACACTGAGCATCTCACTCAGGATACAAAAATCGGGATTTTTGTATGGAATTGTGTATTTTCGAGATACAAATCTCGATTTGTTTTCCTTTATAAGGGAATAGTAAAGTGATCTTCGGGTCACAGTTGGATATCGAGATTTGTCCCTGAAGGAAGTGCCCAGGAGAATGAATATTTATATATATATATATTTAAGAATAAAATAAACACTGGTAAAACCAAAAAGGAAAAACGAGCCTTTTTCATTTATCAAACAACAGGACAAGGAGGACGCCTAAGAAAAGCGAGACTTTTCTAATACGAGGGTTGCCTTTTATATTTCGGGATTAGAGAACAAAAACAAATATTGATCATCGAAAATCACTTTATTGTTTTTCAAAATATTCCCCATGAAGATCTATACACTTTTGCATGCGTTTGAACCAATTGTCGAAGCTCTTCTGCCACTCTGATTGAGGTATCTCCAACACATGCATTCTGAATGCAGCAACCGCTTCTTCAGGTGTCGAAAAACGTTGACCTCTCAGTTTGTTTTTTACGTACGTTTTTATGCTGGTCCCACTAACGCCTAAGGTAGTCTCAATATCACGATAGGTCACATGACGATCTTCCAATATCAGTTCGCGCACAGCATCAATGGTTTTCGGAACAACAACTGATTTTGGACGACCTTCACGAAATTCATCTTGGAGTGAACTACGACCACGATTGAATTCACCATACCATCGATAAACACTGGTCCTTGATGGAGCTTCATCACCAAAAATTGAATTAAGTTCATCCATGCACTGTTGCTGAGTTAATCCACGCCGAAAGTTGTAAAAAATAATCGCACGAAAATGTTGACGATTTAATTCCATTTTTGGGCCGAGATGAATCTTTTAAGTTACTGTAAACAACACAAATAGCGCTCGTATGTCAAAACGTTCTGAGTGCGTATAACCTCAAAAATGTCCAACTTTACGACAGAGCTGTCAATTGCCGGATTGCAACACTAGGGTTACCAAATCCCGAAACATAAGAGGCAACCCTCGTAGATTTGTTGACAACTGGTGAGTAGAGCTGTGGTACTCCCACAAAACACTCCTTTTTAGATTCCGAGTATCACCCGCCCCCGCGGAAGCTTGCGGAGACGAGGACTATGAAAGCCGAACAAACAGCAGGACCAAACTAAGGACGTTGCTCTTCCCCCAGGTATATGAGGAAGCACGGCAACGACCCATTGCTGTAGTGCAACAGCAAAACAAAGTTGTCGGCTTGAAAGTCAGTCAGGTACTCTTCAGTTCTCTATAATTCTCAGCAATCAAAAAATATCGTGAAGTATTAAGAATTTCTTAGCCATAGGATTAACAAGAACTGTTAAGAACTATCTATATTTATCGACATCTATCTATAGCTATTTATACTTTTCGATAACTATCTACAAGTATCAAGAAAAATAAACAAATATCTAGAGTCATTCAGAATCATTATAAATAAGGACAAGTAATGCGAAGTATTAAGAATTATCAAGAACTTTTAAGAACTGCAGATAACCATCGATATCTATCTATAACTATCGTTAACTATCGAATACAATCCGCAGTTATTATCGCTTACTAACGACTGCGATTAGTGAGTATCGTTAACCAAACCAATTGAGAGATATTGAAAACCATCAGGAACTATTAGCAATTACCAATGATGACCAAAAACTGATGATGACTATCGAAAAGTATCGAGAACTGTCGAGAAAAATGCATACACATTAATATCCTTGAATGACTTTATGAGAACCTATAAAGTTGTGTTTACCAGCACTTTGCAGCATTTCTTAGAACATTTGCATATGAAATTAATCTTATGTACTACAGTTTGCTATGGTATAGAAGACTAACCATTTTAATGCCTAGTTAGGTGAGTGATGTTTATTTCAGTCAAACCCATGCACAGCGAAATTAGTTTACGCAGCGTGAAACCAATGAATAAAGCTAAAATGTTGAAGTAATTTGTTAGTTCTTTAGAATTATGGAAAGATATATTTGAAAACGTTAGAAAAACGAATGAAATGAATTCTAAAAAATCATCATCATCATCGGCACTACAACCGGGAACCGGTCTTGGCCTTATTTAGCAAGTCCTGAGGCTTGTTAAATTTTCTATAATGAGTTATTTTTTCTGGGCTAGGTCATTAGTCTTGTGCCAGAGGCTCCCCGACGGGGAAACGAACCCCGGTCTCCCGGGTGACAGGCGGGTATACTAACCACTATACTATCGAGGAGCCAATTCTAAAAAATAGCTTGCCATAATTTTATTGGAATTGGAAGACATTTTTGCCCAACAAAAGAGATAATGGAATTGAAATATAAGGCGGACTTGCAAAACCTTTCAATGGATACATTTCTTAAGAGGGGAAGAGGATAATTTACCTTTCTTCAAGTAATATGTCAGTTAATGCGGATAATGATAGATTAAACTACATAACAAAAAATGTGCTTATATGATGATATCGGGTGATCCAATAAGAGCTATATACTTCCAGTTTGAAATAAAAAGGATACGGTATAAGATATGAATGTAAATTTTTATTCATCTTAGAGGCTGGTTCTTGATATTTTGATTTAAAACCAACGGCCACTTGAATGAGTGACTCGGGATATAAAACCCTAGAACACAATTTTTTTGTTACTTCCCTGGATAAATTTACCCTTACTTTGTTTTACTAACATACTTACTCTCCAATGCACTTACGCACGAATGTCATGAGTAATGTCGATTTTAAGGTCGTCGAGTACTTGTGGTTTATTGGAGGAAGCCAATGATTTAACATAACCTCAGAGAAAAAACTCCAGTAAAGTCATATTGAACGATTTTGGTGGCCAGTTCACATCGGAATTTCTGAAGTTCATACGGTTACTGAAATGTTCAATAAATTATTGAAACCAGATGATTTCCATACATCAAAGAACAGAAGTATTATCAACTTCGAGTCGATTTTCAGGACAATTATATATTGATTAGGGGATATTGAGGCAACTTCACGTAAACATAAAGATAACCGGTGTGCAAGAACATACTTGGCTCCGAAGGTCGTTGTATTAAAAACACACTCGAACGCATCCAATACAATCGCCATTAGGGATATATGTAGCTTAGTCATTGCCGTTTTTGTAACTAAGTTTTAGTCATTTACATTCCGTATACATCAGTTGTATAAAAGAGGGGTATCGATGAGCAACTGTAGTGCTCCAAGGAGCCCTACCATTTATCTCCCACATTACATTTTTCTCCCATATTACATTTTCCTCCCACATTACATTTTCCTCCCACCTATAAGAAATTCCATTTGATATCCCCAACATAGCATTGTCAAACCAAATCGAACTAAACGTTCAAATTCTCATTTATTGAATTCAAATTCATTTATTCGATTCAATTCATTTGTTCGATTCTATTTCCTAAAATCAAACAGCATAATGCATTATTTGTACATGTATGCTAAAAGCAATTAGCACCTAAGAAACCTACAAGATCCAAAACCTAAAAGTGTACAAAGGCATATCTATTCGATACGCCGGCACACGATTCTTGCAATCATAAACATCCAAACGCATACCAGATGTTTTATGATTTGCTAATAGACACGGATTCCCAGATCCTAAACTAACAACTAATTTCCACGGATCTTATGGCTAACATAAACAAAAACCCCTAGAAAGGATTAAACGATAAGTGGAGATGCGTTTTGACCTTCGAAAGAATAGAAATGAGGATTTGAATTCTCGAAGTGAGAATATGATTTGAATACACGGAGTTGAAAAGTGAGTTGAAGAGTCGTGGTTAACCGGAGAAGGCATCGTCCTTAAAAACGCATTTTCAGTTCGTTATTAAAAACATATTAAGTATTAAGCGGAGAAGTTATCGCTTTTAAAATATAATTTAGTGTACAAATAGGAACGTATTTAAGAGTGTAATAAGTGAAAATCGAAATAAAGAGTGAAATACCAATGTAGTTCAGGTACTAAGGAACATCAAATGTTTCACTTTTAAACTACCTTCGAGTAGCAACACTGGTCGCGTTGGTCATCGGTGGTATCGTCTTTCTCCGGGTGTGTTTAGTGAACGCGTTGGTGATAAAAGCAAACCTGTGACGGCACATCAACAAAACCCACAGGACCAACAAATCATCCGGAATCCACACAGGATTCTGTCGTTCGTTTCTCTTCCTCGTTGATCGAGAAGCACGGAAGCGAACCGAACTACAATACAACATTTACGTTTTATTTTGTTTTCAAATGATATGGAATTGATTAATTCGACTTCGGGCGACCATTCTGTGAGTCGTTCAACAGTAAAAACGTGATTTCGTGAAGGAGATATTAGTCTTGAGGACGCTATACATTCAGGTGTAGTAAAAAAATGTAACAACGAAAAACTTCAAGTTTTACTGGATGAAAATCAATGTCAAACTCAAGAAGAGCTTGCAGAACAGGTAGGAGTTTCTTACCAAGCAATACCACTTGAATTTGAATAGAAGTTGAATTGAACTTGAATTGCATTTGAATTAAATTAGGATTGAATTTGAATTGAACTTGAATTCAACTTGAATTGAACTTAAATTGAATTTGAATTGAATTTGAATTGAATTTGAATTGCATTTGGATTAAATTTGAATTGTATTCGAATTTGAATTGATTTTAAATTATATTTGAATTGAATTTGACGAAAATAGCAAAGTTTCTACTACACACCTATTATATTAGACGTTTCCCAACATTCAACAGAGCAGAAGCAAGTACCATGAGTCAATAAAAAGAAAGGGATGGTGAGTTGTCCTTTTTGGGAATTATTTGGATATTCGCTGACATTCATCTTTTTGGAAATTGTTTAGTTGAATAGGAGAAATGAAAGAGCTTTTGCAGTGGTTTGTCGAGTAAAGAGAAATATCTGTGCAACGCAATTGGAGGAATCCCATTCGGGCCAGTCCTTAGGAATTGGACCAACATTTTTTTGGGATCGTTTTTCATTTATAAGTTTATAAGAACAGCATGCGTCAAAGCAAAAATTTGTTATGCTTATATGGAAGAGAAGTATTAGTTTTTATTTATTTAGATTAATTCATGTCGAATCCATTATCAGTACAGATGTGACAATTAGTTCTTTACTTCTTCCATAATCCAGCACTTCCGAGGTGGCTGCTATATCCGTATGAAATAGGTGAAGCAATGATTCCACCGTATCCTGCCAGTCCTGCTTGTCCTACCAGTGCTTCAGATCCTAATAGAGCTGTCTGTCCAGACAGTACTCCTAATCCTGATAGTCCTGCGTCATATCCAGACAAACCTCCGTAAGAGCTTATTACGCTGGCGCTAGCAATGCCAAAAACAGCCAAAAGGACACACAGGAATACCTATATTGTACAATGAGAAAAATATCATTAACATATCCTTCAAACAAACTATTACGGTTCACTTACTTTCATCTTGCTTTTAGTGGGACGGCTTAGACTGAATATGATGGGTAACGAACCGTGAAGCTCTTTTAAAGGAAATCACCATCTCATGTCGCAGAACTGGAACACGTCATTCGGAACAATATGTTGCATTTAATTGTCATACATAAAAATCGTTTTACCCGGTGATTAGAACACCTGCAAGGCTAAACAATACGTCTTCGGTAACTAAGATAAAACATTATCTATGCATATTCTAATTAAGTATATCTGCGGCCAGGTATATAGGACGTTATAATTAACACGGAATCGAAACAATCACCAAATTTAAAGTGATTTTATTCGCTTCTTTTAATTGCTAACATGTTTTGCTACTTTATTCATTCTTATAGTCAGTAATACTCACAACTTTTGCTTTTTTAGAGCGCAATTAATTTAAAAGGTTTTAAAGTACTAATAATTTATTCTTAATTGGCAACTGTCACGTTGTGTTTATAAATAATTGTCTCAACTTCTTAGGCGGGTTTACTATCCTACTTTTCCCTTCTATTTTTATTTACACGATAAGAAACTTATAGGAGAGCCAGGGGTTACACATTAAGATACACACTATAGCTTTATAGTATATACGAGTATACCATAGATTTTTCCACAAAGTTTGGTCAAGGGAACTCTTAAGTTATGTCTTACATCATTCATTGTGCCCACACCAGTTAACACTAACGATCGTTTTGGGATTTCTTCAGACGAACGACACGAATGTGAAACACTCAGCCGTACCATCTCATACCGAGATGTCTCCATTCTTAAGTCAATCTTTTACTGCAATGGCTGAGTTGGTAAGAAGAATGTGTCTTGCGTTTGATCGTGGAAACCTTGGTTCAACTGAGACTCTTGCTAGCGCTGACTGAGCACTATAGGTTCGCCTTTCCTAGGAGAAGTAAAAAAAAAAAAAGTATATATATATATATATACATATATATATATATATATATATATATATATATATATATATATATATATATATATATATATATATTTATAGTTAAGGCTATGAGAAAACCTCTTTTGTGTCATCACATTATTTAAGAAATTTGTCTTTTTTTTTCAAATACCCATCGAAGGAGTTAGTTGATATCAAAACCTGCTTCAGGATATTTTCCACGATCGGTTTGTTAGCTAAAAATTACTAAATAAAAGCACAACGCATAAAGGAAAATAAAATTGATCAGTATATAATCTAAATGGGATGGTGGGACCGAAGATATAGGGCAAAGTCACTGACCGCTTTCAACGCGGCGAAAGCCGGGATGGTCCCTGTCCCTGTTCAATCCAAGTTGACATGCATCTCCACTTGGCACCCCTGGATAGCTACTTTCGCACCCGCCAAGTAGTGAACCAATGCATGCAGCGACTTCCTGAGAAAGGTTCGCCCAAGGCTAATAACCTTGCCCGGAAAACCAAAGTATAGACAAACTAACAAACCTCGGATATGGACTGGATACACAACGACGACTACGGAACCAAAAATGGCTAAGCGATTTAAGAATTTTTTCATGGAACGTACTCTTAGTGTACAGAGCTCGAACCGATGACCTGATCGAATATAAGGCTGACATAACAGCATCACAAGAAATAAGATAATTGGGGAGTGGTGTTATTAAAAAAAACGAGTATGACATTTATTATAGCTGTCATGCAAAACACCATGTGCTCGCGGTAGGCTTTCTAGTCAGCCAAAAACTGAAGTCTGCCATTATTGGCTTTAGTGCAATAGACGAAAGGCTATGCACTCTTCCCGTGCGAGGCAAGTTTAAGAACATAAGCCTCATAAACGTTCGCGGGCCTACAGAGAAGTCCCCTGACTACGATAAAGAAAAATTCTACGAAAACGTCGAACAGGCTCTCAATACCTGCCCAAGATACGATGTGAAAATTGTTCTTGGTGACTTGAATACCACAATAGGTCGAGAGTGGGTTTTCAGGCACTACGCAGGTTCCCATACTTTGCATGAGAACATTAATGACAATGGACTACGAGTAATCGAACTGGTAGCATCGAAAAACTTGGTCGTTGCAAGTACCAGGTTTCCGCGTAAAGGTATCCACAAAGCCACCTGGCTATCACCTGTTGGAGCCACTCTCAACCAAATTGACGACGTGCCGATAGATCGCCGCCACTCCTCGAGCCTGATGACGGTACGAACGTACCGAGGTGTCAACGTCGACTCGGATCACTATCTTGTTGGTACAGTTTTCCGAGCGCGGATTGCCTTACGCAATGAGAATACCAGTAGCACCTTTGGTCGTGCGTTAAGACACGCCCTCGAAGAGTTCGATGGAGGGAGAGTAAGTCCCGGGGTCAGAATGCCGGGCGTAGAAGAAAAATGGGCACGCCTTAAGAATACTGTCATTAGTACTGCCAACTCCGTCTTAGGTAGTATTCGTACAGATCGGAACGACTGGTTTGCTGTTAAGTGCAAACTAGCGACTAAACGTAAAAATGCCGGATATCGGGCGATGCAGCAGACTCATATGACACGGGTACGCGAGGAGAAATACAAAGAGCCCAGAAGATCTGAGAAAAGATTCCGCAGACAAAAGAAAAGTGCTTGTGAAAAAAACCTTGTCTGTGAAATAGAGAAAAGTAGAGAGCGAGGTCCGCACCACACGCGGAAGTTCCACCAAATAGTCCGCAGTATGAAGCCGTACACGCCACGGTGCACTTACAGCAAGGATAGTGGGTAATCCATTCACCGACCTTGAAGGCATTCCGAAGCGATGGGAAGTGGACTTCAACGAATTGCTAAGTGGTCAGCTCACAGAAGAATTGGAGGCTCTGTGGGGTGGAAGTATTGTGCGCCGGCGTACGACTCTGATTCACTTGTCAACCATATTAGTTACAGAAAGGAAAACAACTCAAAGTTTAAACGTCTTTGTTATTATTTATGGATGGTTTTGACACAACACTAAAATAACGGCACGCACATCGGGGAATAAAAATCACTCGACTTTGGATTATGCATCCCCGCCGACAAGGGGAGCGGGAGAAAAACCTACCGTCGCGATAGGTAGTTGGAATAACACTCAGTGATTCAACCCTCATTTGGGGTGATTTTGGTGGTTTGGTGAAAAGGAAATGAATTTTCCTTTGACCAGTGACCAATGGAAGGCGATCTCTGGCACGCGGTGATGTGCGTGTCAGATTGTACCAATCGCCGTGTATATCGATGCATTTAGCAAAGGATAAACGAAACCTGAAACGAGGAAAAAAAGAATAAAAGGATCGAATAGATCATTGCTTACGCTGTGCCTTGTGGCTATCATAGGCGGCAATTCGTCGGAGAAATGGTGCTGAAAACAAATAAGGGCATCATTACAGTCGTGGATGAGTGGTGCGTATGCGTTAATAAATGTGTCGCCATTAGGAAAAGGTGCTAATGGGTTTTAATGTTTATGGCCTCTCAGAGTGCAGCAGGAATCGAGTTCTTGTTTGTACTAGGAAATGCTAGAGGATTCGGTTCCGATGATAATGCTTGAGATGCGGTAATTGTTTTTCGATTGGACAAACGAATGGCGAGTCGGTTTATTGCAACTGTATAAACAAGCTGACCGACATAGCTTTTTACGATGACAAGGGTGCCGAATGGTTTGGAATTTATGACGCGGTATGATGTGAAGAATTCTTTACAGGAAATTTGAATAACGCATTAAATGCGTGAATGCTGTAAGAATTCTCTTTAGGGATTTTCAGATAATGCGTTGGATGCATTAAATGTCCTTGAGAAAGGAAATGTTTCAGGTATGCTGGTGATTGGCATGCAAATATGGGTTGCGAATATAGGGGGGTTCTTCAGGTGAGCTTTAAGAGCCCCCACAGCTCCACCAATGCAACATCAAGACTAGATGCTACCGTCACCAAGCATTGAGGAAACATTAAAAGCCAAATCAAATCAAATAAAGCCCCGGAGCTGATTGCATACTAGCTGATCTGATCAAACAAGGAGTGACAGAGTTACATCACGCAATTCATGAGATCGTGGTGCATGTATGGGAGATCCCGGAAGATTGGCTTCGTGGAATAATTTGCCCCATACATAACAAGGGAGATATCACAGTATGCAGCAACTATAGGCGTATAACATTGCTGAGTAACGCCTATAAGACACTCTACTCTAGCCAACAAGATCGGGTAGCCCCATACGCTAAAGTCATCATTAATCAATATTAGTGTGGCTTCATCCCTGGGAAGTCAGCAATTGATCAGATATTCAACCTTAGCCAGGCGATGGAAAAATGTCTGGATTTTAAGATCCAATTATATCATACATTTATAGGCTTTCAGGCCGCCTACGACAGCATAACCAGGGTAGAACTATTTAATGCCATGAGAGAGTTCGGCATTACAAACAAATTGATATGACCTTGCAGGTTGACCATGACCTACGTAACTAGTCCAGTAAAAATAGTGGGATTGCTGTCCAAACCAATAAACATCGTTAATTGATTCCGACAAGGGGACAGTCTGGCGTGCCTCCTCTTCAACTTGGCGTTGGAGGAAGCAATCCACAACTGAGTATGGTTAAAAGTACTTGTATATAAGTTATCAAATCTAGACATGCCCGAATATTTGTTATACATTACCTGCGATATGATAATGGGTAAACAGTTTATGGTGAAATGTGGAAATATAACATCCAACAAGACTTTTCACGGGGAGCAGTGAATTCTCTCATTGTTTTTAACACTCACACAAGTGATCTAGTGGGTTCTTCCAACCAGGTAATAGCATTCGCCGACGACATTGTGGTATGTAGCGATCCTAAATCGCCACTCCCATCCAAATCCCCAACATTACCAATAATCCCATCCAAATCCCCAATACCTCCCATTAACTTACATCCAAATTCCATATTGAATCATATGAGCGACAAATTAAACCAAAAGCTATATTAATTCGTCGCACATTGACTCAATTCCCAAAATCCTGACATCATGAAATGCTTAATTCAAAACGCATTTCATGATTTCGCCTCCAGGAACCTACCCAACTAAACCGTTAACCAATTCCCAGAACACAATTCCAATTGAAGCACACAAAATCTGGCCTACTACCACCGGAAACAAGCAGTAGATCCAAGGAACTTCTGTTAAGAGATCGGTACATCGGGGAGCTCCCACTAAAGAGGCCGGGCACATTCACTACGCTACCCTCAGCTCCTCAACAGGTATATAGATCTGGAGAAAAGATTTCTGCAAGATGACGAGTCAAATGTTTTGTTCTTCAGGTTTTCCTTGAAGGTCAACCTGTTGTCGAGTACAATACCAGATATTTAATATAGGGACTGGGTCTGATTGGTTGTCCTTCTATTTCTAATTCAAGGTGTTCAACTTTCTTGCCGCTGCTTATTAAAACTGCCTCCGCTTTATGCCCAGTTAGTTTCCTTCCGGCCATATCTAGCCTGCATTTAATGCTCTGGGTTGCTTGGGAGCAAAAATTCTCCAGGTCATCTAGATGTTTACCTACGGCCACTATCGCTAAATCATCTGCATCATGAGGACACCATCATACATGATATTCGATAACAGCGTACCCAATACAGCCCCCTGGGGTACACTCACTGTTATTTTATATTCCTGTGGTCGCTTATCTGTGTCATAGAGCAGTCTTCCACCCGAGAGATAATTTGCTAGTGTACGCACCTGGTAGGGTGAGACTTTTAGATCGTCCAACGCTTCTAGAATCCGATTCCAGTTGATCGAGGTAAATGCATTTTTAACGTATATTGTCACCATCCTGCAATATTTTTTCGTATCTCCTAGGTATCGTGCTTCAGATTCGCATTGCGAGCGATGTTGGACACCACAGATAGTGCCTTACCGGTTGATCTACCTTTCCGGAACCATACACCCATTTAGAGAGCCTCAAACCCCCTCAGTAAATTATTTCAGGCGAGTGCCAACCACTCGCTCAAGCAGTTTTTCTGTTGTGCCCAACATGCACAACGGGCGATAAGACGACGGCGCCTCTGGATTCATGACTCCTTTTCGTATAAGCACATGTGCTGTTTTTTCCATCGTTTGGGAAATTGTCAACGGATGGAAGAAGACTCACCGAGGATAGAACTCTGACATGAATTCCATCATAGATAAAAACTTTTCTCTTAAGGGTGTGGCCAACACAGAAATGCATCCTTTCAGTGCAGTGGTGTGTTTGCGTGGTTCTTTCATGGACGAGAACGAACCTAGAACAAAGAAAGGGCATAAAGTGCATTCATAGGATACGATTTCGGTAAAGCAAATAAAACCAAACTCGTCGGATGCTAATGGGTTTCCTTATGCATCGTCCGGTAATGAGGGTCAGCTAAATAAATAGCAGCTGCTCATTAAATGAAAAAAAATGTTTTTCGGATACCACAAACGATATGAATTGTTTATGGTATCGCAGGAAACCTATCTAGGAACAGCGTTCTTCTGTTTGCCCATGGTGCGAGTTGGAGAATTTTATTGCTGGGAGAAAAAGGTCAGCAGCCAATGTGTACGTAAAGAAATTTATCGTACACATGGCGAAGTTGGAAAATAGACGGCGCAATATTTATGGTTCCTGTCATGACGGTTACATTGTATGCAAACCGAATCATTTTGTTTGCAGGAATTTGTCTGGTACCGAAGGTGCCGAATTGGTTTGGAATCCCAGATAAGCTAAAAAAGAAATCTTACGGAAAATTGTATGCGAAGTAATGCACGAAAAGGTAAGTTTTCTTGACAGGGACTTTAAGATTATAGATTTGATCTAATTAATGCGTGAAGCATTTTCAGGTGCTTAATGGGATTGCATTAGCAAAACTTATGCGACTTGGGATGAGGTTATGGGGGTTTTAGGTAAGTGTACCGTGGGGTTTATCGGCCCCGCCACAGTATGCCTATTCGAGATGTCATCCTTCTACATGACTACGGCAGGCCTCACACCCTGTCCTTCACAAGGGATACATTTGGAGGAAATGGGTTGGAAAACCATCGAACATCATCCTTATAGCCAAGACTTGTCCCCCTGTAACTATTTTTTGTTCGCGCCCTTGAAGGAATCTATAGCGTTTGAAATAACAGTTGTTACGTGCGGCTTTCGCCACCCCCATCATTTAATTGCTTTTAATATAATTTAATAGTAGATGGTAAGGTAGTGAGAAAAACACACGGTGTTGAATGTGCGAACATACTCCTGTTCGAGTGTGGATCGTGTGGAAGTTAGATATCTGTTTTCGGAGTGGATGCTGGTGGAGAGGGAGAGAGAGATACAGCAAGATGATATTTTGATTCCGTTTGTTTTGATTTTGTTTGCTGGATACTGTTTTTTTTGATACAGTTGGATAAAGACAGTTGGTTAATACAGATAAGAAAAAGAAAAAAGGAAAAAGTCGCGAGTAACGCCCCGTTCTTTTTGGGTTAAAAGTAAAAAAAAGTAAAAAGTAAAAACAGAAGGAAAAAGCAAAAATACTAAAACATTTTGTCAAAGTAAAGTTTTTGAAATTAAACGTGGAGAGAAAAGAACAAAGGCTTTTTGATTTCTTGGAGCGCCGACTAAAGTGCAAGTGTTTAAACTTGGATTGGCCAAATCTATCCATCATGTTCGCGTGTTGATCCGTCAAAGACACAATTGAGTTCGGAAGCAGGAGGTGAACATCCCATCGCTTGTGGTGCGATTGGAACCACAGAAACACATCGACTTCTCTCTAAAATCACCATTTGGCGGTGGCCGCCCTGGTCGCGAAAAGAGGAAGAACCTGAAGAAGAACCTGACAAAGAACCACAGGTGGTGGAGCAGCCACTCTGATCTAACCACAAGAAGAGGAGTCCTAACTGGAGACGAGATAATAGACACCCCACTCTGGACTAACTGACTAACCACAGGTAACCCATTTTAAATACATAAATTTATGTGGCAAAGAACGTTGAATCACCAAAAATTGAACCTAAGCGTTACCCATCAGGCTACTGGCTGATTTTTAAATTTGATTTTTAAACTCGACTATACTCCACTGATGTGAATTGTTATGTTATCGCTAAGGTATACGGCTCTGATGTATTTTCTTATTCGATTTTTCGTTCGGTGCTCTTCACTATTTTGCTTATGAATTGTGTGTGTATCTGTTCGAGTCGCCACAAATCCCTTGGAAGAAAACAATTCGAAAGTAATGAAGAAGTCGATGAGCACGTGCGCAATTGACTAACAACTCGCCGTAATCTTTCTACGAACAAGGAATGTTAAAGCATCCAAATCGGTGGCAAAAGTGTATAGATCACACAGGAGACTATATTGAAAAACCTTGATAGTATAGTTAGTGTGTAACATTATTCAATAAATGTATAAAAAGGTATTACCGTTTATATTAGATTCACCCTCGTTATAGAAAATAGAGATTTTATTTCTCGGACAAAATTTATTTATGTAATACGTAATAAAAGTATAAAAGTATAATGCCATTAAAATCAGGTGTCATTGAAATCACTAGAAGTGTGTTTAGGTATTGTATTGGAACTTTCCAGATGATTAGTAGTTGGATCAATGATCCGCAGTGGTGTAAACTTTTCTCAATGAAACTTACAGCCCTATACTTGGCAAAAACTTCATACCCACCATCGTACTTATTTTTATCAAATAATTCGATAGAATATGTGTCGCAAACATATTGCAGATTGAGAACGCAATTATAACCTTCGAATATCGTGTCCTATGACCCTTTATACTCTGAAGTATATAAGAGGGAAAGCCCTTCGACTTTCTACCTCTCTTGATTTTGAGCTTGAGTGGATTGCCAGTATTTGTAAAGCGACAAGGTGTCGCTTCAAATTACTCAAAAAATATATAACAACAATAAAGTAAATACATCTTACTAAAAAACTCTCTATCTTTTTCCAATACTAACAATTTAAATAACAGAACTAAAGTGAAGATAAAAAAGGAATTGAGTAAAGTTGTTTAACAAGTCGAGACAAACCTTTATAATACGAATACGATAGTTGCTAATTGAACCTCAATTACCTGTGCCATGAAATTCTTAATAAATTATAGTGCTACGGTCTAAAGTGTCAAGAGTTGTCATAAAATATAAAATTTATTATATTTTTGGTGCATAGCATGTTGGCAAATAAATGAAAGTAGTAAAACCACTTTGCCTTTCAATCCTTTATCAAGATTAATACGAAAATTGCCCCGACAGTGATGCGCTTAATTAGAATATGCATAGATTAATGGCTCGTTTTAGATATCAATGACGCATGTTCCAGTCTTGCAAACATTATTTTTATAGTAACGGTGATGTTTTTGGTTCTCAACGAAATTGAATACGTTGTTTCAAATGACTGTGATTTCCTTTAAAAAGAGCATCGCGGTTCGATACTCACCATATTCAATCTAAATCCTCCGATTACAATCACGATGAAAGTAAGTGGCCGTTCAGCGAAGGAAATTAATAAAATAAATGATATATTCTGTATTTTTCAATATAGGTATTCCTGTTCGTCCTTTTGGCTATTTTTGGCATTGCTAGCGCCGTAAGTCCTTACGGAAGTGTGATTGGATATGATGGGCTATCACTAGGATACGGAGGACTGTCAGGATACAGCGGATTGGGAGGACTATCGGGGTACGGAGCAGAAGTCATTGCCGCACCCATTTCATATGGATATGGTGGCCATCTCATCGGAAGTCATGGGGTATTGAAGAAGTAGAGAGGTGATATGTGTATTGATCATCGATCGTACTTGAAATAATAAAAATAAATAAAAACAACACACCAATTGGGGCTTTACTCTTTGACATTAGTTGTTGCAGTAAACCTAGAAACAATGTGTATGCTGGCTAATAGAAAAAAGACGTCTAACTTCGGTAGACCAACCAGGGTAGTCGCAGATATAATCGGCCTGACACATAGATGGCAGTAGTTATTAAAACATGATGTCTGTGGTAGATAGTACCAACCTTAGAATAATTGGGTTTCAAGTTTAAAGACGTTACGTTCTTTATTACTTGGTTGACAGCCATCAGTAATGAACGCTCAGTGAATTTATATACATGGAGAGAATGCAAGCATCTGTTATTGAAGTTTACCACCGAGCCATGTCTTCAAGTTTTCATAGAGAAAACAGTCCTAAGGTGCTAAAGGAGTAATTCCTATTTCACATCATTGATTTTGGCCACTGTAAAACACATGCGTGAACATGTGTGAATTTTATCCATGATTACAAATCACACAAAGTTATGTTTTTACGGAAACATGATCAAAAAATTGTAATATTCGAAGGCAGTGTGATATATCACAGACTTCTTGAATTTCGCGGGCAGTAACTTTAAATGCACTTTTTAAAATTAATTGCTTTATCTTTCAGAAGAATGTTGTAAGGGGAGTGTCTAAGGTACCAATACTTAATAAGTAAAGTGACTCTCGTGAGCGCGAATTAATTAGAAGGAGAAGAAACTTTTCTTGGTGTTTTCTTGCTTCGTTGGGGCGAATTTCGTAAGGGTGCACTATGTTGTTCATTTTTCTCGCCTGGATAAAATAATCCAGTACAAAACAACAATCGCTAAGCCTAGGTTTGAAAGTTTATCAATTCACTTTTCTTATATAGGGTTATACAATAGGGACTTGACAACTTTGAATTTAATTTGTTAACGCACCCGTTCACTAATCATCGAACTGTCACTTTCAATTTATTCAGTAAACTCAACATTTTCATCGCGGTTAGGTACACGAACGAACAACGTCTGCAAATTATAAAAATTTACTACCGAAAAACAGTTGTCAAGTCAATATTGGAAAACCCTATATAAGAAAAGTGAATTGTTAAACTTTCAGACCTAGGCTTAGCGATTGTTGTTTTGTACTGGATTATTTTATCCAGGCGAGAAGGTCCATGATTTGGTTGCATGTTTTAGCCCGTTTTCCTGTCTATCTTACTGTCAATCAACGGGATTTAACCTAATTATAAGGAACTATAGTTTCATTTTATTATTTAGTATCGCCCACAATTCACTTTACGAGATTTTTGTAGGTGTGTCAATTTCGTGGGCAGTTTGCTGATAGTGACTTTTTCAATTTCCCGTGCAGTAACTTTCAATGCGGTTGCTTCCGTCAACTGCAAAATAAACTACTTCCAAAGTTTGAGGAAAGCTGCGTCATTTGGTTTCTGTTTGACACCCATTGAAAGCTAACAACCTCCTGAATTTTAACGTTCCATCAAGACAATGCACGGGTGCACACATGTGTAGTCACCATGGCAAAAACCCATAAATTGGGTTACGAACTGCCAGATTTAGCGCCCTGTGACTATTTACTCTTTCCAAACCTGAAGACATGACTGGGCGGTAAGAGATTTGGGCCGAATGAAAAGGTCATCACAGAAACTAACGCATATTTTGAGGACCTTGAGGAAACCTATTATTTGGAAGGAATAAAACAATTTTAAAAAACTCTGAACTAAATGCATCGGGCTAAAAGGAGACTATCTTGAGAAATAAAAGGCGTATTTACTGAAAAAGTATCTTTTATTCAAAAAGTCACTGACTAAACAAACTGGCCGCGTATTTATTTACAGATTCTACGATATAGGTGTATGAAAGGATGTTGGTTATATCCTTAAATACCACAGCACACTGTGGCGGAAGTAGTGAGTACAAGGAAAAGTCTCGAGGTACGAGGGCTATATAATAAGTACCTTGTCTAGGCCAGAGATGGAGCTGCTAGTATTTGAACGTTATTGTTCACAACCGCGTTAAATAAGTTGGGTTTGTGAATGACTGCCATTTAAATAATATAATTCTATGATGTCAAGGTGATATATTGTCAGTAGTTCGGCTGAAAAACATAGCATCTGATGAAGAATTTAAGGCACTTCCAACTTCATAAAGTCGTCGAAATTCCAATTGTTGAGTATACACTTAGGCGACAAGTAATGTAGATTTATCATCATCATCATCGGCACTACAACCGGGATCCGGTCTTGGCCTTATTTAGCAAGCCTCTCCACCAGTATCCGGTCGTTATCCGAGACTTGTTAAATTGTCCATAATAATTTGTTTTTACTGGCAAGATTAATAGCCTGCGGCAAGTACGTACGGGCGGTGGCGGGGTTAGTGAGCTGAAAGCCCGGAGCTATCCACCAATGGAAGCAGAATCATTAGATTTCCGAGGGCGATGGTTCACCAGTACCAATAGCAGGTGACGAGTAATGTCATGGATAACATATTATAGCCATGTTCAAGTACAGCATGATTACCCCAACACAAAAGGCGAGTGTCCCAATTACGACCTATTAACTATTTCGTCTTTTATACCTATGTGGTCCAATCTTTGCTCATCTATAGAATGACGAGTTGCACTGTCGGAGATTGCTAGGTTAGACTCGTCTTCGTTGTCTTTGTTTATCTTCTCTGAATGTTATAACCTACTCAGGAAGTTCGCTACCTTATTCTCTTTCCCTTGCAAGTACTCGATTTCATAATTATACTCTTGGAGTTTTAACAACCAAGGCTGATGCCGTTGTTAAAATTCTCTACCTTCATATTTGCTATTTAGGTATTTGATTGGCACGTAGTCTGTTACGATTTTGAATTTTTTTTTTTTAGTTTTTAAACCACATTTATTTTCTTAATTCTTTTTACATATATAATATTAGGGGTAAATGTTAAACCCTCTTCTACAATCACAGTCCTTAAATTAACTTCTTGGTTCTATGCCAGCTCTCTAAATTACACATTACAACATGATTTTTATTTACTTATATTAGAGGAACTCCTCGTTTACATCTACATGTTATATGTTACATTATTAAATTTTTTTTTTTTTTTTTTTTTTTTTTTTTTATAACAAACAAAAACTTCAAAACGAAATGAAAAGGTAAATTAAAAATAGAATACAATACCTACAAAATAAGTCATAAACGTAATGGGGGAAGGTGGACAGGGGGAGGGGGGACAGGAGGAAGGGGAGTGTTGCTCTTGAGAGGCATACTATATCTGAGGAAGTGAAGTCCTCTCCTCGTTGAGAAGCCACCACCATTTGGGAGATGTTCGATCTATGGCTGATTTATCTCTTTCACTGATCGCCGTGCTAAAACGCATGCGCTCGGGGCATTGGAGATATCACTATCATGGAGAATTCGTTTCTCCCTGGCACCACGGAAAGCGTGGTAAATAATCGGGACTCCATGCGCGTCTTGGATAAGGCCTTTTTGATCCAAGAAAGGGAACGCCTCTGGGGGAATAAACCCATTCTGGAGGGTATTCTCCAGATACATATCATTGGGATAGAATGCTCCCGCGATAAGATTATTGTCACTGCACATTGCCCTTGCTGTGTGACCACGAATCATTTTAATTATGAAATTGTCTATCCTATTTAACCCTGATTTGTTATACAGGATTTTGTTGGGATAGAATTTTTTGTATTACGCCTCTGGTGTTCTATAAAGTCCGAGGCAGGAACGCAAACACTGCCGTTCGAACACATGAAACTTCTCCATATAAAGTGGAGATATATTATACCATACTGGACAGCCATAAATCAAAACTGGTCGGATGAATGCCGAGTACGAAATTATTTTGACTCTGGGGTCAAGAAGACTACTCCGGAATAGACTTCTTGTCATAGAATATGCGCTTTTAGCTGCGGAGAGGGACGCTGCTACGTGCTTGTCAAAATATAAATACTGGTCTAGCCAGATACCAAGGTATCTAACCACAGTTTTCACTTGCAGTGGAAGGTTATTGTTACCTACAATGTGTTTCCAGTTGTATTTTGTTTCCCTCGAGGCCCTGGATAGGGGCATTCTGAAAAGGACAGTCTCAGTTTTCTGGAAATTAATCTTTAATTTCGAGTTGTCGCAAAATTGTTTTATTTTGTTGAAGTCATCTTGAAGGTGCCTATTGATGACGTATATTTTTCCTCCTGTTCTGTACACCACTATGTTATCGCCGTACGCAATGGCGTATTCGAGAGAACTCACTACATCACTAGTGTAAATATTGAATAGAATGGGAGAATTCACAGCTCCCTGCTGTAAGCCATTTTTAATTTGGAAGGTCTTGTTGGAGAGTATGTCCCCGCATTTCACTATAAAATGTTTGTCCATTATCATATCATACATGATGTATAACAGATATTGTGGCATACCCAGGTTTGTTAACTTATACACAAGTCCTTCTAACCATACGGAGTCGAAAGACTTTTCAAAGTCAACCAAGCAGGCGCCTGTACATTGTCGCTTTGCCTTGTTCCACTGTATATCGGAAACAAGTTTCGTCGCTGCATGAACTGTATCATGTCCCGCTCGAAAGCCAAACTGGTTGTTGGTGTTACGCCTCGCTTTACACCCCTTCTCAATCATTATAATATTTTATTAATTTGATTCCATCATCCTATGATTTCATCTATATGATCAATCCTCAAAATATTCTGCATACAATGCAATACTCGACTTTCCCACAAGCAATGCAATGCATAGCATTAAAATTCGCATTCATTCAGAAGCAAAGCCTTCTCCACGGGCAATTAATTCATATCACATACGTTGGGATAATTACCCATCCATGCCCACCTTCCAAAGCCAATTATCATATATCAGTCATACACTTGACCCACTCCCCAAGGCCACTGCATTCTGCTTCGTATTACAAGAATCAAGCAAGCACCTGCCCACGGACCTACACGGTCTCATTTTACAAATACATATGTTTACAAGTGTGATACGCGATATACGATCACAAGCGGTGTCGTCAAAGGCCACCGACGACGAAATAATTGAGCGTCGGAAAAGTGCTGAGTTCGACGAGGTAGCGAACACAGCAGTGAGGCACAATTAATCGTATGATACGATTGGCACACGCGGGCAATGCCCCTTAATCGATTCTCCGCATGAAAGCAATTAAGTAATTCCTCAATTCTTTGTCGTTGCATTTTTTTGCAGTGCAAGTAAATGATTAATGAATATTGCGAATGGCTTATGACAGGCGAATAACCTCCGAATAGGTTACACGTTCCAGGCGAGGAAAATGCATCACCTGCATTAACTTACCAATAATTGGATATAAAAAGAGGTGTGCAAATGAGTTGCGGCGCAGTGTAAAGTAATAAACAAGAAGGCTGTGGCCATCGCAGTTGTACAGCGGGTCTTCTTGTTTAAAAAAAAACGTAAAAGTGATCAAAACTTGAGGGATGGACATTCCCAGTGTGGTTCAACAATAAAGTTTAACGTTAAAAAACAATAAAGTTTAAAGTAGGAAACGATAAAGTGTCGTATCAATTAAGAGGAAAAAAAACCAAGAGGAGGTGTTCGATGAATCTCGATGCCGCACGAGGAATGTCGTCGGCCGAGATCGTTGTTGATGGTGTTCCGCCGAACGAGGAATGTCGTTGGGGAATAGCGATGGTGAGCACGTTGATGCCAAAAGAGGATTGACGCAATGGCGTCCTACCCAACGATGCCTGAAACCAAATGTGTTAAAAAAAAGGAACAGCAATACCTTTGTTTAATCGCGCAGCGTGAAGTTCCCGCGTTGACTCGATACATGACGATGTTGTTGTCCTTCCGTGTGCAGTGATGAGTTGCGTTGGGTTTTAGCAGCGAATCCAGACATCCGCGCCGAACGGATGTATTTGATGAATTTGTGTTTAAGTAGAAAATTAAAACTTCATTAACTAAATTTGAAGTAAAGCCGATGCGACTGGCGAATGCCTTTAAATGAATAGAGATAATGTTCGACTGAGTTCTCGATGGAGAACTTTATTTATTTATCACTTAAGGGCCACATGGTGGCGTGCGAAACTAAATTCAATAGAAAGTACAAATCCAATTATTAATGTTTTATAAACCAAAAAACGTATAGAAGCACGTTAGTAGAAAGCACCAAAACCAATATGTGACAGTAAATTGCCAGTCGAGCACCAACAACAGTAAACAAACGTTGAATTGAGAGTTTCCCCACTGCCATCGTGTTGCTGGCATGTGTGGTGAATATATGTCGGGGAGAGTACTAGACGATGTACTAGATTCTTCCCGAGCATATAACCATGAATCCGAAACAGGAGGAGAAGACCTTATATACCAAACCAAAGGAGAAGACCAGGCGAGTAAGTAATTCCAAATTGAACTAAATATTCAACAATACTCAACAATATTCAACACAAACTTGGTAACTAATTAATAAATGTTAGCATCTGGGATTACGCTCAGGTTTTAATTTTGGCACCCAACATGGGGCCTAATAAAGTATAAATAATTTAACCCAAAAGAAAATCTAAATCAAACAAAACTTACGATAACTTAAACAAAATAAATGATAATATCAGAGGTCAAACTTTGATGTTACATTTTGGCACCCGAGCAGGGACCATAATAAAATAATAATAAATAATACAATATCTTGGCCATTCAGCTGCCCGATAACAAAATATTAAATGTCAACATTAGAGGTTTGCACTTTGAAGTTACATTGGGGATGATATCGTTTTCATCACACCAATAATGTGCATTGCGGCTAAACAAATAAACGGCAATGCATCGAGGAAATGGCGCTAAAAGGAAAGATGGGACGAGGGCATCATAAGAGTCTTCGGTTGGTGATGCCTTTGCGTAAATAGACGGATAGCCATTAGAAAAAGGTGCTAATTGAAGTTTTAGCATACTTACTGGGAATTGGATGTTTGTTCTTTAAGGAAAGTAAATTTGATGCATTGAATTATGAATGCTAAGAAATCTTTGTTGCGTTGTAATGCGTTGTATGCATTAATGTCCTTGGAAAAGGAAATGTTTTCAGGTGCCAATGCAATTGCATTGGCGAAAAACATTGGGAGTTAGGTTGCAATTATGGGGCGTTCTTTGGGTAAGCTTAAACACACCAACCTATCAGTGCTTTGTTTATAATTTTTTCGAATACCTTGCTGATGTTGGGAAGCAGGCTGATCGAGCGCAGATTAGCTGGATTGCTCTTATCTTTCCCTTTTTGGGGATAGGGTGGACTACTGCGGTCTTCCAATGGGTTGGATAGTGTGCATTGTTTAGAGCGTTGTTAAACAAAGTAGTGTATATGTTCACTGCTTCGCGAGGCAAGTGCCTTAGAACCACATTTGGAATGCTATCTATTCCAGATGATTTCTTATTTTTTATTGATCTAAGTATGTTGTTAAGTTCATCCTTGTGCACAAATATATTTGTATTTTCATTTCTGGCGGGAGAATCCGCTCTATTATTTTCGCCGAATGTGATGAAACTGCGGTTTTCGGATCGCCAGTTGTGAAGTTGATTGCGCAGCGAGCAATGTCTTTGACGGGCATTGCTTTCAATTTCAGTGTTAGCATGAACTGATTCGTTAACTCTGCACACTGCTTCGAAACAGGCTCCAATTGAATTCGCTTTCTTTTGCGGATCTTCGACTACTATTACTTTATCATTGGAGTTGATGTGCTCTAAGGTGAGTCCTGCGTTCAGCATTATTTGACAATTCTCGGGAGTCCGTGGAATTCGGAGACAGGGAATGTCATTGTGATCTTTTCTTCGACATATTTTCTTGATTTGTGAGGACATGTTCGGTCCGTTTGCTTGAACAGCTCGAATTCTGTTGCTCCACTCCTCATTTATTACTGCTCGGTAATTATCCCGGATCAGTTTTTGAAGATTTTTAATCAAGGACTTGATAGTTTTGATTTTATTGCTATTTGGGTCACTGAACTGCCTATAGCACAATTTCAGCTATGAGAGCAGGGTGCTCATTTGCCTATACAAAGCATCGATAGTTGCATTTCTGTATCGGCGGGTATAGCCATCCGTATGAGCTACTTTGGGGATGGAACGATTCATTGTGTTAGTAACAATATTGTTCATAGTTATGACGTAATGGTCGATTTCATAATTGCGAAGGTGGGTCTATGCCAATGTTGTGTATTTCTCTTTTTACTATGGGTACCTTAAACAGATTCAGGAGCGTAAGCAGTGACTATATATAGATGTGTGGGGAGGAAGTAATGTGCCTAACACGGACACTAGGTTCACTTCCTCCTCCATCATAAATTGGTCGTGCGAACACTGCTCACAACGCAAGGGGGAAGAAAACGATGGTTGACCTTCGCGACCGAGCGGACACAACACAGAAACAAACACACTCAGGCGATGCTATTTGTGCATACACATTTTTATTGTAAACAAAAAAAAATCCTTACATATACTTATTATTAGTGTTGAATTATTTTAATACATTCTTAGCTATTACACACACGAACTGCGGCACAAACGTTTTAACCCACCGTACCGGCGCCGGCACGGGGGATGACGAGCGACCCGACCGCTCTGAAGATTGAATTACGACTCAACGATATCTTGCTCATTCAGAGCTCACTCGCTCATCGTGATCATGGTGGTATGTGTGCCTAAAACAAAGAAAGACAGAAAATGCATTCCTAGGATACGATTTCGGTAAAGCAAATAAAACCGAAATCGTCGGATGCATGTGTGTAGCAGTTAAACAAAGAGACCACGATGCGATGCGGGAATATGCTAATTAGTTTTAGCTAGGTTACTGGGAAATGGTGTTTATGGCATCGCTAGTAAGGGCACGTATTGAATGACCATTTGCATTGTTTATGCTTGGATTTCAATTGATGCCAAGGGACGCGGAATGCGTATTTGCTTTGGGTTGCACATTGTGCGAGTTAGGGAATTTTATTGCTGGGAGAAAAACGTCGCCAGCCAATGTATACATAAAGAAATTTATCGTATACATGAATGAAGGTGGGAATAGGCGACGCCATGATAATTATCTCTGGCTGGAATGGTTACATGATATGGTTTTTCTTTCCAGGATAATTTATGATAAGGAAAGTAAGAACTCTTACAGGGGATTTGTAAGCGAAGGAATACTTGAAAAGGTAAGAATTCTTTTGCAGGTGCTTTTGGGTTATAATAGTTGGATCTATTTGATGCGTGAAGGGTTTAAGATGCTAATGCGAATTGCATTAGCGAAAGCTTATGCAGACTGGGTTGTGGTTATGGGTTTTTTTTTCAGGAAGGCGAGCCGCGGGATCTGGCGGAACTGCCACAGATGCATTTGACTTTTTAGCGGAATATCTATAATGCATGCCTCTAGCACCTGGAATTTGTGTGCTTCCGTGCTGTAAACGACCTTATGGTGAAGACCTTTCTTAACTAAGATAGCGACTCCACCCCCTCGAGTAGAGTGGGGTCGATCTTGTCTAATTATGTTATAATTTTTGTAGCCCATTTTGTGCCCTTGGTTTAGCTTAGTTTCGCTAGCCAAGACCACATCTGGGCATTCGGCTTAGAGCAGATTGCCTAAATTATCCCTTCTTTCGATGTGGATTAGTGAATTTACATTCACAGCTATAATTTTTAGGTTTAGTTCAGACGGATGGTTGAAGATTTTGATGTGGCGAGTTATTTGTGAACAGGGCTGAATAGAGAGTATCTCTATTCGTGCTCCGTGTTCAGTCAGTGTTTTTTGAAATTCGGCAAATTGCCCTTGCATGGTTCGAACGCTGTTATGTATTGTGGATCTCTTGGATTAATCTTATACCCTTTCTTTAGATACTTAATCAATGGATATGCTGCCTTTGAATAATGCTTAATGAACTCTTATAAAATCCAGTTACGCCTAAGAATCCTTTTAGTTGTGTCTCGGTGTTGGAGGCCTCTAGTTCCTGTATAACTTTTTTTTTCTGGATTTGGCTTCATACCTTCCTTGGTTAGAATATGACACATATCTTATTACTCTATTCGCGAAGAATATTATTCTTTATCCGCTGAAAAGTGGCTGAGGCATTCTTTAGTCCGAAAGGCATTCGAATGAATTCGTAAAGCCCTCCGGGGGTAACACAAGCTGTCTTCTCTATGTCTTTCTCTGCCACCCTAATTTGATGATAGCATTTCGCGGGATCTATTGTACTAAAGTGCTGTGCTTTTCCTAGCTTATCTTGAATGCTTTTAATATTAGGTGTTGGGTATTTATCGTCTATCGTGACCTGGTTCAACCTTCTGTAATCCATTACAATCCTGAATTTCTGCACTCCTGAATTATCTTTCTTTTTCGGCACTACTATTATCGGTGAACTATATCTACTCCTACTTTTCCGTATGATTCCTTGTCCCTCCATATCTTCCGTTTGCCTTCTAACTTCTGCTTCATGAGCTCTTGGGTATCTGTACAACCTTGAGTTTATTTGTTCATAAGTGGTTGCTCGAATTTCGTGGGCGATTGTACGAGGGTTGCCTCTTATGTTTCGGGATTTGGCAACCCTAGCGTTGCAATCCGGCAATTGACAGCTCTGTCGTAAAGTTGGACATTTTTGAGGTTATACGCACTCAGAACGTTTTGACATACGAGCGCTATTTGTGTTGTTTACAGTAACTTAAAAGATTCATCTCGGCCCAAAAATGGAATTAAATCGTCAATATTTTCGTGCGATTAGTTTTTACAACTTTCGGCGTGGATTAACTCAGCAACAGTGCATGGATGAACTTAATTCAATTTTTGGCGATGAATCTCCATCAAGGACCAGTGTTTATCGATGGTGTATGGTGAATTCAATCGTGGTCGTAGTTCACTCCAAGATGAATTTCGTGAAGGTCGTCCAAAATCAGTTGTTGTTCCGAAAACCATTGATGCTGTGCGCGAACTGATATTGGAAGATCGTCATGTGACCTATCGTGATATTGAGACAACCTTAGGCGTTAGTGGGACCAGCATACATTCAATATTGCATAAACATTTGACTGTCAAAAAAATTTGTTCGTGTTGGATCCCACACAATTTGTCAATCGCCCAAAAAAAGGCTCGTGTCAATTGATCGAATGAAATGCTCAAAAAATACGGTCGCGGTGCTTCGAAACACGTCTATGACATCGTGACAGGCGATGAATCGTGGATTTACGCGTATGAGCCCGAAAGTAAACAGCGGTCGACTGTCTGGGTGTTTCAAGATGAGCCAAATCCAACAAAAGTTGTTCGCGCACGAAGCTCTTCCAAGCAAATGGTCGCCTGCTTTTTCGGAAAAACTGGACATGTCGCAACCGTACCACTAGAACAACGCAGAACAGTCAATTCTGAGTGGTACACAACCATTTGTTTGCCAGTTGTCTTCCAAGAAATCAGGAAAACCAACCGCCGAAGACGGATCACTCTTCACCACGACAATGCGAGCTCTCACACATCGGCTGCGACAACTGCATTTTTGAGCACCCAAAACATCGATTTGATGGGTCATCCACCGTATAGTCCTGACTTAGCACCAAATGACTTCTTTTTATTCCCGTACGTAAAAAACAAACTGAGAGGTCAACGTTTTTCGACACCTGAAGAAGCGGTTGCTGCATTCAGAATGCATGTGTTGGAGATACCTCAATCAGAGTGGCAAAAGTGCTTCGACAATTGGTTCAAACGCATGCAAACGTGTATAGATCTTCATAGGAAATATTTGAAAAACAATAAAGTGATTTTCGATGATTAATATTTGTTTTTGTTCTCTAATCCCGAAATATAAAAGGAAACCCTCGTATTCGCTTTCGTTGAAATATCCCCTTCTCTGTATAACAAAGGATTAAATTCTTTAATCAGAGGTTCTATAGCTTTCTTTGGATAGTATGGTGGGTGGGAGAGGGAGTTGGTTACTGGCAGTATGATTCTGTTTTCCGAGGCTAGTTTGTAAAAAACGTGTCTGCTACATCTCTTGTTTCTTGCCTATTTATCATATCCACTGACATGTGGTCTGGCCTCTGCCTACGTTGTGAAGTATTACCCGAATGTGGATGACTTTGCATAGATCTTTCGTTTCCCTGCTTAAAATCATTTCGTCCGGTCCTCCAATTCTGGTTATCACCTAAGTTTTGCCTTAACCCACGGTTTGTCCTGAAGTTAATGCGATTGCCTTCTTGTCTTATGATATTGCTTCCACTCTGCCTATTATCATACCTGTTTCGATGGATTATATGGCCTGGTCTGTGGTTTCTATCAAAATGTTGGTTGTTTCTCGCGGTCAGTCTGTGTTCAACACTACCAGTAGGATTTAAATTAGTCCTATCCATTCCAACAAGAGAATCTATTATATTTCTTACCTCCGTTAAATTTGTTTTGTCCATTATATTATACGCCAAAGTACCTGAAACTAAGCTTTTCACTTTCTGAACTAGCATTCCACTGAATATATCTATCATTGCATTACTATCTGTGCAAAATACAGCATATTCTGCAATGTCGTCTACAAGATACTTCAATTTGTTGCTAAGGTCGAGGATCGAGTTTACCCTTAATAACATGATGTCCCTTGTTAGGGCCATTTGCTCCCTTTTTGGTCTGTAGTGCAGCTTCAACTTCTGCTTGCACTCTTCCCAATTTTGAGTTGGGTTGACTCTTAAAAGGTTTTTAGCTGGCCCCAAAATTTTTTGATCGTAGATCATACTGAAGGCTCTTGCCTTTTCCTCTTCCTGTCCAGATCTGTATTCGGCTAGCTTCCTTGATACAGCATCTATGAACGACGGCAAGGTTCCTTTCGTCCCATCGAATTCCCGAATATGCCGAATTTCTTTCTCTAGCATCTGAATTGCACTTTGCTGCTGTTTATGAACCATCAGCTGGGTCAGTGCTGCAATACATTGTTCCATTTGTTGAGCCATTTCCCGTTTTTGGTCTATCAACCTTTTTCTCGCTTCCGTTCTCCGATCAATTTTGTCAGCTACGTATAACTCTACTAATTCTTATCCTCACGAGGGATACGACGGTAGCTTTTCTTATTTTATGTACCGTAACTACCGTTTTCTCGACGAAATCGACTACAAATTACAATACCGACCCTTGGCTTGTTACATGTACTCTGACCGTCACTCTCTTCCTTTTTCGACTGTACCCTTATAACAACTACTCAGATGTCACACTAACAACAATTACCTCCTTGAAACATCACCCAACGTATTAAGGATTTTTCCCGTATCGACATAATTAGGGGTAATAAAACGACTACTTATAACAAGAAAGAATTTTTATTTATTTCAATCAACAGTATTCAAATTGCAAGACAAAAAAGTCAATAACACATAACCCAACCAAACCAATTTCGTCTATAACACCACTAATCCAACGAACACCATCAATTCAATTAACGCCATCTACTCAACAAACATCATCAACTCAACTAACCACATTCGAACCCGCACAACTACAAACAAGTTCGCCAACAAACAACCAAACTGAAACCATTCCACAAACCACGACAAGCTGCTCTGCTAATAGCCATTCGCAACGCACCCCTTCACCCAAATCAAAAGTAAAAAGTAAACCGTCTCTCACTAATATAAATATTAATAAAAATGTACACATCTTAGTAGATGATGATATTACAATGTAACTATAAAACTAACAACCAAGCCCCTGACTCTGCTGTTCCTGAGGTTGGACACTTGAACTCAATCCAGAGTTCAAGTGCCCAACATCCGGAACAGCGGAGTCTTGATCCTAACAACATACATCCCGCCCACCACACCTTCCAACACCTTAATACATTTAAGAATATACAACCCCATCCCTCTGCAAAATCAAGACCTAAGCACACTAGCAGGGCTGAACGCCCAAAACTCACTCCAAAACAAAAACCATTCACCATTCTACAATGGAACACGAACGGTTATACCAATAACTTTGACGAACTAAACATTCTAATTAAAGACTATAACCCACATATAATATCACTGCAAGAAACGCATTGTCCACTCAACACCACACCATTCATCCCTAAATCCTATGTAGGCTACTTCTACAATTCACCTGCAAACACATCACACAAGCAAGGAGTAGGATTACTAATCAAGAAAGATACTTCCCACAAAATCCTCCCCATCATTACAAATATCCAAACTCTCGTTGCAGAAATACAACACCCTTTAGATTTTACCTACATTGCCTTATATCTCCCCCCCGAATCAGCCATTAAATAAAAATGATCTTCAGGCTATACTCAACCAAACAAATGAGCCCAGAATACTTGGAGGCGACATAAATGCTTGGAGTACACTCTGGGGTTCACCTTCCACAAACAAAAGAGGGGAAGTAATTGAAAACCTCCTCCTCACCACCAATCTGATCCTACTGAATGATGGTTCGCCTACTCACCTTTCTACCCACAATACCCTCACTCATATAGACATCACTTGTTTGAATCAGAATTGGTTCCGAAAACTTCATGGCAGGTTCTAAACGACCTCTACAATAGTGACCATTTCCCCATTTTAAGCATAATAAATAATCAGCAACCGATAACCCATCACAACAGATCTCCAAAATACAAAACCGATTCCGCCAACTGGCCACTTTTTGAAAGAAAAGTTGACGAATTTCTTTTAAGCAATTCCCCCACACCTGACACGAATCACGAAGCGTCGCTAATCAGTAAAGCAATTAGATCCGCTGCCAATCTCTCAATACCCCAAACAAATATCACAACCAAATCAGAAACCAGGCAACCTGTACCTTGGTGGAACTCCGACCTAACGCTTCTCAGAAAAAGCAAAATGTCAGCCCTCTCTGAATTTAAAAAAAGACCAACGCCGGTTAATTTTGTTGCATACAAAAAAGCGAATGCACAATTTCGTAGGTAGATGAAAGAAAGCAAAGCAAAAAGCTTTCTTCAATTCACTTCCTCAATCAATCCAACATTCTCCACAACCACAATATGGCATTAAATACGCAGCTTAAGTGGTAATCACAATCCGACAATTATCATCATCATCATCATCATCATCGGCACTACAACCGGGAACCGGTCTTGGCCTTATTTAGTAAGTCCTGAGGCTTGTTAAATTTTCCGTAATGATTTATTTTTTCTGGGCAAGGTCATTAGTCTTGCGCCAGAGGCTCCCCGACGGGGAATCGAACCCCGGTCTCCCGGGTGACAGGCGGGTATACTAACGACTATACTATCGAGGAGTCAATTCTAAAAAATACCTTGCCATAATTTTATTGGAAATGGAAGACATTTTTGCCCAACAAAAGAGATAATGGAATTGAAATATAAGGCGGACTTGCAAAACCTTTCAATGGATACATTTCCTAAGAGGGGAAGAGGATAATTTACCTTTCTTCAAGTAATATGTCAGTTAATGCGGATAATGATAGATTAAACTACATAACAAAAAATGTGCTTATATGATGATATCGGTTGATCCAATAAGAGCTATATACTTCCAGTTTGAAATAAAAAGGATACGGTATAAGATATGAATGTAAATATGAATGTAAATCCGACAATTATCTCATCCCTTAATTCCGAAAATACTACAATCTCAGACACAGTGGAAATAAGCCAACCCTTCGCCAAAACCTGGTCGCAATTCTCAGGCAACAATAATTTTCACCCCGAATTCAATCGTAAAAAAATTGAATCTGTTAACAATCCACTATCTTTGCAAACTCCTAACTCTGCAGCTCTACGCATAGAACAACCCATCTCATTTATCGAATTCGAGTCAGCACTTAGTATAACTAAGGGCAAAACTCCAGGGAGAGATCGAATATCTTACCCAATGTTAAAAAACCTTTCGCATTATGCAAAACAAAGAATTATAAAGTTATACAATAAAATACTTGAAACATCACACATTCCACAAATATGGAAAACCGCGGTCTTATTCCCAAACCGAACAAAGATAAAGATACGGTGGATGGCTACCGCACAATATCCTTAATTCCTTGTCCCGCAAAGGTATTAGAAAAAATCGTAGCCAAACGTCTACTCTGGTTTATGGAAACAAAGAAATTGGCATCCATCAACCAAGTAGCTTTCAAATCCAACAGAGGTTGCACAGACGCCTTACTCCACATTGGCCACGACACCTCAAAGGCTTTATCCGCCAAAAATCACGTCACAATACTCTCTCTTGATTTTGAGAAAGCATTCGACAGAATAGGCGCTCACACCGTACTTAATAAATTGTTAAAATGGAGAATTGGCAACAATATATATATATAGGTACGTTAAATCATTTCTAAGCAATACAAAATTCCAATGTAAAGTCAACCACGTTTACTCCAATACATTTCCATTACACAACGGAATCCCTCAAGGATTCCCACTGTCAGTTGTACTATTTATGATCGCCTTTGACGACATAAGTACAATAATACACAAATAGAAACATCTAGATCATTGCATTTACGCCGATGATATATACATTTTAAGTAAATCCAGTGATCTAACTTTCTGCAAAAATCTTTTAACTGAAACAGTGAAAGATATCTTAGAATGGTCAAATTCTTCAGCTGCCAGACTCTCAGTAGATAAATATAAATTATTTCATGTGTGCCGACGACGACTTTGTCCCCAAATACACCTCAACATAAACAACAAAACAATCCAAAATGTCCCCAACCTCAAAACCCTAGGAATAATATTTAACAATAAGTATACCTGGAAACAACATTGTTCAGAACTCAAAGTATCATTAGCAGCGAGGTTCAATATTATTAAATACTTAAGCAACATGAAAAGTAATGTACACATTAACACTCTATGTAAAATTACTAAAGCTCTAATTTTAAGTAAAATAGACTACGGGATCTATATCTATGGCAATAGTCCAAAAACGACTCTAAATATAATAAAACCCACCTATCACCAAGCCGCTAGAAGAAGCACTTTGCATTCAGAACGACACCAATAAAAAATATACTGGCTGAAGCTGGGCTCCCAACAATCGAGGACCGGATGGAAATCATATCTTTAAAACTAATAGCTAAATTAGCGTTTTCGCGAAATTCCATAATTGACAAAGACATCAAACTAACAATAGGATAAAAAAACACCAACCGAATCCCATCTGCAATCAGCCGCATATTAGATAAAGCCAAGCAATTGGAATTGGATATTAAACAAACTTTCAAATACTCCGCAACTTACCCGCCATGGCTTCTAAATAATAATAATATCATTACAACACTCTCAACATTTAAAAAACCAAACACAAACAAGGAAATATACGGTGCACTATTCTGGTCAGTCGCCTCAAAATATAAATCCAACGGGTGGCGCTTTCTGTACACAGATGGATCCAAAACAACCAACTATACTTCCTTTGCGGTCACATGCGAAGAAGGTGCAGTAAAGAAAATCGGACTATTACCCGAATTTTGCTCCATTTTCACGGCGGAAGCCTTCGCGATCTTACAAGCCGTAACATTCGGCACCAACCACAGAGACAAATATGTCATCTGCACCGACAGCCTGTCGGTACTCAACTCAATAAGAAACACCAACAACACTGATGATATGATTTCCAATATTCATAATAATATTATTAAATACTGCAATAAAATAAAACTAATGTGGACTCCTAGTCACGTCGCCATCAGCGGTAACGAGAATGCAGACGCCGCAGCCAACTCAGTCAAAAGAGCTCCAGTCCATAAATTCAACACCTACACAAGAGCCGATCTACTGTCAATTATCAGCAATCAACAAAAACAAATAAACCAAACAAACTGGGATACTCACCACCATACCTATAAAATGGTAAACCCTTTCAAAACTCACCCTTCTTACCCAACTAAACACAAACTTTGTGAGGCTGCGATTAGGCCATATAGCTGTTACCCACCTCCACCTGCTCCACCGAGCTACAGCCCTAATCTGCCCAAAATGCAACACAACACTTACAATCACTCACATTTTGAAAGACTGTCCTCACCTAAAACCCTTGAAAGACAAACTATTTCGCAATACAGATATTTATACAATTCTGGCAGATCCCACTACCGACACATAGAAATTGTAAATACATTTGTAAATAGCATTAAGATTAAATTGTAAATTAGAAATACAGAGCCAATAGTCCCCGCTGCTAGGCTCATTAGGTTAAGTTATTGATATGTAATTTTACATTACTAATTGATAATAAATAAATAAAAATAAATAAGAAAGGATTTGTTTTCGGGTTTCGTATGTTACGGGGGTTAGTGTGGAGAGTGATGAAGGAGAGCACACTTGGGCAGATGACCTAACCAATGGGAAGACAGTGGATAAAGAGGATGTCTGCGGGACGTCTGCGCTCTTCAAGTGTGTTGTGGTTTATTATTTGGCTTGTGTATGAGGGCAGAGGACGAGGTTTTTCCCAGTTCAAGCCACGAAGGGCAAAAAGCAGAAACCGGCATTGGATGTTTTCGATCCTGCCAATATGAGGCGAGCAGTGAGGAGATCAGATCTGACTGAAGGGTGAGGGGGGGGGGGGGGGGGGGGCAAATGCTATGTAGAGTTGTGGGGGTTTTAAGTAGTGTGTCTGGCACGACACGGATTCACTTAAATCCCACTTAAGATTGAGGCACTACGATTGACTGTAATCCTTGCGATTGAAGTCAACTTAGTTCGTCGTCACTGTAGGAAGTCAATGGATCAGTATGCACCAAGGAGAACAGGAACAATTAAAACACTTGGAGATTGCTGGTGGTCACTGCTTTATTGTTTATGATTTATTTTTGTTTTATTTTACACGAGTTTCCTTCGAACATGTTTAGTTCACTTAAACTTTAGTTCTAACAAGATGCTACGTTTAATACGGTGCTCGCACTCCTTGCCGTTTTACATTCACACTATTTATTAGGCCTAGACCCAAGAAACCGAATTGACAATTTGTATGCACGATTGTGAAAAAAATCGAAAGTACAATTTTAACGACAACCAACGCACTGGATGCGCTTTGACATGTATAAACACCTCGGGGAAATGAACTTGCTTTTTGTTCGTGTGTGTACACGATAAAGGATGATTTTGACTCCCCGGCAACGTCCTCGACACGTGTGGTCTGGTGCGCGATTCAAATCTGACTCCTTTGGTGTCTGTTCGTCAAAATCCACCAACTGCGATCGTCATGGATTACCCACACAAGGGTAGCCAATCAGCGCTTGAAATGGACATCGTCTAAGAAAATTGGGCGGATCTACCCTGGAAGGCAAGTGCATGACGTGCCTTGGCGAAGGTAAGGAGAAGGGAAAGAAAGAAAAACAGGAAAAACACAGACATGTCGCAGGTCAAATCTGTTGGTCCATGTATGGGCAGGATATACTGCCGCCATCCGCTAGGGATAGATTTGTTGATTGACGTAAGTCAATAAAACTCTTGTCGAAAGCAGGAATTGGTTTTGGGATAATGTATACAGAATGTATACGGGCTCCTCGATAGTATAGTGGTTAGTACACCCGCCTGTCACTCGGGAGAGCGGGGTTCGATTCCCCGTCGGGGAGCCCCTGGCGCAAGACTAATGACCTTGCCCAGACAAAATAAATCATTATGGAAAATTTAACAAGCCTCAGGACTTGCTAAATAAGGCCAAGACCGGTTCCCGGTTGTAGTGCCGATGATGATGATGATACAGAAATTGGTTGCACTGTAGACAATCTGGGATGCGACCGTTGCTAATCTGTTTAAAGTAAAAGTGTGGGAGAAAGTAATAGAGTAGCATTTGACAAGGTTAAATTGAAGGCAGTTGTTATGGCACCAAATTGAGAAACTGTTGAGATCCAATTGGAGAAATGAGGAGTCGAGAGGAGGCGTATCGCATTGTAGAGCTTAGTGTAGCCAGCGTAGAGAGATAGATGAGTACCTGATCTTAGAATCAATGTCCGAGTCTAGACTATGTCGCAAGAAAAATTGACCAACGCCAAAAAATCTTTATACGTCATTTATTTCTGTATACCTCCTTCGCAAGCTGTCGTGCCATACAAACTCGCAATAGCAGTAGTTTTTTGCCTAACCGAGTTAAATACTCCCCTAAACGATGTCGTTGTTATTGGCGATTAAAACTTCCCCAATCTCCAATGGACGTTATCAGACGATGACTCTTTTTACATCTCAAACCTCACTGGTACAAAGGAACGTTTGTTTATAGATGGTCTCGCCGACTCAAGTTTTCATCAAATAAGTAATGTCCCAAATCATATGGAGAAGCAACCTGACTTTGTGTTTACTTTGAATCCCTATAATTCCTCAGTTGCCCTTCGTCCGCACGCCCTGTCAACAATCGACAATTACCCCCCGAGCTTCTCGTATCCCGATATCGTGACTGCTTAGCTCGACTCTTACCACCTCACGTAAACTTTTCCTCCAACTTCCGCAAAGCTAACTTTCGCCTATTAAATGAGCATCTTATCAGAATCGCATTTCGCTTTGATCATCTAGAGGGAGAAGAAGTTACTGCCACTCTCTATAAGGAAATCTAGAGAGCCATTTCCCTACAAGTCCCTTCTTCTCGACATAAGACATCGGTTTCATCACCTCCGTGGTACAGCCACAATCTCCGCACTCTTCGGAACAAGGGGAATAATTTGTGGAACTTTTCCATAAGAACACGTTCCTCCCTGGACTACTTCACTATCTCGGTTCCCCTTATAAATTCACCGAGCTTTACAACTCCCTCTACTACAATTATCTCACAAAATCACAAAACAACCTGATCCATGATACCAAATCTTTTTCCTCTTTACTAATTACAAACGTAAATCTGACCCCTATCCCAATTCCCTTTCCTATGACACGATTACTTCAACCGACCACCATACTTCTGCCAATCTTTTCGCTTCTTTCTTTAAAAAATCTTTCACGGACAACTCGTTTAAGCCTAATCCGTCTTACTTCAAGGACATGTCCGAATTCTCCCTTGGTTCTGTGGCGATTTTTTAAAGCTTTCCCAAAGAACGATCCATTTCTTTAAATCAACCTGCCTTTCCCTCACGCCATAAACCACTATACTTACTTGCATTCGAGCACCTTAAGCTGTCTTTCAAATAACTTTCACCTGAAAGTTAAACATCATCAAGGCATGCATCACATTGAATTTTTCCGTTTCATATTATATGAACCATATCATATCCCCATCGTCTCGGCTCGTCAGCAATTATAATAGATAAACACACGCTGGCCAGCGTAATTTTTGACACAGCTGTAGCCGATGGTTTTGCTACAGTTTATAACCATTTATTGCCCCAATCCCAAGGTTCGCATCACTTGCGACCAATTCCTTTTATCGGTTATCTACCGATCATGGGATTTGGGCACGAATATGATTGACGTTAGACAATCATACCCATAATCATGTCTAATGATTCGTTGTCTAAACAACGACCAGCCACTATTCTCGCGCGGGCTATTCTAAACGAAATGCTTCTGTGTACTCTACGTAAACAGAAGAAATTATTTTTGCGTGCATGCCAGTATTCCTGTGCATTATCCAATGCCTAAAATAAACATGCACCCACATCTAGTAGCCTTTGCCGTCGCAGCAAAGTTCTGTTGACTTATCGCCAACCCAAATCGATCCCCTATCGTACGATGGGAATACATCCAGCCGTACACCTATCATCATATTTGACCAGCTGCATATTTGTTTTTCCTTTCCTGCGCCTAGCGAGTGTTTGGATGTCTTTGTTGGATAGGAAAGATTGTTTTTCCCCTGCGATGACATGCGTGAAAACTCATCGCAATCACCAGAGGCTGGGTCAACGTCGCCCAGCGCAGGGAGTCAGATTTTAGCCACCGTCGCGCACACATATGCCAGTGGAGTCCAAATATCTAAAGTCAATGTTAAACAGTTGTGAACAATTAATAATATCTGAAGTCAATGTTAAACAGTTGTGTTTTTAACTCCAGAACATTTAATATTATCTAAAGTCAACGATTATACCAGTGTGTTTCTAACTCATTTCCGTAGTGCAACATTTATAATAAAACATTAAAAGGTTAAAGAACATTTAACCAACAAGATCCACCAACGTGTTTTATTTCTTCGATGACCATTCGCAAGGAAACTGTGTTTTGCATTTTTGCTTAGTCCTCGTTCGGCGATAGAACGACAGGGTGATCAGTAAGCTCCTTCGGCGCCCAACTGGTTCGCGCTCCTTCTGGTCAATGGCAGGGGCTGTCAGCGGTAACTTTGCATCCTCCTCTTTCCCCCCGTTGGTGACAGACAGTGGGACGTTAGTCACGAATATAAAGCAGAAAGCTAATGTGTTCGCGAATTTGTTTTCGGTGAATTCAAACCTCGATCCCGGCCTTTTGTAGCCGCCTGTGATCTCGCCGGTACAGTCTTCCATGCGGGATGTGAGATTTCGTCCGCGCACTATTCAACGCATTCTACGTGAACTGGATTGTAGGAAGGCAACCGGGCCGGACGGAATACCAGCAATAGTCTTTAAGAATTGTGCTCCAGAACTATCGCCGGTTCTTGGCAGACTCTTCTGCTTATCTTATTCACGAAGGACCTTTCCTGCCTGCTGGAAAATCGCTCGAGTTCAGCCAATCCCAAAGACGGTAAAAAAGTGTCTCCCACAAAAAATTAACGTCCGATAGCATTACTGTCTATTTTATCTAAGGTGATGGAAAAAGTCATCAATACAGAGTTGGTTAAGTATTTGGAGTGCAACGGACTTCAGAATGATCGTCAATGCGGATTCCGTGGCAGGCGGTCCACGGTAGACCTTTTGACACTTATAACCGATATATGGACATCAGCGATTGAACGGCATGGTGAGTCAAGGGCGGTCGCATTGGATATCTCCAAGGCTTTTGACCGCGTCTGGCACGGGGCATTGCTGAGCAAACTTCGTTCATATGGACTTTCCCAACAGCTTTGCGACTGGACGAGGAGCTTCCTCGAGAATCGATCGATCCGGGTTGTGGTGGACGGCGAGTGTTCGGATCTATATCCTGTTAATTCGGGGGTGCCCCAAGGTTCTATTTTGGCTCCAAACTTGTTCTTACTTCACATAAATGATTTGTTGGAGACAACGGATAACAAAGTGTTCAGTTTTGCGGATGATAGTACGCTTGTTTTCTCCTTTTCGAGTGATCGGCCGATTGGTACATCTACGTCGTACCAGCTGAGATGTAGACAGATTGACTCTCTGAATCAGGATCTGGATAAAGTCCCGCAGTGGGGAAAGGCCAATCTTGTCGACTTCAACGCAACGAAGACCCAGTATACAACATTCACAAAGAAAACCGGATCATCGGTTCCGCAGCTGATGATGAATGGCCGGGCCCTCGAGGCTGGGGAAAGTTTGAGTTTGCTCGGCGTCACGGTGTGTGGGAATGTATCATGGCATAAACACGTATCGGGTATAGCCAGATCAGCCTCAGGAAAACTGAACTATCTTTTTAGAGCCAAGAAATATTTTACTCCGGCTCAACTTCTTCTCCTATATAAATCCCAAATTAGACCCGCGCTCGAATATTGCTCTCGTGTTTGGAGCTCGGCTCCTAAACATACCCTTGACCTACTTGAGAGCGTACAGAGACGAGTAATACGCCTGATCAGGGACTCGGCGCTGACGTCGGGACTACAGTCGCTATCACATCGAAGGCGCGTAGCAGACCTCTGTCTGTTTTACAGATATTATCACGGGTGCTGTTCTTCGGAGATTCTTGGCATTGTTCCACGCAATTCGGTCTATATGCGCTCCACAAGACAATCCGACAGATCGCACCCGTTTGTGGTTCATCTCCCGACGGCACGAACATCTCTGTATCAGAACTCGTTCCGTTACAGAGCGGGGAAGCTGTGGAACAGCCTTCCCACGCGAGTGTTCCCAGAGCGTTACAACCTGCAACTGTTAAAAAAGAACTGCAACAGTTATTTGATAGCATCTCGGGGCGCCCACTCGACGCTATAGGTTCGCCTCTCCCGAGAGAAGTCTAATAAAAAAAAAAAAAGAGACTGCACTAACTGAACTCGAGATAAAGATATCGAGAGGCAAGATCCTGGTTATCCAACAGTTGATGGTCCATGAAGGAAAGTTCATTTTCACTTATTCGACATGATCCTACAAAATTGTTTTATAGGAAAAGCCTATATTTCTATGATGTCGGATTTGTTTCATAAGATTAGTATTATTGTAAGTCAAATAAATTCATGAGAGGGCTAACGCGTGACAATAAGGTGGACTAAGAACTTCTGACACGCGGCGCCAGTAATTCAATCCGCTCCATTAAGCAGTTTCCAAGTCAGCGGAATATTTAAATGTGATGCTAAATATTGCTTCTTGTGAGGCTTGACTATTCGACAAGCCTCTAATATGATGAACGACCGATGTAGTGGGCTGATAAAGGTAGTTTGCATTAATTGACTGTGGTTATGCTTATAAAGAATACGGAAGCTGACACGCGAGGCTTTTCTCACTGGTCAGCCTATTAGGCAGTGGGCGTTTTCCTGCGAGTGTGGATTATGTTTTTTAACAAATAACGAGTTCCATAAAATATAGGCATAAATTGATAGCACAAGCTTGCACGTGTTTGGAGGTGGTATCAGCCAAGTGTTGGCCCCAAAATTGGCTAGTTTTCGAGCTCTCTAGCGTGATATCAGAACGACATAGCTTACATTTTAGAGATTCGTATTAAAGACAATATTTATTTTGAGGTATAATTTTAGACTTTATTGGAACGGATTTAATATTTTACTCGGGTTTCATGAATCTCACGACAACCACAAGAAAGGTACTGTGAAGAGATTAACTTACAATTTATTTTTAAAAATAAAATAAAGATTTTCTTGAGTAGAGTGGCAACAGTTGTTAACGATGAAGGGAGACCTTACTTCTTCACGACGCCAGCGTATCCGTGAGGGTATCCATGACTGTAACCGTGTCCATATCCAGCATATCCGGCATAGCTGGGGTATGCACCATATCCACCATATGAACCATAAGCGGCATAAGGATAGGCACCACCATATCCAGCGTAAGATCCGTATCCTGGGTATCCTACTACTCCATTGTGTCCTAGTACTCCACTGTTTCCTAGTACTCCACTGTGTCCTACTACTCCACCGTATCCTAGTACTGCACTCTGTCCTACTAGTCCACTGTTTCCTAGTACTCCACCGTATCCTAGTACTGCACTCTGTCCTACTAGTCCACTGTTTCCTACTACTCCACCGTATCCTAGTACTGCACTCTGTCCTACTAGTCCACCATCTCCACTGACGTAGCCGGCGCTAGCTACAGCAACAATGGCCAAAAGAACGATTGCGAGTACCTATCGTGTTGGAGAAAAGAATATCGATTATTAAATGAACCCTTGGATTAAATCTTGAATAGTTCTTGCCTTCATCATGTTTCTACTACGGAGATTAACACTGAATGTGATAACTAACTGAATGTAGGGCTTCTTTTAAACTAAATCGCTGGCCCAATTGTTATTCTCTTACGTCAAATGTTCTTGTTGTTATGAACTATAAATGCTCTGCTTATCATAACTGGATATTTAATTTGATAGTTTTCTTACCATATTCATGAGACTTAGGGTGGTATTATTTATTTTCCCTATTTCCTATCGTTATGGAAAGATACGATCATCGATTTGAAATCAATTGAGCGTAGCAATTTTACTTCGTTTTTTTAATAGTAAAAGAGGAACAGATCTAAGGAGGACATAACATTCAAGGTCAGGTAGTTAATGGAACCGAATTTAATTAATGACCAAGTCAAGCAGGGCTTAACTTAAAACCTAACACGAGCTAGTTAAACGAACTGGACCATAATGTAGTGATAGCATTTTAAGCTAAAGTGTGCTAGCCTGCCGGTAGGCCTTGAAACTGTGGTCATAATTGCCAATTTTTTGGAGTACTGTAACAACTAAAAGCTGTGAAATTGCAACCTGGCTTAAAATGTAAGTTAATGACGATATTATTTCCTTTTATAATCATTATCCAGTGTTACATGTGACTTTAAGCGGCTCTATGAGTTGTTCTCGGACAAATGTCTTACTCTAGTTATTAAGAAAGTGTTTGGAAGCCTACAAAAGCTGATGACAGTAAAGGTTGAGAACTGAAGAATGGAGATGCATGCGACATGAGCAGATTTTGATTGGTGTAGAAAAGTCACATTTCTTTTTTTGCAATACACGTGCTCAAAAGCGACTTCCTGACACCTTATGTCAATACAGAGTTCGGGCTGATGAAGTAGGAAATACTACGGAGTGGAGGTAATTCCAAATAGTTCTTGGATCTCTTAAGATCTGAATTGCAAGAATGCACATGTTATCACACGGTTCGCTACCGTGCTTACCATAAATGAGGATAGTAGCGACCGATGACTTGTCGGATCCTTGTTTTTCAGGTGTGTTTTATATGGTCCTGTGGCGGTTCCGCCAAACTCCATTGTCTACTTACTGTAAAACCCCCATAACATTCAGCCAATTTCCTGACTTCACTAATGCAATCGCATTAGTACCTGAAAATGCTTCACGCATCATATAGATCAAATCGATAATCTTAAAGTCCCTGTAAAGAAAACTTACCTTTTCATGCATCTCTTCGCATACAATTGTCCGTAAGATTTCTTGCTACTTATCTGGAATTCCAAACCAATTCGGCACCTTCGGTATCAGACGAATTCCTGTAAACAAAATGATTCGGTTTGCATACAATGTAACCGTCATGACAGGGACCATAAATATTACGCCGTATATTTTCCCAGCTGCGCCATGTGTACAACAATGTTCCCTACATACACATTGGCTGGCGACTTACACCCAGCGGACCAAAGCAAATACGCATTCCGCGTCCTTTCGCATCAATTAAATCCTACAGCATAAACAAATGCAAATAGGAATTCAATACCCACCCTTACTAGCGATGCCATAAACACCATTTCCCAGTAACCTAGCTAAAACCAATTAGCACATTTCCACATCGCATCGTCGTCTCTTTGTTTAGCCGCGACGCACATTTACAACAAAGATCTCATTAGCATCCGACGAGTTCGGTTTTATTTGCTTTACCGAAATCGTATCCCATGAATGCATTTTATGCCCTTTCTTTGTTCTAGGTTCGTTCTCATCCATGAAATAACCATACACACATACCACCATGATCACGATCAGTGAGTGAGCTCTGCACGAGCAATATATCGCTGAGTCTTATTCCATCCGCTGACCGCCACGGTCACGCGTCACTCCCGCTCTCCTCCGGCAGCGGAGACGCGTAAATACATACCCGGAGTCGTGTTGGTATTAGTTTTAAAGTATTTTCGTAAATTGTAAACGTAACGAACCGCAGACGTGTCGGCAATCGTCTCAAAGTTGGTGAAAGTATTAATTAAAAGTTTGTCATTTTTATGTGTTGTTCGATTTTGATATACATTCAAAAATAAAGAATAAATCTAACTGAAAGTTTAAACGCAACGTCAAATGTTAGTATCCAATAGAAAATAGAACTACAATAAAAGAACCCTTAATAATAGAAGAAAAGTGTGTTACATTTTTACTGGTCCGGTGTTTGGGCTTCTTCCTCGGTGTTGTACTGGTCGGAACATTTAGAGAAAGTTGTGGGGACGAGGTAGAACTCCCGCCCATGCTGGCGTCGCGATCTCGTACCCGCACAACACAAAGCGCAATTGGAAAAATGTTTCCATTTTAGGGAACAGTAATTTCCCATTACAAGTAAAAACTTAAGTCAGATACCTTGGTATCTGGCTCGATCGAACCCAACCCAGAATCAGATGAAGCGCTTTCATGTCCTTAAACTCCTCTTTACTCTTAATCCCCTTGTTGTTTTCCCTAAAAAAAAAAAAATAAAACAAATTGGTTGCTCTCATATAAACGGGACATGAATTCGCGATTTTCTCTCTCTTGCGATTTAGAAGCTGTTAACATTCGTGGTGTGGGACTTGTGATTAAACAGTTGGTGGTGGAGTTCTAGTCTGTGAAAATTCGGTTTGAAAACTAAATAACTAATGTAAAGAAAAATAAATATAACATTCAGAAGAGAAAGGAACATTATTAATTTTTTGACATGCATTAAATTTGGGGATAAGAGACTTATACGAAAACATTGTAGAACTCAATAAAAGCGGCACGGCAACATCCCAAACAACAGCACTATCTATACCCCAGTTTTTAAGATGTTTTAAAGTTACGCCCCCCGAAAATCGAAAATCGCGAAAATCACACCAACACATCATAGGAGACGGTTAAGTACTTGGAAGTCATGCTCGACAATAGACAAAGCTGCAGGCGTACAGACATCCCTATCCGGTATATTGCCAAACATTGGAGCTTTAGTGGACCAGAATATAATGCGAGGCTCACCGGTGAGGGATGAGAGCAACACACACGCAATGTGCAAGTTTTTTTTTACACCCTATAACAAAAATCAGTTTATCCGCATTGTCATTGTCGTTTAGATTGACTGCAATAAACTCTCCTCTGGATCTGTCGAAATTAATAGAACATATCGTATCTTTATAGCGCATCCAATTTCCCAGTTTCCCAGATATAAGGTTATTAATTCTCCGTAACAGTTTCCTTTCAAACCCAGCTAATAGGTGAAAACATCGTCTAATAACCACTCAATTCTTGGATTAATTCATATTCGCTGCTAGAATCGAGCTTCCAAACAGTAGCAATTTGGTTTTAACATTTGAAAATATGAGCACAGATAATGGAAGACTTTTCTTTTGTGCTCATTCTGCGTTATGTATTGTTGTCAGTTGCTATTATTCACCAGAGAATCTACTACCTCCAATATATGTTTTAACAGAGTGAGTGCGTAAACCAAGTTTGATCGCTTCTCCCTGTATTTGGTTTAGCCTCAATTTTCGTAGTAAATATGGATAAAAACTTCTTTTCAATTTTTCGGTGGTCTTCTGATAATGCCAGTAATTGGATGTATATAAGCAAGAGTGTCATTCTTGTATTCAGATGAATGTTATTAATAATATACTTCGGTGCCAGATTGAAGATGACAATCGGGAACATTCTTAACTATGTTATGCACGCCGCAACCTTCTTACGACGATTGTGTTTATTTTTAGTAAATAATTCTGTAGGAAAAGTTCAGGATCATCTTCCACTCCAACCTTATCACACGAGCCGATAAGTGGAACTGATTATCTTGCATTTGTTTAAGATATGTACAACAGACTGCAACTAAACTCGAGATAAAGATTTCGAGAGGCAAGATCCTGGGTATCCAACAGTTGGTGGTCCATGAAGGAAAGTTCATTTTCACTTATTCGACATGATCCTACAAAATTGTTTTATAGTAAAAGCCTATATTTCTATGATTTCGGATTTGTTTCATAAGATTAGTATTATTGTAAGTCAAATAAATTCATGAGAGGGCTAACGCGTGACAATAAGATGGATTAAGAACTTCTGACACGCGGCGCCAGTAATTCAATCCGCTCCATTAAGCAGTTTCCAAGTCAGCGGAATATTTAAATGCGATGCTAAATATTGCTTCTTGTGAGGCTTGACTATTCGACAAGTCTCTAATATGATGAACGACCGATGTAGTGGGCTGATAAAGGTAGTTTGCATTAATTGACTGTGGTTATGCTTATAAAGAATACGGAAGCTGACACGCGAGACTTTTCTCACTGGTCACCCTATTAGACAGTCGGCGTTTTCTTGCGAGTGTGGATTATGTTTTTTAACAAATAACGAGTTCCATAAAATATAGGCATAAATTGATAGCACAAGCTTGCACGTGTTTGGAGGTGGTATCAGCCAAGTGTTGGCCCCAAAATTGGCTAGTTTTCGAGCTCTCTAGCGTGATATCAGAACGACATAGCTTACATTTTAGAGATTCGTATTAAAGACAATATTTATTTTGAGGTATAATTTTAGAATTTATTGGAACGGATTTAATATTTTACTCGGGTTTCATGAATCTCACGACAACCACAAGAAAGGTACTGTGAAGAGATTAACTTACAATTTATTTTTAAAAATAAAATAAAGAGTTTCTTGAGTAGAGTGGCAACAGTTGTTAACGATGAAGACAGACCTTACTTCTTCACGACGCCAGCGTATCCGTGAGGGTATCCTTGACTGTAACCGTGTCCATATCCAGCATATCCGGCATATCCAGCATATCCGGGGTATGCACCATATCCACCATATGAACCATAAGCGGCATAAGGATAGGCACCACCATATCCAGCGTAAGATCCGTATCCTGGGTATCCTACTACTCCACCGTATCCTAGTACTCCATTGTGTCCTAGTACTCCACTGTTTCCTAGTACTCCACTGTGTCCTACTACTCCACCGTTTCCTAGTACTGCACTCTGTCCTACTAGTCCACTGTTTCCTACTACTCCACCGTATCCTAGTACTCCATTGTGTCCTAGTACTCCACTGTTTCCTACTACTCCACCGTATCCTAGTACTGCACTCTGTCCTACTAGTCCACCATCTCCACTGACGTAGCCGGCGCTAGCTACAGCAACAATGGCCAAAAGAACGATTGCGAGTACCTATCGTGTTGGAGAAAAGAATATCGATTATTAAATGAACCCTTGGATTAAATCTTGAATAGTTCTTGCCTTCATCATGTTTCTACTACGGAGATTAACACTGAATGTGATAACTAACTGAATGTAGGGCTTCTTTTAAACTAAATCGCTGGCCCAATTGTTGTTCTCTTACGTCAAATGTTCTTGTTGTTATGAACTATTCGGAAATGCTCTGCTTATCATAACTGGATATTTAATTTGATAGTTTTCTTACCATATTCATGAGAATTAGGGTGGTATTATTTATTTTCCCTATTTCCTATCGCTATGGAAAGATTCGATAATCGATTTGAAATCAATTGAGCGTAGCAATTTTACTTCGTTTTTTTATAACAGTAAAAGAGGAACAGATCTAAGGAGGACATAACATTCAAGGTCAGGTATTTAATGGAACCGAATTTAATTAATGACCAAGTCAAGCAGGGCTTAACTTAAAACCTAACACGAGCTAGTTAAACGAACTGGAACATAATGTAGTGATAGCATTTTAAGCTAAAGTGTGCTAGCCTGCCGGTAGGCCTTAAAACTGTGGTCATAATTGCCAATTTTTTGGAGTACTGTAACAACTAAAAGCTGTGAAATTGCAACCTGTCTTAAAATGTAAGTTAATGACGATATTATTTCCTTTTATAATCATTATCCAGTGTTACATGTGACTTTAAGCGGCTCTATGAGTTGTTCTCGGACAAATGTCTTACTCTAGTTATTAAGAAAGGGTTTGGAAGCCTACAAAAGCTGATGACAGTAAAGGTTGAGAACTGAAGAATGGATAGGCATGTGACATGAGCAGATTTTGATTGGTGTAGAAAAGTCACATTTCTTTTTTTGTAATACACGTGCTCAAAAGCGACTTCCTGACACCTTATGTCAATACAGAGTTCGGGCTGATGAAGTAGGAAATACTACGGAGTGGATGTCGTTCCAAATCGGAGGGTGGCTCTCTAAATATCCGAATGGTTAGAATGCACATGTTGTCACACGGTTCGCTACCGTACTTACCATAAATGAGGATAGTAGCGACCGATGTCTTGTCAGATCCTTGTTTTTCAGGTGTGTATTATATTATTAATCTAAGTTGACATGCAGTCTCGGCGTGACACCCTTGGATAGCTACATTGACATACGCGAAGTAGGGTACCAATGCTTGCAACGATATCCTGAGAAAGGTTGGCGTTAGGCTAATAACCTTTCCCGGGAAAACATATTATTATGGGCTATTTAACAAGCCTCGGATATGGACCGATACACGACGACGACCACGGAAGCGAATTTGAGAATTTTTTGATGGAACGTACGCTCACTATACAGAGCTCGAGCCGATGACCTGACCGAATATAACGCTGGCATAGCAGCATTACAAGAAATAAGATACCCGGGGAGTGGTGTTCTTAAAAAAGACGAGTATGCCATTTATTATAGCTGTCATGCAAAACACCATGTGCTCGGGGTATGTTTTCTAGTCAGCCAAAAACTGAAGCCTGCCATTATCGACTTTAACGCAATAGACGAAGGGTTATGCACTCTTCGCTCGCGAGGCAAGTTTAAGTATATTAGCCTCATAAACGTTCACGGACCTACAGATGAGTCCCCTGACGACGAAAAAGACGATTTCAACGAGAACGTCGAACGGGCCCTCAATGCCTGCCCAAGATACGATGTGAAAATCGTCCTTGGCTATATGAATGCTCAAATAGGTCGGGAGCCGGTATTCAGGGATTACGCAGGCTCCCATAGTTTGCATGAGAACACTAACGACCTTGAACTACGAGGCATCGAACTGGCAGCATCAACGAACTTGGTCGTTGCAAGTACCAGGTTTTGGTCGGAAAGCCGCCTGGGTATTACCTGATGGAGCCACTCGCAACCAAATTGACCACGTGTTGATAGATCGCCCCACTCCTCGAGTCTGATGACGGTACGAACTCACCGAGGTGACAATGTCGACTCGAATCGCTATCTTGTTGGTCTAGGTTTCCGACCGCGGATTGGTCATAGAAGAGAAATGGACACGGCTTAAGTCATTAGTACTGCCAACTCAATCTTAGGCAGTATTCGTAGATATCGGAGCGACTGGTTTAATGCTGAGTGTAAACTAGCGACTGAACGTAAAAAAGTGGTCAGCGTACAGAAGAATTGGAGGCTCCACCAATGCAACATCACCAAGCATTGAGAAAACATTAAAAGCCATAAGACAGCTCAAATCAAATAACGCCCTGGAGCTGATGGCATACCAGCTGAGCTGACCAAACAAGGAGGCCCCGTTTTGTACCACGCAATTCATGAGATCGTGGCGCATGTATGGGAGCAAGAGGAGATTCTGGAAGATTGACGTCGTGAAATAATTTGCCCCATACATAAGAAGGGAGATATCACAGTGTGCAGCAACTATAGGGGTATAACATTACTGAGTACCGCCTATAAGATACTCTACTCTATCCTACAGGATCTGATAGTCCCATACGCTAAAGTCTTTGTGGCGACTCTAACAGATACACACACAATTCACAAGCAAAATAGTGAAGGACACCGAACGAAAATCGAAGAAGAAAATACATCAGAGGCGTATACCTAGCGATAACATAACAATTCACATCAGTGGAGTACAGTCGAGTTTAAAAATCAAATTCTAAAACACGGTCAGTAGCCTGATGGGTAACGCTTAGTTTCAATTTTGTGGGTGATTCAAACTGTCATAGCGTCAGTTCGAATCACACGTTCTTCTTCACTATTATTTTTAAAAAAACGCTATAATTGGGGACTACGACGTGATCTGTACACAGCATACACTTTCCCATAGTAAGCAGAACTTCACACACGGTCACGACTTCCGCATAGAGCACAGCCTCCGACGTTTTCTCGTTCTCTCGTTCGTCCGTCGTTCGCATACGAATCTGATCGTAACGAAGTTACTGCGGGGGGAGTGGTGTGGCGACTCTAACAGATACACACACAATTCACAAGCAATATAGTGAAGAGCACCGAACGAAAAATCGAACAAGAAAATATATCAGAGCCGTATACCATAGCGATAACAAAAATTATTCACATCAGTGGAGTATAGTCGAGTTCAAAAATCAAATTCTAAACACGGTCAGTAGCCTGATGGGTAACGCTTAGGTTCAATTTTTTTCGTGATTCAAACTGTCATAGCGGTAGTTCGAATCACACGATCTTCTTCACTATTATTTCAAACGCTATATCTTCGTTGGTCAATATCAGCGTGGCTCCATCCCAGGGAAACCAGCGACTGATCAGATATTCGCCCCTAGGCAGACGATGGAAAAGTAGCTGGAATTTAAGATTCCATAATATCATATATTCATAGATTTTAAGGCAGCTTACGACAGCATAGGCAGGGTAGAACTATGTAATGCCATGAGAGAGTTCAGCATTGCAAACAAATTGACACGACTTTGTAGGTTTACAATAACCAAGGTAACTAGTCAAGTAAAAATAGTGGGATTGCTGTCCAAACCAATAAACATGTTTAATGGATTCCGACAAGGAGAAGGTCTCGTCTGCCTCCTCTTCAACCTGGCGTTGGAGGAAGCAGTCCATGACTCTGTAATTACAACTAGAGGGACTATTGTCATCAAGTCCAGCCAGATAGTTGCCTACACAGATGACATCGACAACATTGGTGGATCCGATACTGCAGTACAAAAACTGGGACTGCACATTAATGAGGGAAAAACTAAGTACATGGTGGCAACAAAGCAAAGCAACAATGCACAGGGGCCTGCTTGGTTGACTATAAACAGACCTTCGACACCGAATCGTTAAAAGGGCTTGTATATAAGTTATCAAATCTACACATGCCCGAATATTTGTTATACATTATCTACGATATGATAATGGGTAAACGGTTTGTGGTGAAATGTGGAGATATAACATCCAACAAGACTTTTCACATCAAAAACAGCTTACAAGAGGGAGCAGGGAATTCTCCCATTTTATATAACATTCACATAAGTGATCTAGTGGGTTCTCCCAACCATATAATAGCATTCACCGACGACGTTGTGGTATATAGATCCGGAGAAAAGATTTATCAACAGACTTCTGCAAGACGACTTCAATAGAATTAAATGCTTTGTTCTTTAGGTGTTCTTTGAAGGTCAACCACGTTGTCGAGTACAATACCCATATATTTAATATAGGGACTGCATCTGATGGGTTGTCCTTCTATCTCTAATTCGAAGCGTTCAACTTTCTTGGGGTTGCTTATTAAAACTGCCTCCGTTTTATGCCCAGTTAGTTTCAGTCCGGCCATATCTAGCCAGCAGTTAATGCTCTGGATTGCTTGGAGACAAATATTCTCCAGGTCATCTAGATGTCTAGCTACGGCCTCCAAATATTTGCACCAAGTGGACATCATCTTACATAATATTCGATAACAACCGACTTAATACAGACCTCTGGGGTACACGCGCTGTTATTTTATATACATGTGGTCGCTTATCTGAGTCATAGAGCAGTCTTCTAGCCGAGAGATAGTTTGCTAGTATATGCACCAGGTAGGGTGAGACTTGTAGATCGCCCAACGCTTCTAGAATCCAATTCCAGTTTATCGAGTTAAATGCATTTTTAACGTATAGTGTCACCATGCTGCAATATTTTTTCGTATCTCCTAGCTATCGTGCTTCAGCTATCGCATTGCGAGCGATGTCGCACCCCACAAATATTGCCTTACCGGTTGATCTACTGTAGTGTAACAACATAGCCACGAAATGACCATGAAGTATAATATCAAGTAGATCAATTTGACCTTGTCACAATTAACAAGTGTCACGTAACCAGCATTCGTTGCCGACAACAATTCAAGGCCGATTCTTTTCATTGAGCAAAAGAAACGAATCGCTCCGGTTACGATTTGCAAGAATCAAATGACAATCGTTTGGGAGCTTACAATTATAATCACAATTGAGTGATTGATTGGAAGTATAAATACCCCAACAATTTCGATAATAAAGCAATCACAAACCAACTGCGTCTTGGATTCACTAACTGCGGCGCTTACGCTATGAACTTTTAGCGAGCTGCGCTTTAAACAGCAAACAATAGGGAAGTAGATTTTTAGACGAATTTTTCCTGGGATCGAATTAATATATGTCGACGCTGCAATAACGCTAAACTGCGATCCAACTTCACCACACTACCTTTCCGGAACCATACTCCCATTTAGAGAGCCTCAACCCCCCTCAGTAAATTATTTCAGGCGAGTGCCAACTGCTCGCTCAAGCAGTTTTCCCGTTGTGCCCACGCCGCCTCTGGATTCTTGACTCATTTTAGTATAAGCACAAGTCGCTGGTTTTTCCATCGTTTAGGAAATTGTCCTGTTTGAAGGCAGGTTGTGGAGAGACTGCTGAAGGGTCTAGTCCCAGGATCTTATATTTTTTTAACAACACTTGCAGCCAAAAGCACCTCTTCGTTGGTCACGGATGGGATTTCTCTTTGAGTGATGTTCCATTCCTCTTGTGCTCTTGTGGGCATATTTGGTTATATTATCTTTAGTGGTAAGGTGCCTCAGGGGGACAGGTTCACCACTATACCCGGGCGTCGGTCGCTGCATTTAGTTCACTTAAATAAAACTCCGCAGTAGATCCGTTTTTTTATTTATTTATTATTCAATTGCTTAAGAAACAAAACTAAAGGTTAACACAAAACATAATTACAAACTTTACAATTACTCCTGGTGATTTTCGGTCTTAACCCAAAAGAGCACAACTGTTAAAATTCGAATACATTTGTGGTAAAACTTGTATTTAATGGTTAAAAGAAAGATCACCACTGCTAAAAACTGGATTCATTTGACGTGGTACAACTTGTATTTAATAGTCAAAAGTAAGATCACAACTGTTAAAATTCGAAAACATTTAATACGGTACTAAAGGTCCGAGGCTGGTCCTTCAAGATTCATTCAATAGAAGGAGGACCAATTTTTTTTTTTTTTTTTTAACCACATTTATTTTCTTAATTCTTTTTACATGTATAATATTAGGGGTAAATGTTAAACCCTTTTCTACAATCACAGTCCTTAAATTAACTTACTGGCTCTATGCGAGCTCTCTAAATTACACATTACAACTTGATTTTTATATATGCCTTTCGGCGTACATCTTTTTTTTTTGTTTCTTACATATATATATATATATATATATATATATATATATATATATATATGAAATAAGTCATATATTAGAGGGAACTCCTCGTTTACATCTATATGTATACATTATTATTACATTTTTTTTTTTTTTTTTTTAATTATAACAAACAAAAACTTTAAAACAAAACGAATAAAACATAAAATAAGAAATAAAAAATAAAATAATATATATATATATATATATATATATATATATATATATATATATGAAATAAGTCATACATTAGAGGGACTCCTCGTTTACATCTATATGTATACACTATTATTACAATATTTTTTTTTATTTTTTTTTTTAAAACAAACAAAAACTGGAAAACGAAACGAATAAAACATAAAATAAGAAATAAAAAATAAAATAAAAATAAAAGTAATGGGGAAGAAGGGCAGGGGGGGGGGGGCAGGAGGAAGGGGAGTGTTACTCTTGAGAGGCATACTATATCTGAGGAAGTGAAGTCCTCTCCTCGTTGAGAAGCTATAGCGTTTGAAATAATAGTGAAGAAGAGCGTGTGATTCGAACTGACGCTATGACAGTACCTAAGCGTTACGCATCAGGCTACTGACCGTGTTTAGAATTTGATTTTTAAACTCGACTATACTCCACTGATGTGAATTATTTTTGTTATAGCTCAGGTATATGGCTCTGATGTATATTTTTATTCGATTTTTCGTTCGGTGCTCTTCACTATTTTGCTTGTGAATTGTGTGTGTATCGGTTAGAGTCGCCACAAAGCCACCACCGTTTGGGAGATGTTCGATCTTTGGCTGATTTATCTCTTTCACTGATCGCCGTGGTAAAACGCATGCGGTCTGGGGCATTGGAGATATCACTATCATGGATAATTTGTTGTACATTTTGGCACCCAACATGGGGTCTAATAAAGTATAAATAATTTGACCCAAAAGAAAATCTAAATCAAACAAAACTTACGCTAACTTAAACAAAATAAATGATAACATCAGAGGTCAAACTTTGATGTTACATTTTGGCATCCGAGCAGGGACCATAATAAAATATTAATAAATAATACAATATCTTGGCCATTCAGCTGCCCGATAACAAAATATTAAATGTCAACATTAGAGGTTTGCACTTTGAAGTTACATTGGGGATGATATCGTTTTCATCACACCAATGATGTGCATTGCGGCTAAACAAATAAACGGCAATGCATCGAGGAAATGGCGCTAAAAGGAAAGATGGGACGAGGGCATCATAAGAGTCTTCGGTTGGTGATGCCCTTGCGTAAATAGACGGATAGCCATTAGAAAAAGGTGCTAATTGAGGTTTTAGCATACTCACTGGGAATTGGATGTTTGTTCTTTAAGGAAAGTAAATTTAATGCATTGAATTATGAATGCTAAGAAATCTTTGTTGGGAAAATTTTGCCAATGCGTTGATGCATGGAAAAATGCCCTTGTTGGTGAAATTCTTTTTAGGAATTTAAGGTAATGCGTTGTATGCATTAATGTCCTTGGAAAAGGAAATGTTTTCAGGTGCCAATGCATTGGCGAAAAACATTGGGAGTTTTTTTATTTTAGAATTATTAATTTTATAACGTCCTTTGTTTCCATGGACGTAAGTATTATAGGCGGCGCCTTTTCCTTTTTGTTGGTTACGATGTGCTGGTTTGTTTGCTGCTTCTGCATCTCCTTTGTTTGCTGCCTTTTGTTTGCTGCCTGATGTTGTTCCTGATTTTTCCGTTGTGCTGTTGTATTTTCTTGGCTTTGTTGTTGCTGCACCAGGTCTTTTAATTTGAGGATTGCTTCTCTTTGTTTATTGAGTTCCTCTTTTTTTGTGTCAATATCCGCAAGGAGTTTTTCTAGTTCCGCCCGATCTGTTGCAGTACCTGTGATATTGTTTTCTTCCTCAGCAGGTAATTCGATTTCACTTGAGTCAAGGTCAACCAATTCGTTGAATTGGTTGCCTGCGCCTGTGTATTCGTTTTTCTTTCCTTTTGCATTTTTTTCGCTGTCTGAATTTGGCTTGTGCCGCTTTGTTATAATACTCGGCTGTCGCTCGAGTCGGCTCCGTATCATCGTTTTCAGGTCTGCCTGGCCCCTTTTCATGAAAGGTGACGAGCTCTTTAGCACTTTGTTTGTTTCCACAATTTTTTTTTTTTTTTTATTAAACAACCGCTGTCAGTCGCGGCCACACTGTGTAATCCACCCTTGCACACTTACACTCGCGCGACGAATTTTTTTTTATTTATTTTTTTTCTTTTCTTTTGCGTTCTCCTGTTGCCAGATATACGTCTTATCTCTTTGACGTGCCGGTGACGAATGAGATGGAAGGCCCTTTTATTCAACCCGTTCACGAACTGGTACTTGGCTCGACTGACTGATCTCTTCTTCGATCTTTTCTTCATCGGCCACCCAACACAGTATCTGTAAAAAAAAAGATTAAAACATACATGTTCGCGCGCATCCTCTGCTACCCCAGTCACCCATGCTGAGCATCCCTCAGCATGCGAACTATGAAACAACAATACTTCGTGTTTCCGCCAAAGGATACGCTTGCTGCTTAGGCAAGCCGTACAACACGCAGGTTTGTGCCGGTTCCGCCAGATCCCACGGCTCGCCTTCCTGAAAAAACCCCCATAACCACAACCCAGCCTGCACCAGCTTTCGCTAATGCAATTCGCATTAGCATCTTAAATGCTCCACGCATCAAACAGATCCAATTATTATAACCCAAAAGTACCTGCAAAAGAATTCTTACCTTTTCATGCATCCCTTCGCATACAATTTTCCGTAAGATTTCTTTCTTTGCTTATCTGGTATTCTAAACCAATTCGGTACCAGACAAATTCCTGTAAACAAAATGATTCGGATTGCATTCAATGTAACCGTCATGACAGGGACCATAAATATCGCGCCGTCTATTTTCCCAGCCGCGTCATATACCTTTTCATACACATTGCCTGGCAACCTTTTTTGTTTGTCTTACCAACAAACAACCCAAGCAGCTGCATATAATTAGCGCAATAGACGCTGAAACCAAATTCTCCAGCATTTCCTAATGCAAATATGAACCCGGTTTCTACTGCAGCCAGAGATGCCATAAACATCCAATTTGCTTTTAGCACCTTTTTTCTCTCAACGTCGATAATAGCGACGAGGCATCGCGTAAACAACGACCCGCATTACCAATGGCGCATTTGGTCATTTTCTTCCTTTTGTCTTTGTCGCCTGCCTGTTTCGTTGTTCCACTGCACGTGTGAATAGCATCGATCTGAACGATCACCACACATACTACCATGACCTTTATCACAAGATCTGGTTTCCTATACCACCAAGAGAGACTTTACGTGTCTCTGGTGTTAGGTAAAAACGATATCCTTATTGGAGAGGATATCGGTTGAGTCGTCTTCCATCCGTTGACCAGCCTGGTCACAGGCGATCTCCCGCTCACCGGTGCGCACGGTGACGCGGCTATAGTCGAGTGGTGGTTTGTCGATTTTTCGGTTATTTGATTTCGGAGGATTTTATTAAAGTACACATTTCATCGAGTGACAGTAAGAAGTACTTCATATAAATTAGTGTTAGTATTAATTTACATTACGTTCAATATTGTTAACAAAGGTAGTGGTGGCTTTAATTGGAGAATAAAACTAAACAAAATGACACCAGTGCGTTTTATTTTTCGGTGACTTTCATCAGTGTTCTATTCGCTGTGCTGTGTTTGTTCTGTGTATTGGACTTAATCCTTGACAATTCGGTTTATCGGAAGACTTGTTGAAGAGTGGAGTGTATGATGGTGGAAGAAGGTAATCCCGTGCCCTTGTTAGGTACACACTTCTTCCCCACAGGTTTCTATGACCGGCCAACTTGAGTGTAAATAAAAACGTAGCGAATGATCGCTAAAGGTTTCTGCTGTGCCTGTCGTATAAAGGGACGTCGGATGTTTACCGACCTACACGGTCGATGGCAACCGCCTACAGCATTTATGCTGGTCGTGAATCCCTCGTTAGCAATTGGTACCGCGTTTTCGCTGGTGCTACGTTTGTTTGGTTGTCTTGGGGTAGCCGGGCTTGGTTCATAGATTGCCTGTGGCTTGGTTTAGCGACCGAGATGCTCGCTGTAAAACAAAAACAAGAGAACATACTCTGCACGTGTGCGATGGTATTAGGCCGGAGATATGCGCGTCCAAACATATTTCAGGTTGCATCGGTTGTTTAGTCATGCGACCGTTTTTTCCACACAAGAAGATGGTGCATTTTGGCGTAAACTATGCTTGGGATGATATCGTTGGCTATTGGCGCCGGTTTATTTCCCTGATATGCGTTGCATGTTGGGCGATCTCTATCGAGAATCAATGTTATGTAACGCACAGACGAACGGTTCTTCGTTTAGGAAAATGTTTGGTCATTGCTCCATGGTAACGCAGTATTATGCAAAAGCCAGGTTTTTTGGTTTTTTGTTACGATGCCGATGGCATGAAAACTACGTTCTAAGGTGCATTGTCTGCATGCTCGATGAATTC